>CM077669.1:127925984-129328984 GCA_039707655.1 Elymus sibiricus
TCAGAGGCTGGTAGAGGTCTGCAGCAGATCAAGACATTGCTTGAGGCGGCGCAGCACCAGAACGCAGCTGTTTCTCAGTCGCAGAACAGGTTACATGGCAATTCTACCAGGGCAGAAACAGTTCAGTCGGCTCACAGTCCTGGGTCACCTTCGCGTCGCAGAGGCGGAGAATACCGTGAAGACCGGTACAGAGATCAGGGGCGAGATCAGTCTGCTCCCCGTTATCACCGTGATGACCGCCGTCGAATGTTTTCTCCTCCGCGGAATGGTTCTTATGTGTCCCGGCACAATGATGATAGGCGCCCGTTCGGTGATGAGCGGAATCCCGGATTTGACGCAAGGGATGTCCTTGCTCAAAGGAGGGTCGACAGAGGCAGAGCCCACAGAGATGGTCATAACAGAGATTATCCGAGTGGAAGCAGTGCTGTTGTTTCTGGGCCCGAGTGTTTTAGCAGAGCCATTCGCTCTGCAGAGATTCCCCCCAACTTCAGGTTGGCGGCCGGGATTGGCAAGTTTTCTGGCGAGTCAAAGCCTGAAACCTAGTTGGATGATTACCGAGTGGCTGTACAGATTGGTGGAGGTAACGACAACATAGCCATGAAGCATCTGTCCTTGATGTTGGATGGTTCGGCCAGAGTTTGGTTAAATCGTTTGGCTCCCTCTAGCATCTATTGCTGGGAAGATTTGGCCCGAGTGTTTATCAGAACTTTTGAAGGCACTTGTAAACGTCCAGCTGGTTTGATTGATTTGCAGCATTGTGTCCAGAAGCCCAATGAAACCTTGCGAGATTACATTCAGCGTTGGTCCACCTTGCATCACACGGTGGAGAATGTTTCCGAGCATCAAGCTGTTTGTGCCTTCAAGGCTGGGGTTAGATACAGAGAGCTCTATCTGAAGTTTGGTCGCACCGGTGACATTTCTATGAGCAAGATGATGGAGATTGCCACTCGGTACGCCAATGGAGAAGAAGAAGACCGCCTCCGAAGCGGTAAAGCCAAAATAGTCGACAATGATGCAGGTGGGAATTCCAGTCGGAAACAAAAGCGCAAAGCTGATCCCCCTACTCAGGCAGAAGCGGCCGCCCTGGCGGCACAAGGCAAGAATAAGGGAAAGTCCAAGGCTAAGTTCACCCCAAAGAAGTCAAAGAATCAGTCGGGTACTGATGTTTTGGATTTACCGTGTGCAATCCACACGAGGAAAGATGAAGAGGGCAATTTGATATTGCCGAAGCATACCACTCGACAGTGCCGTTTGTTGATCCAGTCATTCAAAGAGAACCAGTCGAGTGAGAAAGACCCTGAGAAAGAAGATGAAGAAGAAAAAGAAGAGTTCCCTGAAGTCAATGCCACCTTGTTGATTTTTGCTGATGTTGAGAGTAAGAGTCGACTGAAAGTTATCAACAGGGAGGTTAACATGGCGGTTCCTTCTACCCCCACATATCTCAAGTGGTCTCAAACTGCTGTCACTTTCAGTCAGTCAGATCACCCTGCGCACATTGCTACCCCCGGGCGGCAAGCGCTGGTGGTAGACCCAGTTGTGGGGGGCACTCGACTCCGCAAAGTTTTGATGGATGGCGGGAGCGGTCTGAACATCCTGTATGCTGATACCCTTAAGGCAATGGGCATTCCGATGTCCCGGCTCAGTGAAAGCAACATGCAGTTTCATGGAGTAATCCCTGGGAAGAAGGCCCGTTCACTCGGCCAGATAGCATTGGATGTGGTGTTTGGTGATGACAAGCACTTTCGCAAGGAAAAACTGACGTTTGAAGTGGTAGATTTCCAGAGTGCCTACCACGCCATCCTTGGTCGACCAGCTTATGCCCGTTTCATGGCCCGACCGTGTTACGTGTATCTCAAGCTGAAGATGCCTGGACCAAAAGGCGTGATCACAGTCACTGGCAATCGACAAAGGGCTGAGGAGTGTCTCCAGCAGGGCTCCAAGATCGCCGACCAGCAGATGGCTATGGTTGAGTTGGAGGAATACAAGAAAAATGCTGATCCTGCCGACCTGTTGCGTGCTAAGAAGCCCGCTTCTGAGTCAGCTTTTCAGTCGGCAGGAGAGGTGAAGAAGGTGCACATTCACCCGACAGATCCGACTGCTGCCCCGACCAACATCTCAACAACACTCGACAGCAAATAGGAAGCCGAGCTCATCCAGTTCCTCCGTGAGAACTGGGACATCTTCGCATGGAAGCCCGTTGACATGCCTGGTGTACCCAGGGAACTGGCTGAGCACCGTTTGAGAGTTGATCCGAAGGCCAAGCCTGTGAAGGAACATTTGCGTCGGTCAGCAACAGAGAGGCGAAAAGCAATCGGCGAAGAGGTGGCTCGTCTCTTGACGGCCAAGTTTATACGTGAGATTTACCACTCCGAGTGGTTATCAAACGTTGTCATGGTCCCTAAGAAAGACAAGTCTCTTCGCATGTGTATTGATTTCAAACATATCAATCGGGTCTGCCCGAAAGATCATTTCCCGCTCCCCCGCATTGATCAGATTGTCGACTCAACTGCAGGATGCGAGCGTTTATCTTTTCTTGATGCTTATTCTGGCTACCATCAGATCCGTCTGTTTGGTCCAGATGAAATAAAGACAGCCTTCGTCACCCCTTTCGGGTGTTTCTGTTATATCACCATGCCTTTTGGTTTGAAGAATGCTGGCGCTACTTTCATGCGCATGATTCAGAAGTGTTTGCTCGATCAGATCCCTCGGAACATCGAAGCTTATATGGATGATATCGTGGTCAAGTCTCGCAAAGGTTCCGACCTGTTGTCTGACTTGGCTGAAACATTCGCCAATTTGAGGAGATATGATATTAAGTTAAATCCGACTAAATGCACTTTCGGCGTTCCTGGTGGCAAATTACTCGGTTTCCTCGTTTCCGAGAAAGGAATCGACGTCAACCCTGAAAAGATCGGCGCCATCGTCCGAATGAAAAGCCCTGAGCGTGTGCACGATGTCCAGAAGCTCACAGGTTGCTTGGCAGCATTGAGTCGATTCATTTCTCGTCTCGGTGAGAAGGCACTGCCTTTATACCGACTGATGAAAAAGTCTGATACATTTGAGTGGACTCCAGAAGCTGAAGCAGCGTTTGTCGAGCTCAAAGCCCTGCTTACCACCCAGCCGGTGCTTGCTGCTCCGCACAGCAAAGAGCCATTGTTATTGTACATCGCGGCCACTAATCAGGTCGTCAGTACAGTACTAACTGTCGAGCGGGAAGAGGAAGGCAAGGCTTACAAAGTTCAACGCCCGGTCTATTATATTTCTGAAGTGTCGACTCCGTCGAAGCAAAGATATCCACATTACCAGAAGCTCGTATATGGTATATATCTGACTTCAAAGAAGGTAGCACACTATTTTCAGGATCACTCCATTTCAGTCGTCAGTGATGCTCCGTTGTCTGAAATTCTCAATAATCGAGACGCGACTGGTCGAGTGGCCAAATGGGCTATTGAGCTCCTTCATCTTGATATCAAGTTTGAGGCGAAGAAAGCAATCAAATCTCAAGCGCTGGCTGATTTCCTCGCCGAGTGGATTGAGCAACAGCAGCCAATCCAACTTCACTCGGCACACTGGACCATGTTCTTTGATGGTTCAAAGATGTTGAATGGGTCTGGTGCTGGCGTCGTTCTGGTATCCCCAAAAGGTGATAAGCTCAGTTATGTCTTACAGATTCACTTTGATTCCTCCAACAATGAAGCTGAATATGAAGCACTTTTGTATGGATTGCGTATGGCCATTTCACTCGGCGTCCGTCGCCTGATGGTATATGGCGATTCTGATTTGGTGGTTAATCAAGTGATGAAAGAGTGGGATGTCAAGAACCCCGCTATGACTGGATACTGCAATGCAGTAAGAAAACTTGAGAAGAAATTTGAAGGTTTGGAACTCCATCATGTTCCCCGAGTGAAGAATCAAGCAGCTGATGAGTTGGCAAAGATTGGATCCACTCGGAAACCTGTCCCCAGCAATGTATTTCTCGAACACATTCATTCTCCTTCGGTGCAAGAAGATCCTTTCACTGAAGAGCCCCCGCAAGCAAAGAGTGCTTCTGATCTGACTGAAGTTGATGTCCCAGCTGTCATTGATCTGGTCATGGAGATTTTGGTAATCACGCCCGACTGGACTGTACCATATATTGCGTACATTCTCAGAAGAGAACTCCCAGTTGATGAAGATGAGGCTCGACAGATAGTCCGCAGGTCCAAGGCTTTCACTGTGATCAATGAACAACTCTACAGAGAAAGTGTGACTGGCGTAGCTCAGCGGTGCATTTCTCCTGAAGAAGGTCGACTGATTCTGGAGGAGATTCACTCGGGAACTTGTGGACATCATGCGTCCTCTAGGACGATTGTTGCCAAAGCTTATCGAGCTGGTTTCTTCTGGCCACGCGCCAATGAGATGGCTAAAGATATTGTCGATCACTGCGAAGGATGTCAGTTTTACTCGAATCTGTCACACAAACCTGCGTCTGCCTTGAAGACCATTCCACTCGTCTGGCCGTTTGCTGTGTGGGGCTTGGATATGGTTGGACCCCTTAGAACAGGTCAGAGTGGGTTTACTCATTTACTGGTTGCAGTCGACAAGTTCACTAAGTGGATCGAAGCTAAACCCATCAGGAAGCTAAACGCCCGCACTGCTATCAAATTCATAAAAGAGATAACGTTCCGGTATGGGGTCCCTCACAATATCATTACAGACAATGGTTCTAACTTTGACTCGGAAGAGTTCAGGTACTATTGCTCTTCTCAAGGCACTCGGGTGGATTACGCATCTGTTGCGCACCCCCAGTCAAACGGTCAAGCTGAGCGAGCGAATGGCCTTATCCTCCAAGGATTGAAGCCTCGGCTCATGCGAGATCTTGATCATGCTGCCGGAGCTTGGGTCACTGAGTTACCGTCTGTTCTGTGGGGCTTGAGGACAACTCCCAACCGGTCGACTGGACGAACTCCTTTCTTCCTTGTATATGGAGACGAAGCCGTATTGCCAAGTGACATCCTTCACAATTCTCCTCGAGTGGATCTTTACTCTGAAGACGAGGCTGAACAAGCAAGACAGGACGGAGTGGATCTCCTGGAGGAGGAGCGTGAGATGGCCCTGATCCGATCAACTGCATATCAACAAGACCTTCGCCGCTTCCATGCAAGACATGTCAAGAGCCGTTCATTCCACGAAGGGGATTTGGTGCTCCGAGTGGATCAGCAGCGACCTCATAAATTGGCCCCAGCCTGGGAAGGCCCATTCGTCATTACCAAGGTGCTTAACAATGGGGCGTACCATCTTTTCAACTTGAAGAAGAATATTGACGAGCCACGCGCCTAGAATGCGGACCTACTTCGACGTTTTTATTCTTGATAACAGAGTTGTTTTGATGTAATAAGAGTATCCCAGACGATGTTATGGATTGAATGAAGACTCCCGCAGTCTATTGTCGATTCCGATCGCACAGATTTACATTCAAAATTATTCCGAATGAAGAGCAATCCTCTCTCTCGGGGGCTTAGCTGCGAATCCGTTTCGCCTAAGTTCAAAACTTTTCCGAGTGTATTCCATTCAATGCACTCGGAGACTTAGCTGCGAGCCAGTCTCGTCTAAGTTCAAAAATTACTCCGAGTGAAGAGCACTCCTCTCTCTCGGGGGCTTAGCTGCGAATACGTTTCGCCTAAGTTCAAAACTTTTCCGAGTGTATTACATTCAATACACTCGGAGACTTAGCTGCGAGCCAGTCCTCGTCTAAGTTCAAAAATTACTCCGAGTGAAGAGCAATCCTCTCTCTCGGGGGCTTAGCTGCGAATCCGTTTCGCCTAAGTTCAAAACTTTTCCGAGTGTATTACATTCAATACACTCGGAGACTTAGCTGCGAGCCAGTCCTCGTCTAAGTTCAAAAATTACTCCGAGTGAAGAGCAGTCCTCTCTCTCGGGGGCTTAGCTGCGAATCCGTTTCGACTAAGTTTAAAACTTTTCCGAGTGTATTACATTCAATACACTCGGAGACTTAGCTGCGAGCCAGTCCTCGTCTAAGTTCAAAAATTACTCCGAGTGAAGAGCACTCCTTTCTCTCGGGGGCTTAGCTGCGAATCCGTTTCGCCTAAGTTCAAAACTTTTCCGAGTGTATTCCATTCAATACACTCGGAGACTTAGCTGCGAGCCAGTCTCGTCTAAGTTCAAAAATTACTCCGAGTGAAGAGCAATCCTCTCTCTCGGGGGCTTAGCTGCGAATCCGTTTCGCCTAAGTTCAAAACTTTTCCGAGTGTATTACATTCAATACACTCGGAGACTTAGCTGCGAGCCAGTCCTCGTCTAAGTTCAAAAATTACTCCGAGTGAAGAGCACTCCTCTCTCTCGGGGGCTTAGCTGCGAATCCGTTTCGCCTAAGTTCAAAACTTTTCCGAGTGTATTACATTCAATACACTCGGAGACTTAGCTGCGAGCCAGTCCTCGTCTAAGTTCAAAAATTACTCCGAGTGAAGAGCACTCCTCTCTCTCGGGGGCTTAGCTGCGAATCCGTTTCGCCTAAGTTCAAAACTTTTCCGAGTGTATTACATTCAATACACTCGGAGACTTAGCTGCGAGCCAGTCCTCGTCTAAGTTCAAAAATTACTCCGAGTGAAGAGCAATCCTCTCTCTCGGGGGCTTAGCTGCGAATCCGTTTCGCCTAAGTTCAAAACTTTTCCGAGTGTATTACATTCAATACACTCGGAGACTTAGCTGCGAGCCAGTCCTCGTCTAAGTTCAAAAATTACTCCGAGTGAAGAGCACTCCTCTCTCTCGGGGGCTTAGCTGCGAATCCGTTTCGCCTAAGTTCAAAACTTTTCCGAGTGTATTCCATTCAATACACTCGGAGACTTAGCTGCGAGCCAGTCTCGTCTAAGTTCAAAAATTACTCCGAGTGAAGAGCAATCCTCTCTCTCGGGGGCTTAGCTGCGAATCCGTTTCGCCTAAGTTCAAAACTTTTCCGAGTGTATTACATTCAATACACTCGGAGACTTAGCTGCGAGCCAGTCCTCGTCTAAGTTCAAAAATTACTCCGAGTGAAGAGCAGTCCTCTCTCTCGGGGGCTTAGCTGCGAATCCGTTTCGACTAAGTTTAAAACTTTTCCGAGTGTATTACATTCAATACACTCGGAGACTTAGCTGCGAGCCAGTCCTCGTCTAAGTTCAAAAATTACTCCGAGTGAAGAGCACTCCTCTCTCTCGGGGGCTTAGCTGCGAATCCGTTTCGCCTAAGTTCAAAACTTTTCCGAGTGTATTCCATTCAATACACTCGGAGACTTAGCTGCGAGCCAGTCTCGTCTAAGTTCAAAAATTACTCCGAGTGAAGAGCAATCCTCTCTCTCGGGGGCTTAGCTGCGAATCCGTTTCGCCTAAGTTCAAAACTTTTCCGAGTGTATTACATTCAATACACTCGGAGACTTAGCTGCGAGCCAGACCTCGTCTAAGTTCAAAAATTACTCCGAGTGAAGAGCAATCCTCTCTCTCTGGGGCTTAGCTGCGAATCCGTTTCGCCTAAGTTTAAAACCTTTCCGAGTGTATTACATACAATACACTCGGAAGCTTAGCTGCGAGCCAGTCCTCGTCTAAGTCCCGAATTCTTTCGAGTGCAGAACACCCATTTCACTCGAGAATCAAATAAATTCGGCCAAGCTAAATGTCAGAAAGCGAAATGCGAGTAAGACTAAAATCTCCGGCGCAGCAGAAACTTGTTCGCGCAAAAGGGAAGTTCTCAGGCTTAAAGCCTGAACGAAGTTTACTCGGTTACACCAACACTCGGCATACCGAGGCAAATAAAGTTTTTACCATAAGCAAAATACCAATTTAAGCTCCAGCAGGACTTGAAGGCTCAACAAAGGTATCCAGGTCGATTCCGTCGGCGATCCGAGTGGCAGCATCGATGAAAGTCTCCATGAAATCTTCAAATTTGAGTTTCTTCGTGTTGGTCACTCGGAGATCCTTCAGTTTGTCCTCTCTAGCTTCCTTGCAATGAACCCTGACGAGTGAAAGTGCCACGTCAGCTCCACAGCGGGCAGCAGATTTCTTCCACGATTGCACTCGATTGGGAATCTCATTGAGCCGAGTCATCATTGACTCGAGGTCAGTCTGGAGAGGATCTTCAGGCCACAGTTCCTTGTCGACCTTCTCAAATGCAGCTCTCAGCCGAGTGATGAATCCTTGGACGCTCTTAAGACAAGCTTCGAGACGAAACATATCCATGGCCACGGCGTTTCCGACGAGAGACTTTGTGGGGTCCAGATTGGGTTCAATTTCTTCAGTTTCTTTTTCGAAGTCTCGACAGAATTCTACATGAAGAGAAAGTGAAAGGGTGATCATAATACCATTCTGGAAAAACCGGAGAAATTCATTCGGCAAATGAGGGTTACCTTCGAGCATGCTGAACATTTTCTTCGCAAAGTCGCCCAAGTGTTTCTCCAGAGCGGTCCTACTCTTGGTCTGCTCTTCGAGTTTTTTGATCCACTCGGATCGTTCCTGCTTGAGCTTGGCGTTCTCCTCTTCCAGTTTACTGGCTGCTGCAAGTTTCTTCTCAGCAGCTGCAGTCTTCTCCTTCGCTTCCTTCTGAGCATCAGCAAGTGATTTGTCCTTGTCCTCGAGCGCTTTCTTCATGGTATCTAAAGAAATAGCATTGTTGAGGCGCACTCGGAGACGACGATTTTCATCACGTACGTCTGTTCGAGTGGATTCACTCGGTTCAAAAGATGGAAATTGAAAGTGATAATACAATTGATCAACAAAGATTACCTCCCAAAGTCTTCAGTTCGGTCTGTGCACGGTCCAGGTTGTTGTTCGTCAGTTCCAGATCCAGCAGAAGTCGGTTCTTTTCCTTCTCCAGCTCGACGTACTTGGTCCCGAGCCCACAGGCTTTCTGAAATCAGCAGAAATAGGGGTTCAGTCGACATAACCATTTCTCTACTCCCGAGTGGAAAAGGTCAATTGCACTCGACTGAAAGACGGCCCGCCACCCCACCTCACAACCCTATACAAGCATCATACCATGGTTGATGGAAATGATGTCCATAAAGCCTGCAGAATGGTTCTAAAGACTACTGCCCATCGTCAACGATCGACAGTAGTCTCGGGGACTACACCCAGTGGGTGCACTCAGCGTGCCCCCACTGGAAACGAAAATACTCGACCAGGTCTGGCCTGTCCGAGTATAAAAGAAAGAAGCAAGCAACCGAACATCGTCTCTATCAGACCACCGCCGAAGCAAGCACTCGACGGCGGCCTCGGGGACTACACCCAGTGGGTGCACTCAGCGTGCCCCCACTGCCCTGTCGAATGGAAACAATATTAAGACCCCCGCCGAAGCCTTCGTCATTCGACAGCGGTCTCGGGGACTACACCCAGTGGGTGCACTCAGCGTGCCCCCACTGGACCAGAAACTATTTGGTCTACTGGCGAAGAAAAACACCCCAGTGGGTGTAAAATCAAGACGGACAGGAATTCAATCGGAAATGAACTTACAATACCACTTACTCGGACGTTGGCCTGAAGCGCTGAGCTGACATCATAGGCTAACTTGCTGGCTTCATACGCCTCCTTTGTTCGTAGCATCATCTGCCCAGCCTGGATCATGGCTTCCTTGGCAGCTCCGGTTTGGTCCTCCGGGACGTGGTACAAAGGGTATGCAGGCGTCGAGTGAATTGGTGTAGTCAATGGAGCAGCTGGAGGTGCTTGGGATTGTCCGATCTGCGTCGAAGCCACCAGAGTAGAAGTGGCCGGCGGAGCACTCGACAGCGGAGTTACAAGGCTTGGAGGCGTCGCAGCACTCGTCCCACGGGGCGTCTGGACAGACGGTGGTCCCCGAGTGTCCACGCGTGGACCCTCCGGAAGCACAGCTTCATCCTCTGCTCCCCGCCGCGGCTCCTCATCATCTTCCAGTTCGATGACTTCGTCAGCTGCATTCGACACTCGACAATTATTCTTCAGCAAGCAGAGTAAAGTGTGGGATTGTCATACCTCGTAGGGAGGTGGCCGCATCAGGAGTGTCTACTTCCATATGGTCTCCATCATCCCGATGGGGCGACGTTACGGAGGTAGCGGCTCTGGCAAATATATTTCACTCGGTCAACGTCAACATAAAGTTCTTCAACAGCAGAATAAGGAAAACGAACACTCACGTGGAGGCAACAGGCACGGCTATCTTGATTCGAGGCAGGGCCTTCCGAGGCTTTGGCACGTCTGGCTTGAGCTGTTTCGCAGCCTTTTCAGTCGACCCCGATGCCGCGACACGGTCACATTTCGGGTTCCTTGTGCTCGACGCCACTGTTTTGCTCGGGGTGACCTCCGGGTCGTTCTGCTGCCTGGCTCGACGCTCGGTGCGCGAAGGGACAGGGGCCTCCACCTCATCCTCATCCAGGTCGTCATCACTGCTCTCGGTGTCATCAGCATAGTCACCGTCTGCGCTGCCGTCGACGCTTCCTTCCTCTTCATCAGGATGTTCTCCATTGGGTATGGGCGAGTACATGTTCGTAAATTCCTGCGAGGTTCAAGCTTCAAATTCAGTCAACTGAAGATTCAGTTACTCGGCAAAGTATTAAAACAATCGACAAATATGTGACTCACCAAGTTCTTTGGCGGGTTCAAAGCGGAGAAAGGCGGAATTCGTTTGGATCCTTCCGGATTATCACAGGCTCCAGTGATGCTCCTGAGCCACTGAGAAACAGTCTGATCGGAAACTTCCTCAGGATGAGTCCGAGTGGTATCCTCAGGGCCCGAATAATGCCACATGGTGTGATCCCGAGCTTGGAGAGGCTGAATTCGCCGACTCAGAAATGTTTCAAGGAGGTCCAGACCAGTCACTCCACCGCGGATCAGTTCGGATATGGCGTTCACTAAGATCCCTACCTGGATTTTCTCTACCTTTGTCACGTACAGCGGTTTGGGAGTAACAGGTCGATCCAAGGTGAAGGGAGGAAGCCCAGTCGACATATTTGGCGATGCGGCATCTTTGCAGTAAAACCAGGTCGACTGCCATCCCCGAACAGAATCGGGAAAGGTCATAGAGGGGAACCCACTCCTACCTCTCTTCTGAATCCCTAAGCCACCACACAGTTGGATCACATTGGTTTTGCTATCTTTGGGATTGGCTTTCTTGACAGCTTGGGATCGGACAGAGAATATGTGCTTGAACAAACCCCAATGTGGGGGACAGCCCAGGAAACATTCGCACAAAGTTACGAAGCAGGAAAGATATGCAACCGCATTCGGAGGAAGGTGGTGGAGTTGCGCTCCAAAATAGTTCAAGAAAGCGCGGATGAACGGATGGGGAGGCATGGAGAAACCTCGCTCGATGTGGGTGAGAAGCAGAACTCGCTCGCCGTCGCGTGGCTCCGGCTCGATCTCCCCCTTCGGCAACCGCCAGGAATCGGCAGCTATCAACCCGTCGACGACGAGTTTGTCCACATCTTCCGCAGTGACCGTCGATTGGAGAAAATCCCCCTGGATCCACCCCGGCGGCACCGTCGACCGAGCTCCCAACGGCTTCTTCGCATTGGCGCCTCCCCTCTGGGCGCGCTCGAGCTTCTTCGTCTTGCCCTTCGTCATGGCGGCGGCGGTCAACGAAGCAGAGCAGGGCGGAGGAAGAAGAGGGGAGGAGTGGATTTGGGAGAAAAATACTGTGCCAGCACCGGCGTCGTCGCCTCTTATATGCACTCAAGTGAGCCACTGACCTGCGGGCCCGCCGGATCTCTGAATATCCCGAAATCAGAGGAGGAGCGGTACGTGGCGATTTGGGCGGCGCGATAATCGAGGCGTCGTTCCCGCACTTGCCTTAGCAGTTACGCCATCTCCGCTGCGCGCGCGCGCGCTCTTATCCAAATTTCGAAGCCCGCGAGGCTCGGACCCGGTGGAGCAAACTATTTCGTCAGAAGGTTTTCCAGATCACTCGGACCTGTTTTCAAGTTCAGTTTTACTCGGACTCTCGAACCAGTTTTACTCGGACCGGTTTTCAAGCTCAGTTTTACTCGGATAACTTCAAGACGGAATTGATCAGGGCAAACGGTTAAGGTTTCAATCGACGCAGATTTCGAGGAAGCCTCAAAATACACTCGGAGTTTTGGTGTTTCGTTTGAACCTGCATTGACACCTTTTACCCTCGAACCCCGATCCATTCGGGGGCTAATGATGGGGATACGTACCTAGGGTAGGGTTATAGGCCTGACCTACATATCCTACCCAAGGACACTGCCCCAGAAAGCTTAAGGGCCACAAGGAAGTCTCCGACTGAAATAGCGAAGAAGCATAAGTCACTCGACAATATACACTCGGAGATGCCTTTCACTCGACGGTTATCTTTCACTCGGAAGAGTCTGAAGACAGTCGACCGCAGGAGTCCAGAAGTCACCCCAGGGAGGCTAACGGGCAAGCATTCATCAAGATCATTAACAGCATTTATGGTGTACGTTACCAGTAACGTACACCTCTTTATGACCACGATTAAACCCCTTAATGCCGGACGTTATGAGGGGCAGCACACTCTATATAAGCCACCCCTCCCCGCTGGTAGAAGGGTTCGCAACCTTTTGTAACACAACACACATATTTCACTCGACAGAGTAGAGAGCTCTCCGGAGCACTGAGACGTAGGGCTGTTACCTCCACGAGAGGGGCCTGAACTCATACATCTGTGTGTACAACCTCGCCGTAGCTAGGACTCTGCCCTCTCCATTCGTACCCCTACCTTCTACTGTCAGGCTTGTTCCCACGACATAAACCCCATCCTCTGTAGGTGTTTACCCATTACATCCTCTGTTTGCTGTTTAAAGTTTTCTCTGGCCATTTGCAAATGCGGCTTTCACAAACACCTTGGTTTTTGTTAACCATTCATTGGTCATGTCTTTCTGACTAGTGTGACAGGTGTACATCCACGCACGATCACTCATCTTGCCTAGCTACTAATTAAACACACAAGAAATATATACATTCATTAGTTAATCAAGTTTGTCAATTTTATTGCGTCCATGCAACCTACACGCTAATAGGTAAAGATGGGTCCTAATCCCACCCGAGTACGTGTAGATCGGGTTCGTTTCCCATGCTCTTCTCCGGATCTGACGCAAAATTTCGGCAGCACCTCCTTGTTGTTCTCCTGATACACGTCTCGGTAACAAGCCGAGAGAATGTGTACCCGGAGAACAACGGGGTGGCGTTGACGAAATTTTGCCTCAGACCGAAGTAGAGCACGGGAAACGAAACCCAATCTACACATACTCGGGCTGTCCATGGATAACGTGGACAATTCGAAAGGATAACGGTTATAAATATGCAAAGACATGCATATTTATAGATGCTACCCTTTCGAACGGGAGACGCCTAGGTTACGAGACTTGACATGAAAATAGGGGAGGGTCGGGGAGGAGATGACAGTAGTCCTCACCACTACACCGTGTAGGGGAGGTAGTCGCACGGGGAGGTCGTCAAACACCAAACCCTCGAAGCGACGAAACAACTGCACATTTAAATCCACACGATCAACACGAATATTCAATCCCGATAGAAAAATCTCTCTATATATAACTACTTTCCCACTTCTATTTTCTCCTCCTCCTCCTCTTCTTCTTCTTCTTTTCTTCTCCTCTTCTTCTCATCTTCTTCTTCTTCTTTCTCCTCTTCTTCTGTTTTTCCTCTTCTCCTCTTTTTCTTCTTCTTCTTCTTCTTCTTCTTCTTCTTCTTTTCTTCTTCTTCTTCTTATTCTTCTTCTTCTTCTTTCTCCTTCTTTTCCTTTTTCCTCTTCTTCTCCTCTTTTTCTTCTCCTCTTCTCCTCCTCCTCCTCCTCCTCTTCTTCTTCTTCTTCTTCTTCTTCTTCTTCTTCTTCTTCTTCTTGTTATTTTCATCTCCTTCTCCTCCTCCTCTTCTTCTTCTTCTTCTTCTTCTTCTTCTTCTTTCTCCTTCTTTTCCTTTCTCCTCTTCTTCTTCTTCTTCTTCTTCTTCTTCTTCTTCTTCTTCTTCTTCTTCTTCTTCTTTTCTCCTCCTCCTCCTCCTCTTCTTCTTCTTCTTCTTCTTCTTCTTCCTCTTCTTCTACTTATTCTTCTTTTCTTCTTCTTTTTTTCATCTTTCTTCTTCTTCTTCTAATTATGACTAGTTCTAACCTAATTAATTTACTAACTAAAACTGACTAGTTCTAACTAATTAACAATAACAAATACATGAAAAAAAGAAAAAACTCACCGGAGGGGGCGGCCGGGTGCCGGAGCGGCGGCACGACGGGGGCGGTGGGCGCGGCGGTGGCGGCTTAGGGCACAGCGGTGGCGGCGGTGGGCGTTGCCGGTGGTGTATGGGCGTCGGGGAGAGACAGAGAGAGAGAGAGAGAGAGAGATGGGGGCGGGGCGGCTGTTAGTTAAGTTAGGCTCTATTCCGTCTGCTGGCAGATGGCAAAGAGCTAGGGCTCTTTGCCATATGCTTTTAGGCTCTTTGCCGTCTATTGGCAAACGGCAAAGAAGGGCCCGATTTTGACCTAAACAGTCCACGGTCCAGTGGGGCCCAGTGGGTTCTTTGCCGTCTGCCTATGGGCTCTTTGCCATCTGCCAGCAAACGGCAAAGAATGCACTGATGGCAAATAATATCTTTGCCATCAGTGCATTCTTTGTCGTCTATTTTTTGGAAGCTGGCGCAAAGACCTTCTTTGTCGTGAGTTGGCAGACGGCAAAGAACTGACTGATGGCAAATTCCTTGATTCCAGTAGTGTTTATGTTCAGATTATTCATGAAAAGTATTTGACTCACCTCTGAATATTATGATTCTTATTTGCATGATCATTATAGCTTCGTAATTCTCTCCGATCTATTAACTTGCTTTGGCCAAGTAGATTGATCTTTCTTCAGTGAGAGAGGTGCGTTGTAGTAGGTTCAACCTGACGAGTTTCTATATCCCACTGACAGAAGGGGACAAGTTGTGTCTTTGTGTTGTTGATACTAAGGATAACACGATGGGGTTTATTCATATTGCTTGAGTTTAATTTGTCTACATCATGTCATCGTTCTCCATGCATTACTCTGTTTTACTTAATACTCCAGATGCATGCTGGATAGCGGTCGATGAGTGGAGTAATAATAATAGGTGCAGGCAGGAGTCGGCCTATTTGTTTATGGACATGATGCCTATATACACTTGATCATTGCCATGAAAATCGCATAACTATCTGCTTTTCTATCAATTGCCCAACAGTAATTTGTTACCCACCGTACTATCAATTGCCCAACAGTAATTTGTTACCCACCGTATGTTGCCTACATGAGAGATGCCGCTAGGGAAAACTATGACCCCCGAGTCTATTCACTTATAAATTCACAAACGCTACTATTACCTTCTTGACTTTATTTGTCTTTTGTTTTATTTTGCAATTTAAAATTATCTACAATTATCTACACAACTCATTTGCTTGCAAATAACGAGATCAAGGGGATTGACAACCCTCTTGATCGCGTTGGGTGCAAGTTGTTTGCTCTTTTGTGTGAAGCCGCTGAAGACGGTTGAGGATTGATATTCCTATTGGTTCAATAAACCTTGGTTTCATAACTGAGGGAAATACTTACCCACTTTGTGCTGCAATTACCCGTTCCTCTTCACGGAAAACCCAATGCAGATCACAAGTATCAGGAAGGATTTATGGCGCCGTTGCCGGGGAGTATCATCATCAACTATCAAGTAACTTCACACAAATTATCATTCACTTGTTCTTCTTTTTATTTGCTTTTATATTTAGTTTGTTTCATAAAAAACAAAAATACAAAAATATTTACTTTACTAGTTTGCTAGTTTGCTTGTTTCGTCTCTAGTTTGCTTGTTTCGTCTCGAGTTTGCTTGTTTGCCTAGCTATGTTATCTTTATCTTTGTCACCCACAAACAGAAAGTAAAAGGTAAAAAATAAAGATAAATGGATCCTCATCTACTTGCTAATCTTTTCAAAAGACCCGATTATTTTGAACCAATTGCTAGTGAGTTGAGTGCACTAGATTTTCCTTATGATGACTTGCTTGAAAATCATGAATCTAAAAATTGTGATGAAATGTTAAAAGAAATTTATAAAGTGATTCATGATAGTTCATTGAATGAAAAGCATGATTTCCATGTTGCTAGTATAAATTCTATGAATATCAATTGTGCTAATGATCATGATTGGGGTGATAATCATGATGTTCCTTGTGATCTTGATAATTCTGGCCTTTATGATGAATCTATTATTGAGTATGATATTCGCAACACTACTAAAAGTGGGGTTGGAAGAGTTTCAACTTTAGGTAATAATGATCCCACTACTTTGGAGAATGATCAATATTATGATAGTTATATTGTTGAGTTTGATTATGATCCTACATATAATGAGATAGGAAAACATGGTTATAAGAATTTGCATGTTACTCAATTACCTCTCTTTGTGTTACAATTAATAATGCTTCATTCTTCTTACATGCATATGCTAGATTTCACTTGTCTTGAGAATTTGTTTATCTATAAAATGCCTATGCATAGGAATTATGTTAGACTTAGATGTGTTTTTCACGTGCCTTATGATGCTCTCTTTGTGCTTCAATTCTTGTTTATTATGTGAGCAGCATTGAAATTTCAAGCCTATCTTAATGGCTATAAAGAAAGAGCTTGTTGGGAGACAACCCAATAATTTCTGTTTGTTTTTTATAACATGATTATTGCCTCTTTAATGATTATGTTTTTATGTTTTAATTAGTGTTTGTGCCAAGTAAAGCCTTTGGTATGACTCACAAGATGAGTAGAATCGATGCTGAAACAAAACAGAAACTTTTGACTCCAGTACAGGAATTTTCATTTTTTTACTGGAGCATCATAATGATCTGACTTTTTTACACGGTATTTCTATACAAATTTTCTAGGTCTTCCTAATTTTACAGAATTTTTAGAGATACAGAAGTATAGGTTCTCTAAAGATTACTACAGACTGTTCTGTTTTAGACAGATTCTGTTTTTTGCTTGCATAGTTTGCTTGTTTGATTATGCTATGGATTGTATCGGGGGGTATAAGCCATGGAGAAGTTATAATACAGTACCTATTATGCAAAATAAGAATCAGTTTATAACAGTACCTAAAGTATTCAATATGTTTCTTATACTAACGGATCTCACGAAGTTTTATTGAGTTTTGTGTGATTGAAGTTTTCAAGTTTTGGGTGTTATCACGATGGACAAAGGAATAAGGAGCGGCAAGAGCCTAAGCTTGGGGATGCCCAAGGCACCCCAAGGTAATATTCTAAGGAATACCCAAGCACCTAAGCTTGGGGATGCCCCAGAAGGCATCGCCTCCTTCCTCTCAATGCATCGGTATGTCACTTGAAGCTATATTTTTATTCATCACATGATATGAGTTTTGCTTGGAACGTCGTTTGTTTTTGCTTGCTTTTACTTTTAGTTTGCCACAATCATCTTTTGCTGGAAACACCTATTTGAGAGAGACACACCTTCATCATAATTTGTTAGAATACTCTATGTGCTTCACTTATATCTTTTGAGCTTAGCAGTTGCTCTAGTACTTCACTTATATCTTTTTGAGCACGGTGGCGTGTAGATTTTATAGAAATAATTTCACTCTCGCTCTTCACTTATATTTGTTTGAGAGTTAATAAATAGTGATGGTAATTTTCATGGGTCATAAGACTAGTCCAAAAATAATATGAATTCAGTGAGTGATAATTAAAACCATCATGTAGCACATATAAAGAAATTGCGGGTTAATAATATTGATGTGGTAATATGAAAAAGGTGTGAGTTCATAATTGTTGATTCGTAGAAGCATCAATATTAAGAGAGGTTAACTTCTTGTTCGTCTAAAAATTAAAAAGGCATTTCTATTCCTCGTTGAAACCCTAGTGTTGTTTCGGGTCGGAGGCGCGCGATGGTTAACTCCTACCAACCTCCTCCCTCGGGGCATGCGAGTAGTACTTTGATTTGTGATAAAACTAATAAAACTTTGCAATAAGTATCTGAGTTCTTTATGACTAATGTGAAACCATGGACATATGTAATCTCACCTCCTCATATTTGCTAGCCTCTTCGGTACCATGCATTGCCCATTCTTATCTTGAGGATCAGTGCAACTTTCGCCGGTGCATCCAAACCTCGTGACATGATACGCTCTGTTGCACATAAGCCTCACTATATCTTCCTCAAAACAGCCACCATACCTACCTATCATGGCATTTCCATAGCCATTCCGAGATATATTGCCATGCAAATTCCATCGTCACTTCACATGACTAGTTCGTTCATCATCATATTGCTTTGCATGATCATATAGAGCTGACATAGTATTTGTGGCAAAGCCACCGTTCATCATATTTTTGATACATGTCATGCTAGATCTTTGCACATCCTGGTACACTGCCAGAGGCATTCATATAGAGTCATATCTTCCTATCAATTCTTCTTATCGAGTTGTAAGTAAATAAAAGTGTGATGATCATCGTTATTGGAGCATTGTCCCAGTGAGGAAATAAAAATGGGGGAGGCCAAATGAGCCCACCATCAAAAAAATGAATGAGAGAAAATGAGAGAAGGGACTTTGCTACTATCCTTTACCACACTTGTGCCTCAAAGTGGCACCTTGTTCCTCATATAGAGAGTCTCATGTTATGTCACTTTCATATGCTAGTGGGAATTAATTTTTCATTATTATAAAATTGGCTTGTATATTCCTATGACGGGCTTTCTCAAATGCCCGAGGTCTTCATGAGCAAGCAAGTTGGATGCACACCCCACTTAGCTTCAGTTGAGCTTTCATACACTTATAGCTCTAGTGCATCATTTGCATGCAATCCCTACTCCTTGCATCGACATCTATCAATGGGGATCTCCATAGCCCGTTGGTACGCCTAGTTGATGTGAGACCTTCTTCTCCACTTTTTACCCCTTTGATATCTACCACCATATTCTATTCCACCTAAATGCTGTGTCCAATGGCTCACGCTCATGTATTGCGTGAAGAATAAAAAGTTGATGCATATTGAAAAGTACGATCCAATTGCCTGACTTGGACACCGTGGTGCTTGATATTTGTATTAATGTGGTAAAGATGGAGCCATGCCTTGCTAATATAATTAGATGAATGGGGGTAAACATTCTTTGAGGATCGTATACTTTGAAAGATTCATGATTTTGTTTCTTATACTTATAAGTATTGCTATGTTAATATTTGTTAATTCATCGTTTCTCAATGAACATGCATGCAAAAGATTACATAATGGGTAGCATATCACATCAAAAATTCTGTTTTTATCATTTACCTACTTGAGGACGAGCAGGAATTAAGCTTGGGGTTGCTTGATACGTCTCCAACGTATCTATAATTTTTTATTGTTCCATGCTGATATATTATGATTCTAGGATACTTTTTGGGTCATTATTTACCAATTTATAATATTTTGAGCACTAACCTATTGACCCAGTGCCCAGTGCCAGTTGTTGTTTTCTGCATGTTTTTCACTTTTCAGGTTTACAGTACCAAATGAAGTCCAATTGCCACGAAACTTTTTGATGATTCTTTCTGGACCAAAAGAAGACCTGGGAGATTTGGAAGGAAGACGAGAGCCACACCAGGGCTCCACAAGCCATCAGGGCATGCCCTGGGGGCACGCCCTGATGGCTTGTGGGCCCCTGGCGGCTCCCCCGACCTCGTTCTCTGGCCTATAAATTCTCATATATCGTGAAAACCCTGGAGGCAGTCCCGAAACCCTTTTTACGCCGCCGCAAGTCTTTGTTCTGTCGTGAGGCCATCTGGAGCTCCGTTCCGGCACCCTGCCGGAGGGGGGATCGATCATGGAGGGCCTCTTCATCAACCTTGCTGCCCTCATGGTGATGTGTGAGTAGTTCACCACAGACCTACGGGTCCATAGCTAGTACCTAGATGGCAATATCTCTATCTCTTGATCTTCGATACAATGATCGTCGCATCTTCGCTTTGATCTATCCGATGTAATTCTTTTGTGCGGTATGTTTGTTGGGATCCAATGAATTGTGGGTTTATGTTCAGATTATTCATGAAAAGTATTTGAGTCACCTCTAAACATTATGATTCTTATTTGCATGATCATTATAGCTTCGTAATTCTCTCTGATCTATTAATTTGCTTTGGCCAAGTAGATTGATCTTTCTTCAGTGAGAGAGGTGCGTTGTAGTAGGTTCAACCTGACGAGTTTCTATATCCCAGTGACAGAAGGGGACAAGTTGCGTCTTTGTGTTGTTGCTACAAAGGATAACACGATGGGGTTTATTCATATTGCTTGTGTTTACTTTGTCTACATCATGTCATCGTTCTCCATGCATTAGTATGTTTGTCATGAACTTAATACGTAGAGAGGCAAGCATAGAAGCGCTCTTGAAGTGGAGTAATAGTAATAGGTGCAGGCAGGAGTCGGCCTATTTGTTTATGGATGTGATGCCTATATACACATGATCATTGCCGTGAAAATCGCAGAACTATCCGCTTTTCTATCAATTGCCCAATGGTAATTTGTTACCCACCATATGTTGCCTACATGAGAGATGCCGCAGGGAAAACTATGGCCCCGGGGTCTATTGACTTATAAATTCACAAACGCTACTGTTACCTTGCTGCCTTTATTTGTCTTTTATTTTATTTTGCAATTTACAATTATCTACACAACTCATTTGCTTGCAAATAACGAGATCAAGAGGATTGACAACCCTCTTGCCCGCATTGGGTGCAAGTTGTTTGCTCTTTTGTGTGTAGCCACTGAAGACGGTTGAGGATTGATATTCCTACTGGTTTGATAAACCTTGGTTTCTTAACTGAGGGAAATACTTACCCACTTTGTGCTGCAATTACCCGTTCCTCTTCACGGAAAACCCAACGCAGATCACAAGTATCAGGGTGGGGTGGTGGCAGCCAGACCTAACCGGCCCGAGGTGGGCCTCGAGGCTGGGGGCTTCCTAGGGGTGCGAAAGGAGGGTCATTTCTTCTTGTCTCTTTGGTCGTCGTAGCTGCGAATCCTGGGTGTGGGTGGTGTCGGGGTCTTAGATTCCAAGGCAGCGGCCTTAGTGGTGGTAGTCGCGGTGCTCGTGGGCGGAGCTCACGACTAGGGTGTGGATTAGCTGCCATGGTCGTGCGGACGGCATGCTGGTCTGTTTGCGGCAACTGATGACGGTAGTTCAACAAACGGGCTTGGTAGACTCCGTCGGGGAGATACAGAGGGTGTGCCGGGGTGAAACCCCATTCTGGCCATGCCAGGTCGACGACGTTATCGTCTATGGTGTCGTTCCCTTCTTGAAGGCGTCATCGTGGCTCTTCTTCGTCTCATTTGTTGCTTCGGGAGAAACCCCGATCCCTGGATCAGGCAGTGACGGCATTTTGCTACCGTTCCCTTCCTGAAGGCACCATCTTGAAGCTCGCGGCTCGTCATACACAGCTTCTGTGTGTAGTTGTTCTTATTACCCGTGTAACGTGCCTTGAGTGTGTGTGCGTGTGTTGTGGTGCCGAGTGCAGTGTGTTGAGTTGTATGATGATTGGCTGTTGTTTTATATATAAAATGGGGCGCGAGCCTTTTTCAACAAAGTTGTTCTACTGTATTTAATATCACACATGCAACGTTTTGTAGGTATCATTTCTCGTACAAAAATATGTGTCCTTCTCCCAGTTACATCTTTCTATTGCACACTAAAATAATGTATGTTACTTCAGGTTTAGTGGTCATGATTAATGCATGTTCATATTACATTTTGTACTTGATATGGTATCATTTCCTTGGAAAACATGTAAAAAATAAAATTGCTCAATTGGTTAAGTTTCCTATTGTACAACCTACCTACCATGGTTCAAGTACTAGACGTAACACGAATGTTCATTTCTTTTGAATTTATTCACACTTCTCCTATTCTTTGAGTTGTATGTGTTGGAAATATGCCCTAGAGGCAATAATAAAATGGTTATTATTATATTTCCTTGTTCATGATAATCGTTTATTATCCATGCTATAATTGTATTGATTGGAAACTCAAATACATGTGTGGGTACATAAACAACACTGTGTCCCTAGTATGCCTCTAATAGACTAGCTCGTTGATCAAAGATGGTCAAGGTTTCTTAGCCACAGACATGAGATGTCATTTGATAACGGGATCACATCATTAGGAGAATGATGTGATGGACAAGACCCAAACTATGAACGTAGCATATGATCGTGTCAGTTTATTGCTATAGTTTTCTGCTTGTCAAGTATCTGTTCCTATAACCATGAGATCATGTAACTCACTGACACCTGAGGAATACCTTGTGTGTATCAAACGTCGCAACATAACTGGGTGACTATAAAGATGCTCTACAGGTATCTCCGAAGGTGTCTGTTGAGCTGGCATGGATCGAGACTGGGATTTGTTACTCCGTATGACGAAGAGGTATCTCAGGGCCCACTCAGTAATACAACATCACAATAAGCCTTCCAAGCAAAGTGACTAAAGAGTTAGCCACGGGATCTTGTATTACGGAACGAGTAAAGAGACTTGTTGGTAACGAGATTGAACTAGGTATAGAGATACCGACGATCGAATCTCGGGCAAGTAATATACCGAAGAACAAAGGGAACAGCATACGGGATTAACTGAATCCTTGACATAGAGGTTCAACCGATAAAGATCTTCGTAGAATATGTAGGAACCAATATGGGCATCCAGGTCCCGCTATTGGTTATTGACCGTAGAGGTGTCTCGGTCATGTCTACATAGTTCTCGAACCCGTAGGGTCTGCACACTTAACGTTCGGTGACGTTTCGGTAGTATTGAGATATATGTGTTGGTGACCGAAGGTTGTTCAAAGTCCCGGATGAGATCCCAGACGTCACGAGGAGCTCCGGAATGGTCCGGAGGTAAAGATTTATATATAGGAAAGTGGTATTTGGGTTCCGGAAAAGTTTCGGGTATTTCCGGTAGTGTAACGGGAGTGACGAATGGGTTCCGGGGGTCCACCGGGTGGGGCCCACCCACCCCGGGGGGCCACATGGGCCCAAGAGGTGGCGCACCAGCCCAATAAGGGCCCATATGCCCAAGAGGAAAAAAGGTGGAGATAGGAAGGAATAGGACTCCTTCCTAATATGAATCCACTTCCTAGTAGGAAGTGGATTGGACTCCTCCTTGCCCTGGTTTGGCCGACCCCTGGGCGAAACCCTAGGGAGGCTGCCTCCTTCCCCCTCCCTCCAATATATACTAGAGGAATAGAGCCCCCAAAGACATACGGCCACGTGCTAGTTCTCTATTCTCTAGTTCCTCCACCAAATAGATTCCGGTAGTGCTTAGGCGAAGCCCTGCCAGGATAACTCCACCATCACCACCACCACGCCGTCGTGCTGCTGGAGATGTCATCTACCTCTCCACCCCCTCTTGCTGGATCAAGAAGGCGGAGATTGTCATCGAGCTGTACGTGTGCTGAACGCGGAGGTGCTGTCCGTTCGGCGCTAGATCGGAACGGATCGTGATTGGATCGCGGGACGGCTTGCGATTTGGATCGCGAAGACATTCGACTACATCAACCGCGTTTCTTAATGCTTCCCGCTTAGCGATCTACAAGGGTATGTAGATCCACTCTCCCTCTCGTAGATGCTCATCACCATGGATAGATCTTGCGTGTGCGTAGGAAATTTTTTGTTTCCCATGCAACGTTCCCCAACAGTGGTATCAGAGCCAGGTTTATGCGTAGATGAGATCACGAGTAGAACACAAAGGAGTTTGTGGGCGTTGATGCTCAGATTGCTTCCTCCCTTGGTCTTTTCTTGATTCAGCGGTATTGTGGGATGAAGCGGCCTGGACCAACCTTACTCGTACGCTTACGAGAGACCGGTTCCATCAACTGACATGTGACTTGTTGCATAAAGATGGCTGGCGGGAGTCTGTCTCTCCCACTTTAGTTGGATCGGATTCGACAAAGGCAGTCCTTGAGAAGGTTGAATAGAAATTTGTGTTTCACCGTTGTGGTTTTTGCGTAGGTAAGAATCGTTCTTGCTAGATACCCGTAGCAGCCACGTAAAACATGCAACAACAATTAGAGGACGTCTAACTTGTTTTTGTAGGGTATGTTGTGATGTGATATGGCCAATTACATGATGAGATATATGTGATGTATGAGATGATCATGTTTTGTATAGATTATCACGACTTGCATGTCGATGAGTACGACAACCGGCAGGAGCCATAGGGTTGTCTCTAATTTATTTTCGTCGTTTTTGCTTTACTTTATCGCTATGAGTTAGCAATAGTTGTAAAAGCAATAGTTGGCACGACAACCTCATGGCGACACGTTGATGAAGATCAAGATGATGGAGATCATGGTGTCATGCCGGTGACGATGGAGATCATGCCGGTGCTTTGGAGATGGAGATCAAAAGCACAAGATCATGGCCATATCATGTCACTTATGATTTGCATGTGATGTTAATCCTTTTATGCATCTTATTATGCTTAGGACAATGGTAGCATTATAAGGTGATCCCTCACTAAAATTTCAAGATAAAATTGTGTTCTCCCCGAGTGTGTACCGTTGCGAAAGTTCGTCGTTTCGAGACACCACGTGATGATCGGGTGTGATAGACTCTACGTTCACATACAACGGGTGCAAGCCAGTGTTGCACATGCGGAACACTCGGGTTAAACTTGACGAGCCTAGCATGTACAGACATGGCCTCGGAACACAAGAGACCAAAAGGTCGAACATGAGTCATATAGTAGATATGATCAACATGGAGATGTTCACCATTGAAACCACCTCATCTCACGTGATGATCGGACTTGGGTTGGTGAATTTGGATCATGTAACACTCGGATGACTGGAGGGATGTCAATTTGAGTGGGAGTTCTTAAGTAATATGGTTAATTGAACTCATTATCATGAACATAGTCAAAATGTCTTTGCAAATTATGGTGTAGATCCCTAGCTCGCGTTGTAGCTCCCCTGTGTGTTTTTATACATTCCTAGAGAAAATAGAGTTGAAAGATGATGGTAGCAATAATGCGGATTGGGTCCGTGATCTGAGGATTGTCCTCATTTGCTACATAGAAGGCTTATGTCCTTAATGCACCGCTCGGTGTGCCACCCCCTCAAGCGTCGTTTGTAGATGTTGTGAACATCTGACAGGCACGTTTTGATGACTACTTGATAGTTCAGTGCGTCATGCATTACGGCTTAGAATTGAGGCTCCAAAGCGTTTTTTGAAACGTCACGGAACATATGAGATGTTCTAAGAGCTGAAATTGGGATCTCAGGCTCGTGCCCGTGTTGAGAGGTATGAGACCTCTAACAAGATTCTTTGCCTGCAAGATGAAGGAGAATAGCTCAATCGGTGAGCATGTGCTCAGATTGTCTGGGTGCTACAATCGCTTGAATCGAGTGGGAGTTGATCTTCCAGATAAGATAGTGGTTGATATAGTTCTCCAAGTCACTGCCACAAAGCTACTAGAGCTTCGTGATGAACTATGAAATGCCAGGGATGGAAATAATGATCCCCGAGCTATTCGCGATGTTTGACACCGCGAAGGTAGAAATCAAGAAGGAGCATCAAGTGTTGATGGTTAGTAAAACCACTAGTTACGAGAAGGGCAAGGGCAAGGAGGGAAACTTCATGGATGGCAAGCCAGTTGCTGCTCCAGTAAAGAAACCCAAGGTTGAACCCAAACCCAAGACTGAGTGCTTCTATGAGGAGAACGGTCACAGAAGCGGAACTGCCCTAGATACTTGGTAGATAAGAAGGCTGGCAACGTCAACAGAAGTATATTTGATATACGTTTTATTCATGTGTACCTTGCTAGTACTCCTAGTAGCACCTGGGTATTAGATACCGGTTCAGTTGCTAAATGTTGGTAACTCGAAATAAAAGCTACGGAATAAACAGAGACTAGCTAAGGGCGAGGTGACGATGTGTGTTGGAAGTGTTTCCAAGGTTGATGTGATCACCATCGCACGCTCTCTCTACCTTCGGGATTAGAGATGAACCTAAATAAATGTTATTTGGTGTTTGCATTGAGCATAAATGTGATTAGATCGTGTTTATTGCAATACGGTTATTCATTTAAGTTAGAGAATAATGGTTATTCTGTTTACATGAATAATACCTTCAATGGTCATGCACCCAATGTGAATGGTTCATTGAATCTCGATCGTAGTAATACACATGTTCATTGATGCCAAAAGATGCAAAGTTAATAATGATAGTACCACATACTTGTGGCACTGCCGCCAAGGTCATATTGGTCTAAAGCGCATGAAGAAACTCCATGCTGATGGATCTTTTGACTCACTCGATTTCGAATCGGTTGAGACATGCGGACCATGCCTCTTGGGCAAGATGACTAAGACCCCGTTTTCCGATATGATGGAGCGGGCAAGTGACTTATTGGAAATGATACATGTTGATGTAGCAATCCAATGAGTGTTGAAGCGTGCGGTGGATATCGCTATTTTCTTACCTTCACTGATGATTTGAGTAGATATGGGGATATTTACTTAATGAAACACAAGTCTGAAACGTTTGAAAAGTTCAAACAAATTCAGAGTGAAGTTTGAGATCTTCGTGAGAAGAAGATAAAATGTCTACGATATGATCGTCGAGGTAAATATCTGAGTTACGCGTTTGGTATACAACTCAAGACAATGTGGAAGTTGTTTCACAACTCACGCCACCTGGAACACCATAGTGTGATGGTGTGTCCGAACGTCGTAGTCATGCTCTATTGGATATGGTGCGTACTATGATGTCTCTTATCAATTTGCCACTATCGTTTTGGGGGTTATGCATTAGAGACAACTACATTCACTTTATATAGGGCACCATCTAAGTCCGTTGAGATGACACCGTATGAATTTTGGTTTGGCAGAAACCTAAGCTGTCATTTCTCAGAGTTTGGGAATGCGACGTTTACGACTGATAAGCTCGAACCCAAAGCGGAAAAGTGCATCTTCATAAGATACCCTAAGGAAACAGTTGGGTATACCTTCTATCTCAGATCCAAGGGCAAAGTGTTTGTTGCTTAAAACGGGTCCTTTCTCTATAAAAAGTTTCTCTCGAAAGATTTGAGTGGGAGGAAGGTAGAACTTGATGAGGTTATTGAACCGTCACTTCAGTTGGATGGTAGCACGACGCAGAAAGATGTTTCTGTGGCGCCTACACCGAATGAAGAGGAAGTTAATGATGATGATCATGACACTTCGGATCAAGTTACTACCGAACCTCGTAGGCCGACAAGAACTCGTACCGCCTCTGAGTGGTACGTCAATCCTGTCTTGGAGGTCATGTTGTTAGACAATAGTGAACCTACGAGCTATGAAGAAGCGATGGTGGGCCCGGATTCCAACAAATGGCTAGGAGACATGAAATCCGAGAAAGGATCCATGTATGAAAACCAAGTATGGACTTTGGGAGACTTGCCCATTAAACAGCAGGCCGTTGAGTACAAATGGACCTATAAGAAGAAGACAGACGCTGACGGTAATGTCACCATTTATAAAGCTCGGCTTGTCGCAAAGAAGTTTCCAACAAGTTCAAGGAGTTGGCTACGATGAGACTTTCTCACCCATAGCTATGCTAAAAGTCTATTGGAATTATGTTAGCGGTTGCTGCATTTTTCGATTATGAAATCTGGCAGATGGATGTCAAAACATCGTTTCCTTAACGGTTTCCTTGAGGAAAGGTTGTATGTGATACAACCGGAAGGTTTTGTCAGTCCTAAGGATGCTAAAATGTATGCAAGCTCCAGCGATCCTTCTATGGACTGGAGCAAGCATCTCGGACTTGGAATATATGCTTTGATGAGGTGATCAAAGTTTTTGGGTCTATACAAAGTTTATGAGAAACTTGTATTTACAATAAAGTGAGTGGGAGCACTATAGAATTTCTGATAAGTATATGTGGATGACATATTGTTGATCGGAAATGATGTAGAATTTCTGGAAAGCATAAAGGGTTGTTTGAAAGGAGTTTTTCAAAGGAAAACCTGGAATGAAGCTACTTAAATATTGGGCATCAGGATCTATAGAGATAGATCAAGACGTCTGATAAGACTTTCAATGAGTACATACCTTGACAAGATCAGTCAAAGAAAGAGTTCTTGCCTGATTTGTAAGGTGTGGAGTTGAGTGAGACTCAAAGCTCGACCACGGCAGAAGAAAGAGAAAGGACGAAGGTCGTCCCCTATGCCTTATTCATAGGCTCTGTATAGTATGCCATGCTGTGTACCGCACCTAGTGTGTGCCTTGCCATGAGTCTGTCAAGGGGTACAAGAGTGGTCCAGGAGTGGATCACTGGACAGCGGTATCCTTAGTAACTAGAGGACTAAGGAAATGTTTCTCGATTATGGAGGTGATAAAGAGTTCGTCGTAAAGGGTTACGTCAATACAAGCTTTGTCACCAATCCGGATGACTCTGAGTAGCAATCCGGATATGTATAGTGGAGCCGCAATTTGGAATAGCTCCAAGTGGAGCGTCGTAGCATCTGCAGTATGACATATAGATTTGCAAAGAACACACGGATCTGAATGTTGCAGACCGTTGACTAAAACCTCTCTCACATGCAAAACATGATCGAACCTCAGAACTAATTGGGTGTTAGATTCATAACAATGTAAATCACATAGCGATGTGAGCTAGATTATTGACTCTAGTGCAAGTGGGAGACTGTTGGAAATATGCCCTAGAGGCAATAATAAAAT
The DNA here is from genome assembly GCA_039707655.1 of Elymus sibiricus. Classification (NCBI taxonomy): domain Eukaryota; kingdom Viridiplantae; phylum Streptophyta; class Magnoliopsida; order Poales; family Poaceae; genus Elymus; species Elymus sibiricus. The sequence goes on from CM077669.1 coordinate 127,954,665, forward strand.
GGTTATTATTATATTTCCTTGTTCATGATAATCGTTTATTATCCATGCTATAATTGTATTGATTGGAAACTCAAATACATGTGTGGGTACATAGACAACACTGTGTCCCTAGTATGCCTCTAATAGACTAGCTCCTTGATCAAAGATGGTCAAGGTTTCTTAGCCATAGACATGAGATGTCATTTGATAACAGGATCACATCATTAGGAGAATGATGTGATGGACAAGACCCAAACTATGAACGTAGCATATGATCGTGTCAGTTTATTGCTATAGTTTTCTGCATGTCAAGTATCTGTTCCTATAACCATGAGATCATGTAACTCACTGACACCTGAGGAATACCTTGTGTGTATCAAACGTCGCAACATAACTGGGTGACTATAAAGATGCTCTACAGGTATCTCCGAAGGTGTCTATTGAGCTGGCATGGATCGAGACTGGGATTTGTTACTCCGTGTGACGGAGAGGTATCTCAGGGCCCACTCAGAAATACAACATCACAATAAGCCTTGCAAGAAAAGTGACTAAAGAGTTAGCCACGGGATCTTGTATTACGGAACAAGTAAAGAGACTTGCCGGTAACGATATTGAACTAGGTATAGAGATACCGACGATCGAATCTCGGGCAAGTAACATACCGAAGAACAAAGGGAACAGCATACGGGATTAACTGAATCCTTGACATAGAGGTTCAACCGATAAAGATCTTCGTAGAATATGTAGGAACCAATATGGGCATCCAGGTCCCGCTATTGGTTATTGACCGTAGAGGTGTCTCGGTCATATCTACATAGTTCTCGAACCCGCAGGGTCTGCACACTTAATGTTCGGTGACGTTTCGGTAGTATTGAGATATATGTGTTGGTGACCGAAGGTTGTTCGGAGTCCCGGATGAGATCCCGTACGTCACGAGGAGCTCCGGAATGGTCCAGAGGTAAAGATTTATATATAGGAAAGTGGTATTTGGGTTCCGGAAAAGTTTCGGGTATTTCCGGTAGTGTACCGGGAGTGACGAATGGGTTCCGGGGGTACACCGGGTGGGGCCCACCCACCCCGGGGGGGGCACATGGGCCCAAGAGGTGGCGCACCAGCCCCTAATGGGCTGGGGAACCGACCCTATAAGGGCCCATATGCCCAAGAGGAAAAAAGGTGGAGATAGGAAGGAATAGGACTCCTTCCTAATATGAATCCACTTCCTAGTAGGAAGTGGATTGGACTCCTCCTTGCCCTGGTTCGGCCGACCCCTAGGGGAAACCCTAGGGAGGCTGCCTCCTCCCCCCTCCCTCCTATATATACTAGAGGAATAGAGCCCCCAAAGACATACGGCCACGTGCTAGTTCTCTATTCTCTAGGGTCCAGCTTCGGGCTCCTGGCGGTTGTAGATGGTCCTTCCCGTCACGGGCGCGCGGCGGTGCACCTCGGGCGGCGGCGGTTTTGGTGGTGGCGCAACCTCGGGCAGCACAGCTCCAGATGAGGAGGAGGCGATGGCGCGGCGGCTGGAGGCGGTGCCCTCCCGGCCCAGATCTGGGCCCTTTGGGGCCTCATCTGGGTCTGGGCGGGCCTGGCTCGGCTCCGACTGCGACGACTCCGGCGGACGGAGGTGTGGCTCGTGCGGGGGGTTGCAGAGACGGCGGTGTCGTGGGAACGAGCCTGACAGTAGAGGTTAGGGGTACGAAAGGAGAGGGCAGAGTCCTAGCTATGGCGAGTTTGTACACACAGATGTATGAGTTCAGGCCCCTCTCGTGGAGGTAACAGCCCTACGTCTCAGTGCTCGGGAGCTCTTGTCGTGTGGAATGTGTAAGTTACAGGGGGTGCGAACCCCTGTGCCAAAGGGGAGGGGTGGCTTATATAGAGTGCGCTGCCCCTCATGAATACCCGGCAACCAAGGGTCCGATCGTGGTAATAAAGGTATACGTTACTGATAACGTATGTAATAAATGCTACTTATGATGTCTAGTCGAACGCCTGCCCGTTGGCCTCCCTGGAGTGACTTCTGGACTTCTGCGGTCGATTGACTTCTGGTTCTTCCGAGTGAAAGGCAACTGTCGAGTGGAGGGAGAAACCTCTGAGTGAATGTACTGTCGAGTGACTCATGTGCCATGGTGATTTCAGTCGGAGTCTTCTTTGTAATCTTTAGGTTCTCCAATGTAGTGTCCTTAGGTAGGGTATGTAGGTCAGGCCTATGACCCTACCCTAGGTACATATCCCCATCATTAGCCCCCGAATGGATCGGGGTTCAAGTGAAAAGGGATCGATGCCGGTTCTGATAAGACACAAAAATTCCGAGTGCATTTTAGGGCTCCACAGAAGTATGTGTCGATTGGAATCTTTGTCATTCACCCTGACCGATTCTGTCTTGATATGCGTCCGAGTGAACTTGAACGCAGACTCAGGTCCGAGTGATCAGCAGGGCCTCTTGATGTGACGGGTCGCTTCGTCGGGCCCGGATTTTATGGGATTCAAAAATTTGGAAAGCACGCGCCGCGCGAAGATGACGCAACGACTGGGGCAAGTGGGGGCATGACGCCTCGATTTTCGCGCCGCCCTTATCGCCACGTACCGTGCTTCCTCTGAAATCGGGATACACAGAGATCTGGCGGGCCTGCAGGTCAGTGACCCACTCGGGCAGTTATAAGACGGGACATCTCAGGGCTTGGTACAGTGCTCCTCCTCCATTCCCCTCTTTTCTTCTGCCTCCTCTGCTCCACGCGCGCCGCTCGGCTCCACCTCGACGACCGCCGCCGCGATGACGAAGGGGAAGACGGAGAAGCTCGAGCGCGCCAAGAAGGGAGCCAAGACGAAGAAGCCGTCGAGCGCCCGATCCATGGCTCCGCCGGGGTGGATCCAAGGGGATTTCCTTCGGTCGACCGTCACGGCGGAGGACGTCCAGAACCTCGTCGCTGACGGGCTGATTGTTGAAGGGTCGTGGAGGCTGTCGAAGGGAGAGACCGAGCCGGAGCCGCGCGAAGGCGAGCGAGTCCTCCTCCTCACCCACGTCTGAAAGTGCGTTATATCGACTAGAGGGGGGTGAATAGGCGATATTTACAAATTCATCACTGAAGAATTTCAACTTGAGGAATTTGAAATGTGATGAATAACTAGCAGCGGAATAAGTACTCAAGTGCATACGAAGCATAGCGATCGCATAGTCATCATGATGAAATAAAGCATGCACAGATTACAGGTAGCATGATACAGGATAAGCAGGTGAGGAACAAGGTAGCTTGAAGAATTTGAGGTAAGGAATTGAGAAAGTCTTCAGTCAAATTCTTCAAACAGTAACGATCAATTTCATCAACAAGTATACGAGGAAATGAAAGGGTTGAGGAAATGGAACTAGGTAGCTCGATGAAGACAATGGTTTGATGACCCAGTTCCAACTGCTGTGACAGTCGTACGTCTGGTTTGGAGCGGCCTAGTATTTAAACCAGAGGACACACAGTCCCAGGACACACAGTCCTTACCGTATTCTCCTTGAGCTAAGGTCACACAGTCCTCGCCCAACACTCGTGGTAAGTCTTCAGGGTAGACTTCCAAAACCCTCACAAACTGGTCACCCGACGATCCACAATTGACTGCTGGATGCTCTAGACCAAGGTCACTTCGTGATCCCCAATTGACTGCAGGATGCACTAGACCATGACGCCTAACCGTCTAGAAGATACACAGTCTTCAAAGGTAACAAGCGTCGGTTCCACACAGGAACAATTTCCTCAGTGATGCTCAATCACTTTGGGTTGGTGGTTTGGTTTTGGGGTTTTTCCTCACTGATGATTTTCGCTCAAAGTCCTCGAGGAATGGGATGCTCTCAAATGACAAGTGTCAGTTCTCTCTCGGAGCAACCAACCAACTAGTGGTTGTGGGGGGTGGCTATTTATATCCAGGGTGCAACCCGACATGATAAGACATAAATGCCCCCAATGATATGACCGTTATGAGGATAGGATGATTGGGGACAGCTGGCACTTAGCACAGCAACGGTCGGAATTTCGAACTATGAAAGTCCTCAGGCTTATCATGTTCCTCACTTGTAGGCAATTCGCACTAGCGAAATCTTAACTCCTCAGTCAGACCAATTTCCTCAGAGACCAGAAGATCATCGTCTCAGTCACTGAAGAACTTGACTGAACTGCAAGAGATTTCCAAAGGCTTCACTTGAAGGATTGGATAGGTTGAGGCTTTTGAGTTGAGCATCAGTTGGAAATTTTCCTTAGTATTACCTCGGCCCCCTTTAACAGTACGGTGTTTCCTATGACTCAAAGAAAGGAAATGAAACTACGAAAACAAAAGTCTTCACGCTTCATAGTCCTCGTTCATATCTTCAAGGTCACACCAACTTCTTCTTTTTCAAAGTCTTCAGGGAATACCAAAGTCTTCAGCAAATTCTTCACCAAAGTCTTCAGTTGAAGACATACATTTTTAGGGGTCGATAATCTCCGAATATATCAAACTCCTCAGCGACTTATAGAGCCTGTGTACACTTACAAACGCATTAGTCTCTTAACCTATAAGTCTTCAATACATCAAAATCACTAAGGGGCACTAGATGCACTTACAATCTCCCCCTTTTTGGTGATTGATGACAAATAGGTTAAGTTTTCAACAGGGATAATAATATGAAGTGTAAGTACTGAGTTTGAGGAATTTGATTGCAAGATATAGAAGAACTCCCCTTGAAGATGTGCATATTTGAGGAATTTGCTTTGGACTGCAAATGCACACAGCAAGTTAAAAACATGGAGAACTCCCCCTATATCTTGTAATTCATACACGCATTTAATCATATGATATGAGGAATTTGAAATGCATGATGAAAATGGTGTCTGACGAAATTCAGCATGTATGCATTAAGGTACTTGAGGAAATAGGCATGCGGAAAGCAGTTCAAAAACGTCATACCACCATCGGACTTAAGTTTACAACTCAACCAACAAAAGCTTCAGAAGAGCGAGAGTTGTAACTTAAACAAAAACAGCCCATATATATAGACCCGCTTGAAGACTAACTCAACTTTTCTCCCCCTTTGTCATCGAAGACCAAAAGGGACAAAAAATGAGGACTAACGCCCCTGAAGATTTTCATCTTGAAGGTGGTGGAGGAGCGCCAGCGTTGTCGGGGTCGGTTGGTGGAGCAGGGCCTGCAGCAGTGTCGTCAATATCCTCAGCTTCATCCGCCTGGCGTGATGAAGAAAATGAGATTGTAACCAGCTGAGGAACTTGAACTTTCTTCCATTTCTTCTTTGGAGGGATGGACCAATCAAAGTCCTTCTGAAATTCCATCTCCTTGAGTTCTTCAGGAGTCTTGAGGTGAGACAGGATGGCCCATGTGTGGTCGAAGACTTCATGAAGATAATAGTGGTTCTTCCTCACAGAGTTGTGCATGACAGTCATGTCTCGAAGAAGTGAACCAAACTGACGCTTTACCCACTTGTGATTGCAATCAATCTTCTGATGAAGACTTAGAAGAAGCTCTCGATCAGCCATCACACGAGGGGCAGTTTCTTGAGGATTTTGTGCTGAGGCTTTTGCTGCAGAATATTGGGTAGCAGTGTCATCATTGGTAGCATAAGATGCAGCCTTGCGAAACTGTCCATCCAATGGACGAGTACCTTCATCAATGACAGCTTTGCCTTTTCCCTCAACTGAAGAAAATGAGCTCTTGAGGACTTCGATTGGAGGCAGAAAACTAAAGTGATTCTGAAAATCAGCCTTGAATGGAAGTGAAGACCTTGATCTAATGAATTTCATGATCCAGGGAGCGTAAGGCTTCAATTCAAATGGGGCTGAAGCAGCATTGGCCAAAGTCCTCATGAAGAAATCATGGTAATTTATGGGAATCCCATGAATGATGTTGAATAGCATGTTCTTCATGATTCCCTCCACTTCTTCTTCAGAGTTGTGGCCCTTCTGAGGACTGAGGGTTTTGGTCAGAATGCGATAGACTGTCCTGGGCACATAGAGCAAATCCTTCACAAGGAAAGAAGTCCTTTGAGGTTGTCCAGGAGCCAATGGCTTCATCAGCACTTGCATCATGTGATTGGGCAGAGCAGGTTCATCAAACAGGCATCTTGCTCCTTCTGAGGGAATTGGTATTGGGACTGACCGAAGTAATTCAGAGGCTGGAGCAGTGTAGTGAGTAGATCCAGTCATCCAGTCCAAGACCCAAGAATTGATGTCAGAGGCATCACCTGTGATGTGCAAGGTGGCATAGAATTGAATAATTAGCTCTTCATTCCAATCGCATATGTCCGCACAGAATGGAAGAATTCCTGCATCATGAAGGACTGCGAGCACCGGTGAGAAGCATGGGATAGTTTCCATGTCCGCATGAGGAATTTGCTGATGCTCGAAGACTTTCTCCTTGTCAAATAGCACTGATGCATAATAGTTCATCTGTGTGGGTGTCCAGAATCTGGTGCGACCGGCCCTTGCAGAATCATAAGGATTTGGCCCATTGAAGAAGATGTGCTCGTTGAAGAAATTGGTCTTGATGAATTTGGGGCGCTTTGAGCTTTTGAAGGGCATCTTGGGCTTCGGCTGAAGATTTGGCTTGAAGCGGCCCACAATTTCCTTAGGCATATGAGAAACTTCTTCAGATTGAGGAATTTGAATAGCAGTTTCCTCATTTGTAGTTTGAGCAGTAATTTCTTCAGCTCATGCGGCTGGAATATCTTCAGGGACAGGTGCGGCCAAGTCATCAGATCTTGGATGAATTTCTTCAGTCTGGGCTGGAGACTAAGGAATTTGAGTGAGGGGAGTGGTCATTGGTGAATTTCGGTGAGCAGCTTCCCAATATTCATCATTGATAAGACGAGTTGTGTTTCCAATGTCCACATCCTCATCCATTTCTTCAACGCCGGCCTCTTCAGCAATCAACTGAGGCTGGGGCGATGATACCAGTGGGGTTGAAGCATTTGCTTCCACCTCAATTTCTTCATCAATCTGCTCAGAGGAAGCAGCAGAATGATCTTCTTCATCTTCATCATTTGGAGTGACATAGTCAACACCAAATGGAATTATCTCATAGGCAGGTACGGAGGAGATTGGAGTTGCATCAATGGGCTCAGTTGAAGAACTTGGCATAGTCTTCAACTTCTTCACCGCTGAGGAATCTGAAGTTGATGCTTTTCTCTTCTGTGCAGCCTTCTTCTCCGCAGCCTTAGTTTTCTTCACTTCTGATGCAGAAGGAAGGTGGAAGTTCTTCACCCTTGAGGTTTTTGCAATTTCAGCAGAGGGTGAAGGTGGAGCAGATTCTTCAGGCACGACTGATGCAGTCGTCCTAGTGGTCTCAATTTCATCAGGCACAGCAAAAGTTTCAGCTGGCCTGGCAGTTTCTTCAGGTGCAACAGTGGAGGTTGCCCTGACAGGTTCTTCAGCAGCCTGAATTTCTTCAGCTGCGCGTGCAGTTTCTTCAGCAGGCTGAGCAAATTCTTCAGCCTGAGGAATTTGCTGTTGCAATTGAGTTGCAACCCTTGAGTTGTGATCTTTAACTACAGCTTCGGCTGCCCTGACAAATCTTACTTTGGTGCCCTTCCATTCAGCATCATACTTTGCTTGTTCTTCAGTAAGGCAGCGAATCTCAGACTGAACTGTGATGAGTTGATTGGGAGTCAAATTCATCACATTGTTCTTCAGGAACTTTTCTTTTCTGGCCCTGCTTCTCTTAGCTCTCTGAGCTTGTTCTCTCTTCCATTTTTCCTCAGCTATGAAGTGTGTGAGGACATGGTCCACACCAAGAGGTAGGTTCAGTGAGGAAAGTGGAGTGCTGGGATCCTCATGCCATATGTCGATGAAGTTGAGGATCATCTTAGGATCCAGCATGAGAGGAACAGAGCTGCCCTTGGCTATTGCAGCTCTCTGCTGACTGTTTCTGATGATTTCTTCCAATTCTTCACTAGTAGCCTCATCATCATCCTCAGATCCTGAGGGTACATTCACAATAGCTTGTCTTTTGTGAGGACTTGGTCTCTGACCTCATCCAGCAGTTCTCTTTATCTTCATCAAAGTAGGGCTTGTTGAAGACTGTGCTTGGGCTGAGGAACTTGCAGAGACCCCTGAAGCAATTGAGAAGCCAGTAGTCCTCTGACATGTTGCAAGATGTACAGGTGTTGAGGACTTTGCGGCAGCAGCTGATGATTGTTCAGCTACTGAAGGCATTTCAGTGGCCTTTGAAGAACTTGCAAGTTGACGTTTTTGGCTTCACTGCAGACTTCTTCACCATCGATTTCTTCGGAGCACTAGCAGAGGCTCCGGCAGAGGCAGCAGCAGCAGTAGAATCTTCATTGAATTTCTTCACAGCAGCTTTGGCAGTTTTCTGAAGTTTTAGTTGATGCTTTGCCCATTCAGCTGGAAAGTCTTCACCACGAGCAACGCTAGTGGGATCGACTTCTTGATCATCAGCAGGAGGAGCCCTTTTGCAATGAGGTTTGAGGGCGAATTTCTGCATGTATTTGGGAGTGACATAGCGATAGTCTCTCCACTCCTTCACCCACCTCCGTTCAATTCTCTGAATCCTGATTTTCCTTTGCTCTTTTGTCTCTTTGCCATGAATGGCCTCATCAGGAGTACAGTAACCGGCATACAGAGCCTCAGGTATCTCAAAAGCAGTGTTCTGTTCAGCCTTCTTCCCACCCTTCTGAGGTCTTTTACCATCTGCCATTTTCTTCACTTGATGACTTTGAACTCTTGATGATTCTGAAGATGTATACAGTTTTTCCTCAAGAAACGCTGCAAATGAGTTAAGTTGATGAGAACCTAGTGATTCATCAGCAGCCATTTTGTACCTGTGAACAGAATATAGGTGCGAGGAATTTGAAGAGGTCATATGCGTTCTCAGAAATTTTTCAAAATACATCAAGTTGAGGATTTTGACCATAGATGTCTTGAGGAATTTCACTAAGTGTTCTTTGTCTTAGGTTCCAGAGTTGTGCGAATATGTTGATCCACACAATTGAGGAATCTTGAAGAAAATCATAACTTAGGAAAAACATCAAGGGATTGAAACATGTAAGGTGCTTAAGAAGATGAATCTTGAAGAATAAACACTTTTAAGGATTTTGTGGATGACATGAAGATCAAACAAGGGCAGTAAAATTAGATTTTATTTACCCTGATGAAGAACACGACGAACAGAGAGATGAAATCGGGGAAGTTCGTCAGTCCAGATCTCCCACGCCCTAGCTTGGCAGAGGGAGACAGCTACAGCGGCGGCGGGGTGAAGACTTCCGCGGCCGATGCGAGTACGGCGACGGTGAGGTCGAGGCAGTGAAGCTCTTCCTCTCCGGCGGCGATGATTTTAGCGACGGCGCTAGGTTTGAGCTCGGGAGAGATGGGAGTGAGGAGTAACTCGAGCACAGTGAAGGGAAGGGGGTATATATAGTGGCAGTAAAAACGAATCGGCCCGAAGATTTTGGACCAGATTGCCCCTGACCCTTGCTCTCCATGCGACATGTGTCACCCACGTTCTGAGAAGTGGAAATAGTGGGGGATCGTGGCTTATCCAGTCATGGGAATCGGAGCGGTTTGAGCGGGAAGTGCCGAAAAAATTTGATAGAGAAAATTTTAAAGTTTCCGTTTGCAAATTCTTCAGCTGTCAAGGATACAGTGAAGACTTTGAACGAGTTTCAAAGTAGAACGCATATGAAGAATTTGTGAACAGACTGGGTTGAGTTTAGCATAGAGGGGGAACGGGTCCGATCACATTCACTTAGATGAAAATCAATTTGAAGAATTAGCAATAAGTGAATGCTGTTGAGGACATTGAAAACTCAAATATATATATATATATATATAGTCAATGAAGAACATCAGTTTCACTGTTTGAAGAATTTGAAAAGTTGAGGAATTTGCAAACTTGATGAATTTGAAAATTTGAAGACTTTGCAAAATGATGAAAAACTCAACTCTGAAGAATTTCAACTATTGTTGGTGGCGTGACCCACCGTATAAGAATGATGATTTCAAACACCGCGTACAATTGTCATAGGGTTCTGAGAATCAAATTCTTCGTTAATTTCTTCACACTTAGAGAGTTATTCTTCATTGATTGAAGAAAAACGTTACTTCGTGTGTTGCACATCAAAGTCATCAATTTTGCATAAGTGTTAGGATGTGTGTCTTTTCAAAGAACATTCGAAGATTCTAAGATATTTAGCTCACACCACAACTTGCAAAATCTCTTTTCATCCAAGGGCTTAGTGAAGATATCGGCCAGTTGTTCTTCAGTGGGGATGTGGTCGATGGAGATCTCGCCCTTGAGTACATGATCTCGAAGAAAATGATGACGAATCTGGATGTGCTTGGTCTTAGAGTGCTGAACTGGGTTGTAAGCAATCTTGATAGCGCTCTCATTGTCGCAGTAGAGAGGCACATTCTTCACCTTGATGCCATAGTCCTTGAGGGTTTGCTTCATCCACAGCAACTGAGCGCAGCATGAACCAGCAGCAATGTACTCAGCTTCAGCAGTAGAAAGTGACACGCAGTTCTGCTTCTTTGAGGACCAACAGACTAAGGATCGTCCGAGGAAATGACATGTGCCTGAGGTTGACTTGCGATCCACACGATCTCCAGCATAGTCAGCATCTGAGTATCCGACGAGGTGAAGATTTGAACCCTTGGGATACCATAATCCAAGCGTTGGTGTGTGAGCTAAGTATCGAAGAATATGTTTCACAGCCTTATGGTGTGATTCCTTCGGTGTTGCTTGGAATCGGGCACACATGCAAACACTCAGCATAATATCAGGCCTAGATGCACATAGATACAATAAAGAGCCAATCATGGAGCGGTATACCTTCTGATCGAAATCTTTACCATTTTCGTCAGTGCAGAGGTGGCCTTTTGAAGGCATTGGAGTTGTGACACCTTTGCAGTCTTGCATGTTGAATTTCCTCAGAACATCCTTGAGGTATTTCTCTTGGGAGATGAAGATGCCATTGTCTTGCTGACGAATTTGAAGACCTAAGAAGAATTTCAACTCTCCCATCATAGACATTTGATATTCTTCACTCATCATATAGGCAAATTCATCACTGTAACGTTTGTCAGTACAGCCAAAGATAATATCGTCTACATATATTTAGCATATGAACAGTTCATTGTCATAGGATTTAGTGAAAAGAGTTGGGTCGAGTGAACCGGGTTTGAAGCCTTTCTTCATGAGGAATTCCTTCAGAGTGTCATACCACGCCCGAGGGGCCTGCTTGAGGCCATAGAGGGCCTTGTTGAGTCTAAAGACTTTATCAGGATGCTTAGGGTCTTCAAAACCTGGGGGTTGAGCAACATATACTTCTTCCTCAAGCTTACCATTGAGGAATGCACTTTTCACATCCATTTGATATAAAATGATATCATGATGATTAGCATAAGCAAGCAATATGCGAATAGCTTCAAGTCTAGCAACAGGTGCAAAAGTTTCATCAAAGTCAATTCCTTCAACTTGTGTGTAGCCTTGAGCTACAAGACGAGCCTTATTCCTTATCACAAGGCCATTTTCATCTTGCTTGTTGCGGTAGATCCACTTGGTACCTATGATGTTATGCTTGCGAGGATCTGGCCGCTTGACAAGTTCCCACACGTTGTTGAGCTTGAATTGATGCAATTCCTCTTGCATAGCTTGAATCCACTTAGGCTCCTTGAAAACTTCATCAACTTTGGTGGGCTCTATGATAGAGACAAAAGCAAAATGCCCACAAAAGTTAGTCAAATGTGAAGCTCTTGAGCGAGTGAGAGGACCTGGTGCATTGATGTTGTCGATGATTTTGTCAATCTGCACTTCATTTGCAATTCTCGGATGCGCAGGTTGACGTGGCTGAGGATTTTCTTCAACACCATTTTCTTCAGGTGTATCAGCTTGAATGTCTTCATTGGTTGGAATGACTTCCTCAGTAGGTTGAGGATTTTCTTCAGTGGGTACGACATCCTCAGTAGCTTTCAACTTAATGGATTCCTCAGGAGACTTTTCATCTAGCACAGAAGGCATGTGCTCTCTTTGCGAGCCGTTAGTTTCACCGAACCGCACATCTACAGTTTCAACAACCTTGTGATGGTAGGTGTTGAAGACTCTGTAGGTGTGCGAGTCCTTTCCGTAACCAAGCATAAAACCTTCATGTGCTTTCGGTGCAAATTTAGAACTGTGGTGAGGATCTCTTATCCAGCATTTTGCACCGAAGACTTTGAGATAACTTACATTGGGTTTCTTGCCTGTCATGAGTTCATATGATGTCTTCTTGAAGAATTTGTGAAGATATACCCTGTTGATGATGTGGCATGCTTTATCAATTGCCTCAGGCCAGAAGCAACGAGGAGTCTTGTATTCATCAAGCATGGTGCGAGCCATCTCAACAAGAGTTCTGTTCTTGCGCTCCACGACACCGTTCTGTTGAGGAGTATATGGGGCAGATAGCTCATGAGTAATACCAAGTTCATCAAGACATTCATCAAGATTGGTGTTCTTGAACTCAGTCCCATTATCACTCCTGATATGCTTGATCTTGACGTCAAAGTTCGTTGAGGCCCTTGAAGCGAATCGTCTGACGACATCCTGCACTTCAGACTTGTACAGAATAATATGCACCCAAGTGTAACGAGAGTAATCATCAACAATGACAAAGCCATACAAACTTGAAGCATTTGTTAGTGTGGAATAATGAGTGGGGCCAAAGACGTCCATGTGAAGCAATTCAAAAGGTCGAGTCGTGGTCATGATTGTCTTCGAGGGATGCTTGGATCTGGTCATCTTTCCAGACTCACAAGCACCACAGAGGTGATCCTTGAGGAATTTGACACCTTCAATGCCAATGACGTGCTTTTTCTTCACGAGCGTGTGCAAGTTCCTCATACCAGCATGTCCAAGTCGTCAATGCCACAGCCAGCCTTCTGAGGACTTTGCAAGTAGGCACGTGGCAGGCTGAGGACCTGTAGAGAAATCAACAATATACAAGTCTCCTCTCCTAAAGCCTTCGAAGACCTTGGAATGGTCAGATTCCATGATGACAACAGAACGATATTTTCCAAAGATGACAACCATATCAAGATCACAAAGCATTGAGACAGACATGAGGTTGAACCCGAGGGATTCGACAAGCATCACCTTGTCCATGTGTTGGTCCTTGGAGATTGCAACCTTACCTAGACCCAATACCTTGCTTTTTCCTTTGTCAGCGTAGGTGATATGCTTCAGATGAGATGGGGCAAGTGGCATATTCATCAGTAGACTCTTATCACCAGTCATGTGGTTGGTGCATCCACTATCGAGGACCCACTCAGTAGTTTTTGGAGTTTCATCCTGCAGATGAATTAGTACAACTTACGAACTCATATGCTTCAGAGTGAAGAATATGACATCAAATTCATCAGGCAGAATTTCATCACACAACATAGTAAGTAAAGCAGTGTGAGGACGTGAGAAATGAGGAATTCATTTCTGCATGATTAGCTTGCGTCCTTTCAAGCATTTCCTCAGGTCTCCAGCAAATCCATCAGACGTTCAAGTTCGTCTGGAGACCTGACCCTGCATAAGAAGTTAGTTCAATTTCTTCACCACCCACATCTGGAGGGGTGGCAAAGAGTTCATCATTCTGCGAGCTCCATATGAGAAGGGAGGCATTGAATCTAGTGCACTTCGTTTCACAGGACTAGGGTTAGAGTACTCGTATGAATAAGCAGAGAAATTCTTCAAGGACTTATGAACATAATGATTTGAAGAATAATGCACATATTCAGAACTCTTAGATTTTTCCTGCGAAACAGATGCATTAGCACGAAATTGATACTTTTGACCATTTGAGGAATTTGGTCCAAGTGAAGACTTTGGTCCATATGAGGAATTTGATCTGGGGTTCCTTTTCTTCATGGGTGGTGTCGTGAGGACATTCACTTGAAGATTTTCCAAGCAGCTCTTAGGAACCCAGATTTTCCTCATAGGTGAACCGTTCCTGCAGTTAGTTCCAACAAATCTGGCAAATACTTCACCTTTCTGATTTTTGAAGAATTTGTAGTTGGAGTCAAGTGACTCATCAGAGGAATATGAAGTTTCACAAGTAAAGCCAGATAAAGTGGATGGATCCACAGGAGGTCCTTTTGCAGCAACCCATGAGGTTTTGGGGTACTGCTCAGGTGTCCAGTAGGATTCATCAGTATTGAGTTTCCTCTCAAATGCAATACCCTCTTTCCTAGGGTTCCTGTTCAGAATCTGCTTTTTGAGCACATCGCAAAGAGTTTGATGCCCTTTGAGACTTTTGTACATGCCTGTCACATACAATTCCTTCAACCCTGCATTTTCGTCAGTGATACTTGTGGTATCCTCAGATGAGGAATTTGTGACCACGGGGATAGTTGAAGAATTTGCAGCAATAGGAGCATTTGAACATTCAGGTGAAGAATTAGCAGTTTCACGTTCGATGCATTTCATACATGGTGGAACAAATTCTTCCTGAGCGGTACTGATCTGTTGAGCCAGTAAGGAATCGTTTTCCCTTTGGAGATCCTCATGAGACACTCTTAGTTTCTCAAGATCTTGCTTTCTTTGAAGAAATTCATAAGAAAGCTTCTCATGGTCAACTAAGAGAGCATTATGATGACTCTGAAGGTTATCATACTTTGTCTAAAGACTTTTGAGATCATCAGACAGAGTTTGAGTCCGATCCACTTCCTCATTCAACAGATCATCGCTTTTGTCTAGCAGTTTCTGAAGCTTTTCAAGTGCACTTTGTTGCTTAGTGGCAATATTAGCAAGTTTGGCATAGCTAGGTTTCACATATTCATCAGATTCACCTTCACTTGATTCAGAAGAAGAGTGATGCTTGTGTACCTTGGAACCTTTTGCCATAAGACAAAGTGAAGAAGATGAACCAGGATCTGATTCCTGGGTTTTGAGGATTTTCTTGAGTTCGATGAACATGGGGTCTTGACGAGTGCGATAGCCTTCATTGACGTCCGTGATCCTATCCCAGATGAGCTTGGCGTTTTGAAGATGATAGATGACCTTGAACATGACGCTTGATAGGCTTGAGCAGATGATGTTCCTCGCCTGAGCATCAAGTTGAGTGTACTTTCGAATTTCCTCAGCATTTGCCATCTTGCAGAGTTCAGTCAGTCCAAGTTCAGTAACAGTCCATAGCTCACTGTTCATTGATTTGAGATGCTTCTTCATCAGAACCTTCCACCTAGGATATTCAATGTCATCAAGATTGGGACATTCTGTGAGTGACTTGATGCCTTTCGTCATGAAGCAGTAAATGGGAGCATATTCATCATTGCTGACGTCAGAGTCGTTGGAGTGGTCATTTTCTTCATCGTTAAAGATGGACTTGCCGACGAAAGCAGTGGCGAGAGCAAGGCTAGCAACACCAGAGTCAGACTCCTCCTCAGATTCTTCCTCTTCTTCATATTCTTCAGATTCTTCTTCAGAGTCCATTTCCTTGCCAATGAAAGCCTGAGCCTTTCTGGAACCATTCTTCTTGTGCGATGAGGATTTTGAAGATGAGGACTTTGAAGTTGAGGACTTTGAAGATTTCTTCTTTTTCTTCGAGTCATCAGAACTGTAGTCCTTGTATTTCTTCTTCTTTGATTCTTTTTCCCAGAGAGGACAGTCAGAGATAAAGTGACCAGACTTCTTGCATTTGTGACAAGTTCTCTTCTTGTAGTCGCTTGAGGAATCTGATTTCCTCAAACCACTTTTTGATGACTTTCCAAATCTGCCTCTCCTTGAGAATTTCTGGAATTTCCTCACGAGCATTGCCAGCTCCTGACTCAGTTCTTCAAGATCACCAAGGCTACTATCAGAATCTTCGTCTTCGGATGAGGAAATTGCTTTTGCCTTCAGAGCACGAGATCTTCCATAGCTTGGTCCGTAGAGGTCTCTCTTCTCAGCTTGTTGGAATTCATGAGTATTGAGTCTCTCAAGTATATCAGCAGGATCAAGTGACTTGTAGTCTCCACGTTCTTGAATCATCAAAGCCAGAGTATCGAATGAGGAATCAATAGATCTTAGCAGTTTCTTCACCACCTCGTGGTCGGTGATGTCAGTGGCACCCAGAGCTTGAAGCTCGTTGGAGATATCAGTGAGACGATCAAAAGTTTGTTGAACATTTTCATTGTCGAGTCTTTTGAAGCGGTTGAAGAGATTGTGAAGGACATCAACACGGGAGTCACGTTGAGTGGAAACACCTTCGTTGACTTTGGACAGCCTATCCCAGATAAGCTTAGCAGACTCCAAAGCACTCACTCTGCCATACTGACCTTTGCTCAGATGGCCATAGATGATATTCTTCGCTTGTGAATCAAGTTGCTTGAATCTCTTCACATCAGCAGCGTTGATCGTGGGAGTGACGGAGGGAACACCATTTTCCACAACGTACCAGAGATCGTTGTCAATAGCCTCAAGATGCATGCGCATCTTGTTCTTCCAGTAGGGGTAGTCCGACCCATCGAAGGTAGGACATCCTGTGGAAACCTTGATCATACCTGCAGTCGACATAACTAGAACTCCAGGTGGTTAAACCAAAATCACACAGAACAAGGGAGTACCTTGCTCTGATACCAATTGAAAGTGCGTTATATCGACTAGAGGGGGGTGAATAGGCGATTTTTACAAATTCATCACTGAGGAATTTCAACTTGAGGAATTTGAAATGTGATGAATAACTAGCAGCGGAATAAGTACTCAAGTGCATACGAAGCATAGTGATCGCATAGTCATCATGATGAAATAAAGCATGCACAGATTACAGGTAGCGTGATACAGGATAAGTAGGTGAGGAACAAGGTAGCTTGAAGAATTTGAGGTAAGGAATTGAGAAAGTCTTCAGTCAAATTCTTCAAACAGTAACGATCAATTTCATCAACAAGTATACGAGGAAATGAAAGGGTTGAGGAAATGGAACCAGGTAGCTCGATGAAGACAATGGTTTGATGACCCAGTTCCAACTGCTGTGACAGTCGTACGCCTGGTTTGGAGCGGCCTGGTTTTTAAACCAGAGGACACACAGTCCCAGGACACACAGTCCTTACCTTATTCTCCTTGAGCTAAGGTCACACAGTCCTCGCCCAACACTCGTGGTAAGTCTTCAGGGTAGACCTCCAAAACCCTCACAAACTGGTCACCCGGCGATCCACAATTGACTGCTGGATGCTCTAGACCAAGGTCACTTCGTGATCCCCAATTGACTGCAGGATGCACTAGACCATGACGCCTAACCGTCTGGAAGATACACATTCTTCAAAGGTAACAAGCGTCGGTTCCACACAGGAACAATTTCTTCAGTGATGCTCAATCACTTTGGGTTGGTGGTTTGGTTTTGGGGTTTTTCCTCACTGATGATTTTCGCTCAAAGTCCTCGAGGAATGGGATGCTCTCAAATGACAAGTGTCAATTCTCTCTCGGAGCAGCCAACCAACTAGTGGTTGTGGGGGGTGGCTATTTATAGCCAGGGTGCAACCCGACATGATAAGACATAAATACCCCCAATGATATGACCGTTATGAGGATAGGATGATTGGGGACAGCTGGCACTTAGCACAGCAACGGTCGGAATTTCGAACTATGAAAGTCCTCAGGCTTATCATGTTCCTCACTTGTAGGCAATTCGCACTGGCGAAATCCTAACTCCTCAGTCAGACCGATTTTCTCAGAGACCAGAAGATCATCGTCTCAGTCACTGAAGAACTTGACTGAACTGCAAGAGATTTCCAAAGGCATCACTCGAAGGATTGGATAGGTTGAGGCTTTTTAGTTGAGCATCAGTTGGAAATTTTCCTTAGTATTACCTCGGCCCCCTTGAACAGTACGGTGTTTCCTATGACTCAAAGAAAGGAAATGAAACTACGAAAACAAAAGTCTTCACGCTTCATAGTCCTCGTTGATATCTTCAAGGTCACACCAACTTCTTCTTTTTCAAAGTCTTCAGGGAATACCAAAGTCTTCACCAAAGTCTTCAGTTGAAGACATACATTTTTAGGGGTCGATAATCTCCGAATATATCAAACTCCTCAGCGACTTATAGAGCCTATGTACACTTACAAACGCATTAGTCTCTTAACCTATAAGTCTTCAATACACCAAAATCACTAAGGGGCACTAGATGCACTTACAATCTCCCCCGAGGTTTTTCTATGCCTCACCATCCATTCATCCGTGGTTTCTTGAATTTCTTCGGCGCACAACTCCACCATTTCCCTCCGAATGCAATTGCATACCTTGTCGCGTTCATAACACTATGTGAATGCTTCCTGGGTTGTTCTCCCCATTGGCGCTTGTTCAAACATATCTTCACCATCCGGTCTCAGTCGGTCAAAAAGGCCAACCCTAGTGATAGTAAAACCCACGTCATTCAGCAGTGCGGTGGCCTGGGACTCCAAAAAAGGAGTAGGAGTGCGTTTCCGTCGATGACTTTTCCTGAATCTGTTCAGGGCTGGCAGTCGACTTGGTTTTATTGCAAAGATGTTGCTTCTCCCAATATGTCGACTGGCCTTCCCCCTTTCACATTGGAGCGACCCACCACTCCCAGAACATTGTCCGTGACAGAGGGAGAGAGGGTCCAGGTAGGAATTTTAGTGAATGCAGTAGTTGATTTGATCCGTGGCGGAGTGACTGGTATGGACCTGTTAGAGGCATTCCTCAGTCGGCGAATCTAGCCCCTTCAAGCGAGGGACCACACCATGTGGCACTATTCGGGCGCCGAAGACACCACTCGGACACATCCAGAGGAAGTCTCTAAGGAGACTATTGCCCAGTGGCTCAGAAGCATCACCGGAGCCTGTGACAACCCTCTGGGAGCCAAGCGCATCTTGCCCTTCTCTGCTGAGAACCCGCCGCCGAATCTGGTAAGTTATATCTTTGTCGAATGCTTTCATGTTTCGTCGAGTGATTGGGTCTTCAGCTGACTGACTTTACTGTTTGTATCTTGCACGAGTTTACGAACATGTATTCGCCTGTGCCGAATGGAAGGCAGCCCGAAGACGGAGAAGAGAGCGCTGGTGGCAGCGCAGACGTTGATTACGCCGATGACAGTGAAGGCAGCGACGACGACCTGGAGGAGATCGAGGAAGAGGTCCAAGCTCCTCTGTGCACCGAGCGTCGTACCAAGCAGCGCGAAGATCCAGAAGATGTCCCAAGCAAAACTTTGGCGTCGAGCACCAGGAATCCGAAGCGTGACCGGGTTGCGACACCTGAGTCGACTGAAAAGATCGCGAAACAGCCCAGGTCTGACGCACCAAAACCTCGGCAGGCTCTGCCCCGCATGAAGATCGCCATGCCCGTCGCCTCAACGTGAGTGTTCGTTTTCCTTTTTCTGCTGTTGTGGAACTTCATGTCTTTGCTGATCGAGTGAAATTTATTCACCAGAGCTGCTACCTCGGTGACGTCGCCTCTGCGAGATGAAGAGGATCACATGGAAGTGGACACTGCTGATGCGGCCACCTCTCAACGAGGTATAATAAATCTTCACTCTACTCTGTTTTTTGGAGAAGAATCGTCGATTGAATAAGTTAACGTTGTCGATTGATAGCTGACGACGTCATCCATGTGGAAGACGATGAGGAGCCACAGCAGGGTGTAGAGGGTGAAGTTGTGGCCTTGGACACTCCACGCGAACGCACTCGGAGGACGTCATCGGGCCAGGCACCTCGTAGGTCGACTGCTGCATCATCTCAAGAACTTGGCGACTCTTCCTGGGCCAGAACTGATCTTGTGGTTCCGTTGTCGAGTGCTCCGCCAGCAACTTCAACTCTTGTGGTTTCAGCGCCAATCGGGCTACCTCACGCAACTCTTGTGACCTCAGCTGCAACACCGACTCATCCGACGTCCGCATATCCTTTGTACCACGTCCCAGAGGACCAGACTGGAGCTGCCAAAGAGGCCATGATCCAGGCTGGGCAAATGATGTTGCGTACGAAGGAGGCATATGAGGCCAGCAAGTTGGCTTATGATGCCAGCTCGGCGCTTCAAGCCAATGTCCGAGTAAGTGCAATTGTAAGTTCATTTCCGATTGAATTCCTGTCCATCTTGACTCTACACCCACTGGGTGTTTTCTTTAGATACATACTTGCTTGTTTTTTCCTCGAGTAGATCAGGTCTCAGTCGAGTGGTTTTTGGTCCAATGGGGGCACGCTGAGTGCACCCACTGGGTGTAGTCCCCGAGACCACTGTCGAATGGCGAAGACGTCGGCAGGGGTCTTAGATTTGTGTTGATAGTAGCTTGTCACTCGACAGCCTGGTCGAGTGAGAGTAGGTCCAGTGGGGGCACGCTGAGTGCACCCACTGGGTGTAGTCCCCGAGACCGCCGTCGAGTGCTTGCATCGGCGGGGGTCTGATAGAGACAATATTTGCATGTTTGCTCTCCTTCTTTTTTTTGTTTTTACTCGGACAGGTCGAACCTAGTCGAGTGGTTTTTGGTCCAGTGAGGGCATGCTGAGTGCACCCACTGGGTGTAGTCCCCGAGACTACTGTCGATCGTTTACGATGGGCAGTAGTCTTAAGAACTTGGACTCGGGGTCCTTTTTTGTACTTAGAGTACGTTGGTCACCTCTGAATGCTTGTCTTAAGGTTGGAAAGGTCCGGATTAGCAAGATCTATCTTGCAGGTTTCATGGACATCATTTCCATCAACCATGATATGACGCTTTGCAGGGGTGTGGGGTGGGGCGGCGGGCCGCCGTCCAGTCGACTGAACTTGCTCTTTTCCACTCGGGAGTGGAGAAATATTAGTGTCAACTGAAATACTTCCATGCTGATTTCAGAAAGCTTGTGAGCTTGGGACTCAGTACGTCAACTTGGAGAGGGAGAAAAACCAGCTTCAGCTGGATCTGGAGGTGACCAAGAACGACCTGGACAGTGCACAGACTGAGCTGAAGACCCTGGGAGGTAATCCTTGTTGACCAATTGCGCTAGCACTTTCATCTTCTATCCTTTGAACCGAGTGTCCTCACTCGAACAGACGTGCGTGACGAGAACCGTCGACTCCAAGCGCGACTCAACAATGTTATTTCTTTAGATACCATGAAGAAGGCGCTTGAAGATAAGGACAAGGCGCTCGCTGATGCCCAGAAGGTGGCGAGGGAGAAAACCGAGGTTGCTGAGAAGAAGCTTGCTGCAGCCAGTAAGTTGGAAGAGGAAAACATCAAACTCAAGCAAGAACAGGCCGAGTGGATCAAAAAGGTTGACCAAATGACCAAAAGAAGGAGCGCTCTGGAGAACCACTTGGGAGACTTCGCGAAGAAGATGTTCGGCATGCTTGAAGGTGACTTTCTTCCGTCGACTGAATTTCTTTAATTTCTACAGAACAGCAGTGTGACCAACCTTTCACTTCTTCTTCGTGAAGAATTCTGCCAAGACTTTGACAAGGAGACCGAGGAGATCGAGCCAAATCTGGACCCCACTAAGTCACCCGTTGAGGACGTTGTGGCCATGAACATGTTTCGACTTGAAGCTCGCCTCAGAAGCGTTCAAGGGTATGTCACTCGACTGAAGGCTGCACTGGAGAAGGTCGACAAAGAACTGTGGCCAGAAGACACCCTCCAGACTGACCTCGAGTCGATGATGATCCACCTCAATGAGATTCCTGGTCGAGTGCAGGCATGGAAAAAATCGGCTGCTCACTGCGGAGCTGACGTGGCGCTTTCGCTCGTCCGGGTTCATTGCAAGGAGGCTAAGGAGGACAAGCTGAAGGCTCTTCAGGTGGCCAACACGAAGAAACTTCAATTCGAAGATTTCATGGAGACCTTCATCGAAGCAGCCACGCGGATCGCCGATGGGATTGATCTGGACACCTTCGTCGAGCCTGCGAGTCCTACCAGAGCTTGAGAAATACTTCGCTTGCAGTTAAAACTCTATTTGCCTCGGTATGCCGAGTGATGGTGTAACCGCTTAAAACTTTGTTCAGGCCTTAAGCCTGAGTACTTCTGTTTGCGTGGGCAACTTTTTCTGCGCTAGAATTTACCTGCACATTGCTTTCCGATCTTTTGCTTGGCTAAGTTTGTTTGATTTCCGAGTGAGGTGAATGCTCATTACTCGGAAGAATTTTGAACTTAGGCGAAAACTGGTTCGCGGCTAAGTCCTCGAATGAGAGGAATGTTCGCCACTCGGGAAAGTTTTTGACTTAGACGAAGACTGGTTCGCAGCTAAGTTTCCGAGTGAACGGGAGGCTATTCACTCAGCAGGACGTTTAACTTAGGCGAAAAACTGGTTCGCAGCTAAGCCTCCGAGTGAGAGGGTTTCTCACCACTCGGAGTGTTTTACAACTTAGACGAAGACTGATTCGCAGCTAAGTTTCCGAGTGAATAGGATGCTATTCACTCGGCGGCGTTTTTAACTTAGGCGAAAACTGGTTCGCAGCTAAGCCCCCGAGTGAGAGGGTTGCTCATCGCTCGGAGCGTTTTACAACTTAGACGAAGACAGATTCACAGCTAAGTTTCCGAGTGAATAGGATGCTATTCACTTGGCGGCGTTTTTAACTTAGGCGAAAACTGGTTCGCAGCTAAGCCCCCGAGTGAGAGGGTTGCTCATCACTCAGAGCGTTTTACAACTTAGAAGAAGACTGATTCGCAGCTAAGTTTTCGAGTGAATAGGATGCTATTCACTCGGCGGCGTTTTTAACTTAGGCGAAAACTGGTTCGCAGCTAAGCCCCCGAGTGAGAGGGTTGCTCATCACTCGGAGCGTTTTACAACTTAGATGAAGACTGATTCACAGCTAAGTTTCCGAGTGAATAGGATGCTATTCACTCGGCGGCGTTTTTAACTTAGGCGAAAACTGGTTCGCGGCTAAGCCCCCGAGTGAGAGGGTTGCTCACCACTCGGAACGTTTTACAACTTAGACGAAGACTGATTCGCAACTAAGTTTCCGAGTGAATAGGATGCTATTCACTTGACAGGGTTTTTAACTTAGGCGAAAACTGGTTCGCAGCTAAGCCCCCGAGTGAGAGGGTTGCTCATCACTTGGAGCGCTTTACTACTTAGA
Organism: Elymus sibiricus; assembly: GCA_039707655.1. Taxonomy (NCBI): domain Eukaryota; kingdom Viridiplantae; phylum Streptophyta; class Magnoliopsida; order Poales; family Poaceae; genus Elymus; species Elymus sibiricus. Next base: position 127,977,618 of record CM077669.1, read on the forward strand.
CAAAGACTGATTCGCAGCTAAGTTTTCGAGTGAATAGGATGCTATTCACTCAGCAGGGTTTTTAACTTAGGCGAAAACTGGTTCGCAGCTAAGCCCCCGAGTGAGAGGATTGCTCACCACTCGGAGTGTTTTTGAATATGAAATTGTGCGATCGGAATCGACAAAAGACTGCGCGAGTCGTAATCTTGATAAACAACATTGTCTGGAGTATTCTTATTACATCAAAACAACTCAGTCGAACAGGATGGAACCTTTGCGAGACTTGATGACAACATCATCCATATAGGTCTCAATATTCTGGCTGATTTGCTCGAGCCGGCATTTCTGAATCATGCGCATGAAAGTGGTGCCTGCATTTCTCAGACCAAAAGGCATGATAAATTGGAGACGATGACGGGCACGCACGTCGAGTGTCCTCTGCATCCCTTCGAGCTGAAGGCACGCGGCCCCCAAGACCTGGGCCTCGGCAGCCGCATCGACGACGGGCGAATGGAGGATCTCCTCATCTTGGCGCTGCTGTTCGTTCGACGGTCCTCCAACCTTGCATCCGCCGCAGCCGTAACCAGGCGGGTTTTGCTGTGAACTCGCCATAATAACTTCAGCCGCAGGATCGCAGCTCTCGCACTCGGAAGGAACGTCAGACTGATCCGACGCCAAGTCAAACACGCCGTGAAGTGATTCGGCGGGCTCGATAACCGCAATCTGCGGAGATGATGCTTGGTGATCTGCTGTCGGCGAGATGTTGGTCGGGGCAGCATTAGGATCTATCGGATGAACGCTCACTTGCTTCACTTCGTCTGCCGACTGAACAGCAGACTCAGAGGCGGGCTTCTTGGCGCGCAGCAAATCGGCAGGATCAGTATTCCTCTTGTATTCTTCTAACTCGACCACAGCCATTTGCTGGTCGGCAATCTTGGAGCTACGCTGAAGGCACTCCTCAGCCCTTTGTCGATTCCCTGTGACTGTGATCACACCCTTGGGCCCGGGCATCTTCAGCTTGAGATACACGTAACATGGACGGGCCATGAAACGGGCATAAGCCGGTCGACCAAGGATGGCATGATATGCGCTCTGGAAGTCTACAACTTCAAATGTCAACTTCTCCTTGCGAAAATTCTTATCGGTGCCAAACACCACATCCAACGCGATCTGACCGAGTGACTTGGCCTTCTTCCCAGGGATGACTCCGTGGAACTGCATGCTGCTCTCACTGAGTCGGGACATCGGAATGCCCATCCCCTTCAGGGTATCCGCATACAAGATGTTCAATCCACTCCCTCCGTCCATGAGAACCTTGCGGAGTCGAGTGCCTCCTACAACAGGATCCACCACCAGAGCTTGCCGACCGGGGGTAGCGACATGAGCGGGGTGATCCGACTGGTCAAAGGTGATAGCAGTCTGAGACCACTTGAGGTATGTGGGGGTGTCAGGAACAGCCATGTTGACCTCTCTGTTAATAACTTTCAGTCGACTTTTGCTTTCTACATCGGCAAAAATCATCAAAGTGGCATTGACCTCAGGGAAATCCTCTTTATCTTCATCATCTTCCTTTTCAGGAGTTTTCCCACTCGACTGGCCTTCCTTGAACTGCTGGATCAGTAATTTGCACTGTCGAGTGGTATGTTTCGGCAGTATCAAATTGCCTTCTTCATCTTTCTTCGTGTGGATTGCACACGGCAAATCTAGGACATCCGTTCCTGACTGATTCTTTGACTTCTTGGGGGTAAATTGCCCTTTGGGTTTCCCCTTATTCTTTCCTTGCACCGCCAGAGTGGCTGCCTCTGCCTGAGCAGAACCATCTGCTTTACGCTTTTGCTTCCGACTGGAATTGCCGCCGCCGGCATCATTGTCGACTGCTTTTCCCTTGCCTCTACGGAGGCGGTCTTCCTCTTCGCCATTGGCATACCGAGTGGCAATCTCCATCATCTTGCTCAGGGAAATATCTCCTGTCTGACCAAACTTCAGATAAAGCTCTCTGTACTTAACGCCGGCCTTGAAGGCGCAGACGGCTTGGTGCTCGGAAACATTTTCCACCGTGTGATGGAGGGTGGTCCAACGCTGAATGTAATCCCTCAAAGTTTCATTGGGTTTCTGGACACAATGCTGCAGATCAATCAAACCAGCGGGACGTTTACATGTGCCCTCGAAAGTTCTGATGAACACTCGGGCAAGATCCTCCCAGCAGTAGATGCTAGAAGGAGCCAAACGATTCAACCAAGCTCAGGCTGAACCATCCAACATCAAAGACAAATGCTTCATGGCTATGTTGTCATTTCCTCCACCAATCTGCACCGCCACTCGGTAATCGTCTAGCCACGTCTCTGTCTTCGACTCACCAGTGAACTTGCTTATTCCAGCCGCCAACCTGAAGTTGGGGGGAATCTCAGCGGATCAAATGGCTCTGCTGAAACACTCGGGTCCAGTGACAACGACACCGCTTCCACTAGGATAATCTCTATCATAATCATTCCTGTGAGCCCTGCCTCTGTCAATCCGCTTCTGTGCGAGGACATTCCTCGCGTCGAACCCAGGATTCCGCTCATCGCCGAATGGGCGCCTATCATCATAGTGCCGGGGCACATATGAACCACTCCGCGGAGGAGTAGGCACTCGACGACGGTCATCATGGTGATAACGAGGAGCAAACTGATCTCGCCCCTGATCTTGGTACTGATCTTCACGGTAACCTCCGCCCCTGCGACGCAAAGGCGAACCCGGGCTGTGTGCCGACTGGACTGTGTCTGCTCTGGGGGAATTACTGTGTAACCTGTTGCGCGACTGAGAAACAGCCGAATTCTGCTGTTGTGCTGCATCAAGCAACGCTCGGATCTGTTGCAAACCTCTGCCAGCCTCTGAATGGGATGGTTGAATGGAATCTGCAATCCTAGCAGCGGCTGGAACATTCAGAACTGGAGTACGGAATACCTTAACGTTGTTCTGAGATCCACTCAGAAACAACTGTCGCTGACGTCGACTGGAAACTGGTGGACGCTGGCGGGTACGCTCGTCGAGTGCCCTCTGCATCTCTTTGAGCCGAAGGCGCGTGGCCTCCATGGCATGCGCCTCAGCAGTCTCACCGACAATGGGCGTATGGAGAATCTCCTCATCTCGGCGCTGCTGCTCATTCGACGGTCCTCCAACTTCGTGCCTGCCGCGGCCGTAGCCAGGCGGGGCTTTGCTGTGAACCCGCCATAAGAACCTCAGCCGCTGGATCGCAGCTCTCGCACTCGGAAGGAACGCCAGACTGATCCGACGCCGAGTCGAACACGCCGTGAAGTGATTCGGCAGGTTCGATAGCCGCAATCTGCGGAGATGATGCTTGGCGAGCCGCCGCATGTCTCACCCAACGCTGGAGTCGCGAGCGACCGGATCGCTTGCGGCGACGAACATCGGGGAGAGCCGACAGGTACGGAGTCGACGGCTGCCGAAGAAGAACACCGCAGGAACTTGCACGGAAGTGCGCCGCCCCGCGGGTCGGGAGCGCCTCAACATCCAGAGGCGCTTCCTGAAGCCATGCCGAGTCATCGGCGACGGAGGTGAGCGCACCAAGACGGATCTCGTGGCCCAGGAACATACCGCTGCCGGAAGACATGACGAAGAAGAAAATTTGCAAACTCGCCGGAAGTCGCTTAGACGCCTGCCCCACGGTGGGCGCCAACTGTCGTGGGAACGAGCCTGACAGTAGAGGTTAGGGGTACGAAAGGAGAGGGCAGAGTCCTAGCTACGGCGAGTTTGTACACACAGATGTATGAGTTCAGGCCCCTCTCGTGGAGGTAACAGCCCTACGTCTCAGTGCTCGGGAGCTCTTGTCGTGTGGAATGTGTAAGTTACAGGGGGTGCGAATCCCTGTGCCAGAGGGGAGGGGTGGCTTATATAGAGTGCGCTGCCCCTCATGAATACCCGGCAACCAAGGGTCCGATCGTGGTAATAAAGGTATACGTTACTGATAACGTATGTAATAAATGCTACTTATGATGTCTAGTCGAACGCCTGCCCGTTGGCCTCCCTGGAGTGACTTCTGGACTTCTGCGGTCGATTGACTTCTGGTTCTTCCGAGTGAAAGGCAACTGTCGAGTGGAGGGAGAAACCTCCGAGTGAATGTACTGTCGAGTGACTCATGTGCCATGGTGATTTCAGTCGGAGTCTTCTTTGTAATCTTTAGGTTCTCCAATGTAGTGTCCTTAGGTAGGGTATGTAGGTCAGGCCTATGACCCTACCCTAGGTACATATCCCCATCAGGCGGCGCGCCCACTGCAGCGCGGTGACAGGAGCTTCGCGAGCCATTTCGGGCTCAGCCGGGCCTACGTGCCTGGTGTGCTCCTTTTGCCGCGTCCCGTCGGTGACCGCCGAGGGCGGTGGAGGTTGTCCCCTCCCGTGTGGTTGTTGACTCTACCGCTCCTCATTCCCGGCTGCTCCCTCTCGGACCTGTCGGTCCTGATTCGCTCTCCATGGTGAGACGGCGGTGGTGACTCCAAGACCGTGGTGGCGCATGTTGGTGGGCAGCAAGTTTGGTGGAGAACGATGGATCGGTCGGGGTGGTGGGTGTGTGGCGGACGGGAGAAATCCTTGTCGGCGTGGCTGGCACCGACGCGGCAATGCCCGTGGGTGCCGTCGTTCCTTCCTGAAGGGCATTAGGTATCCCACTCACCCACGCCCCTCCGCGTACCGGGGAAACCCTAGGACCAGTCCGGGCAGCGGCGTCGTCATCGTCGTGTTCCTTCCTGAAGGTGTTGCTTGGTACGCGGTGGTCTGAAGTGCTAGGAGCGTGGTGGAAATCTTCGGAGGACGCAACAGTTCTGGATCACCATCGTTTCCGTCTATCCGACTCTGTTGTCCTTCATTTCTTTTACTTTCTCTTTTATTTCTCTTGGATTTATTTGTGGTATCTGCCCCAATTGAGATCTGTGTTGTATCGGGTGGTTGTTATATCTATATAGCGGGGCAAAAGACTATTTCGAGAGACAAGCAAGTATAAAGATTGCAATGTTTCGCTGCGTGGCAATAGATGTTCAGGACAATATTAGTACACGCTTTGGTGGGCAGAAAAGCGTGAGCAGTCGTAACACCCTTATAATTGGGTTTAACAGCGACTCCCACAACCCACGATGCTTTAAGAGGCTTCAAATAAAGGAAACTTAGTATGTTACTTCCTTCGTTTTATAATGTAGTGCACGTACGTTTTCTGATAAATCAAATTAAATACACTTTTATCAAGTTTATAGATAAAACTATCTATATCTATAACACTAAATTATATATGTGAAAATATAAATCATAATGTCTCTAATGCTATGCATTTTTTATTCTAATATAAACATTTTTATCTATAAATATGACCCAAGTTTACAAGGTTTGACTTTTGAATAAATCTATATGCACACCGCTGATAGTTACAATGAAACTTCAAAATTAACGATGGTACTAAACTAAAACAATGTACTCCCCGTGTATGGATAATTAAATGTCCATCCAAAATATTGGACACAACTAAAAAAGCCTGGCAATCGTACGATAGCCTTAAAATTGGTGTACGTGCATATACTACAATTACCTCGCGGCACATGCTATTCATGTTGTCTTGCTTTAACATGAGTTGTTGGAGTAAGATGAGCATGCATGACTTTGGGGCTTGAAGAACTCTAACTTGGCACATGGAGCTTTTAAGTTGAACCTAGCTGCCAACCGTGCCATAACAGTTCGTCCGCGTTATTAAAATGGAGAAAAGTTGAAGAGGCAACCCAGTTTCGAACGTCGTCCACATACTCCTTCCGTTCGAATATATTAAAGCATCTCCAGCCGTTGGCCCCCCCGGGGGCCGAAATAGCGTCGCCTGGGGCCGAGCCGGCGCTAAAATCGGCCTGGGGGGGGGGGGCTCGTTTTCCCAGTCGAACCCCCGGGGTCGCCCCCCAACCGCCGCTTTCGGCCCATTATCGGCGTAGAATCGGCCCAAATTCGGCCCAGATTCGGCGCTATTTCGGCTTTAAAATCAACAAAATCGGCGCTCTTTCGGCATAAAATCAACAAAATCGGCGCTCTTTCGGCATAAATTCAACAAAAAACTGAATGTTTCGTACCAAAGTTCATCATAAAAATTAATACAAAATCAAATAGTTCAATGAAGCAAGTTCCAACATAAATTAAAACAAATCGAGCTAGGTGTTGCCCTTGAGCCTCCATAGGTGCTCCACCAGATCGTCTTGTAGTTCTTGATGCACTTGTGGGTCTCGGATCTCCTGACGCATATTGAGGTAGGCAGTCCATGTTGTTGGTACCTGATGATCAACAACTGCAAGAGGTCCCATCCTGTGATATGGTTCAGGATCAAACACCGGCTCTTCCTGCTCGCTCTCAATGATCATGTTGTGCAAGCAGACACAGCAATTCATGATCTCCCACATCTGCCTTTTGGACCAGGTCATAGCGGGGTACCAGACAACAGCAAATCGCGATTGGAGCACACCAAATGCTCTCTCGACATCTTTCCTGCAAGCCTCCTGACACTTAGCAAAGTGTGCCTTCTTTGGCGCCACAGGTTTTGAGATAGTCTTCACAAATGTGGACCATCTCGGATAGATACCATCTGCTAGATAGTATCCCTTGTTGTATTGGCGTCCATTGACCTCAAAGTTCACCGGAGGAGCATGACCTTCAACAAGCTTGGCGAAGACATTCGAGCACTGCAAGACGTTGATATCATTGTGAGTTCCTGGCATACCAAAGAAGGAGTGCCAAATCCATAGGTCATGTGTGGCTACTGTCTCAACTACCACACTGCAACCACCTTTGGCGCCTTTGTACATCCCCTGCCAAGCAAATGGGCAGTTTTTCCATGACCAATGCATGCAGTCGATGCTTCCAAGCATCCCTGGAAATCCTCTTGTTGCATTCTGTGCTAGGATTCGAGCAGTGTCTTCAGCATTGGGTGATCGCAAATATTGTGGTCCAAACACTGCCACCACTGCCCTGCAGAACTTGTATAGACACTCAATGGTGGTGGACTCGGCCATTCGCCCATAGTCTTCTTGTATGTCCGCGGGAGCTCCGTATGCAAGCATCCTCATAGCTTGGGTGCATTTCTGAAGTGAGGAGAATCCAACTATGCCGGTGCAATCCTTCTTGCAAACGAAATAGTTGTCGAACTCCCGGACGGAAATCCTGAGGAAGAGCTTCTGGCTCATCCGGTAGCGATGCCGAAATACTTTCTCACCGTGCAATGGAGAGTCGGCGAAGTAGTCGGCGTAGAGCATGCAATACCCCTCCATCCAATGCATCTGCTTGCTCTTGCGCCGGCCTGGCGCCGAGCCACCTCGCCGGAGCTTGTCATTGTTGACGAACAGGCCGGCCAGCGAGGCGAGTATCATGAGGTGCTCCTCGTCGGCGGTGTCGGCCTCGGCTTCTTCCTCCAACAGGGCCGCGAACGCCTCCTCGTCGTCCGAGTCCATAGCCGAGCAGGCAAAACGTCGAACACCTTGTCGGCGTGACGGGCGAGCAGGCGCCGGCGCCCTGACGGCGTGGTTTGGGCGGGAGGACGGCGATGGGCGAGGGTCGGGAGAAGCGAAATCCGGCGAGGGAGGGCGAAGTGGGGCCTTCTAGCGGCGGCGCAGTGGCCGTGAACAGGCGAGGGGCGCCGGGGTCGGCATTGGGGAGAACGCGGGGGGAGTGGCCCGGCGCTAGGAAAAGGACGAGATTCGCCTGACAGTGGTGTCCCACACGCCGGTTTGTTACCGCTGGAGCCCCCCAAGAGGCCCCCAGCGCCCTGGGTTCGGCCTGGGTTCGCCGGCCCAAAAAAGGGCTCTAACCGGCGAAAAACGGGGTCCTGGGGGCGCGACTGGGCCGATTTTTCGGCGTCGGCGATGAAAAAGGGGCCTGGGGGGTCCTTTGGGGCCGCGGCTGGAGATGCTCTTAGACCCCATATATTTGGATGGAGTACTACGACCTTTTTATTGTTTGATTTGATTTGATGATCCTAAATCTGATCGACCAACTTAGATCATCCGTGAATACGTTGCGCCCATTAAGTTGTTGTCTCAAATCGCAGGCGGTACCTATGCTCATGCAACTTTGATTAAATTGACCAACTATTTATTTGTTTTTTGAATTAATTGACCAACTATTTGGTACCTTTGCGCCTGGAAAATGAGAAAAGGAAAAATTGATGAAAGAAATATGGAAAATAGGGATTATTTTTTTAAAGAGGGACTAAATAGCATAATTATCCGGTGTCACATATGTGTGAGCCCGCCATTTGATCCACCGTTCGGTATCCCCTTTCAATCGGTCGCCGTGACGGAGCCAGTGGGGGCGAAGGGGACATGGCCCCTTCCATGATTGAGAAAATTGTGCATGTATGCACTGATATTTGCACAAAAGTTTACCGGGATTGTGTTTTCAATAACTTTTTTTTTCCGGGTCAAAATTATCACGATGTTTATACCTAAGTTATCAGGTATGTGGTGTGTATATTATCATGCTATTTAGATAGAAGTTATCACGAGTGTGTCTTCAATAACTTTTTCCCGCGGGTAAAAGTTATCGTGGTGTTTGTTCCTAGGTTATCAGGTCGACGGTGCGTATATTACCATGCTATTTTGCACATAAGTTGAAAAAGAAATGAATAAAAATAGCCAAAAAAATATTAAAAACAGCCACGTTGCATGCATGGTTCATAACCGGTGACCAGATCCAGAAAAAATCAAAAAGAAAATCTCGCTTGCTCCATAAAATGCACTAGCAGCACTTGTGGAAATAAAAGCAGCCTAACCTGTATCTAAGCACTAGCGAGGTATTAACCCAGATGGCTAGCAAAAGTAGGACTAAACCACTAGGTATAGGTTTGATTCCTGTTGTCCTCTTTTTTTATGAGAAAAATCAATAGCGAAGAAAAACAAATAAACAGAATCGGACGTACTATGGTTTTCAACAGAAGGAAACAAAATTCGGTACTAAAACGAATCGGGGGATCGTGCGAAACTTTCGGTCGACTGGAAGTTAGCTTTCTCGTAATATTTATTATGATACGGTATTATGAGATGATACTCAATCCTTTTTTTTTCATTTAATTCTATGTCACCTCATGAAAATTGTCTAGTTGGCATGCATGATACTAACTATGATACTCTCATTAGGACCAGCCTTACTATCTATTGTAAGTTTTGCAATCGTCATGCCTTATGTGGCGGGATTTTCATTGTTGCCCACCCCCATGATACATTCTTGTAGCCGTTCGGATCGGCGTCGCCTCTGAATAAAATTTGGCCGCGTGTAGTCTACACGATGCCACCCTTTCGCTATGGCGCTTCGCGCATTCATGCATGCGCCGGCCAATTAATGAGGAAACACGCTGGCCAACCCCGTAACCATTGCCATCCCATCTTACCGTCCGTCATCGACCGATTTAATACCCAAACTACAAGCAAACCGATCGAGCAGCAACTTTACGTCCACTGCATTATTGTTTCCCCTATTTTAAAACAGCAACAAAGAACCCATAAAAACTCTGGTCATCGAGAGTGCACAGTGCATGACGAACACCCGAGAGAGTACAGTCCACAGTGTATCAGCCATGCCGAGGGCTATTAATTCACGCCCGGCCAGCCACTGCTCCATGTACCAGCTCCGGTCGATTGGGCCTCCGATCCGAGCCAAGAAGCTAGCTACACGTCGCGCGTCATGGCCGTCTCGTCGCCGCTGCCGCGGTGGGCGCCCACGCCGAGCCCGTCGCGGCCGCTCTGGCGCTGGGGCGGCGGCACGCCCGACGCGCGAACCGGCCCCGGCGGCGAAGGTGGCGCGGGCTGGTCGCTGGGCCGAATATTCCCGTGGGCGAGCGCCTGGCAGCGTCGTGCTCCCGCGGGCGTCGACGGTCGCGGGCCGGCGGGTTTCGACGGCGTGGAAGCAGCGCCGACCCGGTGGGCGGGCACGGAGGACGACCCCGGGGTGTTCCTGACGTGGGAGGACGTGTGCGTCACGGTGGCCGGCGTCACCTACGGTGCCCAGCCGGTGAGCATCCTGAGCGGGATCACCGGGCACGCCGGGCCGGGGGAGGTGCTCGCCATCATGGGGCCGTCCGGCTGCGGCAAGACCACACTTCTTGATACTCTCGCAGGTTCGTTGTCTCCATCATCATCATCAGCTCATCACCCATGCATGCAATGATGCAAAGGGTCCCTAATTTCGGGAGATGAATCAGCAGCCATAAAAGGAAGAAATAGATGCCGATTTCAGGACTTTAATAGGGCCACCCAGGGTTTTTTTAGGAACATTATTGTTATATTCAAAAGTTCAGAGCCCCATCCGAAGCAGATATCCGAACTAAGGCCAGTTCTTTTGATAGATTTTTTGGGTTTCTAGAATAAGTTGTCCCCTACCGGCTTATTCTAGAAACCCAACTAAAAATATATTTTTAGAAGCCTACTAGTGAAGTCTTAATTAGTAGGCTTCTACAAAAATAAATTTGGTTGGACTTTCAGAATAAGCTGGGTAAAGAGCATCTTATTTCAGATTATTCTAAAAGTTAGCAAAAGAACTGACCCTAACACGCTCGGGAGATACATGGAGCCAGATTTTACATAACAACTTAATAAAACTCTCCCTGACTAGGACATGTGACTTTATTAGCCGATCGTCGCACTCAATCAACCCTAAACTCAAGAAAATAGTGAAGTAACTCTTTAACCTCATTGACTAGTTGCCAAGTTGTAGAGAAACCTCTTTACTCATTCCTGATCTTGCTCATCGCCACTTGAGACTGAGTCCGTCTCAAGTATCGTGAGGGGAAGGAAAAAAATGGCACGCAGCCGCAAGGAAGCTGCCATGGTCGTCCATAACGACAACACCTCCACCTCCCGACTCTTGGTCTTTTCACGTTGCACCATCAGCATTAGTTTTGATCCATCCTTCGGTTGGTTTTTTTCCATCGCTCCATCTCTGTATTGAGGTGTTTTCTCATGCACGGACTTTCTTTCAAGAATTGCGTGTGTTACTGGCACAAAAAAAGGTTTTACGCGTGTAGGGTGGTGTTTTGCCACGTACCTTTTTCAGCATCCCGGGCGCATTTGCACTCATGTTTTAGAAGATTCAAAACCATGTTTAGAAGAATCTAAAAATCCAAAAGCAATCTCGTTCGTAAATACTAGGGTGAGGCGGAGGAGAAATAGTGTGGCAAGCCGGAGAGGGGAGAAGATTGGACAGCCAGCTAGCTGAAGGAGGAAGAAGAAAGCAATGTGGTCGGATGTTAATGCAACTATTTAGAACTTTTTTCAGGCGACTTTACACATAGTAGTTTCCATACTAAAAAGGGTTTCGTGTTAATATTCTGTTGCTCCATCCATTGTACGTATTACTCAGTAAACAGTCTTAGTCAACTGAGACTTGATTGTTTCAGTTGATGCTATATTCATGAGACATACATTAAGATCCGTGTAAAATTTTATTTTATTTTTCTTTCTTACCTCTATGTCATTTGATTGAGATTTGGTTAAGTCTCAGTCGATTGAGATCTGGCCACACCGTAATGTCGTACAGTGCCACTAAATTATACCTTCGTGCACTCGCAAAAAGAAAAAAGAATTTCACCTTCGTGGCAGAGATATCTGTCTGGACGCCTACAGCACTGCAGATCTTTCTTGTCGAAATAAAAGCACCATGCAGAGTGCTCCTCTACAGTAAAATAATGGACGACGCCGCAACATCAAATTTATGATGACACCAAATTCATTTTCTGATGCTGGTTGTGTGTGTGTGTGTGTGTGTGGTGGCCTGCATGAATGAAACGGGCCTACAGGAAGGTTTTTAGCGGTGTGGATGGATGGGAGCAGACCGATCGGGTCACGCCATGTCAAAGCTTTCTTTCAAGATACGCGCTTTATTGCTCTGTCGGTTTGTTTTTCTTTGTCCTTGGAACATAATAAAAGCTTCATTCAACTTAGTAGTTAACCCAATCAACAAACAATTAGTAAGAGTAATGCTATACACCAACGTAAAATTAGTTACGGGTTAATTGGATGGCCCGCGTGCATGTGCGACACTGCAGAATGTTTGACATACGTACATAATTAATAACCTCTTTGACAACCAGTCCCTGCTTTTAACCATCCAGGTTAATTTCTGTTTCACCGCAGGAAGGTTGGGGCCTGGGATCACCGAGACCGGGTCGATCCTGATCAATGGCCGCCGGGAGAAGCTCGCCTTTGGAACCTCGGTAAGCCAACAACGGCCACAGCTTGGTCCAAATTAACTTTGAAGGCGAACGTGAGGCCAAGACGAACGCTGACCGTGAACCGAACTTTGAAGGCGTACGTGACCCAAGACAGCGTGCTGATGTCGACCATGTCGGTGCGGGAGGCGGTGTACTACTCGGCGCAGCTGCAGCTGCCGGGGAGCATGCCGGCGGCGGCGAAGCGGGCGCACGCGGACGCCGTGATCCGGGAGATGGGGCTGGGGGACGCCATGGACACGCGCATCGGCGGGCGGATGACCAAGGGCATCAGCGGCGGGCAGCGGAAGCGGGTCACCATCTGCGTCGAGATGCTCTCCCGCCCGCGGCTGCTCTTCCTCGACGAGCCCACCAGCGGGCTCGACAGCGCCGCCTCCTACCACGTCATGAGCCACATCGCCAGGCTCGCCGCCAGGGAGGGCATGACCGTCGTCGCCGCCGTGCACCAGCCCTGCGGCGACGTCTTCGACCTCTTCCACCGCCTCTGCCTCCTCGCCTACGGCCGGACCGTCTTCTTCGGACAAGCCTCCGACGCCACCCAGGTGAGGATGCTGCATTTTACAAGTGACAAATCCCTCTTGTCTCCATGGAAATGTTGGGTTTACAGACTTGTTTTGGTGTCCATTTCCTGTAACAGTTCTTCACTGAAAGTGGCTTCCCATGCCCACACCTGAGGAACCCTTCCGACCACTTCCTGAGGACAATCAACAAAGATTTTGACGAGGTATCTCCTATTTCTTGTCATTTCTTTATATATATGATATTCCGAATAAAAAGTACAGTATGTTTCCTTTAGCTGTGTGATCCAATATGCAGGAAATAGTTGAGAGTTCCAAAGCTAGGAGAAAAACGGCAGCTGAAGCAATAGAGATCCTGACAGATGCTTACCGGTCCCCAGCTTACTCGGAGAAAACAATGGACCAGATAGCTGAGATGAAAGGGATAGTAAGTTGGACTGCTTTTGCTTACAAGCTTTTTCTTTTCTTTTCTGAAGAGTAAAGATTATACTGTACTATTGTTTTGGATGTACCAAATTGTGTGGTTACACAAACCACCCAAATGTGGACTAATATGTACTCCCTCCGTCCCATAATATAAGATGTTACTACAACCAATAATCTATAACACCTTATATTATACTAGGACGGAGGGAGCATGTGGTAACTGCAAAATGATTGTTAGAAAGTTTTAGTCAGTGAAGTATACCCTCTAGTTCACGAAAAAGTGACATTTTAGACATTTACACGGCCTTCAAAATGTTACTTTGGCTGCTTGTTTTTGTTGTACTATAAATGTATAATATGTATATATAATACCCAGTAAAATTATAATATGTTGGAAATATTTTTCTAGAAATGCATATGATTTCCAATCTGAAGTTATAGCATGTTTCTGAGGATTAAAGATTGTATTGTTTTGGCTGTACCAAAATGTGTGCTTACAAAGAAGGGACCACCCAAATGTGGACTAATCTGTCTCTCTAGTTCATGAAAAAATGGCGTTTAGACATTTACACGGCCTTCAAAATGTAACTTTGGCCAACATGCTCCCTCTAGTTCATGGAAATGTAATTTCTGCTGTACTACACAGTAAAATTATAGCATGTTGGAAATGTTTTCCGAGAAACCCATACGATTCTCCAATCTGAATATTCAAAACATACTGGCGGTCAAAGTTTTCAAAGTTCAGCTGAAGGTATATCTAAAGAATCGTGTTTTATGAACTGGAGGGAGCAACATGTTAATTCAGCATCTGTGCAACATGTCATTTTTCATTTGAATGAACCGGCAACAAACTTCTCACCGTGGAGTATATGGTGCTGACCTAGCGATGTTTACACATTCAAAATCAAATTCTTGTTCTAATGTTGAGCTATATTCCAGGGTGGAGCTCCATTTAGGAAGAGGGAACAAGCCAGCTTCTCAACAAAGCTCTTTGTACTCACCAGAAGGTCATTTGTGAATATGCACAGGGACATAGGATACTACTGGATGCGTTTGGGTGTTTACCTGAGCATTGGCATTTGTCTTGGCACCATATTCTACCAAGTCGGCCACAGTTACAGTTCCATCCAGGTGAATTCTGTAAGACATGATTCATTAGGCAACATAAATGTTTTATATATCAACAGAACTGATTTGTTCCCCTGATTTTTCAGTCCAGATGTGAAGTCATAATGTATACGACAGCACTTCTTACTTTCATGTCTATTGGAGGATTCCCCTCTTTTGTAGAAGACGTAAAGGTTGCTTTCTATCCCATCAGACTTACATTTTCATCAGAGCACTTCTACCTTACAGAAATAAAAAGGCTGGTTGCACACTTTATTTCTAGGTATTCAGAAGGGAGAGGCTGAGTGGCCATTACGGCGTAGCGGAGTTTGTGATCTCAAACACGTTGTCGGCCACTCCATACCTGGCCGTCATCGCCGTGATCCCCGGCGCAATGCTGTACTACCTTACCGGGCTAATGAAAGGGCCTGACCGCTTTGCCTACTTCGTCGTCAACCTGTGCATGTGCACACTGCTGGTGGAGAGCATGATGATGATCATTGCCGTCATCGTCCCAGACTTCCTGATGGGGATCATCGTCGGGGCCGGGGTGCAAGGGGTGATGATGCTCAACGGCGGCTTCTTCCGCCTCCCCAACGAACTCCCAAAGCCGGTGTGGAAGTACCCTTGCTACTACATCTCCTTCCACAAGTACGCGGTGCAAGGGTTCTACAAGAACGAGTTCATCGGGCAGACGTTCCCGAGCGACCAGCTGATCGAGAAGAATGTCACCATCAGTGGCCTTCGGGTGCTGCAGGAGAAGCTGCAGGTGGAGATGGGGTACTCCAAGTGGGTCAACATCGCCATCCTTTGTGGGATGGTGGTGGTGTACAGGGTCATGTTCTTCGCAATTGTCAAGATTGCGGAGGAAGTCAGGCCAAAGCTAAGGGGGATGAGATGCAAACTGTGTAAATAGATGATGGTGGAGATCTCATTTCTCTTCTTTTATTAAACTGTCATTGTGTATAAGAACACAGTATAGTCTATGGCTTGCTTTATGGGTTTACATAGACATACCAGACGCTATGGCCCTGTTTGTTTGGACTGGAGCTTCCTGGCAAAGAGCTGGAGGCGTGAGGAAGAGGAAGATATGCTAAGAATTCAACATGCATGCATGCAAGTGGAGAACGAATACAGTTCATAGTGCTAGTCTGCATAGAGGAATGTTGCATGTGTTTCACATTTTCTTGACTGGATTCACCTTAGTCAGGAATATGACACGCATGCTCTTTATTTGGAAAATAATGTGCCAATTTATATATCCAATAACTATATGATAGCTTACAGTCTGCTACTGACAATGTCAGACAAATTAGACGGAGACAAAAAAAAACTAGATTTTACAATTTCTTTACTAGAAATCTTCCTTTTTTAAAAAGATTGTGCAAACAAAATAGAGATTAAAAACACATGAGATTATATTACAGGCAAACCTTGCAAGTGAACAGGACAGAAATAAATGATCAATGGTCTCATCCTGACACAAATTTGACAATGCATCTCAACCTTATATCCTATTCTTAAAAGGGGGGATATGATCATATGTCCTGTTTTGCTTTAGCTATTGATCATATGCCCTACTTAGAAACATAGCATCCCACCCTTCATTTATCACTTCAAAAACAGAAATGCCGAGACTAAGACAGATATCACAGAGAATATGAAAGGAGAGACGAGGTTAGTGGTTCCATCCCCGACAATTCTTCTGTGATGCTTATAGAATGAATCTTTCCTGTCAGGGAAACCTGACCAAAATTGAGAATCTCCATTTATGTGTTTAATACCAGTAATGCAATGGTTTTGCCATATTTCTCTTATAAAAGTTTCTGACAGAGGTGATCCTCGGTCTTAAGTTCACAGAGCTATTTTGCTAGTGAGACCTTATTCATTGTTTGAAGATCCAAAACCCCTAAGTCACCTTGTTCTTTGGGTCTACAAACATAGGCCAGACTACTAAATGATACTCCCTCTGTAAACTTTTATAAGACGTTTTAGGTCACTACTTTAGGTAGTATTTCCTAATATGTTGGTCTTCATGCCATAGGAACTATGCTCTGAAAAATTCAGTTCCCTTTCTGACCCCTAGATGTAAAAAGGCATGTTGCTAACATGATTTAACCAGAACAAGTCAACTACCAATTGTCAAGATCATCTTTTGCCTCTAGCTATAACCTATTTTCTGCCCTGTTCTTAGTTGGTTTCCAAGCCAAATTTCTTAGTTTAATCTCATCAACAGGTGTTCAAAATGTAAACTATTTCATGGTAAGAGTCCCAAATTGGAAGTGGATATTGAATTAAGTACATGGATGGGTATCTCATTTCAAATAATAAGGTGAATGAGAGGGAAAACAAACAATGGAGTGATTAGGAGAAAACAAAAAGAACAAGTGGAACCTCTTACAAGCATTTGCATATGAACAGTCCAAATTCTGTCCAACGGACAACACAACATAAGTATAGGATCAAAACAAAACGATACCGATTAAAATGTGAAATCTCCGTCTCAAAGGAGACGGAATGCCATATGTGAACCAGTTCAGAAATGTAGCCAGTCATATAGAGCCATAGACTTGACGTCTGTACATGAATAAAACGGCATATTGCCGGGCCCGTGCTACTGCTAAACTTAGTACTGCTGGACCTTGGAATGATAAAGATAAATAAGTATCGAATGGAAAATAAAAACATAAGCAAGCATTTGGCAAATGCTACAAAATATAGATATTCCAATTTACCCGTGTCTCAAATAAAACTGCCATTTATTATTGTCACCTCGATACTACAATACCATCTAGTGGCCAAACGAAGGAAATGTCAGGATACCTTGTCCGCATTTTGTCAAGCACCTTCGAGTTGAGGGTTCACCTTGTTGTCTATCAAAGAAGGAGGCCATGCCATGATGTAGGGGTAGACATGGCCGTCGAATCTCCTCCGAAAGAGCGTGCCCAGCTCCCCTGTCTCTATGCATAGAGACAGGAACCAACAAGGATAAATAGCATCAACCAACATATCCATGGTACAGAAGTACACAAATCCACCAATAATGGCTAAAACCTTCAGTTCATAATGCTCCTCAAGTGTACCATCGGTGACTTCGACAATCGTCTCCAACGGAAACCTCTTGTCGAATACCCATGTCTCAATTCCATCATGACCAGCTCGCCAGACCCAAGCATAAAGATCAAAGTCAATTGGGCAGACAATGCAAGGCTTTCCATCCTTGGTCTCGCCAACCTTGAACATTAAATCTTGACCAGCCAAAATTGGCGGCACATCCATCTGGGAGAATTGCAGTGTCGCGATGTTCAGCACGAGGATGTAGGCTTGATTTTTGTGTATCCAGTAGATGAACCCATTCACCATTGTGCCAACTTTAAGCCAGTGTTCGTCCTCAGGCAGTGGCGTCACAGGCTCCGACCACGGGAGGATCTGCCACTCCCTGCTTTCTGATGAGAAGACGGCGGCACGCGCCCGCGACTCGTCGTGACAGGTGTAGAGCAGGCGCAGCGGCTCGCCGCCCTCTTCGGAGAAGAGGATGTGGCACCCGAGATAGGAGGAGACGCCGTGCCCATCGTCGAAGATCTCGTCGGGCGGCTGGGGGATGAGATCCAGGGCCCGTGTGAGGGGGTTGTAGACGGCGTACTGCTCCAGGCTTCCGTGTTCGAGGAGGACGTAGCCGTCGCGGCAGTCGTTTATGACCCACTGCGGTAAGGCGTCGTCGTCGTCGTCGCCGTCGCCGTCGGGGAGGCGGGTGAGGAAGAAATCGGCGCCGCGGACGACGGCTGCGAGGTCAGGGTCGGAGCGGCGGCGGAGGGGGGCAAAGGCAGGGATGGAGGGGCCGTCGGGGTCGAAGAAGAGGCCGAGGAGAGGGGGTGGGTGGACCTCCCGGAAGCTGCGGCGGAAGGCGGGGGACGACCGGACGGCGTGGAAAAAGGTGCGGCAGCTGAGGGTGGCGCGGACAAGGGTCGGTAGGGAGGGGAGGAGGAGGAAGATCTCGCGGAGGAGATCATCGTCCAGAGCGGTTACGGTGGTGGGAGCGGGTGGTCGCGGTGACTTCGCCGCCGCCGGCGGTGGTGACTGCTGCGAGGTCATGGCTTTACGCTCAACAGAGGAGAGGAGGTGGGAAGGACGCTCTTATTTAGTCCAGATAATCTCGTGAGGCCACAATGGAGTGCTACTTTACTTTATTCTTGAGAAAATAAAAAAAATTCTTTTATTTGTAACCGGCACTTTTTCCTATAAATTGAGAGGTTTATGCCAAGTAATAATGGGATTACAACTCAAGACCAGGTTTTCATGATTTATGACAAGGCAATTAAGTGAATTGATGTTTTAACCATGTCGATGAGTGGAAATATCATTGGTGACCCCTATCTTTTGTGCTAACAAGTGGTTGCCCCTTCAAGCTCATAGTTTGTATGGTTATTGTCCTTTGGTGAATCCATGATTCATATCGAGTTCAAGTACAATCATATTATCAAAAGGGGTCATATGTAAATTAAGCAGGGATAGAACTCTATCTCAAAATCCTAAACCAAATCCTCAAGTTTTCCATTCTTTCCGTTCAAATTCCTCAGTTGTTAGTTCTTGGTACTTTCAAGTTTTTCTACCCGATACTACTATTCATGTGATGAATGAATGTTTCTAAAGAGGTTTTCCAAGTTTGCTTTGGAATTGTCGAGAACTTCTCTCGTGTACAACCGTGCCCCTTTTTCAATTGAGACCATTTCTATTAGGTTATGTAGCTCTAAGCATAACATTTTTTAGTGGCAAGCCATGATGGAATAGATGGGCATGTGCTTTTGGGGCTCTTTGTGGGTGACGTCGCCAAAGGCATTTATTCATCTTAGAACTTCGTGTTCAAACCTTCATCGACAAGGAGTAAGATAGCTTGAAAACAAGGAGTACGATAGCTTAAAAACAAGGAGTAAGGGGGTCACCAATCAAGCTTTCTCGAAGCGGTAAATCAAGAGTAGGATAGCCGAAGAAGTATAGATGATAGCCTCTTAGTGACTGTAACCTATACTCCTGCGGCTAACCGATCAAGCTTTCTCGAAGCGGTAAATCAAGATTTCAAGCTTGACACCTTCTTTAGAGGAGTGCCCATTGTCGTGTTTTCTTCTAGTGGGCGGTTTATCAACACTAGCAATTAGTTAGCCTAATGATCAACGTGGTATTTTACTTTTTTGCGCCCCCCCGCCCTCCGTTCCTTTCTCTCTTATCAAGAAAGAACTATCATTCGAGCTTTTGATTGACTGACCAACATATGTGTTGGCTTTGTAGCCCGGTTTCAATTGTCTTTCCATCCATGTTCATTTTTTCAAAGAATTAACGTGTATGCCTTTTACACTTGTGTTGATGCAAGACTTTATAGGAATTGTCTTTTCGTGTGACCGTTGTCTGGATTGCTAACAATACTCGTGGACCTACAAACAAGACTTACGAACTAAAGCTTCAAATATTTTGGAAAGGAGAGAGTATTATTTAGAGCGGAGGTGGAATTGCAGTATATGTCGTTCCAATATGGTCAACATAAAGAATAAGTAGGTGGGAATTTTGTGTGTTATAAACCCATCTGCCATAGATGATACTCCCTCCGTAAGAGCGTTTAGATTTAAAATCTAAACGCTTTTGATGTTTCTCTGCGGAGGGAGTACTTCTCACCCTTCCTTCTCAGACTCCATAAAGAGAAGGGACTAAATGAATGGATAGACATTTCTCAGAAAAAAAATGCATAGACAGGTCAAAGGCAGGGATATAAACAAGTAGATGTCTTGGCAGTGAAAGCTTTTTTCGTAGCAGATGGACTCTTCTGCGTTCTCTGGCTCTTCTCCAACCCAAGTAACAGAAGATACCCTGCTTCATCAACCCAATAGAAGAAAAGAAAAGAAAAATGGTTGTTATATATATATATATATATATATATATATATATATATATATAGGACTCCTCTTTTATACTCCCAAGAGTACATACTCCCACTCCCTAATCGTTCCCTTGATGGATATATCCGATAGGTAAAACAAACTGCTAGAAATAAAACGAGCGGATGACCGATGCATGCAATGGCTAGTGTGTGCATGCAGTTGATTGATCCTCTAATTAAGGGATCATATTTGTGTGACACTGGCACTTGTTTCCCACAGTGGCTTTTACACCGTATACAAACACGTGTGACTTATCTATAGACACGCTACATGTAGTATATACAAGTTTGTATATTCAACTTTAAGGGAAATAGCTTGTATGCTGTGTACGTACGTGTGGTATATGGACAATTTTCACTTTGCGTTTATTCATTTTTAGCATGTTATATATACTTGTCTAGAAAAAAGCAAGTTATATATACAACTTTTTTTCATGGAGTATATACCACATTTTTCTGATGGAGTATATACCATTTTTTGTGATGCAGTATATACCTCATTTTTTTGTGATGGGTAAATACCACATTTTTGGTGATAGGATATATACCACATTTTCCGGTATACTAAGGACGTCGTTTTTTTGTGATAAGTATATACCATATTTATTTTACAGCAGGTATACCACACTTTCCGACGGTGCATATACCACATTTTTATGATGGGGCATATACAATTGTTAAACCAGTATAAATAATTATACAAAAGCAGTATAATCTGGGAATATTTTAAAACATACATGGCCCAAATGTGTATATACTGTTTTTTTTGTGGGGGATATACTGCTTAATTATATTACACAAGTAGTATATACCAATCTTGCATCTGAAAAAAATTGTACAAAGGAGCAAATTAATTGAGCATGCATGGGCAGGGCAGACCAATGATGGAATGTATTTTGCCATATCCAAAGATCCGCACACGAGGGCAACTGCTAATTTAGTAAAGCAAAAAAAACATGTTCGATCCTGGTGAATACAGTACATTAGAAGAATTCAAATACATCGTCGATCGATCCGCCGCCGGCCGCGTGCTGCGTAACATAGTCGACACGCTGGCCACCAAATCACATCTTCGTCATCAAGCCACCGCCGGCCATGCGCTGCATGGGACGTGTCTATCCTGATTACCGTTACACGGATAGATTATACTACAAAGAAATATTGATTAGAGCGAGTGCATAGAAACACATCTGAAACACAAGGAGTATTAAACATTGATGCATACCTTGTCCTGATCGATGATGATTGGGATAAAGATGGGTTCGATCAACTTCCTCTTTGGCCACGTGAGGATGTCAATGGTACATCTAGCCACACTGCATCGCATTGTCGCCGTCGTCCGCCACCATCGCAGCCGCAGCCGCCGGCCCGCCGCCGTCGCCGCTGCCTTCTGTTTTGTTAGGCGAGGCCGCCATGACATGAGCGTATATATTTTCCGAATACACGTGCATCTCGGTTTTCCAGCAAGTTACAGCGAGCCCGAATCCCTATTATGTGGACATGCTAACAAATTCTCAAATGGACGTTTGCATGAGATATTATCCTGGTTATTTAAAACTAAAAGATAACAAATTCCCAAGTGATATGGCGGGGCATAGAAGCAACGTGGGACACCTGGCATAGGAGTATGTACTCCTAAGAGTACTAACCCATTTTCCTATATATATATATATATATAACACAAAAGTCCCGCCCAATTACCCACTATCTTGGCGTAATCTCCTTTCTGATCTTTTCTCAGTTCTCTGCATATTTTCTTAGTTCTTCTCCAACCAAAAGATCATCACAAATACATCTTGGAACCAACAAATGAGGAAACCGGAGCAAGATACTATAAAATGCCCAAATAAAGCAGAAGACAGAATTACTGTTGCAGTTGCAGACTTAATTGTTGGCACAGTATCAGCAGTTGGAACCAAACGAAGAACATCGCTGGACTAGGGTTTCTTACTTGCATCGAAGCAATGCTTTGGTTCATACCGTTATACATCGAAGTAGGCCGCTGCTGGAGGCAGCCCCTGCTTGGGCACTGTCATGCAAAACGAAAATTGGGCACGATAAAGACAGAACATTTCCCCAGTAACTGAAGTAAACAGTAGGGGACAGAGACGGTCTCTAACTCTAAGTTATTTCTTCTCAACCAGGGGTAGAGATACTTGATAGGAGTACTTTCCATTGGGCTACAAAATCCACCACCACCACCACTACTACTGGTAGTCTACTACTAGGGAACGTTTTCACACCATACTTTTCAACCTGATGATGCGTAGGTGATGCTCAGAACAAGACCGAAGTGGTCACTGGGTAACACAGGATACTCAATGTTCTGGACTACCTTGCGGACCGTCTTCTCCTTGTAGTGTGATATCCCAGGTATAGCTTCCTTGCCGATCATCTCAATGGAGTCGATCTCGAAATCCGGCAGCTTGCACACGAACCGGTCCAGCCTCTTCTGCAGCTTGCGGTTGCCTGCCAGCATGCCGTTAGCCTTCGTGTCGTACGTCCAGCCTTCCTCTCCTGGCTTCAGCTCGCCCCAGGCATCGATCCAGCCGTTTGGCAGAGGGAAGGGCCCGTCGCCTTTGTCATCCCAGTTCATGTCTCCGCAGAATATCACGTTGCGGAACTTGTCCAGTATCCTCATGGATGCATTCGCCTGAGCTACCCGTTCCTTGCTGTACATCTGATTCCACGCGCAGGGGCTCTCCAGGTGGCTTGTGGCCAGCAGCATCTTGGTCGCGCCTCCAATGTTGATGTCTGCCATGCACAGCTCCCTTTCCATGACTGAGTTAGAAAATGGGATGCAGTCGAAAGAATTCACGGGCAACTTGCTCATCTGCAGTTATTCCAATGGAGTCACATTACTGATATACATGAATGAATGAAATAATAAGAGGATACATGCTCTAAAGCTGCAAAGGGGAGCAATAGAATGTTTAAGAGCAGTAGCACTTTACATGGCATTATATAAACAGATTGGTCATATGTGCATCTTGGTGGCCATAAAAATAAAATGCTTGCTTTCTTTTAATGGATATTGCAAATTAACAGTTCCATGTAAAGTGTAGAAGAAGATGAGCAAATCAAACTTCACAGATGCTTGCACTCATCCCATATATGAAGTTTGAGAGAAGCACGGTGAATACCTGCATGCAGTAATATTGTCTCTGCATGGCCATCCTAGCTGACAGCGAGCATTTGTATTCTTGCCACCAGCCAGATTTTTGGAGAAGCACATATATGTTTGGTGTAACCTCCTGCAGTTACACAGGAAATTGAGAAGGGGAAAAGAAATAACAATAAGTTCAAACTGAAAAACTCTGGACCTGGAAGCATATAAGATCTGGGTTGTGGTGCTGAATAAGACTTCCAAGAGCATGCATCCTTTTCGTCAGTTCCAAATCCTCCCGAAACCATACATTGTATGTCATGACTTTGATGGTCTTCTTATCCAAATGAGTCTCAGAATTTACTGTGGAAAGCATTATAAATATTTAGCTTCTTAATTCTAACCTGCAGAAAGTAGCTAGAAATATTTGTTTTGTTCATCCGTTTAGACAAACAACATAGAAGGGTTCACTGGTTTCAAGATAAGTTCATGCTGGGTTTCAAGACAAACAACATATGATATCTAAGATAAGTCTGTTAGTGACTTTTATAAGGATCATGCATTCATGCTGAGTTATATTCAGCATAACAGGAAACAGACTATATAAAACTACTCAGCACCAGTCTGTGGGCAATATACTGGTACATTTTAACAGATTCAGATGAAAGGACACCATCAATCAGGAGAGATGTAATACAGAAGCAATTCTTCCACATTCAGCAACTAAAACCTCCAGTATTCAATTCTTAAAAACATACAAATTTAGAATAATCCTTTTTTACTTTAACCCTGGATATACCTTTTTTGGCAGTTGGCTCATCCCTTTCATTCGAGACGCCACCCTCGTGGACGATGGCAGGCGACATCACGCGATCTCTCTTCCTCGAGCACCCTAGGTAAACCAAAGGAAAGATTAGTGCATGGACAAGGTCATATTCTAGAAGAGATCTGACACTGACGGACAAAGAAAAAGTAATACATTTAGGCAGAAACTGCAAGCTCTATGGTGTACTACTTAGCAACCGTCCTAAAGCCTCAAACAAAATGAAGATGATAATAATTAGAGCGAAAAAAAAATATATCTCTTGTCATTTCTTAGGTAGTTTACCATATTGTGAAATTTCATATGTGGCCATCTGATACGGGAATTTAAGCCCATTTGCATATGTCATTTACATTATTACCCGTTCCTAATTACTCTCATGTTGATTTAACATAGTTTATCCAAGTCTGTTAACAAACAATGTGAGGGCAATCGGGATGATTATTTTTCCTTTATCTCACTAATTATAGATAACTTGCCATGAATCAAGATGGGTCGCACATTAGGATGAAAAGAAAGATGAATCAGGAGAGACCTAGATTACGTGGATACTTCTGGAAACTGGCATATCGTTCGTACGTATCGAATGCGTCCAAATACCCGCAGGAACGTATCGTACATGTATCCAGCTATTTTCCCTTTTCCAAAAAAACTAAATTAGTTCAGATACCTGTGGGATACCCATGGGATACCTGCCGAAGACGGGAAAACCCTAAACCCCGCTATCCTTACGCACGACAACCCCTCCCTCTTTCTCTCCTAATTCTGCCTCCATCCCGACCTGAGCTGGCGCCGCCGCTACACAGGTAAGGAAGGCCAGCCATCGCCAGCCCACCGCTGCTTTATTCCCTGTTCTGAGCGCGGCCACACCAGAGAAGGAGAGCTCCATGACGCTGCTGCTCCGTCACCCATTCTGAGCACTGCCACAGCTCCTGGAGTCAATGCAGTCCAAATGTTGAGTGCTGCTCATGTGATTCCTCCAAATGCAACCCGAAATTGTCACCTTTACGAATTGCCGTACAAAAATCACTAATTTCTATATATTTATATTATTTATTATATATATATACAAACGTATCCACGTATCTGTGTTTTTGAAAAATTGACGTATTGCAGTATCGCGGTGTCCGTATTCATATTGCTGTATCCATGCATTATAGGGAGAGAAGTAGTAGAGAAGCGACTTTTGCACATTCAACAACTAAAAAACTCCAGTACTTCATTCAGAAAAGGCATACCAAAATAAATAAATAAATACTTTTTTACTTTAACCCTAGATAAACCTTTTCCGGTGGTTGTCTCATCCCTTTCATTGGAGCCGGCGTCCTCATGGATGATGTCTGGAAATGAAGTAAATATTATTGCACAGACAAGGTCATGCTGTCAAGATTATCTTATATAAAAAAGTTATACATTAAGCAGAAACTGCAAAGCCTATGTTGTATTACCTCCGTCCCAAATTGGAGGACACATCCATATCTAGACAAATCCATATCTAGACAAATCTAAGACAAGTAATTTGGGACGGAGGGAGTACTAATTAGCAACCATGGTAAAGGGCTAAAGGCTCAAATACAATTCAAGAGAACACAAATTGGAGCACAAGTCAAATACCAATATCAATGTACATCAATTTCCTTAGGTACTCCCTCCGTCCCATAATATAAGATGTTTTTGCAAGATAACCCAGCTTGCAAAAGTGTCTTACATTGTGGGACGGAGGGAGTAGTTTACTATGTTGTGAAATTCCATATGTGCCCATCTGACATGGGAATTCAAGCCCCTTTCAAGATTTCATTAACATTATTACCCGTTCCCAATTATATAGCTTGACTTTAAAATAGTTTATTCAAGTCCATTATGAAACAATTTGAGGTCAATCAGGAGCATTTACTCTTCTTTGACCTCACTAATTATAGATAAGCAGAAAAACTCCAGTACTTAATTTGTTAAAAAACATACAAAATCAAAATAATCCTTTTCACTTTAACCCTAGAAAAACCTTTTTCAGCGGCCGTCTCATCCCTTTCGTTCGAGCCGTCGCCCTCGTGTACGATGTCTGACGTTGCTGCATGGCCTCTCTTCCTAGAGCACCCTAGATAAACCAAAGGAAATATTATTGCATGGACAAGGTCATATTGTAGAAGAAACTTGACATAACAAAGTGACATTATTTTGCATGAAAAAGTAATACATTTAGGCAGAAACTGCAAGCTCTATGGTGTATTCCCTTTGTGGGGGTACTACTTAGCAACCATGCTAAAGCCTCAAACACAATGAAGATCAGATATATCTCTCACCATGGTACATCAATTTTCTCATATGGTTTACCATGTTTTGAAATTCTATCTGTGGCCATCTGACATGGGAATTTAAGCCCATTTACATATGCCATTAGCAATATTACTCGTTCCTAATTACTCAGGTAGATTGTACCGTAAGTATCCAAGTCTGTTAACAAACAATTTAAGGGCAAACAGGAGCATTACTCTCTTTTCCCTCACTAATTACAGTTAACTTGTCGTGATTTAAGATGTGTCGGACTGAAATTTGTATAAGATCCCAACATTTCATCCAAAAATCAAGAAAGAACCATTGTTACAAAATAACATTTGAAAAGATTCACATGAAAAGACAGCATAGATCAGGAGAAACACAACGGAGAATCGGTTTTTGCACATTCAATAACTAGAACTCCAATACTTATTTTTAAAAAGAACACAAAATCAAAATAACCCGTTTTTAATTCAATCCTAGATAAACCTTCTGTGGCGGTGAAGGGTTTTGCGGTGGTCGTCTCATCCCTTTCATTCGAGTCGTCGCCCTTGTGGACGATGTCTGGCACAATCAATAAGGATTTAAGGAGACGTAATAGAGAATTGATTCTTGCACATTCAACAACTAGAAAAACTCCAATACTTAACTTAGAAAATGCACACGAAATCAAGAAAAATCTTCTTTTTACTTTAACCATAGATATACCTTTTTCTGCGGTTGTCTCATCCCTTTCGTTCGGGTCGTCGCCCACGTGGGCGATTTCTGACGACACTGCAGGGCCTCTCTTCTTCGAGCACCCTAGATAAATCAAAGGAAATATTATGATACATTTAGGCTCAAACTGCAAACTCTATGTTGTAGGAGTACTAATTAGCAACCATGCTAAAGCCTCCAACACAATTGAAGATAACACAAATTAGAACAACAATGGAACACAATATATTCATCGTCATTGTACATCATTTTTCTTAGGTGGTTTAGCACGTTGCAAAAGTACAAGTCCCTTTCCGGATGTCATTAACATTCTTACTCGTTCCCAATTCAGGTTGATTTTATCATATTTTACTCAAGTCCATTGTCAAACAATTTGAGAGCAATCAGGAGCATTACTCTTTTCTCATGTCACTAATTATAGACAGCTTGATGCGAATTAAGATGTGTGGGATTGACAGTTCAATATCGCCCCAATATTTCATCCAAAAATCAAGAAAATATAAAGAAGAAAAAATCTAATGTTGCAAAGTAGCATTTGAAATGATTCAGACGAAAAGACCACATCAATCAGGAGAATCGTACTAAGGGAGAAGCGATTCTTGCACATTCAACAACGCTGGTGGAAAAACTCCAGTACTTAACTTTTTTAATAGCATACAGAATAATAAACAAACAAAAAATGATAACCCTAGATGAACCTTTTTCGGCGGCCGTCTTATCCCTTTCGTCCGAGCCGTCGCGCTCGCAGACAATGCCCGGCGACGCCGCGCGAGCTAACTTCATCGCGGCATCAGAGCGGCCTATGTTCCTCGGGCCCCCACGGAGCGGAAGGAACGAGGCGCCGGCGACGGCGGAGAAGTCCAGCTCGTCGCCGTCGTCAACGACCACGGGGCGGGCGGCGCGGCAGACGGCGCAGGCGGCGGAGCTCGCGGGGTTGAGGAGCGTGCAGCGGGCGCAGGACCACTGGGCCGGCGGGAGCGGGCGAGACGACGAAGAGTCGACGACGGCAGACCGGCCGAGCGACGCGTCGTCGACGTCCACGGGGCGCGCGGCGTCGCACGCGGCGCAGGCGGCGGCGCCCCGCGGGTTGCGGAGCGTGCAGCGGGCGCAGGGCCACTCGGGCGGCGGCGGGGAGCGAGTCGGCCGCCCCGGCGGCGGGAGCGTCGAGGCGGAGGGAGGCGAAGGCGGCGGGGGCGGGGGCGGGGGCGAGGAGGCCATGGTGAGGCGGAGGGTTCTGCTGGGAAGGAAGAGGGGTTTGGGCTGGGGGAGGAGGCGGCGGAGGCTGCCGTGAAAAGGGGGGCGAAAGATGAACGTGGCCATTGGAAAATTTTGAATTTTGAAGTCGGGGGCGAAGCTGGTGCGTGGGGTGCGCGAGGCCGAGCGTCCTCTCGAAGGAACCGGGTCGTCTAAAGGCCGGTGGATAATACCATCCTTTTTTCTGAGGCAAATATACCATCGAAATATACCGGAAATGCAATTCGACTCCGGAAAGCACGTGCTCCTGCTCATGAAAAATGAATTTTGATATGTCGAAAAAATCCTAACAAAAATATTATGTGTTCTTTGTCACATCCAAATGCTACCTGGAAAATTTTAGGCAAAAAGGTTAAGCATTTTGGCATGTGCGAAAAAAACAAATTAAACATCAGTTGTTACCTCAAAATGTCACATCCAAATTTGTTTTTTTCACCGACGAAACACCACTACTTTGTTTCGCATGAAAATTATCAAGCATGTTTGAGACAGCAACATGAACATCTACAAAAAAAATCAGAAATTTTTTGCCAACATTTACTACTCCCTCCGTTCCTCTTTATAGTGCGTCTTGTTTCTGGCTCTTATACCAAGGCATGCGTTGGCACTCTTTTTTGGACAAGAATTGCCCCTCCACTGCTCAGTCTGGTCACGCACGTGGGTGCCTGCTGCTGCGTTCCGTGAACCAGCCAAGGGCTATTTTTGCCCAAAGCAGCTTTCCAGCGCTTATGCGCACTACAATCCGGAATCTCAGCTAAAAACCTATGCGCACTATAATAAGGAACGGAGGGAGTATTATTTTTCGGGTTACTGTTCATCCCGGTGTAAATGCACCCGGTAGCCAAAACACCTCTCCCCGAAATATATCATCCTCTGTTTCCCGGTAACACTATAAACATGACGTTCGCTAGGTTATTTATGGCAATTTATATTGTTCTATGAGAATGACAAATTTAGTTTTGCAAGCACGGCAAATCTTGGTAAAAAACTGAATTGAGACGGATTTATCATGTTTGTCAATTAAATTTGTCATTCTCAGCCAACATAAATTGCCATGCATATCGTTCGCAATGTAGCACAATATAGCACAGGAGCGGCGCACATGAGGGGTCAAGGGGAGGCAGCAGTAGGTCCAGGCCGCTTCGCTCCTGAGTCCTGCGCATACGAGCGAACTGCCTAGGTCGTGGTTGCTTCACCTCCGGGCCTTGGCTATGTTCTTGGGCTAGGCCTCGAGCCCATGTGAAAAAACATAGCATAGTAATAGCTAAAAAAATCACACACCGGGCCTGGGGTGTAGATCCGCCTCTGTTGGTGGCCATCTGACCCACCTGTATGGCTTAAAACACTGAAAACAGTTGAAGAGAAAATAGTACAAATAAAATTGCACTAGGACGTGCACAATTTGCATTAGTTTGCATTTTTATCACAAATCTATACATTTTGTTAGTAAGCTGAAATGATCGATATGGTTGACTAGAGGGCGGGTGAATAGACAACTGTCAATTTTTAAATTTTCTTTAGCAAATTAGGTATAGCAACAAATAGGTTGTCTAGATATGCAACTAGGTGAGCAACATATATGATGGTAACAACACTAACAACGGAAGTAAGCAAAGGATATACAATGATAAAGCTTGCACAAAGTAAAGGTAAGAAGTAACCACAAGTGGAACCGATGGAGACGAGGATGTGTTTCCGAAGTTCCTTCCCTTTGAGGGAAAGTACGTCTCCGTTGGAGCGGTGTGGAGGCACAATGCTCCCCCAAGATGCCACTAAGGCCACCGTATTCTCCTCACACCCTCACACAATGCGAGATGTCGTGATTCCACTAGTGGTGCACTTGAAGGCGGCAACCGGACCTTTACAAACAAGGTTGGGGCAATCTCCACAACTTAATTGGAGGCTCCCAGCACCACCATGAAGATTCACCACAATGGAATATGGCTTCGAGGTGACCTCTTCCGTCTAGGGTGCTCAAACACCCAAGAGTAACAAGATCCGCAAGGGATTAGTGGGGGGAATCAGATTTCTCTTTATGAAAGTGTAGATCGAGGCCTTCTCCTCCAAACCCTAGAGCATCAACAAGAATCGATGGCTAGGGAAAGAGATCGGGCAAGAATGAGCTTTGGAGCAACAATGGAGCTTTTGGGGGGGGGGGGAAGAGGTGAGTCTCCCTAGGGAAGAAGACCCACTTATATAGTGGTTGACAATCTGATCATTTTTTGCCCACAAGTCGTGCATAAGCGGTAGTACCGCTCAGGGGAGCAGTACTTCCGTGGGCGGCGCAGTCAGCTGACAGAAGTCAAGGAGGCGGTAGTTTCGCTGGAACGGTACTACCGCTCCCGCAAGCGGTACATCCGCTTAACACTGACAGACACCCATACTTAGAAGATAAGAGGGAGGCGGTACGGTAGTGCCGCTCAGAGCGGTACATCCGCTTCTAACTGTCGCTCAAAATCCACTCGAGTGACGAAGACATCAGAGAGCTAAAAATAAGAGGAAGTGGGGCCGGAAGGGGAGGGCGGCAGTACCGCCCGAGCGGTACTACCGCTCCGCTGCCAGCGGTACTACCGCTCCGCTGCCAGCGGTACTTCCGCTCACAATAGACAGAACTGCCCGAGGACATCAGAGAGCTAAAAATAAGCGGTAGTTAACCCGGTACCGCAGGGCGGCACTACCGCCCACTGGAGCGGTACTTCTGCTTATGTTAGAGCTCAGGGTCCTTAGGGCAGGGAGCAACTCCATTGTGCTAGGAAAGAAAGGAAGAAGCGAATGTGCACGTGATTGATTCTCCCAACCTTTCCAAATGCGGAGCCCCTCTTGATAGTACGGATTTTCCTATGACTCAAGTCCACCAACACTAAATCAATAGGAAAACGTCGTCTTCTCTTTTAACAACTGAGGTGAAGAATAACCATCTCGTGTCACCTGATAATCTCTGAAAGCTCAATGCACACAGTCAGTCCGCAAGGGTATTTTCATCAACCACCAAAACTACTTAGGGAAAATTATGCTCTTACAATCTCCCCCTTTTTGATGGTTTGATGACAACACGTGATTTGCCAATATAAGATAAACAGTAGGGCTAGGCAAACCCAAAACCTAGAAAATATAGACAGGCTCCCCCTAGATGTGTGCTCTATTTGAATATGCTTTTGGAATGCAAAGAGCACACACTAGGATCAACACTCCCGCTATATTTTATAGACATGGCCATATACTTGCATAATCAGAATATGGGTAAAGCAAGTAAGCAAGTATAGGAAACATAATCTCACAACATAATGACAGTAGACGTAATAGGATAGTAGGGATAGCATATGTCTGACACCATACATTAGTTCTCACGAGTCTGGACAAACATAACCAAAGCAAGCAAATAAACGAGTTCGCGAGAGACGAAATACGAAATACGCGGATAGAATAAAACACTCATGACTCGACAAATCCAGCAAATCCCTAACTCTCTCCCCCTTTGGCATCGAGACACCAAAAGGGGCATAGAGGACTAAAGCGAGACAAGGTGACGGTAAGCTCAAAGCGATCAGTCCTCCTCCTCATCATCCTCATCATATGTGGTAGCAGGTATATCCTCCTCTGACTTAGCCCACTGACAGTTCTTCTGGACCCAAGTCTCCTCATCAGTAATCCGGTCCGCAGACCCACTGTCAACTGCTAGGCCAATCTTCCTCATGATGAGCTTGTCACGACTGCGAGCCTTCTTGACCTCCGCATGGGCCTTGTACTGTCCCTTGACCTGGAAGCAGAGAAGGTTCTTCATCTTCGTCTTTAGCTTGGCAGCCCAGGATGGAACATGCTCAGAAGGAGGAACATAAGTGTCATCAACATAGTCCGGCTCTGACTCATCATCAGAGTCAGTGGGGGCAATCTCTAGAACAGAACGTGGAGCGTCCCAGTTCTCCTTCACACGGAGCTTAAGAATACCGTGCGACACCATGTGTTCAGTAACAAGAGCCTCACCAGGAAATAAAGCAGCCCAGGTATCCTCAATGAGCTTAAACAGATAAGGGTCATAGATGGGCACCTTCCAGTTAAGAACAGCAGACCGAAGCTCCTTCCACATGATGTGGGATACATCCAAAATTGAGTCATGACCTTTCTCCTTCAGGCACATAAGCAGAAGATTCACAAGATAAGAGTTGACCTGATCCTTGTTTCCAACTCGAGGAAACAGAGTGTTGCGGAAGATGCGATGCATGATGTCCAGAAAAGGAATGAGCTCAGTGCGGGTACCCTTGGCAGTCTGAACCGCCCTAGAATAGCGAACAAGCTTTGATTTGTGAATTGTCGTTTCTTCAGTGTGTGGCCCCAGTCCAACAGGCTCATCCAGACCCCGATCAGCATAGCCCAAAGAATTCATGAAGGTCTCCCAGTTGGAGTGCGGGACTCTGCCACCAGTCATCCAAGTCAAGCTGCGGTCCTCATCAGAGTGAAAGTGAACAGTGGCATAGAATTGAGCCACAATCCCGCAATCGAAATCCTTGTTGAAGCTGATGATGGGAAACAGACCCCATTGAACACACAGAGCACGAGCTTCAGCAAAATAGGTAGTGTGGGGATTGTTGCCCATGTGTCCCGTGTCGATGGACTTGGCATCAGTCACATAAAGATTTGTCTTGGTATTCAGGACCCCCACGTAAATGAGAGTTTGTTCCTTGGTCCAGAAGGGACGACCAACAAGCGCCTCGTCCTGAGGACGTCTATAGGGATTGCGCTGGCGAAACTCCACAAATTCCTTGTTCGTCATATCATCAGGATCTTTGGCAACCTTCTTCTTGCTGGCAGTCCGCTTCTGTTGCTGTGGTGGTTGAGCACTAGAACCAGCTCTGGCATCTTCAGATGTATGGAAACGCTTGGAACCTCCAGCCCGGCCAGGATTCATGCGACGGGGAGGAACAGAGCTACCATCACCTGGAACTCAGAGAGAAAGAACAGAAAGAGACAAGCACATGTAAACACCATGCAAAGGTCAAATAAAAAGGAATGAAGAAAACCTCAGAAAAAGAAACACACAAGGGGGAAGTTCTGGTGCACCAGCGGTAGTACCGCGCAGTAGGAGCGGTACTTCCGCTTGAGCGGTAGTACTGGTCGTACAACAGCAGTAGTACCGCCTGCGCGGCGGAAAAACTTCCGCAACACGGGAAC
The DNA here is from genome assembly GCA_039707655.1 of Elymus sibiricus. Lineage (NCBI taxonomy): Eukaryota > Viridiplantae > Streptophyta > Magnoliopsida > Poales > Poaceae > Elymus > Elymus sibiricus. The sequence continues at coordinate 128,011,146 of CM077669.1, forward strand.
GACAGTACTGGCGACGTAAAACCTCACACCTTCGGTGACTATCGATGGTACTCTATCAAGGAGGCAATTCTCGTCCTGCTCATGTCTAGAATCCGCTAAAAATCAAGAAAAGTACTCATGCATTGCCCTAGAATGAGATTTGAAAAATAAAGCCAACAGAGAAACGAATGCGGGGAATACCAGAGTCCATGGCATGAGGAGGAGAGGGGGAAGATCCCCTCCGGTCAGAAAAGCGAGGGACGGCACGGAATGGGAGATCCGGAGCCGGCCTCCGGGGTCGTTGAGGTCGCATGTGAGAGAGAACACGAGGGGAGGAGGAGAGAATGGGTATGGGGGGAAGTTAGAACTCCCCCTGCCCATCTCTTGAACCGCCCAAGCGTTCCCAAAGCGGTAGTACCATGGTCATGAGCGGTAGTACCGCTTGCGCGGTAGTACCGGGCATGGCCGAGCGGTAGTACCACTTCCAGCACAACAACAACCCCAAAGAGAATGTAAAAAAAATACTAACACATCAAATGAGTGGAGCCATGCCAAGTTTGTAAAGAAATCAAACAATAAGAAAACAAACTTAGAGTAACACCACATACGAATAAGCTCTCAAGAAGCAAATGTCTCACTAGGAGGGGGCAGTGGCCGGAGCCACCTATGTTTGAGTCAATTGGTATGGCACCGCGAAGATTTTAACCTTGGGCCCATGACCAAAACTCGTCTTTGAAGCACAAGTGTCATCAAAAATGACTAATGTGAAAGACTTGATCACTTTATGCATAATAGGAGGAGGGATAGTTCATTGAGAGAACTGGACTCCCCCTATGTCCATGCCTACATCTAAGCAAGATACTATGATGAGTGTGGTGGGGTGTGCAAGTGTTCAATCCACATTGCTCGAATCAATGATATTTAGCTCATGCCTTAACTCGCGAAATCTTGCTTCATCCAATGGCTTCGTGAAGATGCACTAGTGCAGGTGCCTGCTATACAAACGGTTTTTAACCCCTTTCCGTGACGTAGTCTCAAACCGTCGCCTTGCATGTGTGAGTGATAGGGGGGGCTATCGCACACGACACGAAAAACCCGTTGGCGAAGCTTGCTCCCGGTCACACACGATAGGCAAAATTATGTCGTGTGCGATTGGAAGGACTATCACAAACAGGTATTTAGGAGAAATCGTGTGAGATGTGCATACCATCCCACACAGTGAATCCCAAACATACGTTTCCGTTCGTATTGTACATCACACACAATTTTCTGCTTAACATCGTCTGTGTTAGGGGTGGCCATCACGCACGGTGCCTAGAAGAAACTGTTTGGCATAGGGTTGTCCATCACACACACACGTTTTATGTGAAAACGTTTGCGAATGGGTTTTCTAACACACACAGTTTGCGCCCGGAAATTGTGTGTGATTGTTCACCGATCCAACACGCCAATTTTCCAGCAAGCGTGTGGGTTTGTTGAGGTCATCGCTGACGGTGTTCTATGACAAACCGTCTGTAATATGAAACCCCAATAATCATGCTAATTGCTCTATTATTTATAATCCAGCTAGTAAACAAATTGATACTTCAGATCAAGCACACAATATATTTTATTTCGTATTACGGCAACCAGGATTTCATAATTGAAATACATCAGAGTACAACATCATATAGGCATATACTACCTAGCTACCCAATTACACGACAGGACCGAGTTTCACATGCAACATCTAAAACCTTTGGAAAATAGCATCATATACGGTAAATAGACAGATGAATCTCTTCTAGAAAACTGTTGAAGCGGAAGGCAAATATTGAGCCTTCACTGATATCGAAGGTTCTTGCAACTTTATGCCAGTGCATGTGGATGGTTGCCCGCCCATCCTTCATCCTCTTGAGGAAGACTTCAAGATTATACCATGAGTGTTGTATGAATACCTTCCTCGCCTCTTGACCATACAGGTGGTTTGAGACGTACTCATCGATGAACTGCTTTGGAAAGGACTGGAAACAAAGATATGCGTAAATTTCGTTTCTAAAAATTGAAATGTCACAAAGGGAAAAAAGACAAGGTAAAAGAGATAGTACCATCCTATAGTTCATTGATGTCTTCTTCATTGTGCAGACAAACAGCTTGTTGTTTTTCGTCGCAAGTTTCTTTATCTTAACAATCTTTCTGAGTTTCTTGATTTGACTGATATTCATGAACACATCATTTCCCCACATGCAAAATGGGTCGAACGGTGGGTCTAAACCTCTTACGGCAGGACCTACATGTGCAAGACCAAATTATTGTTAGAAACCTAAATATTAGAATGATTCCTGCAATTGCACAATAATGTGCTATTAGCCAAAGGATCATGAAAGTGCAAACCTCGATGGTAAACCTCAGTGTCTCCCATTGTTCCCCCTGTAACGTGTTTAAGAATAGATATTGATCAGTAAAATCTGTTAATGAAAGAACACATTGCATATCCAACATATGAATTCAAGCCACATGGAAAAGCCAAGCATGCTAAGAACTATGAAATATAGCAATTGTAGGTTTCACGTGCATAACAAAACAAAATTGTACCACCAATAATTGAACATCACATTGCAGATGATCACCAAAACAACTGAACCAAACAGTTAACTGAGCATCACATTGGACAATACAACATAGTAGTAGAAGGTCAGATTGCATAGTAGCATCACATTGCATATTTCATTAGAGTTTCTTAAGGAAAGGTAGGAGCAGCACATGCAGCAGGTAAAACAAACATGCGTAACAGGCGTAGCTAGCTGAACATAGGTCATTAGTAATTAAGCTTAAAAACAAGATATTCCTCGTCGTTGGAGATATCGATAACGATGGACTTGGACGAGGGCGAGGCCTCCACATCGTGGGTGCCCTCCTCGTAGTGGTGAGTTGCCTCGGTCTGTCCGGGCACCAACATGCCTGCTATGGAGTTGAGGAAAGCACGGGCATGCTGAGAAAACAACTCGGAGTCGTCGTCGAAGGCAACAGCGGAGCCCTGGAGAAAACACAACGAGTTGTTGTTCAAAGCAGCCAACCGCGTGGCGGCGGCTGCGCGCGAAGCGTCGACGTCTAGATCCTGCTCCAAGATCTGGGGGTCAGCACGCATGGCAGCCATCGGGGCCTCATCCGCGCGTGCGGTTGCGATTTGCTTCTCCGCTGCCAGGTGCTCCTTGAGATCCTGGCTATACTGCGTGCACCATGTCTTTCGGCGGTGATTATGTGGGGGTGGGCCGGTGATTTTGGTGGAATGTGTCTCGCCGGCGGTCGGGTCATGTGGAATGGAGGAGGAGGGGGTGGAGGGGGGAGGGGGTATGGGGAAGGTTTGGATTACCTGACTATGACTAGATGGATGAGGCCGAGCAGCAGGAAGGAGCGTCGCCGGCGAGGAGGTGAAGCTGCAAGCAAGCAGTGAAGGTTTGAACTAAGGAAATGAAGGGGGGAGCAGGGGGAATGGGAAATGTGGCTTTTGGTTGGTACGAGGGGCGGGGGAGGTAGATATTTGCGCGGCAGCCCAAAATTTCGTTCGGTGCGGCGAAAAAGTAGCGCGCACAGTCACATCGGACACAGTACCTTTACCATAACTATGTGCGATATTCAACAACACAAACGTATCCTATAGTTTATCCCGTGTGTGATGAGATTGAACGTGGAAATTTTGGTCTCCAAGCTTCCGGCGTAAGATATCGGATAGTACATTGCACACGGTACTTGCATTTCATGTTCATTTGGAAGAGAAAATGGGGATACGGCGGTAAATTTTGGTCCGAATTTCCCTCGTTACATTAGTCATTGCTTAGTTTAACAACACTTGCAAATTTGAGTACTACACAAAAGAGCCTACAGCACTGCCCGCACTTACTTAATCGAGCAACTAATAAACATTAGTTAATTGACTTAAACATTACTCTAACAAAACACCATCGCTCTAGACAGATACTAATATTCCGCCTGGCATTCGTCGATCTCTGCCTCCTCGATGACCAGCTCCCGCTCGACGAACTCCGGGGAAAGGAGATCCATCGCCACATACTCCAGCATCTCGCAGTCTTCGTCCACCATCTCTTTGGATAAGGCCGCCATGAGCCGGGCGTGGGCGGCCTTGCTCCGGGCATGGACGGCCACAATCTTGGCTAGGGAGGCCGCCGACGAACAGACGCCTGCTCGAGCACACTCAGCGATTACCAACTCAACGGAGGTAGGTTGTCGACCAGTGTCGGAGAAAGCAGATGTGATTTGTGCAGCGACCGACACGAGATGGGCGTGGGCGGCCTCGAGATGGGACTGGGCGTCCGCCATCAGGGCTACGGCGACCGCCGAGGAACTGTCAGTTGATGTGCCATTCTCGCCATTTGCTATCCCCGTCGCGGTTGTTGATGTCGCCCTCTCACCTGCAGCAGCTGCCCTTTCGGTTGCTGCAGCCGCTCTGTCAGAGGTAGCGGCCGCGTTCAAGCATGTTGAGAGGGCGCTCATGGCTGATGCGGCCGCGCTCGGGCCGGAGTCAGTTGCCGAAGTTGCCCTCACGATGGGGATCCATGTCCCCATCTTCACCGGCGACGATTGAAAAGTAAAATGGTCTGAGGAGTCAATGCGGTAAACTGGTCGGCGGTGTACTGCAACCGACGAAGCTTCCGGCCTAAGCCATGCATTACGAGGATTGGCCCAAGATATTTTGTACTGCATCACACACGGTTTATGAACGTCAACTGTTTGTGAAAGACTTAATTTTCAAAATGTTATTAAAACAAAAATTGAGGTTAATTCGACAAAGGATGGTGTTTGGATTGCAATAAGATTTATGTGCAGTGAACACTGACCAATAGCTGTGTCGTGCTAAAATATGGAATTATTCAAGGTCTGTTTGCCATTTTTATAAATTAATTGAGTTTTCTAGACATTTAATGTGTATAATTCAAATTTGAACTATCGTCCCAAAGTCCGTGCATCAAAATGGGATGAAAAATCATATTAGTGTCCATGGCTTCATCTTTATGTCACGGGCAATAAATGGGAATGAACTTTAAACATCTCGGCATCTTGGCTCGGCCACAAACGTTGAGAAACTTGGTTTTTAAATTACTGTAAATCCAAAACGCGTCAGAAATTCTAAAAACTTGGCATGTTGTCATGAAATGGCACATATGTGCCATGGTAAAAAAATTGTACAACATGGGACAATTTTAGCCACAAGTCCCTTACAAAGCAGAGCTTCTCACTTCAATCTTTGAGGTCCCGATAAGGAAAACGTCACCTTACGTAGGCAAAACGACATCCGCTCATCTTCTCGCCATGAACTTTTGTTAGAGGCAACTCGCACCAGTAAGAGTGTCTTGCTAAAATATGGAATTATTCAGGGTTCTTTTCTCATTTTCATACTTTAATTGAGTTCTCTAGGCATACAATGCGGATAATTAAAATTTGAAATAAAATCACAAGGTCCGATGCATCAAAATGGGTTGAAAAATCATATAAGTGTCCATGGCTACTTTGGGCCCCATGCAAGATATGGGAATGGATTTCAAACATCTTGGGGTCTTGGCTCGGCCACATACATTGAGAAACTTGGTTTTACATTCATGTATAAATCAAAAACTCGTCAGAAATTCAGGAAACTTGTCATGGTGTCATGGCATGGCTCATATGTGTCCTGATGATAAATTGTCCGATTTGGGACATGTTTTGGCACAAGCCCTTACAAACCTCAGCTACTCACGGGAAGCTAACTTTTGTGGTTTCGATAAGGAACGTGTCACCTTATGTGGGCGAATCGACATCCGTTGCCTCTTCTCGTCTTGAACTATATATTTCTAGAGGCAACATATACCAAAATGAGTGTAGTTCCAAAATATGAAAGTATACATGGTTCGTTTGGGCTTTTTATACATTAATTGACTTTTATATGCATTATTTAACGTGCATAATTCAAATTCGAACTACATTCACAAGGTACGGTGCATCAAAATGGGTTGAAAACCGTATAAGTGTACATGCATCTTTAGGATCCCATGCAATATATGGGAATGAATTTCAAACATCTCGCGGTCTTGGCTCGGCCATACAAACATTGAGAAACACGGGTTTTAAATCATGTGTAAATCAAAAACTATTCAGAAAATTCATGAAACTTGGCATGGTGTCATAACATGCATGGCTCATATGTGCCCTGCTAAAATAATGTCCAATTTGGGACAAGTTTTGGCACAAGCCCCGCACAAACCAAAGATTAATTATCACGTGAAGCTTTGTTGTTTCGATATGGAATGTGTCACCTTATATGGGCGAATTGACATCCGTTGCCTCTTCTCGTCTTGAACTATTTCTATAGGCAACATATACCAAAATGAGAGTGTCGTGCCAAAATATGAATTTATACATGGTTCGTTTGGCCTTTTTATACATTATTTGACTTTTATATGCATTATTTAACGTGCATAATTCAAATCCGAACTACAATCAGAAGGTCACGTGCATCAAAATGGGTTGAAAACCATATTAGTGTGCATGCATCTTTAGGTCCCATGCAAGACATGTGAATGAATTTCAAACATCTCGGGGTCTTGGCTCAGCCACAGAAACATTGAGAAGCTATAGGGTTTTAAATCATGTAAATCAAAAACTCATCAGGAGATTCATGAAACTTGGCATGGTTTCATGAACATGGCACATAAAGGCGTTATAGCATTTTGTTTTCCTATCTGAGACTCGTTTTTTAATATATATTTTCTTTTAGAGCCAACATTGAGAATATTAGTTAACTTGTAGTAAATCTAGAACTCACACAAAATTCAAGAAATTTGGCATGGCGTCATTATATAACACAAATATGTTGTGGTATTTTTCGTGTCATTAATAGCAAACAAAAGCTTTTTGGAACAAAGAACTGTCACGTTTCCACGCAAACAGTTGCATTATTTTCAAACCGTTGTCGTTCTACTGCCCTTTACGTGCTGCCAAGCGTCGCACTCTTTTATTGGCTAGGGCTTAGGAGGTGCCATGCGAGCAGTTGCTTGAGTTGACAGGAGGCGTGCGAGCTGGCATCCGCCGCGCAGGCTCACCGAGAGGCGTGCGGGCAGTACGTCGAAGACTCACCGGGAATCGAGCCCATTGACCTCCGTATCCGCCCTCCTCGCTTCCAACCTATCCATCAATGGTGCCCGAGTCGCTGCTTAATAGGTGGCTTTACTGCCCACTCACTCACAATCCTCCTTATATCTTCTCCTCACATTCCCCTCCATCTTCAGACCTCCACGGCGACCTACGCCATGGTGCAGAAGGATCATATGCCACTAGTCTTCCGGTTTGGTGAAGTTGACACCGAGCCGGAAGAGATAGAACATGAAGACGAATGGGACGCCATGGACATGGCCCTGGAAGAGCTGCATGCAGCAGCGGATGCTGCCCCGACGCACTCGCCATCAACCATCACCACGCCCGCGCCAGCAACCATCCCCGTGGCATTGACGGGCTGGTCGCCCAGCATCATCGTAGCGCTGGAAACCGTGGGCGTCAGGGAGGTCCCTGCCGACCCGTGTGAGCTCGTGTACGTGTAAGCGCCAGCGCCTCCTCCTGCCCCCCTGCTCGTGCGCGCCCTTGCACACGCCACGCCGGTCCCAGTGCGCGTGCCCGCACCGATGGTGCCCTACCCCTTGCGCGCGCCTGCACCCACCGCGCCCATGCCCATGCGCGCGCCTGCACTCGCCACGGCCCCCTCAGCGGATTGGGCCGCCGCCGTCGATAGCTTTCTCGCAGCGCCGCTAGTCACCGTCCCCCGGCCCCACGCCCGTCGATCGCGCGACGACCGGCTCTTTGATTGTGAAGTCCATAACATTCAGGTCTCGGTTGAAGAACTGTACAACTGCGCCCCGGAGCACAAGAACGCCGCCGCAGGAGGCCGCCGCCGCAACTAGTTTCCTTTATATTGTATCTCGATTGTATGAATGTGATACGTCTCCAACGTATCTATAATTTTTGCTTGTTCCATGCTGCTATATTATCATTCTTGGATGTTTTACAATCATTTTACTACAACTTTATATTATTTTTGGGACTAACCTATTAACCTAGAGCCCAGTGCCAGTTCCTGTTTTTTCCATGTTTTTGGGTTTTACAGAAAAGGAATATCAAACGGAGCCCAAATGGAATAAAAATCTACGGTGAATTTTTATGGACTAGAAGAAGCCCGGGGAGAGTTGGAGTTGGGCCAGGGGAGCCACGAGGTCACCACAAGCCTGGGGGGCGCCCCCCCTAGGGCGCGCCCCCCTGGCTTGTCGTCACCTCGTGGCCCATCCTGACTTGTTTCCACCGCCATAAATTCCTATAAATAGAGAAACCTCCGAAAATAAACCTAGATCGGGAGTTCCGCCGCCGCAAGCCTCCAGAGCCACGAAAAACCAATCGGGAGCCCGTTCCGGCACCCTGCCTGAGGGGGAAACCATCACCGGAGGCCATCCTCATCATCCTGGTGGTCTCCATGATGAGGAGGGAGTAGTTCACCCTCGGGGCTGAGGGTATGTACTAGTAGCTATGTGTTTGATCTCTCTCTCTCGTGTTCTTGAGATGGCACGATATTGATGTACCGCGAGCTTTATTAATATAGATGAATCATATGGAGTTTTCCCCTCTCTATCTTCTTGTGATGAATTGAGTTTTCCCTTTGAAGTTTTCTTATCGGATTGAATCTTTAAGGATTCGAGAACACTTGATGTATGTCTTGCGATGGGATATCTGTGGTGACAATGGGATGTTCTATTGATCTACTTGATGCATGTTTTGGTGATCAACTTGCGGGTTCCGTGACCTTGGGAATCTATGCATAGGGGTTGGCACATGTTTTCGTCTTGACTCTCCGGTAGAAACTTTGGGGCACTCTTTGAAGTTCTTTGTGTTGGATTGAACATGATGAATCTGAAATTATGTGATGCATATCGTATAATCAAACCCACGGGTACTCGAGGTGACATTGGGGTATCTAGGTGACATTAGGGTTTTGGTTGATGTGTATCTTAAGGTGTTATTTTAGTACGAACTCTAGGGCTGTTCGTGACACTTATAGGGATAGCTCATAAGATTGATCGGAAAGATAACTTTGAGGTGGTTTCGTACCCTACAATAATTTCTTCGTTAGTTCTCCGCTATTTGTGACTTTGGAGTGAACTCTTTGTCGCACGTGAGGGATTTACATATGATTCAATTATGTTAGTATTGTTGAGAGAACTTGCACTAGTGAAAGTATGAACCCTAGGCCTTGTTTTCAAGCATTGCAATACCGTTTTTGCTCACTTTTGTTACTTGCTACCTTGCTGTTTTTATATTTTCAGATTACAAAAACCTATATCTACCATCCATATTGCACTTGTATCACCATCTCTTCGCCGAACTAGTGCACCTATACAATTTACCATTGTATTGGGTGTGTTGGGGACACAAGAGACTCTTTGTTATTTGGTTGCAGGGTTGTTTGAGAGAGACCATCTTCATCCTACGCCTCCCACGGATTGATAAACCTTAGGTCATCCACTTGAGGGAAATTTGCTACTGTCCTACAAAACTCTGCGCTTGGAGGCCCAACACGAGTCTACAAGAAGAAGGTTGCGTAGTAGACATCAAGCTCTTTTCTGGCGTCGTTGCCGGGGAGGTGAGTGCTTGAAGGTATATCTTTAGATCTTGCAATTGAATCTTTTAGTTTCTTGTTTTATCACTAGGTTGGTTTTATAAAAGAAAACTACAAAAAAAATGGAATTGAGGTTGCCTCATATTCTTCATCTTTTTAATGTCTTTCGTGAAAATGATGGAAAAGAAAATTGTGCTCAAGTGCTAGAAGAAGAAGTTATTAAAATGTTTGGCACTAAATCTTTGAGTGATGAGCATGATTGCAATGTTGTTAGTATGAATTCTTTGAATATCCATAATACTAATGATGATTGCACTAGTCATGATAAAAATATTTCTTATAAGCATGTCAATTTTTGTGGAGTGCATAGAATTTGTGAAGACATGCCTAGAAGGGAAGATAGATTTTGTAAGAGGCATAAGTATTTAGAAACTAAATGGTTGCAAGAGACGCTATATGTTTGTGCTGAAAGACTTAATATTTCTCGCCGTCCTTGTGAACTTTGCAATGAAAGTGGTCATTTTAATTTCCAATGTGAATTATTTCATGATCGAATTGTGTCCAAAAATTGTGATAACCTCATTACCCTTGAGCATCATAATGAACTTAGTCTATTTTTGGGGTATGAGGAAATGAAACATAAAACTAAGGATGTTCCAGCTTGGGTTCTCATGAAAATGATTGATTTTGATCTAAATGAAATCTATATGTTTTGCGTGGTAAATTGCATTGAGAATCCTTATATTGCCAATTACTTAAAGACAAGAAAACAAATAGAAGATGAAGAGAATACTAATGAAGGGGAAGAGGCTTCCCAATATCCTCCTATTTTCTCTCATGATGAATCAGGTAATGAGGAGGAGCTTTTTATTCAACCAATCTCTTCAAAAAGAAGCTTGGAGGAATTAAATAAACCCACACATAATGTGGTGAAGAAGAAGAAAAGAAGGAAAAGTAAATTTAAAGAGGTATCTCTCCCAAATAATGACACCAACTTAGAAAATTGTGATGATAATAATTGTTATACGATTGGTGCTATTCATACTATTAATGATGAGAGTGATTATGCTTATGATATGCAAAGCCGCAAGCTTGGGGATGCTATATTTGATGAGAATGACATGTTTGAGAATTTATTTGCTGCAATTAATGTTTGTCCCAAGCTTGGGGATGCTATGTTTAATGAAGATGATATTTTTAGTCCCCCAAGTTTTGATGTGCAAGTTTATTATGATGATAGCATACCCCCTATTTATGATGATTGCAATAATTATGAAAGTGGGTTTGGAAGAGTGTCAACTTTAGATAATAATTATCCCACTATTTTGGAGGGTTTTGAATCTTATTATAATGATAAAAGTGGATTTGGAGAGGTCACGACTTTATTTATTAATGATTCCACTATTTCGGAAGAGGTTTCAATTGACTATGATGAGAACAAAGTTGCTACTTATGATGATTATTGTGATGATACTTATGTTATAAAGAGTAGTGATAATTATTGTCATAATTTTGAATATCCTTTTACTGAACATTACTCTTTTAATGTGGAAACAATTTTTAGTATTCGAGCTTCATATGATACTCCCACTATTATGAATGAGAAGAAAATTGCTTATGTGGAGAGTGACAAATTTTCTATGCTTGTAGATCATGAAAAGAATGCTTTATGTGCTGGTTATGTTGTGAAATTCCTTCATGATGCTACTGAAAATTATTATGAGAGAGGAACATATGCTTGTAGGAATTGCAATAATATCAAGTTTCCTCTCTATGTGTTCAAAGTTTTGAAGTTATGCTTGTTTTGCCTTCCTATGCTAGATGATTCTTGTTCTCATAAATTGTTTGCTCACAAAATCCCTATGCATAGGAAGTGGGTTAGGCTTAAATGTGCTAGTCATATGCTTCATGATGCTCTCTTTGTGTTTCAATTCTTATCTTTTATGTGAGCATCATTGAAATCATCATGCCTAGCTAAAAGGCATTAAAGAAAACGCTTGTTGGGAGGCAACCCAACACTTTTACTTTCTGTTTTTGTGTGTTTACATGATTAAGATACTGTATTAATCATGTTTTATAGCTTTTGTTTCAATAAAGTGCCAAGTAAAGCCTTTGGGATAGTGTGGATGATAGTTGACTTGATTCTGTGCAAAAACATAAACTTTTGCTCTCAGTCCAGGAATTTTGTAAATTCACTGGAACGTGATTTTGATCTGAATTTTTTACACAGTCTTGATATAAAAATTTCCTAGATTGTACTAATTTTTAAGAATTTGTAGAGACAGGGAAGTATGGTGACACTACAGATCTTCACAGACTGTTCTGTTTTTGACAGATTCTGTTTTGCATGCATAGTTTGCTTGTTTTAGTGTTTCCATAGCTTATATTTAGTGGTATAAATTATGGGAATGATAGAATACAGTAGTTATTATGTGAGTACAACTATTAATCTTGTCTTGATAGTACCTAAGTGAATGATCTTTATTTATTACACTAACCCTTCTCACGAAGTTCCGTTAAGTTTTGTGTGATTGAAGTTTTCAAGTTTTGGGTGAGACACCGATATGAGGAGAATAAGGAGTGACAAGAACCTAAGCTTGGGGATGCCCAAGGCACCCCCAAGGTAATATTCAAGGAAGACTCAAGCGTCTAAGCTTGGGGATGCCCCGGAAGGCATCCCCTCTTTCGTCTTCAACACTATCGGTATATCTTACTTGGAGCTATATTTTTATTCGTCACATAATATGAGTTTTGCTTGGAGCATCATTTTATTTTCTTTTTCTCTGTTAGGTGTTATTTATAATCTTGTTTTTCAATAAAAAGTTCCAAGAATTGCCTTAGGATGCTTGCATTGCATGTTTTGATGAGTGCTGTGTAAAAACAGAAACTTTGGCTGTAGTGTTTGAATTTTCATATTTTACTGGAACGTGGAAAGTTTCTGAAATTTTTACACAGTGTTTTCATATAAATTTTATAGAGTTTCCTAAATTTTCATAATTTTTTGAGTTACATAAGTACACTGTTTTCATAAATTGCTACAGACTGTTCTGTTTGGACAGATTGCTGTCATAGTTTTGTTATCTACTTACCCTATAGTTTCCATAGCCTATATTGGTAGATATAAATTGTGGAAATGATAGTATACAGTACCTAATGTTTGAAAATTATCGTGCAACTTGTCTTGGCAGTACATGAAGTGTTGATTTACTATTTTGTGTACTAACCTATCTCACGAGTTCTTTTCGAGTTTTGTGTGGATGATGTTTTTGAGAATAGGTGAAACCATGATATGAGAGGATTGAACGAGATACAAAAGCTCAAGCTTGGGGATGCCCAAGGCACCCCAAGTAAATATTTCAAGAAGTTTCAAGCATCTAAGCTTGGGGATGCTACGCATCCCACCTCTCTTCATCAACAGTTATCGGTTAGCCTATGTTGAGCCTAAATTTTTATTCGTTCACATGATGCGTGCTATTTTTCTTTTGTTTGCTGTTTTAATAAAATACTCATATCTTAAAATATTTATTGAGGGAGAGAGAGTCCTCACATAGCTCCTTAATTGTTTGACTACTCATTGATCTTCACTTATACCTTTTGTGAGTAGCTTGTCATTTCCTCTCATGCTTCACTTATACCTTTTTGAGGGATGAAATCTTTATGCTCATGTGCTTCATTTAAATTTGTTTGAGCTTGTCTAAAAAGCAATGGCAATATATGAAACTAGTCTCAAAGTGATAGATATCCAAGGAGGATATAATAAAAACTTTCATGAAGATCATGGGACAAATTAAACTTGATTCTTTGTAATAGTTTTGAAACATGATGATAGTAATATGTGGGTCATGTTAGTGAGTAATTATGCTTTAGTAGGAATATTGGTGTTAAGGTTTGTGATTCCCTATGCATGCACGAAAGTCAATAGTTATGCAATGAAGTTATATACTACTTGTGGTGCATTATTCGGTGTTAGTTATGACTCAATGCTCACTTATGTGATTTTTCGTTCCTTGGTTTGGTTGCTCCCCAATCTATTTGCTAGCCTCCATTTGTACTAAGTAGAAATACTACTTGTGCATCCAAAATCCTTAAACCAAGTTTTGCCTTATGAGTCCACCATACCTACCTATATGCGGTATTTCCATGCCGTTCCAAGCAAATTTGTATGTGCCATCTCTAAATTTTCAAAATAAATTTTCTCTTGTGTGTGCCCGTACCGCTCATGAAACGGTGGGGAGTATCCAATATTTTTCCATGCTAGGTGTGTTATTCTCACGATATGTGTTGATTCACTATCATTCACGAGAAAGTGGCTGGTATTCGGGATGCCCAGTCCCATGCTCAAAATCAAATCAAAAAATAATAATGAAACAAAACTCCCCCAGGATTGTTGTTTGTATGGACGGTACCCGTGGATTCGGCTCGCCGTGGAGTGTGATTTATTGGTGGAGGGGGAGTAAAAACTTTACTATTCTGTTTGGGAACCGCCTATAATATATCTAGCATGGAAAGTATTGTGTGCTACTTCGTCATTTTCGTTGACAGGAAAAGCATGCCACTCAAAATATTTTTCTCTCTCAATTTAAACCTTGAGCTCTGGCACCTCTACAAATCCCTACTTCCCTCTGCGAAGGGCCTATCTATTCACTTTATGCAATTTTATTTCTGCTTTAAGTCTCCATCTTCTCTTATAAGCACCAGCTAGGGGGCACTATGATCGTACTTGAGCATTGGGCATAGCTAATATTTGAGTGTGTTTCATGAATGGATCAATGATTGAGGGATAACTTTCTTTAGTGTTGATATTTTGAAAGACATGGTTGTTTGTTGACATGCTTGAGTATTGAAGTCATTATGTTAAAACTAGACTATTGCTTTGAATCATTTACAAGTCCAAATGTCCATGCTATACATAGACGAAAAGAATATGATGAACATGTTAGGCAACATGCCACATCAAAAATTCTGTTTTTATCATTTACCTACTCGAGGACGAGCAGGAATTAAGCTTGGGGATGCTGATACGTCTCCAACGTATCTATAATTTTTGCTTGTTCCATGCTGCTATATTATCATTCTTGGATGTTTTACAATCATTTTACTACAACTTTATATTATTTTTGGGACTAACCTATTAACCTAGAGCCCAGTGCCAGTTCCTGTTTTTTCCGTGTTTTTGGGTTTTACAGAAAAGGAATATCAAACGGAGCCCAAATGGAATAAAAATCTACGATGAATTTTTATGGACCAGAAGAAGCCCAGGGAGAGTTGGAGTTGGGCCAGGGGAGCCACGAGGCCACCACAAGCCTGGGGGGCGCGCCCCCCTGGCTTGTCGTCACCTCGTGGCCCATCCTGACTTGTTTCCACCGCCATAAATTCCTATAAATAGAGAAACCTCCGAAAATAAACCTAGATCGGGAGTTCCGCCGCCGCAAGCTTCCAGAGCCACGAAAAACCAATCGGGAGCCCGTTCCGGCACCCTGCCGGAGGGGGAAACCATCACCGGAGGCCATCCTCATCATCCTGGTGGTCTCCATGACGAGGAGGGAGTAGTTCACCCTCGGGGCTGAGGGTATGTACTAGTAGCTATGTGTTTGATCTCTCTCTCTCGTGTTCTTGAGATGGCACGATATTGATGTACCGCGAGCTTTATTAATATAGATGAATCATATGGAGTTTTCCCCTCTCTATCTTCTTGTGATGAATTGAGTTTTCCCTTTGAAGTTTTCTTATCGGATTGAATCTTTAAGGATTCGAGAACACTTGATGTATGTCTTGCGATGGGATTGATCGGAAAGATAACTTTGAGGTGGTTTCGTACCCTACAATAATTTCTTCGTTAGTTCTCCGCTATTTGTGACTTTGGAGTGAACTCTTTGTCGCACGTGAGGGATTTACATATGATTCAACTATGTCAGTATTGTTGAGAGAACTTGCACTAGTGAAAGTATGAACCCTAGGCCTTGTTTCTAAGCATTGCAATACCGTTTGTGCTCACTTTTACCATTAGTTACCTTGCTGTTTTTATATTTTCAGATTACAAAAACCTATATCTACCATCCATATTACACTTGTATCACCATCTCTTCGCCGAACTAGTGCACCTATACAATTTACCATTGTATTGGGTGTGTTGGGGACACAAGAGACTCTTTGTTATTTGGTTGCAGGGTTGTTTGAGAGAGACCATCTTCATCCTACGCCTCCCACGGATTGATAAACCTTAGGTCATCCACTTGAGGGAAATTTGCTACTGTCCTAAAAAACTCTGCGCTTGGAGGCCCAACACAAGTCTACAAGAAGAAGGTTGCATAGTAGACATCAGAATGTAAAGTGAAAGCTTGACTGAATGAAATCTATGGTTTGATGAACTAAGTATTTATCTCTGAATTCATGTAGCAAACAAAAAACCATCATAGTTTTATCTGAATGAACAAACATCACAAACGGTTCAGGTTGAATACCCGTTTGAAGATCGACAACTATCTTTCCTTCGCCCGTAAGCCAAGTCAAAATATTGGCGCGAAGGATTGGTCCAATGCGTCATCGCAAACGTTTCTCGAATATGATCCGTGTGCCTAGTACAGACAATCCGGGAAGATTTGCATCTATCATACTGGGTAAATTGCCATGTGTCAAATCGGAAACATTGGCATCTGTCGATCTAGTAACACTGGCATTTGTCAACATTGTAGCACTGGCATTTGTCAAGTATTGCAAAAACAAAATCACAATTAGGGTGTAATTTTGCAACTGAAATTCACTTTAAACATGGATTTCATTCATACATTAAGCACTGGTCTTTGTACAATATAGTTCAACTCGACAGCTAAACCGAACAAACTTTTCCCCAATTGTTGCCAACCACGTACTGAATTAGCTAGTTCAACTATATACTAGCTAATTAAAGTACGTGGTACAGGTCAACAATATCTATAGTTATATGAACTGAACAAAATAGCCCCTAAATACTAGAACTACGGAGGGGCTTTGTACTACTTCCAGCAGAATCGAGCGCGCTCAGTAAGAGCAAGTGGAGGAGGAGCCTGCCGACGAGTTGGCGGAGACGTGTCCGTTGCCTGCCAGTGCTACCCTCCGACGCTCAAGACGCCCCTCCTCGAAGCAACGGGACTCTGTGTAGATCTCTGCATTCCGTGCCGCCGCTGCGGCTTCTCCTCCGGCCACGGCGTCGGTGAGCTTCTTCGCATGCGCAACCTGGCGCTCCACCTCCTTCTCTAGGAAGTAGATGTAGCGCGCAAGGGTTGCGACGCAGAAGCTCGGCGGCGGGCCTTTGGCAGACTCCACCTCCCGCATTTGGGCCTTGGTGGCGGCGCGGGTTATGACCCCGCAGCCTGACGTCGGGGTCGTGGCAAAGACGGACGACGGTGGGGTGGCGGCCCCGGCGGCGGAAGGCATGGTGGCGGCCACGGCGGCCACCGGCAGCAGCAGCCTTTGGGCAGCGGTGTTGGAGCGTGTAGTTGGTGGCGTGCGCACACTGATGACCCACAAGTATAGGGGATCAATCGTAGTCATTTCGATAAGTAAGAGTGTCGAACCCAACGAGGAGCAGAAGGAAATGACAAGCGGTTTTCAGCAAGGTAATTTCTGCAAGCACTGAAATTGTAGGTAACAGATAGTTTGATAGCAAGATAATTTGTAACGAGCAAGTAACGTTAACGGTAAACAAGGTGCAGCAAGGTAGCCCATCCTTTTGAGGCAAAGGACAGGCCAGAACAATCACTAGTAATAGGCAAAGTGTTCTTGAGGGTACACGGGAATTTTGTCTAGTCACTTTTATCATGTTGGTTTGATTCGTGTTCGCTACTTTGATAATTTGATATGTGGGTGGACCGGTGCTAAGGTGCTGTTCTTACTTGAACTAACAACCTACTTATGATTAACCCCCTCGCAAGCATCCACAACTACAAGAAAAGTATTAAGACAAAGTCTAACCATAGCATTAAACATGTGGATCCAAATCAGCCCCTTACGAAGTAGCGCATAAACTAGGGTTTAAGCTTCTGTCACTCTAGCAACCCATCATCTAATAACTACTCCACAATGCATTCCCTTAGGCCCATGAATGGTGAAGTGTCATGTAGTCGACGTTCACATGACACCACTAAGGGAATCACAACATACATATCATCACAATATCGAACACATATCAAATTCACATGATTACTCGCAACATGACTTCTCCCGTGACCTCAAGAACAAAGGTAACTACTCACAAATAATAATCATGCTTAAGATCAGAGGAGTATTGAATAGCATAATGGATCTGAACATATAATCTTCCACCAAATAAACCATATAGTAATCAACTACGCAAGGTAATCAACACTACTAGTCACCCACAGGTACCAATCTGAGGTTCCGGTACAAAGATTGAACACAAGAGATGAACTAGGGTTTGAGAGGAGATGGTGCTGTTGAAGATGTTGATGAATATTGGCCTCCCAAAGATGAGAGGGGTGTTGGTGATGACGATATCTTCGATTTCCCCCTCCGGGAGGGAAGTTCCCCCGGCGGAATCGCTCCATTGGAGGGCAAAGTGCTCCTGCCCAAGTTTCGCCTCGAGGCAGCGGCGCTTCCTCCCGAAAGTCCCCCTCTGATTTTTTCTAGGTCAAGTGAGACCTTATACCAGAAGATGGGCACCGGAGGTGGGCCTGGGTGAGCACAACCCATCAGGGCGCGCCCAGGGGGGCCTGGCGTGCCCTGGTGGGTTGTGCCCACCTGGTGGGCCTCCCCCGGTAGTTTTCATCTCCAGTAATTTTTATTAAATGAAAAAATAGTCTCCGTAAATTTTCAGCTTCATTGGAGTTGTGTAGAATAGGTATCTCTGACGTGCTTTTCTTGGGTCCAGAATTCCAGCTGCCGGTATTCTCCCTCCTTGTGTAAACCTTGCATATTATGAGAGAAAAGGCATTAGAATCACTCCCTAAAGCATTATTATTCAACAAAACAAAGTAAATAACAGTAGGAAATCATGATGCAAAATGGACGTATCAACTCTCCAAAGCGTAGACCTCGCTTGTCCTCAAGCGAAAGCCGATATTGAAAAGCATGTCCACATGGTTTGAGAGAGAGGTGTCGATAAAAACAAAATACGGACATAGAAGCATCATGCTTATTATCATAACAGCAATAAACTCGAATCAAAGGAACTTATTTCAATACATTTTATCATATAGCTTCTCATGAACAAGTAACAATTCATCACAACATAGAAGTATGAAGCATAAACCTTATTGGGAACCAACAAACTATGTTCTCAGTCAAGTTTGCAACTACAATTCATCATCTTTCCAGGAAGGGTCTCATGTAGGAGCCTTTTGGCAAGTCCACATAATCAACCATCATTTAGTCTTCTATGATTGCTAACGCTCACGGCATACCCATGAACAAAAAGTTTCAACCGGACACATAGGAAGATAGGGGCTTATATTTTCGCCTCCCAACTTACTCACCTCAAGGGTGATGTCAACAATAATAACTCATGCTCACCCATATCCAACTGGATATATGTGCCTAGATCTTTCCTCACCACATGATGCTTGCAAAAAAAAAGTAAAAAGGAATAGGGAAGAATACTTTGACTCTTGCATAAAAGTAAGTGCATAAAAGTAAAAGATAGGCCCTTCGCAGAGGGAAGCAGAGGTTGTCATGCGCTTATTGGTTTGTATGCCCAATCCCTTAATGTAAAAGAACGTCACGCTATATTGCCCCTTATGACAGCAACCTTTATTATGCAGTCCGTCGCTTTTATTACTTTGCCATCATAAGTTTGTATAACGCTCAATTTTCTCTTACACTAATTGATCAAAACACTTTTAGAAGCAATTTTTATTGCCTTATTGCACCGATGACAACTTACTTGAAGGATCTTTCTCGATCCATAGGTAGGTATGGTGGACACTCGAAGAAAGAGTTTGGTTTGGGTTTTTGGATGCACAAGTAGTATCTCTACTTAGTGCGGATTTTTTGGCTAGCAAAGATATTGGGCAAGCACCACATGTTAAAGGATCTATGACAATATAACTTCTATGTGGATACGAACAAACATAAATCATTACGTTGTCTTCCTCGTCCAACGTCAACAATTTTGACATATAATATTTGATGGGGGCTCACAATCATAAAAGATGTGCAATATAGTGTATTTGCATGTGAATCTTCTCTTCCCTTATTAATTCTTTCATGAATTGCATCATTGACCAATGCTATGTTTGTCAATCTCCAACAAATTTTACTACTTATACTTTTCCTTATGTGATGTCATTACTCACCATAAGATTAGCATATGATTTTTTTAATTTGTTTCTTTTCCTTTATTTGATTGCAACAAGAAAGTAGGGAGGCAAAAACTCAAACTAAACTTTATTATATAACTTTCACTCGATTACATAGATAGATAGGCCACAAAACTAACACACGAAAATAAATCATACTAAAACTTTTATTCAATTAAAGCAAAAGGAAACTAAGGAACAAACTAGAATAGGTAAAGGTGAATAAAAGTGGTGGTGATACGATACCGGGGCA
The DNA here is from genome assembly GCA_039707655.1 of Elymus sibiricus. Classification (NCBI taxonomy): domain Eukaryota; kingdom Viridiplantae; phylum Streptophyta; class Magnoliopsida; order Poales; family Poaceae; genus Elymus; species Elymus sibiricus. The sequence continues at coordinate 128,031,298 of CM077669.1, forward strand.
CCTCCCCCAAGCTTGGCTTAAGCCAAGGGGAGTGCCCATACCCGTGTGCTCAGGTCTCCTTTGGTGGTGGAGATGAAGAAGGTGGAGGTGTTGATGTAGGTGGTGGTGATATGATGTCACACTTTAGCTTCAAAAGATGCCCCAATTTGCGGATGACCCTCTTGAGGTTGTTGATGTGTTCTTGCAGCAAAATATTTTCATGGATGAGAAACTTATTCTGAACACGAACCGCTTCGAAAGCTTTAAAGGCTTCAATTTCAATAGGGGTGAGATGACTGTAGTAAGGTTGAAGGATATCCTCTTCCTCTTCCTCCTTTTGCTGGCATGAATTGATCTCCTTCAGGGAGATGATCCACCATAGCCTCCTTGTCCTTCTCCTCCTTGTTGGCTTCTTCTGGCTCCTCCCTCTTCAACTCTATCTTCATTAGCCAGGCATCTTCTTCCACGTTGTTAGGAGAGGGGGAAGACATGATGCCTGACTTGACAGATCTGATCGGAAAACAGCAAGAAACAAGAACAGAGGATTTTTCTGCGATGCGGTCGTCAAAACAGTCGGGGTATATATAGAGAACTTTTATTCTTGGGAAAAAAGTATTTGGAAGGAAATCGGAGTCGGGAAGGCATCCGAGGTGGGCACAACCCACCAGGGCGCGCCTAGGGGTGCTTGGCCTGCCCTGGTGTATCGTGCTCACCTCGATCACCTTCCGGTTTATTTTTTTATTCCCAAAATTCTAAAATATTCCAAAACTGACAAAAAATATTTTTGCAGATTTTTCGGAGTCTGTTTACTTACCGTATCACATACCTCCTATTTTTAAGTATTCTGGAGTGTTCCTGAAGGTTTCCTTTATGTGTTCCTCCGGTGTCATGGTTTGGATAACATTGCTTTCAACATTAATAGGCGTACCTGAGATATAATGCTTAATTCTTTGTCCATTGACCACCTTCGGGTTAGTACCTTCGGCGTTATTAATCTTGATAGCTCCAGAACGATAAACCTCTTCGATAGTATATGGTCCTTCCCATTTTGAGAGAAGCTTTCCTGCAAAAAATCTTAAACGAGAGTTGAACAAAAGAACATAATCTCCTATTTTGAATTCCCGCTTTTGGATTCTTTTGTCATGCCATCTTGTTACTTTTTCTTTGAACAGCTTGGCATTTTCATAGGCTTGGGTTCACCATTCATCTAGTGAGCTAATATCAAATAACCTCTTTTCACCGGCAAGTTTGAAATCGTAGTTGAGTTCTTTAATTGCCCAAAATGCTTTGTGTTCTAGTTCTAGAGGCAAATGACAAGCTTTCCCATATACCATTTTATATGGAGACATACCCATAGGATTTTTATAAGCTGTTCTATAAGCCCAAAGTGCATCATCTAATTTCTTAGACCAATTCTTACGAGACCTATTGACAGTTTTTTGTAATATTAATTTTATTTCTCTATTGCTAAGTTCAACTTGACCACTAGATTGAGGATGATAGGGTGATGCAATTCTATGGTTGACATCATATTTAGCAAGCATCTTACGGAAGGCACCATGAATAAAATGTGAACCACCATCGGTCATTAAATATCTAGGGACTCCAAACCTCGGGAAGATAACCTCTTTAAGCATTTTAATGGAGGTGTGATGATCAGCACTACTAGTTGGAATAGCTTCTACCCACTTAGTGACATAATCAACCGCAACCAGAATATGAGTGTACCCGTTAGAGGAAGGAAAAGGCCCCATATAATCAAAACCCCAAACGTCAAATGGCTCAACAACAAGTGAATAATTCATAGGCATTTCCTGACGCTTACCGATATTACCAATTCTTTGACATTCATCACAAGACAAGACAAACTTACGGGCATCCTTGAAGAGAGTAGGCCAATAAAAACCGGATTGCGATACCTTATGAGCAGTTCTATCTCCGGCATGATGTCCTCCATAAGCTTTGGAATGACATTTCCGTAGGATTTGTTCCTGCTCATGCTCAGGTACACATCGTCTAATAATACCATCTACTCCTTATTTATAAAGATGTGGGTCATCCCAAAAGTAATGTCTCAAGTCATAGATTTTTTTTCTCTTTTGTTGATAAGTAAAGCTAGGTGGTATATATTTAGCAATGATGTAGTTAGCATAATCAGCATACCAAGGTGTGCGTTGTGAGACACTTATCGCAGCTAGCTGTTCATCAGGGAAACTATCATCAATAGGTAGTGGGTCATCAAGAATATTTTCTAACCTAGACAAGTTGTCAGCTACGGGGTTCTCGGCTCCTTTCCTATCAACGATGTGTAAGTCAAATTCTTGGAGCAAGAGAACCCACCTAATGAGTCTAGGTTTAGCATCTTTCTTTTCCATAAGGTATTTTATAGCAGCATGATCGGAGTGAACAATGACTTTGGAATCAACAATATAGGATCTAAATTTATCACAAGCAAACACAACTGCTAAAAATTCTTTTTCAGTAGTAGCATAGTTTCGCTGGGCACTGTCTAGAGTTTTACTAGCATAATGGATACCATTCAATTTCTTATCAACTCTTTGTCCTAGAATATCACCAACAACATAATCACTAGCATCACACATAATTTCAAAAGGCAAGTTCCAATCAGGTGGTTGAACGATAGGTGCAGAGGTTAAGGCTTTCTTGAGTGTTTCAAAGGCTTCCACACAATCATCATCAAAAACAAAAGGAATATCCTTTTGCAAAAGATTAGTAAGGGGCCTAGAAATTTTTGAGAAGTCTTTAATGAACCTCCTATAAAAACCAGCATGACCAAGAAAACTTCGAATACCTTTAACGTCTTTAGGACATGGCATTTTCTCAATTGCATCAACTTTAGCTTTATCCACCTCAATATCTCGTTCAGATATTTTATGATCCAAGACAATGCCTTCATTAACCATAAAGTGGCACTTCTCCCAATTCAAGACGAGATTAGTTTGTTCACATCTCTGCAAAACTCGATCAAGGTTGCTTAAGCAATCATCAAAATAAGTTCCGTAAACGGAAAAATCATCCATGAAAACCTCCACAATCTTTTCACAAAAATCAGAGAATATAGCAGTCATGCATCTTTGAAAGGTAGCAGGTGCATTGCATAAACCAAAAGGCATACGTCTATAAGCATAGGTTCCGAAAGGGCAAGTAAAGGTAGTTTTCTCTTGATCAGATTGTGACACAGGTATTTGAGAGAAACCAGAATATTCATCTAAGAAGCAAAAGTGTGTGTGCTTAGATAGTCTCTCTAACATTTGATCAATGAACGGTAAAGGGTAATGATCTTTTCTAGTAGCTTTATTTAATTTCCTAAAATCAATTACCATTCTATAGCCAGTAACAATTCTTTGTGGAATGAGTTCATTCTTATCATTAGGAACAACAGTAATACCTCCATTCTTAGGGACACAATGAATGGGACTTACCCATCTACTATCAGCAATAGGATAGATTATACCTGCTTCCAGAAGCTTTAATATTTCAGTTCTTACCACTTCCTTCATCTTAGGATTCAATCGCCATTGGTGATCAACAACGGGTTTAGCATCAGGTTCCATATTGATCTTGTGCTGACATAGAGTGGGACTAATGCCCTTAAGATCATCCAGAGTATATCCAATAGCAGCCCGATGCTTCCTTAAGACTTTTAATAGTCTTTCTTCTTCATGTTCTAAAAGGTTAGCACTAATAATAACAGGATATATCTTTTTCTCATCAAGATAAGCATACTTCAAAGTGTCAGGCAATTGTTTCAATTCAAACACAGGATCACCTTTAGGTGGAGGAGGGCCTCCAAGAGTTTCAATAGGCAAATTGTGTTTCAAGAGAGGTTGTTGTTCGAAGAAAATTTGATCTATTTCGTTTCTTTCACGCAAATGCATATCATTTTCATGGTCGAGCAAATATCGTTCTAATGGATCAGTAGGAGGCACGACAATAGAAGCAAGACCAATTATTTCATCCTTATTAGGTAACTCTTTATAACGAGGTTGTCTACTAAACATGGAAAAAATAAACACATGAGACACATTACCAAAACTGACACCGACAGTTTGTTTTTCACAATCTATCTTAGCATTGACGGTGCTCAAGAACGGTCTACCAAAGATAATGGGAAAAAAGTCATCTTGTGGGGAACCAAGGACTAGAAAATTAGTAGGATATTTTACTTTCCCACACAAGACTTCAACATCTCTAACAATCCCAAGTGGTGTGATAGTGTCTCTATTAGCAAGTTTAATAGTGACATCAATGTCCTCCATTTCAGCAGGTGCTATTTCATCCATAATTTCTTGGTACAAGGTAAAAGGGATAGCACTCTCACTAGCACCCAAATCGCATAAACCATGGTAGCAATGATCTCCTATTTTAACTGAGCCAACAGGCAAGCCTTCTACGGGTCTATGTTTATCCTTTTCATCAGGTTTGTCAATCCTAGCAGCTTCATCACAAAAGTAGATAACACGCTTCATCACAAAAGTAGATAACATGCCCATCAATTTCAGGGCGTAGTATAAGTTTGTCCTTACCGATTTCCACTTACCAAGAGCGCTTCACTCCCCGGCAACGGCGCCAAAAAAGAGTCTTGATGACCCACAAGTATAGGGGATCAATCGTAGTCCTTTCAATAAGTAAGAGTGTCGAAACCAACGAGGAGCAGAAGGAAATGACAAGCGGTTTTTAGCAAGGTAATTTCTGCAAGCACTGAAATTGTAGGTAACAGATAGTTTGATAGCAAGATAATTTGTAAAGAGCAAGTAACGATAATGGTAAACAAGGTGCAGCAAGGTAGCCCAATCCTTTTGAGGCAAAGGACAGGCCAGAACAATCACTAGTAATAGGCAAAGTGTTCTTGAGGGTACACGGGAATTTCGTCTAGTCACTTTTATCATGTTGGTTTGATTCGTGTTCGCTACTTTGATAATTTGATATGTGGGTGGACCGGTGCTAAGGTGTTGTTCTTACTTGAACTAACAACCTACTTATGATTAACCCCCTCGCAAGCATCCGCAACTACGAGAAAAGTATTAAGACAAAGTCTAACCATAGCATTAAACATGTGGATCCAATCAGCCCCTTACGAAGTAGCGCATAAACTAGGGTTTAAGCTTGTCACTCTAGCAACCCATCATCTAATAACTACTCCACAATGCATTCCCTTAGGCCCATGAATGGTGAAGTGTCATGTAGTCGACGTTCACATGACACCACTAAGGGAATCACAACATACATATCATCAAAATATCGAACACATATCAAATTCACATGATTACTCGCAACATGACTTCTCCCGTGACCTCAAGAACAAAGGTAACTACTCACAAATAATAATCATGCTCAAGATCAGAGGAGTATTGAATAGCATAATGGATCTGAACATATAATGTTCCACCAAATAAACCATATAGTAATCAACTACGCAAGGTAATCAACACTACTAGTCACCCACAGGTATCAATCTGAGGTTCTGGTACAAAGATTGAACACAAGAGATGAACTAGGGTTTGAGAGGAGATGGTGCTGTTGAAGACGTTGATGAAGATTGGCCTCCCAAAGATGAGAGGGGTGTTGGTGATGACGATATCTTCGATTTCCCCCTCCGGGAGGGAAGTTCCCCAGGCGGAATCGCTCCGTCGGAGGGCAAAAGTGCTCCTGCCCAAGTTCCGCCTCGAGGCGGCGGCGCTTCATCCCGAAAGTCTGTTGGAAATATGCCCTAGAGGCAATAATAAAATGGTTATTAGTATACTTCCTTGTTCATGATAATTGTCTATTGTTCATGCTATAATTTTATTAACCGGAAACCGTAATACATGTGTGAATACATAGACCACACCATGTCCCTAGTGAGCCTCTAGTTGACTAGCTCGTTGATCAATAGATGGTCATGGTTTCCTGACCATGGACATTGGATGTCGTTGATAACGGGATCACATCATTAGGAGAATGATGTGATGGACAAGACCCAATCCTAAGCATAGCACAAGATCGTGTAGTTCGTCTGCTAGAGCTTTTCTAATGTCAAGTATCATTTCCTTAGACCATGAGATTGTGGAACTCCCGGATACCGTAGGAATGCTTTGGGTGTATCAAACGTTACAACGTAACTGGGTGACTATATAGGTGCACTACAGGTATCTCCGAAAGTGTCTGTTGGGTTGGCACGAATCGAGACTGGGATTTGTCACTCCGTGTGACGGAGAGGTATCTCTGGGCCCACTCGGTAATACATCATCATAATGAGCTCAATGTGACTAAGGAGTTAGTCACGGGATCATGTGTTACGGAACGAGTAAAGAGACTTGCCGGTAACGAGATTGAACAAGGTATAGGGATACCGACGATCGAATCTCGGGCAAGTAACATACCGATGGACAAAGAGAATTGTATACGAGATTAATTGAATCCCCGACATCGTGGTTCATCCGATGAGATCATCGTGGAACATGTGGGAGCCAATATGGGTATCCATATCCCGCTATTGGTTATTGGCCGGAGAGGTGTCTCGGTCATGTCTGCATGGTTCCCGAACCCGTAGGGTCTACACACTTAAGGTTCGGTGACGCTAGAGTTGTAATGGGAATTGTATGTGGTTACCGAAAGTTGTTCGGATTCCCGGATGAGATCCCGGACGTCACGAGGAGTTCCGGAATGGTCCGGAGGTAAAGATCTATATATGGGAAGTCCTATTTTGGCCACCGGAAAATGTTTGGGATTTTTCGGTATTGTACCGGGAAGGTTCTAGAACGTTCCGGAGTGGGGCCCACCTGCATGGGGGGACCCACAAGAACGTGGGTAGTGGGGGCAAGGACCCACACCCCTGGTCAAGGCGCACCAAGATCCTCCCTTAGAAGGAATAAGATCATATCCCGAAGGGATAAGATCAAGATCCCTAAAAAGGGGGGATAACAATCGGTGGGGAAGGGAAAGGATGGGATTTATTTCCTACCACCTTTGCCAACGCCCCAATGGACTTGGAGGGCAAGAAACCAGCCCCCTCCACCCCTATATGTAGTGGGTAGGCGCATGGGAGCTGCACCCCTTGCCCCTGGCGCAGCCCTCCCTCCTCCTACACCCCCTCCTCCTCCGTAGTGCTTAGCGAAGCTCTGCCGGAGAACCACGAGCTCCACCGCCACCACGCCGTCGTGCTGCAGGAGCTCTCCCTCAACTTGTCCTCCCCCCTTGCTGGATCAAGAAGGAGGAGACGTCCCCGGGTTGTACGTGTGTTGAACGCGGAGGCGCCGTCCGTTCGGCGCTTGGATCGGATCTTCCGCGATTTGAATCGCCGCGAGTACGACTCCATCAACCGCGTTCTTTGCAACGCTTCCGCTTAGCGATCTTCAAGGGTATGAAGATGCACTCCCTCTCTCTCGTTGCTAGCATCTCCTAGATTGATCTTGGTGACACGTAGGAAAATTTTGAATTATTACTACGTTCCCCAACAGTGGCATCATGAGCTAGGTCTATGCGTAGATTCTATGCACGAGTAGAACACAAGTAGTTGTGGGCGATGATTTGGTCAATTTGCTTGCCGTTACTAGTCCTATCTTGATTCGGCGGCATTGTGGGATGAAGCGGCCCGGACCGACTATACACGTACGCTTACGTGAGACTGGTTCCACCGCCTGACATGCACTTGTTGCATAAGGTGGCTAGCGGGTGTTTGTCTCTCCCACTTTAGTCAGATCGGATTCGATGAAGAGGGTCCTTATGAAGGGTAAATAGCAATTGGCATATCACCGTTGTGGCTTTTGCGTAGGTAAGAAACGTTCTTGCTAGAAACCCATAGCAGCCACGTAAAACTTGCAACAACAATTAGAGGACGTTTAACTTGTTTTTGCAGGGTATGCTATGTGATGTGATATGGCCAAAAGGATGTGATGAAATATATGTGATGTATGAGATTGATCATGTTCTTGTAATAGGAATCACGACTTGCATGTCGATGAGTATGACAACCGGCAGGAGCCATAGGAGTTGTCTTAATTTATTGCATGACCTGCGTGTCAATCAAAAACGCCATGTAATTACTTTACTTTATTGCTAACAGTTAGCCATAGTAGTAGAAGTAATAGTTGGCGAGACAACTTCATGAAGACACGATGATGGAGATCATGGTGTCGTGCCGGTGACGATGGTGATCATGCCGCGCCCCGAAGATGGAGATCAAAGGCGCAAGATGATATTGGCCATATCATGTCACTTTATGATTTGCATGTGATGTTTATCATGTTTTTACATCTTATTTGCTTAGAACGACGGTAGCATAAATAAGATGATCCCTCACTAAAATTTCAAGAAATGTGTTCCCCCTAAGTGTGCACCGTTGTGAAGGATCGTTGTTTCGAAGCACCACGTGATGATCGGGTGTGATAGATTCTAACGTTCGCATACAACGGGTGTAAGCCAGATTTACACACGTGAAACACTTAGGTTGACTTGACGAGCCTAGCATGTACAGACATGGCCTCGGAACACGAGAGACCGAAAGGTCGAACATGAGTCGTATAGTAGATGCGATCAACATGGAGATGTTCACCATTGATGACTAGTCCGTCTCACGTGATGATCGGACACGGCCTAGTCGATATGGATCATGTATCACTTAGATGACTAGAGGGATGTCTATCTGAGTGGGAGTTCATTAAATAATTTGATTAGATGAACTTAATTATCATGAACTTAGTCTAAAATTGTCTTTACAATCTATCTTGTAGATCCAATGGCCCACGCTAATGTTCCCCTCAACTTCAACGCGTTCCTAGAGAAAACCAAGCTGAAAGACGATGGAAGCAACTATACGGACTGGGTCCGTAACTTGAGGATCATCCTCATAGCTTCCAAGAAAGCATATGTCCTTGATGCACCGCTAGGTGACGCACCCATTTTCCCAGCAACTCAAGACGTTATGAACGCCTGGCAGTCGCGTAGTGATGATTACTCCCTGGTTCAATGCAGCATGCTTTACAGCTTAGAACCGGGGCTCCAAAAGCGTTTTGAGCAACACGGAGCATATGAGATGTACCAAGAGCTGAGAATGGTTTTCCAAGCTCATGCCCGGGTCGAGAGATATGAAGTCTCCGACTAGTTCTTCAGTTGTAAGATGGAGGAAAATAGTCCTGTCAGCGAGCACATACTCAAAATGTCTGGGTTGCACAACCGCTTGTCTCAGCTGGGAGTTAATCTTCCGGATGACTCGGTTATTGACAGAATCCTCCAGTCGCTTCCACCTAGCTACAAGAGCTTTGTGATGAACTTCAATATGCAAGGGATGGAGAAGTCCATTCCTGAGTTATATTCGATGCTGAAATCAGCGGAGGTGGAGATCAAAAAGGAACATCAAGTGTTGATGGTGAATAAGACCACCAGTTTCAAGAAAGGCAAGGGTAAGAAGAACTTCAAGAAGGATGGCAAAGCAGTTGCCGCACCCGGTAAATCAGTTGCCGCGAAGAAGCCCAAGAATGGACCCAAGCCAGAGACTGAGTGCTTTTATTGCAAGGGAACCGGTCACTGGAAGCGGAACCGCCCCAAGTACTTAGCGGATAAGAAGACCGGCAACGCCAAAGGTATATATGATATACATGTTATTGATGTGTACCTTACCAGTGCTCGTAGTAGCTCCTGGGTATTTGATACCGGTGCGGTTGCTCACATTTGTAACTCAAAACAGGAGCTGCGGAATAAGCGGAGACTGGCGAAGGACGAGGTGACGATGCGCGTCGGGAATGGTTCCAAGGTCGATGTGATCGCCGTCGGCACGCTACCTCTGCATCTACCTTCGGGATTAGTTTTAAACCTCAATAATTGTTATTTAGTACCAGCTTTGAGCATGAACATTGTATCTGGATCTCGTTTGATGCGAGATGGCTACTCATTTAAATCCGAGAATAATGGTTGTTCTATTTATATGAGAGATATGTTTTATGGTCATGACCCGCTGGTCAATGATTTATTTTTATTGAATCTCGAACGTGATGTTACACATATTCATAGTGTGAATACCAAACGATGTAAGGTTGATAATGATAGTCCCACATACTTGTGGCACTGCCGCCTTGGTCATATTGGTGTCAAACGCATGAAGAAACTCCATGCAGATGGACTTTTGGAGTCTCTTGATTATGAATCATTTGACACGTGCGAACCATGCCTCATGGGAAAGATGACTAAGACTCCGTTCTCCGGAACAATGGAGCGAGCAACCAACTTGTTGGAAATAATACATACCGATGTATGCGGTCGAATGAGCGTTGAGGCTCGCGGTGGCTATCGTTATGTTCTCACCCTCACTGATGACTTAAGCAGATATGGGTATGTCTACTTAATGAAACACAAGTCTGAGACCTTTGAAAAGTTCAAGGAATTTCAGAGATAGGTAGAGAATCAACGTGACAAGAAAATAAAGTTCTTACGATCTGATCGTGGAGGAGAATATTTGAGTCACGAGTTTGGCACACACTTAAGGAAATGTGGAATTGTTTCACAACTCACGCCGCCTGGCACACCTCAGCGTAATGGTGTGTCCGAACGTCGTAATCGCACTCTATTGGATATGGTGCGATCTATGATGTCTCTTACTGATTTACCGCTATCATTTTGGGGATATGCATTAGAGACTGCCGCATTCACTTTAAATAGGGCACCGTCTAAATCCGTTGAGACGACACCGTATGAATTATGGTTTGGGAAGAAACCTAAGCTGTCGTTTCTGAAAGTTTGGGGATGCGATGCTTATGAAACTTCAACCTGAAAAGCTCGAACCCAAATCGGAAAAGTGCGTCTTCATAGGATACCCTAAGGAAACTATTGGCTATACCTTCTACCTCAGATCCGAAGGCAAGATCTTTGTTGCCAAGAATGGATCCTTTCTAGAGAAAGAGTTTCTCTCGAAAGAAGTAAGTGGGAGGAAAGTAGAACTTGATGAGGTAATTGTACCCCCTCTCGAACCGAAGAGTAGCGCAACACAGGAAAATGTTTCTGTGGTGCCTGCACCGACTAGAGAGGAAGTTAATGATGATGATCATGAAACTTCGGATCAAGTTACTACTGAACTTCGTAGGTCCACGAGGACACGTTCCGCACCAGAGTGGTACGGCAACCCTGTCCTGGAAATCATGTTGTTAGACAACGGTGAACCTTCGAACTATGAAGAAGCCATGGCGGGCCCGGATTCCAACAAATGGCTTGAAGCCATGAAATCCGAGATAGGATCCATGTATGAGAACAAAGTATGGACTTTGGTGGACTTGCCCGATGATCGGCAAGCCATAGAAAATAAATGGATCTTTAAGAAGAAGACCGACGCGGATGGCAATGTGACCGTCTATAAGGCTCGGCTTGTCGCTAAGGGTTATCGACAAGTTCAAGGAGTTGACTACGATGAGACTTTCTCACCCATAGCGATGCTGAAGTCCGTCCGAATCATGTTAGCAGTTGCCGCATTTTATGATTATGAGATCTGGCAAATGGACGTCAAAACGGCATTCCTTAACGGTTTCCTTAAGGAAGAATTGTATATGATGCAGCTAGAAGGTTTTGTCGATCCTAAGAATGCTGACAAGGTATGCAAGCTCCAGCGCTCCATCTATGGGCTGGTGCAAGCATCTCGGAGTTGGAACATTCGCTTTGATGAGGTGATCAAAGTGTTTGGGTTTATACAGACTTATGGAGAAGCCTGTATTTACAAGAAAGTGAGTGGGAGCTCCGTAGCATTTCTCATTTTATATGTGGATGACATATTGTTGATGGGAAATGATATAGAACTTTTGGAAAGCATAAAGGCCTACTTGAATAAGTGTTTTTCAATGAAGGACCTTGGAGAAGCTGCTTACATATTAGGCATCAAGATCTATAGAGATAGATCGAGATGCCTCATTGGTCTATCACAAAGCACATACCTTGACAAGATATTGAAGAAGTTCAATATGGATCAGTCCAAGAAGGGGTTCTTGCCTGTATTGCAAGGTGTGAGATTGAGCACAGCTCAATGCCCGACCTCGGCAGAAGATAGAGAAAAGATGAGTGTCATCCCCTATGCCTCAGCCATAGGCTCTATTATGTATGCCATGCTGTGTACCAGACCTGATGTGAACCTTGCCATAAGTTTGGTAGGGAGGTACCAAAGTGATCCCGGAATGGAACACTGGACAGCGGTCAAGAATATCCTTAAGTACCTGAAAAGGACTAAGGATATGTTTCTCGTTTATGGAGGTGCCGAAGAGCTCGTCGTAAAGGGTTACGTCGATGCTAGCTTCGACACAGATCCGGATGACTCCAAGTCACAAACCGGATACGTGTATATTTTGAATGGTGGGGCAGTCAGCTGGTGCAGTTGCAAGCAAAGCGTCGTGGCGGCATCTACATGTGAAGCAGAGTACATAGCTGCTTCGGAAGCAGCGCAGGAAGGAGTCTGGATGAAGGAGTTCATCACCGACCTAGGAGTGATTCCCAATGCGTCGGGCCCGATGACTCTCTTCTGTGACAACACTGGAGCTATTGCCATTGCCAAGGAGCCCAGGTTTCACAAGAAGACCAAGCACATCAAGCGCCGCTTCAAGTCCATTCGTGGTTACATTCAGGATGGAGATATAGATATTTGAAAAGTACATACGGATCTGAATGTCGCAGATCCGTTGACTAAACCTCTTCCACGAGCGAAACATGATCAGCACCAGAACTCTATGGGTGTTCGATTCATCACAATGTAACTAGATTAATGACTCTAGTGCAAGTGGGAGACTGTTGGAAATATGCCCTAGAGGCAATAATAAAATGGTTATTATTATATTTCCTTGTTCATGATAATTGTCTATTGTTCATGCTATAATTGTATTAACCGGAAACCGTAATACATGTGTGAATACATAGACCACACCATGTCCCTAGTGAGCCTCTAGTTGACTAGCTCGTTGATCAATAGATGGTCATGGTTTCCTGACCATGGACATTGGATGTTGTTGATAACGGGATCACATCATTAGGAGAATGATGTGATGGACAAGACCCAATCCTAAGCATAGCACAAGATCGTGTCGTTCGTCTGCTAGAGCTTTTCTAATGTCAAGTATCATTTCCTTAGACCATGAGATTGTGCAACTCCCGGATACCGTAGGAATGCTTTGGGTGTATCAAACGTCACAACGTAATTGGGTGACTATAAAGGTGCACTACAGGTATCTCCGAAAGTGTCTGTTGGGTTGGCACGAATCGAGACTGGGATTTGTCACTCCGTGTGACTGAGAGGTATCTCTGGGCCCACTCGGTAATACATCATCATAATGAGCTCAATGTGACTAAGGAGTTAGTCACGGGATCATGTGTTACGGAACGAGTAAAGAGACTTGCCGGTAACGAGATTGAACAACGTATAGGGATACCGACGATCGAATCTCGGGCAAGTAACATACCGATGGACAAAGGGAATTGTATACGGGATTAATTGAATCCCCGACATCGTGGTTCATCCGATGAGATCATCGTGGAACATGTGGGAGCCAATATGGGTATCTAGATCCCGCTATTGGTTATTGGCCGGAGAGGTGTCTCGGTCATGTCTGCATGGTTCCCGAACCCGTAGGGTCTACACACTTAAGGTTCGGTGACGCTAGAGTTGTAATGGGAATTGTATGTGGTTACCGAAAGTTGTTTGGATTCCCGGATGAGATCCCGGATGTCACGAGGAGTTTCGGAATGGTCCGGAGGTAAAGATCTATATATGGGAAGTCCTATTTTGGCCACCGGAAAATGTTTGGGATTTTTCGGTATTGTACCGGGAAGGTTCTAGAAGGTTCCGGAGTGGGGCCCACCTGCATGGGGGGACCCACATGAACGTGGGTAGTGGGGGCAAGGCCCCACACCCCTGGTCAAGGCGCACCAAGATCCCCCCTTAGAAGGAATAAGATCATATCCCGAAGGGATAAGATCAAGATCCCTAAAAAGGGGGGATAACAATCGGTGGGGAAGGGAAAGGATGGGATTTCTTTCCTCCCACCTTTGCCAACGCCCCAATGGACTTGGAGGGCAAGAAACCAGCCCCCTCCACCCCTATATATAGTGGGGAGGCGCATGGGAGCTGCACCCCTTGCCCCTGGCGCAGCCCTCCCTCCTCCTACACCTCCTCCTCCTCCGTAGTGCTTAGCGAAGCTCTGCCGGAGAACCACGAGCTCCACCGCCACCACGCCGTCGTGCTGCCGGAGCTCTCCCTCAACTTCTCCTCCCCTCTTGCTGGATCAAGAAGGAGGAGACGTCCCCGAGCTATACGTGTGTTGAACGCGGAGGCGCCGTCCGTTCGGCGCTTGGATCGGATCTTCCGCGATTTGAATCGCCGCGAGTACGACTCCATCAACCGCGTTCTTTGCAACGCTTCCGCTTAGCGATCTTCAAGGGTATGAAGATGCACTCCCTCTCTCTCGTTGCTAGCATCTCCTAGATTGATCTTGGTGACACGTAGGAAAATTTTGAATTATTACTACGTTCCCCAACAAAGTCCTCCTCTGATTTTTTCTAGGTCAAGAGAGACCTTATACCAGAAGATGGGCACCGGAGGTGGGCCTGGGTGAGCACAATCCATCAGGGCGCCCAGGGGGGCCTGGCGCGCCCTGGTGGGTTGTGCCCACCTGGTGGACCTCCCCTGGTAGTTTTCAGCTCCAGTAATTTTTATTAAATGCAAAAATAATCTCCGTAAATTTTCAGCTTCATTGGAGTTGTGCAGAATAGGTATCTCTGACGTGCTTTTCTTGGGTCCAGAATTCCAGCTACCGGTATTCTCCCTCCTTGTGTAAACCTTGCATATTATGAGAGAAAAGGCATTAGAATCACTGCCTAAAGCATTATTATTCAACAAAACAAAGTAAATAACAGTAGGAAATCATGATGCAAAATGGACGTATCACACACCCACCAGGGACGCCACGTGCACTACACGCTTCAGAGGACTGCCGCGCCGACGCGGTGAAGCCTCCCAGCTGGAGCTGTCCTCTGGCGGAGTGGCTGGGCGACGACGAACGGCCGGTGCCATTGGCGATTGGGGGAGAAGCAAACTAGACAAGCTACGGGGAGGGGGGGATGAAGGCAATGTGGAGTCTCCGGCCGTGAGGGTTTATATAGCAGGCCGACAAGCATTGGGGATTTCACCGAGCATGGCGGGAAGCTAGAGCCGTAGAACGGTTTTGCGCGCGGGAACATGCGCGGTTCTAAGTGGGAACATGATCATCGAGCGGGCGCGTGGCCAAAACCCAAAAGCGGTGCCGAAGCGTGCACTGGAATACTCGGTCGGCAACGCGGTGACAAGACGTGAGAGAGGAGGACGGACTGATGCGGAGGCACACGCGTCAAAATAATAAAACGTCTACGATATTAATACACGCAAACGACACTTCCCAACGTAGCGTCTGTAATGATCCCATCCATCGCTGACAATTACTTGGCAGCAACCGTCTGCCCACAACACACACAGCTTGTCAGTATGAATCGTCTGTGTTATTTCTGGTGTTCGCACACGATTCTCATTACTCACTTGTTTGTTGTATATCGCACACACCGTGTTATGCCGAGTCGTTTGTGTTCTGCTATATCAGCGCACACAGTTTATCCGAGTGAACTGTATGCCGTACTTCGCACACGTATGTAGTTTTGGTAACTGTTTCTGTTATCTTCTCTAATCACAAACGGTTCATAAGAACAAACTGTCTGTCGTAGATCACACACGCAACTACTTTCTGAATCGTATTTGATGGATCCACCTTCGCACACAGTTCGTGCCATTAGCGACGAAGCTTGCACTATACCATTTGCGATTCATGCATCGCACACAGTTTCGTCGAAGGGTCTCTGATTGATGTGTCGTGTTTGGACCATTCTGTAGTAGTGATGTCTGCAAGTTGCTCATTAGTGTTGAGATGGATAAGATTGATCTCTCCTCACTTGATGTGCTCCCGGATCAAGTGATGACGAATCTCAATATGGTTTATCTTGCAATGATGAACTGGGTTGTTGGAGATCCTTATTGCGCTTTCATTGTCACAGTAAAGAGGTACTTTGTCACAAATGACACCATCCTTTAAAGTTTGCCTCATCCAGAGAATCTGTGCACAGCAGCTTGCGGCAGCTACATACTCGGCCTCGGTGGACGAGAGAGAAACACAATTTTGTTTCTTTGAAGACCAACTTACCAAAGAGCGGCCAAGGAATTGGCAACCTCCGGAACTTGACTTCCTCTCCACACGGTCTCCCGCCCAATCCGAGTCCGAATATCCTATGAGATCAAAAGAAGCACCTTTGGGGTACCATAAGCCAAAGTTTAGGGTATGAGCCAAATATCGAAAGATTCGCTTGACCGCCACAAAGTGGCTTTCCCTAGGTGCGGGTTGAAAACATGCACAAATTCCCACACTTTAACATAATATCCGGCCTAGATGCACAAAGGTAAAGCAAGGATCCAATCATGGAGCGGTATACCTTTTGATCCACGGCTTTACCATTGGGATCACTGTCAAGATAGCATTTGAGAGGAATAGGAGTATTGGCCTTGGGCGGATTGAGCTCATCCATCTTGAATCTTTTGAGAATGTCTTGAGTATATTTAGCTTGGTTGATGAAGGTTCCTTGACTTCATTGCTTGACTTTGAATCCAAGGAAGAACTTCAACTCTCCCATCATAGACATCTCAAACTCTTTGTTCATTAGTAATATCATCAACATATAGTTGGCATATGAACAAGTCCCCTTTAACCCTCTTTGTGAAAAGAGTGGGATCAATTTTCCCAATTTCAAACCCACGGTCTTGCAACATCTCGGTAAGGTGCTCATACCACACACGTGGGGCTTGTTTAAGGCCATAGAGAGCCTTATCGAGAATGTATACATGATTGGGGAACTTGGGATCCTCGAACCCCGGGGGTTGCTTGACATATACCAACCCCTTGAGTGGACCATTAAGAAATGCACTCTTCACATCCATTTGATATAATTTAAAATCATGATGAGAAGCACATGCAAGCAACATGCGAATAGATTCAAGACGTGCAACGGGAGAAAAGGTTTCACCGTAGTCGATACCCTCGACTTGGGAGTAGCCTTGTGCCACCAATCTTGGCTTGTTGCGAATGACAACACCATTTGCATCTTGCTTGTTCTTGAAGATCCATTTGGTCCCAATGACATTGTGGTTCTCCTTTGGTCTTGGCACCAACTGCCACACTTTGTTGCGCTCGAAGTTGTTGAGTTCATCGTGCATGGCTTCAATCCATTCCGAGTCCTCGAGCGCTTCTTGTACCTTAAGGGGTTCAATGCAAGAAACAAATGCATGATGTGCACAAAAGTTTGTTAATTGTTTACAAGTGGTTACCCCTCTATTCAAGTTGCCGTAGACGTTCTCCAAAACATGTTGTTTATGTTTAAGCTTGGCAGCTATCTTGGCAGCTCGTCTTTCTAAGATCTCCTCCATGGAAGGTTGTGGAGCACCATTTTGGGATGATGGAGGAGCATCATCTTGATGACCTTGAGCGTCGTCATGAGCTTGCTCTTGATCTTGAAAATGATCTTGATCTTGAGCTTGCTCGAGGGTGTGAACTTGACCTTGGGCATCACTTGGTGTATCACCAATATCATGAGATTGATCTTGCCCTTGATCTAGTTCACCTGATTGAGGGCCTTCACTTTGTTCTTTGGAAGCATGTGGGTCTTGGGTTGGTGATGGTTCCACTTGAGTGGAACATTGTCCTTCTCCTTCGGCCACAAGGGGTTCCTCAATAGGTAGGAAGTGTCCCACACCCATTCTTCTTATGGCTTGGGGAGGAATTTAATCACCTACATCACAAAGACCACTTTGCTCCACTTGGGATCCATTATTTTCATCAAACTCCACGTTACACGTCTCCTCAGTGAGTCCATTGGACTTGTTGAGGACACGGTAATGGCGAGAGTTTGTAGCTTAACCAACAAATATGCCCTCTTGAGCTCTAGGTTCAAATTTGGACAAACGAACACCCTTTTTGAGAATGAAACACTTACACCCAAACACCTGGAAGTACTTGAGGTTGGGCTTGTTACCGGTAAGAATTTCATAAGGAGTCTTGTTCAAGCCTTTGCGGAGATAATTATATGCATGACATGCGGTGTTGATAGCTTCGGCCCAAAAGTTGTACGGAGATTCGAATTCCGCCATCATGCTTCTTGCCGCATCCATCAACGTCCGGTTCTTCCTTTCCGCAACACCGTTTTGTTGAGGGGTATATGGTGCGGAGTATTGATGCTTGATCCCCTCATCACTAAGGAACTCATTCAAGGTGTAGTTCTTGAACTCGGTGTCATTATCACTTCTTATCATTAATATCTTTGCCTCATGTTGACGTTGAGCTTCATTGGCAAAGTCAATGACAGTTTGTTGAGTCTCACTCTTCCTCTTGAAGAAGTATACCCAAGTGTACCTTGAATAGTCATCCATAATCACCAAGCAATAATTTCTTCCTCCAAGACTATCAAAAGATGGGGTCCAAAGATATCCATGTGAAGGAGATCCAAGGGCCTTTTTGAGTAGATGATAGTCATGGGTCGGTGAGCCTTCTCATGTAGCTTTCCTTCGATACAAGCACTGCAAGCACGATCTTTGGCAAAACTCACATTTGTTAGTCCAAGAACATGATCCCCTTTGAGGAGACTTTGCAAGGATCTCATATTAACATGGGCTAGCCGGAGATGCAAAAGCCACCCCACATCAACTTTAGCCATTAGGCAAGTCGCGGTCTTAGTGGGTCGCTTCGAGAAGTTAACCACATAGAGACCATTTTCGACATGCCCAACAAAGGCTACTTTAAGAGTCTCGCTCCACAAAAGGGCCACGGTGTCAACACCAAATAAGGTACAAAAACCCATGAGTGCAAGTTGACGAACGGAAAGTAAATTGTATGCAAGGGTCTCAACAAGCATGACATTCTCAATGGACAAGTCCGGAGAGATTACTACTTTACCAAGACCCAATACCTTTGAACTTGTATCATCACCAAAGGAGACTTGAGTGGCCAAAGATGGATTGGTATGAACGTTCACCACCAAGTCCTTGCTCCCGGTCATATGATTTGTTGCTCCACTATCAAGCAACCATGACACTCCTCCGGAAGCAAACTCCTACAATAGATCAGTGCTTGGATTTAGGTACCCATTCTTTAATGGGTCCTTTCATGTTAGTAACAAGGGTCTTAGGAACCCAAATAGACCATTCACTGTAATCATAAGAAGAACCAACATATTTAGCATATACATGCCCATCACTAGCACGGCATAAAACGTAAGAGGGGTTAAAATCGCCGGCCTTGTTGGAGTGGGTGGTCTTGCCCTTCTTGGCATTACCATCAACAACATTGTCCTTCTTATTCTCATGAGTGACATTCCCCGCTTTGACAAAGGTTTCCTTGAGCGGGGTAACTTGTTTGGCCTTCACCTTCTTCTTCTTCTTCTTCTTGGTTTTGGGTGCAAACCAAGTCCTTCCTTTGCTACAACTTCCTTTTGATTGCTCAAAAGGTCATTGAGATTCTTCTCACCTTGGATACATGTCGCAAGGCCTTTCTCAAGTTGCTGTTTCAACTTAGCATTCTCCTCCACAAGGTGCGCATGCTCACAACAAGGTTTAGTAGCATTGGCACTATAAATTAACACAAAGGGAGGACATGTAGCTATTTCCTTAGTAAGTTTTACTTGAAGTTGATCATGAGATTCCTTGAGAGAGACATGAGCACTCTTCAATGCCTTGTGAGCATTGTCAAGAGTGTCAAACTCTTCCTTGAGTCTACCATGGTCAACCCCAAGTGTATTCTTCTCAGATTTAAGCACACGATTAAGGACAATAGAATCATCATGATCTTTACGTAATTTAGCTAGGTCAACATTTTGTGACTCCTCAAGAGTCAAACGAAGACTTCGCTCTTCCTCAAGAGCAATGGAAAGACCCCCTATCTCATCGGCATAGTCACGACTATGCCCCCTCAACTCCTCTAGAGATTCCTCTTGAGACTCAATGATATCATTTGCCTCGCCAAGTTGTTCCAAGAGAGCAACAAAGTGCTTCTTGGATTCACCTTTGAGTTTACACAAGAATTTGTCAAACTCATTCTCGCCCCCCTTCGTCACCTCATGTTCATCCACACAATCCAACAAAGAAGGAGTGGTAGAAATAGAAGTTTTAATGTTTGAGGTTTTGACGTTGGAGGTTAGCTTGGTGATACCTTTAGCCATAAGGCACCTAGAAATGTGGTTCTCATTGGGGTCACCGCAGAGTGACACCTTGGTTCGGGTAGAGGACGCAATAGCCAAAGTTGCCATTGCCATCCCTTCGCCACTAGTATCTTCGTCATCAACATCATCATCGGAGGCGTACTCTTCATGAGCCACCAACACCTTGTGAGGCACCTTCTTGGTGAAGTTGTTCTTGTTGGGGAGGGACTTGGCCTTATCTTTGAGAATGAGTTTTCTACCATTGTCTTGTTGGGGAACGTTGCATGGGAAACAAAAAATTTCCTATGCACACGCAAGATCTATCCATGGTGATGAGCATCTACGAGGGGGAGAGTGGATCTACATACCCTTGTAGATCGCTAAGCGGGAAGTGTTAAGAAACACGGTTGATGTAGTCAAACGTCTTCGCGATCCAAATCGCAATCCATCCCGCGATCCAATCACGATCCGTCCCGCGATCCAATCATGATCCGTCCCGCGATCCAATCGCGGTCCTTCCGATCTAGCGTCGAACGGACGGCATCTCCGCGTTCAGCACACGTACATCACGATGACGATCTCCACCTCCTTGATCCAGCAAGCAAGGGTGGAGAGGTAGATGAGTTCTCCGTCAGCACAACGGCGTGGTGGTGGTGGTGGTGGAGCTATCCCGACAGGGCTTCGCCAAGCACGACCGAGACGATCTAGTGGAGAACAGATCTAGAGGGAGAGAGAGGCAGCCGTGGCTTTTCAGGTGGTGGTTGCCCTCAAAACCCTCCACTATATATAGGAGGAAGAGGGGGTAGGTGGGGCGCCCTAGGGTTTCCCCTAGGGGCTTGGCCGGCCACAAGAGGGAGGAGTCCACCTCCCACAAGGGAGGTGGAGTCCTAGTAGGACTCCCTCCCACTTGGCCCTCTCCCCACCCCCTTGCACAAGGGCCTCTAGGGGCTGGCTGCCCAGCCCACCAGGGGCTGGTGCGCCACCTCCTAGGCCCCATGTGGCCCCTGGGGTGGGTGGGCCCCACTTGGTGGACCCCCGGAACCCATTCGTCACTCCCGGTACACTACCGGAAGTGCCCGAAACTTTTCCGGAGCCCAAATTCCACTTTCCTATATATCAATCTTTATCTCCGGACCATTCCGGAGCTCCTCGTGACGTCTGGGATCTCATCCGGGACTTCGAACAACCTTCGGTCACCAACATACATAACTCAATACTACCGAAACGTCACCGAACGTTAAGTGTGCAGACCCTGCGGGTTCGAGAACTATGTAGACATGACCGAGACACCTATACGGTCAATAACCAATAGCGGGACCTGAATGCCCATATTGGTTCCTACATATTCTACGAAGATCTTTATTGGTTGAACCTCTATGTCAAGGATTTAGCTAATCCCGTATGCAGTTCCCTTTGTTCTTCGGTATGTTACTTGCCCGAGATTCGATCGTCGGTATCTCTATACCTAGTTCAATCTCGTTACCGGCAAGTCTCTTTACTCGTTCCGTAATACAAGATCCCATGGCTAACTCTTTAGTCACTTTGCTTGCAAGGCTCATTGTGATGTTGTATTACCGAGTGGGCCCTGAGATACCTCTCCGTCACACGGAGTAACAAATCCCAGTCTTGATCCATGCCAACTCAACAGACACCCTCGGAGATACCTGTAGAGCATCTTTTGTTGGAAATATGCCCTAGAGGCAATAATAAAATGGTTATTATTATATTTCCTTGTTCATGATAATCATTTATTATCCATGCTATAATTGTATTGATTGGAAACTCAAATACATGTGTGGGTACATAGACAACACTGTGCCCCTAGTATGCCTCTAATAGACTAGCTTGTTGATCAAAGACGGTCAAGGTTTCCTAGCCATAGACATGAGATGACATTTGATAACGGGATCACATCATTAGGAGAATGATGTGGTGGACAAGACCCAAACTATGAACATAGCATATGATCGTGTCAGTTTATTGCTATTGTTTTCTGCATGTCAAGTATCTGTTCCTATGACCATGAGATCATGCAACTCACTGACACCGGAGGAATACCTTGTGTGTATCAAACGTCGCAACGTAACTGGGTGACTATAAAGATGCTCTACAGGTATCTCCGAGGGTGTCTGTTGAGTTGGCATGGATCAAGACTGGGATTTGTTACTCCGTGTGACGGAGAGGTATCTCAGGGCCCACTCGGTAATACAACATCACAATGAGCCTTGCAAGCAAAGTGACTAAAGAGTTAGCCATGGGATCTTATATTACGGAACGAGTAAAGAGACTTGCCGGTAACGAGATTGAACTAGGTATAGAGATACCGACGATCGAATCTCGGGCAAGTAACATACCGAAGAAACAAAGGGAACATCATACAGGATTAACTGAATCCTTGACATAGAGGTTCAACCGATAAAGATCTTCATAGAATATGTAGGAGCCAATATGGGCATCCAGGTCCCGCTATTGGTTACTGACCATAGAGGTGTCTCGGTCATGTCTACATAGTTCTCGAACCCGCAGGGTCTGCACACTTAAGGTTCGGTGACGTTTCGGTATAGTTGAGTTATGTATGTTGGTGACCGAAGGTTGTTCGGAGTCCCGGATGAGATCCCAGACATCACGAGGAGCTCCGGAATGGTCCGGAGGTAAAGATTGATATATAGGAAAGTGGTGTTTGAACTCCGGAAAAGTTTCGGGCATTTCCGGTAGTGTACCGGGACTGACGAATGGGTTCCGGGGGTCCACCAAGTGGGGCCCACACACCCCAAGGGGCCACATGGACCTTAGTGGTGGTGCACCAGCCCCTGGTGGGCTGGGCAGCGAGCCCAAGAAGGCCTATGCACAGGAGAAAGAGGAGAGGGGAGGAATCCTAGTCAGAGTAGGATTCCCCCACGCCCACCTCCTAGTTGGAGGTGGACTCCTCCACCCCTGGTTCGGCCGACCCTAGGGGAGGATCCCTAGGGCGCCAACCCCTCCCCCTTCCTCCTATATATATTGGAGAAAGAGAGGGCAGTCGCTAACCCTAATTGCCACGTGCTGCCCTTTTCTTCCTCTAAATCGTTTTCTCCTCTAGCCTAGTTTCGGCGGTGTTTAGGCGAAGCCCTGCCGAAATAGTTCCACCACCACCGCCGTCGCGCCGTCGCGCTGCAGGGGAACTCATCTACCTCTCCGCTCCCTCTTGCTGGATCAAGAAGGCGCAGATCGTCATCGAGCTGTACGTGTGCTGAACGCGGAGGTGCCGTCCGTTCGGCACTAGATTGGAAGGATTGTGATTGGATCGCGAGACGGACCGTGATGGGATCGCGGGACATCTTGCGATTTGGATCGCGAAGACATTCGACTACATCAACCGCGTTTCTTAACGCTTCCGCTTAGCGATCTACAAGGGTATGTAGATTCACTCTCCATCTCGTAGATGCTCATCACCATGGATAGATCTTGCGTGTGCGTACGAATTTTTTTGTTTCCCATGCAATGTTCACCAACATCTTTATAGTCACCCAGTTACGTTGCGACGTTTGATACACACAAGGTACTCCTCCGGTGTCAGTGAGTTGCATGATCTCATGGTCATAGGAACAGATACTTTGACATGCAAAAACAATAGCAATAAACTGACACGATCATATGCTACGTTCATAGTTTGGGTCTTGTCCGTCACATCATTCTCCTAATGATGTGATCCCGTTATCAAATGACATCTCATGTCTATGGCTAGGAAACCTTGACCATCTTTGATCAACGAGCTAGTCTATTAGAGGCATACTAGGGACACAGTGTTTTCTATGTACCCACACATGTATTTGAGTTTCCAATCAATACAATTATAGCATGGATAATAAACGATTATCATGAACAAGGAAATATAATAATAACCATTTTATTATTGCCTCTAGGGCATATTTCCAACAGTCTACCACTTGCACTAGAGTCAATAATCTAGCTCACATCGCTATGTGATTTACATTGTTATGAATCTAACACCCAATGAGTTCTGGGGTTCAATCACGTTTTGCATGTGAGAGAGGTTTTAGTCAACGGTCTGCAACATTCAGATCCGTGTGTTCTTTGCAAATCTATATGTCATACTGCAGATGCTACCACGCTCCACTTGGAGCTATTCCAAATGGCTGCTCCACTATACGTATCCGGATTGCTACTCAGAGTCATCCGGATTGGTGTCAAAGCTTGCATCGACGTAACCCTTTACGACGAACTCTTTATCACCTCCATAATCGAGAAACATTTCCTTAGTCCTCTAGTTACTAAGGATAATTTTGACCGTTGTCCAGTGATCCACTCCTTGGACCACTCTTGTACCCCTTGACAGACTCATGGCAAGGCACACACCAGGTGCGGTACACAGCATGGCATACTATACAGAGCCTATGGATAAGGCATAGGGGACGACCTTCGTCCTTTCTCTTTCTTCTGCCGTGGTCGAGCTTTGAGTCTCACTCAACTCCACACCTTACAAATCAGGCAAGAACTCTTTCTTTGACTGATCCATTTTGAACTCTTTCAAAATCTTGTCAAGGTATGTACTCATTGAAAGTCTTATCAGACGTCTTGATCTATTTCTATAGATCCTGATGCCCAATATTTAAGTAGCTTCATTCCAGGTCTTCCTTTGAAAAACTCCTTTCAAACAACCCTTTATGCTTTCTAGAAATTCTACATCATTTATGATCAACAATATGTCATCCACATATACTTATCAGAAATTCTATAGTGCTCCCACTCACTTTATTGTAAATACAAGTTTCTCATAAACTTTGTATAGACCCAAAAACTTTGATCACCTCATCAAAGCGTATATTCCAACTCCGAGATGCTTGCTCCAGTCCATAGAAGGATCGCTGGAGCTTGCATACATTTTAGCATCCTTAGGACTGACAAAACCTTATAGTTGTATCACATACAACCTTTCCTCAAGGAAACCATTAAGAAAACGATGTTTTGACATCCATCTGCCAGATTTCATAATCGAAAAATGCAGCAACTGCTAACATAATTCCAACAGACTTTAGCATCGCTACGGGTGAGAAAGTCTCATCGTAGTCAACTCCTTGAACTTGTCGGAGACTTCTTTGCGACAAGTCAAGCTTTATAAATGGTGACATTTACCATCAGCGTCTGTCTTCTTCTTAAAGGTCCATTTGTATTCAACGGCCTGCCGTTCAACGGGCAAGTCTACCAAAGTCCATACTTGGTTTTCATACATGGATCCTTTCTCGGATTTCATGGATCCTAGCCATTTGTTGGAATCCGGGCCCACCATCGCTTCTTCATAGCTCGTAGGTTCACTGTTATCTAACAACATGACCTCCAAGACAGGATTGACGTACCACCCAGGGGTGGTACGAGTTCTTGTCGACCTACGAGGTTCGGTAGTAACTTGATCTGAAGCTTCATGATCATCATCATTTGCTTCCTCTTCTCTTGGTGTAGGCGTCACAGAAACATCTTTCTGCGCCGCGCTACTATCCAACTGAAGTGACGGTTCAACAACCTCATCAAGTTCTACTTTCCTCCCACTCAATTCTTTCGAGAGAAACTCTTTCTCGAGAAAGGACCCATTTTTAGCAACAAACACTTTGCCCTTGGATCTGAGATAGAAGGTATACCCAGCTGTTTCCTTAGGATATCCTATGAAGATGCACTTTTCCGCTTTGGGATCGAGCTTATCACACATAAGCGTCGCATTCCCAAACTCTGAGAAATGACAGCTTAGGTTTCTTCCAAACCAAAATTCATACGGTGTCATCTCAACGGACTTAGATGGTGCCCTTTTTAAAGTGAATGTAATTGTCTCTAATGCATAACCCCAAAACGATAGTGGAAAATCGATAAGAGACATCATAGTACGCACCATATCCAATAGAGCATGACTACGACGTTCGGACACACCATCACACTATGGTGTTCCAGGTGGCGTGAGTTGTGAAACAACTTCCACATTGTCTTGAGTTGTATACCAAACCCGTAACTCAGATATTTACCTCCACGATCATATCGTAGACATTTTATCTTCTTGTCATGATGATCTCAAACTTCACTCTGAATTTGTTTGAACTTGCTAAACGTTTCAGACTTGTGTTTCATTAAGTAAATATACCCATATCTACTCGAATCATAAGTGAAAGTTAGAAAATAACGATATCCACCGCACGCTATAACACTCATTGGACTGCATACATCAACATGTATCATTTACAATAAGTCACTTGCCTGCTCCATCATACCGGAAAACGGGGCCTCAGTTATCTTGCGTATGAGGTATGGTCCGCATGTCTCAACCGATTCGAAATCGAGTGAGTCCAAAGATCCATCAGCATGGAGTTTTTTCATGCGCTTTATACCAATATGAGCTTAGCGGCAGTGCCACAAGTATGTGGTACTATCATTATTAACTTTGCATCTTTTGGCATAAATATTAGGAACATGTGTATTACTACGATCGAGATTCAATAAACCATTCACATTGGGTGCATGACCATTGAAGGTTTTATTCATGTAAACAGAATAACTATTATTCTCTGACTTAAATGAATAACCGTATTGCAATAAACATGATCTAATCATGCTCATGCTCTACGCAAACACCAAATAACATTTATTCAGGATTAACACTAATCCTGAAGGTAGAGGGAGCATGCGATGGTGATCACATCAACCTTGGAAACACTTCCAACACACATCGTCACCTCGCCCTTAGCTAGTCTCCGTTTATTCCGTAGCTTTTATTTTGAGTTACTAACATTAGCAACTGAACCGGTATCTAATACCCAGATGCTACTAGGAGTACTAGCAAGGTACACATGAATAAAACGTATATCAAATATACTTCTGTTGATGTTGCCAGCCTTCTTATCTACCAAGTATCTAGGGCAGTTCCGCTTCAGTGACCTTTCTCCTCATAATAGAAGCACTCGGTCTCGGGTTTGGGTTCAACCTTGGGTTTCTTTACTGGAGCAGCAACTGGCTTGCCATCCATGAAGTTTCCCTCCTTTCCCTTGCCCTTCTCAAAACTAGTGGTTTTACTAACCATCAACACTTGATGCTCCTTCTTGATTTCTACCTTCGCGGTGTCAAACATCGCGAATAGCTTGGGGATCATTATTTCCATCCCTGGCATTTCATAGTTCATCACGAAGCTCCAGTAGCTTTGTGGCAGTGACTTGGAGAACTATATCAACCACTATCTTATCTGGAAGATCAACTCCCACTCGATTCAAGCGATTGTAGCACCCAGACAATCTGAGCACATGCTCACCGATTGAGCTATTCTCCTTCATCTTGCAGGCAAAGAATCTTGTTGGAGGTCTCATACCTCTCAACACGGGCACGAGCCTGAGATCCCAATTTCAGCTCTTAGAACATCTCATATGTTCCGTGACGTTCAAAACGTTTTGGAGCCTCAATTCTAAGCCGTAATGCATGACGCACTGAACTATCAAGTAGTCATCAGAACGTGCCTGTCAGATGTTCACAGCATCTACAGACGACGCTTGAGGGGGTGGTGCACCGAGCGGTGCATTAAGGACATAAGCCTTCTATGCAGCAATGAGGACAATCCTCAAATCACGGACCCAGTCCGCATTATTGCTACCATCATCTTTAAATTATATTTTCTCTAGGAACGTATAAAAAACAGGGGAGCTACAGCGCGAGCTATTGATGTACAACATAATTTGTAAAGTCACTTTGACTATGTTCATGATAATGAGTTCAATTAATCATATTACTTAAGAACTCCCACTCAAATCAACATCCCTCAGGTTGTCTAAGTGTGACATGATCCAAATCCACCAACCCAAGTCCGATCATCATGTGAGATGAGGTGGTTTCAATGGTGAACATCTCCATGTTGATCATATCTACTATATGACTCATGTTCGACCTTTCGGTCTCTTGTGTTCCGAGGCCATGTCTGTACATGCTAGGCTCGTCAAGTTTAACCCGAGTGTTCCGCATGTGCAACACTGGCTTGCACCCGTTGTATGTGAACGTAGAGTCTATCGCACCCGATCATCACGTGGTGCCTCGAAACGACGAACTTTCGCAACGATGCACACTCGGGGAGAACACAATTTTATCTTGAAATTTTAGTGAGGGATCACCTTATAATGCTACCCTCATCCTAAGCAAAACAAGGTGCATAAAAGGATTAACATCACATGCAAATCATAAGTGACATGATATGGCCATGATATTGTGCTTTTGATCTCCATCTCCAAAGCACCGGCATGATCTCCATCGTCACCGACATGACACCATGATCTCCATCATCTTGATCTCCATCAACGTGTCGCCATCGGGGTTGTCGCGCCAACCATGCTTCTACTACTATTGCTATCGCTTAGCGATAAAGTAAAGCATTACATAGCGCTTAATGAGTGACACGCAGGCCACATAATAATTAAAGACAACCCTATGGCTCCTGCCGGTTGCCGTACTCATCGACATGCAAGTCGTGATAATCTATACAAAACATGATCATCTCATACATCACATATATCTCATCATGTCTTTGGACATATCATATCACATCATACCCTGCAAAAACAAGTTAGACATCCTCTAATTTGTTGTTGCATGTTTTACGTGGCTGCTATGGGTATCTAGCAAGAACGATTCTTACCTACCCAAAACCACAACGGTGATATACAAGTTGTTATTTCACCTTCTACAAGGACCGCCTTTGTCGAATACGATTCAACTAAAGTGGGAGAGACAGACACCCGCCAGCCATCTTATGCAACAAAGTTACATGTCAGTCGATGGAACCGGTCTCTCGTGCGTGGACGAGTAAGGTTGGTCCGAGCCGCTTCATCCCACAATACCGCTGAATCAAGAAAAGACTAAGGAGGGAAGCAATCTGAATATCAACGCCCACAAACTCCTTTGTGTTCTACTCGAGATCTCATCTACGCATAGACCTAGCTCATGATGCCACTATTGGGGAACGTTGCATGGGAAACAAAAAATTTCCTACGCACACGCAAGATCTATCCATGGTGATGAGCATCTACGAGGGGGAGAGTGGATCTACATACCCTTGTAGATCGCTAAGCGGGAAGCGTTAAGAAACGCGGTTGATGTAGTCGAACGTCTTCGTGATCCAAATCGCAATCCGTCCCGCGATCCAATCACGATCCGTCCCGCGATCCAATCACGATCCGTCCCGCGATCCAATCGCGGTCCTTCCGATCTAGCGCCGAACGGACGGCACCTCCGCGTTCAGCACATGTACAGCTCGATGACGATCTCCACCTCCTTGATCCAGCAAGCAAGGGTGGAGAGGTAGATGATTTCTCCACAAGCACAACGGCGTGGTGGCGGTGGTGGTGGAGCTATCCCGGTAGGGCTTCGCCAAGCACGACCGAGACGATCTAGTGGAGAACAGATCTAGAGGGAGAGAGAGGCAGTTGTGGCTTTTCAGGCGGTGGTTGCCCTCAAAACCCTCCACTATATATAGGAGGAAGAGGGGGTAGGTGGGGCGCCCTAGGGTTTCCCCTAGGGGCTTGGCCGGCCACAAGAGGGGGGAGTCCACCTCCCACAAGGGAGGTGGAGCCCTAGTAGGACTCCCTCCCACTTGGCCCTCTCCCCACCCCCTTGCGCAAGGGCCTCTAGGGGATGGCTGCCCAGCCCACCAGGGGATGGTGCGCCACCTCCTAGGCCCCATGTGGCCCCTGGGGTGGGTGGGCCCCACTTGGTGGACCCCCGGAACCCATTCGTCACTCCCGGTACACTACCGGAAGTGCCCGAAACTTTTCCGGAGCCCAAATACCACCTTCCTATATATCAATATTTACCTCCGGACCATTCCGGAGCTCCTCGTGACGTCTGGGATCTCATCTGGGACTTCGAACAACCTTCGGTCACAAACATACATAACTCAATACTACCGAAACGTCACCGAACGTTAAGTGTGCAGACCCTGCGGGTTCGAGAACTATGTAGACATGACCGAGACACCTCTACGGTCAATAACCAATAGCGGGACCTGGATGCCCATATTGGTTCCTACATATTCTACGAAGATCTTTATCGGTTGAACCTCTATGTCAAGGATTCAGCTAATCCCGTATGATGTTCCCTTTGTTCTTCGGTATGTTACTTGCCCGAGATTCGATCGTCGGTATCTCTATACCTAGTTCAATCTCGTTACCGGCAAGTCTCTTTACTCGTTCCGTAATACAAGATCCCGTGGCTAACTCTTTAGTCACTTTGCTTGCAAGGCTCATTGTGATGTTGTATTACCGAGTGGGCCCTGAGATACCTCTCCGTCACACGGAGTAACAAATCCCAGTCTTGATCCATGCCAACTGAACAGACACCCTCGGAGATACCTGTAGAGCATCTTTATAGTCACCCAGTTACGTTGCGACGTTTGATACACATAAGGTATTCCTCCGGTGTCAGTGAGTTGCATGATCTCATGGTCATAGGAACAGATACTTGACATGCAGAAAACAATAGCAATAAACTGACACGATCATATGCTATGTTCATAGTTTGGGCCTTGTCCATCACATCATTCTCCTAATGATGTGATCCCGTTATCAAATGACATCTCATGTCTATGGCTAGGAAACCTTGACCATCTTTGATCAACGAGCTAGTCTAGTAGAGGCATACTAGGGACACAGTGTTGTCTATGTACCCACACATGTATTTGAGTTTCCAATCAATACAATTATAGCATGGATAATAAACGATTATCATGAACAAGGAAATATAATAATAACCATTTTATTATTGCCTCTAGGGCATATTTCCAACAGTCTCCCACTTGCACTAGAGTCAATAATCTAGCTCACATCGCTATGTGATTTACATTATTATGAATCTAACACCCAATGAGTTCTGGGGTTCGATCACGTTTTGCATGTGAGAGAGGTTTAGTCAATGGTCTGCAACATTCAGATCCATGTGTTCTTTGCAAATCTATATGTCATACTGCAGATGCTACCACGCTCCACTTGGAGCTATTCCAAATGGCTGCTCCACTATACGTATCCGGATTGCTACTCAGAGTCATCCGGATTGGTGTCAAAGCTTGCATCGACGTAACCTAGTCACGACTATGCCCCCTCAACTCCTCTAGAGATTCGTCTTGAGACTCAATGATATCATTTGCCTCACCAAGTTGTTCCAAGAGAGCAACAAAGTGCTTATTGGATTCACCTTTGAGTTTACACAAGAATTTGTCAAACTCATTCTCGCCCCCCTTCGTCACCTCATGTTCATCCACACAATCCAACAAAGAAGGAGTGGTAGAAATAGAAGTTTTAATGTTTGAGGTTTTGACGTTGGAGGTTACCTGGGTGATACCTTTAGCCATAAGGCACCTAGAAATGTGGTTCTCATTGGGGTCACCGCAGAGTGACACCTTGGTTCGGGTAGAGGACGCAATAGCCAAAGCTGCCATTGCCATCCCTTCGCCACTAGTATCTTCGTCATCAACATCATCATCGGAGGCGTACTCTTCTTGAGCCACCAACACCTTGTGAGGCACCTTCTTGGTGAAGTTGTTCTTGTTGGGGAGGGACTTGGCCTTATCTTTGCGAATGAGTTTGCCACCATTGTCTTCCCTCTTCTCATATGGGCAATCCACCATGAAGTGACACACATTACCACAGTTGTAGCAAGTCCTCACACGTTGCTTGCCTTTTGATCCACTTGAGTTGTTCTTGGAGAAGTTGGGCTTCGAGTTCCTCTTGTTTCCCCAAAATTGCCTTGACGCAAGAGCCATGTGCTCGTGGTATGCATATTTGGTGTCTTCGGGGCAACTCTCTTCTTCTTCCTCTTCTTCTTCTTCTTCTTGAATGACCTTGGCCTTCAAGGCAAGGTTGGGTGAAGACTTCTTTGACCGTTGAACCCGAGCTAGAGCGTTGTCGGCGGTCTTGTTCAAGATGTTCATTGCAATGAATTCATCCAACACATCACCCGAGGACAAGGAGTGAAAGCCCGGCCTTTGATGGATGACGGAGGACATGACCTTGTTGAATGGCATGATGGCCTTGAGAAACTTCCGCTTGATCCAATTGTCATCCACATCCTTGCTACCATGATCCTTTAGAGCAACGGCAAGAGTTGTCACTCTCCGGTAGAGCTCACGAGGGTCCTCATCATCAAGCATCACAAATTCATCGGCCTCATCAAGAACCACCTCAAAGTTGGACCGTTGAATACTTGAGCTACCCTTGTACATGGACACAATGTGTTCCCAACAATCCTTAGCTCGAGTGAAGGGACGCAAGTGAGCAAGATCTTCAATGGGGACAACTGCTTGAAGGATGAACAAGGCGGAGTGATTGAGTTAATTGTCGGCCTCTTCTCTTGGAGTGAGGTTTCTTGGATCATGTGGGTAGTACCATTGCTCAATGATTCTCCAAAGTTGTGTTGAGCTTTGATTCAAATGAGACTTGATACAAAAAACCCAATTAGCAAAATCATTCTTAACAAGCTTAGGAGGAGGACCAAGATTAACTATATGAGGTGGGTGCACCGGTCCTCCATAGGTCATGGGAGGGGGCACTGAGGCAAAGGTACTCGTCCCACTATTTCCTTGAGGTAGCTTGTTCTTATCATTGCTAGCCCCCTCCTTGCCGGAGTGGACATCCTATGTTGAAGTGGTGGGATTAACCACTTGCAACGGATTGGTAGAGAGTTTGAGACCATCAAGGAATTTCCTTAAACATGGATTTGACCTCGGTCGTCATGGAGGATTTCAGCGAGGCCATGGCCTAATTTAAATCCTCACGAGATACCGTGTTCACACCCACGGCCTCGGGAAGTTCAACATTCCGATCCCCGTCGTCAACCATACTCTTCGGGTGGTGAAACCCTTAATAAAGATACGAGGCTCTGATACCAATTGAAAGGATCGATATGGTTGACTAGAGGGAAGGGGGGTGAAAAGGCAACTATCAATTTTTAACTTTTCTTTAGCAAATTAGGTATATAAACAAATAGGTTGTCTAGTTATGCAACTAGGTGAGCAACCTATATGATGCTAACAACACTAACAATGCAAGCAAGCAAAAGATATACAATGATAAAGCTTGCACAAAGTAAAGGTAAGAAGTAACCACAAGTGGAACCGATGGAGACGAGGATGTGTTGCCGAAGTTCCTTCCCTTTGAGGGGAAGTACGTCTCCGTTGGAGCGGTGTGGAGGCACAATGCTCCCCGGGATGCCACTAAGGCCACCGTATTCTCCTCCCGCCCTCACACAATGCGAGATGCCGTGATTCCACTAGTGGTGCACTTGAAGGCGGCAACCGAACCTTTACAAACAAGGTTGGGGCAATCTCCACAACTTAATTGGAGGCTCCCAACACCACCACGAAGCTTCACCACAATGGAATATGGCTTCGGGGTGACCTCTTCCATCTAGGGTGCTCAAACACCCAAGAGTAACAAGATCCGCAAGGGATTAGTGGGGGGAATCAAATTTCTCTTTATGGAAGTGTAGATCGAGGCCTTCTCCTCCAAACCCTAGAGAATCAACAAGAATCAATGGCTAGGGAACGAGATCGGGCAAGAATGAGCTTTGGAGCAACAATGTAGCTTTTAGGGGGGAAGAGGTGAGTCTCCCTAGGGAAGAAGACCCACTTATATAGTGGTTGAAAATCTGACCGTTTTCTGCCCACAAGTCGTGCATAAGCGGTAGTACCGCTCAGGGGAGCGGTACTTCCGCTTGCACGGAAGTACTAGGCGGCGCAGTCAGCTGACAGAAGTCAAGGAGGCGGTAGTTCCGCCGGAGAGGTACTACCACTCCCACAAGCGGTACATCTGCTTAACACTGACAAACACCCAGACTTAGCAGATAAGAGGGAGGCAGTACGGTAGTGCCGCTCAGAGCGGTACATCCGCTTCTAACTGCCGCTCAAAATCCACTCGAGTGTCGAAGACATCAGAGAGCTAAAAATAAGCGGAAGTGGGGCCGGAAGGGGAGGGCGGCAGTACCGCTCCGCTCCCAGCGGTACTTCCGCTCACAATAGACAGAACCGCCCGAGGACATCAGAGAGCTAAAAATAAGCGGTAGTTAACCCGGTACCATAGGGCGGCACTACCGCTGGAGCGGTACTACCGCCCACTGGAGTGGTACTTCCGCTTATGCTAGAGCTCACGGTCCTTAGGGCAGGGAGCAACTCCATTGTGCTAGGAAAGAAATTAAGAAGCGAATGTGTACGTGATTGATTCTCCCAACCTTTCCAAATGCGGACCCCCTCTTGATAGTACGGATTTTCCTATGACTCAAGTCCACCAACACTAAATCAATAGGGAAACATCGTCTTCTCTTTTAACAACTGAGGGGAAGAATAACCATCTCGTGTCACCTGATAATCTCTGAAAGCTCAATGCACACGGATAGTCCGCAAGGGTATTGTCATCAACCACCAAAACTACTTAGGGAAAATTATGCTCTTACATAAGCCTTTGGGGTGGTTACACGCCATGTTGATTTTTTTGTCTGTTTTCTTTTTGGTGACATACTTTTGGGTTTCTTGTTTGCATAATGTTTGGAGCAAGATCATTTTATTGTCTTCTGGTTTTATGCCTTATGTTTTATGTTTATGAAATGACTCTTTACATTGTGGTAGCTTTTAGTAATCATTTTGTGTGAGCTGGTTCTTTTGGTGAACTCGGCGCCATCATTTTGCCCGTGCGTGCCTTGGGAGGTGTAATATTATGGTTTTCTAATGTGAAGGGGCGGAAGCGTAGTGACTAAGGCAATAGGGATGTGTTTGGTTACGTAGAGTGAATAGTGCCTGCATTTTATACACATCTCACCAGCGCCTGGTTCAGAAAAAACAGGCAACAAACCAACATATGCATGTTGTTTGGTTACCTGCATTGCATCAATGGCCACTTTAGGGCCGGCTGTTTGGTTGCCCGCATTTGTGCTTAAGGGGTGAGTAGATGCAAACCACAGAGGTTTCGTTGCAGACACGTTTGTGTTCTGCTCGCCCCATTCAAATGTGGTGGCCTTACCACCACATTAGGCACAACAGTAGGCAGAGCACTAACAGAACATAAACTAGCAGGTAAACAACAGCTAACAGCAGAAAAACAAGCAACTAAACAGGCATACTGCTAACATGCATAAGTTTAAAGACAGTAGGGGCATCCCACGCCCCTGCTTCACCATAGGGTGCTGAACCCTGGACAAAATATTAACAGTTTCACAAGAAGTTCTCTCGTCACCGCAGCAAACTAACTAGAAGTTCATACTAACAAGTTCAGAGGGCGAAAGCAAGGTCACCGATGCAGCTGTGCCTGTTGCAGCGCACCCTGCATTTGACGGGGCTGTAGTGGTTGTAGATTTGGACCTTGAGGCCTAGGCCGGAGATGCGCAGGACGACGAGGTCGCCGGGGACGATCCTGTGGTGGTGGCAGAAGTACTGCCAGCCCCAGCCAAGCACCATCTGCCCCTCGAAGTTTTGTACCTGAACCTAGAACTCACACCACTTGTTCGCTGAGAGCCTGGCGACACGCGGGAGCTTGACCGTCAGCCACTCCTTCATCACCTCCACGAACCTGGGAGGGATGATGAGCATGGCGAGATCCTCCTCGTCCATGATTTGCACGTAAAAGTGAAGCGGCTCTCGGGACCCCTCCTCGTGGCCGCTCCTAGGAGCTCGTCCTCTTGAACGTGGCATGCTCATGAAGGCGACCCTGCCAGGCAGGTTCAGCCTCTTGAGCCAGCGGATCGTGAGGATGATGTCCATGGCGGCCTCGGCACCAGCGACGACATGGACTCCTCCTCCGGCCATGTCCCACTCCGTGTTCATCACCTTGTCAGGTAAGATGACATGGATTAGTAACAGGGCATTGGCAGCATGCTACATTTGCATTAGTACCTAAAGTAGCAAACACATTGGTCCTACCTACCATGAAAACCATGCACATAACGAAATCATCCAGCACCAATCTAGCTAGCATTCCCATGAACCCTAAGCATGAACATCAAACACACACCAACCTAGCTAACTAGCATCATGAACACTAAGCAGGAACATCAAAGACAACACCAATATAGCTAGCATGCCCATGAACCCTAAGCATCAGTGGTGTAGATAGGACCCAGGCTACAAGGGCCATGGCCCGGGTCGTAGCCCATGATTTCTTTGTTAACGGTAGCAATTTTGACACTGTAGAATATAATCTGCCTGGGCTTGCCCGGGGCCTGGCCTGATTCTCGCTACACCACTGCTAAGCATGAACATCAAACACCCACACCAATCTAGATAACATGCACATGAACACTAAGCAGGAATATCAAAGACAACACCAATATGACTAGCATCATGAACACATTGTACATCATGAGCACTAAGCATGAACATCAAACACAACATCAATCTAGCATGCCCATGAACACATTGTACATCATGAGCACTAAGCACAAAGCATGAACATCAAACACAACAATCTTGCATGCCTATGAACACATTGTACATCATGAGCACTAAGCATGAACATCAAACACAACATCAATCTAGCATGCCCATGAACACATTGTACATCATGAGCACTAAGCACAAAGCATGAACATCAAACACAACAATCTTGCATGCCTATGAACACTACTAAGCATGCACATCAAACACAGAACAAGCACGAACACTACCCCTGCCTATGAACAGTATCGTGCAAGAAGGGATCGAATCCAATCGATTCATTGGCATGCTACTGGTGAAAACCCTAATCTACACATCTACGAGCAGGGGGAGATTTGGTTCCTACCGGAGTGGGTGGAGCTCGAGCGTATGCCGGCCGGGGAGAAAACCCCGGCGGGATGGAGATGGCGGGCGAAGAGGAGGAGCCGTCAATGCCGATGGCCGTCAGCATTGGCTCGGTGCTCGTGGCCACGCACGCAATCGAGGAGGAGGGCGTCGTCGCCCATGGGTCTGCCGCGCTGCTCGGAGAAAACCCTCGGAGGGGGTAAAAAACCCGCCTAGAGGGGTTCCTCGCAGCGGCGCGGTGGCCGCCCCCTCCGGCGGCGCCACCGAACCCAGGACCACAAGGTCCGGATACGACGGCGGGGCCGGAGCGGCTGGCACTGCATTGGCCGGACGAGGCGGCCTGGTGCAGAGAGGAGACGGCGCACGCAAAGCCCTCATGAGATCGACCCCGAAGTTCGCCAAGCCGGCAGCCAACCGCTCGTGGATGCGGTTGTTGCCGGCGCTGATGGGGGTCAGCGGACGACTCATCGGAGGAGAGGAGAGGAGAGGAGAGCAACTGGTGGTGAGAGAATAGCGAGGAAGCGTGGTGTGAAAGGGACTGGACGGTTACACGAGAGAGATGGGGAGTTATGAGACGTCCCGTCCGTCTGCCACGCTCCCCGAGGCGTGCAGCGAAGAGTCACGCGTGGCCGCGCTCAGCCTGATGGCGGAGAAACTGCCGATTCGGCAATAGCTCGCGGTCCTGGCTCGGAACTGCTTTAAGTTTCGTGCGAGCCGAGGTGTGAGTGTAGCTTAGGCAACCAAACAGCTCATTTTCGCCACGCGCGGACCTGGTTGGCCCAAATGTGAGCAACCAAACACGTTCTAGAGGCCTTGGTTTGGGGGCGTGTCCATGAAATCCTCCCTTGCCTACTGCTACAGTCGCAACTGTTTGGAACTATTCACACTATAGTACCAAGGCTGGCCAACACGTGGCTCATTCTTGGCTATACAGCTGGTAATGTATGTAGTTGATTTTATCATCTATTTATATCAGTTTTGAGATTTCTATGTTTTTTCAATTTTCATTTTGTTTGTCCTCGGTCGCGGTGTTCCACCGAGAAAATTCTTCACAATATTATCTTTTGGTAGTCCCTCGCAAAAAAGAAATTTATCTTTTGGTGGTCTCTTTATTTTGTTTTAGATTTAGATAGGTGTATATATGTTGAATATGAGGGCTTTTCAAGTAGGCTGTGAGGATTAGTTTGGTTTAGGTTTAGGCCAGATGTGCATGATCTTCTCATGGTGATATACTGGCTGTTGGCCAACAGGTGTGCGTATTTTGTCAGTTCATTTGTATATTTGATTCCGGTGAGCGTGTATTATGGATGTAGAGGACTAGTCCATGGAGGGGAACGTTTGGAACTGGCAGGTATGAGCACCCGTTTAAAAAAAAATAGTATTTGAGGTCGAAAAATCATGAAATTTTTTGGCAACAAATTTGCTCACGAGTTACACTCATCTAAATTTTTTTTTGCCAAGAAATGACTTTCATAGTATTGTTGATGGAAGAAACAAAATCAGCACTATATTAGAGTTACTATTCACTCTATATTGTCCTGTAAACTTTGTTTTTTTCACCCAGATTTTTTACTGGAGTTTTTCTTTGTCAAATTTTTATGAGTACACCAGTAGGTCTAGCTTGTTTGAAAAAAGTTTCAAAGTTTTTTTACTATTTCCTGAATTGCTAAAAAATAAATCCCATATCAGGTTCGTCTACAACCAAGTTCATCAGGGTATTTTCCACTAGTCCATACCCTACTCTCGAACAAGATCAATAACAAGCAAACAAAATCCTCCACTGGTCCATACACTACTCTCGAACAAGGTCAATAACAAGCAAACAAAATCCTGACTCACGCGGCTAGATCGGCTTATTCTCACCCTTATAGGCAACCCTAGGCTCACACTTTGAAGAGAGCAGCAACTGGTTTCTTGCCACGGGTTCCATATTTTTCGTTCCACGTGGCTTCACTCTTTTCCAAGATAAAGCATATTTTCTTCCGTACCGAACATAAATATATGTTCCAAAAACAAGCTCCATCAAGAAAAGACTCGCAACAGTTTCTCCAAAACCCAACTGGGCAAGCATTTCAAAACTAAATTTGTCGAAACATACTTGAAATTGTCTATCGGCAGTTGGTAAAAGCCTAATGGATGCCCAGTTCACCGCAGCCTTCCAAATCCAAATGCAAGGATGGTGTGCGCTGCATACACACCTAGAGCTAATATGGACCATGGTGAAAAGATGCCCGGGGAAGTTCAACGTGGCCATGCATATGCACGCAACATACAATCTTGACAAGTGGCATAATATTCATCGGCTTCGAGAGTGAAATAGCAGCCACAGGTAGTGCAACGTACAGCCTGTAAGAAAAAAAAGGGTGCATCAGATGTTCAGTCGAACCCAAAGATATAATCCCTCTGTAACTTCTGTGTCAAAAAACGTCTTGTATTTTGATAAAAAGGGAGTAGTATACTGACACCGAGTCCAAAATAATCCAAGATATGGATGTCACAACCTCCCACTCTACAATTCTGAACCAATTTGAAATATTATGAAAATCACTACTATCATTCATTCTTGATATTTAATCACCAACCAACAGGTAAATAAAATAAAATAGTAGAGTAGACAATCTACCAATCTAGCATGGCTGGCAGTTTACTTAAATTCATCGGAGAAAATATGTACTCCCTCTATCCGGGTTTATGAGGCCTAATATGTATTTCAAGATTTACTTTCACCGTTAGTTAGAGCAATAATATGTGATATGTATGCCAAAAAAGTATACCATCGAATTCGTATTTGAAAGAAGTTTCCAACGCTATAATCTTTAAGTCATAATACATTTCACATATTATTGATGGTCAAAGTAAATCTGGAATACGTATTAAGCCTTACAACCCGAAAGGATGGAGTATGTGTATGTGCCACTAACCGGAAAAGAAGAAGAGTACGCAAACTAGATGACCATAAAATGTTAACCTGTCAATCTACAACATAATTGACCTGAGACATATAAATAGGACGAGCAGCCACAAAAGTAAACTGCACAAGTCTGGACATCGGTGCTGTAAGTAGGTCTGCAGCGACCATGGCAAATCAGACCCTTGATTTTCTTGATTTTTTTCTTCTATATTTGAGTGCTATGACACACATCGCCAGACGGAAATTTCTTACATGTGATACTCTCACTGGTGGATCTTTGAATAAGAACTACTTATCAAAAAGATCCATGTGTAATCAGCATTCTAAATTTATCAATGCGACCATAATGTCCATTCTCAGAAAGAAAGGGATTATAATCTGCAGTTGCCCAAAACTGAACAGCCTGACACTACAATAAAAATATGAATACTATCAATCAGACCTAATGACCACCATGTGATTCCTATACAGATACATATAAATCAATTTGAAGGGCATAGAATCGATTGAAAAACATGACGATAAATATAGGAAAAACCAAACTCATATGCTAATGTTGTGTGTCACACCTATGACACCACAACAACTGATTTTCCTAAAAATGCACCTAGCGTCCCGCACATCACCTCAAAAATTATCTCCAAGATACAATAATAAAAGCAAATAATAGTAAGGACAGGACAAACATACATACATAATTGCAAAGAATATGGGGATAACACTCACCTCAGAAGTGAACGTGCTCTCTGAAGACAATATACTTCCAGTGTAAGTACCAACAGATGTGGATTTCCTCATCCCACAATCAGTGTAAGTCTTGGTAACTGGATTATAGAATCTTAGCAATCCTGATGCAGAGATGACTATCTTCCCATCATTTAGAATGTCCACTGGTTGAGCAAACAGATTTTCATATTGGGGATCTATGATGTACCTTTTATTCCAGAGACATTTCTCAATATCCATCAAAAACCATAAGTCCCAAGGGCCATATTCAGGATCGTGTGCCATAACTAAGAACCCATCCAAACATACCAGTGATAGGTCCATGGCTAGACTAAAGTAACCGTACCTGCCATTGCTATCCTCAACAAAGCTGCGCACTGACATTGGACCTTTGACAATCTCCATCCACTCCTCTGTCTCAAGGTTGAACAAAGCCATGCTACCTGGTTCGACATGGTCACCAGAAAATGTGGGACGTCGAAATTCCAACAAGAAATAAACAACTCCATTGACAGTGACACTTTTGTTACGGTCACTTGCAATAGGGGCCGGAGGGCCCTGTTTGCCCCTCCATCTTGCATGGCGACCGTCATCAAGGGTGATGACCTCACAGAGAATTGGGCTAGACTCGCTGCAAGAATTATCGATGCTCACACAGCGTATAGCCTTGTACTCTCCCGTGGAGCCAACCTGTCCAAAGTCAAATGATTTTGGGAAGAAATGTTTGACGTGTGCATGCTCCTTTGCATGGCTATAGGGCAATGCAAACATATCCCCTGTGGCAGGGTTGATCACATGGCTGGCCGTACAGTGGTTACTTCCGGTGACACAAATAAGGTCCAGGCGGCATGTGCGCACCAACCTGGCATTCCTCATGCTGGTGGATATCCGCTTAACGACATTGCCAGACAAGTCCAGAATCTCAATGGTGCTTCTGTCATAAAAATCACCTGTACATGTTACAATTACTGGCCCAGGGTAGTGGGACTTGTGCGCTGCAACGAAGGGCGGATCTGAGAGGAGGGACCTCCAGGATCGGCTGACCGCTCGGAAGAGGCATAGCGTCTTTGCCGGGAGGCGCACAAGGATTTGAAGCAGCATGTCTTCAGGCAGCACGCCATCGCTGGATGGGGTAATGCACAACTTCCGCGGCATCACTGAGGGCAGGCGTCACACTTTGTCTGCAACAACAACAGGGGAGTATGCTTATCATGTTGCTCAATAATCAGGCGAGCAAGAACACCCAAATATGCACAATAGAGACAACAGATTCGCATCAAGTGGGCATTTTTTTTTCGATTTTCATTGTACTACTCACCAATCTTAGGTCTATTGCATTGCATTGCATTGCCCTTGCCTATGACTACTGACTAGGGGGTTACGAAATTAGTAGGTGCCACTGCAAACGTCTAGGGTTTCGGATGCTGATTAACACCTAAAACTAAGCCTAGCAAATCATCTACTGGTGAGGCCCCAGAGATAGGGGCTTGAGCAGTGAGAAGGGGAGGGCCAGGAAAAGAGGGAGGGGTTGTTACCACGGAGGCGACGCTGGTGAGGTGCGCGGGCGAGGCGGATGGATGGCGGCGAGATCGGAGGCGGCGGGGGAGCAGTGGCGAGTGGAGACTGGAGTCGCCTAGTGACGGGAGGCGACGCTGGTGAGGCGCGCGGGTGTGCGGCCGGAGGAGAGGGGTGGATGCCGACGAGGCCGGAGGCAAAGCGGAAGCGGTGGCGACTGGCGAGCGGAGAGAGGAGACTGCCGTCGGCGGGGTCGCTGGTACCTCGCCAAAGCCTACAGTCGGCTGTTTGGTACACCTAACAATACCACACTTTGTCACATAATATTGCCACATTTGTCTAAGGTTGGTTGTTTAAAATGAGAGCCATAAATTGGTAAAGGAAATCTTGCTACACTTTTTGAATGCATGTGACTAGCAAGAGGGCCCGTGCGTTGTAACAGGAGAAAAAAAATCATAATCTTCAATGATGATGACCACATTATGTTCACATATCATCGCATGATTTTAAAAATTTATGCACAAATGCAAGAAAATGTTTTTTCTGTTAAATTTATTCATAAGTTGAAGCAATGTTCACATTTTCGAAAAAATATCATGGTTGTCAAAAAACTTGGTAATTTAAAGAATTATTCTAAATTTCAAGAAACTTTTTTATAAAACATACTATAATATTCCGATCCACCCCGGCAGTTAATTCTTAAAAAATCACACGGGTATACGGTTACAAAGACTCAGAAGTATTACTGTTTAACTACATACATTCAATCATTTGTGAATTTTTTTACAAATTTCGGAACGTTTTTAAAATTGAGAACATTTTTTACAATTTACAAACATATTTCAAAAAATTTGAACATTTTTTATATTGTGAACTGTTTTTAATTATTTTTTTGAATTGGCGAACAATTCTAGAATAGAAGAACATGTTTTTTGAAGTTGGTGGATTTTTTTGAAATTCACGAACATTTTTATAAATGCATGAACATTTTCTGAATCAACAAGCATTTTCTGAATCAATAAACTCATTTATAATTCACAAACTGTTTTAAAAAATTCAGGACATTTCTTGAAATGCATGAACATTTTTGAATTAGCAAACATTTTCTTCAATTTCATTATAAAAAATACATGGACTATTTTTCAAAATCAAGGATATTTTTGCTTTCACCAACATTGTTTTTAAAATTGCGAACATTTATTTGAATGTGCGAACATTTTTACAACAATACCGTGCATTTTTTGAATTCACAAACATTTTATGTTTTCTTCAAAAAAAAAATCTCAGTTTTTTTTAAATTGCAAAAGTTTTTTGAAGTTCTAAATTATTTAATGTAGAAACAAAACGGAACAACAAAATGAAAATAAAAACCAAAACTAAAAAAACAGGCACGGACTGTTTTTAAAATTTTAGGAATTTTTTTAAAATGCTTGAACGTATTTTGAATTATCAAACATTTTGTTAAGTTTCATTAATAGTTTTTAATACATGAACTTTTGACAAACTTAGTCATAAACCAAACAGCCGTAGGCTTATCGGGTCATACAGGGCCGACAACGAGTACCGGGCGTTGCACTGTTTTGCATTATTTTTTTCTTTTTTTTCGTTTTTCATTTTTTCCTCGGTTTCCCTTTTTCCCTTCTTTCTCCTGTGTCTTTATTTTCTCGGTTTTCATTATATTTCTATGGTTTTTTTACTTTGTTGGACTGTACATTGGTTTTTGGGTGTTCATTTATTTATTTATTTTTATTTTTTCGTTATTTATTTCTTGGTTTTTGGTTTTATTCCTTTTTTTCTCTTGTTTTAAACACATATCTACTTTCCAAACACAATGTACATTTTTTGTTTACATCTAGAGCTTTTCTTACATGTTTAAACTTCTTTAAATACATGATTATTGTTTTTAAAATATATATTTTGATGTATACTTTTTTCTCATACACGATGCATATTGTTTATACATATGAAACATAATTTCTATACACACATCACAATTTTGAAACACAAGATTAACATTTTTTTTAAATTTTTTTTTTTGTTGTCAACCTTTTTCATATAAATTTTACATTTATTGTATACACAAGGAACATCTTTTTATGCACGGTTAACATGTTTTTGAACATTTTTTCAAATATGTGTTAAACATTTTTTTAATACAAGTGATAGCATATTTTTAAATGGTACAAAACAGTTTTTTGAATTACACAAACTTCTTTTTACATCGTACAAACATTTTTTAAGTATCACCTTTATTTTTTTTAAACACCTGAACATGTTTTAATGTCACAAACATTGTTTTGAAAGCTACCAATTTTTTTACAAAGGAAGGCACATGGTTGGTCAAGCACATCGAATCCCCCAAGATGTTTTGGTTGGCACATGGTTGCCCAATTAACCTTGCACTTGGTACCAGTGATTTTATCAGTTCCCACCCAAAGGAAGGTTCTTTCGATTTTGCTGATGCTCTTTATGATGGGTGGCCGGATGATCCGCATACATTTTTGAAATTATTTGAACCAACCGGACGAAATTCATGCAAACACGGCGGATTTCATACAAATCGGACGGAAATATTTACATTTTGGACATATTTTAACTAACACGGTAAAACTATGTGCACATCCGGCCATGCGAAGCTCCGTTCCCACGACACGGATACACTACACTAGTATACGACCGGCCGCGGCGGATCCCTCTGTCTTCCCCATGTCCGGCAACTCGCTTATCAGACCGACGGGAGCCCCGGAGGCATATTCCTCCCCCTTTTCCTATCTCCAGC
The DNA here is from genome assembly GCA_039707655.1 of Elymus sibiricus. Classification (NCBI taxonomy): domain Eukaryota; kingdom Viridiplantae; phylum Streptophyta; class Magnoliopsida; order Poales; family Poaceae; genus Elymus; species Elymus sibiricus. The sequence goes on from CM077669.1 coordinate 128,076,196, forward strand.
TATGCCACTTGCCGGAGTGACAAAGAGGGTGCTTCAGCGGGAAGGGAAGGATTGCATCCGCTTTCGTGAAGCGCGGGTACGTGCTTGTTTTTGGGGCATGGGGGCGGACGATGGCCTACGTTAGAGGACGAGACACCGGTTGTGGACGTCGGCGACTCGCCTGTGGTGGACATCTTGGGACCAAAGCGGCGGCAGCCTCCTGTGTTCTACTTTTCCTCGTCCACGACAGCGATGATACCCGTGTCGTCGTGCTCCCTCTTCTCCCGTGTCGGCCTGGAGTAACTCGCCACTCCTCTGTGAGCTGGCTTGGAGCGGCGAGTTGTTGAACCACGCGTCGGCTTGGAGCGGCAACTTGCTAGGCGAGGAAGGTGGAGCAGCGAGTTGCCTCACTCATATCCGGTGGGCTCGGCAGGCCACCCAATCAACTTTTATGCAGGAGAACTGCACTTCCTATTTGTCGGATGCCATCGAAAGGGTGAAGAAAATGGTGGAAAGGAGGAAATGGGGAGCAGCGGAGTGGTGTGATTCTTGCCCGGTGTCTGGCCTCCTTTAAATAGCGGGCGGACGGGAGGCTATTGCTCGTGGTTGTGTTTAATGCTGCCCGCTCATGAATCTACGCATGGCTGGAGTAGGTTTCTTGGCTTCCACGTGGGTTTAATGAAGGCATTTGATTGCGGCGAGGAGGCATGTTTAGCCAAGCATGCAGCAGACGACGCCCTCGTCCAGCGTGTCGCTTCAATGGCGAAGGCAGCGAGAGTTCGTGTCCTTCCTAAGTCGTCTTCAATGTGAAGTGGCACGCTTTACAGCGGCATGAATGCGGGCAGCTGACGCCAGACAGGAACGTGCGCAGGCGAGGGATGAGGGGTTTTGGAGGGCTAAAGGCGGGCTTGGGTGTTGTCCGGACGCCCGCAAAGCCCCACGTTTGTCTCCGATTTCCGGAAGAAAGTACGTCCGGACCATCCTACAGACCGATACATGCCCGTGGTTGACGGCTTTCGTGATCGAGACATCGCAGTCCGAATGGATATGGGAAGTTTGCGGGTCGTCGTTGTAGATGCCCTTGAGGTTGTGCCTCAATCCATCCATCTTTGTCGAAGTATGCCCTGTCCAGAAGAGACGCAATTTCTCGAGCGACACCAGTATGGATCGGTGATGTTCTCCTCAGCCGTCGACGTGACACCAACGCAACCCTTCTCAATGAAGGACTCGTTGGCACTGCAAAATCGCAACTGCTATATACTTCCAAGGTTGGGGGGCAGCCCCCCCCCCCCCGCCTCAACATTGCTCCCCCACTTCATCCAGTGTTCATCGTGGGAACGAATTTTAGTTTGACATCATGTCATGTCTATGATAGATGTCTCTTTCCTATTGTTATATGTGTTCTCTAGTTTATTTATACTAGTTGTCATGAGCATGATATGTTACATTAGAAGTTAGAGTAGAGTAGATGTTGTTTTAGAGTTGACATAGGCTAAACTAAGCCCAAGGTTAATCCATGGTTGTTGCATATAGTAATTTTTTGTTTAACCATTACAAATATTTAGAGTTATCAAAATATGTGTCGTGATCGACTAACTTGTAGTCATGGGATGTCTAGCATAGTTGAGTTGTATTATTCCATGCGTTTTTGCATAATTTCCATTATGCTAGATGTAAAATGGAATGCCTTGTTGTTTGGAATGATTACATGGTATTTCCTTGCCGCATAGCTCATTATTACCCATTCCCTCTTGTTTTTGGTTGTTTGTTATACTGGATTACATGGTTAGTTTCTTATGTCATGATTTAGGTCATATTGCTATATAGAATTTATGCTTATGGCCTAGAACTTAGTTTATTACTTTTCTATAATTATACATTTATTTACCTAGGTAGTAGCTATGCATGATTAATTGGTTGTCATATCTTGTTAGCACTTTCCCAAGTCGTCCATGCTTTATTGTATGTTCCGCATGTGTTATATGATAGCTAGTTTTTACTTTATGTTCGCACATATGGTTAGACTTCACTTGCTAGAGATACATGTTATGTTAGGGGTGTATCGAACCCATGTTTTTTAACTAGTATGGTTACTTTTACCATTACCATGTCATGTTGTTTTAATTGTAAAACTAGAATACATGGTGAGGGTGTACCGAATTGTGCCTTGTATGTTACCTAAGATGTTTATGTATGTTTCTGCAAGTGTAGGACGTGCTAGATAGAAATGCATTCATGCTATTATAATACAAGTTGATTGTTTGATGTCATGACCAATTATTACTTAGTTAGATGCTTGTATGCATACTCAATGTGCTTATACGTCAGAACTAGTATGTAGGGTTGTGTGATATTGTCATGCTTGCTGTTTATGTTTGTTGTCATCAACCAAGTTATGTCATAGATATGAGTTGTTTTATACTGGTAGCCTACTGTGGTAATGTGTGTGATGGTCATCTCCATGCTTCGCATTATATCTAGTTTATCTAGCTATTACAATGTTGTGTGCATAGCCTTCTTCATATCTAGTTTATCTAGTTGTTGCATTGGTATATGTCTAGTTGTCGTTCATGCAAGTGATCTTTCATGTCTTGTTATGTCTGTGTTATAGTTGAGTACTTAGTCTCTTGTGTATTCTTATGGATGATTACCTTGGTCTCATGATAGCCTCAGGAGTGTTGAGTCTTGTTGTAATAGTTCATCACATGCTTAAGATAGTTTACCTTTCATGTTAGTTGAGTTGTGCCTTCTTCATATGCTTAGCGTGCATAGGTTGCTTGTTGTTTAAGCATGTGGTGGTAATCTTATTGTTAGTGGTTATTTAGATATTTTTGTTCTTTAGAGCATGTCATGTGTAGAATCTTGCAATTATCATGTATGTTTGATTCTGCTTGATATTAACCATTATAAATATTTATTAGTGGTTAATTGTTACTTTTTTTATCATGCCATGTTCTTGCTTGTGGTATGATAGGATTGTATTAGCATGTGTTACCATGTCATGTCTAGGACAATTGTTGTTCATTTATTGAATGTGTTGTTTCAGTTATTTATATTAGTTGACACATGTTTTGATTTGTGATATTGGATCTATTTGGTTTAGTATTGCTTTAGGATCGATCATGGATCCAACTCAATCCATGTTGTTGAATGATGTGTCATTGCTTAACTAGTTTGGTTCATAATGTTGATTGGAATGCTTGCCTTTGAATTATTATAGTTGATGTATATGATTGGTTGCTATTGACCATTATAAATATTTGGATCCTATTCAAATATTTATTTGTGGTTAACTTTTCCCTTTATCTTGCCATGTTGTCATTGTGTAGTTAAATGCATATGATGGTTCCTTTTCATGTGTGTTGGTGCCATTGCGTTTGCTATGTAGTAGTTTCCTATATAGTTAATTAGTTGAGTTGTGTAGTGGGTGTTGGATTCTACCGTAGGTGCATCGGCTGCAATATAAAATTTTCCTACGCACAGAACAACCAGGATCATGATATAGAGATGGATCACAGATCATTACCACTAGACGCGCAGTGCCGTGCAGCGGAAGTAGAGTTGGGGCAGCGCGTCCAGAGCCGTCTCCTCCTCGTCCGATCTCCCTCGAACAGCCGGTCGTTGGATCCCACGCAGGTTCGCCGGAGCGGCGCAAGTGCACCGCCTCTAACGGTATCCGCGCGTGCAGGAGGAACACCATGCGGTGGATTGCTAGGTCTGATCACATAGTCGGTGGCGAGTGGAGGTGGCTACTTGCAACACATGCAAAGCCCTAATGATGGCGCTGAAGCGATCAGCCGAATGAGTGTGCCGCACCTCCACTAAATTTAGGCATCCGTCGCGGGCTCAACACTTGGGCCTCGCACGGATCCTAAAACCCATAAGTTCCTTCCCTTAAGCGCGTGACCCCTTAGGTTCTCATTCACTTGGTCGCGAGTCTGATCATATCCGGCTCGGCTAGTTGGTAGCGAGCTCTAGCAAAGCGTGCCGACTCCAAATGTCCGAGGAAGCTGGTTAGGCGAACCTGTACTTCACACTTCTGTTCCCTTTGCCACACGATATATGTTGTCATGCTCAAGGCGACATGGTCATCCTTGTTGCAGCATGACCTCTTTCTCGTTCCGGTGAATTCGACCAACACTTCAGATTATCTCATAATCCTCATCGGAGGGGCAAATCCCTTCTTGCTCAACCATGTCTCGCAGCATGGGTCCAGCAAGCCCGAAACCTACCTTTATAACTACCCAGTTACGGAGTAGCGTTTGGTCGTCCCAAAGCAGGTTTATCACCATCCGGAGTACATGCGTCAGGTCAGGTCTTAGGACATTGAACGTATGTTCTACTAGAGACTCACATATGACCTACCGCTGCGTCTCATAGTCGGGTACATCCAACTCGGACCTTATCTCGACTCGGATCCGACTATGTTGAATCCGACCAGATCTTTCTGAGTCCATATTATTCGGCTAGCATAGAATGCTACATGGTCAGTGAGACTGGACCATCCACAGTGTCATATGCTAGTCTAACTGGCTGCGCGTCCACACAGCCCTTTCGACTAGGGACCATTTAGGACAGTCATCATACAATGTATAGTCTCACAAACAAGTCATGTACTTGTTAATACACACCGTTGATAATGTCCAAGGACTATCTTTATTCATAAACACATAGGAAATATCATCATACATGATTGCCTCTAGGGCATATCTTCAACAGTGGGCACTACTAGTGGTTAGTAGCATAGTTCGTATGAGAATGTTAGTCCTGTTGGCAACCCTTGCTTAGTCATCTTCAACCTAAACCATGTCACTTCATTGAATCACCTCTCTTACCTCCCTATCAAGTTACCTCATTCCGAAATCTTCATCTTGATCAATATCTTGCTATCCATCCACTCTTAAATTGTTTTGGATGTTATTTGGATTTACTTTTGCTTTGGTATTTATTTATTTTCATCTGGTATAGTTACGACGAGTAGGGAGTGACAAGGTTGGACATGGACAAAAACAGGTTACCGAAGAAGGTCTCGGCAACGAAGGCATGCCTCTTTCTTTGATCATTCTTATCCTATGTTTTACAAAATTGCATTTGTATGGTCACTATATGAATGTTGTTTTAATTCTCGTAGCTAGTGTGTTGATTGACACATTACCTTGATCCACTTGTCGCGTGTTCAATTGACACCTGAGTAGAATTATAGTATTGCAGTAGAGTAGAAATGCTTAGACATGCTTATTACCCTATGGGTGCTTTGTTTAATGACCTTTGAGTCATTGATAATTGAAACTTATTGCTGAGCTAGGCCGGTTGGCACTTGTTGATTTCCTCTATCCTCTCTACTCTGGGTGAAACTTACCATCTAAATATTGGCGCGGGCAACAGCTGAATCAAGGATTGAAAGAGCGATTGGTTGCCTTCATAAGTTGAAGGGGGCAATCCATCATCTGTGCCGCATGAGGCCTAATAAGTCTTGGATTTGAAGATTGTGTTAGCAGTGCATCCACATGCTATATGGGCACTAGCTTGGTTGATTAGTTAGTTCACCCTTATTGTCATCATCGCCGTACCACATATTTGAAAGTGCTAGTTATCGACTAGAAGGGGGGTGAATAGACAATTTTTATGAATAGCTTCAAAACAGGCAATATATTCGAAGTATGCGGAAGCAAATCCGGATCAACATGAATAATAGGTCAAGGAACTACACAGGGCAAGCGTAGGCATCATGCATATTGGATGGTATCAATGATAAGCACATGCAATTATGAAGACAAAAGGTAACTAGTTGAATGTCTTCAATGAATGTCTTCACACAGAGACGAGCAAGCAAAGGCTTCATAGTGCAGTACAGTAAGTAAAGGAGTGAAGGAGATAGAACCAATTGCTCAATGAAGATAGTGGATTTGTTAGACCATTTCCAACTGTTGTGACAGTTGTACGTCTGGTTGGGGAGGCTGAGATTCAACTCAGAAGACCGCGTCTTCACCTTATTCCCCTTGAGTTAAGATCACTTAGACCTCTCCCAATCACTCTGGTAAGTCTTCAAGGTAGACTTCCAAAACCTTCACAAACTTGGTCACTCGGCAATCCACAATGGCTCTTGGATGGTCTAGACCATGACAATCATAGTCTTCAAGTGTAACAAGTCTTCGGCTCTCTCAAAACAGAATGACTTCGGTGATGCTCAAACACACTAGCTCTAGGTGTTTAGGGGTTTATCCTCGCAGGATATCTCTCTCTCTCAAAGTCTTTGAGGTGGATTTCTCTCTACGCCAAAAGTCGTGCAATAACCTAAGCAACCATCAACTTATGGTGGAGGGGGTGGGCTATTTATAGCCAACAGTCAACCCGACATGAGATGACCGAACTGACCCTGGGTCAGTGGTCGGACCGACACATGTACCAATGGTCGGATTTCAAACACACGTGAAAACTTTACTTGGGATACAAGCAAAGCTGACTCAACCAACTTTAGAAGAGGTTTCCTCTCATTATCTTCACTCGGAAGACATAGGTATTTGGGTTGAGCATCACGTCAGTTTCTGACTTCGATCGCCTTCACCCCACTTAACAGTACGGTGGTTCCTATGACTCGGGAAAGGAGAAAATGGAACTACCACAAGACTAAGTCTTCGCGTTCCATTGTCTTCGAGCAATTGGCTTCGCGTACCACCACTATCTTCAATGTCTTCAGACATTTTTAGGGGGCATCTTCAACGGTTAAACCAAAACTTCTGGGACTTCTATTTGTGTTATCCTGTGAAAAACACATTAGTCCCTCAACCATGTTTCTCTTCAATACTCCAAAACTAACAAGGGGTGGCACTAGATGCACTTATAAGATGGGATAGCTGACTTGCGAGGAGTATCCTCGGCACAAAAGGGAGGCCCGGACTCTGAACCGTGGTTACTTCCGTGTTTAAACCTAGTGGGCCTGGCACAGTAAGTGTGGTCAATGAAAGACCTCGTCACAATCTCCCTGTTAGTATACCAAATGGTGTACTACGCCAGCGGCCACTGGTGGCACTAAGGCGGAATTGTGTCGTGTGGATAAAGTGTACAACCTCTGCAGAGTGTAAAACTATTCGAATAGTCATGTCGACAGTCATTGTTGACACATGAATATTTCTTGACATACATGACCTGTCTTGCGTATTCCCTCTTTGCTCCCATTTTTCGAACCTATGAAGGACGAGTTGACCGAGGATCCCCACTTTGAAGAAAGTTATTCTGGAGATAAAACATGTTTTCATCAAAAACTACTTTTATCCAACTACTATATTTTTTAAACACAACTAGCTTTTATGCAAACGAGCCATTCCTTTGAAGCCATGTGTAGCTATTAGGTCCTTCTCCGAGGGAGGCATGTTGAGTATGTAATGTACTCATGGAAATACTTTTGTTCACAATAGATTTATATGAAGACAAAGGTGATGACTACGAATACTATGGTGATCTGTAGGAGTGAGATCACGTGGACTAAATCGACTGTCTGTGGCTGAAATAGAGTCGCTACACATTTTTACTTTCCGCTATTTTCTGAATGTAATAAATGTCATGAGACATTTCTCTATGTATGTCTTGTGGAAATATTTATTAAATTTGTAAGACGTTTACATATTGTGCAATGATACCATTTCGTTGTGTTGTCAACAATGATCCTGGTTTTTTTTTTGAACAGTTAAAACAGCAGGAGAGTCTCCTACTGTTGCTTCATTAAAGAGAAAGAACCAAAGTTACAAAGTTATAATTACATGTCTCAAGTTTGCACAACTATTAGCCTCTGTTTAAATAAGGACCGGCCTACTTTTTACACTTCTAGAGGGCAAGGCTTGTGATAAATGACTCTAGAAAATAGAGCTTGTCAGAAGGTAATCTATACCCAAGAATTGCCAGATCACCCTTAAACATTCTGGTCCAATTTGCATGTGTTGGTTGTTCACCATCAAAACATAGTTCATTCCTTTGCTTCCATATATTCCATGTAGAGAGGATAGTGATTTCTTTGAATAGAGGACGATTCCATCTTGTTTGTGATCGGTCATACTTCATTTGCATATCCAACGTGGCCTCCCAGTGTACATCAATCACCTGCCAACATCTTCTAGCAAAAGTGCAATCATAGAACAGGTGGGCATTTGTTTCCAACTCTCCTGATGTGCACATCATGCATGCGTGATCCTCCCTTATGTCAAAGTGTCTTCGAAGCAGCATGTCTCTTGTGTTTACACGATCCATCATCATTAGCCAAGAAAAAACCTTATGCCTCATGATACAATTCGATTTCCATATTGAAGTTATGTACTTTGGGGCCTGCAAATCCCTGAACATGAATTTGTAAAATTTGTTTGCTTTGTAATCAGCCTCACCCCAACATAAGATCCATTCATCAGTGGCCATGTGATTTAATGTCATAGCCTTGACTGTTTGCATGACATCCTCTAGTTCCGATCGAGCTTCCAACGACAAAGGCAGGTGAAAATGCATGTCATGATTTGTATTCGCACTGAATTGTGCCAAAGAAATATCCTCATTCTTCACGAAGGAGAACAGGCGTGCATGCATGTCCATGTGCGCCTGATTATCCATCCAGATATCTTTCCATGACAGAATAGTGTCCCCAGCAGCTGGTATGCACGTTGTGATTCCTCGGTAGATGTTCATCAAGGAGAAAACATCCTTCCACCAAAATGACCCGCACAGCTGCATTACCTGGGGTGGAGTGTTGTCATAGTGAGCATTCCAAATCATCATTACCCAAGGGAGATCTTTCTTGTGCATGAACTTGTGAAGATATTTGAGAAGAAGTGCATTGTTTTGAATTTGGAGGTTTATCACTCCTAATCCTCCCTTTTTCTTTGGTCTGCACACAAGATCCCAAGCCACCAGAGAATTGGAGCGTGCATCTCTGTCAATCACTTTTCTCCATAGGCAGTGCCTTCGTGCTTTGTCAAATGTTTCAATGAGCTTTAGAGGAAGTTTGAGAACGCACATTGCAAAAGATAATAATGATGAGAGGGCTGAATTTATAAGCTGAACTCTTTCCCCATATGACAGCCAAATAGCAGTGCCAGTCAGCCGTCTCTCAATCCTATCCACAAGGGGCATTAATTCTCTCACAGTAGGTTTAGTGGTCCCCAAAGGCAAACCCAGATAAGTGAACGGCATAGTGCCAACCTGACAGCCCAGCAAGGTAGCTAGATCATGAGCTATTTCCACAGATGTGTTAATAGGGATGGGCTGTGACTTATGGTAATTTATCTTCAGGCCAGTAGCTCTAGCATATGCATCTAGCAGTTGCTTTGCAGCATTCAGTTCCTCAGCTTTTGTTGGTAATATGAGCAGAGTGTCATCTGCATACTGTACCACTGGATATTGTTCTGTAGCTGGTTGATCAATGGGTAAGTTTAAATGTCCCTCTTCCCAAGCCCGATTGATCATAGCTTGTAGTAGGTCTGCTGCCAAAACAAAAAGCAAGGGAGAGTAAGGATCTCCTTGGCGCACTCCCCTTTTACATTTGAATTCTTTGCCAGGAACCCCATTAAGTAGAATCGAGGAGGATCCAGACTCAAGGATCATTTTAACCCACATACACCATCTATCATCAAAAACTTTGCATTTAAGCATCTCTAGGATAAAAGAGTGATCCATTGTATCAAAATCCTTAGCAAAATCAAGTTTGAGTATCACAATGTCCTTGCCAGAATGTTTGCATTGGTGTAAATATTCATAGGCCCAACCTAGGCAATCCTGTATTGTCCCTGTTTTGATAAATCCATATTGATTTCTATGAACAATTTGTAAGATAATCCTTTGCAGTCTTTCAGCTAGTAATTTAGTGAGGACTTTCAGAACACAATTCAGTAGAGATATTGGCCTATAATCATTCACAGTTTCTGGCGAGAGGGCTTTGGGGATTAGAGTGGTCAAGGATGTATTAAGACAACTGAGGTTTATCTTCCCCTCCCAAAATTCATCACAAAACTTGTAAAAGTCCTCTTTAATTATGTGCCAACATAACTTCAAAAACTATCCATTAAACCCATCTGGTCCTGGTGCTCTGTCTGATGGTATAATACTGATCACATGATCAATTTCCTCTCTAGTGAATGGCTGTGATAAGTCTTCCAAACCAGGGTGGCACTGTATCAAGTCTGACGACTGGAAATCATAACTTATTTCCTCAGATATACCCATTCTATTTTTAAAGCATTCATAAAATGCAACAGCTTTTTCCTCATGACTATCAATTGTTTGTCCATCTGGCGTTTGCAGAGAGGTGATGGCATTTCTCCTATATATCTCCGTAGCACGTGCATGGAAATATTTGGTATTTTCTTCTCCATGCACTGCCCAACGGTAAGTGCATCTTTTCCTCCAATATTCACTCTGATACTTTAGCAGCCTTAATACGTGTTTTTTGAGGATTCTTCTGAAATTTCCTTCAGGTAGAGTTAACTCTCTAAGTTCCTCTATTTTGTCTATGTGCAGTAAAACCTGATTGCACTTTTCAATGAGCAACTTAAGCTTGGAAATCCCTTTGCTCCATTTTTTCAAAGCATATCTTAGTCTTTTGAGTTTACGTGATATTAGAGTAGCACTGTTTGATGCTTTGAAAGGCCTATTCCACGATTCCTGTACTATTTGCATGAAACCAGGATGCAATGGCCATAAGCTTTCAAATCTAAACAGCTGACAACGGGGGATGGAGGTCTGTACTGAGAGGACACATGGCACATGATCTGAGATGGGTTTGGCTAAAGCTTTCACCATTGTATTTGGAAAAGTTGAAATCCATTCTGGAGAGGAGAAGAGCCAATCAAGTTGCTCCAACAATGGATTTTCCTGCATGTTGCTCCACGTGTAACGCCGACCTTTGATAGGTAATTCAAGTAGTGCTAAAGAGCTGATAATCTCATTAAACTTAAGCATGTCATCAATGTTACCACCCGGCAGATTCTTGTTTTCTAATGATCTCATAAAATTAAAGTCACCCATGAACAACCAAAGATCCTCCACTTCTATAACAAGAGATTGAAGCCATTGTGTGAATAATTCCCTGTCATGCCCCTCACATGGTCCATAAATATTTGTTAAACGCCAGAGTACGTTAGATTGTACGGAAGTCATTTGAATTGTGAGGGCAAAAGAAAATTTGAGTACAACCACACCCGAGAACATACTACTACACCAAATGATAATAAGACCTCCGGAGGCGCCGGTTAAAGGAACATACTCAAATTTATCAAATTTTCTAGGACAACACTTGCGAAGAAAAGAGTGATCAAAGTCTTGTTTTTTTGTTTCTTGTAGGCATATAATGGAGCAATTAGATTCATCTACTTTACTACGTAGAGCCAAACACTTCTGATCATCATTCATGCCCCGCATGTTCCAGCATAAAATGTTCCACGAAACATTCATGACCACAAAATAAATAGAAGTAGCAACACAAAAGGTAAAGAAGATAGCTTATAAACCAGGCCAACCCTCAGTTACTTTTGGTCTCAACTGAATCCCCCTTGTGCTTGGCCAGCAGGATCTCCCTGGTAATTTCCTCTTTAGGGACACCACACTCCACCGTTGCCACGTGCTGAATCTGCTCAATAGAGAATGGGGGAGGGATGGGGTCAACTTCCATGTGTTCCAGTCCCAGGCCCACATCTGCAGCGAGTACTGATGGTGGAAAGCGGGGTTTGACATGAGATTGCTTCTTATTGTTGTCCGCCATAGATGGAGCTTTAAAACCCTGAAAACGGGTCGACCTGACACTACGGCGTACCTCGGACACATGAAAGCACAACATGCTCCCTTGGTGGTTTTGATAATTCATGACAACATACATTGTCTCTTGGACTAACATTTCTACCTAGTGTATTTCAGGTGAAAGTCCATAGAGAGAGATGGGTTGGCAAAAAGGATTGTGAGGAGATACCCCTAGATGCAAGGATATGGATTGGCCAAGCTTCAAGCAAGAGGACTCTACATTTTACTTTGTGAGAAATCACTTTGAGTCCATAGGAAAGCCAATACTATTAAAAGGGGGTAAGGTACTGTTGGTGAACAAGATGCTCCACGTGCACAAGTGATAGTCACCAAAAACACCCACAAGCTCTTCCACAAATGCACCTACCACTCAAATCGGTAAGACCAACAATTCCTATTCGGTCTCACCGAGATTCAAACCCTAGACAGATCCTAAGCCAAACCCTAGCACATCGGTGCAGCCGATTCTTATTCGGTGCCACCGAGTTCAGCTTGCCAACTTTCGGGTACCCTATTTTCAAGAATCGGTACCACCGAGTTTTGCCAATCGGTCTCACCGAGATTTGGACCAACTTTCTGGTTAGCCATTCTCAAGAATCGGTACCACCGAGTTTTGTGAATTGGTCTCACCGAGTTTTGGACCAACTCTCTGGTTAGCCGTTGTCAAGAATCAGTACCACTGAATGTTGAGAATCGGTCTCACCGAGTTGTGTTTTCTGACCTTTGGTCATCTAATCGGTACCACCGAGAGTTATGTATCGGTCTCACCGAGATTTAAAAGTTACTGCCTTTTGGTCACTTCGGTACCACCGAGTTTTACAATTCGGTGTCACCGAGTTGGTCGCTTTAGGTGTAACGGTTGGATTATTGGGGATGCCTATATATACCCCTTCACCACCACCCACTCGAAAGAGAAGCACTCAGAACTATTCCATACTTGCCCTATCCTATTTTCTGAGAGAGAGCCACATACTCATGTGTTGAGATCAAGCTATTCCATTCCTACCATATGAATCTTGATCTCTAGCCTCCCCAAGTTGCTTTCCACCAAATCAATCTCTTCCACCATAGCCAAATCTGAGAGAGAGTGATTGTGTGTTGAGGAGTCTATCATCTTGAAGCACAAGAGCAAGGAGTTCATCGACATTGTCGAGCCTGTTACCTTTTGGAGGGTGGTGCCTCCTAGATTGGTTAGGTGTCGCTTGGGAGCCTCCTACTTCGTGTTGTGGAGTTGAACCAAGAAGTTTGTACGGGCAAGGAGATCGCCTACTTCGTGAAGATCTACCCATAGTGAGGCTAGTCCTTCGTGGACGGAAGCCGTTATGGAATAGTCAAGGTTGCTACTGTTGGAAATATGCCCTAGAGGCAATAATAAATTGGTTATTATTATATTTCCTTGTTCATGATAATCGTTTATTATCCATGCTATAATTGTATTGATTGGAAACTCAAATACATGTGTGGGTACATAGACAACACTGTGTCCCTAGTAAGCCTCTAGTTGACTAGCTCGTTGATCAAAGATGGTTAAGGTTTCCTAGCCATTGACATGAGATGTCATTTGATAACGGGATCACATCATTAGGAGAATGATGTGATGGACAAGACCCAAACTACGAACGTAGCATATGATCGTGTCAGTTTATTGCTATTGTTTTCTGCATGTCAAGTATCTGTTCCTATGACCATGAGATCATGCAACTCCCTGACATCGGAGGAGTACCTTGTGTGTATCAAACGTCGCAATGTAACTGGGTGACTATAAAGGTGCTCTACAGGTATCTCCGAGGGTGTCTGTTGGGTTGGCATGGATCAAGACTGGGATTTGTTACTCTGTGTGACGGAGAGGTATCTCAGGGCCCACTCGGTAATACAACATCACAATGAGCCTTGCAAGCAATGTGACTAAAATGTTAGCCACGAGATCTTGTATTACGGAACGAGTAAAGAGACTTGCCGGTAACGAGATTGAACTAGGTATAGAGATACCGACGATCGAATCTCGGGCAAGTAACATACCGAAGAACAAAGGGAACAGTATACGGGATTAACTGAATCCTTGACATAGAGGTTCGACCGATAAAGATCTTCGTAGAATATGTAGGAGCCAATATGGGCATCCAGGTTCCGCTATTGGTTATTGACCATAGAGGTGTCTCGGTCATGTCTACATAGTTCTCGAACCCGCAGGGTCTACACACTTAACGTTTGGTGATGATTAGTATAGTTGAGTTATTTTGTTGGTGACCGAAAGTTGTTCGGAGTCCCGGATAAGATCCCGGATATGACGAGGTATTGGAAAGTGCAAAAGGAAGTTTTGCTGCTGCCTTAAGCGGTACTACCGCTGGTAAGGCAGTACTACCGCGTAAGCGGTACTACCGCTTGTGTGAAGCGGTACTACCGCATAAGCGGTACTACCGCTTGTGTGAAGCGGTACTACCGCTCGTGCGCGGTACTGCAGGGATCCGAGTTGGACTCTTTCCCTGCGGGCCAAACCGACCTTGTGCGGGCAAAACCGACCTGGAGGAGGCTTTTACTCCAAGTTTAGACCCCAAGGCTCAACATATAAATAGAGGGGCAGGGCTAGCACGCGGGACACATTAAGATTTCCCAAGCCGTGTGTCGGCAACCCTAACCCTCTAGTTCTCTCGTCATAATCTCCGTAGTGCTTGGCGAAGCCCTGCAGAGATTGTTCCTCACCAACATCACCACGCCGTCGTGCTACCGGAACTCATCTACTACTTCATCATCGCTCGCTGGATCGAGGAGGTGAAGGCGTCATCAAGCCGTACGTGTGTTGAACGCGGAGGTGCCGTCCGTTCGGCACTAGTTCGTGATCGGATCGAGGGACGACTTGCGATTTGGATCGCGGAGACGTTCGACTACATCAACCGCGTTTCTTAACGCTTCCGCTTAGCGATCTACAAGGGTATGTAGATTCACTCTCCCTCTCGTAGATGCTCATCACCATGGATAGATCTTGTGTGTGCGTAGGAAATTTTTTGTTTCCCATGCAACGTTCCCCAACAGTGGTATCAGAGCTAGGTCTATGCGTAGATGAGATCTCGAGTAGAACACAAACGAGTTGTGGGCGTGGGTGTATACATATTGCTTGCCGTTACTAGTTGATACTTGATTCGGCGGTATTGTGAGATGAAGCGGCCCGGACCGACATTACGCGTACGCTTACGCGAGACAGGTTCCTTCAACTGACATGTAACTTCGTTGCATAAAGATGGCTAGCGGGTGTCTGTCTCTCTCACTTTAGTTGAATCGATTTCAATGAAGAGGGTTCTTTTAGAAGATCAAAAAGCAATCACTACACCACGTTGTGGTTTTGCGTAGGTAAGAACGGTTCTTGCAAACCCGTAGCAGCCACGTAAAATTTGCAACAACAATTAGAGGACGTCTAACTTGTTTTTGCAGGGTATGTTGTGATGTGATATGGCCAATTACATGATGAGATATATGTGATGTATGAGATGATCATGTGTTGTATAGAATATCACGACTTGCATGTCGATGAGTACGGCAACTGGCAGGAGCCATAGAGTTGTCTTTAATTATTTTCGCCGTTTTGCTTTACTTTATCGCTATGAGTTAGCAATAGTCGTGGAAGCAACAGTCGGCGCGACAACCTCATGGCGACACGTTGATGGAGATCATGGTGTCATGCCGGTGACGATGGAGATCATGCCGGTGCTTTGGAGATGGAGATCAAAAGCAGAAGTTCATGGCCATATCATGTCACTTATGATTTGCATGTGATGTTAATCCTTTTATGCATCTTATTTTGCTTAGGACGATGGTAGCATTATAAGGTGATCCCTCACTTAAATTTCAAGATAAAATTGTGTTCTCCCCGAGTGTGCACCGTTGCGAAAGTTCGTCGTTTCGAGACACACCGTGATGATCGGGTGTGATAGACTCTACGTTCACATACAACGGGTGTAAGCCATGTTGCATGTGCGGAACACTCGGGTTAAACTTGACGAGCCTAGCATGTACAGACATGACCTCGGAACACAAGAGACCGAAAGGTCGAACATGAGTCATATAGTAGATATGATCAACATAAAGATGTTCACCATTGAAACCACCTCAACTCACGTGATGATCGGACTTGAGTTGGTGGATTTGGATCATGTTACACTCGAATGACCGGAGGGATGTCAATTTGAGTGGGAGTTTTTAAGTAATATGATTAACTAAACTCATTATCTAGAACAATAGTCTAAGTTGTCTTTGCTATATTTATGTTGTAGATCATGGCTCGCGCAGTAGCACCCCTGAATTTTAATGCGTTCCTAAAGAAAGCTAAGTTGAAAGATGATGGAAGTAACTTTGTGGACTGGGCCCGTAATCTAAGGATTATCCTTACGGCTTCCCAGAAGGCTTATGTCCTTGATGCACCGCTTGGTGATCCACCCGCTCCAGTTGAGTCTCTAGACGTTGTGAACGCCTGGCAGGCTCGTTCTGAAGATTACTCAATAGTTCAATGTGCAATATTGTATGGCTTAGAACCGGGACTTCAAAGACGTTTTGAACGTCATGGAGCATATGAGATGTTCTAGGAGTTGAAGTTTATCTTTCAGAAGAATGCCCGGATCGAGAGATATGAGATCTCTGATAAGTTCTATGCTTGCAAGATGGAGGAGAACGGGTCTATCAGTGATCACGTACTCAGAATGTCTGGGTACTCCACCCGTCTGGCTGAATTGGGGATGCCCCTTCCGCCAGAGGCTATCACTGACAGAGTTCTTCAATCATTGCCACCTAGCTACAAGAGCTTCGTGTTGAACTATAACATGCACGGGATGAACAAGTCAGTCGCCGAGCTGTTTGCGATGCTGAAAGCCGCTGAGTCTGAAATTCAGAAGGAGCATCAAGTGTTGATGGTCAATAAAACCACTAGTTTCAAGAAAAATGGCAAGGTTAAGAAGGGTAACTCCAAGAAGAGTGGCAAAGCAGTTGCTCCTCTCGTGAAGAAACCCAAGGCTGGACCCAAACCAGAAACTGTGTGCTTTCATTGCAAGGGAACTGGACACTGGAAGCGGAACTGCTCCAAGTATTTGGCTGACAAGAAGGCGGCCAACAACAAACAAGGTATATATGATATACATGTTATTGATGTGTACCTTACCAACTCTCGTTGTAGTGCCTGGGTATTTGATACCGGTGCGGTTGCTCATATTTGCAACTCAAAACAGGAACTGCGGAATAGACGGAGGCTGGCAAAGGACGAAGTGACGATGCGCGTGGGAAATGGTTCCAAGGTTGATGTGATCGCCGTCGGCATGCTCGCTCTTCGATTACCATCGGGATTAGTGATGAACCTGAATAATTGTTATTTAGTGCCTGCGTTAAGCATGAACATTATATCTGGATCTTGTTTATTGCGAGACGGTTACTCATTTAAATCAGAGAATAATGGTTGTTCTATTTATATGAGTAATATCTTTTATGGTCATGCACCCGATGTGAGGGGTTTATTCTTATTGAATCCCGATAGTAATGATACACATGTTCATAACATTGATGCCAAAAGATGTAGAATTAATAATGATAATACCACTTTCTTGTGGCACTGCCGTTTAGGTCATATTGGCGTAAAACGCATGAGGAAGCTCCATGCTGATGGACTTTTAGAGTCACTTGATTTTGAATCACTTGACACATGTGAGCCATGCCTCATGGGCAAGATGACTAAAACGCCGTTCTCTGGAACAATGGAACGGGCAAGTGACTTATTGGAAATCATACATACTGATGTGTGCAGTCCGATGAGTATTGAGGCGCGCGGTGGTTATCGTTACTTTCTCACCTTCACTGATGACTTAAGTAGATATGGGTATATTTACTTAATGAAACACAAGTCTGAAACATTTGAAAAGTTCAAACAATTTCAGAGTGAAGTTGAGAATCATCGTAACAAGAAGATTAAATTCCTACGATCTGATCGAGGAGGAGAATATCTGAGTTATGAGTTTGGCAGTCACTTAAGACAATGTGGAATTGTTTCACAACTACCACCGCCTGGAACACCACAGCGTAATGCTGTGTCCGAACGTCATAATCGAACCTTATTGGATATGGTGCGATCTATGATGTCTCTTGCCGATTTGCCACTATCGTTTTGGGGTAATGCATTAGAGACAGCTGCATTCACTTTAAATAGGGCACCATCAAAATCCGTTGAGACGACGCCATATGAACTTTGGTTTGGCAAGAAGCCAAAGCTGTCGTTTCTTAAAGTTTGGGGATGTGATGCTTATGTCAAAAAGCTTCAGCCTGAAAAGCTGGAACCCAAAGCGGAGAAATGCGTCTTCATAGGATACCCAAAAGAGACAGTTGGGTATACCTTCTACCTCAGATCCGAAGGCAAAGTGTTTGTCGCTAAAAACGGAACATTTCTTGAGAAAGAGTTTCTCTCGAAAGAATTGAGTGGGAGGAAGATAGAACTTGATGAGGTTGTTGAACCTTTACTTCAACCTGAAAGTAGCGCAGCGCAGAAAAATGTTTCTGTAGAGCCTACATCAGCTGAAGAGGAAGTTAATGATGATGATCATGAAGCTTTGGATCAAGTTACTATCGAACCTCGTAGGTCGACAAGGACGCGTACTGCTCCTCAGTGGTACGGCAACCCTGTCTTAGAGGTCATGTTGTTGGACAACGATGAACCTACGAGCTATGGAGAAGCGATGATGGGCTCGGATTCCGAGAAGTGGTTAGAGGCCATGAAATCCGAGATGGGATCCATGTATGAAAACAAAGTGTGGACTTTGGAAGTATTACCTGAAGGGCGTAAGGCCATTCAGAACAAATGGATCTTTAAGAGGAAGACGGACGCGGACGGTAATATCACCGTCTATAAAGCTCGACTTGTGACAAAGGGTTTTTCACAAGTTCAAGGAGTTGACTACGATGAGACCTTCTCACCCGTAGCGATGCTTAAGTCCGTCAGAATCATGTTAGCAATAGCTGCCTTTTTCGATTATGAAATTTGGCAGATGGATGTCAAAACAGCGTTCCTTAACGGTTTCCTTAAGGAAGAGTTGTATATGATGCAACCAGAAGGTTTTGTCGATCCAGAGAATGCTGACAAAGTTTGCAAACTCCAGCGATCCATTTATGGACTGGTGCAAGCATCTCGGAGTTGGAATCTTCGCTTTGATGAGGTGATCAAAGCGTTCGAGTTTATACAAGTTTACAGAGAAGCTTGTATTTACAAGAAAGTGAGTGGGAGCTCTATAGCGTTTCTAATATTATATGTGGATGACATATTGCTGATTGGAAACAATATAGAAATGTTGGAAGGCGTGAAGGAATATTTGAACAAGAGTTTTTCAATGAAGGACCTAGGAGAAGCTGCTTTCATATTAGGCATCAAGATCTATAGAGATAGATCGAGACGCTTAATAGGACTTTCACAAAGCACATACCTTGGCAAAGTTTTGAAGAAGTTCAAAATGGATCAGTCCAAGAAGGGGTTCTTGCCTGTATTGCAAGGTGTGAAGTTGAGTAAGACTCAATGCCCAGTGACTGCAGAAGATAGAGAAAAGATGAGTGTCATCCCCTATGCTTCAGCCATAGGCTCTATCATGTATGCAATGCTGTGCACAAGACCCGATGTCAGCCTTGCCATAAGTATGGTCGGAAGGTTTCAAAGTGATCCAGGAGTGGAACACTGGACGGCGGTCAAGAATATCCTGAAGTACCTGAAAAGGACTAAGGACATGTTTCTCGTTTATGGAGGTGATCAAGAGCTCGTCGTAAAGGGTTACGTCGATGCAAGCTTTGACACTGATCCGGATGACTCTAAGTCACAAACCGGATACGTATTTATTCTTAATGGGGGTGCGGTTAGCTGGTGCAGTTCCAAGCAAAGCGTGGTAGCTGATTCTACATGCGAAGCGGAGTACATCGCTGCCTCGGAGGCGGCGAAGGAAGGTGTCTGGATGAAGGAGTTCATGACAGATCTTGGAGTAGTGCCTAGTGCGCTTAACCCAATGACTCTGTTTTGTGATAATACTGGTGCCATTGCTCTAGCCAAGGAACCAAGATTTCACAAGAGGACCAGACACATAAAGCGACGTTTCAATTCCATCCGCGATTACATCAAGGAGGACGACATAAATATTTGCAAAGTACACACGGATCTAAATGTTGCAGATCCGATGACTAAACCTCTTCCAAGGGCTAAACATGAACAACACCAGAACTGCATGGGTGTTCGATTCATTACAATGTAAATCACATAGTGATGTGAACTAGATTATTGACTCTAGTGCAAGTGGGAGACTGTTGGAAATATGCCCTAGAGGCAATAATAAATTGGTTATTATTATATTTCCTTGTTCATGATAATCGTTTATTATCCATGCTATAATTGTATTGATTGGAAACTCAAATACATGTGTGGGTACATAGACAACACTGTGTCCCTAGTAAGCCTCTAGTTGACTAGCTCGTTGATCAAAGATGGTTAAGGTTTCCTAGCCATTGACATGAGATGTCATTTGATAACGGGATCACATCATTAGGAGAATGATGTGATGGACAAGACCCAAACTACGAACGTAGCATATGATCGTGTCAGTTTATTGCTATTGTTTTCTGCATGTCAAGTATCTGTTCCTATGACCATGAGATCATGCAACTCCCTGACATCGGAGGAGTACCTTGTGTGTATCAAACGTCGCAACGTAACTGGGTGACTATAAAGGTGCTCTACAGGTATCTTCGAGGGTGTCTGTTGGGTTGGCATGGATCAAGACTGGGATTTGTTACTCCGTGTGACGGAGAGGTATCTCAGGGCCCACTCGGTAATACAACATCACAATGAGCCTTGCAAGCAATGTGACTAAAATGTTAGCCACGAGATCTTGTATTACGGAACGAGTAAAGAGACTTGCCGGTAACGAGATTGAACTAGGTATAGAGATACCGACGATCGAATCTCGGGCAAGTAACATACCGAAGAACAAAGGGAACAGTATACGGGATTAATTAAATCCTTGACATAGAGGTTCGACCGATAAAGATCTTCGTAGAATATGTAGGAACCAATATGGGCATCCAGGTCCCGCTATTGGTTATTGACCGTAGAGGTGTCTCGGTCATGTCTACATAGTTCTCGAACCCGCAGGGTCTGCACACTTAACGTTCGGTGACGTTTCGGTAGTATTGAGTTATGTATGTTTGTGACCGAAGGTTGTTCGAAGTCCCAGATAAGATCCCGGATATGACGAGGTATTGGAAAGTGCAAAAGGAAGTTTTGCTGCTGCCTTAAGCGGTACTACTGCTGGTAAGGCAGTACTACCGCGTAAGCGGTACTACCGCTTGTGTGAAGCGGTACTACCGCTCAAGCGGTACTACCGCTCGTGAGCGGTACTACCGCTCGTGAGCGGTACTACCGCTTGTGCGCGGTACTGCAGGGATCCGAGTTGGACTCTTTCCCTGCGGGCCAAACCGACCTTGTGCGGGCAAAACCGACCTGGAGGAGGCTTTTACTCCAAGTTTAGACCCCAAGGCTCAACATATAAATAGAGGGGCAGGGCTAGCACGCGGGACACATTAAGATTTCCCAAGCCGTGTGTCGGCAACCCTAACCCTCTAGTTCTCTCGTCATAATCTCCGTAGTGCTTGGCGAAGCCCTGCAGAGATTGTTCCTCACCAACATCACCACGCCGTCGTGCTGCCGGAACTCATCTACTACTTCATCATCGCTCGCTGGATCGAGGAGGTGAAGGCGTCATCAAGCCGTACGTGTGTTGAACGCGGAGGTGCCGTCCGTTCGGCACTAGTTCGTGATCGGATTGAGGGACGACTTGCGATTTGGATCGTGGAGACGTTCGACTACATCAACCGTGTTTCTTAACGCTTCCGCTTAGCGATCTACAAGGGTATGTAGATTCACTCTCCCTCTCGTAGATGCTCATCACCATGGATAGATCTTGTGTGTGCGTAGGAATTTTTTTGTTTCCCATGCAACGTTCCCCAACAGCTACTTCGTGGACCCTTATGGGTGGAGCCCTCCGTGGACTCTCGCGACCGTTACCCTCTGTGGGTTGAAGAATAAACGTGGACGTACGATAGCACCACCTATCGGAACCATGGGAAAAATCTTCGTGTCCCTCATGCGTTTGATCTCCCTATCTCAACTCCTTCATTCCATGTGCAATGTCTTTACTTTCCGCTGCCATACTTGTTGACTTGCATGTGTAGGGTGTGCTAGACTTGCTATAATTGCTAAAATCTGCCAACCAATTAACTTGGGAAAAGGTTAGGTTTTAATTCCTGCTAGTAGTCTATTCACCCCCCTCTAGACACACACTTCTAATGATCCTACAAGTGGTATCAGAGCCAGGTTTCCATTGCATCAGTTTCATCACCATGGAGGAAGATGGATGTGTCTAATGTGGGAAGTTTGAGTTGTAGAGTGCCTATTCTTGATGGGGAGTACTATAGTCAATGGAAATATAAGATGCTTGAGCTATTCAATGAATTTCATTTGAGCAAGTATGTTAAGAACCCCTATGTACCTCCCATTGATCCTTTACATCCCACACACGAAGAGGAAATTGATATGCTATGCAATCTTAGAACTGTTAATCTTATCGTTAGAGGATTGCCTAGAATTGTGCTTAATCAAATGAAGAATTTTGAATGTGCTTATACTTTGTGGAATGACTTGGAGAAACGATATCCAAGTTATTCATTGAGTAATCTTGATGAAATTCTTCATAAGACTATTATCTTTCACAAAATGATGCCTAGTGATCCCAAGTTTGATGACTATCTATTTGAGCTTAGAGACCTCATGCGTGCTAAAGGAGATGACATAACTATCAACAACATCATTGTAGAAGCCATTTGCATTCATAATTTTGAACATTGTCATGATCACAATCCTAACGAATCTCTTGTTCCTTGTGACGAGGATTTCCCACTTGATGATGACAATGTGGAACATGGCTACTATGATGAAGATGAGTTGTTCGACATCGAGCATGAGAAGATCATGAAGAATCTAAGTCTTATGGCAAACTTCAAGGATTACATGTCGGAGGAAAAGAGTGGATTCTCGATAGTGGATGCACCGATCATATGACCGGAGATAGAGAGATGTTTGAAGAGATCACACCAAACCATGGACCGCAAAGGTATGTAACTTTTGGAGACAACTCCAAGGGTAAGGTACTCGGTCTTGGTAAGTTGGCCATATCCCATGATAGCTCTATTCAAAACGTCATGCTTGTTGAATCCCTTGGCTACAATCTTCTTTCCGTATCTAGACTTGCCGACTTTGGTTTTAATGTGATATTCACAAAAGTAGATTGCCAAGTGTTTCGTCAAGATTATCATAACATGGTCTTTACCGGTTTCCGTAGAGGTGATCTATACATTGTCGATTTCACTAAGAGATCCAAACCTCGTACTTGACTTATTGCAAAATCTTCTAAAGGTTGGCTTTGGCATAGAAGACTAGGACATGTTGGCATGCGTAATCTAGACAAGCTGATCAAAGGTGATCATATACTCGGTGTTAAAGATGTTATCTTTGACAAAGATAGACTTTGTAGTGCTTGTCAAGCCGAAAAGCAAGTAGGTGGAAGTCATCCCGTAAAGAATATCATGACTACTAGGAGACCACTCGAGTTACTTCACATGGATCTTTTTGGTCCCAATGCTTACAAGAGCCTCGGTGTAAATTCCTATGGTCTAGTTATAGTTGATGATTTTTCCAGATTTACGTGGGTATTCTTTCTTGATGATAAGTCGCAGGTACAAAAGATCTTCAAGAACTTCGCTCGCAAAGCGCAAAATCAGTTTGAAGTGAAGATCAAGAAAGTTCGAAGCGATAACGGATCGGAGTTCAAGAACACCCATGTAGATACCTTTCTTGACGAAGAAGGTGTTTCACATGAGTTCTCGGCTACATACACACCTCAACAAAATGGAGTTGTTGAGAGGAAGAACCGGACTCTTATTGAGATGGCAAGAACGATGCTTGACGAATACAAGACGCCAAGACACTTTTGGGCAGAAGCCGTGGAAACAACATGTCATGCCACAAACCGACTCTACCTGCACAAGCTTCTCGGTAAAACGGCATACGAGCTACTCACCGGTAACAAACCCCAAGTTGGATACTTTCGGGTATTCGGCTCAAAGTGTTACATTCTTGATAAGCATCGTCGTACTAAATTTGCTCCTAAATCTCATGAAGGATTCCTACTTGGTTACGGATCAAACTCTCACACTTACCGTGTCTACAACAACTTCACTCGAAAAGTTGAAGAGACGGTAGATGTGAAGTTTGATGAATCTAATGGTTCGCAAGTCGAACAATTGCCAAATGATGTAGGAGATAAGGATCCTTCGGAAGCTATCTAAGACTTGTCCATCGGCAAGATTCGTCCCATGGAGGTGAAGGAAAGTACTTCGTCAACTCAAGTGGAAGCCCCTACTTCACATCAAGGTGAACCTCAACACAACATGGAGGCATCTACAAGCGGTACACACCAAGATGAAGAGGAGGAAGTACATCATGAAGATCCACCACAACCTCCTTCACCACCACCTTAAGGAAACGGCACCTTCAACAACAACGAAGATGGAGATGATGATGATGAAGAAGCTCCACCATCCAACAAGACGAAGCTACCCCGAGTTCGAGCAAGAGTGACCAAGAACCATCCTCTAAACCAAATCTTTGGTGACATACAAACCGGGAGAATCACTCGCTCTAAAAATCGCTTAGCTAATTTTTGTGAGCATTATTCTTTCATCTCTAGCATTGAACCTTTGAAGGTAGAACAAGCACTTGAAGACCCGGATTGGGTGAACGCCATGCATGAAGAGCTTCACAACTTCGAGAGGAATGAAGTGTGGACACTCGTGGAGAATCCCAAGGATGAGCACAACATCATCGGAACCAAATGGGTGTTTCGGAACAAGCAAGATGAAGACGGTCAAGTTGTACGCAACAAGGCGCGTCTCGTAGCCCAAGGATATACGCAAAGTCGAAGGTATGGACTACGGTGAGACCTATGCCCCCGTCGCTAGACTTGAAGCTATTCGCATTCTTCTTGCTTATGCTAATCACCATGATATCACGCTTTATCAAATGGACATTAAAAGTGCCTTTTTAAATGGTGAAATTGAAGAAGAGGTTTATGTCAAACAACCCCCTGGTTTTGTGAATCCTAAGAAACCTAATCATGTCTACAAGCTTCGTAAAGCCCTTTATGGTCTTAAGCAAGCCCCACGTGCTTGGTATAAATGCTTAACGAAGTTTCTCATTGAAAAAGGTTTTGAAATTGGTAAAATTGACGCAACCTTATTCACTAAGAGAGTTAATGGTGAATTGTTTGTGTGCCAAATCTATGTGGATGATATTATCTTTGGATCTACTAACCCACAATTTAGTGAAAGATTTGGAAGGTTGATGTCCGAGAAGTATGAGATGTCCATGATGTGTGAGCTGAAATTATTTATTGGTTTGCAAATCAAGCAAACAAGAGAAATAACTTTCATCTCTCAAACCAAGTATACCAAGGACTTGATCAAGAAGTTCAACATGCAATAGTGTAAAGGTATGAAAACTCCTATGCCTACTAGTGGACATGTTGATCTTACCAAGGAGGACGAACCGGTTGATCAAAAAGTTTATCGATCTATGATTGGTTCATTGCTATATCTATGTGCCTCCCGTCCCGATATTATGCTTAGTGTTTGCATGTGTGCTATATATCAAGCCGCACCTAAAGAGTGTCATCTTTTGGCCGTAAAACGTATTGTGAGATATTAGATACAAACAACAGACTTTGGCATTTGGTATACCAAGGGATCTTCCTTTAACCTTGTTGGCTATTCCGATTCGGACTATGCCGGTGACAAGGTTGATAGAAAATCCACCTCGGGTACATGTCAATTTCTTGGTAGATCTCTTGTGTCTTGGTCCTCCAAGAAACAAAACTCGGTATCTCTATCTACCGCCGAAGCTGAGTACATTGATGCCGGATCGTGTTGTGCACAATTGCTATGGATGACACAAACGCTTAAGGATTATGGAATCCATGTGAAAAATGTTCCATTACTTTGTGACAATGAAAGTGCTATTAAGATTGGTCATAACCCTGTGCAACATTCTCGAACTAAGCATATTCAAGTTCGACATTCATTCGTGATCATGTTGCCAAAGGAGATATTAATCTTAAGCATGTTCGCACTAACAAGCAATTGGCCGATATCTTTACTAAACCACTTGATGAGAAAGTGTTTTGTCACTTGAGGAGTGAGTTGAACATCCTTGATGCTTCAAACTTCAGCTAGACTCACTCGATTGCATGCAAGGGCATGAGCTTACATGATACTTCCATGATACACTTGACATGTTATTTTATTCCATGGAATTCTATGCTCCCTTGTATTTCATCTAACCTTTTGTAGGTACTTGGAAGAACTTCATTCCACAAGATTGCAAACAACTCATATCATAAGCAATCTTGTCATGACCAAGTATCCACAACCCCTCTTGATGATGGAAGGAAGAAGACAACTCAACCATATCCTTGACATATATTTGATGTGATCACATTTACTAATACTCAATTGATATCATGTCAAATGGATATATATTGTTCTTCCTTGCATGACTAACCTATGTAGGTGAAAAGAGAACTAAAACAAGCAAGGATTGCTCCCAACTCAAGATGATCTTCATCAACATCGAGCATCCTCAACAAGTTCATCTACAAGCCACATCATCAACATCACTCAAAGGTATGTACTCATATCCTTGAAAAGGCTTTACTCCAAGTAATGAGATAAAGTAACTCAAGTGATATGAAAACATTAAAATGCTTAATCGAAAAATGGTAACCCCATTTTGAGCTTAACGATGAGTATGACCTATGATCAAGTATTCCTGCTTGGCTCCTAAGTCAATATACTCTAATATAGGTGACCTAGTCACCGACCATCATCTAGTTAAGAATCTTGTTTGGTTCATTCTCTATTTGCAAAATTTCTTGGAACCACTCAAATCTTCTCTAGTTGATATCTCTTTGTAAAGTCTTTTGCATTTCCTTTGAAGATACTTTTGACATTTTGTTACAAGTTTTCCAAACTCATTTGCAAGTTTCTAAAATATTGCCAAGTCTCTGTTATGACCTCGGAGCCTCCGATCCAAATAACTCGGTTCTACCGATTATGCAGATAAGCTGCAAATACACATCTCGGTTCCACCGACTTAGTTGCCTCGGAGCCACCGACTTTGCTATCTTTTCTATCCTTTGTTAACTTAGCAATTCTCCATTTCTTCGATGATCCCTTAAAAAAAGGGGGGAGAGAAATTTTACTCAAGGATCCCTAACTCAAAGGAGGAGAAGTATCACTCTAGTCTTTCCATGATTCCTACATTCTATGACCCTTGTTCTCAAGGATCCCTTCTTAATTGATGATCCCTCTATCTGACCCTGTGTATGAGCCTTTTGGAAATTAATGCCAAAGGGGGAGAAATACCAAAGCTTCAATGCTAAAGGGGGAGATACATGCTTCAATGCAAAGGGGGAGATATAATCAAGGGGGAGAATATCAAAACTTATGCTTATATAGACAAGGGGAGAATACCAAAGTAGGGGGAGAAGTTGTTATTCTCTTACCTAATCTTATTCTAATTTGATACTCTTATGTGTTATTCTCATGTTAGACTTGTCTCACCCTATCCAATCCCAATATCTACATGCTAAGATTCAGAGGGAAAGGATGACCTACTATTTTCATATATAAGGGGAGAAAGTTCTAAATGATTTTGGAGACATATCAATCCTGAGGAATACTATCTTCTATATGTTCTCCACATCTTGGTACTATTGAGTTCTATTGCCTTTTGATTGGTAGAATACTCTTGTGTTTCCTAACATTGTTTTCTCAAGTGTGTTCCTACTACTGGAATGCTCAAGAACTCAAGGTAAGTATATGCATCATATCCTTGATCAAGGTGATCTCTTGCTTCTTGCACATATTGTTTGCAAGAGTGAAGTCTTGAACAAGGATACATCTCATTCACATATATCTGATGCATATAGCCAAGATACACATGAATCATTATATCCCTTCTACTATATGTGTGTCCATGCATTCCAAAGCAACTATCCTTTAAAGGGATTGCACACATTTAGGGGGCAAGTCTAAGTCATGTGTCTCTAAAAGTCTTCATTATATCTATGCATATCTTTATTTGAAGCTTTGATTGTATGTTGTCATCAATTACCAAAAAGGGGGAGATTGAAAGCACAACATGCTCCCTTGGTGGTTTTGATAATTCATGACAACATACATTGTCTCTTGGACTAACATTTCTACCTAGTGTATTTCAAGTGAAAGTCCATAGAGAGAGATAGGTTGACAAAAAGGATTGTGAGGAGATACCCCTAGATGCAAGGAAATGGATTGGCAAAGCTTCAAGCAAGAGGACTCTACATTTTACTTTGTGAGAAATCACTTTGAGTCCATAGGAAAGCCAATACTATTAAAAGGGGGTAAGGTACTGTTGGTGAACAAGATGCTCCACGTGCACAAGTGATAGTCACCAAAAACACCCACAAGCTCTTCCACAAATACTTTGTCTAGAACTCTACCACTCAAATTGGTAAGACCAACAATTCCTATTCGGTCTCACCGAGATTCAAACCCTAGACAGATCCTAAGCCAAACCCTAGCACATCGGTGCAGCCAATTCTGATTCGGTGCCACCGAGTTCAGCTTGCCAACTTTCGGGTACCCTATTTTCAAGAATCGGTACCACCGAGTTTTGCCAATCGGTCTCACCGAGATTTGGACCAACTTTCTGGTTAGCCATTCTCAAGAATTAGTACCACCGAGTTTTGTGAATTGGTCTCACCGAGTTTTGGACCAACTCTCTGGTTAGCCGTTGTCAAGAATCAGTACCACCGAATGTTGAGAATCGGTCTCACCGAGTTGTGTTTTCTAACCGTTGGTCATCTAATCGGTACCACCGAGAGTTACGTATCGGTCTCACCAAGATTCAAAAGTTACTGCCTTTTGGTCACTTCGGTACCACCGAGTTTTACACTTCGGTGTCACCGAGTTGGTCACTTTAGGTGTAACGGTTGGATTTTTGGGGATGCCTATATATACCCCTTCACCACCACCCACTCGAAAGAGAAGCACTTAGAACTATTCCATACTTGCCCTATCATATTTTCTGAGAGACAGCCACCTACTCATGTGTTGAGATCAAGCTATTCCATTCCTACCATATGAATCTTGATCTCTAGCCTCCCCAAGTTGCTTTCCACCAAATCAATCTCTTCCACCATAGCCAAATCCATGAGAGAGTGATTGTGTGTTGAGGAGTCTATCATCTTGAAGCACAAGGGCAAGGAGTTCATCGACATTGCCGAGCCTATTACCTTTTGGAGGGTGGTGCCTCCTAGATTGGTTAGGTGTCACTTGGGAGCCTCCTACTTCATGTTGTGGAGTTGAACCAAGAAGTTTGTACAGGCATGGAGATCGCCTACTTCGTGAAGATCTACCCATAGCGAGGCTAGTCCTTTGTGGACGGAAGCCGTTATGGAATAGTCAAGGTTGCTACTTCATGGACCCTTATGGGTGGAGCCCTCCGTGGACTCTCGTGACCGTTACCCTCCGTGGGTTGAAGACTCCATACACGTGGACGTACGATAGCACCACCTATCGGAACCACGGGAAAAATCTTCGTGTCCCTCATGCGTTTGATCTCCCTATCTCAACTCCTTCATTCCATGTGCAATGTCTTTACTTTCCGCTGCCATACTTGTTGACTTGCATGTGTAGGGTGTGCCTGACTTGCTATAATTGCTAAAATCTGCCAACCAATTAACTTGGGAAAAGGTTAGGTTTTAATTCCTGCTAGTAGTCTATTCACCCCCCCTCTAGACACACACTTCTAGTGATCCTACAACACATCCAGGGGGCACGCTTGCGACCTCTTGCTCTTGAAGTTGCAGTATCATCTTCAGCTACAGAAGTAATAGCCAAGCTGGAAGAAGAGTCATCCAGTTGCATTGCAGAAGAACAATGATCCAAAGTATCATTATTTTGAACTCCCAAACTGATCAACTGAGCTTTGAAAAAAGTCATGCAGACTGACCAAACTTCCTGGGAACAGAAAACAGTTGTAGTACCAGTTGCAAAAGGAGAGAAAGGGAGGACAATGTTGCAAGCTGCCTAGACCAGCTCTTGCAGACATCCTTGAACTCCATTCAGAAATAATTTGCATTCTGACAGCAGATCATGATCAGGCCCTTCAATTCGGAGGGTGTGCATGCTAGTATAAAACATAACAAAGAACTCAAGCAGAGAAGAATGTGTCGGTATTTGCATGACAACTTCATGATTGTTAACCTGGTAGAAAGCAAAGACCCCTGGTTGTGCACCATTCAGCAAAGCATCAGCAGCTTCCTCAACCATGGAGACATGTTCATTCCACAGTCTAAGCCCATCATCCTATTCTGATTCAGCAGACCGAACACCATCCATCATTGAAGGTCCATCATAACCAGTGATCTGCCTATAACTGATCCCCTGATACTGAGTTGGAACTGGTGGGACTTCAGGCCATGATAACCCACAAGTGTTGGGGATCGTTTGTAGCCTTTTTCGATAAGTAAGAGTGTCGAACCCAACGAGGAGCTAAAGGTAGAACAAATATTCCCTCAAGTTCTATCGACCACCGATACAACTCTACGCACGCTAATGCTTGCTTTACCTAGAACAAGTATGAAACTATTTTGTAGTTGATAGGATAGTTTGCACGAATAAAACTAGGATTACTTAGCAGGAATAAAACTACGAGTAAAAAGCAAGATAATAAAAGTTACTTGTTTAGTAGAGAGCTTTTGTCAAACAAGAAGGTTATTTGTCCCTAGGCAATTGATAACTAGACCGGTAATCATTCTTGCAATTTTACATGAGGGAGAGGCATGAGCTAACATACTTTCTCTACTTGGATCATATGCACTTATGATTGGAACTCTAGCAGGCATCCACAACTACTAAAGATCATTAAGGTAAAACCCAACCATAGCATTAAGTATCAAGTCCTCTTTACTCCCATATGCAACAACCCACCTACTCGGGTTTATGCTTCTGTCACTCAAGCAACCCACCATAGGCAAATCATGAACACATTGCAACACCCTACAGCGAGGATCCCTCACGTTTGCGCGAGACGGAGGGCACGGTAGGACAACACCATAATAAAATATACAATCATACCAACCACGATCATCGATTAGCCCATAGGACAAAGCGGATCTACTCAAACATCATAGGATAGCCATATATCATTGGGAAATAGTATATGGAGTTGAGCACCATGTTTAAGTAGAGATTACAGTGGGGAAAAGGGGAGTTACACAGCTGCATAGAGGGGGAGAGAGTTGGTGTTGACGGCGGCGAAGTTGTTGGTGTAGATCGTCGTCACGACGCTTGCCCCGGCAGCGTTCCGGCGCCACCGGGAGAGAGGGGGGAGAGAGCCCCCTCCTTCTTCTTCTTCCTTGGCCTCCCCCCTAGATGGGAGGAGAGTACCCCCTCTGGTCCATGGCTGCCATGGCGGCGGAGGGGCAGGAGCCCCTCCTAGATTGGATCTCCCTCTCTGTTCTCTTCTGTTTCGCGTTCCTGTTTTCTGGCCGAAAACCGTTTCTTATATTCCCGGAGATCCGTAACTCCGATCGGGCTGAAATTTTGAGGGGATTTTTATCCAAAAATTAGCTTCCTTGCGGCCAAAGGAGAGATCCAACCGACATACGAGGTGAGCACAACCCACCAGGGCACGCCTGGGCCCCCTGGCCGCGCCCTGGTGTCTTGTGGGGGCTGTGGGCCTCCGGTTGCGTTGATTCCACTTCTCAAAATTCACAAATATTTCAAAAAAAATCTCCGTAAATTTTTATCGCGTTTGGAGTTCATTTGATATGGTAATTCTGTGAAACAAAAAATATGCAACAAACAGGAACTGGCACTGGGCACTAGATCAATAGGTTAGTCCAATAAATCATATAAAATGTTGCCAAAAATATGTGAAAGTTGTATAATATTGGCATGAAACAATAAAAAATTATAGATACGACGGAGACGTATCAGGCCACACTCCCCAACCCTGCTGGGGGGAGGTTGAGGAGCAGCCTCCCAGGCATTGGCAGCATTCTCCAGATGCCATACATCAGCATCATGCTGGGCTTGCTGCATGGCATTGAGGAAAGGAAGTTGATCTGGATGTGGAGAATCTCCCATTGGTGGCACTTCCTCCTCATTGCTAACCTGTCCCTCTCTAGGATCTCTTCCACTAAGAACATACACAGGCACGGACCAGAACTTACCAGCTCCAATAATCTCATAGAATCTCTTAATAACCAAACTGAAAGGCACAAGCGCCTTTTCATTGATGAGCACCCGAACTAGCACACGGGATTTCTTATACCCAGGCCTGTGCCAAACATGCATTTACCAAAGCAAGAAACCACCTTAATGATATAATGTTCCGTTTCATAATCTAGCGGAAACCCCAATAGCATCACCCAAGCATCACGCTCCACCATAGGACGGCGCAGATTGGGTCCTTCATCGTGGCGCAACAAATAAAAAGTGGAGACATCATCTAGCGTCTGCTCTCCCAAATCTACCATCGCGCCTCGGACCAGACGATCTTGAAAACGGACCAGCCCAACACAAAAGGGGTAAATCTCTCCCTCTACAATTGGCGCACCATGATCCTCATCCAGCACTCTCCTAACCTCAGCTAGAACTGCTTCACATTGAAGATCTGGAGGAGAGGGAACAACAAATACCAGGGCATACTGTGCGTGGTCGAGAGGGGGATCGTCGACGACCATCATGTTGCGCTGAAGGCGGCCATGGGCGCTCGGCTGGATGTTCATCACCCCAGGGACAAACTGATATGACATCACAGGAATATTCGCCATAGGTGACTGCTCCGGCAGCAAGGGGCTCGCTGGATTGCAGGGAAGAAGCTCTAGATTGCAGGGGAGAAGCTCTGGCATGCAAGGTGGCGGATTTGGCGAGGTCGGCTGCAAACAGATCTCAGTTGCAGTGATTGGACGTGTAGGAGGTGGAACGTCCGGGGTAGAATGGGGAAGTTGCGTAGAAGAGGGGATACAATCTGTCAAAATATACACAGGAGGTCTGGAAATGAATTCCAGGTTCTCACAACTATTTGCGGACTGATCCCATCTGTTTGCGAATGGATACGATGTCCGATTTAGGGACCAGCTCTGGGTTAGAGACGCTTACATTCTTATATTTCAGTGTTTCTCTTGAGAGGTTCATGTTCTTGCAAAGAGGAAGTTTTTACCCAAGACACTTAAGAGCAACTATAGCCGATCCCCTAAATGGCTATAGAGGAGTAAAATTTTGGTTTTACTTCTCTAACCAGCATCTAGCCGATCCTCTAAACCGAATAGCGGAGTAAAAAATTTACTCCACCACCTAGTGGGCCATTATATTTACTTGGCCGCCCACCACTCGAGCAAAAAATCTGCTATCCTCTGTAGCCTCACCCACCCCACTCTCGCGCGCATCTACATTGGCGCCACCTTTACCGCCTCCACCGGCCACCACTCGCCACCGCCGATGGTCTGTAGGCCCCGTTGTGGTCCTCGCCCACACGGATTTGAGTTTCTCTTGCCATCGCCAGCGCAGAAATTGGCAGATCTACGGATGTCGCCACCGCCGTCATATTTGACTCATCCGTCCGCCGGCGACAGAGCCTTTGTCATGGATTGACCGGGTAACGAACTGCACAACCCCGGTAACGTCTTTGTGCCACATGTACGTATGGCCCCCTCTTCTAGCCGCTCGAATCTCACTCGTGGTGGATGATACGTCCATCCTGCATCATGATTTCCTATTACTATCTACCTTATTTTTGTCCATTATTCCACATTATCATACAATTCTTATGTTTATTCTCTCTGAATATGCAAGGTACATCACAAGGAGGGAAATATCTGGAAACTGGAATTCTGGACCGGAAAACCGAGAAAAAGGCAGAAAAATCACCAGTCTCAGAATGACCTGAAAATTTACGGAGAATATTTTTGGAATATTTGAGAATTTCTGGAGCAAAAATATACCGGAGAGGGGCTGCGAGGAGGCCACAAGCCAACAGGCCGCCCGCCAGGGGGTGCGGCCAGATGGCTTGTGGGCCCCCTGCTGGCTCTCCGATGCCCCTCTTCTCCTATATGGTGTGTTTTACCCTAGAAAATATCATAAGGAAGTTTTCGGGACGAAGCGCCACCGTCTCAAGGCGGAAACCTGGGCAGAGGCCCTTTTGCACTCCGGCAATCAGATTCTGTCAGGGAAATCCCTCTCCGGGAGGGGGAGATCGAAGCCATCGTCATCACCAGCGCTTCCTCCTTCGTGGGAGGACCAATCTTCATCAACCTCGTCACCAGCACCATCTCATCTCCAACCCTAGTTCATCTCGTGTATTCAATCTTTGTCCCAAAACCTCAGATTAGTACCTGTGGGTTACTAGTTGTGTTGATTACATCACGTAGTTGATGCTTGTTGGATTACTTGGTGGAAGATATTATGTTCAGATCCTTAATTATCGTCATTACTCCTCTGATCTTGAACATGTTGATGATGTGTGAGTAGTTACTATTGTTCCTGAGGACATGGGAGAAGTATTGTTACAAGTAATCTTGTGAAGTTGGTATGTGTTCGATATTTTGATGATATGTATTGATACGGGGCACACCCGTGTGTGTCGATCTTTCACGAATTGGAGGGGGATTCCATGAAGAACACGGGGAAGAACGAGGAGAAATCACAAGAGAAACACTCAAGAACAAGTCCAATCACACATCCACTAGACTCACATACACATAAGATCCACAAGGGTACAAGAACAACAAAGGGAAAGAGGATACATGGTAGAGTTCATCCCAAATCCCAAAGGGAGATGAGGCATTGAAATCCCGGAGGACCTTCCCTAGATAGTGGCCTTGACATCCATAGGATCTTCTCACACGTGGAGGTCGCAATCTCCTAGGAGAAGTATATGGAAGGAGAAATGCTCAACTAATCTATGAGCTAAACCATTGCTAACCCTATAAATGAGGAGGGGGTGGAGTATATATAGTCTTGGCCACGAAGGGGTAAGTGGAGAAGGGATACAAGGCCCAAGGCCCGCGGCTGCGCACGGGCGGGTCCGGACATCCGGAGGGCGTCGGACGTCCGTGGCTCGGTCGTCCGGAGGTCTTCAGATTTCCGTCAGTTCGGCTCGGTCGAGGTCGTGTCGGATTTCCGGAGGGCGTCGGTCATCCGGGCGCTGGAGGCTATCGGACGTCCGGAGGGCGTCGGTCGTCCGGCCGCTGTAGTGTGTCGGACGTGCGATGGTTGTCGGCCGTCCGGCCGCTGTAGACATTGCAGCTCCGTCTTCTTCCGTCTCCTCTTCCAAGCTTCTCTCGCGGATGGTGTAGTTGTTCCTTGGCGCTTGTACTCCTCCTCGTCCTCCGTGAAGTTCCGACAATGCCTATGTATGCACACGAGAGGAGTGTCAAGTAGTATACCATCCTCGAAGGGGTCAAGTGGACACGTGTAAAGGAGATGATTCACCTTTGTGTATGTGAAGTAGAGGTCGCACGTGTCACTTGCCAAACGGACTCTTGACATGGTGATGTCCGTAAGATGCTCCGCATCATCCCCTCCCCCTTGGGAAAGATCCGTCCTCGGATCAAAATCCAAATCACCATGGGAAAGAGATACCGTCGCCATGTAAAAGTGGACGATCACCAAGCACTCATCATCATCAAACTCTAAAGGGGCACTCTCCAATGTCGCACCATCAACTAATTCCTTCAAAAGGAGAAAATACGACAAACACTTGGAAAAACAAATGTGGTTAGCGTTAGTGCAAAACCAAGCATTCAAGTGGTGAATCACCGCACAAGTGTTGTCATCATGCATAACATATGGTGTGACAAGGGATTGTGTCATGGCATGTAAGCATACAAATTGAGCACAAGCAATGCTATCATGGAAACAAGTATGCCTAGGTGAGGTAGGGATGCCAATATGTGTGACAATATAACAAGCATGTCCTCAAGGTCATAGCACGCATGCACAAAGCAATCAACAAAAGGTCTATGATAGGCATAGGAATCATTCACAACACCAAATAATATGAAGTGTCTAAACACATGGGGCAATCCAAAGTGAAAGGCAATCCAAGCATAATGTGCATATGGTGTAGTGAAGATATAGGGGCACTCAACACAATAGAAAGAGCAATTGGTCATCATGTGTGAGGCAATCAAGTCAAGCATGTAGCAAGCAATCGGGCATGGCATATGTGAAGAAATGACATTGTTGCAACCAAACATGTGATAGGAGAAAGCAATCCACAATGTGGATGCAACACACAAGGCATATATGTCATGAGGCATGGCAATGTGGCAACCGTGAGGAAAAGCAATAACACTAACATGTGTGCAAGTAAGTGGTCCAAGATGACCAATATATGTCATGGTACAAGCAACACAAGTAGGATGAGCCACAATATCCATGCTCAAGAAGGATGTCACCTCAAAAGCGTGACCTTGTGCGTCCGTCACAATGCCGATGTGCAAGCAAGTGCGATGTAGAAACGCGTCGGTAGCATGACTCGCTCTCGAGAGCTCGAATGGTCAACTCACGTGAAGTGGAAGTTGACATGAAGTCGAAGTATCCTACACAAACACACAACAAAACAAAGAATGTATGTGCATGGTAGACAAACACATCATCCATCATGATGGTTCTCTTCTCTTGCACATAACCATTAGAAGCAAAAGTGCATGAATAATATGATGCAACAATGGCGACATTCATGGCACTATGCTTATGGTGCAAAGAAGGAAGACAAGCATGCTTCACATGGAAGAAGGCAAATGCTCCAAATGTATGGGAGAAAGCTATGGGGGCAATCTCATTAGCAAGACTAAAATCATTGTTGCACTCAATACATGGCAAATCATTTAGCATGAGCGAGGCAACACATGGAGACATATGGCAATAAGCAATATCAATCATGTGCGAAGCATGGCAAGGGTTGTCATCAACCGCATAAAAGAAGCACATCGGTGATGCAACATAAACAAGCATAGTGATCATGTCATGCAAGCTAGTAGTGTGAAGATGCAACATACTAGAAGAAACCATGGCCATGATGTCATATGAGGAAATAGTGAACATCAATAATGCACATGACATATCGCGAGAACGAAGCAAGAGCAAAGTATCATCATAGACATGGGTCAACAAGCAAACATGGCAATAGCAAGTAAATCCTCCACCAAGCTTGCAAATACATATACGAATATGAGAATCAAGTGACATGTGCGATGCAAGGCATGGGTCACAAATGCATGGCAAAGGCATAGAAATGAACATATCATGCAAAGTGAACATGGCAATATGGGCATAATAAGTGTAATGGGAAATAAGCCATAGTCATGTGAGAGCCATGTAGAAGAAATGTGCGAAGTATTTGCGCAAAGAGGGTGGGTGGAGGGTAAGCACTCCATAGTGGTGCGCGTCTTCTTTGCTCTCTAGAGCTCTTTTCGTCAAGTCGTGCGCTTGCGAGGTTGACGAAGAATCATGAGTACCTACACAAGAATGAGGCACACGAAACAAGGTGTGTGCATGGTAAATGTACACATCATCCATCATGATATGTATGTGCACGTGTGAGTTAGCACAAGAAAAATAATTCTCAAAGAAATTTGAGGCATGGTATATGAATACGTCATCCATCATGCAATGATAGTTATTATGCTCAACATGATTGGGACGCAAATTGTAGCAAGTATGTGGCACAAGCGTATCATTCATATCAATGGCAAGCATAGTGTGCACACAATAGTGGGGATCATGCAAAGTGTAGGATGGATCAAAATCTCCTAATGTGTATGAGGAAACTATGGGGGTTTCCTCATGTGCAATAGCGGAAGCATAATATGGAGAATATGGACAACATCCAAAACAATGCATATCCAAAGCATGGTGGTCATGGCATGGCATATGAGAATTATTGCACAAATGATCTAAAGGGAGCATGGCAATATCATCACAAGAAAAGCAAATGCCAATAACTACGGGTTTGTAATCTATGCCACATGTGCAAATTGGGTTTATTTTAATGGCACATGCATAGTTACTACGATGAGATTGCGAAGATCCAATATGAGTGATCTCATGCATAGCATATGACAAGTCAAGCGGATTGTCAAACATGATGCGACCTATAGAGTTCTCACAAGGTATCCTATGCAACATGGCATCATAACTAATAGACTCCGCATGAGAATCGTCAAACTCATCATAAATGGGTAATTCATCACATGGGGAAGTCACACAATCATGAAGCATGGCAATAGGGTGATCATCATCATGCAAGCAATCAATGTCCACTAGAGGGACAAGAGCATCACCTTCACCTAAGTTACCTTTTTCATTCCACTCATGTGGTGTAGGTGAGGCTGCATAGACCAACTTGTGGTCATCTTCATCATGATGGAACCATGTGAGGGGTGCATCATATACCACCATGGCCATCGTCTTGTCCAAGGTGAGGACGAAGTCGTCAAGGATCGGCGCGTCATCAAATATGGGACCTAGCACCAAAGGAGAAGACACAATAGAGGAAGATCTTAAGTTGTTAGAAATCGAAATGGCCTCACATGCCTCATCAACTACCTCACTCTCTCTATGTGATGGCTCACACACTCCCTCAAGGTAGGTGCACTCAAACTCACATACGGTGGAGTCACTCATCTCACTCAAGCGGTGGGGTTTGTGGCTCTCCTCACATGGGAATTGAGGCAACTCATCATATATGGAGCTAGTGGTGAAGTCACTCTCACTCTCAATATGGTGGCATAAGTCTCTCAACTCATCACCAAACGCCATCGTCGTCGAAGGGAAAATCCCATGCTCAACCAACTCGTCACCGTCGTCGTGGATGAAGGCCGAAGATGGCACATCATCACTCTCGCCTCCAAAGATGGAAGCGTCATCCTTGCTCGCCACCTTGTCACTCACCTCCAAAGCATGTTCCTTGAGTGGCTCCGTAGTCGTGGTCGTCGCCACGCCGTCTTCAAAAAGAGTCGTGGTAGACTCGGCATTGTCAATGCCACAAAGAGGGATGGTGGTGAAGTCGGACTTGGGAGCGTCATCTTGGAGCTCGTCGGGCTTGGACATCTTGGTGGTACCATCCTCATGCTCGTCGTCGTGGAGCTTGGTCGTCGCGAAGTGTGCTCGGGGTTGAGTAGCCTTGGCCTTGAGTGCTTGCTCCGCCTTGAGAGCACCAACATAGATATCGTAGAGAGACTCGTAGTTGTTGTGGAAGATAGTCTTGGCGATGTCGTTGTTCAATACCATCATGAAGTGGAACTTCATCCAAATGGGGTCGTCCACGCCGGCTCGTCGCAAGGCTTTCGTCATCTCCATGAAGTACTCATCGAGGGACTTGGATCCTTGTATGGTGTTCTCCAATTGGCATTGAAGATGTTCCATGTACTTGGAAGGCACAAATTCTCGCCTCATAGCTTTCTTCGTCTTGGACCAACTCATGTCTAAGCTCTTCGAAGGTGTGTGAAGCCACCATGTAGACGCGTAGTCATGGAAGTTTCTTGTGGCGCACTTCACTTGATCTTCGGAAGGGACTTGAAGTAGCTTGAGGTAGGTGTCCATCTTGCGCTCCCACTCGAGGTACTCTTCGGGGTCATGAGTCCCATAGAATGGAATGTCGAAGTCGTAGTAGCTCGTGGAAGTCGCAGTCTTGAGCTTGGGGAGCTTCTCTTGAAGTGCTTGTCGGCGAAGATGTCGCATATCCAAAGGCGAAGATGCCTTGAAGTCGCTTGGTGAACATGCCAAGGTAGGTGGTGAAGTCATCAAGCGATGGTTGGTGTCGAGCTCGTGACTGTCACACTTGTTCTTTGTTGGACACCTTGATGTTGTCGTCGTTATTTCTTCATGTCGTTGATGGTAGCTCGGAAGCATGTGCACTTGAGCGTCTTCTCAAAGATGAGGAAGACCTCTTGCTGATGTTGATGAGGACCTTGAGCTCCTCCATTTGAGCATCCAACTTGGCGTCGATGGTTTTCGTCATGGCATCAAACTCGTTGTTGTTGTTGTAGACCGAAGGAGATGATGTGCTTTGCCTATCCATCACAAGACTCGAGCAAAGGTGAGTAGGAAATGAGATAAACAATACCAATATATTGTTCCCAAAGTTGTGGATGTATCCCGTTTCACTCCATGTGGAATGAAAGAATAGGGGAATTGGTACCGGACTTGTTCACTCACACCTACAAAGTAAAGCTTATCGAGTGACTTGGTTAGGACAAGTGGCACAAAACTCAAGCAATTGTTAATCCAAGATATCGAAAATGTTGAGGAAGATTCACAAAATTGCAATGCAAAGCAAAAAGATCAATAGCTATGGTGGCACTAGGAACTCACACACGGATAGATAAATGGGATCCGCGCAACCAAGGAATGAGCACAAAATGTGTGAGACCCGAGAAAAGCTCGTGTTGCACGGATACTAGAAGAGACAATAGCTCGATTGCTCAAATGGGCTAGATACGCGCTTGTGCACCAACCTAAAAGAGTAAATGTGCCGTCTTCAATCCCAAGTATGCTATGTATGTATGATCCGAGAGTATATACTATGCAAAATGGCTCAATGCTATTTCTATTGCTTACAAGCTCTTTTGTGTCTCCTCTTTTGCTTAAAAGCTTTTTTTTTGCTTCTCTCCTTTATATATATGCTTGATGCTCGAACCAAGATATGAGACAAGTATGATGGATATGCACGGGAGAGACTTATGGCACAATGTAGGTAGCAAGATGTTTGCACGCTAAAAGTAGCTATGCGGCATAAGAGTAACACTACGGTGCACAAGTAACGTGGCCCGGCAATTCTCAACTCGCTAGTCTCAATGGGTAAGGTACGCAATAGGCTCGGAGTGACCAATGCAATGGCAAGGAAATAGACAATGAATGTCGTCGAGGTTACCGTCCTTGCTTACGGTTGGGGTGCCAAAAGGCGAAGTGGACGATGTCGATGTCGATGCCGTGGCGATGATGAGCGGCGGTGTTATCGATGTAGAACCATCCCTAATTAGCCGAAACACCTTAGGAAACAGAAACCGCAACTCAAAATCTCAAACAAAATTGGGTTAGGGTGGCGGAAGTTTATGGTGGGAAGGTTATGCAGAAGTTATGGTGGTGGCCTAGGCAAAGATGCCAAATATGCAAAAATTTGATGGAGTCAAATGGTTTTGGAAGTATTTTTGTGGGAATGGGGTGTCAATAGCTACAAAACGAGCTAAAGAACGTCAAAATCGGAGTTCGGATGAATTAGTTATGGCCGAAACAAAATTCCAGCAAAGTCAGTTTTTACACGTGTCGGACGTCCGAGAAGTGTCGGACATCCGAGGGTCGGACGTCCGCAAGGACCGGAAATCCGAGAATTCGGCTCTGTTTAGGTGTTCCGGACGTCCGGAAAGTGTCAGACCTCCGAGGCTTCGGAAGGGTCCGGACATCTGGAAAACGTCGGACGTCCGGTGGGTCTGGGTCAGCTCGAGATTTCAGATCCGGGACACAATTTTGGGCGGAAATTTCGATTTTCGGGGTCAAAATTGATGGGGAAAAAGAAGAATTAGGTGGATTTCACGGTGGGAAAGCTAGATCTACTTGCCAAACACGAATTCCATGGATCAAAATCAACAAAATCTCATAAGAACCAACAAATCACAAAAAATTTGGTGAGGCTATTTTTGGTGGGGATTTTCGAATTGGAACAAAAACACACAAAATTAGGCTAGAAAACGAAGGGGAGGACTCCAAATTCGTGAGAAACGTGGCTCTTGATACCAATATGATACGGGGCACACCCATGTGTGTCGATCTTTCACGAATTGGAGGGGGGGTTCCACGAAGAACACGAAGAACACGGGGAAGAACGAGGAGAAATCACAAGAGAAACACTCAAGAACAAGTCCAATCACACATCCACTAGACTCACATACACATAAGATCCACAAGGGTACAAGAACAACAAAGGGAAAGAGTATACATGGTAGAGTTCATCCAAAATCCCAAAGGGAGATGAGGCATTGAAATCCCGGAGGACCTTCCCTAGATAGGAGCCTTGACATCCATGGGATCTTCTCACACGTGGAGGTCGCAATCTCCTAGGAGAAGTATATGGAAGGAGCAATGCTCAACTAATCTATGAGCTAAACCATTGCTAACCCAAGAAATGAGGAGGGGTGGAGTATATATAGTCTTGGCCACGAAGGAGTAAGTGGAGAAGGGATACAAGGCCCAAGGCCCGCGGCTGCGCACAGGCGGGTCCGGACGTCCGGAGGGTGTCGGACGTCCGATGGCTCGTGAAGGGCCGGACATCCGGAGGGCGTCAGACGTCCGTGGCTCGGTCGTCCGGAGGTCTTCGGATTTCCGTCAGTTCGGCTCGGTCGAGGTCGTGTCGGATTTCCGAAGGGCGTCGGTCGTCCGGGCGCTGGAGGCTGTCGGACGTTCGAAGGGCGTCGGTCGTCCGACCGATGTAGAGTGTCGGACGTCCGATGGTTGTCGGTCGTCCGGCCTCTGTAGACATCGCAGCTCCGTCTTCTTCTGTCTCCTCTTCCAAGCTTCCCTCGCAGATGGTGTAGTTGTTCCTTGGCGCTTGCACTCCTCCTCGTCCTCCGTGAAATCCAACAATGCCTATGTATGCATGCGAGAGGAGTTTCAAGTAGTATACCATCCTCGAAGGGGTCAAGTGGACACGTGTAAAGGAGATGATTCACCTTTATGTATGTGAAGTAGAGGTCGCACGTGTCACTTGCCAAACGGACTCTTGACATGGTGATGTCCGTAAGATGCTCCGCATCATGTATGTTGTTACTTCTCTTAGTGGTGTCATCTGAACGTCGACTACATGACACTTCACCATGTTATGGGCCTAAGGGAAGTCATTGTGGAGTAACAAGTAGATGATGGGTTGCGAGAGTGACAGAAGCTTAAACCCCAGTTTATGCGTTGCTTCATAAGGGGCTGATTTGGATCCACATGTTTCATGCTATGGTTAGATTTATCTTAATTCTTCTTTTGTAGTTGCGAATGCTTGCGAGAGGGGTTAATCATAAGTAGGTTGTTAGTTCAAGTAAGAACAACACCTTAGCACCGGTCCATCCACATATCAAATTATCAAAGTAGCGAACGTGAATCACTCAACATGATGAACATGACTAGACAGAAATTCACATGTGTCCTCGGGTTAATATAAGAGTACTTTCAAGCCTGTCCTTTACTACAAAAAGGATTGGGCTACCTTGCTGCACCATTGTTACTATTGTTACTTGTCACTTGTTACGAATTATCTTGCTACAAAACTATCTACTACTGTTACTCACAACACTAGCAGAGAATACCTTGCTGAAAACTGCTTATCATTTCCTTCTGCTCCTCGTTGGGTTCGACACTCTTACTTATCGAAAGGACTACGATTGATCCCCTATACTTGTGGGTCATTAGTGGACCACCGACAAAGACATGCCCGGTCGTCGGTCGGGCTTGACACTAGCCTAGCAGCTCATCGGCTCCCCATTGCCGATCATAAAGT
The DNA here is from genome assembly GCA_039707655.1 of Elymus sibiricus. Taxonomy (NCBI): domain Eukaryota; kingdom Viridiplantae; phylum Streptophyta; class Magnoliopsida; order Poales; family Poaceae; genus Elymus; species Elymus sibiricus. The sequence goes on from CM077669.1 coordinate 128,119,649, forward strand.
GCGACAACTGCCCACGGCAGGTGGTGCGCTAAGTTTGGACCACACCGAAACATCTCAGATGGGTATTCTTCAAGTGAAAAAAAGATGAGATGAGTGCTTGTTTATTCGGTTGTTCATTGGTTTCGTCACAATTTGTAGCGCATTGTTTGCTCAAAATTATGTGTAGGATGGATGCAAGTTTTGGTATTGGGAAGAAGATTACATCAGTCTATTGATAGCGAGGAATTTGATAGATGTTCATGCACTTCTTTCTAGAGTAGAGACTAGAGATGAGACTAGAGACGATGTCGAATTCGTCAGAACTGAAGAAGAAAGAAGTATGCAAGCTCAAGAAGCCAATTGAGAGAATCAACGATCTTCAAAATAAAGATAGAGAAAATATTAATCCAGCTAGTGGGAGCAGTTATGGAAGTTGAATTTCTATTAAAGTGTCTAATTGTGGTTCAGTTCTCTTAGCGAAGAATTGGTGAATTATGCACTCTCGTGTACCAAAATGCCCTTATGTGAAATAAAGAAGCAATGAAATTTGTTTCGATGGCCGAAAATGAAATGCATCTGAACAGAAAAAAAATTACTTCACTAAATTTAGGGGATCGGTTAGGCTCGGCCAAAAGTTAACGGAGTAAAAATATTCCATTAAGCTTTACTCTTCCCAATACTCCCCTATTTTGTAGGGGATTGGCTAGAGTTGCTCTGAGAAGGGCATTGCACATGACAACAACCTTCATTGCAAGTCTGTGCCAAGATCTTGCGGCAGCACAGCATAGCAGATCACACGTGATTTGGCTGGAGTCACAGTTAAGGGAATTCATATCCCATCTTCTGAATGAAAAGAACAACTGCTGAACATTGATATTGACCGAAGGTGCGCTGACATGGCTATGCATATGGATGTTGATATCTGGAAACAAAGAGAGATTTGTTTAAATGATTCTGTATAGTGAGTTGAGATAAAAAAAACTTATCTAAGAGCATAGTCAATAATATAGCCAAGAGTCGGCTATATGGCCTTGCCATGTCACTTATAGTCAATCTAATAGCTCACCCATATAATAACTAGTCATACTAGTATATTATATCATTATTATATGGCCTACATATTTCTCTCACAAAGGTTGTTGAGTCTCGTGCTACAACCGGCTATAAGCTTGTAGCCCGTTTCTCTTCTCTCTCCTCCAACTAGGCACACATCTGATGTGGCATCTCTTATAGCCCGCCGTTACTCTATTGTACTTGCTCTAAGTAAATCATGGATCAATATAAGGTACATGTGACTTGCTTACTAATCTTTTTTCAAAGATTTTGCAACCACTGGCTTTACTTACGGTTCTGAAACGAACTGTAAAACAAGCGCAAGATTACTCTTACTTTTGAGAAACCATGTACATTTCCTCTCTTGCATCTCGTATTATCGTGTTTGACAAAAGCACGGCGTGAGAGACTGCTAACCAAGATGTTCCAAAGACGATTCATGCACACTTCTTGAAACCCCAGTTCACACAAAATTTCACATACACTAAGGGCGTGTTTGGTTCACATCTGTGTTTGAGGGCATTTTGCATACTTGTCCCAGTTGGGCCTGTCTGAGCTAATGCAGGCTAAAAACTAACATCTGCATGTAGTTTGGTTGCCTGCGTTAGGCTCCTTGCATGAGGGGAGCAATGCATTAGCACGTTGTTTGGTTGCCTGCGCCGCTATTGTTAGACAAACAACACGTTGTTTGGTTGCAACCGGCTAAAGATGTGATCACCACTTCTCCCTAGTGGTGACCTTACCACACACACAACATTATCTTCTCCTAGCTAGGAAACAAATGGCAGTTTACCTTAGCTACTAGCAAATGACAGTACGAATTATTAAGAGCCAATATGGTTGAATAGTCAAAAGTTCAACGATGCTAACTAGGTGGAAGTTCATCCTCTTCCTCTTCCTATTCTTCTGCTGCTGTTGTTGCCTCTTCTTCTTCTTCTTCTTCTTCTTCTTATTCTCTTGTGATGCCGCCTCTCCTTCTTCTTCTTCTTCTTCTTCAGATCCTGGTCTGACCTCTGTTATCCCACATTGCCTGAGCCCATTCCAACCTTTTGTTCTTCCATGCTTCTTTGTCAAACGCCTCCACACCATGGTCGGAGCTGATCACCTCATCGGGAGTCACATCTTCCTCCTCCGGCACAAAATCATCAGTTCCCCATTGCAGGATCCAGTTATGAATGATGCATGCAAGAACAACCTTGGCCTGGGTAGGGTAACGGTGGAATGGCTTCTAATCCAGGATCTTAAACTTGTTCTTCAGAGCTCCAAATGCCCTTTCAACAGTTACTCGTGGAGTGTCTAAGATTGAATAGCTCATGTGGAGTCCTAGGATAGTTCCTACCAGAGAACTCGTTCAGATGGTACCTGGTTTTCCTGAAGGGTGGAAGAACACCTGGCCGACAAGCAAATCCAGCATCTCCTAGGTAGAACTTGGCATCTCGGATGTTGATGCCATCAGGTCTACACATGTTGTCACTGAGAATGTTAGCATCATGTGCCGATCCTTCTGAGCCAGCCAATACATATGTAAACTTCAGATCAAAGTCAACAGCACCAAGCACATTCTGGCTTGTGCAGTTCTTTCTCACTCTATATGCTACAGCTTGTGACCTCATGACTCTGGCAGTGACATGAGTACCATCTATTGCACCAATGCAATCCTGGAATGGCATTACAAAGATGGTGTTATGGCTACAACAGAACAAGAACAACATATGAAGGCATTACAACATACTGTTTGTTCTCACCTTGAAGTATGGATACCATCTTGGGCTAGTGTGAATCTTGATAGGAGTCCGGCCGCTTGGTGACACGATCATCTCTCCTCTGAGTTCCCCAATAGCATACAACACTTGCTTGAAGTACATGGAGATGATCTCCATTGACCTCCTGAAGGTATTGTTACAACCTTGCACCTCTGGTTATGACCAACAACGTGGAGGAACATGGCTACTTGCTCTTCCACATTGGTGTGGATGCTATCTTCTAGCAGCCCTCTATTCCTGAACGTTTGCACAAGCCTGGCATATTAGGGATGATAGACTACTCATATCAATAAGGAATTCCTTCTTTTCCGGGAGCCCATTCAAACAGAACTACCAAGTTAAGCGTGCTTGGCTTGGAGTAGTTCTAGGATGGGTGACCGACCTACCAAGTTAAGCGTGCTTGGCTTGGAGTAGTTCTAGGATGGGTGACCGACCGGGAAGTTGGTACCGGGTGCGCACGAGTGAGGACAAAGTGCGCAGAAAAGACTAGTATTGATCAGTGGGGCCAGTCTAGATCCCGCCAGGAGTAACGACCACCGGCGGGTGTGTCCGGGGCGTTACACGAAAGGAGCTCTTTTCATGCGAAGCATCCACAGAGCCTTGTGTCATTGCAGTTGTAGATGTAGTTCAGATTCGCCAGACATGGCAGAGACGAGGACGGCCGGACAGAGTCGAAGAAAATGGGAAGAAGCAGTTGCCGCCGCCGGGGAGTGTTGCTGCCGCCACCAACGCCGCCGCCGCAGTCGCAGCCGCAGATCTGAGTCGTCGCCGCCGCCGGTGCCAATAACAGTGGATGGCTTGTCCTAGAGCTAGGGCGAGTGAGTAAATGGCGTGGTGAGGGTATATTTCGCGCCATCCCACCTCCGTTGATTTCCCCCTCCCGCCATCTCCGACCGAATCCCCTCTGCACCGTGCCCTACGCCGTGTTTCCCTTTTGCGCCCGACTCAACCTGGCTCGCAAAAAACGGCCGATTCGAGCATTCCCGGCGAGCCAGGCTTTGGGGTGCTTTAAGTTTCGTGCCGATGCGAGCAATGCCTCCTTGCACGCAACCAAACGGCCCATTTTCATCTCGCTAGGGCCTGGTTGGGTTGTATGCAGCCTGCCAAACGCACCCTAAAACTCGCCAGCACACCTTGCACCGTAACTACAGCCTCTGGTAACCTTCAGTTCTCAGATTCCCACACAAGTCTTAATTCAGAAAGATGTAGACAACAAACACAAGTATTACAACAAGAACCGACCCACACTTGTGAATATGACGATCCTTATAAACAGGAACGACAAATCCGAGTTAACCATCTTCAGACTCGAACACTGTCGCGAAAGGAACAATAGTGGTCTTCGTCATGGCAACACAAAACACACATGGTGGACGCCACATACCATCGCTGGTTCTTTTCCCGACTAAGGGCGCATCAGCCTGGTTATCATCCTGCCAATGAGGATTTCACAGCAGAGTTCCACATTGCAGCATACCAAAGTCATAATACCTAGAAGTTCATTTCCCCCTCTGTATTGTTGCATCTCCTGCAAAGCGGATGTTAAAAACATACAATTAGGTTGAACGGTTCGATATAAAAGGTTATTGTCCTGTATACATCTCTTCATTTTCAAAACTTAACGCAACTGTTCCTCAAACATAAAAACTTAATGTAACTAAACATGATGCCATGCCTTATAAAATGTTGTCTTTTATCTATGTCTAAATTTTCAGAAGAAATTAACTGAACATGATGCCATTTATTGTTGTTGATCTTCCCCCAGAGTTATCTACAGTTTCTTAATTATTGTTGTCATCAAAGCCACAAAAGGCTAATATCATTATTAGATAATATTATCTACAGTTCCATTCCCTGAGGTGGGTATAGTGCAGATATCATTATTAGATAATATACTTGGATAACCACAAAAGGCTAAGAATATGACATTGTTAGTCTTCTCCCAAATGATTGATGGTGCACCAATGCTTCTCCCTGCAGACGAGCTATATAAGAAATAGCAAGCACGTGTGGCCTTTGCTATGCAAGGAAACAGGTTAGAAAAATTTCAATGTGTACAGTACAGAAAACAGAACTATTCTGACCTAAGAAGCAATCATTTCTTAGGCCTATCAGATGTGTACATGAAGTACAAAAGTTTCACCAAGCAATAGTAATAATAACAGCTGGTTTGATGTCTCTTCAGGGACTTCTCTTTGATCACCCAATAGTCATCACATGCGGATCTGGTGTAACTGCTTGCATACTTTGCTCTGGTCTGGAAATCTGGCATGCTCTTCTTGGATATTATCACCGAGACATTGACTCTGCCAGGCAGTGTCTAACAATATTTCTTTACAGGGGCTCTATAGAATTGGGAAGCATGACGTTCCAGTTTACGACGGATCTTGGACAGAAATGGGAAGCGAAGACAGATAATGATTATCCGAAAGTTATATCCACTGGCTCTTAAATCAACCATTGTGAAGCTGTGAATGCCGTTACTGCATCCTGCAGCATTCAGCTCAGATTTTCAGCACAATGGTATTTCTCCGTGGCAAGATTTTCAGTTTGCACCTAAGTCAATACAAAGGTTATACCAAAAAGAAATACCTATTGCACTATGGTCAATGGCCATAGGCCGATAATGAAGAAAACCTATGTCAAATGTTTGAGACATCAACATAAATATATAATTGTCTTGTGTTAATGTTACTATTGAAGAGATCTTAAACTGAAAACAACATTAATATGAATTGATTTTGTTTCAGAGTTGTGACCGTTGATTGTGATGCTTGCACAGCCTCCCTTGTCTGCAACAGTGCGACCAAATGAGGTGTGTGCAGCCAGTGCAGAGCAACTGATCAAAATTTCATCTTATGCAAATTTATTTTCTAGCACAAGGAAGTTAAACGTAAAATAAAAATGACTACTTGAAATTGAGCAATTGCTACTTAAATTACAATCAGGTATAGAAAAAGGCACCACTCTGTGCATCTGGAGTGGTAATCAAAGTCATGTCACAGTTGATCTATTCAATACACTTAAGGATACAGACTGAAAAGTAAACGGAAAGTTATTGTGTTTATCTAAAGATTTAACTTACCCGGCAACAATTGCTTTTGCACTTTCATATGCACAAGTCATCGTAGTACATCCTCATCAAGATGAAGCTCTGCACCACGTAATGACATGAACCGAGTATATAATTTCATTAGCACCTAATCTGCAACGCAACCCATTCCTGTCTTGCATATTCTTTCTACTAAACCTTCAGACTGTGTTCCCATCTTCCAGCCACATGAAGCTACATACAACAGTAAAAGTTGAGGCTCTCAAGCAAATTGCACAAAAGTGGCACTACTGAATTCAGCTATCACTGAAACAGATTCAGTAGTGCGTCTGATATCAAAAAGCCCAAATCAACCAGCACATGTCTCTTTCTGGTGTACTTCTGTAACCCCAGCAGTGCTCTCTTGATTGCTGAACATTGTAGATTCTCCTCTGATCGTCTGAAGATCATCAGCAACCATAAAGGCACGAACATCATCCTTGTGATCTATCCAGCTGTATCCACGACCTTTGACAACTCCACGGCTAATCATCAATGCCCTAATACCTGATGCATCCCCATGTCGGCCTAAGGAAGCATATATGTTTGACAAGAGCACATAAGGTGATGGGTTCTTTGGATCAAGGTGGAACAGGTGCTGCGCGGCACATTCCCCCAATTCAGCATTGTGATGTACAGCACAGGCAGCAAGTAGAACTTCCCACACTATAGGATCATCTTTGCATGGCATCTGTTCTATTAATGCCTCCACTTCAACAAGCCGACCTGCTCGCCCCAATCCATCTATGAGACAAGTGTAATGCTCAGCCAGTGGTGTAATTCTGTAGGTACTCTCCATGGAATTAAAGAATGCTATAGCTTCATCTATGAGCCCGGAGTGACTACATCCTGTTAGAACGGCAATGAAAGTGACACTGTCTGGCCGCTGTTCTGTAGTTAACATATACTCAAATAGTTCAACGGCTTTTTCTCCAAAACCATTCTGAGCATATCCATGTATCATCTCATTCCATGCAACTATATTCTTAGTCACCATGCTGTCGAAGGAAAGGCGTGCATCGTCCATGTTGCCACATTTAGCATACATATCGATCAGGGCACTACCTACATAGACATTCTGATCATAACCATCTTTTGCAACTTGTGCATGTATCTGCCTCCCTTGAGGTACGGAATAAAGTCTTGCACATGTATTAATCATGGTAGCATAGGAGGAGGATGTGGGCATCATTCCATTTTGTCGCATCTGCTTGAAGAAATCAAAGGCCTCTTCATTGAAAGAATGGATAGCCAAACCTGAGATCATGGAATTCCAACACACCACATCTCTCTCTGTCATCCTGTTGAAAATGCTCCTGGCAATACTAATCTGTCCACATTTTGCATACATATCGACCAAACCACTAGCGACGAACATGTCATTATGCAACAGGAGTCTTACTGAAGCAGAATGAATTTGTGCTCCAAGGTCCAAATTCCCCAATCTTGAGCATGAACTGAGGATCACGGCCAGAGTTGTTCGGTCAGGCTGCACATTTTGATGCTGCATTTTCCTAAACAGCTCGATTGATTCTTGATGCAGTTCCTCCTGGCAGTAACCAGACAAAAGTGTGTTCCACGTAGTCAAAGTCGGCCTTGATATATTGTCAAACATTGCACGAGCAGATGGAACATCCCTCGCCTTAATACAGGACGCCAGCATGTTACTGTAAGTGACCTCATTGGGCTCAGAGCCCGACTCTACCATCAGGTTCAATACTTCCAAAGCCTTCTCATAACTGCCCGCCTGGCCAAATCCAGTTATAAGGATGTTCCAAGAAACAATACTGACGCTGGGCAATGAGTCGAACACCTTGACAGCCTCGTCCATTTGCATGCACTTGGTGTACATATCGATCAAGGAGTTCCCCACATGCTGGTCTGCCCCAAAGCCTTTTCTGACGATCAAGGCATGAATGCACTGCCCAAGCTGGAATGCACGAACAACGTTGGACTCGGTAGCCCCAGCTTGTGCGCACGAGCCCAGAACACTTGACACGGCCACGGGATCAACACGTATCCCGGTCCTGCACATCCTCGCGAACAGCCTGAGCGCATCGTCGACGGACCCGGTCTGCGCCAGCCCTCCCATCATCGCCGTGAACGACACCTCGTTCGGGCGAGCCATCCGGTCGAACAGCCGCACAGCATCCCCGACGCTGCCGCACTTCGTGTACATGCCAACGAGCGCGTTCTCCACGAACAGGTTCTCTTCAAGTCCGACCTTGACCACGAGCCCATGGCAGCGCCTGCCGTCCTCGAGCGCGGCCACGGCGCCACACGCACTGAGCACGCTGGCGAGCGTGAAGTGCGTCGGGACGAGGCCCTCCCGCAGCATCCCTTCGTAGAGGCCCAGCGCCTCGCCCGCGCGCTCGGACCGCGCGAGCGCGGCGATGACGGTGTTCCAGGAGACGACGTTCGGCTCGGGCATTTCGTCGAGCAGCGTCCGGGCCGTGTCGAGGTCGCCCGCGCGGCTGGCCGCCGAGAGCGCCGCATTGTAGGAGTAGGCGTTGGGGTGGAGCAGGGTGCGGAAGGCGCGGAGGGCGTCGCGCGGAAGGCCGGAGAGCGAGTAGAGCTCGACCAGGCGGTTGAGGAGGAAGGTGTCGGCGGCGAGGCCGCCGGCGAGGACGCGCGCGTGGGCAGCCTTGGCGTGGGCGCGGCTGGGCTTTGGGTTCCGCTTGATGCAGGCTTGGAGCACGCCAGCGAGCTGGGCCGCCAGATTCGCCATCAGCGAGGGAGTAGAAGGGCACGTGCCCCTCATTTTATACGGTTTTGCTAATACTCAGCCAGCTGAGTTTTAGTTGGCCATCATTCATCTCCATAATAATGAACATATCAAATACTTTAGGTACTGTTATAAATTGATTCATATTTTATTATTGCATAAGGTACTGTATTCTAACTTTTTCATGGCTTATACCTCCGATACAATTCATAACATCATCAAAACAAGCAAACTATGCAAGCAAAAAACAAAATCTGTCTAAAACAAAACAGTCGGTAATGATCTGTAGAGAAACTATAATTTTGTAACTCCAAAAATTCTGAAAAATTAGAAAAACCTGGGAAATTTGTGTACCAATACAGTGTAAAAAATTCAGATCAAAAAGACATTCCAGTAAAATCAAAGACATTATGCACTGGACGCAAAAGTTTCTGTTTTTGCACCGTATCAATTATACTCATCATGCAAGTCATCCCAAAGACTTTACTTGACACAAACACTAATTTAAACATAAAAACACAATCATTACAGAGGAAATAATCATATTATCACGCACAAATAGAAAGTAAAACCAAAAATTTAAAGATAACTATTGGGTTGCCTCCCAACAAGCGCTATTGTTTTATGCCCCTAGCTAGGCATAATGCATAGTATCAAGTGTTGGACCCCTTCATGTCCTTCAAGATTAGCTCTTCCAAAATCTTAATTAATAAATCACATTTCTTAAATCTAGTTGAAGGGCTCACGTGTTCAAAAGGATTTATAATATCATCACTAACATCACCATCATCATAGGGATCTTCATATAAGACATGAATTTCATCATTAATAGGTTCCCTAATAGTATTTTCATGTCAATCTTCACTAAACCCTTCATTAATTTCTTTAGCAATCCATTCAAATTTATCACAAGTGTGGAGGAACAAGGCTTGCGTTAATTCTTCGGGAGGAACATTCCTCCTCATATTCTCACTAAAACTTTGACAATTACTAGATTCCAGCATACGCAAAGCATCTTTATTATGTAGGATCACTTCTATAGGAGGAGCTTCAGATTTTATTCTATAGAAAGCAAATATATCTCTCGCTTCCCGCACTATGTAATCAAATTCATGCATAAGAATACTGGTAGCAATTTTCTTAATCTTAGGATTGTGTATACCCGGAAGTCCCAGAAATATCTTTTGAAGCATAGGATGAAGATGCACAAACGTTCTTTCTAGATTCAATATTAGCATAGTAATAGCACCCACATAACAATTTGTTTCATCAAGTATGGTATCTTTAATAAAAGGGATAGCTCCCGAGCACTAAAAAAATCTTGAATGACATGTTTTCCAATAATGTTCCCACTACCCACATTATAAATTTTATATTTTAAAACCGTGTGAGTATTACTATTAGGAACTTAACTTTTAAGAGGATCATGAGTAGCATCGATAAATTTTGGTCTTTCCTCCTCCGATTCACTAGCACCATCTTCTCTAGAACTTTCAACAATAACTTTCTCAAATTCAGACATGATAGCAACTTCGAGTAAACAACTAACAAACGAAACAAGTAAACTAGCAAGCGAAGCAAGCAAACAAGCAAAGATAAATATTTTTGTATTTTTTATTTTTATAGCAAGCAAAATATAACAGCAAATAAAAAGTAAAACAAGTGAATGATAATTTGTGCGAAGGTACTTGATAAGAATTTGGTGATACTCCCCGGCAACAGCGCCAGAAATCCTTCTTGATACTTGTGATCTGCATTGGGGTTTTCCTTGAAGAGGAGGGGATGATGCAACACAATATAGATAAGTATTTCCCTCAGTGAGAACCAAGGTTATCGAACCAATAGGAGGATCACACAACTTCCCGTCTTCAGCGCCTACACACAAAAGAGCAAACACTTGCACCCAACGCGGGCAAGAGGGTTGTCAATCCCCTTGAACTCGTGACTTGTAAGCAATAAGTAGTGTAGATGATAGTTGGATAAATATAGATTGCACAATAAATAAAAAGTAAATAATGATAGCAAGGAAATAAGAACGTTTGTAAATATATTTGTGAATAGACCCGGGGGGCATAGTGTTCGCTAGAGGCTTCTCTCTCGAAGAAAGCATACGGTGGGTAAGCAAATTACTGTTGGGCAATTGATAGAAAAGGGCATAGTTATGCAATATTTATTCACGGCAATGATCATGTGTATATAGGCATCACGTCCATAAACAAGTAGACCGACTCCTGCCTGCATCTACTACTATTACTCCACCCATCGACCCCTATCCAGAATGCATCTAGAGTATTAAGTGAAACAGGGTAATGCTTGGAGAATAATGACATGATGCAGACAAAGTAAACTCAATTAATATGAATAAACCCCATCGTTTTATCCTTAGTGACAGCAATACAAATATGTGTCTTGTCCCCTACTTTGTCACTGAGATATAGAGCACCGCAAGATTGAACCCAGTACAACGCACCCCTCTCACTGAAGATAAACCAATCTAGTTGGCCAAACTAAATTGATAGATCAGAGAGAATTACAAAGCTATAATGATCATGCAAATAAGTATTCAAAGGAGACTCAAATCTTTTATCATAAAAAATATGAACATAAACCCATAATTCATCGGATCCCAACAAACACACCGCAAAGATTGATTACATAAGATAGATCACCGCGGGAACCGCGATGATCATGGTAATGAAGAACATAGAGAGAGATAGCCATCTAGGTACTAACTAAAGACCCGTAGGTCTATGGTGAACTACTCACACATCACCATGGGAGCAGCAAGGATGGTGTAGAGGTCCTCCGTGATCGACCCCCCTCCTGTAGGGCATCGGAAAAGGGCTCCAGATGAGATCGCGATGGAACAGAGACTTGCCAGCGGCAGAAAAAGTGTTTCGGGAGCTCCCCTAGGGTTTTTGGAATATATGTGAATTTATAAGCCAGAGTACGAGGCCAAGAGAACCTCAGGGGCACAAGCTAATAGGGCGCGACCACCCCCCCTGGGCGTGCCCTGTTGGCTTGTGGGGACCCTATGCGGGCTCCGGTCTTCTCCCGAAGCATCCAGGTCTTCTTTTGGTCCAAAAAAATCATCAAAAAGTTTCGTGGCAATTGGACTTCGTTTGGTACTGTAAACCCGAAAAGCCAAAAACATGCAGAAAATAGCAACTGGCACTTGTCACTGGGTTAATAGGTTAGTGGTCAAAAATAATATGAATCAGCAAATAAATGCCCAAAAATATCCTAGAATGGTAATATTATAGCATGGAACAATAAAAAATTATAGATACATTGGAGACGTATCAGGTGGTTAATGGGCAAAAAATTAAACATTATATTTCAGGTATACCCATTAACAAGGAAACCAAAATTATCCAAACGACGTCATCGGAGGAGCACATAAAAGAGACCTTCCAGGATGCACCAGAATCCTAAAAAAGGGTAGGTATTTGGTACGGTAAGCAAACCGACTCCAAAAGTTCCATAAAAGCAAAAAAAAATCGTTTTGGAATAAATAAAAAATTACAAAAAGAATAATCAGCCAGGTATCGGTGTCAAAACCGGCGGATCTCGGGTAGGGGGTCCCGAGCTGTGAGACTAGGATCGATGGTAACAAGGGGACGAAGGAGACGATGTTTACCCAAGTTCGGGCCCTCCTATGGAGGTAAAACCCTACGTCCAGCTCGATTATATTGAAAGTATGAAGGTTACACAGTTGATCTACCTCGAGATCGACTAGCTAAAACCCTAGATGAGTTTATCTACCCTACAACCTAAAACCCTCCGGTTTATATAGACACCAGGGGTCATTAGGGTTACACATGGTCGGTTGCCCACCAGAGGGAAAAAACAAGCTTAATCTACCATCTTCAACTTGACAAACACGCCACCGCTCCTGTGATCTCTCCTCTGTTGACGGAGCCTTCGATCGACTCCATCCTCAGCGTGTGGCCCATGAGTCCGGCCCATGAGAAATAGGCCGGCCGCCCGAGGACCCCTTAATCCCGGACTCCCTCAGTAGCCCCCGGACTAGCCTCCAATGCCGAGGTATATTATCCGGACAGTCCTGCACGTCGAAGTCTTTGGCTTGCGAGGCGAGTCCCTCTATCCCTTCTTGTTCGTCAACCACTCTGTTATCGGTAAATCTTCAAACGCCGAGAACTTGCGGGACCCACCGTAATAACTCCCAGCGCTCCTCGACCCTCGTGAACCGAGGGGAGGCGAGCGGTCCGGCGGTTTTTTTTACAAGATTGCCCTCCTCACAAAGGAGGTACTTTTCATTTAAACAAACGGAATCACGGTCTAGGCCACACCTTCCCCTTCTTCCCCCTCGGAGAAAACTTCAAGCGAGAGACTACCAAAAAACATGGCGAGCGCCCCCAGTTCTTCCTCGTGCCCTTACGGCACCCTCCCCGGGGACTGGGCAAGCTGTTTCGTATCCCTCCTTCGGCTGCACGACCTCGAGACCCAAGGATATCTTCCTTCCTCGGATCTGGCGGCTACTCGCGCCGGTCTGACTTCTTACAACCACGAAGACTTCACGGAGAACTTCCCAAATCCTCACAAGGGAGAGCGGGTATGCTTCGTGACTTTCCTCCTGCGGGGCCTAGGGTTCCCCATCCATCCTTTCCTGAGGGGGTTATTGGAGTTCTACGGGATCCAGCTCCATCATCTCACCCCTGGGTCTATCCTGCACATCTCGGGCTTCGTCGCCCTTTGCGAGATGTTCCTGGGCTGCGAGGCTCACTTTGGACTATGGAGGAAGTATTTTTGCCTCGTTCCCCGTACCTGTGGCGAGACAATTCGGGAGGTTGGAGGAGCCGAAGTATGTCGCATAGCCGGGACGGGATACCCTGTGGGGATGCCGAAGAAAGAGTCCGAAGAGTGGTCTTCGGAATGGTTTTACATCGAGGACGCCCCCCTATTCGATCCAGCTCAAAGTGGTTTGCCCGAATATTCCGACGCCCCTTTAAAGAAAAGGTTCAACTGGCGTCCGAAGAGCTCATCCCAAGAGGACGATGCTGAAGTACAACGTTTGGCTGCCCGCGTTAGGATACTGGCCCACCACAAGCTGACCATGATTGACGTGATGGCCGCCGCCATCACCAGGTGCGTTCAACAACAAAGGATACATCCTTTGTGGTGCTTCAACGGAACAAGCGACACCACTCGCTCCCGACGGCTGGGTCCTGCGGATCAAGCGGCATTAGCAGCCGCACTTGCCGATTTATACAAAGGATAAACAGAAGACTTTGTTCAGCCGCCAGTCAAGGAGGGCTACTCGAGCTACAACCCCATCGAATGGGTAAGCCTTTCGATCTTGCGTCCTATGTTCGGTTTTTTATTTGCCCTTTTTGACCAAAGCCTTTGATCCGCACAAACAGGAATGGAGGAGCTTTGCCGAGACAATCAAGTGTCCGGCCCCCCAACCGGAGAGCTATTCTCGTGACGACGACCCAGGGTTCCATGATGATCCAGAGTTGTCCATTGAGTATGAAGACGGGGTCTTTTACCAAGAGGGCCTTGATCGCTCCAAGGTGGCTATCATAGCCGATCACCTCGGATCACTCCCTTCCTCCACCACAGGCAAAAAGAAAAATCCTTCTCGTAAAAGGAGAATGCCTTCCGCTGACCCGAATGCGCCGGCCTTCGCTCCCAAGCGTCGTAGGTCCTCGCGACAAACGTCGGCTGCAGCAACGACGCCTGAACCGGTCATTGATAGGACCCCTTTATGTGAGCCAGCCGTGGAGACGGCACCGACCACTCGTCCATCCCAAAGGTACTTTGCCCGGCCACTTAATCTGTCGCTATTACAATCGACAGGATCTACCGAAAGATCTCATGTTGACATACTCAGGAAACAAGTACAAACATCTTCTGCCGAGGACGCTACCGAATGGCCTGACAATACTCATGAGTCAAGATCCTCTGCTCATGCCGAACCTGCGACGGAGGCTCCTGTGGGCAATCCGGCCCCTGAAGATTCCGAAGACGCGGTTTCAGTCACTAAATCCGAAGTTGAAAGTGCAATGAACCACCGGCGGCGAAGAGAAGCCCTGCGCGACCCGGCGTTTTCCGAACAAGAGTTCAATGCTCTATGCTCGGTGGACGCGCACCTCGGAGCTGCCCGAGCTAGGCTTGGAGAAACCGTGAAACTGATATCATCCAGTCTGAAGGTAAGTAATTGATTTTGAGAATCCGAACATTTATGTGAATCCAGTAGCCCCCGAGCCTTGAATTGGTCGGGACGACCGAGTTAAGGGTCCTCATATTGTTTCGTAGATGATGCAGGCCTCAAGGCAGCAGAACGAGCAACTGGCCAATGAATTAGAGGCGAGCCGAACACGGGTGGAAGCCGTGGAGGCCGAACTTGAACAGGTGAAGAAATTTACCCGGGAGGCGCATGGTGAGTATATCCATTCTGCTGATCTTAGTACATGATTCCTTGATGACGCGAGGGTACTTTTTAGTAGCTGAATCTATAGGGCAATTGCAAAAAGATTTAGATGCAGCCCGAGAATCTCGGAGGTACGCCGAGTCCCAGCATGAGGCCGGCTGCCTTTCGTTGCAGCGAAACCTAGAGGAGAAGAAACGCCTCCAGGTGGAAAACAAGCAGCAGGCCGACGAAATTGAGCGTTTAAAGACTCAATTGGCCCAGACCCAAGAAGAGAACCAAAAATTACAAAGGGGCATGTTTGGTAAGTGTGACTGTGACGTCGAAAGGGTGTTTTTCCGACATAAAGTTTAATGTACATGCCTTGTTGTACGTGTAGGTCTTCTAACCGGGCGTCCTGAAGAAGAGATCGGATCCTACCGGGGGAGCCTTCGGAAGGAACTGTCCGCCGTTCATGAGCGGGCTCGAAAGGCTATGAAGAGCATGATAAAAGCGCTATGGCCTGCCGAGAAGCCTCCAGAAGGGATGCCCGAACTAGCTGATCGGTTCAAGGGAGCCCAGAATCGGTTCGAGCTGTGGAAGACATCGGCTTGCCAGGAGGGAGCTTGAGAGGCGTGGGCGATGATTAAGACTCGATACACCGGTCTTAACCCCGAGCATATGGCTCGGGTTGGGCCAGCGGGGCCTGATGGGCAAGAAGTGCCGCTTCACTTGGTGTATGACCAAGTGATGCCTGCCACTCGTCTCTCACAAGAAGATTGCGCCCTGGATGCCTTGATAGACAATCTTGACCGGCAGCCCGATGTGTGATTCAATGTAACTATGTACTTTAAATCGAAAAAAAATTCTGCATCTGTGTTGTGAACCTTGTCTTAACCGGCCATCGGCTTCGACCTCTCGCGCTAAGAGTGCGGGAGTGTTCCTTATAAAATATCCCTTGATAAAGGGAATTCTTTCGAGGAACCAGGCAATTCGGCCATTTGGTGCGAACAGACAGTAGATGCACAGGGAGATATGTTATATTACTGCTGAGCGTAAGAAACATCTTCCAAAGAAAATAGTACCTCTATCGATACCTTTCTTTAGGTTGTCACGTAAATCGTGAATAGTAAGGCCGTATATTGTTAGTATGCAGCTAATGGCCATTTTAAGAGAAAAAGCCAGTGTAATGGTGATAACAACCATCGTATATTCGTTGCTTCCGTCGTAGCCGACCAATTTTCTACTAAAGACAGCTAGCTTTTTGCTTCACCCGTCTGAGGTACGTATTCGGATAACCCGGTCGTAGCAATCGCAGAGGTGCGCCCTTTACCCTCTAGCCAAACAATCGGGAACATAGAGAGTAAACACAGGAGCGAGGCAACCCAGCTTGGCAAAGATATTAGTTCGAATTGATGCATATAATGGCTTAAAAATCGACAAGGGAAACATGCATACACAGGAAATGTGAATATATTCTCAAAATGTATAGTCATCGGCTTCGGGAAGAAGCCCCCAGGTGTTTTGTTCGGGTCTAACATTTAAGAATGTATGCCGGAAAACTTAACACGAGCTCGGTTTAGCCGAACATAGACTTTGGGGAGAGAGAAAGTCCGAACCTGCCAAAAATCAAGTTGGAAGGGGAGGAAAATGAAAAAGGAAAAGAAAAACAGAAAAAAGGAGGGTAAAAAATTATGACGACACCGGTCTAGCCGTAAAAACGCCGAAGACGAGCTGCGTTCCATGGGTGTGGTTCGAGGCGGTTATCTGCCGGGCTTCGAAGACGATAAGCCCCTCCTGCGAGTACTTCGTCGATTATGAAGGGCCCCTCCCATTTGGGATTGAGCTTGTGCTTCTGCTTCTCGGGGAGCCGTAAGACGAGTTCACCCACATTATACGCTTTTGCCCCGACCTCCCTGCGCTGGTAACGCTGGGCCTGCTGTTGATAAAAAGCAGAGCGAGCTCAAGCTATGTCGCGCTCTCCTTCTAAGGCGTCCAAGTCGCCCTGCCGATCTAACTCGGCCTCCTTTTCTTCGTACATGCGCAACCTTGGTGCATCTTGAATTATATCACAGAGAAGGACCGCTTCTGCCCCGTAGACCATGAAGAATGGTGTGTATCCCGTTGATCGGTTCGGGGTAGTACGCAGGCCCCATAGGACGGAATCGAGCTCCTCCACCCAATGGCAGTCGGACTCATGGAGAGATCGGACCAGACGGGGTTTAATACCACTCATGATGAGGCCGTTGTCCCGTTCGACTTGTCCATTAGTCTGTGGGTGATATACTGACGCGTAGTCGAGCTTGATGCCCATCTTTGTGCACCAGTCTTTCACCTCTTGGGCGGTGAAGTTGGATCCATTGTCCGTTATTATACTGTGGGGGACGCCGTAACGGTGTACCACGCCGGATATAAAGTCGATTACTGGTCCGGACTTGGCTGACTTGACAGGTTTTGCTTCGATCCATTTGGTGAACTTATCCACCATGACCAGTAGGTATTTATTCTTCTTGGTCCCCCCTTTAAGTGGTCCGACCATGTCCAGCCCCCAGACCGCAAAAGGCCAAGTAATCGGAATAGTCCGAAGAGCCGTTGGGGGCATGTGACTTTGATTTGCAAAAAGTTGGCATCCCACGCAGTGTTGGACCAGCGACTGGGCGTCCGCTCGAGCGGTGGGCTAGAAGAAACCAGCCCGGAAGGCCTTGCTTACTAAGGCCCTTGCCGCGGCATGATGGCCGCCCATTCCTGCGTGGATTTCGGCCAAAAGATGCCTTCCTTCTTCCTCAGATATGCACCGTTGGAGTACTCCGATGGTGCTTTTCTTGTATAACTCACCCTCGTGGACTTTATAGGCCTTGGATCGACGAATTATGCGTCTCGCCTCTGTCTGGTCATCGGGGAGTTCTTGGCGAAGAAGGTAGGCGAGGAAGGGCTCGGTCCATGGTGCAATTATTGCCATGACCTCATGAGCCGAAGGCGTTTCGTCCATTATGGAGCCACCGATGATTTGATCGTCTGGTTCGTTTATAAGGTGAACAACCTCTTCCGCGCTGATGGATCCGGCGCCCTTATCGTCGTCCTGCCAAACCACCGACGGCTTGAAGAGCCATTCAAGGAAGGTGTTTTTTTGGACGGGGTCGCGTTTGGCCCCCATACGGGCCAGTATGTCAGCGGCCTGGTTGTTGTCTCTAGCGACGTGGTGGAATTCCAGCCCCTCGAACCGTGCGGATATTTTAAGAATGACGTTTCTATAAGCCGCCATCTTCGGGTTTTTGGCATCGAATTCGTCGTTGATTTGAGAGATGGCCAAGTTGGAGTCTCCCCGTACCTCCAGCCGTTGTATACCCATTGAAGCTGCCATCCGAAGACCATGCAAAAGTGCTTCGTACTCGGTGAGGGAGTCCCGGACTTAGGGGTCCTCGGGCCGCCAGCTCATCTCTCAATAGGCCGGCTTGATGGGCCGTTCTCTGAAGAAGGGCCGGACACATCAAGACTCCACGTTCCAGAAGGAAGCCCCGAAGGCGCGTCGTGCACTCCAAGTCAAGATGAGAACATCAACATCTCCATCCTCGGCAGGAGGCCCATCATGTGTAAACCCTAGGTACCCCCCGGTGTCTATATAAACTGGGAGGGTTTTAGATCATACGACACAGAAACTCATCTACTGCTTTAGCTAGTCGATCTCGAGGTAGATCAACTCTGTAACCTTCATACCATCAATATAATCAAGCAGGACGTAGGGTTTTACCTCCGTAGGAGGGCCCGAACCTGGGTAAACATCGTCTCCTTCGTCCCTTTGTTACCATCGATCCTAGTCTCACAGCTCGGGACCCCCTACCCGAGATCCGCCGGTTTTGACACCGACATTGGTGCTTTCATTGAGAGTTCCGCTGTGATCGCCCAAGGAATCGATGGCTCGCGTCTTCCTCAACGAAGAGGTCCGTAGCATGGACTCCTTTGTCCCTGGACATATCTTCGCTTTCGGCAGCATCGTGCTGCACGCTGACTCGACCGGCCGCCTTGGCCGGGTCAGGAGTTTCGCCCCTGATCAAGAAGTCAGATTCGGGAACTTAGAGTTCTCCGTTGACCCTCGGGGCGATCTCTTGCTCACCGGGCTCGCAGTCTCACCTGACGCGCCCGAGGACTCCGGGGCCTTAACCTCAGATGTCGTTTTCAACCCCGCTCACGGGGCCAATCCCGGTGACTATCTGGACTTAAGTCCAGATCCGGCTATAGCGCCAGATTGCCGGGCACAAACTCCTGCCGAATACACTTCTCGTGCGGACGCGGCGGAGGTTAACTCCGAACACGCCAGGCAGATCGACCCGATCGAGCTCTCGGTACTCGGCGAAGCTCTAGATCGGATCTTGTCGATGAAAACTACTGATGACCCAATCCCGATCCACACTCAGATCGATCTTGAGGCAGGTCAAGAGGAATTTTTCGTCCCACCCACCACCCACCTAGTAGCCACTATCGAAGACTTAACCGATATGGTGGACTACTCCTCCGAGGAGGCAGAAGACATGGAGGAAGAGGATCGCGCTCCCACCCCCGTTAACACCGAGCGATGGACCGCCACCTCCACCTACGACGTCTACATGGTGGATACGCCAGCCGGTAACGGCGAGCGCGCACCAGCTAACAATGGCGATGACTCAGGTGAGGCGCCGTCAAGGCGCCGGAAACCGTGTAAGCGGTCAAAGACAAAAAAGGGGAGGGAAGCTATTGCTGGCACCGGGGAATACGATACCCCAGAAGACCTCGGCGATCCCGACATACCCGAATATCTGTTGGAGGACCAGGAAAGGCCGGAGGACCAGCGCGACCCCGAAGATCCGAATGACTCCGAGGATGACAACTACCTCCCCCCTGTAGAGGAGGAGGACAGCCCGAAAGACGAGGACCTCATCGTCCCCGAAACCATCGAGGATCAGGAACGGCTCAGGCAACAGCTTTTAGCCACTGCCCGGAGCGTAAAGGCAAAAGCGCGGCAGCTCAAGGCCGAACAAGAAACCCTCAACGATAGATGGACAAGGGTTCTATCAGGCGAGGAAGAACATGGCGCCGGTCTATGGGACCAACCCAAGAGTTACCCACGCCGGCGGTTGCTGCCACAATTCAACGACGAGCTCCCCAACACGCCGTCCCCCAAGCACACTCCATACGACCAGCCGGACCGCCCTCCCCGAGGACGAGATAGGACGGCTGGCGAGGCCGGTTATAGGCAGGCGATACCCCGCAGACGGGGAAAAGAGCCAATAGAGCCTGACGACAGGTATGACCTGCGACGCGACCTGGATGAGAGAACAGGCCGCACGAGATCCATCTATGGATCTAGAGGGTACTCCCCTGGTAGAAGGGACGAGTACCGGCCCCGGCTCGACCGAACCAACAGAGTTCGGGACCAAAACCGGGCCAGAACAGACGCCGACTACCGGCGTGATATAGCCCGGGTCAGAGGCGCTGCCCACCCGCTCTGCTTCATCGACGAGGTGATGCAGCATCAGTTCCCTGAAGGGTTTAAACCCGTGAACATCGAGCAATACGACGGAACAACTGACCCAGCAGTGTGGATCGAGGATTTCCTCCTCCACATTCACATGGCACGAGGAGACGACCTCCACGCCATCAAATACCTACCCCTTAAACTTAAGGGGCCAGCTCGGCACTGGTTAAACAGTCTCCCCGAAAACTCTATCGGGAGCTGGGAGGACCTCGAGGATGCATTCCGATCTAACTTCCAGGGCACCTATGTACGGCCCCCGGACTCCTCCGACCTAAGCAATGTCGTGCAAAAGGCAGGAGAGTACGCTCGACAATTCTGGAACCGGTTTTTGACCAAGAAAAACCAGATCATCGATTGCCGAGATGCCGAAGCTATAGCCTCTTTCAGGCACAATATTCGGGATGAGTGGCTGGCTCGCCAGCTCGGTCAGGATAAACCCAGGACCATGTCCGCCCTCACATTACTCATGACCCGCTTTTGCGCGGGCGAGGATAACTGGCTAGCAAGGCGAAGCCACAACCCCGAAGACCCTGGCACTTCTGAAGTCCGGGATGGAAACGGGAAACCACGACGCAACAAAAACAAATGCCGGCACAACACTAGCGACGCCGATGACACGGCCGTTAACGCCGGTTTCCGCAACCTAAGATCCGGGCAGCGGAAGAAGCCTCCTAAAGGCAACCGCGATGGACCCACCCCGCTGGACAAGATCATGGAGAGGGCTTGCCAGATCCATGGCACTCCGGACAAACCCACTAACCACACCAACCGTAACTGTTGGGTGTTCAAACAGGCCGGCAAACTCGCCGCCGAGGAGCAGGGCAAAGGCCCATGCAGCGAGGACGATGAGGAACCCCGCGGTCCGAGCATTGGAGGTCAGAAGCAATTC
Source organism: Elymus sibiricus (assembly GCA_039707655.1). Lineage (NCBI taxonomy): Eukaryota > Viridiplantae > Streptophyta > Magnoliopsida > Poales > Poaceae > Elymus > Elymus sibiricus. Next base: position 128,141,031 of record CM077669.1, read on the forward strand.
CCTCTAGAAGTAAAAACTGTGAACATGATATACGCCACTCATATACCAAAAAAGGAGAGGAAGCGTGCCCTTCGAGAGGTCTACGCCGTAGAGCCTATAGCCCCGAAGTTTAACCCATGGTCGGCCTACCCGATCACTTTTGATCGACGGGATCACCCGACCAGTATCCGTCATGGGGGGTCGGCGGCCCTCGTCCTAGACCCCATTATCGATGGGTATCACCTCACTAAAGTCCTAATGGACGGAGGAAGTAGCCTAAATCTGATTTACTCAGATACGGTGCAAAAGATGGGTATAGAACCATCACGGATCAAACCCAGCAACACTACCTTTAAAGGAGTGATCCCAGGTGTTGAGGCCCGCTGCACGGGCTCTGTGACCTTGGAAGTGGTGTTTGGCTCGCCCGATAACTTCCGTAGCGAGGACTTGATCTTTGACATTGTACCTTTCCGCAGTGGCTATCACGCCCTGCTCGGCCGTACAGCATTCGCTCGCTTTAATGCCGTCCCACACTACGCATACCTCAAGCTCAAGATGCCTGGTCCCAAGGGGGTCATCACCGTCAACGGCAACACAGAGCGTTCCCTCCGAACTGAGGAGCATGCATTGGCCCTGGCGGCCGAATTCCATTATGAGGACGGTCGGCAAACACCCAAATCGGCCATAAAGGCCCGTAAGGTCGACAAACGAGTTCGGTTTCAATCCGAACTCCCAGACTCTTCTGCTCCCCATAAATAGGGATACGCTCCCCATTGCACAGCCCTAACAACCGCCAAACACGTGCCAAGAAGGCACAACTTCGCACTCAAGATTCCATGGGTAGCAATGGGGAACAACCATCCAATGGTAAGTGTTCGGCTGGACCGACCAATACCAATAAACGTCCTCGGACAAAACACAGGTACCATCAAGGACCTGCTAAAAAGCGTAAAGCTCATCGATACTTCGGCGACTTCTCCAGACCTTCTTCCAAAGGTCCGCTCGGTGACAGCATCACTCTTAATGGGATGCAACCCCCACAGAGGAACATGAACGGACAGGCGACAAGGCACATCGAGGACGTCATGTCATCAATCGAAGACCCCTGGTACAGCCTCCCCTCTGTAAATTTTATATTTCATTTTCAAAACCTGTAAATAGTTGCTTCAGCAATCCAAGTTATAAGAATTATCGAGCAAATACAAAACCATTATATATGGCCACTTCGTTGTCTTTTATACATCCTCTGTTCTTCCCTTGGTAACGCTTCTTGCGAAAACTGTTCGGTATATATTATGATGCAACCGGCTAATAAGACCGGGGGCTCGAATTTAAAATCGCCTTGAACATCACCCCAGTACAACTGGTTGTGTGTTCGGCGTCTTGGGTTTTGCTTTATATGCATCGGATCCGAACTATGTCTTGGGTCAATAGTTGGGTTGCCCGGCTCCTGTGCTTGCCCTCTTACGTTCCGCTCGTTCGGCTAAAAGGGCAAAGGGAGAACCATTGCGATTGTGCTTCCAGCTCGTCTGGTCAAGCACCTCAGGGGAGAAAGCCGAAAACTGACCGTCATAGTAAGCGAGAACCGGTCTGCGAATCCGAGCATAAGTGTCATACTAAAAAACCGATAGCGGTTATTCCGTGTTATACGATGGGTTTTGTACTAGTACAAACCATGTGATGCTGGCTTCGGTCCCGATACATCGGAACATCACAAAACACTGGGGGCTTGTCATCAGCCCCCGCATTTTTCTACACTCCCACGGCTAAGTGAAAGCGATAAAGCACCATAGTCCGATTGCCTTGTCCCGCTCGCACTACCGCCTTCGGGCACCGATACCTCGGCTAAGGGTAACAGTGCGGATACAGAGACACCCCGCGTAGTATCTACGTGGGGGCTGAAGCCGACGACTCGCTGCTTTCAGATAACCCGGCCACATAGGAGTCTAAATAAAAATAAACTACTTATAAGACATGATAATGTTGGAAATATGCCCTAGAGGCAATAATAAATTGGTTATTATTATATTTCCTTGTTCATGATAATCGTTTATTATCCATGCTATAATTGTATTGATTGGAAACTCAAATACATGTGTGGGTACATAGACAACACTGTGTCCCTAGTAAGCCTCTAGTTGACTAGCTTGTTGATCAAAGATGGTTAAGGTTTCCTGGCCATGGACATGAGATGTCATTTGATAACGGGATCACATCATTAGGAGAATGATGTGATGGACAAGACCCAAACTGTAAACGTAGCATTTGATCGTGTCAGTTTATTGCTATTGTTTTCTGCATGTCAAGTATCTGTTCCTTTGACCATGAGATCATGCAACTCACTGACACCGGAGGAATACCTTGTGTGTATCAAACGTCGCAACGTAACTGGGTGACTATAAAGGTGCTCTACAGGTATCTCCGAGGGTGTCTGTTGGGTTGGCATGGATCAAGACTGGGATTTGTTACTCCGTGTGACGGAGAGGTATCTCAGGGCCCACTCGGTAATACAACATCACATTGAGCCTTGCAAGCAAAGTGACTAAAGAGTTAGCCACAGGATCTTGTATTACGGAACGAGTAAAGAGACTTGCCGGTAACGAGATTGAACTAGGTATAGTGATACCGACGATCGAATCTCGGGCAAGTAACATACCGAAGAACAAAGGGAACAGCATACGGGATTAACTGAATCCTTGACATAGAGGTTCGACCGATAAAGATCTTCGTAGAATATGTAGGAGCCAATATGGGCATCCAGGTCCCGCTATTGGTTATTGATCGTAGAGGTGTCTCGGTCATGTCTACATAGTTCTCGAACCCGCAGGGTCTACACACTTAACGTTTGGTGACGATTAGTATAATTGAGTTATTATGTTGGTGACCGAAGGTTGTTCGGAGTCCCGGATAAGATCCCGGACATGACGAGGATCTCCGGAATAGTCCGGAGGTAAAGATTGATATATGTGATAATAGTGTTTTGATCTCTGGAAGGGTTCCGAAGTTCACCGGAAGGGGTTCCGGATGTTTACCGAAGTGTTCGGGTGCAGCAACACTTTATATGAGCCAAAGGGATAAAGCCCACAAGGTATTGGAAAGTGCAAAAGTAGTTTTGCTGCCGCGTAAGCGGTACTACCGCTTGGTGAAGCGGTACTACCGCCGGAGCGGTACTACCGCTTGTGTGAAGCGGTACTACCGCCCAAGCGGTACTACCGCTTGTGTGAAGCGGTACTACCGCTTGTGCGCGGCTGTGCACGATTCGGCAGGGTCCGAATTGGACTCTTTTCCTGCGGGCCAAACCGACCTTGTGCGGGCAAAACCGACCCGGAGGAGGCTTTTACTCCAAGTTTAGACCCCAAGGCTCAACATATAAATAGAGGGGCAGGGCTAGCACACGGGACACATCAGGATTTCCCAAGCCGTGTGCCGGCAACCCTAGCCCTCTAGTTCCTCCGTCATAATCTCCGTAGTGCTTGGCGAAGCCCTGCAGAGATTGTTCCTCACCACCATCACCACGCCGTCGTGCTGCTGGAACTCAACCACTACTTCACCATCGCTCGCTGGATCGAGGAGGTGAAGGCGTCATCAAGCCGTACGTGTGTTGAACGCGGAGGTGCCGTCCGTTCGGCACTAGATCGGAAGGATCGTGATTGGATCGCGGGACGCTCGGCGATTTGGATCGCGAAGACGTTCGACTACATCAACCGCGTTTATTAACGCTTCCGCTTAGCGATCTACAAGGGTATGTAGATTCACTCTCCCTCTCGTAGATGCTCATCACCATGGATAGATCTTATGTGTGCGTAGGAAAATTTTTGTTTCCCATGCAACGTTCCCCAACAGTGGCATCATGAGCTAGGTCTATGCGTAGATGAGATCTCGAGTAGAACACAAACGAGTTGTGGGCGTGGGTGTATACATATTGCTTGCCGTTACTAGTTGATACTTGATTCAGCGGCATTGTGAGATGAAGCGGCCCGGACCGACATTACGCGTACGCTTACGCGAGACTGGTTTTACCGCTGCGTGCACTTGTTGCATAAAGGTGACTGGCGGGTGTCTGTCTCTCTCACTTTAGTTGAATCGGTTCAATGAAGAGGGTTCTTTTAGAAGATCAAAAAGCAATCACTACACCACGTTGTGGTTTTGCGTAGGTAAGAACGGTTCTTGCAAACCCGTAGCAGCCACGTAAAATTTGCAACAACAATTAGAGGACGTCTAACTTGTTTTTGCAGGGTATGTTGTGATGTGATATGGCCAATTACATGATGAGATATATGTGATGTATGAGATGATCATGTGTTGTATAGAATATCACGACTTGCATGTCGATGAGTACGGCAACTGGCAGGAGCCATAGAGTTGTCTTTAATTATTGTATGACCTGCGTGTCAATCATTAAGCGCTATGTAATGCTTTACTTTATCGCTAAACGTTAGCTATAGTCGTGGAAGCAACAGTCGGCGCGACAACCTTATGGCGACACGTTGATGGAGATCAAGATGATGGAGATCATGGTGTCATGCCGGTGACGATGGAGATCATGCCGGTGCTTTGGAGATGGAGATCAAAAGCACAAGTTCATGGCCATATCATGTCACTTATGATTTGCATGTGATGTTAATCCTTTTATGCATCTTATTTTGCTTAGGACGACGGTAGCATTATAAGGTGATCCCTCACTTAAATTTCAAGATAAATTGTGTTCTCCCCAAGTGTGCACCGTTGCGAAAGTTCGTCGTTTCGAGACACGCCGTGATGATCGGGTGTGATAGACTCTACGTTCGCATACAACGGGTGTAAGCCATGTTACACGTGCGGAACACTCGGGTTAAACTTGACGAGCCTAGCATGTACAGACATGGCCTCGGAACACAAGAGACCGAAAGGTCGAACATGAGTCATATAGTAGATATGATCAACATGAAGATGTTCACCATTGAAACCACCTCAACTCACGTGATGATCGGACTTGAGTTGGTGGATTTGGATCATGTTACACTCGAATGATCGGAGGGATGTCAATTTGAGTGGGAGTTTTTTTTAAATATGATTAACTAAACTCATTATCTAAGAACAATAGTCTAAGTTGTCTTTGCTATATTTATGTTGTAGATCATGGCTCGCGCAGTAGCACCCCTGAATTTTAATGCGTTCCTAGAGAAAGCTAAGTTGAAAGATGATGGAAGTAACTTTGTGGACTGGGCCCGTAATCTAAGGATTATCCTTACGGCTTCCCAGAAGGCTTATGTCCTTGATGCACCGCTTGGTGATCCACCCGCTCCAGTTGAGTCTCTAGACGTTGTGAACGCCTGGCAGGCTCGTTCTGATGATTACTCAATAGTTCAATGTGCAATGTTGTATGGCTTAGAACCGGGACTTCAAAGACGTTTTGAACGTCATGGAGCATATGAGATGTTCCAGGAGTTGAAGTTTATCTTTCAGAAGAATGCCCGGATCGAGAGATATGAGATCTCCGATAAGTTCTATGCTTGCAAGATGGAGGAGAACGGGTCTATCAGTGATCACGTGCTCAGAATGTCTGGGTACTCCACCCGTCTGGCTGAGTTAGGGATGCCCCTTCCGCCAGAGGCTATCACTGACAGAGTTCTTCAATCATTGCCACCTAGCTACAAGAGCTTCGTGTTGAACTATAACATGCACGGGATGAACAAGTCAGTCGCCGAGCTGTTTGCGATGCTGAAAGCCGCTGAGTCTGAAATTCAGAAGGAGCATCAAGTGTTGATGGTCAATAAAACCACTAGTTTCAAGAAAAATGGCAAGGGTAAGAAGGGTAACTCCAAGCAGAGTGGCAAAGCAGTTGCTCCTCTCGTGAAGAAACCCAAGGCTGGACCCAAACCAGAAACTGTGTGTTTTCATTGCAAGGGAACTGGACACTGGAAGCGGAATTGCCCCAAGTATTTGGCTGACAAGAAGGCGGCCAACAACAAACAAGGTATATATGATATACATGTTATTGATGTGTACCTTACCAACCCTCGTTGTAGTGCCTGGGTATTTGATACCGGTGCGGTTGCTCATATTTGCAACTCAAAACAGGAACTGCGGAATAGACGGAGGCTGGCAAAGGACGAAGTGACGATGCGCGTGGGAAATGGTTCCAAGGTTGATGTGATCGCCGTCGGCACGCTCGCTCTTCGATTACCGTCGGGATTAGTGATGAACCTAAATAAGTGTTATTTGGTGCCTGCGTTAAGCATGAACATTATATCTGGATCTTGTTTATTGCGAGACGGTTACTCATTTAAATCAGAGAATAATGGTTGTTCTATTTATATGAGTAATATCTTTTATGGTCATGCACCCGATGTGAGGGGTTTATTCTTATTGAATCTCGATAGTAATGATACACATGTTCATAACATTGATGCCAAAAGATGTAGAATTGATAATGATAATACCACTTTCTTGTGGCACTGCCGTTTAGGTCATATTGGCATAAAACGCATGAAGAAGCTCCATGCTGATGGACTTTTGGAGTCACTTGATTTTGAATCACTTGACACATGTGAGCCATGCCTCATGGGCAAGATGACTAAAACGCCGTTCTCTGGAACAATGGAACGGGCAAGTGACTTATTGGAAATCATACATACTGATGTGTGCGGTCCGATGAGTATTGAGGCGCGCGGTGGTTATCGTTACTTTCTCACCTTCACTGATGACTTAAGTAGATATGGGTATATTTACTTAATGAAACACAAGTCTGAAACATTTGAAAAGTTCAAACAATTTCAGAGTGAAGTTGAGAATCATCGTAACAAGAAGATTAAATTCCTACGATCTGATCGAGGAGGAGAATATCTGAGTTATGAGTTTGGCAGTCACTTAAGACAGTGTGGAATTGTTTCACAATTAACACCGCCTGGAACACCACAGCGTAATGGTGTGTCCGAACGTCGTAATCGAACTTTATTGGATATGGTGCGATCTATGATGTCTCTTGCCGATTTGCCACTATCGTTTTGGGGTTATGCATTAGAGACAGCTGCATTCACTTTAAATAGGGCACCATCGAAATCCGTTGAGACGACGCCTTATGAACTTTGGTTTAACAAGAAGCCAAAGCTGTCGTTTCTTAAAGTTTGGGGATGTGATGCTTATGTCAAAAAGCTTCAGCCTGAAAAGCTAGAACCCAAAGCGGAGAAATGCGTCTTCATAGGATACCCAAAAGAGACAGTTGGGTATACCTTCTACCTCAGATCCGAAGGCAAAGTGTTTGTCGCTAAAAACGGAACATTTCTTGAGAAAGAGTTTCTCTCGAAAGAATTGAGTGGGAGGAAGATAGAACTTGATGAGGTTGTTGAACCTTTACTTCAACCTGAGAGTAGCGCAGCGCAGAAAGTTGTTTCTGTGGAGCCTACATTAGCTGAAGAGGAAGTTAATGATGATGATCATGAAGCTTTGGATCAAGTTGCTATCGAACCTCGTAGGTCGACAAGGACGCGTACTGCTCCCGAGTGGTACGGCAACCCTGTCTTAGAGGTCATGTTGTTAGACAACGATGAACCTACGAGCTATGGAGAAGCGATGATGGGCCCGGATTCCGAGAAGTGGTTAGAGGCCATGAAATCCGAGATGGGATCCATGTATGAAAACAAAGTATGGACTTTGGAAGTATTACCTGAAGGGCGTAAGGCCATTCAGAACAAATGGATCTTTAAGAGGAAGACGGACGCAGACGGTAATGTCACCGTCTATAAAGCTCGACTTGTGGCAAAGGGTTTTTCACAAGTTCAAGGAGTTGACTACGATGAGACCTTCTCACCCGTAGCGATGCTTAAGTCCGTCAGAATCATGTTAGCAATAGCTGCCTTTTTCGATTATGAAATTTGGCAGATGGATGTCAAAACAGCGTTCCTTAACGGTTTCCTTAAGGAAGAGTTGTATATGATGCAACCAGAAGGTTTTGTCGATCCAGAGAATGCTGACAAAGTTTGCAAACTCCAGCGATCCATTTATGGACTGGTGCAAGCATCTCGGAGTTGGAATCTTCGTTTTGATGAGGTGATCAAAGCGTTCGAGTTTATACAAGTTTACGGAGAAGCTTGTATTTACAAGAAAGTGAGTGGGAGCTCTATAGCGTTTCTAATATTATATGTGGATGACATATTGCTGATTGGAAACAATATAGAAATGCTGGAAAGCGTAAAGGAATATTTGAACAAGAGTTTTTCAATGAAGGACCTAGGAGAAGCTGCTTTCATATTAGGCATCAAGATCTATAGAGATAGATCGAGACGCTTAATAGGACTTTCACAAAGCACATACCTTGATAAGATTTTGAAGAAGTTCAAAATGGATCAGTCCAAGAAGGGGTTCTTGCCTGTTTTGCAAGGTGTGAAGTTGAGTAAGACTCAATGCCCAGTGACTGCAGAAGATAGAGAAAAGATGAGTGTCATCCCCTATGCTTCAGCCATAGGCTCTATCATGTATGCAATGCTGTGCACAAGACCCGATGTCAGCCTTGCCATAAGTATGGCCGGAAGGTTTCAAAGTGATCCAGGAATGGAACACTGGACGGCGGTCAAGAATATCCTGAAGTACCTGAAAAGGACTAAGGACATGTTTCTCGTTTATGGAGGTGATCAAGAGCTCGTCGTAAAGGGTTACGTCGATGCAAGCTTTGACACTGATCCGGATGACTCTAAGTCGCAAACCGGATACGTATTTATTCTTAATGGGGGTGCGGTTAGCTGGTGCAGTTCCAAGCAAAGCGTGGTAGCTGATTCTACATGCGAAGCGGAGTACATCGCAGCCTCGGAGGCGGCGAAGGAAGGTGTCTGGATGAAGGAGTTCATGACAGATCTTGGAGTAGTGCCTAGTGCGCTTAACCCAATGACTCTGTTTTGTGATAATACTGGTGCCATTGCTCTAGCCAAGGAACCAAGATTTCACAAGAGGACCAGACACATAAAACGACGTTTCAATTCCATCCGCGATTACATCAAGGAGGACGACATAAATATTTGCAAAGTACACACGGATCTAAATGTTGCAGATCCGATGACTAAACCTCTTCCAAGGGCTAAACATGAACAACACCAGAACTGCATGGGTGTTCGATTCATTACAATGTAAATCACATAGTGATGTGAACTAGATTATTGACTCTAGTGCAAGTGGGAGACTGTTGGAAATATGCCCTAGAGGCAATAATAAATTGGTTATTATTATATTTCCTTGTTCATGATAATCGTTTATTATCCATGCTATAATTGTATTGATTGGAAACTCAAATACATGTGTGGGTACATAGACAACACTGTGTCCCTAGTAAGCCTCTAGTTGACTAGCTTGTTGATCAAAGATGGTTAAGGTTTCCTGGCCATGGACATGAGATGTCATTTGATAACGGGATCACATCATTAGGAGAATGATGTGATGGACAAGACCCAAACTGTAAACGTAGCATTTGATCGTGTCAGTTTATTGCTATTGTTTTCTGCATGTCAAGTATCTGTTCCTTTGACCATGAGATCATGCAACTCACTGACACCGGAGGAATACCTTGTGTGTATCAAACGTCGCAACGTAACTGGGTGACTATAAAGGTGCTCTACAGGTATCTCCGAGGGTGTCTGTTGGGTTGGCATGGATCAAGACTGGGATTTGTTACTCCGTGTGACGGAGAGGTATCTCAGGGCCCACTCGGTAATACAACATCACATTGAGCCTTGCAAGCAAAGTGACTAAAGAGTTAGCCACAGGATCTTGTATTACGGAACGAGTAAAGAGACTTGCCGGTAACGAGATTGAACTAGGTATAGTGATACCGACGATCGAATCTCGGGCAAGTAACATACCGAAGAACAAAGGGAACAGCATACGGGATTAACTGAATCCTTGACATAGAGGTTCGACCGATAAAGATCTTCGTAGAATATGTAGGAGCCAATATGGGCATCCAGGTCCCGCTATTGGTTATTGATCGTAGAGGTGTCTCGGTCATGTCTACATAGTTCTCGAACCCGCAGGGTCTACACACTTAACGTTTGGTGACGATTAGTATAATTGAGTTATTATGTTGGTGACCGAAGGTTGTTCGGAGTCCCGGATAAGATCCCGGACATGACGAGGATCTCCGGAATAGTCCGGAGGTAAAGATTGATATATGTGATAATAGTGTTTTGATCTCTGGAAGGGTTCCGAAGTTCACCGGAAGGGGTTCCGGATGTTTACCGAAGTGTTCGGGTGCAGCAACACTTTATATGAGCCAAAGGGATAAAGCCCACAAGGTATTGGAAAGTGCAAAAGTAGTTTTGCTGCCGCGTAAGCGGTACTACCGCTTGGTGAAGCGGTACTACCGCCGGAGCGGTACTACCGCTTGTGTGAAGCGGTACTACCGCCCAAGCGGTACTACCGCTTGTGTGAAGCGGTACTACCGCTTGTGCGCGGCTGTGCACGATTCGGCAGGGTCCGAATTGGACTCTTTTCCTGCGGGCCAAACCGACCTTGTGCGGGCAAAACCGACCCGGAGGAGGCTTTTACTCCAAGTTTAGACCCCAAGGCTCAACATATAAATAGAGGGGCAGGGCTAGCACACGGGACACATCAGGATTTCCCAAGCCGTGTGCCGGCAACCCTAGCCCTCTAGTTCCTCCGTCATAATCTCCGTAGTGCTTGGCGAAGCCCTGCAGAGATTGTTCCTCACCACCATCACCACGCCGTCGTGCTGCTGGAACTCAACCACTACTTCACCATCGCTCGCTGGATCGAGGAGGTGAAGGCGTCATCAAGCCGTACGTGTGTTGAACGCGGAGGTGCCGTCCGTTCGGCACTAGATCGGAAGGATCGTGATTGGATCGCGGGACGCTCGGCGATTTGGATCGCGAAGACGTTCGACTACATCAACCGCGTTTATTAACGCTTCCGCTTAGCGATCTACAAGGGTATGTAGATTCACTCTCCCTCTCGTAGATGCTCATCACCATGGATAGATCTTATGTGTGCGTAGGAAAATTTTTGTTTCCCATGCAACGTTCCCCAACAGATAAACCATGCAACACTAATTATAAAGCGTTAAAGTCTTCGGACATATTACAACGCGCTCATTCATACAAAACGTCCTTGGAGCATTGAGCCTCTATTGACCGAGCACCCTCCATCACTGCGGGGAAGTATCGCTCGGGGCGCCTATACTCCTTTCCAGGAGGCGGAGGTGCGGTAGCCATCTCGGTTGGCTTGAGCTTTGGCCAATGCACCATGGTCTTCGAAAAGGCCATCCGCGCGCTCTCGATGCACGTAGAACGCTTCAGCACATCGACCCGATGCGCAGCTTCGCATAGTTTCCGCACTAAGCCAAAGTAGCTGCTCGGCAACGGCTCATCGGGCCACAGATGGATGCAAAGGTCCTTCATGGCCGGCTCCGCCACTCTGTGCATCTCCATCAGTTGCTTCATTTGCTCGATGAGGAGAGGAGAGCGCTCGGGGGACTCAAACTGCGCCCAGAATAGTCGGCCTTCATCATTCTCCGACCGCGAAGCATAAAGCTTGTTCGCGTCCGCTGCACTCTTCTGGAGATCCGCACAGACGCCTAAGGAATGCCACACCTGGGTGAGCAAAGCAAACTTGCTACCACCGAAGGTGCATTGCAGTGAATATGGCTTACCATCGATGACAGCCTTGACTTGGCGAACCTCCTCTTCAAAGGACCGCCTCTCCACCCGCTCCTTTTGGAGCTCGGATTTTAGCGCTGCTAGCTCGGTGGCTTGCTCCTTGCCTTTATTCTCAAGGGCCTCGCACTTTGTGCCGGCATCCTTGAGCTCTTGCTACACCTCCTCCACCCGGGCCTCATGCTTGGCATAGGCAGCTTTCAAAACGGAAAGTGCGGCTGCTGCTTGTTTGGCAGCCGTCTTCTCCTCCGCGGCCTCCTGCTTCATTTTCTGGAGCTCGGCCTTGAGTTTTTCGACCTCCGCAGCTGAAGCTGTGGAAGCAATAGACAAACGGTCACACTGGGTTACTAGTGCGTATCATTACCGATATATAGCCCGGAAATTACAATTCGGCTTTCCTTGCGCGTCGTCGAACCTCTTGTTAAGGATATCAAGCTCCTCTTCGGAGACCTTGAGCTTCCGATTTAGCTCAGTAAGTTCAGCGGCATTCACGGCCGCCGCCGATGACGAGGCCTGCAAAAAACAAAAAAATATGCATCCAGTTATGTGCGTTCAAACCCCCGAACTATGAAGGATATGACTCCCTGTTCGGTCCTTTCAAGGAATTTTCCGAACATTGCAGGACCGAATGGTGCCTTGTGCATCATTGTTCATTCCTCACTATTTGACCCCCGGATGCGTTTTTGCATACCCATCCAGGGCTCGGGGGCTAGTACATATATAAATATAGCACAAAACTTAAAATTAGCATTGTTCGGGAAAAGGGTATTACTTGACTCACCTTGAAGCCCACCAAGAGACCATTGAAGGCCTCCTTCAGTCCGTTATCAATGGACTGAATTCCTTGTAAAACAGCACCCATAAGAGTGCGGTGATCCTCGGAGATGGGGGCGCTGGCTAGCGCCTCCTCCATTACCGGCCACCCAGTCGTCGGTGGCATCGGTGTTGACCGGACAGTCCAATCTATGATCGGAGACTGAGTCGGTAGCTTCAGAGGCACAACGTGCTCCGGAGACGTCCTCGGAGGGGACTGGGCATCCTTTCACCTTTCCTCTTCGGCGGCCAGGGGGATATTCTCCCCCTGGTCCTCAGCGGCCTGGGGGATTCCCTCTTCCTGGCCTTCGGTGGCCATGGCGTTAGCCTCGGCCATGGCATGGTCACCCCCGCCGCCCGTGTTCGGCTCCACCGGAGCCTGGCTGGATGACACCTCCGTGGCGTCCTTCGCGGCCCCCAGAGGTGTGGAGTGTGATGCAGTCCCACTCTCTGCCAGCTCGGCGGGCAGAGACTCCCCATCCGATATTTGATCGGTGGGGAGAACACGCGGTGGGCTGCAGACCAAAAGGCGCCCATGCGTATAAAAGCTATTACATACTTTGCGTAAATAACTCGGTGAGTCCTCGGATTCATTACCTTTGAGCGGGGGGCTTGACCCTTGGGTTCCTTCGGGGGACCCTCTCAAATTCCTCGGATTCTGTGTTAGAATCCGAGCTGTCGTCGTGCAGGATCAACCTCGCCTGGCGCGCCCTCTTCAGGGCGGGAGGAGCTGCCTCCTCCGCGACGTCCGATGACGCCGCCCTCTTTCTTGCGGGGGAGGGGGGGAAACGCCTTCCCCCCCATCATCATGCTCCTCCTCATGGCTAGAAGAGGCATGGGTTTCCTCGGACGCAGCGTCTCGCTGGTCCTTAATGCGGAGGCCCTCTCTGGCCTTCTTCTTCTTCTCTTTCTTACCGGGCGCCGAGTACGGCGCCACGACAAGCATCGCCGCCAACAGCTCCGACCTGGGGTCTTCGGGTTGTGGAGCCAGGCAGTTAACCTTCGTGGCTTTGCTCAGCCACTTCTGCGAAAGTAGGCGAGAAGGCGTTCAGACTTTTTGCCGAAGAAACAAGAGTCAATGAATTGAAATTATACCATACCTTGGTCGGTGGGTTGACGGCGCTTAGGCCCGTATCCTCTTCCTTGGCCGGCTAGCTTTTCTGAGGCTTGAACAAAGCCCTCCACAACTTCTTAGGGGTGGTGCGGAAGAATTGGCGCACGGTAGGCTCGTCGTCAGGAGGGTAAGCCCACATGGGGGATGCCCGGCGCTGGCAGGGGAGGATACGGCGGTGGAGCATGACCTGGACCACGTTGACCAGCTCCACCTTGGCCTCGATCACCGAGGTAAGGCGCTTCTGCAGCAGCTTCACCTCAGCATCCGACCCCCAGTCAAGGCCCTTCCTAAGCCACGAGGTCAATCTCGTTGGGGGTCCGGATCTAAATTCGGCAGGCACCGCCCAGCTCTCATCCCTTGGCTCGGTGATGTAAAACCACTCCTTCTGCCAGATCTTGATTGTGTCGATGAAGGTGCCGGTAGGCCACTCGACGCGGGGGAGCTTGCTGATTACCGCCCCTCCGCAGTCTGCGTGCTCACTGGCCACGGTCTTTGGCTTGACATTGAAGACCTTGAGCCACAAGCCGAAGTGCGGTTCGACCCGTAGAAAGGCTTCGCAGATGATGATGAATGCCGATATGTGCATGAAGGAGTTCGGCGGAAGGTCGTGGAAGTCCAGCCCGTAGAAACACATGAGACCCCTGACAAAGGGGTGGAGCGGAAAGCTCAGTCCCCGGATAAAGTGGGGGACGAACACCACCCTCTCGCCTGCTTTGGGGGTGGGAACCACCTGGTTCTTCTCCGGGGCGCGGTGGAAGACATTGGCGCGGAGGTAGCCGTCCTGCTTTAGGTTCCGGATATCCTGGTCGGTGACCGTGGAGGCCTCCCACTTGCCATTGGAGCCCGAGCCCGCCATGGCTAAGCTCGGAGGAAAGGGCGAGGAAGAACTGGATCTGGGCTCTCAGAGCTTGGAGAGATTGAGGAGGCGGAGGATGTGAATGGGAAGCGTGAATAGGCCTTGGGTTTTTTCCCTTTTTATGAGATGTACCACCGATTAGCCTCCCTTATCGCGCCGCAAATCCCTCCACTTCCCAAGACATGTGTGCTGTTATACGCGCATGAAGATTAATCATATCCCGTGTGAAACGGAGCACGATCTGCACATTCATAAGTCGTGTCACTGTAAAGATGGCCTCGAACCGTGAATCGAGTTCTCATAACTGGTTCGGCGGTCATGGTAGGCCACGACCCTTCATCAGAGGGGGGGTGTCAGAAAACACTGTTTACACTTTAGCGATTGGCCTTCGGGGCTAAGCAATTCATGGTGTTTGGTCAATCATATGATCGGAAGAAATACGTGTCATCGGAAACCGAACTAGTCTCAGCCGATCATGGAAAGGGAAGAAGAACTCACCCCGCAAGCCGAAGACTCTGATCATACGAAGCAGCTGGAGCTGAGACCCTTGGTGTTGGGGGCTAGTTCGGGGGCTACTGAGGGAGTCCCGGACTTAGGGGTCCTCGGGCCGCCGGCTCATCTCTCAATAGGCCGGCTTGATGGGCCGTTCTCTGAAGAAGGGCCGGACACATCAAGACTCCACGTTCCAGAAGGAAGCCCCGAAGGCGTGTCGTGCACTCCAAGTCAAGATGAGAAAGTCGACATCTCCATCCTCGGCAGGAGGCCCATCATGTGTAAACCCTAGGTACCCCCAGTGTCTATATAAACCGGGAGGGTTTTAGATCATACGACACAGAAACTCATCTAGGGTTTTAGCTAGTCGATCTCGAGGTAGATCAACTCTGTAACCTTCATACCATCAATATAATCAAGCAGGACGTAGGGTTTTACCTCCGTAGGAGGGCCCGAACCTGGGTAAACATCGTCTCCTTTGTCCCTTTGTTACCATCGATCCTAGTCTCACAGCTCGGGACCCCCTACCCGAGATCCGCCGGTTTTGACACCGACACTCGGCCGCATTGTTGGAATCGGCATACATGATTTGTAACACGTATCGGACGTTGTCGCCTGTGGGGGATGTGAGAATAACTCCAGCCCCTAGTCCGGCCAGTGTTTTGGATCTGTCGAAGTACATCGTCCAATGGGAGTATGTGCTATATTCCCTGGGGAACTCGGCCTCCATCCATTCGGCGATGAAATCTGCCAGAACCTGAGATTTAATAGCTCGTCGTGGCTTGTAGGCGATTTCGAAAGGGAGGAGTTCAATGACCCATTTGGCTATGCGGCCGGTGGCGTCCCTGCTATTGATTATATCATTCAGGGGTACTTCGGAGGCCACCGTGACCGAACACTCTTGAAAATAGTGTCTTAGTTTTCGCGATGCCATGAATACTGTATAGGCTATCTTCTGGTAATGTGGGTATCTGGACTTGCATTGCGTTAGCACTTCTGACACATAGTAGACCGGCTTTTGTATCCGGATTTTGTGACCCTCCTCCTCTCGTTCGATGACGAGCACTGCGCTAACCACCTGGTTGGTGGCCGATATGTATAATAACATTGGTTCGCCGGCGCCTGGTGCTATGAGTATGGGGTTGCTTGCCAGCAGTGTTTTCATTTCCTCTAACGCGGCAGCTGCTTCGTCGGTCCATACAAAATTGTTGGTCCGTTTCAGCAGCCTGTAGAGCGGTAAAGCCTTTTCACCGAGGCGGGAGATAAGCGGCTTAACGCCGCCACGCAGCCCGCCAGTTTTTGGACATGCTTGAGCTCTGTGGGAATTGCAAGTTCCGATAGGGCGCGGATCTTAGCCGGATTTGCTTCTATTCCTCTATGGGAAACGATGAATCCGAGCAGTTTACCAGCAGGGACTCCGAAGACACATTTCTCTGGATTGAGTCGTATATCGTACTCGCGTAAGCTAGCGAAGGTTTGCCTTAGGTCGTCGATCAACTGGCTGACGTGTTTGGTTTTAATGACCACATCGTCCACGTATGCCTCGATTGTTTTACCAACCTGTTTTTCGAGACAGGTCTGGATCATGCGCTGGTATGTAGCCCTAGTGTTTTTTAGCCCGAAAGGCATTGTGTTGAAGCAGAATGGCCCGTATGGGGTGATGAATGCGGTTGCGGCTTGATAGGATTCCTTCATTTTGATATGATGGTATCCGGAGTAAGAGTCGAGGAAACACAGTGAATCGTGACCGGCTGTGGCGTCAATGATCTGGTCTATGCGTGGTAGGGGGAAAGGGTCCTTGGGGCAGGCCTTGTTAAGGTCTTTGAAGTCGACGGACAACCGCCAGGATTTATCTTTCTTTGGTACCATCACCAGATTCGCCAACCATTCGGGGTGTTTGATCTCCCGTATGAATCCGGCCTCTAGCAGTTTGGCTAGTTCTTCACCCATAGCTTGTCGTTTGGGTTCAGAAAAGCGGCGTAGAGTCTGTTTGACGGGCTTAAAGCCTGGGATTATATTCAGACTATGTTCTGCCAGCCGTCGTGGGATTCCTGGCATATCGGAAGGATGCCAGGCGAAGATGTCCCAATTTTCTTTTAAGAATGCTCGCAGCGCTTCGTCCACCGTGGGGTCCAGCTGAGCTCTGATGGACGCTGTTTTACTAGGGTCCGTTGGGTGTACTTGAAATTTAACAATTTCTTTTGCAGGTTTAAAGGACGTGGGTTTGGGCCTTTTACTAAGGATTACATCGCCCTTATCCACTGTTGACCGGAGTGCGGTCAATTCCTCTGCAGCAAAGGTCTCAGCTAGTGCCTCGAGGGCGAGCGCTGCTGTTTTGTTTTCGGCTCGAAGGGCTGTACTCGGATCACTGGCAATTGTGATTACCCCGTTTGGGCCTGGCATCTTGAGCTTCATATACCCGTAATGGGGTATAGCCTGGAATTTTGTGAGGGCTTCACGCCCCAACAGAGCGTGGTAGCCACTGGGGAAGGGCACAATATGGAAGAGAAGTTCTTCGGATCGGTAGTTGTCGGGCGTGCCGAACACTACGTCAAGGGTGACACGTCCTGAACAACGCGCCTCTTTCCCAGGGATGATCCCCCGGAAGCTTGTGTTGCTATGCTCGATGCGAGATCGGTCGAACTGCATTTTTTCCAGGGTGTCTTCGTAGATGAGGTTCAAACCACTGCCACCATCCATTAGCACCTTCTGTAGCCTAAAGCCGTGTTCCGATCTCCTATAGGGTGTTTGGTAAAGTCTGGTTCCGCAAGTAGCCGTTCGGCTTGCCAGGTGCTTTCCATGGCACAGTATTTCTGTACCAGGTCCGATAACTCGGTGAAGCTGCGAACGTGTCGCCGGGATAGGGCATTGAGGATCCCTTCATCATGGCAATTGCGACTGAAAGTTGCCATTATCTCCTGGTTACTAGAGCCTAGTACTATGTCTCTAACGAGGAGGAGTCTGGCCCAAAAGTGGTGAACCGACTCCCCTGGTAATTGTTTGACGTCCCGTAAGTCCGAAGACTTGGACTCTCCTGCGATGCACGAGTGCTCGACTTGGGTGGCAGGTGGGAAATTTTTTGACTCTGCGCCATGACGTGAGTTCGGAACATCGGGGTTCGGCGTAGGGCTCGGGTTGCGCGCAAGATCGGGAATCGATCCCGAACTACTTTTGGAGCGAACTCTCGAGTCTGGGTTATCCGAGGGATCTTGATGATCGGAGACCGGGATATAAACTGTTTTTAGCTTTGGTTGTTGGGGGGATGAGCCTCCGGCCGGGCACTCGACGGTGGCGACTAAGTGAGTGACCGAGGGAGAGCGAATCTCCCTGTCATCGGTTTTAAGCCCGATCCGGTCATAGACCGGGGTCTGATGGTGGTCGACCAGACCGAAGGTTCGAATCCGATCCAGTAGCTCGTTCAAGGACGAGATATCGGCTGGGTATGCGTTGCCGAAGCACACGGGGCCGGTCTGCGGTGCCGTGGTCCCAGGATCGTTCGAAGGCGAATCCGGGTTATGTTCGGTCACGACGGATCCGTGCGTGTCGACGGGGCTGGGCGTGCTAGACGGCTCGAGGGGAGAGGCCACCTTGGAAGCGACGCTCGATGGCTCCGACGTCAAGGCGTCGGATTCTACGGGCTTCTCCTTGGGAGTTGAGGGCCTTATCCAAACGAGTTCTCCCCGTGAATCAGCGGTGAACTCTAGGTTCCCGAATCTAATTTCTTGACCGGGGAAGAAACTTCCGATCTGGCCAAGATGGTCAGTCGGATCGGCACGCGACAGAGTGCCGTCGTCTGCGGGGGTCTGTCCAGGGACAGGGGTATCCTGGGCATAGACCCCACGGCTGATGAGAAGACGAGCCATCGATTCTTTCGGCGATCACAGTGGAACTCTCAATGAAAGCACCAATGTCGGTGTCAAAACCGGCGGATCTCGGGTAGGGGATCCCGAGCTGTGAGACTAGGATCGATGGTAACAAGGGGATGAAGGAGACGATGTTTACCCAGGTTCGGGCCCTCCTATGGAGGTAAAACCCTACGTCCTGCTCGATTATATTGAAAGTATGAAGGTTACAGAGTTGATCTACCTCGAGATCGACTAGCTAAAACCCTAGATGAGTTTCTCTGCCCTACAACCTAAAACCCTCCGGTTTATATAGACACCAGGGGTCATTAGGGTTACACATGGTCGGTTGCCCACCAGAGGGAAAAAACAAGCTTAATCTACCATCTTCAACTTGACAAACACGCCACCGCACCTGTGATCTCTCCTCTGTTGACGGAGCCTTCGATCGACTCCATCCTCAGCGTGTGGCCCATGAGTCTGGCCCATGAGAAATAGGCTGGCCGCCCGAGGACCCCTTAATCCTGGACTCCCTCACCAGGAAAGTGCATGAGGAGGCCATGAGCCTGGGGGGGGCGCCCTGTCGGCTTGTGGGCCCCGCGTAGACTTTCCTAACTCCATTTTCCTTTCGAAGACTTGACCTGCATAGGAAAAAATCATTATATATACTCCATGATGTTTTGACCACCGTATCGCAAGTTTTCCCGTTGTTCTTGTTTCGGCTTGTTTTCCGTCAGATCTAGATCGCTATGTCTTCGGCAAGCTTGACCAAGGACAAGTTCTTCGAGAAGGTCATCAACCCCTACCTGTCGGAGGTGATGAAGCACCCTCAAACCATTGAGATGCGTGAGGGGGTGCTCCACATCCGGGATGTTCAAGGCCCAAAGAAGGAGGGAAGCAAGAAGGCCAGACTTCAGGCGGTGGAGCAGGAAATCTTCAAATGCCAAGGGATAGTTTAGCATGGTCTGAGTGCTAATCACTCCATGATCACGAAATTCATCCAGGAGCATAAGTTGGACAACAAGGATATTGTAGAATCCATCTTCAAGCTTCATGACCGGATCGAGCATCTTCAAGCTCAAATCTATGACCTACAAAACCAAAATTATGAGTATGAATCCAGGTTTAAAAGGTTGAGCATAGTTGCAGATTTCAGGAATCCGGAGACACGTTCTTCTTTCTTTGATGGGGAGCCTATGCCTTGGAAGATGGAGGACAATCCCACCACTTCATCACCACCATCACCGAAGAAAGAAACCTGAGTACACGGGTATGGGAACCACCCTTGGCTTGTTCCAAGCTTGGGGGAGGAGCCCCGGTATCGTATCGCCATCACTTTTACCATCATTATCTATCTTAGTTCGATCTTTAGTTAATATATGATTTAGATGAATAAAGCTTTAGTATGATCTAGTTTTGAGTGTTTGCTTTGTAAGCTATCTATCTTTGTAATCGAGTGTGAGAGTTATATAATAAAGAGTAGTTGAGTTTTTGCTTTACTTTCTTGCATGAATCCTAGCAATGAAAAAACTAAAAACATCATATGCTAATCCCATGGGGAGTGATGACTTCACATAAAAAGAGTATAATTGATAAAACTTGTTGGAGGTTAGCAAACATAACATTGGTCATTGATGCAATTCATGAAAAAGTAATAATGAAAGAGAGGTCTCACATATAAATATACTATCTTGGACATCTTTTTATGATTGTGAGACCCCATTAAATATTCTATGCATGATCAACTAGTTGACGTTGGACAAGGGAGACAATGTACTGAGTTATGCTTTCTTATATTCATATAGAAGTTATATTATCATGGATCCTCTAACATGTGGTGCTTGCTCATAATTATTTGCTAGCCAAAAAAACCTCGCACCAAGTAGAGAAACTACTTGTGCGTCCAAAAACCCTTAAACCTAGTTTCTTGCCATAAGAGTCCACCATATCTATCTATGGATTCAATAAGATCCTTCAAGTAAGTTGTCATCGGTGTAAAAGCAAGAAAATGCTCCAAAATATGCATAATCTTTATTGTAAGGGAAAATAAGCTTTGTACGAACTTGTGATGGCAAAAAAATAAAAGCGATAGACTGCATAATAAAGTTTGCTATCATTAGAAGCAATATAAATTGATGTTCCTTTCCATTAAGAGATTGCACATCCAAATAAAAAGCGCATGACAACCTCTGCTTCCCTCTACGAAGGGCATATCTTTTACTTTTTTGTATTTACTTTTATGCAAGAGTCAATAATGTTAATCCCTATTCTGTTCTTATTACTCTCTACTTGGCAAGCATCATGTGATGGGGAAAGATCCAGGCACATATATCTAATTCGATGTAGGTGATCATGAGTTATTATTGTTGACATTATCCTCAAGATAAACGGTTGGGTGGTGAAAACTATAAACCCTATCTTCATATGTGTTTGATTGAAACTTTTTGCTTCACAAATATGCCATGAGTGTGAGCAATCATAGAAGACTAAGGGATAGTTGAGTATGTGAACTTGCTAAACAAATCTCTGACATAGACTCTTTCTGAAAATATGACGGCTTGTAATTGTTTCAATGACTAAGAACATAGTTTGTAAGTTTTCAATAAGGGTTATGATTGATACTTTAGCTTGTGGATGGATTGTCACTTGTTCGTGAGAAGTTTTATGATATTATGTTGCTGTTATGATAAGGATCATGATGCTTTCATGTCCGAATTTTATTTTATCAACACCTATCTCCCTAAGCATGTGGTCATGATTATCGAGTTCGGCTTTCGCTTGTGGACAAGCGAGGTCTAAGCTTGGGGGAGTTGATACGTCCATTTTGCATCATGTTTTCCATTGCTATTTATTATGTTTTGTGTCATTATTTCACTTTATGATGCAACTCTAATGCCTTTTCTCTCTTATTTTGCGAGTTCCACAGAAAGAAAGGGATTGTCGACAGCCGGAATTCTAGACCAAAAAGGGCCATCGAAGAGCTGGATATTCTCTGGAACTCCAAATGAGCTGAAAATTGATGGAGAATTATTTTGGAATATATACAAATTATTGGCAAAAGAATCAATAGAAGGGGACCCACCAGGTGGCCACGAGCCTGGGGGCGTGCCCTGGCGGCTGATATGTCTCCAACGTATCTATAATTTATGAAGTATTCATGCCATGTTTACAATAATTCTATATGATTATGGTATGATTTTATTAGAACTAACCCGGACTGACGCTGTTTTCAGCAGAACTACCATGGTGTCGTTTTTTGTGCAGAAATAAAAGTTCTCGGAATGGGCTGAAAATTTACGGAGAATATTTTTGGAAAATATAAAAAATACTGGAGAAAAAAGATACCGGAGAGGAGTCCCAAGGCAGCCACAAGCCTAGGGGGCGCGCCCCCCCTAGGGCGCGCTCCCCTGGCTTGTGGGCCCCTCGGGAGTCCCCTTGACGTGAGACCGATGTAAAAAATTCCTATAAATACCAAAACCCCCAGAAAGAAACCTAGATCGGGAGTTCCGCCGCCGCAAGCCTCTGTAGCCACGAAAAACCAATCGGGAGCCCGTTCCGGCACCCTGCCGGAGGGGGAAACCATCACCGGAGGCCATCTTCATCATCCCGGCGGTCTCCATGACGAGGAGGGAGTAGTTCACCCTCGGGGCTGAGGGTATTTACCAGTAGCTATGTGTTTGATCTCTCTCTCTCTCTCGTGTTCTTTAGATGACACGATCTTGATGTACCGCGAGCTTTATTAATATAGATGAATCATATGGAGTTTTCCCCTCTCTATCTTCTTGTGATGAATTGAGTTTTCCCTTTGAAGTTTTCTTATCGGATTGAGTCTTTAAAGGATTTGAGAACACTTGATGTATGTCTTGCGATGGGATATCCGTGGTGACAATGGGATGTTCTATTGATCCACTTGATGTATGTTTTGGTGATCAACTTGCGGGTTCCGTGACCTTGGGAATCTATGCATAGGGGTTGGCACACGTTTTCGTCTTGACTCTCCGATAGAAACTTTGGGGCACTCTTTGAAGTTCTTTGTGTTGGATTGAACATGATGAATCTGAAATTGTGTGATGCATATCGTATAATCAAGCCCATGGGTACTCGTGGTGACATTGGAGTATCTAGGTGACATTAGGGTTTTGGTTGATGTGTATCTTAAGGTGTTATTTTAGTACGAATTCTAGGGCTGTTCGTGACACTTATAGGGATAGCTCATAAGATTGATCGGAAAAGATAACTTTGAGGTGGTTTCGTACCCTACAATAATTTCTTCGTTTGTTCTCCGCTATTTGTGACTTTGGAGTGAACTCTTTGTCGCACGTGAGGGATTTACATATGATTCAACTATGTCAGTATTGTTGAGAGAACTTGCACTAGTGAAAGTATGAACCCTAGGCCTTGTTTCCAAGCATTGCAATACCGTTTTTGCTCACTTTTGTTACTTGCTACCTTGCTGTTTTTATTTTTTCAGATTACAAAAACCTATATCTACCATCCATATCACACTTGTATCACCATCTCTTCGCCGAACTAGTGCACCTATACAATTTACCATTGTATTGGGTGTGTTGGGGACACAAGAGACTCTTTGCTATTTGGTTGCAGGGTTGTTTGAGAGAGACCATCTTCATCCTACGCCTCCCACGGATTGATAAACCTTAGGTCATCCACTTGAGGGAAATTTGCTACTGTCCTACAAAACTCTGCGCTTGGAGGCCCAACACGAGTCTACAAGAAGAAGGTTGCGTAGTAGACATCAAGCTCTTTTCTGGTGCCGTTGCCGGGGAGGTGAGTGCTTGAAGGTATATCTTTAGATCTTGCAATTAAATCTTTTAGTTTATTATTTTTCACTAGTTTGGTTTTATAAAAGAAAACTACAAAAAAATATGGAATTGAGGTTGCCTCATATGCTTCATCTTTTTGATGTCTTTCGTGAAAATGATGGAAAGGAAAATTGTGCTCAAGTGTTAGAAGAAGAAGTTATTAAAATGTTTGGCACTAAATCTTTTTATGATGAGCATGATTGCAATGTTGTTAGTATGAATTCCTTGAATATTCATGATGCTAATGATATGCAAAGCTACAAGCTTGGGGATGCTATGTTTGATGAAGATGATATGTTTAGTCCCCCAAGTTTTGATGAGCAAATTTATTATGATGAAAGCATGCCTCCTATTTATGATGATTATTGTGATGACATGTATGCTATAAAGAGTGATAGTAACCATGAAACTTGTCATCATGATTTTAATTTTCAATTGGATTATGCTTCACATGATAGTTATTTTGTTGAGTTTGCTCCCACTACTATTGATGAGAAGAAAATTGCTTATGTGGAGAGTGAAAAATTTTCTATGCTTGTGGATCATGAATATAATGCTTTATGTGATAGTTATATTTTGAAATTCCTTCATGATGCTACTGAAAATTATTATGAGGGAGGAACATATGCTTGTAGGAATTGCAATAATATCAAGTTTCCTCTCTATGTGTTCAAAGTTTTGAAGTTATGCTTGTTTTGCCTTCCTATGCTAGTTGATTCTTGCTCCCATAAATTGTTTGTTCACAAAATCCCTATGCATAGGAAGTGGGTTAGGCTTAAATGTGCTAGTCATATGCTTCATGATGCTCTCTTTGTGTTTCAATTCTTATCTTTTTTGTGAGCATCATTGAATTCATCATGCCTAGCTAAAAAGGCATTAAAGAAAAGCGCTTGTTGGGAGACAACCCAATATTTATACCTACTGTTTTTAGGTGTCCACGTTTTTAAGATACTGTATAATCATGTTTTATAGCTTTTGTTTCGATAAAGTGCCAAGTAAAGCCTTTGGGATAGTGTGGATGATAGTTGACTTGATTCTGTGCAAAAACAGAAACTTTTGCTATCAGTCCAGGAATTTTGAAAATTCACTGGAACGTGCTTTTGATCTGAATTTTTTACACATGATTGATATACAAATTTCCTATATTTTCCTAATTTTTCAGAATTTTTAGAGACAGGGAAGTATGGTTAAGCTACAGATCTTCACAGACTGTTCTGTTTTTGACAGATTCTGTTTTGCATGCATAGTTTACTTGTTTTAGTGTTTCTATAGCTTATATTCAGTGATATAAATTATGGGAATGATATAATACAGTAGGTATTATGTGATAACAATTATGAATCTTGTCTTGACAGTATCTAAGTGAATGATCTTTATTTATTATACTAACCCATCTCACGAAGTTCCGTTAAGTTTTGTGTGATTGAAGTTTTCAAGTTTTGGATGAGACACCAATATGAGGAGAATAAGGAGTGAAAATAACCTAAGATTGGGGATTACCAAGGCACACCCAAGGTAATATTCAAGGAAGACTCAAGCGTCTAAGCTTGGGGATGCCCCGGAAGGCATCCCCTCTTTCGTCTTCAACACTATCGGTATATCTTACTTGGAGCTATATTTTTATTCGTCAAATAATATGAGTTTTGCTTCGAGCGTCATTTTATTTTGTTGTTCTATGTTAGGTGTTATTTATAATCTTGTTTTTCAATAAAAAGTTCCAAGAATTGCCTTTAGGATGCTTGCATTGCATGTTTGATGTGTGCTGTGTAAAAACAGAAACTTTTGCTGTAGTGTTTGAATTTTCATATTTTACTGGAACGTGGGAAGTTTTTGAATTTTTTACACAGAATTTTCATATAAATTATTTAGCATGTCCTAAATTTTCATAATTTTTAGAGTTACATAAGTACACTGGTTTAATAAATTGCTACAGACTGTTATGTTTAGACAGATTGCTGTCAAAGTTTTGTTATCTACTTATCCTATAGTTTCCATAGCCTATATTGGTAGATATAAATTGTGTAAATGATAGTATACAGTACCTAATGTTTGAAAATTATTGTGTAACTTGTCTTGGCAGTACGTAAAGTGTTGATTTATTCTTATGTGTACTAACCTATCTCACGAGTTCTTTTTGAGTTTTGTGTGGATGAAGTTTTTGAGACCTAGGTGAAACCGGGATATGAGAGGATTGAACGAGATACAAAAGCTCAATCTTGGGGATGCCCAAGGCACCCCAAGTAAATATTTCAAGAAGTCTCAAGCATCTAAGCTTGGGGATGCTACGCATCCCACCTCTCTTCATCAACAATTATCTGTTAGCCTATGTTGAGCCTAAATTTTTATTCGTTCACATGATGCGTGCTATTCTTGGAGTGCTATTTTTGTTTGCTTGCTGTTTAATAAAATACTTAAGATCTGAAATTCTTAGATGAGAGAGTCTTCACATAGTTATTTAATTGTTGGTACTCATTGATCTTCACTTATATCTTTTTGGAGTAGTTTGTCATTCACTCTCGTGCTTCACTTATATCCTTTGAGTAAATGGTTGAATGAATTGAATATCATAAATATGAAATTAAATATGCTTCATATACTTATCCCATGGGGAGTAATGACTTCACACATAATAAGTATAGGTGGTAAAATTTATTGAAAGTTAGCAAACACCGCATTGGTCACTTGAACAATTCATGAAAGAATATTGAAGGAAGAGAGATTCCACATATAAATATACTATCTTGGACATCTTCTATGATTGTGAGCTCATTAATTATTTTCAAACTTGAGGAAATTAGTTAAAATTGGACAAGGAAGACAACTTAATGAGTTATGTTTGGGTATATTTGTATAGAAGTTATATTGTTATGGATCCTCCAACATGTGGTGCTTGCTTCCACCTCATACTAGCCAAAACTTCCGCACCAAGTAGAAATACTACTTGTGCATCCAAACACCCTTAAACCCAAGGTTGTTCCATATGAGTCCACCATACCTACCTATATGCGGTATTTACCTGCCGTTCCAAGTAAATTTGCATGTGCCAAACTCTAAACCTTCAAATAATATTCTGTTTTGTATGCCTGAATCGCTCATATAGTGACCAGGGGCTGTCAGTATCTTCCATGCTAGGTGGGTTATTCTCACGATATGTGTTGATTCACTATCATTTACGAGAAAGTGGCTGGTATTCGGGATGCCCAGTTCCATGCTCAAAAATCAAATCAAAATATAATGAAACAAAACTCCCCCAGGATTGTTGTTTGTATGGACGGTACCCGTGGATTCGGCTCGCCGTGGAGTGTGATTGATTGGTGGAGGGGGAGTAAAAACTTTACCATTCTGTTTGGGAACCGCCTATAATGTATCTAGCATGGAAGATACCGAGATCTCTCGGTTGTTATGTTGACAATGAAAGCATACCGCTCATAATTATTATTCATCCCTGTTTTAAAAGCTCGAGCTCTGGCACCTCTGCAAATCAATGCTTCCCTCTGCGAAGGGCCTATCTTTTACTTTCTAGTACTTACCTTTATGCAAGAGTCATGGTGATCTTCACCACTTCCTATATTTCGCCTTTTTCTCTTGGCAAGCGTCATGTGTTGGGGAATGATCTAGACATATATATCCACACAAATATATTTGATCATGAATTATTATTGTTGACAATTATCTATATGATAAATAAGTTGGGAGGCGAAACATTAAGCCCCTATCTTTCTCTGTGTTCGATGGATGCTATTTGTTCTAAAAATATGCTTTGAGTGTCAATAATCATGGAAGACTATATGATAGTTGAGTATGTGGAATTTGCTAAATCAAAGCTCTTACATAGACCCTTCCTGAAAATAAGATGAATTGCAATTGTTCGATGACTAGGAATATGGTTTGATAGTTTTCAAGAAACTTTCTGGTCTATACTTTAACATGTGAATAGCTTGTTACTTGATCATGAGAAGTTTTATGAGATGAGCTACTGTCTATGGTTTATATTGATGCTAGAAAAAGTGATTGGAATTATCATTGATCAAACGTGTGCACTTGCTAGCATTCACACTTCATAAATTATTTCTTTTATCATTTACCTACTCGAGGACGAGCAGGAATTAAGCTTGGGGATGCTGATACGTCTCCAATGTATCTATAATTTATGAAGTATTCATGCCATGTTTACAATAATTCTATATGATTTTGGTATGATTTTATTAGAACTAACCTGGACTGACGCTGTTTTCAGCAGAACTACCATGGTGTCGTTTTTTGTGCAGAAATAAAAGTTCTCGGAATGGGCTGAAAATTTACGGAGAATATTTTTGGAAAATATAAAAAATAGTGGAGCAAAAAGATATCGGAGAGGAGTCCCGAGGCAGCCAGAAGCCTAGGGGGCGCGCCCCCTCCCCTAGGGCGCGCCCCCCTGGCTCGTGGGCCCCTCGGGAGTCCCCTTGACGTGAGACCGACGCCAAAAATTCCTATAAATACCAAAACCCCTAGAAAGAAACCTAGATCGGGAGTTCCGCCGCCGCAAGCCTCTGTAGCCACGAAAAACCAATCGGGAGCCCGTTCCGGCACCCTGCCGGAGGGGGAAACCATCACCGGAGGCCATCTTCATCATCCCGGCGGTCTCCATGACGAGGAGGGAGTAGTTCACCCTCGGGGCTGAGGGTATGTACCAGTAGCTATGTGTTTGATCTCTCTCTCTCTCTCTCGTGTTCTTTAGATGACACGATCTTGATGTACCGCGAGCTTTATTAATATAGATGAATCATATGGAGTTTTCCCCTCTCTATCTTCTTGTGATGAATTGAGTTTTCCCTTTGAAGTTTTCTTATCGGATTGAGTCTTTAAAGGATTTGAGAACACTTGATGTATGTCTTGCGATGGGATATCCGTGGTGACAATGGGATGTTCTATTGATCCACTTGATGTATGTTTTGGTGATCAACTTGCGGGTTCCGTGACCTTGGGAATCTATGCATAGGGGTTGGCACACGTTTTCGTCTTGACTCTCCGATAGAAACTTTGGGGCACTCTTTGAAGTTCTTTGTGTTGGATTGAACATGATGAATCTGAAATTGTGTGATGCATATCGTATAATCAAGCCCATGGGTACTCGTGGTGACATTGGAGTATCTAGGTGACATTAGGGTTTTGGTTGATGTGTATCTTAAGGTGTTATTTTAGTACAAATTCTAGGGCTGTTCGTGACACTTATAGGGATAGCTCATAAGATTGATCGGAAAAGATAACTTAAAGGTGGTTTCGTACCATACAATAATTTCTTTGTTTGTTCTCCGCTATTTGTGACTTTGGAGTGAACTCTTTGTCGCACGTGAGGGATTTACATATGATTCAACTATGTCAGTATTGTTGAGAGAACTTGCACTAGTGAAAGTATGAACCCTAGGCCTTGTTTCCAAGCATTGCAATACCGTTTTTTCTCACTTTTGTTACTTGCTACCTTGCTGTTTTTATATTTTCAGATTACAAAAACCTATATCTACCATCCATATTACACTTGTATCACCATCTCTTCGCCGAACTAGTGCACCTATACAATTTACCATTGTATTGGGTGTGTTGGGGACACAAGAGACTCTTTGTTATTTGGTTGCAGGGTTGTTTGAGAGAGGCCATCTTCATCCTACGCCTCCCACGGATTGATAAACCTTAGGTCATCCACTTGAGGGAAATTTGCTACTGTCCTACAAAACTCTGCGCTTGGAGGCCCAACACGAGTCTACAAGAAGAAGGTTGCGTAGTAGACATCAGCGGCTCGTGGGCTCCCTTGCAGGCCTCCAGAGCCCATCTTCTTCTATATGATATCATTTACTCTAAAAAAATCATAAGAACACTTTCAGGATGAAGCGCCGTCGTCTCGAGGCGGAACTTGGACAGGAGCACTTTTTGCTCTCCGGCGGAGCGATTCCGTTGGGGAAACTTCCCTCCGGGAGGGGGAAATCAAAGCCATCATCATGACCAACGCTTCCTCCATCATGGGAGGACCAATAACCATAAACATCTTCACCAGCACCATCTCATATCAAACCCTAGTTCATCTCTTGTATTCAATCTCAGTCTCAAAACCTCAGATTGGTACATGTGGGTTGCTAGTAGTGTTGATTACATCCTGTAGTTGATGCTAGTTGGTTTAATTGGTAGAAGATTATATGTTCAGATCCTTAAGCATATTCGTTACACCTCTGATCTTGAGCATGATGATGCTTTGTGAGTAGTTACTTTCGTTCTTGAGGACATGGGGGAATTCTTGTCGTAAATAATAATGTGATATTGGTATTCGTTCGATATTTTGATGATGTTTATGTTGCTCTTCCTTTAGTGGTGTCGTGTGAACGTCGACTACATGACACTTCACCATATTTGTGCCTAAAGGAAAGCATTGGGGACTAATAAGTAGATGATGGGTTGCTAGAGTGGCAGAAGCTTAAAACCTACTTTATGAGTTATTCCGTAAGGGGCTGATTTTGATCCACATGTTTAATGCTATGGTTAGATTTATCTTAATTCTTATTTCGTAGTTGTGGATGCTTGCGAGAGGGGGGTAATCTTAAGTGGGTTGTTTGTTCAAGTAAGAACATCGCACTAGCACCGGTCCACCCACATATCAAATTATCAAAGTAACGAACACGGATCAACTAAGCATGATGAACCGTGACTAGACGAAATTCCCATATGTCCTCGAGAGCACTTTGCTTCATATAAGAGTATGTTTCGGCTTGTCCTTTCTATAAAAAGGATTGTGCCACCTTTTTGCACCTTGGTTACAATTGTTACTTGTTACTTGTTATGAATTACCTTGTTACAAAACTATCAGTTACCGCTACTTTCTGTGCTTGTAGAAAATACCTTGCTGGATATCACTTGTCATTTCCTTCTGCTCCTCGCCGGGTTTGACACTTACTTATCGAAAGGACTACAATTGATCCCCTATACTTGTGGGTCATCAAGATACACTCTCCGGAAGGTCAGAGAACGCACTTGACATACGACATTTTTGCGTTAGAGAAGGGAATGCTTCATGGCCGAAAATGCACTACAGTAAGTACGGCTTATAGACAGCTATGTCGGTGCCGTGCCAAAGCTCCTCTTTGGCGCTTTCGCTTGAGAGGTAGCCTCCTGGAAATCCGCCTTTAGCTTCTTGAGCTTGGCGGTATCCTGCCCGGAAGAAACCTTCAGAATATCGCATTCGGCAGTTGTGCTCTTTAGGTCTTCCTCAACCTCGGCAATCCGAGCTTGGGCAGCTAGCCAAGTTCTATTTTCCTCGACAAGCTCTCCTGCACTTTTCCACCCCGCGTCCTTCTCCTTCTCGGCCTCTAGCCACACTTTTTCTAGATCAACCCACATGTTTGCAAGGTCACTTTCGGACTCTATTAAAGCACAAATCATACTCGGATTAATAATTAAACTCTTTTCGACAGAGAAAATTAACAACAGATAGACTTTTCCTACCTTCCGCCTGGGCCACCTGCTAACGAAGCAGCTTCAGATCCTCCTTGATCGCGCAAGTTTGCCTCTCATCTCCTCCATCTCCGTCGAGTTATCAGCAGAAGCAAAGGAGGAGGTATGCGTCAAAATACGAAAGGCCAATAAAAAACGAGCATACAATTTGATCCCCTAGTAGTATACCTTCATCCGACTGGAGCTTCGGGGACTACTGCATATTCACATTAAAATCATAAAAAAATTACAACCGTCAGTTTGGTAAACTAGCTTAAGGTTTGGGGGCTAGTGGGTTGATACGTGTGATCTGCGTTGGATTTTTCGTGAAGAGGAACGGGTAATTGCAGCACAATATGGGTAAGTTTTCCCCTCGGTTATGAAACCAAGGTTTATCGAACCAATAGGAATATCAATCCACAACCGTCTTCAGCGGCTGCACACAAAAGAGCAAACAACTTGCACCCAACGCGGGCAAGAGGGTTGTCAATCCCCTTGATCTCGTTATTTGCAAGCAAGTGAAGTGTGTAGATAATAGTAGATGATTGTAAATTGCAAAATAAAATAAAAGTAAATAAATGGAAGCAAGGTAATGATAGGATTTGTAAAGATATAAGTGAATAGACCCGGGGGCCATAGTTTTCCCTAGCGGCATCTCTCGTGTAGGCAACATACGATGGGTAAACAAATTAATGTTGGGCAATTGATAAAAAAGCGCGTAGTTATGCGATATTCACGACAATGATCATGTATATATAGGCATCACATCCATAAGCAAATAGGCCGACTCCTGCCTGCACCTATTACTATTACTCCACTTCAAGAGCGCTTCTATGCTTGCCTCTCTACGTATTAAGTTCATGACAAACAGAGTAATGCTTGGAGAACGATGACATGATGTAGACAAAGAGAATTCAATTAATATGAACTAACCCCATCGTTTTATCCTTAGTGGCAACAACCCAAAGACATATCTTGTCCCCTTCTATCACTGGGATATAGAAACCCGTCAGATTGAACCCACTACAACGCACCCCTCTCAGTGAAGAAATATCAATCTAGTTGGCCAAACTATTTCAATAGATCGGAGAGATTTACGAAGCTATGATGATCATGCAAATAAGAATCTTAATATTCAGGTTTGACTCAAATACTTTTCATGAATAATCTGAAACATAAAACCACAATTCATCGGATCCCAACAAACACACCGTACAAAAGAATTACATCGGATAGATCAACGCGAAGATGCGATGATCATTGTATTGAAGATCAAAAGAGAGAGAGATAGCCATCTACTCCCTTCATTCCTTTATAGTATTGTTTTAAGCACAGTGATCAAGGCACATGATTATATGCATTTTAGGACAAAATTACCCTTGACAAATTCGTTGGTTAGTGGCAAGTAAATCAGTTAATCCAGGAAAGAAAAAGATACACGCAATCAAGATAGAGATAGTTTCCTTCTTTTGCTATAAGTAGAGATACATGCAATCAGGAAAAAGATACTTTCCTTCTTTTGCTACAAGTAGAGATACATGCAATCAGGAAATACATACTTTCCTATTTTCTGGAGGGCTAGGAATGGAATTATGAGGAATTAGAAGTAATGCACCTTAAATTGTGAAATTTTATCAAAAAACAAATACACCTTATATAAAGAAACGGAGGGAGTAGGTACTAACTACGGACCCATAGGTCTATGGTGAACTACTCACACATCATCATGAGGGCAGCAAGGTTGATGAAGAGGCCCTCCATGATCGACCCCCCATTCGGCAGGGTGCCGAAACGGAGCTCCAGATGGGATCATGGCGGAACAGAGACTTGCGGCGATGGAAAAAGTGTTTCGGGATGCCCTCTAGGGTTTTTGGAATATATATGAATTTATAGGCCAGAGAACGGGGTCAGGAGACCTGCCAGGGAGGGACAAGCCATCAGGGCGCGGCCACCCCCCTAGGCGTGCCCTGTTGGCTTGTGCCTCCCTCGTGCGGCCTCCGGTCTTCCCTCGAAGCTTCCAGGTCTTCTTTTAGTCCAGAAAAAATCATAAAAAAGTCTCGGGGCAATTGGAGTTCGTTTGGTACTGTAAACCTGAAAAGTAAAAAACACGCAGAAAACAGCAACTGGCACTGGGCACTGGGTCAATAGGTTAGTGTTCAAAAATAATATAAATTGGTAAATTATTACTCAAAAAGTATCCTAGAATGATAACATAATAGCATGGAACAATCAAAAATTATAGATACGTTGGAGACATATCAACATCCCCAAGCTTAATTCCTGCTCGTGCTCGAGTAGGTAAATGATAAAAACAGAATTTTTGATGTGACATGCTACCCAATATGTAATATTTTGCATGTATGCTTATTGAGAAACGATGAATTAAAAAACATCAACATGGTAATATTTATAGGCACAAGCAACAAAATCATTAATCTTTCAAAGTATACGATCCTAAAAGAATGTTTACCCACCATTCATTTTATCATATTAGCAAGGCATGGCTCCGTCTTCATCACATTAATACAAATGTCAAGCACCACGGTGTCCAAGTCAGGCAATTGGATCGTACTTTTTCAGTGTGCATCAACTTTTTATTCTTCACGCAATACATGAGAGTGAACCATGGACATAGCATAAAGGTGGAATAGAATATGGTGGTAGATATCAAAGGGGTAAAAAGTGGAGAAGAAAATCTTGCATCAACTAGGCGTATCAACGGGCTATGGAGATGCCCACCGATAGATGTCAATGCAAGGAGTAGGGATTGCCATGCAAATGATGCACAAGAGCTATAAGTGTATGAAAGCTCGACTGAAGCTAAGTGGGGTGTGCATCCAACTTGCTTGCTCATGAAGACCTTGGGCATTTGAGGAAGCCCATCATCGGAATATACAAGCCAAGTTTATAATAATGAAAAAGCAATTCCCACTAGCATATGAAAATAACATAACATGAGACTCTCTATATGAAGAACAAGGTGCCACTTTGAGGCACAAGTGTGGTAAAGGATAGTAGCAAAGTCCCTTCTCTCTTTTTCTCTCATTTTCATTTTTTTTCATTTTTTCATCATTCATTTTTTATGGTGGGCTCATTTGGCCCCCCACATTTTTATTTCCTCACTGGGACAATGCTCTAATAATGATGATCACCACACTTTTATTTACTTACAACTCAACATGAAAAATGGATATGAAGAACTATGAAACAATATGACTCAATATGAATGCCTCTGACAGTGTACCAGGATGTGCAATGATCTAGCGTGACATGTATCAAAAATATGATAAATAGTGGCTTTGCGACAAATACTATGTCAGCTCTATATGATCATGCAAAGCAATATGATGATGAACGAACTAGTCATATGAAGTAACGGTGGAATTTGCATGTCAATATATCTTGGAATGGCTATGGAAATGCCATGATAGGTAGGTGTGGTGGCTGTTTTGAGGAAGATATAAGAAGGCTTATGTATGACTGAGCATATCATGTCACGAGGTTTGGATGCACCGACGAAGTTTGCACCGATCCTCGAGGAGAGAATGGGCAATGCACGGCACCGAAGAGGCTAGCAAAATATGAGGTGGTGAGATTGCATATGTCCACGGGTTCACATTATTCATGAAGAGCTCATATATTTATTGCAAAGTTTTATTGGTTTATCACAAATCAAAGTACTACTCACATGCCCCGAGGGAGGAGGTTGGGAGGAGTTAACCATCGTGCGCCTCCGACCCGAAACAACACTAGGATTTCGACGAGGAATAGAAATGCTCACACATCCCCACCATGCCTTTTTAATATTTAAACAAATGGAAAATTAACACCTCTTAATATCGATACTTCTACGAATCAACAATGACGCACTCACACCTTTTTAATATTACCACATCAATATCATTAACCCAATATTTCTCTTTTGTGTGCTACATGATGGTTTTGATTATCACTCATTGAACTATTATTTTAGGACTAGTATTATGACCCATGCAAATTATCATCACTATTTATTAACTCTCAAACAAATATAAGTGAAGGACGAGAGTGCAATTATTTCTATAAAATCTATACGCCACCGTGCTAAAAAAGATATAAGTGAAGTACTAGAGCAACTGCTAATCTCAAAAGATATAAGTGAAGCACATAGAGTATTCTAACAAATTATGATGAAGGTGTGTCTCTCTCAAATAGGTGTGTCGAGCAAATGATGATTGAGGCAAACTAAAAATAAAAGCAAACAAAAGCAAACGACGCTCCAAGCAAAACTCATATCATGTGATGAATAAAAATATAGCTCCAAGTGACATACCGATGGACTGATACGAAAGAGGGGATGCCTTCCGGGACATCCCCAAGCTTATACGCTTGAGTCTTCCTAGAATATTAGCTTGGGGTGCCTTGGGCATCCCCAAGCTTAGGGTCTTGCCATTCCTTATTCCTTCGTCCATCATGATAACACCCAAAACTTGAAAACTTCAATCACACAAAACTCAACAAAACTTTGTGAGATCCGTTAGTATAAGCAACATATCAAATACTTTAGGTACTGTTATAAATTGATTCATATTTCATTATTGCATAAAAGGTACTGTATTCTAACTTCTCCATGGCTTATACCCCCGATACAATCCATAGTTTCATCAAAACAAGCAAACTATGCAAGCAAAAACAGAATTTGTCTAAAACAGAACAATCTATAAAGATCTGTAAAGAACCCATACTTGAATATTATAAATTGTTTCCACATTAAAAGAGTAATGTTCAGAGAAAGGGTATTCATAATTGTGACAAGTTGTATAATAATAATCATCACTACTTTTCATAACATAAGTATCATCACAATAATCATCATAAATAGGAGGCATGTAATCATCATAACAAATTTGATCATTCGAAGTAGGGGAACTAAAAAGATCATCTTCATTAAGCATAGCATCCTCAAGCTTGGAACACACATCAATTGCAGCAAATATATTCTCAATTATGTCATTCTCATCAAGCATAGCATCCCCAAGCTTATCGGTTTGCATATCATTAGGATAATCATCAATAGCATGAATAGCACCAATAGTGTAACAATTATTATCATCATAATTTTCCAAGTTGTTGCCAAAAAGATTTTCAATATTATAAGGAGTATCATTATCTTCCCAATCATCCTCATCACAACAAGTAGTAGGCATAACAAAATAATCATCAAGTGTATCATCATCCACACTACTTTCGTATTTATTCTCAACAATGATGGGAGAAAGATTATTTGAGAGGGATACCTTTTTACGTTTACCTTTTCTTCTCTTCTTCTTCTCCTTTCCCACATTTTGTGTGGGTTTATGTAATTTTTCTGAGCTTCTTATTGAAGAGATTGGTTCGATCGGAAGCTCTTCATTGCAACCTGATTCATCACGAGAAACAATAGGAGGGTATTGGGAGACCTTTACCCTTTCATTAGTATTCCTTTTATATTCTATTGGCTTCTCATTCTTTATATAGTTGGCAATATAAGCATTCTCATTACAATTCACTACACAAAACATATAGATTTCTTGTAGATTAGTTTCATTATCATTTGTGACAATGAATATATCAAACCAATCATTTTTATGTGATAATTCTTCACACCCCCCAAAATAGGCAAAGTTCATTATAGAGTTCACGGGAGATCAAATTATCACAATATTTGGAAACGGTTCGGTCATGAAAAAGCATGCATTGGAAATTAAGATGACCAACCCTATTGCAATTTTCACAAGTAATGGGATGAAGAGAGCATAATCTTGTGGCACATTCATCTATCACTTTAAGCCACCAGTTAGTTTGATAATTTTTATGCTTCTTACAAAATATATCGTCCCTATATGGCACGTCTTTGCAAATTTTATTCACTCCACAAAAATTGACATGCTTATAGGAAATCTTTTTATCATGACTAGTGCAATCATCATGAGCATCATGGATATTTAGAGAATTCATACTAATAATATTGCTATCATGCTCGTCATTCAAGGAATTCTCATTAAGTATTTTCATAAATTCTTCCTCTACCAATTGACCACAATTTTCTGAACCGTCATTTTCACGAAAGATATTAAAAAGACGAAGCAATTGAGGCAACCTAACCTCCAGTTTTTTTTGTAGTTTTCTTTTATAAAACCAAACTAGTGAAAAACAAGAAACTAAAAGATTTACTTGCAAGATCTAAAGATATACCTTCAAGCACTCACTTCCCCGGCAACGGCGCTAGAAAATAGCTTGATGTCTACTACGCAACATTATTCTTATAGACTTTGTTGGGCCTCCAAGCGCAGAGTTTTGTAGGACAGTAGCAATTTTCACTCAAGTGGATGACCTAAGGTTTATCAATCCGTGAGAGGTGTACGATGAAGATGGTCTCTCTCAAGCAACCCTGCAATAAAATACAATAAATCTCTTGTGTCCCCAACACACCCAATACAATGGTAAATTGTATAGGTGCACTAGTTCGACGAAGAGATGATGATACAAGTGCAATATGGATGGTAGATATAGGTTTTTGTAATCTGAAAATATAAAAACAGAAAGGTAACAAGTAGAAAACAGTGAGCAAAATGGTATATAAATGCTTGGAAACAAGGCCTAGGATTCATACTTTCACTAGTGCAATCTCCCAACAATGCTAACATTGTTGAATCATATGATCATCCCTCAACGTGCAACAAAGAATCACTCCAAAGTTCCTAACTAGCGGAGAACATAAGATGAAATTGATGTAGGTAGTAGAACCACCTCAAAGTTATTCTTTCCGATCAATCTTTTGAGCTATTCCTATAAGTGTCACAAACAGCCCTAGAGTTCGTACTAAAATAACACCAATGATACATATCAATCAACCCTAATGTCACCTAGATACTCCAATGTCACCTCAAGTATCCGTGGGTAAATAATGCGACATGCATCAAACAATTTCAGATCTATCATATTCAATCCAACACAAAGAACTTCAAGGATCATCCCAATATTTCTATCGGAGAACGTAGGACAAGAACGTGTATCAACCCCTATGCATAGATTACCCCAATGTCACTTCGGGAATGCTCAAGTTGAGTACCAAAACATACATCAAGTGAATCAATAGAACACCCCATTGTCTCCATGGGTATCCACATGCAAGACATATATCAAGTGATCTCCAATCCAATATTCAATCCGACATAACAAAATCTCAAAGGTAAAGATTCAATTCATCACAACAAGGTAGCAAGGGAATAACATCATATGATCCGACTATATTAACAAAGCCCGTGATACATAAAGATCGGGACATCTCAATAACACGAGTGAGAGAGATTCAACACATAGCTACTGGTACATACCCTCAGCCCCGAGGGTGAACTGCTCCCTCCTCGTCATGGCCTCCGCCGGGATGATGAAGATGGCCACCGATGATGGTTTCCC
Source organism: Elymus sibiricus (assembly GCA_039707655.1). Lineage (NCBI taxonomy): Eukaryota > Viridiplantae > Streptophyta > Magnoliopsida > Poales > Poaceae > Elymus > Elymus sibiricus. Next base: position 128,179,478 of record CM077669.1, read on the forward strand.
TCTTCGGCAGGGTACTGGAAAGGCTCCAGATTGGGTTTTTGTCGATACAGAGAGTTGCGGCGGTGAAGCGGAGAGTCTCTCTTTATTTTTGGGGTTCCTGGGATTTATAGGATTTTTCAACGTTGGAATCACGCGCAACGGAGCCACGTGGGCCCCAGCACACAACAGGGCGCCGCCTGGGGGGGCCCGCGCCCTGATGGCTTGTGGCCCACAGGTGGCTCCCCTCCGGTGGTTCTTCGCTCCAATACTGCTTATTTCCTCCAGAAAAATCATCAAAAAGTTTTGGGCGATTCCGAGAACTTTCATTTTCTGCACAAAAACAACACCACGGTAATTCTGCTGAAAACAGCGTCAGTCCGGGTTAGTTCTAAATAAATCATATAAAGTGCATCAAACCATATAAAAGTATTGTAAACATAGGTGAATATGGCATGAATACTTCATAAATTATAGATACGTTGGAGACATATCAGGCATAAGTAGTTGAATAGAATGTCGCATGCTTGAGCGTTGTATTGCGACATCTTCAATTCTTCTGTGGTCGCTTCACGATCCGGTTCCTTTCCATCTCCAAAGAATTCACCTTGCAAGCCAGCATGAACAACAACCCATACGGCGGGGTTATGACCAAGAATATGCATTTTCATTTTGTGCTTCCAACTAGCAAAGTTTGTACCATCAAAATATGGCCTCTACAATGATAACTTCCCTCACTAGACGCCATACTCTCCTAGGTTGCAATGGAGACCAATTCTCTGATACCACTTGTAGGATCCAAAGTATGTCTAGAGGGGGGTGATTAGACTACTTGACAAATTAAAAATCTAGCCTTTTACCAATTTTAAGTCTTGGCAAGTTTTAGCAATTGTAGCAAGTCAAGTACACCCTACACATGCAAGTCTAAGAGTATATCAGCGGAAAGTAAAGACATTGCACATGGAATGAAGGAGTTGAGATAGGGAGATCAAATGCATGAGGGACACGAAGATTTTTCCTGTGGTTCCGATAGGTGGTGCTATCGTACGTCCACGTTGATGGAGACTTCAACCCACGGAGGGTAGCTGTCGCGAGAGTCCACGGAGGGTGCCACCCGTTAGGGGTCCACAAAGTAGCAACCTCGTCTATTCCATCACGGCTTCCGTCCACGAAGGACTAGCCTCACTATGGGTAGATCTTCACGAAGTAGGCGATCTCCTTGCCCGTACAAACATCTTGGTTCAACTCCAGAACACAAAGAAGGAGGCTCCCAAGCGACACCTAACCAATCTAGGAGGCACCACCCTCCAAAAGGCAGTAGATGTGGTAACAATGATGAATTCATTCCTCTTGTGCTTCAAAAGATAGTCTCCTCAACACACAATCACTCTCTCACAGATTTGGCTTGGTAGAAGAGGTTGATTGGGTGGAAAGCAACTTGGGGAGGCTAGAAATCAAGATTCATATGGTTGGAGTGGAAGGTCTTGATCTCAACACATGAGTAGGTGGTTCTCTCTCAGAAAAATGGATGGGACAAGTGTAAGTGTGTTCTGAGTGCTTCTCTTACGAGTGAGAGGTGGTGGAGGGGTATATATAGGCATCTCAAAAAATCCAACCGTTACAACATTACTGCCCAACTCGGTGAGACCGGTCCAAAAAACTCGGTCATACCGACTAGTGCAAAATGTGGCAACTTTAGGCTTTTCGGTGGAACCGATATATAAATTTTGGTGGTACCGATATGGTGGACCTAGGCAGTTTCCAATTCTCGGTGGTACCAATTTGCAAAACTCAGAAATTCCGATTCTTAAAAATGAGATACCAGCAAGGTGGTCATTGTCTTCGGTGGCACCAAATTTGAAACTTGGCTTAGGATCTTTCTAGGGTTTGAACTCGGTGTGACCGAATGGGAATTGTTGGTGGCACCGATTTTGGATATTTAGGTTTGGACAGAATATATGTGGGAGAAGTGGTGAGTGCTTTTGGTGGCTAACACTTGAGCATTTTGAGCAATTCATTCACCAAGATTACCTCACCCCTTTTAATAGTATTGGCTTTCCTATGGTCTCAAAGTGATTTCTCACATAAAGTAAAATGTAGAGTCTTCAAGCTTGATGATTTGCCAATCCTATTCCTTGCATATGGGGTCTCCTCACAATCCTTTTACCAATCCATTCATTGAACTTTCCTGAAATATACTTAGTGGAAACATTAGTTCAATGAAATATATATTGTTATTAATTACCAAAACCACCTAGGGAGAAGTTGTGCTTTCAATCTCCCCCTTTTTGGTAATTGATGACAACATATAGATCAAAGCTTCGATAGGGATAAAACAATGAATAGCATCGTTGCTTTGAGAGGTAGTATGTGATAAGCAAGATCTACCCCTAAATTTGTGCATTATATAAAATTTGCGTTTGAATGCAAATGCACAATCAATTAGGATGATGGGTAACTCTTCCATGTCACATACAACTTGGTGGTGCGCATAAATGATATGAATGGGTTACAATGCACATTACACCAAACAAGTGAATAATCATCTCATAGATATATCACAAAGATAGGAAATAGTAGCATCAACAAGCAAAGCATATGATCAAACACAACTGAGTTTAACAACCAAGCGAAAAACCAAATGTTTTTAAAATGAAGAGAGCAACCAAAAGACAAAGTACTCTCTCTCAAAGCGCTATGATCTATACACTTCTCCCCCTTTGGCAACAAGTTACCAAAAAGTTCAAAGTATGTAGAGCTAATCGTCTCTCTGGGCTGGGTCTCCTCCAGTAGTTGTTGAAGGAGTCAAGAGAAGGGCGTCGGCGAATGCTTCAGCTGAAGTCCTCTGAGGTGGTGGAGTGGCTGCTGAAGGTGCTAGAGGAACTGATGGAGCAGTGGCTGGTGCTGATGAAGAAGGCCTCAATTCTAGAGTAGGCACTGCAGCAGATCTGGCTTGAGTCTTGAATTGAGTGCTAGCCCGAAGAGGGGAACCATCATCATCACTGGAATGGGGACTAGGCACTGCATCCACTTCCTGTTTGAGCTCATTAACTGTCACAGTCAGCTCATCCACCTTGTTGTCAAGACCATGAAATTTTGTCTCAAAAATCCTCTCAAGGCTCTTCTGGTTCTTGAGGAGATCAACAACATTCTTCTCTATCCCTTGGATAGCAGTGAAGATGTACGATAATTGGTCACTCTTGGTCCTGGGAGTCTGAGCACTAGTGGCTCTAGCTGCTTCTGCCTCTGCCTCTACCTGTGCAGTAGATGAAGTGGGATGACTGGGGTCCATCTCCATAACATTGTCCTCAAACTCTGGCTGTAAGGGTAGATGTGGACGATCAAGTGCATATTGGCTCTTTCCAGTCTTAGAATTGATAAGCATCCGAATGTATGGAGCATATCCACATGATCTCTTCTGATCAGCAGTTGTCCTCTTGATAGTCTCTACTATCAAATCCATAACCCTGAATCTGGTATGGAGATCTACATGGTGTAGCATGTTGATGGAATACCCCCTGATCATCTTGTCATCTCCGGACTTGGACATCAATGTATGCCTCATGATGGTGTTGGTAGTGGGTAAACCTGCTTGCAGAAAGTAGACTGATCCAAACTTATGTGTCTTCACGTAATCAGTGGGAATTGGATTGTACATATTGGCCATGGTATTATGATTCATCTTGGCCTCAGAATAGACATCAAGATCTCCCTCTTGTACCTGTGGGGCTGCTAAGATGGTAGCTGATACGTCTCCAATGTATCTATATTTTTTTATTGTTCCATGCTATTATATTATCATTCTAGTATACTTTTTGGGTGTTTATTTACCAATTAATATTATTTTTTAGCACTAACCTATTGACCTAGTGCCCAGTGCCACTTGCTGTTTTCTGCATGTTTTTTTGCTTTTCAGGTTTACCATACCAAACAAAGTCCAAATGCCACGAAACTTTAATATGATTTTTTTCTGGACCAAAAGAAGACCTCGAAGCTTCGGGACGAGACGAGAGGCAGCACGAGAGTACCACGACCCAGCAGGGCACGCCAGGGGGCCAGGTCGCGCCCTGATGGGTTGTGGCTCCCTCGGCCGCCCTCTTGTGCCCCTCTTTGGCCTATAAATCTTCAAATATTCCAAAAACCTTGGGAGAGCTCCCGAAACACTTTTTCCGCCGCGTACCCATCTGGAGACCTTTTCCGGCGATCTGCTGGAGGGGGAATCGATCACGAAAGGGCTCTACATCACCATTGTCGCCTCCATGATGAGTTGTGAGTAGTTCACTATAGACCTATGGGTCCATAGTTAGTATCTAGATGGCTATATATCTCTCTCTCTCTTGATCTTGATCTTCAATACAATGATCATCGCATCTTCGCTTTGATCTATCCGATGTAATCCTTTTGTGCGGTGTGTTTGTTGGGATCCGATGAATTGTGGGTTTATGTTCAGATTATTCATGAAAAGTATTTGAGTCACCTCTGATTATTATGATTCTTATTTGCACGATCATTATAGCTTCGTAAATCTCTCCGATCTATTGAAATAGTTTGGCCAACTAGATTGATATTTCTTCAGTGAGAGGGGTGCGTTGTAGTGGGTTCAATCTGGCGGTGCTCTATATCCCAGTGACAGAAAGGTACAAGACACGTCTTTGTATTGTTGCCACTAAGGATAAAACGATGGGGTTAGTCCATATTAATTGAATTCTCTTTGTCTACATCATGTCATCATTCTCCAAGCATTACTCTGTTTTACTTAATACTCTATATGCATGCTGGATAGCGGTCGATGGGTGGAGTAATAGTAATAGGTGCAGGCAGGAGTCGGCCTATTTGCTTATGGACGTGATGCCTATATATACATGATCATTGCCGTGAATAAAGATTGCATAACTATCCGCTTTTCTATCAATTTCCCAACAGTAATTTGTTCACCCACCGTATGCTTACTACATGAGAGATGCCACTAGAGAACACTACGGCCCCTGGGTCTATCCTCTTATAAGTTTACAAACACATTCAATACCTTGCTGCCATTAATTTTGTTTTATTCTATTTTCCAATTTACAATTATCTATTATTATCTACACATCTCATTTACTTGCAAATAACGAGATCAAGGGGATTGACAACCCTCTTGCCACGTTGGGTGCAAGTGTGTGCTCTTTTACTTTGAGTCTCCATCTTCTCTTATAAAGCACCAACTAGGGGGCACTATGATCATACTTGAGCATTGGGTATAGCTAATATTTGAGTGTGTTTCATGAATGGATCAATGATTGAGCATGATGGGCTAGGGATAACTTTCTTTAGTGTTGATATTTTGAAAGACATGGTTGCTTGTTGGCATGCTTGAGTATTGAAGTCATTATGTTAAAACTAGACTATTGCTTTGAATCAGCTACAAGTCCAAATGTCCATGCCATACAAAAGAAAAGAATATGATGAACATGTTAGGCAGCATTCCACATCAAAAATTCTGTTTTTATCATTTACCTACTCGAGGACGAGTAGGAATTAAGCTTGGGGATGCTGATACGTATCCAATGTATCTATAATTTTTGCTTGTTCCATGCTGTTATATTATCATTCTTTGATGTTTTGCAATCATTTTATAACAACTTTATATCATTTTTTGGGACTAACCTATTGACATAGTGCCAAAGTGCCAGTTGTTGTTTTTGCTTGTTTTTTACTTCGCAGAATATCAATACCAAACGGAGTCCAATCGCGACGAAACTTTTTGGAGATTTTTTTGGACCAGAAGACACCCAGTGGGCCAAAGAAGTGCCAGAGAGGTGGGCCGTGGAGACCAAAACCCACCAGGGCGCGCCAGGGGGGCCCCGGCGCGCCCTGATGGGTTGTGCCCTCCACGGGGCCCCTCTCCACCGCCTCTGATGCCTATAAATTCCCAAATATTCCAAAAACCCTAGGGGAGTCGACGAAACACAATTCCAGCCTCCGCAAGTTCCAAAACCGCGAGATCCAATCTAAACAGCATCACGGAGGGGTTCATCTTCTTCATAGGTGCCTCTCCGATGATGCGTGAGTAGTCCAGCATAGACCTACGGGTCTGTAGGCAGTAGCTAGATGGCTTCCTCTCTCTCTCTCTCTTATGATTCTCAATACAATGGTCTCTTGGAGATCTATTTGATGTAAACTTTTGCGGTGTGTTTGTTGGGATCCGATGAACTTTGAGTTCATGATCAGTTTCTATCCATGAATATTATTTGAGTCTTCTTTGATCTCTTATATGCATGATTTCTTATAGCCTCGTATTTCTTCTTCGAATCTTTGGTTTAGTTAGGCCGACTAGATCGATTTTTCTTGCCATGGGAATAGGTGCTTTGTGATGGGTTCGATCTTGCGGTGTCCTTTCCCAGTGACAGAAGGGGCAGCAAGGCACGCATGTATCGTTACCATTAAGGATAACAAGATGGGGTCTATTCCTACATGAATAGATCTTGTCTACATCATGTCATCGTTCTTATTGCATTACTCCGTTTTTCCATGAACTTAATACACTAGATGCATGCTGGATAGCGGTCGATGTGTGGAGTAATAGTGGTAGATGCAGGCAGGAGTCGGTCTACTTATCTTGGACGTGATGCCTGATATGTCAATTTTGCATCATGATTTCCTACTATTATTTACTTTGTTTTGTTGAATAATAATGCTTTGGGGAGTGATTCTAATGCCTTTTCTCTCATAATATGCAAGGTTTACATAAAGAGGGAGAATACCGGCAGCTGGAATTTTGGACCTAAGAAAAGCACATCAGAGATACCTATTCTGCACAACTCCACTGAAGCTGAAATTTTAGGAAGATTATTTTTGCCTTTAATAAAAAATACTGGAGCAAAAAACTACCGGAGGGGGCCTGCCAGGTGGGCAAAACCCACCAGGGCGCGCCCTGATGGGTTGTGGCCACCTCGGCCCACCTCTGGTGCCCATCTTCTAGTATATAGTCACATTTGACCTATAAAAAAACAGAGGAGGACTTTCGGGACGAAGCGCCGCCGCCTCGAGGCGGAACTTGGGCAGGAGCACTTTTGCCCTCCGGCTGAGCGATTCCGCCGGGGGAACTTCCCTCCCGGAGGGGGAAATCGAAGCTATCGTCATCACCAGCACCCCTCTCATCTTTGGGAGGCCAATCTTCATCAACATCTTCAACAACACCATCTCCTCTCAAACCCTAGTTCATCTCTTGTGTTCAATCTTTGTACCGAAACCTCAGATTGGTACCTGTGGGTGACTAGTAGTGTTGATTACCTTGCGTAGTTGATTACTATATGGTTTATATGGTGGAAGATTATATGTTCAGATCCATTATGCTATTCAATACCCCTCTGATCTTGTGCATGTTTATCATTTGTGAGTAGTTACCTTTGTTCTTGAGGTCACGGGAGAAGTCATGTTGCAAGTAATCATGTGAATTTGATATGTGCTCGATATTTTGATGATATGTATGTTGTGATTCCCTTAGTGGTGTCATGTGAACATCGACTACATGACACTTCACCATTCATGGGCCTAAGGGGATGCATTGTGGAGTAGTTATTAGATGATGGGTTGCTAGAGTGACAGAAGCTTAAACCCTAGTTTATGCGCTACTTCGTAAGGGGCTGATTTGGGTCCAAACGTTTAATGCTATGCTTAGATTTTATCTTAATACTTTTCTCGTAGTTGCGGATGCTTGCGAGGGGGTTAATCATAAGTGGGAGGTTGTTCAAGTAAGAACAGCACCCAAGCACCGGTCCACCCACATATCAAATTATCAAAGTAGCGAACACGAATCAAATCAACATGATAAAAGTGACTAGACGAAATTCCCGTGTACCCTCAAGAACACTTTGCCTATTACTAGTGATTGTTCTGGCCTATTCTTTGCCTCAAAAGGATTGGACTACCTTGCTGCACCTTGTTTACCATTATCATTACTTGCTTGCTACCAATTATCTTGCTATCAAACTATCTGTTACCTACAATTTCAGTGCTTGCAGAAATTACCTTGCTGAAAACCGCTTGTCATTTCCTTCTGCTCCTCGTTGGGTTAGACACTCTTACTTATCGAAAGGACTACGATTGATCCCCTATACTTGTGGGTCATCAAGACTCTATTCTGGCGCCGTTGCCGGGGAGTGAAGCACTCTTGGTAAGTGGAAATAGGTAAGGAAAAACTTATACTACGTGCTGAAATTTATTGCTACTTGCTACTATGGAGAACAATCCTTTGAGGGGTTTGTTCGGTGTATCTTCACCTCGACTGGAACCACAATTAGTTGCCCCTCAACCTATAGCACCTACTGAAAATGTTACTTATGAAATTCCTTCGGGTATGGTAGAACAACTGCTTGCTAAACCTTATGCAGGAGATGGAACTGAACATCCTGATATGCACCTTTTATATGTGAACGAAATATGTGGATTATTTAAGCTTGCAGGTTTACCAAGAGATGAAGTTAAGAAGAAGGTTTTCCCTTTATCTTTGGAGGGAAAAGCATTTACATGGTATAGGCTATGTGATGATCTTGGATCGTGGAACTGGAATCGTTTGCAATTGGAATTTCACCAAAAGTTTGATCCCAAGCATCTAGTTCATCGTGATCGGAATTATATATATAATTTTTGGCCTCGTGAAGGAGAAAGTGTCGCTCTAGCTTGGGGGAGGCTTAAGTCAATGTTATATTCATGCCCCAATCATGACATTCCGAGAGAAGTTATCATTCAGAATTTTTATGCTCGGCTTTCTCATAATGATCAATCCATGCTCGATACTTCTTGTGCTGGCTCTTATATGAAGAAGACTATTGAATTCAAGTGGGATCTTTTAGAAAGAATTAAACGCACTCTGAAGATTGGGAACTCGACGACGGTAATGAGTCAGGTATAAAGCTTGAATTTGATTGTGTTAAATCTTTTATGAATACCTATACTTTTCACAAGTTTAGCACTAAATATGGACTTGACTTTGAGATAGTAGCCTCTTTCTGCGAAGCATTTGCTACTCACGTTGATCTCCCTAAGGAGAAGTGGTTTAAATATCACCCCCCTATTAAAGAAGAAATTAAATAACCGGCAATAACTAAAGAAGAAACCATCTTTTACAATGTTGATCCAGTTGTGCCTACCGCTTATATTGAAAAACCACCTTTCCCTATTAGGATAAAGGAACATGCTAAGGTATCAACTGTGGTTGGTAAGAGTAATATAAGAGCACCTAAACCCCCTGAGCAAATTAAAGTAGAACCTAGTGTTGCTATGGTTAAAGATCTCTTGGTAAAAAATATTGATGGGCATGTTATCTACTTCTGTGATGAAGCTGCTAGAATTGCTAAACCCGATGAAAAAGATAAGCATAGACCCATAGAAGGCATGCCTGTTGTCTCGGTCAAAATAGGAGATCATTGCTATCAAGGTTTATGTGATTTGGGTGCTAGTGTGAGTGCTATCCCATTTACCCTATACCAAGAAATTATGGATAAAATAGCACCTGGTGAAATGGAAGACATTGATGTTACTATTAAACTTGCTAATAGAGACACTATCACACCACTTGGGATTGTTAGAGATGTTGAAGTTTTTTGCGGGAAAGTAAAATACCCTACTGATTTTCTAGTCCTTGGTTCCCCACAAGATGACTTTTGTCCCATTATCTTTGGTAGACCTTTCCTGAGTACCATCAATGCTAAGATAGATTGTGAGAAACAAACTGTTGGTGTCAGTTTTGGCAATGTGTCTCATGAGTTTAATTTTTCCAAGTTTAGTAGACAACCCCGTGATAAAGCGCTATCTAGTAAGGATGAAATAATTGGTCTTGCTTCTATTGCTGTGCCTCCTACTAATCCATTAGAACAATATTTGCTTGACCATGAAAATGATATGCACTCTCGTGAAAGAAATGAGATAGATAAAATTTTATTTGAACAACAACCTCTCCTGAAACACAATTTGCCTATTGAAACTCTTGGAGGTCCTCCTCCACCTAAAGGTGATCCTGTGTTTGAATTGAAACAATTGCCTGACACTTTGAAGTATGCTTATCTTGACGAGAAAAAGATATATCCTGTTATTATTAGTGCTAACCTTTCAGAATATGAAGAAGAGAGATTATTGAAAGTTATAAGGAAGCACCGGGCTGCTATTGGATATACTCTTGATGATCTTAAGGGTATTAGTCCCACTCTATGTCAGCACAAGATTAATATGGAACCTGATGCTAAACCCGTTGTTGATCACCAACGGCGATTGAATCCTAAGATGAAAGAAGTGGTAAGAACTGAAATATTAAAGCTTCTGGAGGGAGGTATAATCTATCCCATAGCTGATAGTAGATGGGTAAGTCCCGTTCATTGTGTCCCTAAGAAAGGAGGTATTACCGTTGTTTCGAATGATAAGAATGAACTCATTCCACAAAGAATTGTCACTGGCTATAGAATGGTAATTGATTTTAGAAAATTAAATAAAGCTACTAGGAAGGATCATTACCCTGTGCCTTTCATTGATCAAATGCTAGAAAGATTATCTAAGCACACACACTTTTGTTTCCTAGATGGATATTCAGGTTTCTCTCAAATACCCGTGTCACAACCCGATCAAGAGAAAACCACCTTTACTTGCCCTTTTGGAACATATGCTTATAGGCGTATGCCTTTTGGTTTATGCAATGCACCTGCTACCTTTCAAAGATGTATGACTGCTATATTCTCTGATTTTTGTGAAAAGATTGAGGAGGTTTTCATGGATGATTTTTCCATTTACGGAACTTCTTTTGATGATTGCTTAAGCAACCTTGATCGAGTTTTGCAGAGATGTGAACAAACTAATCTTGTCTTGAATTGGGAGAAGTGCCACTTTATGGTTAATGAAGGCATTGTCTTGGGGCATAAAATATCCGAACGAGGTATTGAGGTGGATAAAGCTAAAGTTGATGCAATTGAGAAAATGCCATGTCCTAAGGATATTAAAGGTATTCGAAGTTTCCTTGGTCATGCCGGTTTTTATAGGAGGTTCATTAAAGACTTCTCTAAAATTTCTAGGCCTCTTACTAATCTTTTGCAAAAGGACATTCCTTTTGTTTTTGATGATGATTGTGTGGAAGCCTTTGAAACACTCAAGAAAGCCTTAACCTCTGCACCTATCGTTCAACCACCTGATTGGAACTTGCCTTTTGAAATTATGTGTGATGCTAGTGATTATGCTGTTGGTGCTGTTCTAGGACAAAGAGTAGATAAGAAATTGAATGTTATCCATTATGCTAGTAAAACTCTAGACAGTGCTCAACGAAATTATGCTACCACTGAAAAAGAATTTTTAGCAGTTGTGTTTGCTTGTGATAAATTTAGATCCTATATTGTTGATTCCAAAGTTATTGTTCACACCGATCATGCTGCTATTAAATACCTTATGGAAAAGAAAGATGCTAAACCTAGACTCATTAAGTGGGTTCTCTTGCTTCAAGAATTTGACTTGCACATCGTTGGTAGGAAGGGAGCTGAGAACCCCGTAGCTGATAACTTGTCTAGGTTAGAAAATATTCTTGATGACCCACTACCTATTGATGATAGTTTCCCTGACGAACAGTTAGCCGCAATAAGTGTTTCTCACAACACACCTTGGTATGCTGATTATGCTAACTACAATGTCGCTAAATATATACCACCTAGCTTCACATACCAATAAAAGAAAAAAAATCTTCTATGACTTGAGACATTACTTTTGGGATGACCCACATCTTTATAAAGAAGGAGTAGATGGTATTATTAGACGTTGTGTACCTGAGCATGAACAGGAACAAATCCTACAGAAGTGTCATTCCGAAGCTTATGGAGGACATCATGCGGGAGATAGAACTGCTCATAAGGTATTACAATCTAGTTTTATTGGCCTACTCTCTTCAAAGATGCCCGTAAGTTTGTCTTGTCTTGTGATGAATGTCAAAGAATTGGTAATATCGATAAGCGTCAGGAAATGCCTATGAATTATTCACTTGTTGTTGAACCATTTGACGTTTGGGGTTTTGATTATATGGGGCATTTTCCTTCCTCCAACGGGTACACTCATATTTTAGTTGCGGTTGATTATGTCACTAAGTGGGTAGAAGCTATTTCAACTAGTAGTGCTGATCACCACACCTCTATTAAAATGCTTAAAAAGGTTATCTTACCGAGGTTTGGAGTCCCTAGATATTTAATGACTGATGGTGGTTCACATTTTATCCATGGTGCTTTCCGTAAGATGCTTGCTAAATATGATGTTAACCATAGAATTGCATCGCCCTATCATCCTCAATCTAGTGGTCAAGTTGAACTTAGCAATAGAGAAATAAAATCAATATTACAAAAAACTGTCAATAGGTCTCGTTAGAATTGGTCTAAGAAATTAGATGATGCACTTTGGGCCTACAAAACAGCCTATAAAAATCCTATGTGTATGTCTCTGTAACATCCCAAATTTTTCTAAATTTTGGAATGTTAATAATAAGATAATATTCAGTGAATTGCTTTGATTTCACTGGAATTAAAAAAAACTTTTTGAGTCCTTGTTAAAAACATTTTATAAAAGTTGGATACAGTTGTATCCAATAAGGAAGGTCTTGGTTGAAGGATTGTTCAAGAATTACAAATGGATTTCATCTTTTTTTTTTGATCTTTTTTGAAATATTTTGAAACCACATTTAAGTTCATGGAGTGAGAATAAAATGACTTTCTCGAATAGGTGGATAAGTATTTCATAAAGGATACCTCTGAAATTTGTAATTATGTTGAGCTTTGGAGTTCATTTGAATTTGGAATTTATTTGGGAGTTTTTAATGTCATCTAAATATTTCCAAATAATTGAAATAAAATATAAGAAGTGAGATAATGTGACTTCTCCAAGATTTGGAAATATTTAATGAGGACCTGTTATCATTTTGTGAGGTTGCAAAACTCTAAAATGATTTTTGTGAGTAATTTAATTAAGTCTAGAGGGCAATTAATATAATTTTGTGCGCTCTAAAAACTTATTCGGATCTGAAACTATTTTTATTCGCAGAACAATATTACATTAGTATTTATGAACATTTTTAATAATTATTTTCGTTAAACATTTTGTTCACCGAAATCCTAAATTAAAAAAAAGTACGCAACAGTGCACGCACGGAAGGCCCATCATCCTCACGACCACCCCGGTCGTCTTCTTCCTTGTACGTTCATGGCAGGAGCCAGGAGGCAGCACACAGCACACCCCCATCCAGCGCCCACCCACTCCCCTTCTCTACCTCTCCCAAAACCGCTCTGAATGGAACCCCCTCGCCTCCCTCGACCTCTCCCATCCCTAGTGCGCGCCGGAGCCAGCCATAATGGCCATCACAAGTGCTTGAAACTGCAGCCATTAACACATCTTGCCCACTCGACTCCGGCCCTCCCCTGCCCTATAAAAGGTGCCCCGGCAGTCTCCTTCCCATCCTATTTCATCACGCCAGAAAGCCCCCTCCCTCTTGCCTCCTATCCACGGCAATTGCTCGCCGGCGTAACTCGCCGCCGCCACTGTTCTTGCGAGATCCCGACTATCCTAAGGTGCTCCTGACCTCCTCCTTCTCCTTGTCTTCGTAAAATTATGTTGTGCACCTTATGGACATGATGATTCGTACAAATTCACAGCCGGAGCGCGCTATCCGCGAGCGTCGCGTCTGACCGGAGCTCCAATCAACTCCAGCGGCTTCTTGCAACAGCCACAAGATGAGGCCGAGCACGGTACTTTGTCCACCGAACTCCCCTCGTGGACCTCTACGTCGTTCGACCGTTCGTTGACGTCGGGGACGCTTCCTCTCCAACTCCGGCGGAATTCCGACGAATCTCCGGTGAACTCTCTCTCCCTTCTGTAGATGCTCTCAATTTTGTTTTTATATAAAAAAACGAACAGTTATCCTCCTATAGCAGCGTGACAAGTGGCAGTCAATATTAATTCCCGTAATTCATTTTCAGCTTTTTATCCTAACTTTGGAAAATCATATCTCCTAGACCGTATGTCGGATTTCAACAAATAAGATATCTCCGGATTCGTTGGAGCATCTAGTTTATTATAAAATTTTAAAATTTCACTTTTGGAGAAATTAAAATTCAGTTTTTATTTAAACAAAGATTTGAGTAATTTTGCTATATCTTTGATTCTGTAAATCATATAAAAATGTTTTATATATGCAAGTTGGACCTTAGGACCTCACCTCTCTGTTGGAACCCATGTCATAATTTATCAACTATGTTTAGTTACTATTTTGTCTTCAACACTTTAAATTGACTCTCTTTAGTCATAATTCATTATCCTTATCCAATTAAATTTTATTCTTGGATAAATCCCTTAGATTGATCCCTATAAGACCTCTCTGGTCATTTGCTACCACCACAAAAATTTGAAGTTGCAAGATTAAGAATTTAATTCTTTTATCTTGAAACTTATGCCATATCCATTCCAGTAACCCATATTCAAATATTTCGATCAAACCCATTGTAGGATTTGCCATAGGACCTTGACTCACAACCTTCAAATCATCATATCCACTTTGTATCCATATGGTACGACCCTAAAACATGACTATGCCATATTTATTCACACATCGAACTTGATCCTATATCAACTTTAACCATGCACTAGAAATTTTCGTAGTGGTGTGTGTTAGTATTTGGATTTCATTTGGATTTTGTTGTGTGTTGAATTATTTTTCCTTTATCGTTAGATATATCGTAAGGTGAAGGAGAGACGACTAAGAGTAGAACATTTCATCTTCAAGAGACCCAGGCAAGTTGCAACCTTGACCATGTTTAACCTATGTTTTTATCTTGCATTGATTTTCAAATAAAGTAGTATGCATGTTTTTATGTTACTATTTTGCAAATATATTGCTAGCAGTAAATCCCTAGGATCCAATGTTATTGGATTATAAGCTTAGCCATGCTTGTAGTTGGGATGGACCAATTACCAAGTATTTTGAAAATACAAACTTGTTTCCTTTGGAACAATGATTTAGAAAATATATGTTTTTCTTGAAAAACAAAACTATACTATTTTTTAACTTCTACTTCCTGGGCGGAACGGATGGACGGGAGCGTCTACAAGTGATTGCGCCCGATCGGGGTCTTGCAGTGAATGCGCCCGAACGGGGACGTGCACACGGGATTATGGTGGGTACCGCCGTCCAGGAAAAATGAGATCTTCCAAGTATAGTTCGAGGTAGCTTACGAGTACAACCACATGCTACTATGGCTCTGGCTTAGTTCTTTCTTAACGGGAAACCCTGGCTTTGGCATTGCCACTGAAGATGGGCCTTAATTGCCAAGGGAGCGGGCGTGCTAGAACTAAGTCAAGGGGGCTGTTATGAAAGACTTCGTCACAATTTTCTCCCTCTCGTGCACCATAGGGTGCAACGATAAATGGGGTTAATTGTGTCATGTGGGTAAAGTGTACTAGCTCTGCAGAGTCTAAACTAATCGATTAGTCGTGCCCCCGGTTACGGGCAATTTTGAGCAACTGAAGACTTGGACGGAAGAAGAATCTCCCCTCTCTTTTCTAAAAGTCTGTTTTAAGGGTTAAAGTTGAGGAATGAGCACAGTGAATGTGTTTCACTTCAACCTTATGTATGTTTTAAAACTAATTTGGAGAATGAGCAATGGTGCGTATATCCAAGTGTTTCACTCCTACCTTTTATACTAAAAACTATTCTTATTTCAAAAGGAGTTTACAAAATTTAGTATAGGAGAAAGTTGGCTTTATGCAAAGGAAACCTCCACCAAAACTTACCCTGCATATGCATTCTGTTAGATTTTCCTTTGCAACTTGCGAGTACATTCCACGTACTCATCTGCACTTGTCATGTGCAGATCTGGACAAATTGAGAGACGATAGGGTTATGGCCTACACTCAACGAGCCCAGAGTTGTTGATGAAGCCCTAACTTAGTGACTGCGTATTATTCTGTTGTATTATGTGCCAGCATTGAGCTGTGCCAACGGTATATATTTGCCTAACTCTGGATCTATCGTTGTAGTAAAATGATGTATGTCTTACTGATATTCATTCTTGTTACTGTGTGTGCTAGCTTCGATCCAGGGATAGCACAGTAAGCACAGAGACTTGGATTTTACCAAATCTGGGTCGTTACAGTCTTCATACAAAATGGTATATGGGAAAGCTTGTCATTTGCCTCTAGAATTAGAACACAAAGCATTTTGGGCAATTAAAGAACTTAACTATGATTTCAAACTTGCCGGTGAGAAGAGGCTATTTGACATTAGCTCACTAGATGAATGGAGAACCCAAGCATATGAAAATGCTAGGCTATTCAAAGAAAAAGTAAAAAGATGGCATGACAAAAGAATCCAAAAGCGGGAATTCAAAATAGGAGACTATGTTCTTTTGTTCAACTCTCATTTAAGATTTTTCGCAGGAAAGCTTCTCTCCAAATGGGAAGGACCTTATATTATCTAAGAGGTTTATCGTTCTGGAGCTATCAAGATTAATAACGCTGAAGGTACTAACCCGAAGGTGGTCAATGGACAAATAATTAAGCATTATATCTCAGGTACGCCTATTAACGTTGAAAACAATGTTATCCAAACCATGACACCGGAGGAACACATAAAGAAACCTTCCGGAATACTCCAGAATTCTTAAAAATAGGAGGTACGTGATACGGTAAGTAAACGGACTCCGAAAAATCCGCAAAAATATTTTTTGTCAGTTTTGGAATATTTTAAAATTTTGGAAATAAATAAATAAACCGGAAGGTGATCGAGGTGAGCACGATACACCAGGGCGCGCCAGGCACCCCTAGGCGCGCCCTAGTGGGTTGTGCCCACCTCGGATGCCTTCCCGACTCCGTTTTCCTTCCATATGCTTGTTTTCCAAGAATAAAAATTCTCTATATTTACCCCTGACTGTTTTGACGACCGCATCGCAGAAAGATCCTTCGTTCTTGTTTCTTGTTGTTTTCTCGTCAGATCTAGATCTCCATGCCTCCACCAAGCTCCTCCAAGGACAAGTTCTTTGAGAAGGTCATCAACCCGTACTTGCCGGAGGTGATGAAGCACCCTCAAGCCATTGAGATGCGTGAGGGGGTGCTCCACATCCGCGATGTTCAAGGACCTAAGAAGACCGGAAGCGTGGAGGCTAGGCTCGAGGCGGTGGAACAGGAAGTTTTCAAGTGCCAGAAGATGGTGGAGCGTGGACTTAGTGCCAATCACTCCATGATCACGGAATTCACTCGTGATCAGGTGGTGGATGGCCGGTCTGTGAAGGACACCATCTCCACCCTCAACGATCAAATTAATTTTCTACAGAGCCAAGTTTATGACCTTCAAAATCAGGTTTTTGAATATGAGGCAAGATTTAAAGGTATGAGTTTAGCTACCAGTTGCAGAACACATGGGACTCTTGCGTCAACTTATGATGGGGAGCCCTTGCCCTAGAAGCTGGAGGACAAGCATACTACATCATCACCACCACCTACATCAACACCACCTCCTTCTTCATCACCACCATCAAAGGAGACTTGAGCACACGGGTATGGGCACTCCCCTTGGCTTGAGCCAATCTTGGGGGAGGTGCCCCGGTATCGTATCACCACCACTTTTATTCACCTTTACCTATTTTAGTTCGATCTTTAGTTTCCCTTTTGCTTTAGTTGAATAAAAGTTTAGCATGATCTATTTTCGTGTGTTAGTTTCGTGGCCTATCTATCTATGTAATCGTGTGAGAGCTATATAATAAAGTTTAGTTTGAGTTTTTGTCTCTCTACTTTCTTGTTGAAATCAAAATAAAAGGAAAGAAAAATAAATGAAAAGAATCATATGCTAATCTTATGGTGAGTGATGACATCACATAATGAAAAGTATAAGTAGTAAAATTTATTGGAGATTGACAAACATAGCATTAGTCAATGATGCAATTCATGAAAGAATTAATAAGGGAAGAGAAGATTCACATGCAAATACACTATCTTGGACATCTTTTATGATTGTGAGCCCCCATCAAATATTATATGTCAAAATTGTTGATGTTGGACAAGGAAGACAACGTAATGATTTATGTTTATTCATATCCACATAGAAGTTATATTGTCATATATCCTTTAACATGTGGTGCTTGCTCAATATCTTTGCTAGCCAAAATTCCGCACTAAGTAGAGATACTACTTGTGCATCCAAAAACCCAAACCCAAATTCTTTCTTTGAGTGTCCACCTTACCTACCTATGGATCGAGAAAGATCCTTCAAGTAAATTGTCATCGGTGCAATAAGGCAATAAAAATTGCGTCTAAAAGTGTTTTGATCAATTAGTGTAAGAGAAAATTGAGCGCTATACGAACTTATGATGGCAAAGTAATAAAATCGACGGATTGCATAATAAAGGTTGCTATCATAGGGGGCAATATAGCGTGACGTTCTTTTACATTAAGGGATTGGGCATACAAACCAATAAGCGCATGACAACCTCTGCTTCCCTATGCGAAGGGCCTATCTTTTACTTTCATGTATTTACTTTTATGCAAAGAGTCAAAGTATTCTTCCCCATTCCTTTTTTAGTTTTTCTCTTTTGCAAGCATTATGTGGTGAGGAAAGATCTAGGCACATATATCCAGTTGGATATGGGTGGCATGAGTTATTATTGTTGACATCACCCTTGAGGTGAATACGTTGGGAGGCAAAACTATAAGCCCCTATCTTCTTATGTGTCCGGTTGAAACTTTTTGTTCATGGGTATGACGTGAGTGTTAGCAATCATAGAAGACTAAATGATGGTTGAGTATGTGGACTTGCCAAAAGGCTCCGATATGAGACCCTTCCTGAAAATATGATGAATTGTAGTTGCAAAGTTGACTGAGAACATAGTTTGTTGGTTCCCAATAAGGTTTATGCTTTATACTTCTATGTTGTGATGAATTGTTACTTGCTCATGAGAAGTTATATGATAAAGATGCGTTGAAATAAGTTTTTACTATAAAGTTTGTTGCTGCTATGATAAAAAGCATGATGCTACTATGTCCGTATTTTGTTTTTATCGACACCTCTCTCTCAAACCATGTGGACATGCTTTTCAATATCGGCTTTCGCTTGAGGACAAGTGAGGTCTAAGCTTGGGGGAGTTGATACGTCCATTTTGCATCATGATTTCCTACTGTTATTTACTTTGTTTTGTAGAATAATAATGCTTTGGGGAGTGATTCTAATGCCTTTTCTCTCATAATATGCATGGTTTACATAAAGAGGGAGAATACCTGCAGCTGGAATTCTGGACCTAAGAAAAGCACATCAGAGATACCTATTATGCACAACTCCAATGAAGCTGAAATTTTACGGAGATTATTTTTGCATTTAATAAAAAATACTGGAGCAGAAAACTACCGGAGGGGGCCTGCCAGGTGGGCACAACCCACCAGGGCGCGCGAGGCTCCCCTGGGCGCGCCCTGATGGGTTGTGGCCACCTCGGCCCACCTCCGGTGCCCATCTTCTGGTATATAGTCACATTTGACCTAGAAAAAAATCAGAGGAGGACTTTCAGGACGAAGCACCACCGCCTCGAGGCGAAACTTGGGCAGGAGCACTTTTGCCCTCTAGCGGAGCGATTCCGCCGGGGGAACTTCCCTCCCGGAGGGGAAAATCGAAGCTATCGTCATCACCAACACCCCTCTCATCTTTGGGAGGCCAATCTTCATCAACATCTTCAACAACACCATCTCCTCTCAAACCCTAGTTCATCTCTTGTGTTCAATCTTTGTACCGAAACCTCAGATTGGTACCTGTGGGTGACTAGTAGTGTTGATTACCCTGCGTAGTTGATTACTATATGGTTTATATGGTGGAAGATTATATGTTCATATACATTATGCTATTCAATACCCCTCTGATCTTGAGCATGTTTATCATTTGTAAGTAGTTACCTTTGTTCTTGAGGTCACGGGAGAAGTCATGTTGCAAGTAATCATGTGAATTTGATATGTGTTCGATATTTTGACGATATGTATGTTGTGATTCCCTTAGTGTCGGATTTTGGGCTCCGCAAAACCCAAAGAGGTTCGAACTCAGGTGCGTGTGCGAAGATCCCCACCAGCTTCGACCTCAAGCTCACAGCTCCACGGCCTAGCCGCATCAAACTCACTTCACCGCAGGGAAGAAGACTAGCGCAAAGATTTACCCAGGTTCGGGCCGCTGCGAAGCGTAAAACCCTACTCCTGCTTTGGGTGGATTGCCTCACGAGGAGGTTTGTAGCTGAACTGGTACAAAGGTGTGCTGCCTCGCGAGGGCGCTCGGGTGGTTTTTTCGATCCCCCCTCTACGGCGCAGCCTAGCCTCTATTTATAATAGCCCGGGTCCTCTTCCCTTATCGCACTGGCGGGAAGGGATCCCACAACGGCCAAATTTGAAAGGGGACAGGAGGTACATCTTATCCTGACGAAAGGTGGTCTTTGCCTGCAAAGTAGCTGGTGGTGACGCAGAGGTGGGCTCGGCGATGACATCCGTCCTGCGGGGCTCGCGGTCTTGGTCTTGTTACACCAGAATGGAAACCTTTGACGTGATGCCTCGGGAACCCGCGTACGTCCTTGCCTCCTTTGCACCAAAGGGGAAACTGTCTCCCCTGTGGCCGATGGCGCCCGCCTGGCATGGCTTGCGTCACTCTCAATCTCACGCCGGGCGCTGCATAGGGATCTCCGCCACTCGGGAGGCGACCTGGGGAGGCATCCTCCCTCCGGGGGTCTTGGCGCCGTCCTCCTCGCGAGGATGGGGCTCTCGCGAGGGCCTTGTCTTGAGTGAAGCCACGCCGGGCCATACCAGGCTGTCGAAGTGGGGCCCGCCCTAGGCCACAGGCAGGCAGGTTTGGGTACCCCCGTTCCCAGAAGGCCGACAGCAGCCCCCGGGCCCAAGGCGCGCTTGGGTTGGCTTCAGGGCGAAGCCGACCTGAGCACCGCGGGCCCAGCCTGATGCGTGGCGCGTAATGAGACACGGGCGCCTCCACTTCTCGAAGACTCCGGGAATCACCCCGAGTCCAGCTGACACGAAACCTGCGCGCCGTGCCAGCCATCATTGCCCTTCCTTGAATGCGGCCGTCCCCTTGTGTCTTCTCTCCCCTCGGTCCACGCGGATGTGACCAATTGAGGGCAGGTGAGGTGACGTGAAGCAGGGCTGCATGCAGTCCGAGTCGGGCACGCGGCGCCCGGGAAGCGCACGCCGCCTCCACTCCCCATGACGCCTCGTGGACAGCGGTTGCGCCTATAAACCCGCCCCGCCCGGGGGTTCATGCCATCCTGACGCGCCCTCTCGCTTCCCATCCTTCCAAAGATATCATCCTCATCCTCTTCTTTTCCCTTACCCTCCATGGCGTCTAGAGGGAGTGCAACAGGTGCGGGGAAGCGCACGGGGTCTCCGGCTCCACCAGCGGCCTCTGGAGGCAGCGGTGGGGGGCCTTCGAGGCCGGCCCAGGCACGCCGGCACTGGGCCGTCATCGACGAGTAAGTGTTCCGTCGCCCTCCTCCCTTTCCTGCGAACCATGCCCGACATGCCGGACCTGATTGCCTCCTCCTCCCAGGGCGCCTGCGCCCAAGAGGCGCAAGCTCGACGAGCTCCGGGAGGAGGCGGACGCGCTCAGGGCCCAGCTAGCGGGCGCCGAGGCCGCCCTCCAGGCCGCGCTCAGAGGCGAGGAGGAGGCCAAGGCAAAGTTGACGTCCCTACAGGCCCAGATCAAGGGAGCAGCTGACGCCGTGCAGGCCGCCCAGGACGAGGTGGCGTACGCGAAGATGCTGGAGGCGCAGCGTGCCAAGCAGTATCTGGACATTGCCCACCGCGCGGTTGGAGCGGTTGGCCAGTTCGTCGGGAAAGCCCCCGCGCTGCCGAGCGCACACGGCGACGGGGGTTATCTCAACTTCTTCGGCAAGGTGGTGGAGGCGCTGGAGACCGGCGTTTCCCGGGTGGACGAAGACAACGAGTCCAGCACGCACGACCTCCTGGACATCGCACTGACGCGCGTCTTTTCCAACCTGCGTCGCCATGTCCCAGAGCTTGACCTCTCCCGCGTTATGGAGCCGGTGCCCGAGGAGCTCCAGAGGCCCCTCAGGGATGAGGTGCGCCAGCAGGTGGAATCCCTGGTGGAGTGGTTCGTCCAGGAGCCTTCCTCCGACGAGGGTGGCGACTCCAGCGCCGAGGCTGGTGGGGGTCTCGATGGGGACAGCGGCTCCTCCGCCTGAGCTTCCCCTGTTTTCTTCCTCTGGTTCCTGTTAGATCAAGAAACACCTGGCCCTGGGGGCGTTAAACTTTTGTGTTATACCTTCACCTTCCTCCTCTTTTTTTTTTCAAACCGTCGATTGCTTGTTTCGTGCTGCGCGTCCTCGTCTCTTCCGCGAGGTTTTGCATCATCGTTGGTGCGCCTCCGCGCACCCCTTAGCGCCCTCGCTTGACTCGCTGTGCCGTTGCTCCGCGCTTGGCGCTCTTCGTGTGGTCCGCGGGGGTGTCACACGGCGTCCGGCGCTAGCGGCCTGCCGTGATCTCACGAGGTGGATCCTCCTGAGGGGACGCGCGCCGCTCCAAGGCCGAGGCTTTAGCGGTGATGCCTAGATAGGCCAGATTCCTTCCCTTGCGCCGTCTTTCCTGTACCTGGAGCCATAGGAGGCCTGACGGGGGCATGTAGTAAACCGTAGCGCCCGCATTCTCACGTTAGTGTTCCCGTCTCATACCCCAGTATTCGGGTTATCATTGGATCAAATTTTTTTTGCTCTTTACGGTTGGGGTACTTAGCTTGGAGGGCCGTGGCGAGCTCGTGCGTCGTGAGGTGCAACAGGAGCGCCTGGGGAGCTCGGGAATCTCGTCAGGGGGGGTCTTCTTCCTTGCGAGCGCAGCGGTTTGGGAGCCCTCTTAGTGCTCTGCGTCAGCGGGGCCCAGTCCGGCGCATACCTCGACCGCCGTTGGGGCGTCCGGATCACCAGGACGCGACCATGGGGCGAGGGGCTACGTGACTAGTGAGGCTCCTGAGTCACGTTGCTCAGGAGTCCCCCTTAACGCTCAAGCGGCCCCCATTTCTTTCCTTGCCAGTTCCTGCCCCGAGAGGTGCCTGAGCCTCCCGAGGCCCCATGATGCTGCGTCGGGCCGCGGCCGAAGCCCCCGAGCGAGGGTCGGCTGCCAGAAGATGGATGCCTCTGACGCAACAGGCGCCTGCCGGCTCGCTCGAGAGCGCCACGCGAGGACCAAGGTGCCAAGGCCTTGGCAAGGTGTGCACACCGTGCCCGTGCCGCCCCCGCTCGTGAGGCGCGTGAGGGGGAGGCCGACAGGTGTCGATTCAGAAAACGAGATTTCAAGACCAAAAAATATTGCAAAGATTCCAAGCCTCTCTTGTTTATTCGTATCTCATTATTCTATCCAGAGTGCTGAAGATATCTCAGAAGATTCGTGTTTCCGTCCAAATCCTTTCAATTATTTTGAGGTTCTCACCTCATCAAGTTTTCATTGTACCGGTGCAATCTCCCTTTCTAAGCAATCGTTTCAACGGTGATCTCTTTGAGTGGGCTCTTAACCCACAAGTTTTTCCCAGGATCTTACCTGGCTCTTCTAATCTTTTCTGGAGATCTCAAGCTCTTGTCAAATGATGTAAGAATGATTCTCATCAGTCATATTCCTTCTCGAAGATCGCTGCTAAATCATTTCATCATTGGCTCAACCTTTCCTTATTCGTTGTTCCGGAGTATCTCAGTAATTCATGATGTTGTTTCTCGTATCATTCTTAGCGTTGAAGACCGAAGGAGAGTTTCTCTTAAATCTTGTTCCATTCTCGGAGATTCATGGTTTCAGCTTCGTGCTATCCTCTTAAATTGTGTTCGGTCATGAGTAATTCCTTCCATATCTGTCCGGAGCATTTGAGTGTTGTTTTCATTTCTCGATCGTCCGAAGGCCATCATTTCAGAAGATTTCTTCGTTCTCAGCTTTCAGCTTTCATTCTCAAATTCTTCTCAATTGTTGCCTCTTCGCTCGTATCTCAATTATTCCAGTGCTTCATTCAAGTTTTCTATTAGGTGGATCATGGTCTCTTCATTCTCATGTATCTCCATTCATTCTTGGTATCCTCATTCGTTGTGAATTCTTACCGGTGGTTCGTTGAGGAATTCTTCAAGTTGTGCTATATCTCTCTCTTCAATCCTTTCAAGAAGAATAAGTGGTATGCTAAATCCGTTGCTTGTCATCAATTTAACTTGATGAAGGATAAGTTTAATGTAATTCTTATTCTTGATCTTCAAGGTGATTTCAATCCTTCTTCCGGAGCTTGGTCATGATATCAAATTCTTGGTTCTAAGTGTTTCATCTTTTCTTTTTCAGAGTTCCTAGTTTTCTCAAGTATCTCATCGCGAAGCTTCATCTAAATCATTGCAAGGCTTCAATGTTGTTCTTCTCAACCTTCAATTCTTTTCTATCAACATGTGTTCCGGTGGTTCTTCCAGCAGGTTCTTCAAGGTGGTCATCAATGATTAAATTCATTCTCGAAGTGTTCTTCAAGATTCTTGTTGGAGGATCTCAAGTATTCTTGATGTAGCTTGTGGCGAGTGTAAGCCAATTCCATATACTCATCTCTTCTTTACATGTACTTGTAATGATATCCATTCTTGCGAAATGACAAGATGCGCTTCTATCCCTGTCGAGGCCCTCGTGCCAAAATAAGGATAGGATCGCATCTTGGGCGTTACACAACCGTTACAACATTATTGCCCAACTCGGTGAGACAGGTCCAAAAAACTCGGTCATACCGACTAGTGCAAAATGTGGCAACTTTAGGCTTTTGGGTGGAACCGATATATAAATCTTGGTGGTACCGATATGGTGGACCTAGGCAGTTTCCAATTCTCGGTGGTACCGATTTCCAAAACTCGGAAATTCCGATTCTTGAAAAATGAGATACCAGCAAGGTGGTCACTGTCCTTGGTGGCACCGAATTTGAAACTCGGTGGTACTGAGACATGGGTTTGGCTTAGGATCTGTCTAGGGTTTGAACTCGGTGTGACCGAATGGGAATTGTTGGTGGCACCGATTTTGGATATTTAGGTTTGGACAGAATATATGTGGGAGAAGTGGTGAGTGCTTTTGGTGGCTAACACTTGAGCATTTTGAGCAATTTATTCACCAAGATTACCTCACCCCCTTTTAATAGTATCGGCTTTCCTATGGACTCAAAGTGATTTCTCTCATAAAGTAAAATGTAGAGTCTTAAAGCTTGATGATTTGCCAATTCTATTCCTTGCATATGGGGTTGATACGTCTCCAACGTATCGATAATTTATGAAGTATTCATGCCATATTGACCTATGTTTACAATACTTTTATATGGTTTTGATGCACTTTACATGATTTATTTAGAACTAACCCGGACTGACGTTGTTTTCAGCAGAATTATCGTGGTGTTGTTTTTCTGCAGAAAATGGAAGTTCTCGGAATCGCCCGAAACTTTTTGGTGATTTTTCCTGGAGGAAATAAGCCATATTGGAGCAAAGAACCACCGGAGGGGAGCCACACGTGGGGCACAAGCCATCAGGGCGCCCCCCTAGGTCGCACCCTGATATGCGGTGGGCCCCATGTGGCTCCGTTGCGCGTGATTCCAACGCTGAAAAATCCTATAAATCCCAGAAACCCTAGAAATAAACAGAGACTCTCCGTTCCGCCGCCGCAACTCTCTGTATCGAAGAAAAAACTATCTGGAGATGTTCCAGTACCCTGCCGGAGAGGGGAAACCATCACTGGTGGCCATCTTCATCATCCCGGCGGAGGCCATGACGAGGAGGGAGTAGTTCACCCTCGGGGCTGAGGGTATGTACCAGTAGCTATGTGTTCAATCTCTCTCTCCCGTGTTCTTGAGATGTCACGATCTTGATGTATCACGGGCTTTGTTAATATAGTCGGATCATATGATGTTATTCCCTTGCTACCTTGTTGTGATGAATTGAATCTTTACCTATGAGATCTCGTTATGTTGGATTGAATATTTTGGTTTGAGAACACTTGATGTACGTATTGCGTGGGATACCCATAGTGACATTGGGGTATTCTATTGATTCACTTGATATATGTTGAGGCATCAACTTGCGGATTCTGGTGACCTTGGGGATCTATGCATAGGGGTTGATTGCACATTTTCTTACCACGTTCTCTGATAGAAATCTTGGGGTGCTCCTTGAAGTTCTTTGTGTTGGATTGAATATGATAGATCTGAAATTGTTTGATGCATGTCGCATAATTTACCCACGGATACTTGAGGTGACATTGGAGTATCTAGGTGACATTAGGGTTAATTGATATGTATCATTGGTGTTGTTCTAGTATGAACTCTAGGGCTGTTTGTGACACTTATAGGAATAGCCCAAAAGATTGATCGGAAAGAATAACTTTGAGGTGGTTCTACTACCTACACCAATTTCATCTTATTGTTCTCCGCTAGATAGGAACTTTGGAGTGATTCTTTGTTGCACGTTGATGGATGATCATATGATTCAACTATGATAGAATTGTTGGGAGATTGCACTAGTGAAAGTATGAATCGTAGACCTTATTTCCAAGCATTGATATACCATTTTGCTCACTGTTTACTATTTATTACCTTGCTGTTTTTTTATTTTAAGATTACAAAAACCTATATCTACCTTCCATATTGCACTTGTATCACCATCTCTTCGCCAAACTAGTGCACCTATACCATTTGCCATTGTATTGGGTGTGTTGGGGACACAAGAGATTTCTTGTATTTGATTGCAGGGTTGTTTGAGAGAGACCATCGTCATCCTACACCTCCCACGGATTGATAAACCTTAGGTCATCCACTTGAGGGAAAATTGCTACTGTCCTACAAAACTCTGCGCTCGGAGGCCCAACAAAGTCTACAAGAATAAAGTTGCATAGTAGACATCAAGCCATTTTCTGGCGTCGTTGTCGGGGAGGTGAGTGCTTGAAGGTATATCTTTAGATCTTGCAATTAAATCTTTTAGTTTCTTGTTTTTCACTAGTTTGGTTTTATAAAAGAAAACTACAAAAATGGAATTTAGGTTGCCTCAATTGTTTCGTCTTTTTAATGTCTTTCATGAAAATGATGGTTCGGAAAATTGTGGTCAATTGGTAGAGGAAGAATTTATGAAAATACTTAATGAGAATTCCTTGAATCATGAGCATGACAGCAATATTGTTGGTATGAATTCTCTGAATATCCATGATGCTCATGATGATTGCACTAATCATGATAAAAAGATTTCCTATAAGCATGTCGATTTTTGTGGAGTGAATAAAATTTGCAAAGACATGCCATATAGGGACGATAGATTTTGTAAGAAGCATAAAAATGATCAAACTAATTGGTGGCTTAAAGTGATAGATGAATGTGCCACAAGATTATGCTCTCTTCATCCCATTACTTGTGAACTTTGCAATAGGGTTGGTCATCTTAATTTCCAATGCATGCTTTTCCGTGACCGAACCGTTTCCAAATATTGTGATAATTTGATCTCCCGTGCACTCTATAATGAACTTTGTTTACTTTTAGGGTGTGAAGAATTGTCAAATAAAAATGATTGGTTTGATACATGCCTTATCACTAATGATAATGAAACTAATCTACAAGAAATCTATATGTTTTGCATAGTGAATTGCAATGAGAATGCTTATATTGCCAACTATCGAAAGAATGAGAAACCAATAGAGTATAAAAGGAATACTAATGAAAGGGTAAAGGTCTCCCAATACCCTCCTATTGTTTCTCATGATGAATCAGGTTGCAATGAAGAGCTTCCCATCGAACCAATCTCTTCAATAAGATGCTCAAAAAGATTACTCAAATCCACACATAAGGTGGTGAAGAAGAAGAAAAGAAGAAAAGGTAAACGTAAAAAGGTATCCCTCTCAAATAATCTTTCTCCTATCATTGTTGAGAATAAATATGAAAGTAGTGTGGATGATGATGCACTTGATGATTATTTTGTTATGTCTACTACTCGTGGTGATGAGGGTGATTGGGAAGATAATGATACTCCTTATAATATTGAAAATCTTTTTGGCACCAACTTGGAAAATTATGATGATAACAATTGTTACACTATTGGTGCTATTCATGCTATTGATGATTATACTAATGATATGCAAACCCATAAGCTTGGGGATGCTATGCTTGATGAGAATGACATATTTGAGAATATACTTGCTGCAATTGATGTGTGTTCCAATCTTGGTGATGCTATGCATAATGAACATGATCTTTTTAGTTCCCCTACTTCGAATGATCAAATTTGTTATGATGATTACCTGCCTCCTATTTATGATGATTATTGTGATGAGAATTATGTTATGAAAAGTAGTGATGATTATTATTATACAACTTGTCACAATTATGAATACCCTTTCTCTAAACATTACTCTTTTAATGTGGAAACAATTTATAATATTCAAGTCTCCTATGATACTTCCACTACAATGAATGAGAAGAAAATTGCTTATGTGGAGAGTAATAAATTTTCTATGCTTGTAGATCATGAAAAGAATGATTTATGTGATAGTTATATTGTGGAATTCCTTCATGATGCTACTGAAAATTATTATGAGGGAGGAACATATGCTTGTAGGAATTGCAATAGTATCAAGTTTCCTCTCTATGTGTTCAAAGTTTTGAAGTTATGCTTGTTTTGCCTTCCTTTGCTAGATGATTCTTGATACCATAAATTGTTTGCTCAAAAAATCCCTATGCATAGGAAGTGGGTTAGACTTAAATGTTCTTGTCATGAGATTCATGATGCTCTCTTGCATGCTTCAATTACTATTCCTATGTGGGCATCATTGAAATCATCATGCCTAGCTAAAAGGCATTAAAGAAAAGCGCTTCTTGGGAGACAACCCAACACTTTTACTTTCTGTTTTTGTGTGTTCACATGATTAAGCTGCTGTATTAATAATGTTTTGTGTCTTTTATTTCAATAAAGTACCAAGTAAAGCCTTTGGGATACTATGGATACTTGTTGATTTGATTCTGTGCAAAAACAGAAACTTTTGCCTACATTAAAGAATTTCTCTAATTTTACTGGAGTGTCAAAAAATTCTGATTTTTTTACAATGTATTTATATGCAAATTATATAAGTTGAACTAATTTTTCAGAATTTTTCGTGATAGGAAAGTATGGGTATACTACAGATCTTCACAGACTGTTCTGTTTTTGACAGATTCTGTTTTGCATGCATAGTTTGCTTGTTTTAGTGTTCCTATAGCTTATATTGAGTAATATAAATTATGAGAATGATTTAATACAGTAGGTATCATGTGGTAACAATTGTGAATCTTGTATTAACAGTACCTAAGTGAATGATCTATATTTACTATACTAACCCATCTCACGAAGTTCCGTTAAGTTTTGTGTGATTGAAGTTTTCAAGTTTTGGGTGAGACACCGATATGAGGAGAATAAGGAGTGAAAAGAACCTAAGCTTGGGGATGCCCAAGGCATCCCCAAGGTAATCCAAGGAATACTCAAGCGTCTAAGCTTGGGGATGCCCCGGAAGGCATCCCCTCTTTCGTCTTCAACACTATCGGTATATCTTACTTGGAGCTATATTTTTATTCGTCAAATAATATGACTTTTGCTTCGAGCGTCATTTTATTTTGTTGTTCTATGTTAGGTGTTATTTATAATCTTGTTTTTAAACAAAAATTTCCAAGAATTGCCTTTAGGATGATTGAATTGCATGTTTGATGTGTGCTGTGTAAAAACAGAAACTTTTGCTGTAGTGTTTGAATTTTAATATTTTACTGGAACATGGAAACTTTCTGAAATTTTTACACAGTATTTTCATATACATTATTTATCGTGTCCTAAATTTTCATAATTTTTAGAGGTACATAAGTGCACTTTGTAAATTAATTGCTACAGACCGTCCTGTTTAGACAGATTGCTGTCATAGTTTTGTTATCTACTTCTCCGATGGTTTTCATGACTTATATTGGTAGATATAAATTGTGGAAACGTTAGAAAACAGTAGATGATGTTTGAAAATTATTGTGCAACTTGTCTTGGCAGTACATGAAGTGTTGATTTGTTCTTATGTGTACTAACCTATCTCACGAGTTCTTTTTGAGTTTTGTGTGGATGAAGTTTTTGAGACTTAGGTGAAACCGGGATATGAGAGGATTGAACGAGATACAAAAGCTCAAGCTTGGGGATGCCCAAGGCACCCCAAGTAAATATTTCAAGAAGTATCAAGCATCTAAGCTTGGGGATGCTACGCATACCACCTCTCTTCATCAAACAAATATCGGTTAGCCTATGTTGAGCCTAAATTTTTATTTGTCCACATGATATGTGTTATTCTTGGAATGTATTTTTGTTTTGTTTTCTGTTTGAATAAAATACTCAGATATGAAAATATTTATTTAGAGAGAGTCCTCACATAGCTACTTAATTGTTTGACTACTCATTGATCTTCACTTATATTTTTGAGAGTAGTTCGAAATTTACTCTTGTGCTTCACTTATATCCTAAGAGTAAACGTTGAATGAATTGAATGTCATAAATGTGAAATTATATATGCTTCATATTCTTGTCCCATGGGGAGTAGTGACTTCACATACTAGGATTATAAGCGGTAAAATTTCTTGGAAGTTAGCAAACATAGCATTTGTCATTTAAACAATTCATGAAAGAATATTGAAGGAAGAGAGGTTTCACATATAAATACACTATCTTGGACATCTTCTATGATTGTGAACCCCCATTATTTATTTTCAAACTTGATCAAGTAGTTGACGTTGGACAAGGAAGACAACGTAATGGTTATGTTTGTTTATATTCACGTAGCAGTTATATTGTCATGGATCCTCTAACATGTGATGCTTGTTTAGAACCTTTTGCTTGCCAAAACTTAGTACTAAGTAGACATACTACTTGTGCACCCAAATCCTTGAGCCAAGTTTCTTCCATGAGAGTCCACCATACCTGCCTATGGATTGAATAAGATCCTTCAAGTAAGTTGTCATCGGTGCACAAAGCTATAAAAATTGCTCCTAAACATGTATGATCTTTTATTATAAGGGAAAATAAGCTTTGTACGATCTTGTGATGACAAAGAAATAAAAGCGACGGACTGCATAATAAAGTTTGCTATCACAAGGGGCAATATAAAGTGACGTTCCTTTTCATTAAGAGATTGCACATCCAAAAATAAAAAGCGCATGACAACCTCTGCTTCCCTCTGCGAAGGGCTTATCTTTTACTTTTATGCAAGAGTCAATAATGTTCATCCCTATTCCAATCTATTAATTCCTTAGTTGGCAAGAATCATGTGGTGGGAAAATATCCAGACACATATATCCAGTTGAATATAGGTGATCATGATTCATTATTTGTTGACATTATCCCCGAGATAAATAAGTTGGGAGGCGAAACATTAAGCCCCTATCTTCCTATGTGTTTGACTGAAACTATTTATTCTAAAAATATGCCTTGAGTGTCAGCAATCATGGAAGACTAAATGATAGTTGAGTATGTGTAATTTGCTAAACCAAAGCTCTTACATAGACCCTTCCTGAAAATAAGATGAATTGTAATCGTTTGATGACTGAAAACATAGTTTGCTAGTTTTCAAGAGAGTTTATGGTCTATACTTTAACATGTGAATAAGTTGCTACTTGATTATGAGAAGTTCTATGAGAAAAAGTTGCTGGTTATGATATTAGAAAAAGTGATTGGAATTATCATTGATCAAACTTATATACTATGCCAGCATTCACACTTCATAAATTATTTCTTTTATCATTTACCTACTCGAGGATGAGTAGGAATTAAGCTTGGGGATGCTGATACGTCTCCAACGTATCGATAATTTATGAAGTATTCATGCCATATTCACCTATGTTTACAATACTTTTATATGGTTTTGATGCATTTTACATGATTTATTTAGAACTAACCCGGACTGACGTTGTTTTCGGTAGAATTACCGTGGTGTTGTTTTTGTGCAGAAAATGAAAGTT
The DNA here is from genome assembly GCA_039707655.1 of Elymus sibiricus. Lineage (NCBI taxonomy): Eukaryota > Viridiplantae > Streptophyta > Magnoliopsida > Poales > Poaceae > Elymus > Elymus sibiricus. The sequence continues at coordinate 128,211,447 of CM077669.1, forward strand.
CTCAGAATCGCCCGAAACTTTTTGGTGATTCTTTCTGGAGGAAATAAGCCATATTGGAGCAAAGAACCACTGGAGGGGAGCCACGCGTGGGGCACAAGCCATCAGGGCGACCCCCCTAGGTCGCGCCCTGATATGTGGTGGGCCCCACGTGGCTCCGTTACGCATGATTCCAACGCTGAAAAATCCTATAAATCCGAGAAACCCCAGAAATAAACAGAGACTCTCGGTTCCGCCGCCACAACTCTCTGTATAAATGAAAAACCAATCTGGAGATGTTCTAGTACACTGCCGGACAGGGGAAACCATCACCGGTGGCCATCTTCATCATCCCAGCGGAGGCCATGACGAGGAGAGAGTAGTTCACCCTCGGGGCTGAGGGTATGTACCAGTAGCTATGTGTTCAATCTCTCTCTCCCGTGTTCTTGAGATGTCACGATCTTGATGTATCACGGGCTTTGTTAATATAGTCGGATCATATGATGTTATTCCCTTGCTACCTTGTTGTGATGAATTGAATCTTTACCTATGAGATCTCGTTATGTTGGGTTGAATATTTTGGTTTGAGAACACTTGATGTACGTCTTGCGTGGGATACCCGTAGTGACATTGGGGTATTCTATTGATTCACCTGATATATGTTGAGGCATCAACTTGCGGATTTCGATGACCTTGGGGATCTATGCATAGGGGTTGATTGCACATTTTCATACCACGTTCTTCGATAGAAATCTTGGGGTGCTCCTTGAGGTTCTTTGTGTTGGATTGAATATGATAGATCTGAAATTGTTTGATGCATGTCGCATAATTTACCCACGGATACTTGAGGTGACATTGGAGTATCTAGGTGACATTAGGGTTGATTGATATGTATCATTGGTGTTGTTCTAGTACGAACTCTAGGGTTGTTTGTGACACTTATAGGAATAGCCCAAAAGATTGATCGGAAAGAATAACTTTGAGGTGGTTCTACTACCTACACCAATTTCATCTTATTGTTCTCCGCTAGATAGGAACTTTGGAGTGATTCTTTGTTGTACGTTGAGGGATGATCATATGATTCAACTATGATAGAATTGTTGGGAGATTGCGCTAGTGAAAGTATGAACCCTAAGCCTTATTTCCAAGCATTGATATACCATTTTGCTCGCTGTTTACTATTTATTACCTTGCTGTTTTTTTATTTTAAGATTACAAAAACCTATATCTACCTTCCATATTGCACTTGTATCACCATCTCTTCGCCGAACTAGTGCACCTATACAATTTGCCATTGTATTGGGTGTGTTGGGGACACAAGAGATTTCTTGTATTTGATTGCAGGGTTGTTTGAGAGAGACCATATTCATCCTACACCTCCCATGGATTGATAAACCTTAGGTCATCCACTTGAGGGAAAATTGCTACTGTCCTACAAAACTCTGCGCTTGGAGGCCCAACAAAGTCTACAAGAATAAAGTTGCGTAGTAGACATTAGGGGTCTCCTGACGTGGCTTGAGACTGCGTCGGTATTTCCCCAAAGAGGAAGGGAAGATGTAGCACAGCGATGGTAAGTATTTCCCTCAGTTATGAAACCAAGGTTATCGAACCAGTAGGAGGGTCACCACCACCCAATAAGCAGCACCTGCACACAAACAACAAATACTTGCAACCCGACGCGAAAGAGAGGTTGTCAATCTCTCTACGGTAAAAAGATAGATTAGGTAGTGATAAATAGGAGAGATAGATCTCTCAAGAACACAAAATAGAAAGGCAAATAAAATATGCAGCAATATGTTTTTGTGTTTTTGGTTTTGTAGATCTGAAAACAAAGATGCAAAAAGATAGATCTGAAAGCAATATGTTGGAAAAGTAGACCCGGGGGCCGTAGGGTTCACTAGTGACTTCTCTCATGAGTATAGCACACAGTGGGTGAACAAATTACTGTTGGGCAATTGATAGAAAATCGAATAGTCATGACGATATCCAAGGCGATGATCATTATATAGGCATCACGTCCAAGATAAGTAGACCGACTCCTGCCTGCATCTACCACTATTACTCCACACATCGACAGCTATCCTGCCTGAAAATTTACGGAGAATATTTTTGGAATTAATAAAAAATACTGGCGAAAGAATCAACCAGAGGGGGTCCACCCATTGGCCACAAGCCAGGGATGCGCCCCCCCTAGGGCGCGCCCAGGTGGCTTGTGGGCCCCCTGCAACTCCTCCGACCTCAACTCCAACTCCATATAACCCTATTCGGGGAGGAAAAAATCAAGGAGAAGAGTTCATCGCGTTTCACGATACGGAGCCGCCGCCACCTCCTGTTCTTCCTCGGGAGGGCAGATCTGGGGTCCGTTTTGGGCTCCGAAGAGGGGAAATCGACGCCGTCGTCATCACCAACCATCCTTCATCACCAATTTCATGATGCTCTCCGCCGTTCGTGACTAATCCCATTGTAGGCTTGCTGGACGGTGATGGGTTGGATGAGATATACCATGTAATCGAGTTAGTTTTGTTAGGGTTTGATCCCTAGTATCCACTATGTTCTGAGATTGATGTTGCTATGACTTTGCTATGCTTAATGCTTGTCACTAGGGCCCGAGTGCCATGATTTCAGATCTGAACCTATTATGTTTTCATGAATATATATGTGTTCTTGATCCTATCTTGCAAGTTGTAGACACCTATTACGAGTTATGATCTGCATCCCCCAGGGTGACAATAATTGGGATTCTTTCCGGTGATTACCGTAGTTTGAGGAGTTCATGTATTCACTAAGTGCTAATGCTTTGGTCCGGTTCTCTATTAAAAGGAGGCCTTAATATCCCTTAGTTTCCATTAGGACCCTGCTGCCACAGGAGGGTAGGACAAAAGATGTCATGCAAGTTCTTTTCCATAAGCACGTATGACTATATATGGAATACATGTCTACATTATATTGATGAATTGGAGCTAGTTCTGTGTCACCCTATGTTATAACCGTTGCATGATGAATGCCATCTGACATAATTATCCATCACTGATCCGTTGCCTACGAGCTTTTCATATATTGATCTTTGCTAAAGTTACTTTTCCGTTGCCACTGTTACGATTGCTACAAAACCGCTACTGTTACTTTTGCTACCGTCACCGTTACTTCCATACTAATTTGCTACTAAATACTTTGCTGCAGATATTAAGTCTTTCAGGTGTGGTTGAATTGACAACTCAGCTGCTAATACTCGAGAATATTCTTTGGCTCCCCTTGTGTCGAATCAATAAATCTGGGTTGAATACTCTACCCTCAAAAACTGTTGCGATCCCCTATACTTGTGGGTTATCAAGACCCTTTTCTGGCGCCGTTGCCGGGGAGCATAGCTGTATTCTCTGAGTCACTTGGGATTTATATCTGTTGATCACTATGAAGAATCCGAAAGACCCAAAAACCAAGATCTATCCCTCTACTACGAGGGGAGGTAAGGAACTGCCATCTAGCTCTGCACTTGATTCACCTTCTGTTATGAGTAAATTTGCGACACCACCACCTGCTATTGATTCTGATATGTCGCAAGCAATTGATGATGCCACTTCTGCTATGCATGATGCTTATGATGATACTTTGCTTGATAATACTGTGCCACTAGGTGAATTCTTGATGAACAAATTGCTAGAGTTAATGCTGAAACTGATGATATTTCTGAAACTAATGAAATTATTGAAACTGAACACTATGAGACACCTGTTAGACCTAGCTCTCCTAGATATTAATTGCCTAATATACCTAAGGGTTATGTTATGGAGGGAGAGGTAGCTAGGGACTTTCTTGCTTGTAAGGATAGAGATGATCTTAAGAAATTACTATGCAAGTGGAAGGAAAAATCTTTGAATGCTAGAATGCAATATGATCCTAAGTTTGCTACTTCACCTATCTTTGTTACTGATAAGGATTATGAATTCTCTGTCGATCCTGAATTAATTACTTTGGTTGAATCTGATCCTTTCCATGGTTATGAATCTGAAACTGTTGTGGCACATCTTACTAAATTGAATGATATAGCCACCCTATTTACTCATGTGGAAAAAATTCGTTATTACTATATTCTTAAGTTGTTTCCTTTCTCATTAAAGGGTGATGCTAAGATATGGTTTAATTCTCTTGCTCCTGGTTGTGTGCGTAGTCCCCAGGATATGATATATTACTTCTCTGGAAAATATTTTCCTGCCCATAAGAAACAAGCTGCCTTGCAGGAAATATTTAACTTTGTGCAAATTGAAAAAGAGAGTCTCCACCAAGCTTGGGGGAGGCTTCTCCAATTACTTAATGCTTTGCCTGATCATCCTCTCAAGAAAAACGAAATACTTGATATCTTTTATAATGGACTAACCGATGCTTCTAGGGACCACCTAGATAGTTGTGCTGGTTGTGTTTTCAGGGAATGAACTGTTGAACAAGCTGAACTACTATTGAATAATATATTGAGCAATGATAATGATTGGACTATTCCCGAACCACCTCCAAAGCCAACTCCGAAGAAAAGAGGTATTCTATTTCTCAGTCCTGAAGATATGCAAGAGGCAAAGAAATCTATGAAAGAAAAAGGTATTAAAGCTGAAGATGTTAAGAATTTACCACCTATTGAAGAAATACATGGTCTTGATACCCCGACACAGGTAGTAGAGGTAAATTCTCTCCGTAGATTTGATGAAGGTGATGGTCCTTATAATAAGTCTGCTAGCCAATGCTTGGATGAGTTTGATAACTTTATTATTAAGCAAGAAAATTTCAATGCTTATGTTAGTAGACAATTGAGACATAATGCTTACATGCTTGATCGCTTAGGTGATTATATGAGTAGAACTATCAATGATCTTAAGCTTATTAGTAAACATGCTTCCATGGTAACTACTCAAGTAGAACAAGTACTTAAGGCACAAAATGATTTGCTTAATGAGATGAATGGTAAGAACAATGATCATTATGTTAGAGTTGTGACTAGAGGTGGTAAAATGACTCAGGAACCTTTGTATCCTGAGGGCCATCCTAAGAGAATTGAGCAGGATTCTCAGAGAATTAATACCGATGCACCTAGTCATCCCAGTAATAAAAGGAAAAAGAATGATGATAGGACTTTGCATGCTGCTAGTGAACCTGTTATAGATACACATGAGAATCCAAATGATATTTCTATTTCTGATGCTGAAACACAACCTGGAGATGAACATGAACTGGGTGATAATATTAATGATGATGTTCATGTTGATGCTCAACCTAGCAATGATAATGATGTGGAGATTGAACTTGCTATTGATCTTGATAACCCACAACCTAAGAATAAAAGATATGATAAAAGATACTTTGTTGCTAGGAAGCGTGGTAAAGAAAGAGAACCATGGGTTCAGAAACCCATGCCCTTTCCTCCTAAACCATCCAAGAAAAAGGATGATGAGGACTTTGAGCGTTTTGTTGAATTGCTTAGACCTGTCTTTTTGCGTATGCGCTTGACTGATATTCTGAAAATGTCTCCTTATGCTAAGTATATGAAAGATATTGTGACAAATAAAAGAAAGATACCGGAAGCTGAGATTTCCACCATGCTTGCTAATTATACCTTTAAGGGTGGAATACCAAAGAAACTAGGAGATCTCGGAGTACCTACTATACCATGCTCTATTAAAAGAAAATATGTTAAAACTGCTTTATGTGACCTTGGAACTGGTGTTAGTGTTATGCCTTTCTCTTTGTATCGTAGACTTGATTTGAATAAGTTGACACCTACTGAAATCTCTTTGCAAATGGCTGATAAATCAACTGCTTTACCCATCGGTATTTGTGACGATGTGCCTGTCGTAGTTGCAAATGTTACTATCCTAACAGACTTTATTATTCTTGATATTCCCGAGGACGACAGTATGTCGATCATCCTTGGTAGACCTTTTTTGAATACTGCAGGGGCTGTTATTGATTGCAACAAAGGCAATGTCACTTTTCATGTTAATGTTAATGAGCATACGGTGCACTTTTCGAAGAAACAACTTCAAGTTCATAGTATCAACTCTAGTGGAGAAACTCCAACAATTGCTATTGGAGGTTTTAAATTCCCTCTCCCTACTGTCAAGAAGAAATATGAAATGATCATGGTAGGGGACATGCTTGTCCCCGTTGAGGTAACTTAGTGTTATTCGAAAATTCTCCGGTTTCATGTTACTCGAAAGAAGTTTGTTAATAAGACTTGATCAACCTTGTTAATGAATTCCTTTTGACAGGCATGAGATGGATGAATTTAGAAAGCACAACCTTCTGTACCCAACTTTTACTTTCTGTTATTAGATTAAATAAAGCAAAAATACTATTATACTTCTGTTTTCTGAATTATCCGTGCAATAAAAAATGACCTAAAAATAAAAGTTCTCCAAATTCCCTAAAAATGTAGTATGATTTTTTCTGGAATGTTTAAGAATTTCTGGCACTGAGAACACATCAGGGGGCTGCACCAGTGGGCCACAAGCCTACAGGGCGCGCCCACCCCCCTGGGCACGCCCCCCCTGGCTTGTGGGTCCCACGTAGGCCCCCCTCACTTATTCCAGCACCCATCCACTTCGTCTTCCTCCAGAAAAAATCCCACCATTGCTCAAGCCCGTGTTCTAGCTCATTTTGCTGCCATTTTCGATCTCCTTGTGCAAAGCTCCATTTGCAAAACTGTTTTGGGGGATTGTTCTTCGGTATGTGACTCCTCCAATGGTCCAATTAGTTTTTGTTCTAGTGCTTTATATATTGCCAATTTTTGCTGCTGTGGTGACCTTGTTCTTGAGCTTGCATGTCAAATTTGTATGGTCCCAAGTAGTTTTGATGCATGATATAGCCTCTAGGCACTTGTGGGAGTAGTTGCTATAAGTTTTGTTGAGTTTTGTTCACCTTTATTTTGAGTCACTAAAAATTTCAGAGATTTTTCAGAGAAAGAAAGATGTTGAGGAGAACATACCAAGGTGGTTCCTCGAGCAAGAAGGCCCCGAGACTCGTGATACGTGAGCCCGACTTTGAACCACCGAGGGGAGCTCAAGTGCGGCCTTGTGAATGGCCGTCGGATCAATTCATGGTTCATGCCGATTTCAAGGAAGAATTTTATGCGTACACACGAAATGCTGGCCTTGAAGATTTCGTTTCAGACTAATGCAAGCAATATTATCAACTCACTGATTCCTTCGTGCGAAGGTTTGAATTTTCATCCAGGCGTAATACGCATTCTGTTCTATTAAATCTTTATGATGAATCTTATACTATGGACCTAGAAGATTTTAACCGTGCATGCAAAATTCCACAATGGGGCAGCCATAGTGATCCTCACAAAACTGAATATAAGCATCACTGTGGGAGAAACTAGAAACATTACACAGGCTACCTTGGGGAGCATTCACTTTCCTGCTATACATTATTTTGCTCTCTTCATAGGTAGATGTATTAACGGTAAACATGATCATAGCCACCTTTGTGTACCTGATCTTAGTAGCTAATTATCTTGGGGTACCCATAAGGGGGAATGATATTGAGTTACCACCTGCTTTTCTTGATTATGAGGCTATGGTGCGCTACCAGTTTCTTGAGAGGAACGAACAGTCCTTCCTGTACCGACTAATTTTTGATAGACAGCGTGCTGTCCATATTACCCTTCCTCCTCCTGCTTTCTTTAACTTTCAGGAAAAACGGAGACACTTTATAACCAGAGAGGAGGCAAACGAGTACTAGAGAGAGGCGGAAGCCGCTCGCCTCCGCGCTGCAGCCGTTCAGGCAGTAGCCGCCGCAGCCCAGTACAACCCCAACTATGACTTTGGATATTATCCGGGCCACCATGGCCCTAGACCAACTTAGGCCAAAAGCCTAAGCTTGGGGGAGTACGTATTTCTCACCAACATTACATTCATGTGCACACACTAATCTTAGTAGTCGGTGCTTATACTTTTTCATTGAATCATCCATGGTATTTTATTTCTTCTTTCCGCTTTCTTCTTGTGTGCTTAATTAACCTTGAGAAAATCCAAAAAAATAGTTCTAGCTTTACCTTTTAGTTTGTTTAGTTGTAGCATTAAAAGAAAACCCAAAAAGATTTCTCGTTCTTCTTTTGCTTGTTGGGAGCTTTCCCGTGTAAATAGTTTTCCTTTCTTCTTTGGGTCGTAAGGAGAAGACCACAATGAAATGTTGAGTGGCTCTCATATGCATTATTGTTTATCTATCAAAGAGCCCATATTACCTTGCCTTCTCCTTTGAGTTATTGTTTGCAGATTCCAGCTTAGTCCCATGCACGTGCACTCTTATTATTATTCACACCATTCGGTCGTGCAAGTGAAAGGCAATAATGACGATATATGATGAGGTGATTGAGATGGAGAAAAGCTGGTATGAACTCGACCTATTTTGTTTTTGTAAATATGATTAGCTCATTGTTCTGGATTCAGCTCATTATGGATGAAACATGTTTGCAATGACAATTAGAGAATATAGTTACTCATGCCATGCTTAATTAGCTAAGAGTGTATAATGGTTTGTCTTGAGTGCCAACATGCATTTTTTTAAATGGTTGTGATGTAGTATGATAGGATGGCATCCTCCTCTGAATGATTCAAGTGGCTTGACTTGGCACATGTTCACGCATGTAGTTGAAACAAAATCAACATAGCCTCCACGATGTTTATATTCATGGTGATTTATATCCTACTCATGCTTGCATTCAATGTTGGTTAATCTCAATGCATGTTTATGACTGTTGTCGCTCTCTAGTTGGTCACTTCCCAGTCTCTTGCTAGCCTTCACCTGTACTAAGCGGGAATACTGCTTGTGCATCCACTTCCATAAACCCAAGGTTGTTCCATATGAGTCCACCATATCTACCTATATGCGGTATTTACCTGCCGTTCCAAGTAAATTTGCATGTGCCAAACTCTAAACCTTCAAATAATATTCTGTTTTGTATGCCCGAATCGCTCATGTAGTGACTAGGGGATGTCGGTATCTTCCATGCTAGGTGGGTTATTCTCACGATGAGTGTTTATTCACTTGTCATTCATGGGAAAGTGGCTGGTAATCGGGATGCCCAGTTCCATGCTCAAAAATCAAATCAAAATATAATGAAACAAAACTCCCCCAGGATTGTTGTTTGTATGGACGGTACCCGTGGATTCGGCTCGCCGTGGAGTGTGTTTGATTGGTGGAGGGGGGGTAAAAACTTTATCATTCTATTTGGGAACCGCCTATAATGTATCTAGCATGGAAGATGGCGAGATCTCTCGGTCATTATGTTGACAATGAAAGCATACCGCTCAAAATTATTATTCATCCCTGTTTTAAAAGCTCGAGCTCTGGCACCTCTGCAAATCAATGCTTCCCTCTGCGAAGGGCCTATCTATTTTACTTTACTGTTGAGTCATCCTCCTCTTATAAAAAGCACCAGTTAGAGAGCACCATCGTCATTTGTATGCTTTGTTATTAATTGATATTGAGTATGACTGTGACTGGATCTCTTTTACCATGAATTACAATTTCCAGTCAGCCCTTGTTCTTCAGAGGTGCTCTGCATTTATGTTTTGCGGTCTCACAAAGGGCTAGCGAGATACCATTATATCATATTGTATCATGATTGTTTTGATAAAATTGTTGTCATCCGAGATTTATTATTATTGCTCGCTAGTTGATTATGCCATTGATATGAGTAAATGTGAGACCTAAATGTTATTGTGAATATGGTTAGTCTATAATCTTTGCTGAAAACCTGAACATTAGTTAGACACATTTACAACAACAAGATCAAACAGAGTTTGTAAAAGTTTTTCTTTGTCACTTTCAGTTTGTCAACTGAATTGCTTGAGGACAAGCAATGGGTTAAGCTTGGGGGAGTTGATACGTCTCCATCGTATCTACTTTTCCAAACTCTTTTGCCCTTGTTTTGGACTCTAATTTGCATGATTTGAATGGAACTAACCCGGACTGACGCTGTTTTCATCAGAATTGCCTTGGTGCTATTTTTGTGCAGAAATAAAAGTTCTCGGATTGACCTGAAAATTTACGGAGAATATTTTTGGAATTAATAAAAAATACTGGCGAAAGAATCAACCAGAGGGGGTCCACCCATTGGCCACAAGCCAGGGGGCGCCCCCCGCTAGGGCGCGCCCAGGTGGCTTGTGGGCCCCTGCAACTCCTCCGACCTCAACTCCAACTCCATATAACCCTATTCGGGGAGGAAAAAATCAAGGAGAAGAGTTCATCGCGTTTCACGATACGGAGCCGCCGCCACCTCCTGTTCTTCCTCGGGAGGGCAGATCTGGGGTCCGTTTTGGGCTCCGGAGAGGGGAAATCGACGCCGTCGTCATCACCAACCATCCTTCATCACCAATTTCATGATGCTCTCCGCCGTTCGTGACTAATCCCATTGTAGGCTTGCTGGACGGTGATGGGTTGGATGAGATATACCATGTAATCGAGTTAGTTTTGTTAGGGTTTGATCCCTAGTATCCACTATGTTCTGAGATTGATGTTGCTATGACTTTGCTATGCTTAATGCTTGTCACTAGGGCCCGAGTGCCATGATTTCAGATCTGAACCTATTATGTTTTCATGAATATATATGTGTTCTTGATCCTATCTTGCAAGTTGTAGACACCTATTACGAGTTATGATCCGCATCCCCCAGGGTGACAATAATTGGGATTCTTTCCGGTGATTACCGTAGTTTGAGGAGTTCATGTATTCACTAAGTGCTAATGCTTTGGTCCGGTTCTCTATTAAAAGGAGGCCTTAATATCCCTTAGTTTCCATTAGGACCCTGCTGCCACAGGAGGGTAGGACAAAAGATGTCATGCAAGTTCTTTTCCATAAGCACGTATGACTATATATGGAATACATGTCTACATTATATTGATGAATTGGAGCTAGTTCTGTGTCACCCTATGTTATAACCGTTGCATGATGAATGCCATCTGACATAATTATCCATCACTGATCCGTTGCCTACGAGCTTTTCATATATTGATCTTTGCTAAAGTTACTTTTCCGTTGCCACTGTTACGATTGCTACAAAACCGCTACTGTTACTTTTGCTACCGTCACCGTTACTTCCATACTAATTTGCTACTAAATACTTTGCTGCAGATATTAAGTCTTTCAGGTGTGGTTGAATTGACAACTCAGCTGCTAATACTCGAGAATATTCTTTGGCTCCCCTTGTGTCGAATCAATAAATCTGGGTTGAATACTCTACCCTCAAAAACTGTTGCGATCCCCTATACTTGTGGGTTATCAAGACCCTTTTCTGGCGCCGTTGCCGGGGAGCATAGCTGTATTCTCTGAGTCACTTGGGATTTATATCTGTTGATCACTATGAAGAATCCGAAAGACCCAAAAACCAAGATCTATCCCTCTACTACGAGGGGAGGTAAGGAACTGCCATCTAGCTCTGCACTTGATTCACCTTCTGTTATGAGTAAATTTGCGACACCACCACCTGCTATTGATTCTGATATGTCGCAAGCAATTGATGATGCCACTTCTGCTATGCATGATGCTTATGATGATACTTTGCTTGATAATACTGTGCCACTAGGTGAATTCTTGATGAACAAATTGCTAGAGTTAATGCTGAAACTGATGATATTTCTGAAACTAATGAAATTATTGAAACTGAACACTATGAGACACCTGTTAGACCTAGCTCTCCTAGATATTAATTGCCTAATATACCTAAGGGTTATGTTATGGAGGGAGAGGTAGCTAGGGACTTTCTTGCTTGTAGTTTGAGGAGTTCATGTATTCACTAAGTGCTAATGCTTTGGTCCGGTTCTCTATTAAAAGGAGGCCTTAATATCCCTTAGTTTCCATTAGGACCCCGCTGCCACGGGAGGGTAGGACAAAAGATGGCATGCAAGTTCTTTTCCATAAGCACGTATGACTATATATGGAATACATGCCTACATTATATTGATGAATTGGAGCTAGTTCTGTGTCACCCTATTGTAACAGCCCAAGAGCATTCCTTTGCATTTGTAATATATTTCCATGTGTGACCTTCTATGGACGTTATCATGCCATCATGAGTTTGAGTTCTATTTGCCATTGTCATTTCATGCATCATGCATCATGCCATCATGCTCATCATACCAAGTGCATATTAATTATTGCCATGCTTGTGCTTGTGATTGTTGTGATGTGAGTGTTTGTGTTGTGGTGTGATGGTGTGTGGTTAAGGTTCTACTTCATTTCCATAAGCAACCTTTCCCTATTCTCTCTTCATTCAAATTATGCCTCATGTCAATATTTTCTTGCTGTTTTCCTATATTAAAAATGTTGAACTTCTTCTAAATAATCTGTCATGAATTGTTGAGTAGCTCTGGTCAATGCTTGAGGGGTTTGCCTGTTGGTTAATTGCAAAAACAGATTGCATTTGATTTAAAACATGAATTTATTTGGTTTCTCTAAAAATGGCATTCCCATTTTTATTAAATTGCATGCATTTTTGTAAACCCAAAAATGCACTTATTTCTCCTAAAAAAATCTCCCTCTAAAACATGTGCATTTTTGTTTCTCTGAGTTTTAAAGAAATATTAGCTGTTTTGTTTCGGTTGAGAGAGAGAAAGAGAGGAGGCCGGATGGGCTCCTCCTGGCCCATCTCGCTGGCCCGTGGCCCAGCTCCTCGTCCCTGACGGCCACCTGCTCGCCGTCCCCTTCCTCCGTCAGGCTTCAGAGAGAGTGCGAGCGCGTGTGTTCACGGACGTCGAGAAGCGTCGTCTGGCCCCTCCTTTAAAGCCTCGGCGTGCGTGCCCCTTCCCCTAGTGTTCCGCGCTTCCCTCCAGCCGCCGCCATCTCCCTCTCCCCTCCTTCCTCTCCCTCCCCGCGGTAAGTTTCAGAGAGAAATTCAGGCTTCAGAGAGAGAGCAGAGGGGCACCGCTCTTCTTCGCCGTCGTCCTCGCCTCCGGTGATGCCCTCCGGCCCGAACAAGATGTCGCAACGGATCCTGGCGCTGCCCGCGTCCGGTTACCGGCGCTAGGACGTGGAGGGAGCCCCCACGTCGTCGGCATCGTCGTCGTCTTCGTTGCGCTCCGGGTGCGCATCTCTGCAGACGAGCTCGTCCCCGACCGCGCGTTCTTCTCCGCCTCCCTCGTCTTCTCGTCCTCGGGACGCTAGGGTGAGCAAGCCCGCATCCTCTCCGATCCCTCTCTCGCCGCGTAGTCGCCGTAGCCGCCGTAGAGTCGCCGCCGTTGATTCGAGCTCGCCGTGGCTCAGGTGCGGCTCGAACTCGCCGCCTTGCAGCCGTTCCTCGCCGCGCTAGCCTCGGAGATGGAACCCCCCCGTAGAGTCCGCAACCCCGCCGGTGGTTCTCCTCGCCGGAAGCTGCCGCCGTTGTCGCGAGTGTCCGCGCCGTCGCCGTCGTTGCCTCTCTGTGCAAGCAGGGGAAGGCAGGACCTTGCAAGGTCAATAAGGAGCAAAGCCCCCTGTATTATCGATAACTCCCTCCGTAGGGCAGTGGCTTCGGCTCGGGGAGAGGACCGAGAGGTCCAGGGATCGAATCCCTCCCCTGCCTTTTCTTTTATTTTCGTGTGCCTATGTGTTGTGTGTGTGTGTGGATCCCATGTGGCTGCGTGGATCCCGTGTGGCTCTGCGTGTGTGCATGTGTGTGCCCCTGTGTGTGTGTGTGTTGTGTGTGACAGGTGGACCCTGTGGGGCCACCCTGTCATACATAGGAGGGGGCCTGGTGTCTATGCCAGTGGGACCCCTCCCCTTTTTTTTACTTATTTTGTTATTTGTATTCCCTGTTTGTTTTTATCTGTTTTTGGTTGTTGCCAATTCAGGTACCTGCCAATTTTGGTCATTTCCATTTTGGGCAAGAAATGACTTATAAGTGCTAGTATGCATTTTCGAGCTAGATTTTGGGCAATTTATTGACAGGAATATATGAGTGTGATATATTATTTTGGAGTAGAATTTTCCAAGGAATCCAGTGGTGCATTTTGTTTTGTCATTTGAGCAAGTTTGCAAAATGTCATTTTTGTTCCAACATGTCATTTTGTCTTTTTCATATGATTTAATCTATGCAATATTTGGGATGCTTGTCAACATGAATATGCTAGTGTTTTGTGGGTACTAGGCCCTGGTATTTTTGTTTGGCATGATAAACTTGTGGATAAGTGGGTTTCTTGCTGTTAACATGCTAAGATTATAACTCTGTTGTTCATGTCTCAAATATTGCTAAGTGTTGAATGCTGTTATTTTCTTGCCATGTTTAGAGGATGGTTCCCATGGATGTGTTGTTCCTTTGAGTTTGGGGCCTTGACATGTTTTGTTGTGCTCATCATACTCTACTAAATTGTGCTAAGAACCTGAGAATTAAGCCTTTTCATCATAGATTAAACCTGCTATCAAGTTGCTATTCTGTTAACATGTGTCCAGTTTTGCCCTTGCTAAAATTGTCTAAGTCTGAAAATCTGTTGTTATTTTTATGCCATGTTTAGAGGATGCTACCAAGTGATATGTTCTGTTCTAGCTCATGATCAGTGCTAATGAATTGTAGTGGATGTTTCCCTCTACCATCCTGTAAATTTGCATGCCATGAAATGCCCTATAGCATATATAAATAATGCTGTCAATATGCCATCTGGTTAACTCAAATTCCAGAAAACTGGAATTTTCTCTAAGCCCCTGAAATCTGTTTTAACATGCCATCTTGTGAGCATATTTGCTATTGATCCATGCTTCCTTTCAAGTTTGTGTAGATGGATGATTTGTTAAGCATGCGGTATAGTTTCTGTACATGCTTTGGTTGTGGTTTGAAACCTGCTGTAGCTCTGGCTATGTGTGTGACAAGATGCCATGTTGCTGTTTGTGGGCAGATTGTGTGCTTGATTGTTTTGTGACTTGTGGGAGCTATACTCCATTGTTTTGCTTGATCTTTAGCTCTATTCTTGCTAGATTTTCATTTCCTATCCAGTGGCATCCTTGGAACACCAAGGTATAGCCCAGAGATTGCCTCATGTTGTGTTTTCTCTCCGTTAACGTTCGTACCTTGCCGTGAGCGTACCGTGAGCTACGTTACTCCGTTTGCAACGTTCTACATATGCATTTGCATCGATTTTGCATGAAGCATTCATATTTTCCATGATCATGCATGTTCAAATAACTAAACTTGAGGTTCTGTCCAGAATACTAAAGAATTTAATAAGTGCATGAGAAACATGACTAGCTTAGGGTTGCCATGTTATAATTCTTAATATGACCATGCATCATCTTGTTTGTGCATTGCACCTCGCTGTTTGTTTATTTGGTGATGTTCTCTTTGGGTAGACGCGAGTGTTGAGCCTGAGTACGAGGATCCCGGAGAGTACAACTACGAGGACCCAGCTCTTTGTCCCTCTGAAGAACCAACAGGCAAGATGATCATACCCGGATCCCGACACTATTTTTGCCTTGCTAGATGTCTCGCTTTTACCGTTATGTTTTCCGTTACCTACCACTTAAACTGTCAGCCTCCCAAATTGCCATGAAAGCCTCTAACCCCCTCCACTACCTAGCAAAACATTGATTGGCTATGTTACCGCTGCTCAGCCCTTATCTTATAGCGTTGCTAGTTGCAGGTGCAAGCTTTCCATGTGTCAACATGGATTTTGTTTATATCACTCTATTTACTGCTATTTAAATTAATGCACATATATATATG
Source organism: Elymus sibiricus (assembly GCA_039707655.1). Classification (NCBI taxonomy): domain Eukaryota; kingdom Viridiplantae; phylum Streptophyta; class Magnoliopsida; order Poales; family Poaceae; genus Elymus; species Elymus sibiricus. Next base: position 128,227,099 of record CM077669.1, read on the forward strand.
GCAACGGTGGAAGGCTTGGCCTTTTGCTCAGTGTTTTGTTCCGCTTTTGCCACACTAGTTCCGAGTACCGGTGTTATATTCCATATTATGCGCTCCTAACATGCTCGGGGTTGTTATGGGGACCCCCTTACCATTCGTTTTAGATTAAAACTTGTCTGGCAAGACCCAACTTTGGTACTACATTTGCTAAACAACTTAATAAAATTGCATAGGGCATAGCTACCCCTTGGATAATTAATCAACCCCCGGGCCAGTGCTCCTCATGAGTGTTGGTCCAACCTAGAGCACTGTGCGGGGCCACCCCAGGGCAACTTGGGTGATTTCTATCAGGCCACCGTACGCGTCGCTTATCCGTCGTGTCCTGAGAACGAGATACACGGCTCTTATCGGGTTCGTCGACACGTCGGGTGGTCTTGCTGGACTTGTTTTACCTTTCTCGAATGTCTTGCGCGAGGAATTCCGGTTTTTCTTCGGGCTATCTCGAGGTTGCGGTTTTCCAGTGGAATTGCCTAGGAAGATCACGAGATTCGTGGTCGAGGTTATTCTCGCGGCGTGTGGTTAGTTTGTGATGGATGAGTTGGAGCACCCCTGCAGGGTTTAATCTTTTCGGAAAGCTGTGCCCGCGGTTATGTGGCAACTTGGAAATTTGTTTAACACCCGGTTATAGTTAACTTGAAGTAAACTCCAATAAATACACCAACCGTGTGCGTAACCGTGATTGTCTCTGCTCGTGAACATGAACCGAGAGAGAACACGGTGGGGTTATGATTGACGTAAGTAGGTGTTCAGGATCACTTAGTGATCATGCTAGTTCACGATCGTCATACGTATGCCACCATATTTACATTCATGTTCTCGTAAGCTAGCCACCAAACATATGCTTAGCGCTTGCTGCAGCCTCACCACTTAACCAATTCCTTACCCAATGGCTTACATAGTTTCGGTACCCGGGTTATGAGATTGCTGAGTCCTTGTGGCTCACAGATTACAACAATACAGGTGCAGGTGTTGATGAGAACGTGCCAGACAATGTGACGCAGCTCCAGTGGCAGTATGATGAGGAACGTGGTCGGATGTACGTTACTTATCCAGGCGAGTAGGGAGTTCCGTGGTGGTGATCCTGGGATAGCGAGGCAGTTTTACATTGCTTCTTTTATCGTTTGTTTTCGTCCGTAGCCGGACCCTGCCTTCGGAATGATGTATGAATGTTTTGTGTGAACTTGTAAGATAGCTTGTGGCGAGTGTAAGCCAACTCATATACTCATCTCTTCCTACATGTATTGCAATGTTTTACTGTACTTGCGAACGACGAGATGCGCTTCTATCCCCGTCGAGGCCACAAGCCTTAATAGGGATAGGACCGCATCTTGGGCGTGACACCTATGTTATAACCATTGCATGATGAATGCCATCCGACATAATTATCCATCACTGATCCATTGCCTATGAGCTTTTCATATATTGATCTTTGCTAAAGTTAATTTTCCGTTGCCACTGTTATGATTGCTACAAAACCGCTACTGTTACTTTTGCTACCGTCACCGTTACTTCCATACTACTTTGCTACTAAATACTTTGCTGCAGATATTAAGTCTTTTAGGTGTGGTTGAATTGACAACTCAGCTGCTAATACTCGAGAATATTCTTTGGCTCCCCTTGTGTCGAATCAATAAATCTTGGTTGAATACCCTACCCTCGAAAACTGTTGCGATCCCCTATACTTGTGGGTTATCATGGGGCGGTCTCATCCTTCTTCGTCTTGAAGAGGAGTTTCCATATCCCACCAATGTCAGTTCCTCGGTAAATCCTAGTAAGTGCCACTTCCTCACCGGGTTTGAATCTCCACATTGGAGCAACCCGGATCTGGAGAGGAAGGGTGCGACGGAGGAGCCTCACATGGATCACATCCGTTAGGGTAACCGACGAGTCTACCATGGCTTTAAGCCAAGCTTGGAGCACCTTTACCTCCTCCCCGTCAACTCCAGCAACGTCCTTGGCATTCCAGGAGAATAGTATCTTCGGTGGTTCGGCCGAGAAGGTCGAGCCTTCCTTGGCGTAGGACACTTAAAACCATTCTTGTTGCCAAAGTTTCACGGTCTCATTGAAAGTCCCTTTCAGCCAAGTGACCTTGGGGATCTCTCTTATCATGGTCCCTTCACAGTCAGCAAGCTTGGAGCCGTTGTTGTGCTGCTTGACTGGAGCCACAACCCAAAGTGAGGCTCCACGCGAAGGAAGACCTCACAGATGGTTATGAAGGAAGAAATATGAAGGATTGAATTTGAGGCGAGATGGTGGAAATCAAGCCCGTAGAAGAAAAGAAGACCCCTAACGAAGGGGTGAAGAGGGAATCCCAGACGTCGGATGAGGTGGGAGATGAAAACCACCATCTCCCCTTTACGGGGAGCGGGAATGGCAGAGGCTGGGCAAACCTCTTTGGCGTGTAGCGGTGATCAGAACTTCATCATGGCGGGGAGATAGCCCTCCGCCTGGAGCTCCGTAATGGTGCCAACGGTAATGTTCGAGGGCAGCCACTGACCCCTCGTTCTCTCTTTGGTCGTTGGAGCAGTTGTACTTCTCCCCTCGTCTTCCCTCTTTGGCGGTGGGAAGGGAGGAGGGGAGAAGATTGGACTGAAGGACAGATCTCGCGGCGCTGGAGCTCTGAGGAAGCTTGGAGGCGATGAGGCTAAAGAATGGGAGCGTGAGTGAAATTGATTTACCCCCTTTTCTCCTTTTATAAGTCATTAAAAGATCAAAGGTTGCCCTGCCCCGTAGTAAAAACCGCCAGTTTCTGATACAACGTGCAATATATGTGCGCCGGGATTAAGCGTTTTCGTTGATGATGTTGCTGAAAATCCGGGGCACGATCTCTTCTGATAGGATGTGCCAATGGAAACCACATTGGGCTACGAGATGCTTAGTAATGAATGTTGATTTGATGGCTCGGCTTGACCCTTAGCAGCGACGCTTTGGTTCTCAGCCAAAAAAAGCTGTCACGATTTGACCTGGTTAGGCCTCCCACAGCGAGCCTTCACAGCTAAGTTAAAGGAATACCTTGGCTATTCTGAATTAAAAAGGCGCGCTGAGTGATACGTCTCCAACGTATCTATAATTTTTTATTGTTCCATGCTATTATATTATCTGTTTTGGATGTTTTATATGCATTAATATGCTATTTTATATTATTTTTGGGACTAACCTATTAATCTAGAGCCTAGTGCCAGTTTCTGTTTTTTCCTTGTTTTTGAGTATTGCAGATAAGGAATATTAAACGGAGTCCAAACGGAATAAAATCTTCAGAATGATTTTTCTTGGACCAGAAGAAACCCAGCAGACTTGGAGACGAAGGCAGGAGACCTGCCGTGGAGTCACAAGCCACCAGGGCGCGCCCTAGGGGGGGCGCCCCCTGGCTTATGGCCCCACGGCATCCCTCCTAACCCTATTCTTCGGCCTATAAACTCCCAAATATTCCCTGGATACTAAAGAGAGCCACGAAAATACTTTTCCGCCGCCGAAAGCCTCTGTTCCCGTGAGATCCAATCTTGGAGCCTTTTCCGGTAATCTGCCGGAGGGGGATTCGATCACGGAGGGCATCTACATCAACTCCATTGCCCCTCCGATGATGCGTGAGTAGTTTACCACAGACCTTCGGGTCCATAGCTAGTAGCTAGATGGCTTCTTCTCTCTCTTTGTTCTTCAATACCATGTTCTTCATGATCTTCATGGAGATCTATCCGATGTTCTTTTGCGGTGTGTTTGTCGAGATCCGATGAATTGTGGGTTTATGATCAGCTTATCTATGAATATTATTTGAATCTTCTCTGAATTCTTATATGCATGATTTCATATCTTTGCAAGTCTCTTCGAGTTATTGGTTTGGTTTGGCCAACTAGATTGGTAATTCTTGCAATGGGAGAAGTGCTTAGTTTTGGGTTCAATCTTGCGGTGTCCTCACCCAGTGACAAAGTAGGGGTAGCAAGGCACGTATTTGTATTGTTGCCATCGAGGATAAAAAGATGGGGTTTTCATCATATTGCTTGAGTTTATCCCTCTACATCATGTCATCTTACCTAATTCGTTACTCTGTTCTTCATGAACTTAATACTCTAGATGCAGGCAGGAGTCGGTCGATGTGTGGAGTAATAGTAGTATATGCAAAATCGTTTCGGTCTACTTGACACGGACGTGATGCCTATATGCATAATCATTGCCTTGGATATCGTCATAACTATGCGCTTTTCTATCAATTGCTCGACAGTAATTTGTTCACCCACCGTATTATTTTCCTTCATGAGAGAAGCCTCTAGTGAAACCTATGGCCCCCGGGTCTATTTTCCATATTATATTTTCAGATCTATAAACCAAAAATACCAAAAATACTTCGTTGCATTATTTTTACTTTTGTTTTACTTTACGTTCTAGCAATCTTTTATATCTATCTCTATCAGATCTCATCCTTGCAAGTAACCGTGAAGGGATTGACAACCCCTTTATAGCGTTGGGTGCAAGTGTTTGATTATTTGTGTAGGTACATCTATTGGGGACTTGCTTGTATCTCCTACTGGATTGATACCTTGGTTCTCAACAACTGAGGGAAATACTTATCTACTTTGCTGCATCACCCTTTCCTCTTCAAGGGAAAACCAACGCATGCTCAAGAAGTAGCACTGAGTCCTTGTTAAAAGATATCTCCTCTCATTTGACGCATGTGTGAAGCAGTGAAGCCAAAGAAGATCTGGGTGACGAGCATGACTTCAGAGTTGGAAGCCGACGTGGAGGACGGAACTCGCCTACGAAGTTGGAGACTCAAAATTGTAATATTACCATGAAGAATATGCCTAATGTCCTCGGCTTGAAGACTAGTTCAGGGTGTACTATTGTTGTCCTGGATTAGGGGGTGGTTGCCACATCGGCTTGCCGATCATGGTCTAGGCCGAGGACCCCACCGACGAATGATGAATGGGCCATGCTGGCCTTGACCCTCGACGTTTCAAGACGAAGATCTTCTGAAGGCTTGGCGTACACTTCAATCATATTTGCATGATCGGCATGCATATCCCTAGATTGTAACTGGCCATGTGTAAACCCTAGGTACCTTCGGTGTCTATATAAGCCGTGGGGTTTAGTCTATAGACACACGCTTACGCAGCTTAGACCTTAGAACATCTTCATACAATCTCGAGGTAGATCATATTGTACTCTGTACCCCATCATAATCAATATATCAGAAGCAGGACACAGGGTTTACCTCGTCAAGAGGGCCCGAACCTGGGTAAAACATTGTGCCCCTATTTCTCTTGTTACCATCTAGCTCAGATCACTAGGCTTGTGACCCCCTACCCGAGATTTGCCGGTTTTAGCACCGACACTTAGTAGCATGAAATTGTTTCCCATTGGGTACGATGAGACCGAAATAATAAGTTTTGGAAAAATATTGTTTCAAGCAAGATGTTGTGCATATTTATGTCAAAGTACACCCTTCGGACGGGTGGTTGATACCCCTGGCAATGCCCAAAGAAACCTCGATGGGATTGCCCCAGAAGAAAGTATTATTGGTTGAGAAGATGTATTTTCCAAAGAACCTCCAAGCATGTACTCATAGACAAGTGCCCTCCTCATTTATCTGAGCAGAACCCGACCAGACGCACCATATTGACATGGTGGATCATGTCAATGGTGGAAAATTCACTTATGAAATCTTCTCCATTGCATTTGGAGTTACCCTGTAGCATTTTAACAACGATCCAGAAACCACCTCGAAGTATCACACCCTTGTACACAGGTCCATAGACACCTTGGACCATCTTGTCTCTGAAATGGCTTGTGGATGCAACAATGTATGTGTAGACGTACCTCATGGGATCGCTCATTTGCCGCATCAGAGAAACTTTAACCACATCAATTGTGATCCATGTTTTCCAGTACTTGTATGCAAGGAAGATCAATACCGTCGGGGAGCCAGCACGAACTTGCATAGTACTGCTCAAAGTAGTTGGGATGTCGTTTGTTCGATTGTCACACATATGTATATAAGATTGTAGTCATGATGATCAAGAAGGGTAATTCTCACATGCCACCAAGGAGTTTGGGGATATCAATAGAAGATAGTATGTCTCTTATATCCACATACATGAGATGTGTAATTTTTGTTCTTGCTAGTGCACGGAAACCTTTTAAGCATTTTTAAGAATTGTACCTCACACCAGAAAAAAGCACAAATCCAACTCATCGTGTTTGCAGCAGATACTTGCTTCTTGAAGTCCTTGCAAGTCACCACCAAAAAGAGAGTGATTTAAGAGAAGGTGTAGTTTATAGTTGATTATAAAATAAACTGAATTTGGACGACATAGAACTATAGGGTTCTCATCCCCACACTCTAGAGGCCAAAGCACAGACTCTCCTTGCTGAATTGTTCAGGGATCCTTTCATAATCCTAGAAAGGTCATGATCTTATTCCTACCATCAAATGGAAGTTCAACAGGAAATTACTACGTTAGTGTATGATATTAACATAACTTGCATTCAGTAGTTGTTTATATGGGATTGATAAACCATGAAAGTTTGCAATGTCAAACTATCAATAAGAATGCTCTAGATATAAAATCTCACAACGTGTATCAACCTTGACATAAGTAACTGAATTGTTCACACTCAAACAAGCAACATGCATGTCTCAGTCGTTATTCCTTATTACATCAAGATAAGGCATGCCTCAAATATCAAATGTCGTTATCTAATACCAGTATTACTATGTCAAAGGTTCTAAGATCAACATGAAACATTCCTCAAATATCGAATGTCGTTGGGATATCATATCATTAATTTTATTACATCAAGATGCACCCTCACGGGTGTTGAGATCAAGATGTGGTACAATAGTCTATCAACCTCGACAGAAAGAAGAACTAAATCAGAATCGGCTCACCGAGATATTGTATTTGCAGTGTAATCATCTCGTGGTTATGCTACAGCTCTAATACTTATACCTTGAGAAATAGTTGGAGAATTAATTACATGACTAGTGAGGCTGAGCCTCCAGTTAGCCATCATCAAAGAAATATCCGAGCAGTCGGGCAACCTCGTAGGCAACCACCAGGTCATTGTTGTTCTTTGCTACTTCACTATTGTTCTTTGCTAATTGACGAGCTCGAATGGACGAGTCGGATCTTGGCCCATGTAGCCCTTCTTGATGCCCTTTTCAAAGTTTCAATACCCCAGGGACACCTTAGACGTCTGCAAGTCACAACTCTACATACACATGTACTTCCTATATTTCCAAAAAAAAGTATTGTGGTTTTAATTCAAATTTGAACTAAAACCATAACACTTATTTTGAATTCAAAACCACACCACTTATTTTGGAATGAAGGGAGTATCTACTAACCTAGGAATATCTTACATCAAGTATTACAATACGTACTTAACAAAAAACAGAATGACATGGTTGAGGCAAAGATTACTCGGGCAAGGAAATGATAGTAAACTAAAACTTAAATCTCCTTAAAAATGATGTACCGAAAGGTTGTATAAGCCATATAATAACCACAGAACACATGTTGGTTCGATTGATAAGATGAAAACAGGGACCAAAATGCAAGAGTGTTCACATCATATTGATCCCCATATTTTTATTAGAAAAGTGTGCTCCATAAGAGTGTCCACATCATATTTATAGTTTAATTAAACCCATGATTTATAATACATAACATGAACCTACTGTTTATTCTCTTGAGTAAAGAATGGTGTAATTGCAGAAGATATGAACCCTCATGCCAGCGAGTACCATACACCAATTCTTCCTCTTGTTTTTTGAGATTACGTGTAGCAAATTTCTGAAATGCAAATAGAGATGGTCAGGACACAAGTAATAGTGGTGAATTGAGCAAAGTGAAGGTACAAGCGAGTGGAAACAATCATGGGAAACTAGAGACAAGGATGTGCATGAAATATTTCAAACAGATGCATGCACATATGGACTAAAGCTAGAATAAAATTAATTTATAGCAAGCATTTTTGTTTCCAACTATTGTGGGTGATGATGTATGAGGGGAGTTGCAAATATGGCTTCGAAATAACCCAAGAAACAAATAAGCAATGTCATTATACCCAAGGCACAAGAAGACTCATAACCGACAATATTCAACCCTTATTTTCCATGACTAAGAGTTGTACCAATAGATAATAGAAGGAGGGTTGGAGCTCTCTATAATGCCCAATGTCTACGATAGAGTAAGCAAACCGAAGTATGTACCTGAAATACAATCTATCCATATCCAAAGATAAAGTCTATGGCACCCTCGATATTACATCCAATGGAGGAGCTAGACGAAATATGTCGGGGGGAGAGGGCGCAAAGACATAGTATATATGAGTGTTTGAGAAGGGCAAAGGCTAAAAAATTCCATGTAAGACCTCCAAAAATATATTTCTTCATGACTTGGTCAAAACTAGGGGGCATGGTCCCCTCAGACTAACACATAGACCCGCATCTACTTGCATCCCTCATAGAAATGTGGCCCACAAGATCACTTAAAGTGTTCTACACCCCCAATGAAGTTGCAGTTGTAGAATGTGACTTTATCTCCGTTCATCTACAAAGCGACTTTCGGGAAAGGTGAAGCTACAGTTGTAAAAAAACAGCTTTGTCTCTGTTGATCAGCAAAGCGACTGCCAGGGCAGGTTCTCCCGCATACGTGTTCTACATAAAAAATTGTCTGGATATTTAGAAGATAAAGATGGAGTCTAGTGTTTTGGTATATATGCTCGAGGCTAAAACCACTAGCTTAAGCTTATTCAATTGCTCAAGACAAAGATAAAGTCATGTTTAATACCTTGAAGGTAAGGAACCTTGCCATGAAGTTTCCTTCATCAATGTCCATGGTGGTTGTTTCATTGGTCGCACGGGGACGACGCGTGGAAGTATACTTTGGCACGTGATGGTCTTCCCACTCGATCGAGGAGTCATTTAGCTTTGGAGTCAAAGTTAAGTCTTTGGGACACCAATGTTAAAAGTCTTTGTTGAGGAGTTGGATGTATTGCCCCTCAAGTCAGTCCACATATGCTATGATTTGAAATCTAACCGTTAGCCAAGTATTGTGTGTAAGTTAGTGAATGCGCTCCCAACGGTCATATCAGTCATCTTGGGATGCTCCCCTACTATAAATAGCCCCTACCTCAACCTTTTTTTGTTGGTTGCTCCGCGTGATTTGACAAGTATTGTCTGAGCAACTCTTCCTCGCACTAACCCGAGGAGTCCTAAGTGAGGAAAAACACAGAGCCTAAGAACTAAAACTATGATTGAGCATCAACGAAGAACTTAATTGAAACCTAGCTTGGACTTGTTACTCCTGAGGAACTGTGCATCCTCTAGACGGTTGGGCGTCGTTCAAGAGCGTCCATCATATGGATTCGTCAAAGAACAAGTATGTACCTGTCCAAAGGTCACCGCAAGATCTATCACAAGTGATTGGGTGAGTTTCAAGGAACTTAGCTCACGGAGAACAAGGACAACACTTGTGCAGTTGTGGCTCAGCCTCTCCAACCCAGACGTAGTACTGGCAGTTTGAACTAGGATAAGCAAATCTCTATGTCTTCGCCAAGCAACGAAATATAAATCCTTGCTCAACTATACTTTCTATAATCTATTGAATTCCGGAGAATTTCCCCTTTCTCCTTTCTCTGTGATTGTTGCAAAGACTACTAAGTACTTTCATTCTATTCCGTCGCTTAGATTTTTGCTAAGCGTTGTACTTTATTCATTATGTAAAGACTTTCGTACGTACGTACTTAGACTGTTTGATTTACTTGCATCTATAGCATGTTTGTCTTCTGTTCTCCGTTCACCACCACACCTCAAAACACTATACTTTATTCTCACACATGTTGGAGATGTGGCGGGGACGCAGGCAGTTGTAGCAAAGGCTGCAGAGCCCCTGCATCTACTTGGGGGTCTTCAACATCTATCATGCCATTTGTGGCGGTTGTTGTTGTCGGTACTTCTTGCGCTACACATCATGCCATGTCGCCATGGGAGGATCGGAGGGGTCGCCAACCTCCTGTGGTCGGTCGGGGACCATCCATCACCACATACTGTAGCTACAGACTAGGCACGGCCGAGGCCGGAGGACATTGTGGCACGACTGGAGAGCATGAGGGAGAGGAGCTCGAAGTCAACACTGAGAGCAGGACCCACTCACCCTCATGGCTAGACGAAGCCATGCAATGGCGAAGGCAGAGGGGGGAAGGGAGAGAAGGAAAGGGACAACAAGACGACTGGTCTCCACCATAATCTCGTGGCCGTCGGCGCCACAGGCCTCTCACGCTCTCCTTGATGACAACTTCGGCGGCGTGTGTATCTTCATGTGGATAGCGCGGTGGGCCGGTGTTGCCCGGTGTGGGCTACTATGACATTCTTCACCCCATTTTGCACCCGTTAACGGCCAAGGGCCAACTCTGCTTCTAAAGAGTTTGAGGCAAACTTTGCCTCTTCTGCTTCAAAAAGGAAAATACATAAGACAGTCCACAAGAACCCAATGCATGATGACCCGCCACCCTTAATGAAGGTCCTTCAATCAGGAATGCTTTGCCGAGAGAGATGTTCCATTGACTGCCTCCAGAGCACATAATATGTAACTGAAAATTACAGGAATGGTGGCGTAGCAAAAGAGAGCACTATAACTCGTTGCTTAAAATCTCAAAATGCACCACTGTAGCATGTGCGCGATCAAGAGAATAAAAAAGCTAACTAATTGTGTCTACAACCATCATGCAAGTAAGACCTGTAGGGTTACAGTCAATCTAATTATTGCCATGTTGTTTCTTCTTCCTTCTGTGTTTTGGTTTGACAGCATCCATTAGACTCTTTGGTGATCTGCTTTCCTTGACTTCATCTGACTCTCCAGTCGTTCCAGAATTTGACACGCTTTTCACCTCTGGATTAGATTCAGTCAACATTGGTTTGGTATCCTCATGCTTGTCGTCGTTCGGTATAGCTGGTGGATCTGCACATTCCAAGGAAAATTTCCAGAATTGAGAAGGATGGGTATGTATGTCGTATCAAAGAATCATTCTTGTCCAGTTAAGAGAACAAAAGTTTTCTACAGTAAACACATGCAACAGTTCTGCTGATGGTTTAACTTCAAACAAAATATCTCCATGGTCTGAATAGAGAATGTAACATGCTTCGCTTGACACGTTCTCTTGGAAACAGGCATGTTCAACAAAAAATGAACCAACTAGAAGGATATTGGTCGACCAGAACAAGATAGACATATATACATATCCAAATTTGAAAAAGAATCATGTCTTGTTAATGATTTTATTGGTTCACTTCTCCATGGAGAATAACTCAGCCAAAGCATGCTTAGCATATGGAACACATGTTTCAGCACTTTAAACAGATCATATTTCATGGCTAGTGAGGACTAGAATTGAAAGCTGAAGCATGAACCCAATGTTCGGGAAATTCATTATAGATAGTAAGCACTCAGATCATGCAACTAGACAAAAAAGAAAATAACAGGCGAACAAAATTCACAGTACCAGGCAACTGAGAGATTCTGAGGGAGCTTAATGAAACTCCTTTGGAGTATGGATCCCTGCATTGCAAAAATTAGGGTGGTTAGCGAAACTTATATCAAGCAACTATTTAATGCACGGAATTAGAGAAGTGCAGCACTCCGGTAGCTACCAATTTGATGGGCCACCAACGAATGTGGATGTTTGGTTGTGTTTAACGGTTCGGTCCACAGTCAAGGGAGAAATCCTTTTCATATTTTGATGATCATCATCACCTTTGTTTATCTGCTGACCATCATTGGGTGCCTTCGAGGCTTGGTTTTCCAATGCACTATGAGTGCTCTCCTTCATAGTTACATCAGAAACGTTAACTTTTTTAGCCACCAATAATGCTGGAGTACGCTTTACTTTCTGCAATGCCTTCTCAGTAGTGTAATCATCGACCTGAACAAAAAAGAAAAACATGGGTTTGATCCTTAGAATGACATGCATATATGATCGTCAAAATAGAACGAGGTTCAGAAAGTCACAGAATTTCTAGGAACCAGGCTCATTCAAAGAGCCGCTGAACAGACATGTTGATGGATTGATCCAAGGATTCGATTTGCTACTTTGAGACAAACCACCAAGAGGCAAAAATAGGGTAAATTTGGTAACCAGGCCCGTGGCACCAATGGCATGGCCACGCTAGAAGCACCGATAAGGGGATACGGACACGGGGATACCAGATACGGCAGGGTATATAAATATTTAGAAAAATAAATACTCACATGTAATAAAGATTAAATGATAATTTTTCGATGAGATTTTTTATGTTGAGGGTACTCAATGCATGTTGTCTCAGTTTCATTAATGAAGGACTTTGAGCAGGTGCCAGGTGGATACATAATAAGGCCCAATTTCAGAAAACCCTAGACTAAATCAGCTCCTCCATCTGTACCCATTCTCATTCTGCCTCCCTTTGCTCCAGCTGCCCAAGCGCTGCAGAACAGGCTGCGCCACCGCATGTACCTTCTTGTTCATCGGTAGCTTCTGTCACCATCTTCCTCTCCGCTTGAATCTTCCTCCCGGGTGGCCGCAGTCCACATCTTTCTCCCTGCCCAGATATTCTTCCTTGTTGGCAGCCACCTTGCCATCTTCATCCCAGCCTGGATCTTCTTCTCGCCAGCGGCCACCGTTCCCATCTCCCTCCCTGCCCATATCACAGCTGTAACTGCCCAGTGTGCCAGACTATCCTTTTATCGTAATTATTCTAAATTCGAAAAAAAAAGGATACTCGGGGATACATGTATCTCCACAGATCCCAGTGAATCCTCGTATTCTATATGTACCACACGGGGACGCGACCAATGCTGCCATATAGTGCTTCCTAGTGGCCACATGCCTGACCAGGGCAATGTCAACTTTTTCTATTTCCCTATCATTTTTTCGTTTCCCTTTTTATGCTACATAGGGATCTTCAGCATGGAACTTTGTGGGTGGCTTTTGGTTTAGTGTTTTGATCTTCAATAGAGGTAACACGTTACATGTCAGAGTGGTTAACCACAATTATATAGTTCATGAACCGCATTCCTGATTCACAACCCCTGCTATAGTTTCATATTTCATAGAACATTAAAGCAGATATCCAAATTGTAATGCCATATTAGTGATGCAGCTTTGACTCACCTCTCTCTTTATTTTGCTTGTTATATCAGCAGCTTTAACTGAAGCAATCCTTAAACACTGCATGATAACACTAGACATGACACCCTCCCCACCAGCTTTCTGAATGGCACAGACATCACCATTCGAGTTAATCGTAGCTGTCATCCTTCCTCCCATGACAGCTTCTTCCTTGTATGTTGGATCAATAACCTACATACAAAATATCAGCCAAAGACTGTCAGAAGAAGACAGTGATAGTTGCTAATAACACGCCTATCATGTTCAGAAATATTGAAATATACCATGATATTACCATCACCAAAATATGCAAAGGTTACAGCTATTGGGAGATGATGAATTGTTAGGGGAAGTGGGTCCCTGACCTGTAAAATACAATAAAGATAGAACATAAGATAAAATCCATGGCAGTGTAAACGACATGACAAGCATTTGATAGTTAATAACGGGGTTGTTTTTGTGAGTACATATTACAGGAAGCTCTGCAGGTCATATATATTTGCCACTTCTCATAATAGCAACACAGCAAAGTGGAGAATGTGGTGCTTTGTAGGTCCAGCTAAAACTTTGAGGAATCGGTGAGCAAGGGAATATACAATATAACACCTTATATGCCTACCTCAGAGTCATGTACTGTAACTTGCTGACCATCATCCCCACCAACCGTGCATTCAGGCCTCCGGAATGTAGACAAAGCTGCCAATGCAGCGATGTTAGCTGCATCAATGAGATTCCTGAGAGAAACGTCCATATCATTTCACGCAGTTAGCACTCTACCCAGAAGCATTAACACATTAATCATATCAGTAGGCAATATACAGCCCATACCCCTCATTGTCCAGAATGTGAAGGTCAACACGCACCGACCAGACATGCTTCCCTGCAACAACACACAGGGATTCCATATCCATGGCTCTGCTCTCCCTGTGACACCGAGAATCCTCATTACACTCCACACTTAAACAGTTAAACTCTTTGACAAAAAAAAGATATATCAAACAGCCATCCGGAGACCTTAGGCCACGATCAATGACACGGCCCAACTCAATGGCTGCTTCCCCAGGTCGCCCCGGCTCAAAGGCAGGATCAGCCATGGGCGAGAACTCGGTGAATATGGCCAGCGTGCCCTCGTTAGGCCTGTCCTTGTACGGCTGGACCAATTGGGCAGTCACATAACCCATAACACGCGTTTCGCCGAGCTCCACCTCCGCCGAGCCATCCTCCCTACAGATTCCAACAGCAACTTCAGCAAAACATTGATGCGCGAGCAAAGGAGCTCCCTGAGCTCAAACCGACGGACGCGCGGAAGAAGAGGAATGGGGAGTGGATTGAGTCAAGGTACCTGCCGAATGCGATTTTGAGCTTGCGGAAGTCGAAGGGGCGGCGGCCGTCGACGCGGAGGTCTGACTGGAGGGCTTGCTCGATGAACTCCCGCTCATTCACCGTCGGGCGCCACCGCGGATCCATCATCTCGTTGCTCGCCGGCGGCGGGAGCTAGGGTTTTAGACGCGGCCGAGGCGGGGGCGGGTGTGTTTTTTCCCTTTTTGAGTGAGTTTGGGTAATGTTTGGTTGGGGTGCCCAAACGTGTCCTGCCCAGATTTTGGTACTCTATGGTAGTTTGGTGCTTATACTTGGTTGGTGCCAAAATTATTATTATTATTTTCGAAACGGCAGTTATCCTGCATTCATTAAGAAGAAAATAGTTGCTCAGTTAATTAGGAAAAACCGAGCGAAAACCAGATTACCCAGTTAATTATAGAAAACCGGGCGAAAACCGTTACAACCGTTGAGCGGCACACATAAAAAAGCCCACGCACATCACTCCAAAGAGGGTCTCGACGAGACAGCACACATGCGTCATCGTCATCACTCCTCCCCTAGAGGCGTCATCGCCATCCCTACACTCTGAGCAAACGACTCCGACTCCACCGTAGGCGATCATCGACTCAACCCACACTGTAGAGGACACGTGAAGCTGCATGAAGATCTATGCCAAAATCTCAACCACCTGCGGCCAGACGACGCAACTCCAACTTTGACGGAGAACTCTGTAGGACAAAATCAGGCACGGCTGGCGCCACGGGAGATCGCCGAACGGGCTACCTGCAACCAGTCATCGTATACCACAGGGCCCCGCCACCGCAGCTTCGACTCCATAGCAACAAACAAACCGAGGCAAAACCGTGGACACGCCGAAGAAGAGCCGACTACCGCAACCATTGCCGCGACGCCGACATCGCTCCCACCATCATCGTTGCCACAGAAGCCTGGACGCCACACCTGCTACCAACCGCCATCCACAGGTCCCGCTCGCCGACACCAAGCTCCCAAGACGAAGCCCCCAAGAGGGAATACGACACCAAGGCGCCGCCATCGTCCGATCACAGATCAAGGTTTCCCTCGGAAAGGCCGAAATGACCAGGTCCGCGCGGGAGGGGTTGGAGAACAAAGCAACGATGCCTCCAAGAAGGTCAACGACGGCCACAGCCGCCGCCATCGCGGGTCACGGCACGAGGCCAAGACATGGTTTTCACCAAGCTCCGCACCACCTCATCCGCACATCATCCCGCATTGGCGTCGGCAAGCCCACCAAACATCACCACCATCGAAGCTGCCCATCGACGAAGAAGCCCAAGATCCGCCGCATCCAACCGCACCTCGCGGAGGCCACCGACGGCCGGAGACCAGATCTTCATCACACGCTGCCGGAGCGTACTTCCTCGCTACCATGGGCCTCCGATCCGCGCACCCCAGGGGTGTCCACGCGATGCCAGACCGCGCAGACACACACCGGCCACGCCCCTCGCGTCCTAGGCCGCCGCTCGAGCACCGTACAGGCCGCTCAAGCCCCTCCACCACGAGCTCCACACCAGATTCGGCCGGTGCCAGGGAGCACCGACCCTCGTGCAGTCCCCCCACCGCCGTCGTCGCTCCTCAGCAGATCCAACCACCGCCGACCAAAAACGCCGACGCGCGCCAAGCGTGCCACCACGCACCCATCGAAGACCGGAGGCTCCAGATCTGGCACACCCTGACACAGCTCCATCGCCAGCAACAGCACCCTCGTGCGCACCGCACAGCAGAGAACCTTGCTGCCCGTCGCCTCTCCCGCCACAGCACCCACCGGTCCAGCTCCCTCGCGCCTCAGCACGCACCACCCCGCACCACCCCGCCACAGCACCCACCGGCCCGGCTCCCTCGACACCGCTCCACCGCGACAGCTCCTGGCGAACCTCCAAATCGAGCCTGCACTCGCGCCGACGTCGCTCCTACCCACCGCCCTTGACCAGAGGCATCGCCCGCCATGGCCGTCGGCCCCGAGCGGCCGCCACCGCGCCTACAGCGAAGCCGCCGCGGGCCGCCCCCGAGGATGGGCCCCCAGATCCAGCGCGACCCAGCGCCCCTCCTCCGGCGATGGGGCGGTCGCGAGGAGCCGCATAAGTGCCCTGCCGCCACCTTCCCCGGAGCGCACGCGGCCTTTGCCGGCGGCCTCCTCTGGTGGCGGCGAGACTGGGTGGGAGGGAGGGAGGGGAACGCGGCGGCGCTACAGGGGGGTTCCCCCGAGTCGCCAGAGGAGGGGCGACGTGGTGGCTGATGTCTTTTGTTGCCTAACTATAGCATTCTCCGTGCCAAAATTATGATAGCCTATGGAAAACTGCCCACTTATCTCAGTCCTTGTTTGTTTGGAATTCAGCTTCATAGAATCAACTATGGATGTGTTGTGTTGAAGAATCAGCTGCAGTGAAGACTGGTACGTTTCTTATTTATTTTTTTGACCCGGACTGGTCGTTTCTTATTTGGTACTAAGGCCCCGTTCGGCACTCCTAAGCCAGTCGAACGGTTCAGCTTCGAGAATCCAGCTCGTGAAGAACGAGCGGCCTGCAGTGCAATTTTGTGGAGCAGCTCCGGCCCAGCTTCACAGAAACGAGAAGCGAGGGTTGCTCGGAATTACGCCCGATTGCCCTCCCGAAGTGCCACGCTCGAACCGTTTCAGACGGGAGCGGGCTCAGCGAGCGACTCTGCTCACACAACCCTGTCTGCGTTGCCGCTAGTCCGCCGACGCGTCGCCGCCATGCCCTCGCCGTCTCCCTGCCGACGTGCCACCGCGAGTCTTCCGCCGCCGCCCTCGAATCTCGGACTCATCCCACACCGCCCGCAGTCGCCGACATGCTTCGTCCAGCCTGTAACAAGATCCACGCCACCCGATCGGGGAATCGAAGCTGCTCACACCAGCCAACAAGATCCACGCCACGCCAGCCCGAGAAGCTGCTCGCGCCAGCCAACAAGATCCACGTCATGCCAGTCCGAGAAGCTGCTCCCGCCAGCCAAACGCGAGGCGGCTCCAACAAGAAACTGGAAGCCAGTGAGATTTCGAGAAGCCGACTATTTGGGAAGCTAGCGGAGATCCGAACGGGGCCTAACAAATAGTCCATATAATTATTAATCCGTACAAAAAGAGAGCCAGAGGATTCGGATTCGACCGTCCATATATATAATTTGATGTTTTTTTTGAACCGGGCTTTACCCCTTTCTATTACTAAGAACGGAAATACATCAGTTCGGTATCCAGGAGAAGGGAAAGAAAGTAAGTGGGTCCAACGCACTGTCAAGAAAACCATTGCATTCGCCCGCCATCGAAACGAATGCTATGGGGCGAAAACCTGACAACACCAAAGTTTAAAAGTAGCCCTATTACATGCCCAGAGGCAGGACAACAGAGCCCAACATAGCTGGCGATCAAAAGCAAATCCTGCTAGAAACAGCTAGAAACCCAAGACATCCAAAAGACTGAGCCAAACACAAAGACAGTAATACGCCAGCACATCTGAAGATCATCAGATCCAGGTCTTCTCTAGTTCACCAGACCAGAACACTTCCCGCATCACCTAGCGCCCGTCTGGATGCATCGTAGAGTCTCATCAGCTTCATGGTGCTCGACCTGGTCATCCCAGCGCCTTGCCGCAGCTTCTCCGCCTCTCAAGTTGGTTGAAGACCTCCCCAGTAAAGAAGAAAGGAGCACACCGAGAACACAATCTCGAATGGGGAATTAATCGGCTTCTTTTCAAAGGTGGCCCTGTTGTGAGCCAGCCAGATTGCCTAGGCAACAGCAGCCAACCCAACAGTATAAAACCTGGGCTCCCCAGGCAAGAATTTATGGCACCAAACAAAGTACCGCCAGTAGTTATTAGGGCACAAATCAGTCCCCAAGACCACTCCAATCGATCTCCAGACCACCCGAGCCACCAGACAGGTGAAGAATAAATGAGTAGAAGTTTTGACATTTTCACAGAAAGAGCAAACCGGGTTGCCAGGCCATTTTTTCTTTTGCATAACCTGCCTAGTAAGCATAGCATTTTGTGCTAATTGCCACATGAAGGTCTGAATCTTGAGAGGCAGCTTAGCCTCCTAGATCCATTTATAGTTACAACCACTAAGAGGCTTTTCCAGCCACTTATATACTGATTTAGTATAGAATCTGGCATTGTTGCTAAGGCCCCAATAAATCACATCATTCTCAGTCGAAAGGCGCAACTTAGACATGCGATCACACATCTCTTGCCATTACATAGCTAACACTGGGCAGAGGCGTCGTCTAAAGAAAGAAGACACCACCACCGAATTAAATTTGGCGACCGTACAGTCCTGATCCACATAGACATCAAACAAACGAGGGAATTATATGTTAAATGGGGTCAACCCATTAACAGGATCTTTCCAAGCTCTCGCCAAGTTACTAGACTCCACTTTAATTCTCCTCCCAGCCATGTAGAGCTCCTTGACCTTCAGAAGAGCTTTCCAACATGGGGAGTCAGAAAATTTGGGACCAACATTAGCCACAGTTTTTGTTGGACAAATACGTGGCTCTCACAATATCTTGTTAAACCCCAGTTTGTGTTTCCAACTTCCACCGCCACTTAACCAAAAGGATAATATTTTTCTTTCTAAGATCTTTCACACCCAAAGCTCCTTTATCTTTAGACCTACAAACTCTAGCCCATTTGACAAGGTAATATCTTCTTTTATTGTTACATCTCTGCCAAAAGAACCTCCTCTGTTGCTTATCTAACTTTTCCACAAAAGTTTTACTCCGGAGCCACATAGACATGTGGTAGAGGGACAACTGTGAAAGCACAAAAGTTAGCAGAGTGTGTCTGCCCCCTATGGATGCAGCGTTACCAACCCAAGCATATAAAAAATTCAGGTATTTTCCCATAATAATTTCCCAAACTGTGTCCTTTAGCGAGATGAAACTAACAGGCATCCCAAGGTATTTTATTGGAAATTGGCCTATCTCACAATCATAAAGTTCATCATACTTACTAACAATTTTTTCATCACCCCCAATAGTGAGGATCTCGCTTTTCTGGAAATTTACTTTTAAACCGGATATCAGTTCAAAAATATAAAGCAAGAGCTTAAGATTGACAGCTTTCTCCAGATCATGTTCAAGGCAGATAATGGTGTCGTCCGCATATTGCAGAACAGCCACACCATTAGGTATAAGGTCAGAAGCAAGCCCCGCCAGGAGACCATTCTGCTGGCTATTCTTTATCATCTTATTAAGGCAGTCAGCCACGAGGTTAAACAGGAAAGGTGAGTGGGGATCACCCTGGCGGACCCCTTTAGAACTTTGGAAGTACGGCCCAATAGTGTTATTAAGTTGGATGCTAGTTGTGCTATTGTAAAGGATTTGCTTCTTCCACTGGCACTAAGTATCACTAAAACCTCTGAGCTTGTGGCATTCAAACAAAAACTCCTAGTTCACCTTATCGTATGCTTTCTTGAAATCGAGTTTAAGCACAATGCCAACTTTCTTTTTGACATGGGAGTAATTGAGGAGCTCATGCAGAGACAGCACCCCATCCATTATGTTCCTACCCTTGACAAAGGCATTCTGGGCAGAACTGATGAGTTTGTCCGCATATTTCTCCACCCTACGATCTAAGGTTTTAGTGATGAGTTTATATGGGCATCTAAGAAGGCATATGCGATGAAACTGTTGTATTCGATCTGCACCAGACACTTTAGGTAACAGGGTCATGATTCCATAGTTGAGCCACTGACATCAAGCGACCTCACACGGAAATGAGCGAAAAGGATCACGATGTCATTTTTTACTATCCACCGGCAGTGTTGATAAAACTATGCTGGAATGTTATCCGAACCAGGCGCCCTATTGGTATCCATCGCAAACAGTGCCTCCCTCACTTCATCCAAGGTCAATATAGTTTCATTAAGAGTGATAGGTGGTGATCCCACTAAATTTCCATAGCACTAAAAGCATCCATAGTGTGACTACTCAAGAAATTCCTCTGGTAATAGTGTCAAGCACATATCGATACCAAGTAGTGACACCCACATAAAAATTATGAAGCATAATAATGGTGGATTGCTTACGAATTGATCTATTTTGAGCATCACAAATCCTATACCATGCATCTTTTAAAATTTCTCCTCCCCTTTGTTTAAAATCAAGCACTTCATTCTCGGGAGTATAAGGAACTAAAGAAGAACTAGCCATAACGACAAGCAAGTAAACTAACAAGTAAACAAGTAACTAGCAAACTAAGCAAACAAGCAAATAGAAATATTTTTGTGTTTTTATTTTTTTGTAAAAGCAAATATAAATACAAGCAAAAAGTAGAACAAGTGATTGATAGTTTGTGTGAAGGGACCTCGTGCAAAGTTGGTGATGTCTCCCGGGCAACTGCATCAGAAATTCTTTCTGCTACTTGTGAGCTGCGTTGGGTTTTTCCCCGAAAAGGAAGGGTGAAGCAATATATAAGCGATAAGTATTTCCCTCAGTGAGAACCAATGTTATCGAACCAATAGGAGAACCATGATAACTTGCGTCAACAATACCTGCACACACAAAACCAAACACTTGCACCCAACGCGGGCAAGAGGGTTGTCAAGCCCCTTGAACTTGTTACTTGCAAAGATTACTTCTGATAGTGATAGATAGACAAATGTAAAAGTCAAATAAAAAGAAGTAAATAAATTACAGCAAGGTTTTTAGGTTTTTGTAATATGATTTGAATAGACTCGGGGGCCATAGTTCTCACTTGAGGCTTCTCTCTCGAACGCATAACATATGGTGGGTAGACAAATTACCGTTGGGCAATTGATAGAAAAGCGCATAGTTATGATGTTATTCATGGCAATGATCATGTATATAGGCATCACGTCAGTGACAAGTAGACCGAAACGATTCTGCATCTACTACTATTACTCCAGCAATCGACCGCTATCCATCATGCATCTATGGTATTAAGTTCATGACAAACAGAGTAATGCTTTAAGCAAGATGACATGATGCAGGCAAAGTAAATACAAGCAATATGTTCAAACCCCGTCGTTTCCCTTTGTAGCAACAATACAATACGTGTCTTGTCCCCTTATGTCACTGGGATATAGAGCACCGCAAGATTGAACCCACTACAATGCACTCCTCCCGCTGAAGATAAATTAATCTAGTTGGCCAAACCAAACCGATAGGTCAGATAGAATTGCAAAACCATAACAATCATGCATAATAGAATTCAGAGTAGACTCAGTTATTGTTCATGAATAATCTAAGCATAAACCCACAATTCATCGGTTCACAACACACGCACCGCAAAAGAAGATTACATCGGATAGATCATCGCGAAAATCACAAAGAACTTTGTATTGAAGATCAAAGAGAGAGAAGAAGCCATCTAGCTACTAGCTATGGACCCGTAGGTCTATGGTGAAATACTCACACATCATCATGGAGGCAGCAAGGTTGATGTAGACAGCCTCCGTGATGATTCCCCCTCGACAGAGTACCGAAAAATGCCTCCATATGGGATCGCGAAAGAACTGAGACTTGCGGCGGCGAAAAAATTGTTTCGGGGTGGCTCTCTAATATTTTTGGGATAATCGGGAATATATAGAAGTGGAATTAGGTCTGGAGGTGCCACGGGGGGGGGGGGGGCACGAGCCCAAGCATGGCACTGGACACTGAATTAAAAGGTTAGTCCCAAAAATGATATAAAATAGCATATAATTGCATATAAAGTATTCAAGATTGATAATATAATAGCATGAAACAATCAAAAAGTATAGATACGTCGGAGACGTATCAGCATCCCCAAGCTTAATTACTGCTCATCCTCGAGTAGGTAAATGATAAAAACAGAATTTTTGATGTGGCATGCTACCCAACATGTAATCTCTTTCAGGTGTAGATATTGAGAAACGATGAATCAGTTAACATTAACATAATAATATCCATGAACATAAGAAGCATAATAATTATTGTTTCAAAATATACGGTCATTAAAGAATGTTATCCCCTACTCGTTTTATCATATTAAGCATGGCATGACTCTGTCTTCACCGCATAAGTATAAATCATGAGCACCCCGGTGTCAAACCAGGCAATTGGATCGTACTTCTAACGCGCTTCGGCATTTTCAACTTCACGCAATACATGAGCGTGAGCCATGGATATAGCATATGGGTGGATAGAATATGGTGGTAGATATCAAAGGAGTCAAAAGGTGGTAAAGTCTCACATCAACTAGGCAAATCAACGGGATATGGAGATGCCCATCAATCGATATCGATGCGAGGAGTAGGGATTGTCATGCAACGGATGCACTAGAGCTATAGGTGTACGAAAGCTCAAATGAAACTAAGTGGGTGTGCATCCAACTTACTTGCTCATGAAGACCTCGGACATTTGAGGAAGCTGATACGTCCCAAACGTATCTACTTTTTCAAACACTTTTGCTCTTGTTTTGGACTCTAAATTGCATGATTTGAATGAAACTAACCCGGACTGACGTTGTTTTCAGCAGCACTACCATGGGGTTATTTTTTGTGCATAAATAAAAGTTCTCGGAATTGGTTGAAACTTTTTGGAGATTTTTATGAATATATAAAAAAATACTGGAATGAAGATCCACCGAAGGGGGGCCACCAGTTGCCCACAAGGCAACAGGGCGCTGCCACCCCCCAGGGCGTGCTCAGATGCCTTGTGGGACCCACATGGCTCCATTGACCCTAATCTCAAGCCTATAAATTCCTTTTCCCTGAGAAAAAATAGATAAGAAGTTTTCATTGCATTTTACTAGATGGAGCTACCGCCACCTCCTGTTCTTCCTCGGGAGGGATGATCTGGAGTCCGCTTGGGGCTCTGGAGAGGGGAATTCGTCGCCATCGTCATCACCAACCCTTCTTCATCAATAATTCCATGATGCTCACCACCGAGAGTGAGTAATTCCTTTGTAGGCTTGCTGGATGGTGATGGGATTAGATGAGATTTGCCATGTAATCGAGTCAATTTGTTAGGGCTTGATCCCTAGTATCCACTATGTTTCGAGATTGATGTTGCTATGACTTTGCTATGCTTAATGCCTGTCACTAGGGCCCGAGTGCCATGATTTTAGATCTGAACCTATTATGTTTCCATGAATATGAGAGTGTTTCGGATCCTATCTTGCAAGTTGTATGCAGCTATTCTGAGCTATGATCCGTAGACCCCAAAGTGACAGAAATTGGGATCATCTCCGGTGATGGTCGTAGTTTGCGGAGTTCATGTATTCACCATATGTTAATGCTTTGTTTCGGTTATCTATTAAAAGGAGGCCTTAATATCCCTTAGTTTCCCTTTAGACTCCGCTGCCACGTGAGGGTAGGACAAAAGATGTCATGCAACTTCTTATTATAAGCACGTATGACTATATTCGGAATATATGCCTACATTATATTGATGAATTTGAGCTAGTTCTATATCGCTCTAGGTTGTGACTGTTACATGATGAATGTCATCCAAATCAAATATCCATCACTGTTCACTTGCCTATGCTTTTCGCATATTGATCTCCGTTAAGTTACTTTCGCTACTGCTACTGTTACAATCACTACAATCTGTTATTTTCCGTTGTTTCCATTACTACTGTTACTGTGCTACTAAACACTTTGCCGCAGAAAAGGTATCTCCATGTGTGGTTGAATTGACAACTCAACTGGTGAGGCTCATAAATATTCTTTGGCTCCTCTTGTGTCGAATCAATAAATTTGGGTGAAATACTACCCTCGAGGACTGTCGCGATCCCCTATACTTGTGGGTTATCAAGACCTTTTTCTGGCGCCGTTGCCGGGGAGCATAGCTCTATTTACTAAGTCCACTTGGGATATATATTGATCACTATGAATAATCTGAAAGACACTACAACCAAGATCGTACCCTCTAGGACGAGGGCAGACAAGGAACTGCCATATAGCTCTGCACTTGATTCACCTTCTATTTTTAGTAAGCTTGTGACACCACCACCTGCTATTCAATCCGATATGTCACAAGTAATGGATGGTGCTACTTCTCTTTTAAATGAAACTTGTGATGATGCTACTACTATGCTAGATGAAACTAAACATGTGCCACTAGGTGAAATACTTGATGCCCATATTGCTAAAGCTAGAGAAATTGATACTACTGATGAAAATTATGATTCACCTATTATGTCTAGATCTCCTGTTAGAATAGAAATGTGTGATATACCTGATGGCTATGTTATGGATGTGGAGATATCTAGATAATTTCTTGCTTGTAATGATAGAGACGATCTTAAGAAACTACTGAGTAAAATGAAAGAAAAATCTATGAGGGAGAAAATAAAATATGATCCTAAGTTTGCTACTTCTCCCATATGTGTTACCGATAAGGACTATGAATTCTCTGTTGATCCTGAGTTAATTACTTTGGTAGAATCTTATCCTTTTCATGGCTATGAATCTGAAACTATTGTGGCACACCTTACCAAATTAAATGATATTGCCACCCTATTTGGTAATGAGGAAAAAATTTGCTACTACTATATACTTAAGCTTTTTACCTTCTCACTAAAGGGTGATGCTAAGAAGTGGTTTCTTACTCTCGCTCGTGATTGTGTGCGTAGTCCCGAGGATATGTTATATTACTTCTGTGAAAAATATTTTTCTGCTCATAAGAAACAAGCTGCTTTACAGGAAATATTCAACTTTGTGCAAATTGAAGAAGAGAATCTCCCTCAAGCTTGAGGAGGCTTCTCCAATTACTTAAAGCTTTGCCTGATCATCATCTTAAGAAAACTGAAATACCTGATATCTTTTATAATGGACTAACCGATGCTTCTAGGGACTACCTAGATAGTTGTGTTGGTTGTGTTTTCAGGGAACAAACTATTGGGCAAGCTGAAGAACTATTGAATAATATTTTGAAGAATGCTAATGATTGGACACTTCCTGAACCACCTCCTGAAACAATTACGAAGAAGAGAGGTATTATATTCCTCAGTCCAAAAGATATGCAAGAAGCCAAGAAATCTATGAAAGAAAAGGGTATTAAAATTGAAGATGTCAAACATTTACCACCTATTGAAGAAATACATGAACTTGATATCCCTACACATGTAGCAGAGGTAAATTCTCTTCGTAGATACGATGAGGGTGATATACCTTACAATAAAACTGCTAGTCAATGCATGGATGAATTTGATAATTACATTGTTAAGCAAGAACATTTCAATATGTATGTTAAGGATCAATTAAAACGAAATGCCATGATGATTGATCGATTGAGTGACTTGATGTTTAGAATTGCTAATTATGTTAGAGGTGTAAACATTCATCCATGGTTCATACTCAGTTAGAACAACTTGCTAAGTCACAAAATGATTTCCTTACCAAAGTGAATAATAAATTGAATGATCATGTTGTTAGAGTTATGACTAGAGGGGGTAAGATGATACAAGAACACCTTTATCCTGAAGGAAATCCTAAAAGGATTGAGCGGGATTCTCAAAACATTGATAATGATACATCTAGTTCATCTGAAAGGAAAACAAAACGATAGCACTTTGAATGATTCTAGTGAACCTGTGGTAGAAGAACCTTCTGAGAATCATAATGATGTTTCTATTTTTGATGCTGAGACATGATCTGGTAGTGACCATACACCTAGTGATAATGAAAATGAAGATGTTCATGTTGATGCTCAACCAAATAATGATAAAGAACTTGATAATGAGGTGGAAATAGAACCTGCAGCCGATCTTGATAACCCACCTCCTAAGAATAAACGTTATTAGAAGAGTGAGTTCATTGCTAGAAAACATGGTAAAGAAAGAGAGCCAAGGGTTCAAAAACCCATGTCATTCCCTCGTAAGCCTTCTAAAAATAAGGACGAGGAAGAGTTTGAGTGCTTTGTTGAAATGCTTAGTCCAGTCTTTTTGTGAACACGTTTGACTGGTATTTTAAAGATGGCTCCTTATGCAAAATACATGACACATATTGTTGCTAATAAAAGAAAGATACCTGAAGCTGAGATTTCCACCATGCTTGCTAATTAGTCTTTTGAGGGTGGAGTGCCTAATAAATTGGGAGATCCATTGATACATACTATACCTTGCTCCATTGAACGAAGTTATGTTAAAACTGCTTTATGCGATTTAGGAGCTGGTGTTAGTGTTATGCCTTCCTCTTTATATAAAAGACATGATTTGAATAAGCTTACACCTACTGAAATATCTTTGCAAATGGCTGATAAATCCACTTCTATACCTACTGGGATTTGTGAGGTTGTCCCCGTTGTTGTTGCAAATGTTACTATCTTAACGGACTTTGCTGCTCTTGATATGCCCGAGGACGACAACATGTCGATTATCCTTGGTAGACCCTTTTTGAATACTGCATGGCCTGTTATTGATTGTAACAAAAGCAATGTTACTTTTCATGTCAACGGAAATTAGCACACGGTATACTTTTTGAAGAAACGAAGTGTGGTGAATAATATCAATTCTATTGAACAAATAGCAACAATCACTATTGGGGAGTTCAAAATTCCTCTCCCCACTGTCAAGAAGAGATATGATATTCTCATTATTGGGGAAATGCATATCCCCATTGAGGTAACCTAGTATCATACGAAGATTTTTTGGTTTCATGTCAATCAAAAAAGGTTCGTTAATAAGACTTGATCAACCTTATTAATGGATTCTTTTTTAGAAGCATGTGGATGATAAATTTAGTAAGCACAACCTTCTGTAACCTTAGTTTGCTCTATGTTATTTGTAGTTTAATAAAGTAAAATGCCATGATTATCCTGTTTTCTGAATTAACCGTGCAATAAAAAATGACCCAAAATAAAAGTGCTCAGAATGTCATAAAAAATTGCATGGTTTTTTCTGGAATATTTAAGAATTTTTGGAACTAAACACATCCCAGGGGGTGCCCCTGTTGCTCCGCGACCACCCCCCTGGGCACGCCAAGATGCCTTGTGGGTCCCACGAGACCCCACTCACTTAGTATTTCAACCCACTTCATCTCTTACCTCTAGAAAACATTCTTGGTTGCTCTCTCTCTCTCATGTTCTTGCTCCCAAACCTGAGATTTTGATCTCTTTGCTCGGAGCTTCATTTCCGAAACTGTTTTGAGGGATTGCCCCTTGGTATGTGACTCCTCCATTGCTCGAATTAGTTTTTTGCTTTAGTGGATTATATTTTGCTTATTTTGCTACTTTTGGTGCTACTGAAAGTGAGCTTGCATGTTGAATTCTTTGAGCTCCAAGTAGTTTGAATGCTCTATATAGCCTCTAGACATCCATATGAGTAGTTGCTATCAATATTATAAAGTTTTGTTGACATAATTTTGTGGTCCAAAAATTCCAAAAATTTGTGCTTAGGAAAATGAACATCTTTAGGAGACGTTCTTCAAGCCAGAGTGCCAAGGGAATCATTGGGGATGCCCAGGACCGCGACCTTAACATTTCGTGTAGGGCGGAGGTTCGACCGTGCGAGTGGCCACACAATGTCTTCATGATCAAAGCCGGGTTTCACCAAGAGTTCATGCAATTTGTTGCAAACGCCGGGTTGACCGACTTCCTCGCAGAGGAGTATGATCAATACCACACCCTTACAATTCCTTTGTGCAAAATTTCCATTTCTTGCATAGGCTTGATATTCCCATGGCACGCTTTGATTTATATGTTGAACATCATGAGATACCGCTTACTGAGTTCTGTCTGATATGTTTGATTCCCTCTGATGGGGAATTAAGAGAGCCGCGACCGGAGGAGTTCGAGAACTTTCTCCATACTTTAAGTTTGGGAGAACGTAGGAGCGTGTTGAGAGCCAGAGCTACTAGCTTGTATTTTCCTGTTGTGCACTACTTTGCTTTATTAATAGGGAAATGTTTGACTGCTAGGGAGGAAGGTGGCATGCTCAGTGACCCTGACCTCGCCATTTTACGTCATGCACTTTTCAATGACAATACTTATAGCTTAGGAGCTATCATTGCACGCCGCTTGCACACTAATAGGACTAGGGGTAAAGTTCATGGTGGTATTTATGCAACTCACTTGGCGAAACATTTTAATGTTAATATACGCCACAATGATTACTTGCTTCCTAAGGTTTATCTGGATCACCAGGCTATGATAGATCACCACTTTATCGATAACCCTGAGCCTCCTCACCACATTCGCTATAACTTGGTATTTAGCGAGAATACTCACGATATTATTGTGTTCCCTGTACCTTCTTTGTTTGACTCTCATGCCAGGCATGGATATGTCATCATGCCACCGAACATCATCGCTTACCGAAACGAGTTGGCCTCAGTGGAGAACGAGGCCCAGGCTTGGGACGCTTGAGTGCCTCCGCCTAGCCACTTCCCCACTGGACCCGATGGCTACTATGGATGGTGATTACCAAGCTAGTCCTAAAGCCTAAGCTTGGGGGGTATGTATTTCTCATCGACATTACACTCATGTGCCACATTTCATTCCAACTGTCGGTGTTCATCCTCATACATTGTATATCCATGTTAGTCTTATTTTCGCTTTCTTTTGTGTGTTTGAAAAAAACTTTAGAAAACCCACAAATATTTCTGGCTTCTTTTCAGTTCTTTTTTACTTGTTTAATTAGATTGCATCATTAAAAGAAAACACAAAAAGATTTCTCGTTCTTTTTCTTATTTGTTTGGAGCTCTCCAACAACAACAACAACAACAACAACAACAACAACAAAGCCTTTAGTCCCAAACAAGTTGGGGTAGGCTAGAGGTGAAACCCATAAGATCTCGTGACTGACGTGGCTTGAGACTGCATCGGTATTTCCCCAAAGAGGAAGGGATGATGCAGCACAGCGACGGTAAGTATTTCCCTCAGTTATGAAACCAAGGTTATCGAACCAGTAGGAGGATCACCAACACCCAATAAGCAGCACCTGCACACAAACAACAAATACTTGCAACCCGACGCGAAAGAGAGGTTGTCAATCTCACTACGGTAATAAGATAGATTAGGTAGTGATAGATAGGAGAGATAGATCTCTCAAGAACACAAATAAAAAGAGCAAATATGCAGCAATATATTTTTGGGTTTTTTGTTTTGTAGATATGAAAACAAAGAGTGCAAAAAACGTAGATCAGAAAGCAATATGATGGAAAAGTAGACCCGGGGGCCGTAGGGTTCACTAGTGGCTTCTCTCATGAGTATAGCGCACGGTGGGTGAACAAATTACTGTTGGGCAATTGATAGAAAATTGAATAGTCATGACGATATCCAAGGCGATGATCATTATATAGGCATCACGTCCAAGATAAGTAGACCGACTCCTGCCTGCATCTACCACTATTACTCCACACATCGACCGCTATCCAGCATGCATCTAGTGTATTAAGTTCATGGAAAAATGGAGTAAAGCAATAAGAACAATGACATGATGTAGACAAGATCTATTCATGTAGGAATAGACCCCATCTTGTTATCCTTAATAGCAACGATACATGCGTGTCTTGCTGCCCCTTCTGTCACTGGGAAAGAACACCGCAAGATCGAACCCATCACAAAGCACCTGTTCCCATGGCAAGAAAAATCGATCTAGTCGGCCTAACTAAACCAAAGATTCGAAGAAGAAATACGATGCTATAAGCAATCATGCATATAAGAGATCAAAGAAGACTCAAATAATATTCATGGATAGAAACTGATCATGAACTCAAAATTCATCGGATCCCAACAAACACACTGCAAAAGTTTACATCAAATAGATCTCCAAGAGACCATTGTATTGAGAATCATAAGAGAGAGAGAAGAAGCCATCTAGCTACTGCCTACGGACCCGTAGGTCTATGGTGGACTACTCACGCATCATCGGAGAGGCACCTATGAAGAAGGTGAACCCCTACGTGATGGTGTTTAGATTGGATCTCGCGGTTCTGGAACTTGCGGCGGCTGGAATTGTGTTTCATCGACTCCCTTAGGGTTTTCCGAATATTTGAGAATTTATAGGCATCAGAGGCGGTTCAGAGGGGGCCCGAGGTGGGTACAACCCACCAGGCCGCGCCAGGGGGCCCCTGGTGAGGGAGTCCAGGATTAAGGGGTCCTCGGGCGGCCGACCTATTTCTCATGGGCCGGACTCATGGGCCACACGCTGAGGATGGAGTCGATCGAAGGCTCCATCAACAGAGGAGAGATCACAGGAGCGGTGTCATGTTTGTCAAGTTGAAGATGGTAGATTAAGCTTGTTTTTTCCCTCTGGTGGGCAACCGACCATGTGTAACCCTAATGACCCCTGGTGTCTATATAAACCGGAGGGTTTTAGGTTGTAGGGCAGAGAAACTCATCTAGGGTTTTAGCTAGTCGATCTCGAGGTAGATCAACTCTGTAACCTTCATACTTTCAATATAATCGAGCAGGACGTAGGGTTTTACCTCCATAGGAGGGCCCGAACCTGGGTAAACATCGTCTCCTTCGTCCCCTTGTTACCATCGATCATAGTCTCATAGCTCGGGACCCCCTACCCGAGATCCGCCGGTTTTGACACCGACATTGGTGCTTTCATTGAGAGTTCCGCTGTGATCACCGAAAGAATCGATGGCTCATCTTCTCATCAGCCTTGGCGTCTATGCCCAGGATACCCCTGTCCCTGGACAGACCCCCGCAGGCGACGACGCTCTGTCGCGTGCTGATCCGACTGACCATCTTGGCCAGATCGGAAGTTTCTTCCCCGGTCAAGAAATCAGATTCGGGAACCTAGAGTTCGCCGCTGATTCACGGGGAGAACTCGTTTGGATAAGGCCCTCAACTCCCAAGGAGAAGCCCATAGAATCCGATGCGTTGACGTCGGAGGCATCGGGCGTCGCTTCCAAGGTGGCCTCTCCCCTCGGGCCGTCTAGCACGCCCAGCCCCGTCGATACGCACGGATCCGTCGTGACCGAACATAACCCGGATTCGCCTTCGAACGATCCTAGGGCCACGGCACCGCAGACCGGCCCCGTGCGCTTCGGCAACGCATACCCAGCCGACATCTCGTCCTTGAACGAGCTACTGGATCGGATTCGAACCTTCGGTCTGGTCAACCACCACCAGACCCCGGTTTATGACCGGATCGGGCTTAAAACAGATGACAGGGAGATTCGCTCTCCCTCGGTCACTCACTTAGTCGCCACCGTCGAGTGTCAGGCCGGAGGCTCATCCCCCCAACAACCAAAGCTAAAAACAGTTTATATCCCGGTCTCCGATCATCAAGATCCCTCGGACAACCCAGACTCGGGAGTTCGCTCCAAAAGTAGTTCGGGATCGATTCCCGATCTTGCGCGCAACCCGAGCCTACGCCGAACCCCGATGTTTAGGACTCACGTCATGGCGCGGAGTCAAAATTTTCCCACCCGCCACCCAAGTCGAGCACTCGTGCATCGCAGGAGAGTCCAAGTCTTCGGACTTACGGGACGTCAAACAATTACCAGGGGAGTCGGTTCACCACTTTTGGGCCAGACTCCTCCTCGTCAGAGACAGAGTACCAGGCTCTAGTAACCAGGAGATAATGGCAACTTTCAGTCGCAATTGCCATGATGAAGGGATCCTTAATGCCCTATCCCGGCGACACGTTCGCAGCTTCACCGAGTTATCGGACCTGGTACAGAAATACTGTGCCATGGAAAGCACCTGGCAAGCCGAACAGCTACTCGCGAAACCAGACTTTACCGAACACTCTATAGGAGATCGGAAAAAGAGGATACCCCCGAAGCGGCTAGCCGAACACGAACCCGCCGAAAAGAGAAATAGACCCCCTACGGGGGCCAGAACCGTCCTTGATGGACTGTTGGACAAACCATGCCCTATACATTCTGTATTGCTGAACACAAACCCGACTCACAGCCTTAGATCTTGCTGGGTCGTCAGGCAGGTCGCAAAAAGTGGAGAAGTCATTCTCCAGGACAAACCGCCGATCAGGCGCCGCACAATGCCACGGGAATACAATGCGGAAGTCCTGACGATCTACGAAACATTCCCCTCTAGGAATAGGAGGAAAAGAGCTCTTAGAGAACTCGAACAGGTCTACTATGTGGCAGCAGCAAGTCCATGGGCAGACACACCAATCACCTTTGGAACCACTGACCAGCCAACCATCCGTCCCGGTCGAATACCGGCCGCACTGGTCCTAAACCCCATAGTCGACGGTTTTAGGCTACAGAAGGTACTAATGGATGGTGGCGGTGGTTTGAACCTCATCTACGAAGACACCCTGAAAAAAATGCAGTTCGACCGATCTCGCATCGAGCATAGCAACGCAACCTTCCAGGGGATCATCCCTGGGAAAGAGGCGCGTTGTTCAGGACGTGTCACCCTTGACGTAGTGTTCGGCACGCCCGACAACTACCGATTCGAAGAACTTCTCTTCCATATCGTGCCCTTCCCCAGTGGCTACCACACTCTGTTGGGGCGTGAAGCCTTCACAAAATTCCAGGCTATACCCCATTACGGGTATATGAAGCTCAAGATGCCAGGCCCAAACGGGGTAATCACAATTGCCAGTGATCCAAGTACAGCCCTTCGAGCCGAAAACAAAACAACAACGCTTGCCCTCAAGGCACTAGCTGAGACCTTTGCTACAGAGGAATTGACCGCACTCCGGTCAACAGTGGATAAGGGCGATGTAATCCTTAGTAAAAGGCCCAAACCCACGTCCTTTAAACCTGCAAAAGAAATTGTTAAATTTCAAGTACACCCAACGGACCCTAGTAAAACAGCGTCCATCGGAGCTCAGCTGGACCCCACGGTGGACGAAGCGCTGTGAGCATTCTTAAAAGAAAATTGGGACATCTTCGCCTGGCATCCTTCCGATATGCCAGGAATCCCACGGCGACTGGTAGAACATAGTCTGAATATCATCCCAGGCTTTAAGCCCGTCAAACAGACTTTGCGCCGCTTTTTCGAACCCAAACGACAAGCTATGGGTGAAGAACGAGCCAAACTGCTAGAGGCCGGATTCATACGGGAGATCAAACACCCCGAATGGTTGGCGAATCTAGTGATGGTACCAAAGAAAGATAAATCTTGGCGGTTGTGCGTCGACTTCAAAGACCTTAACAAGGCCTGCCCCAAGGACCCTTTCCCCCTACCACGCATAGACCAGATCATTGATGCCACAGCCGGTCATGATTCACTGTGTTTCCTCGACGCTTACTCCGGATACCATCAGATCAAAATGAAGGAATCCGATCAAGCCGCAACCGCATTCATCACCCCATACGGGCCATTCTGCTTCAACACAATGCCTTTCGGGCTAAAAAACGCTGGGGCTACATACCAGCGCATGATCCAGACCTGTCTCGAAAAATAGGTTGGTAAAACAGTCGAGGCATACGTGGACGATGTGGTCATTAAAACCAAACACGTCAGCCAGTTGATCGACGACCTAAGGCAAATCTTCGCCAGCTTACGCGAGTACGATATACGACTCAATCCGGAGAAATGTGTCTTCGGAGTCCCTGCTGGTAAACTGCTCGGATTCATCGTTTCCCATAGAGGAATAGAAGCAAATCCGGCTAAGATCCGCGCCCTATCGGAACTTGCAATTCCCACAGAGCTCAAGCATGTCCAAAAACTGGCGGGCTGCGTGGCGGCGTTAAGCCGCTTTATCTCCCGCCTCGGTGAAAAGGCTTTACCACTCTACAGGCTGCTGAAACGAACCAACAATTTTGTATGGACCGACGAAGCAGTTGCCGCGTTAGAGGAAATTAAAACACTACTGGGAAGCAACCCCATACTCACAACACCAGGCGCTGGCGAACCAATGTTATTATACATATCGGCCACCAACCAGGTGGTTAGCGCAGTGCTCGTCGTCGAACGAGAGGAGGAGGGTCACAAAATCCGGATACAAAAGCCGGTCTACTATGTGTCAGAAGTGCTAACGCAATGCAAGTCCAGATACCTGCATTACCAGAAGATAGCCTATACAGTATTCATGGCATCGCGAAAACTAAGACACTATTTTCAAGAGTGTTCGGTCACGGTGGCCTCCGAAGTACCCCTGAATGATATAATCAATAACAGGGACGCCACCGGCCGCATAGCCAAATGGGCCATTGAACTCCTCCCTTTCGAAATCGCCTACAAGGCACGACGAGCTATTAAATCTCAGGTTCTGGCAGATTTCCTCGCCGAATGGACGGAGGCCGAGCTCCCCAGGGAATATAGCACATACTCCCATTGGACGATGTACTTCGACGGATCCAAAACACTGGCCGGACTGGGGGCTGGAGTTATTCTCACATCCCCCACAGGCGACAACATCCGATACGTGTTACAAATCATGTATGCCGATTCCAACAATGCGGACGAGTACGAAGCACTTTTGCATGGTCTTCGGATGGCAGCTTCAATGGGTATACAACGGCTGGAGGTACGGGGAGACTCCAACTTGGCCATCTCTCAAATCAACGGCGAATTTGATGCCAAAACCCCGAAGATGGCGGCTTATAGAAACGTCGTTCTTAAAATATCCGCACGGTTCGAGGGGCTGGAATTCCACCACGTTGCTAGAGACAACAACCAGGCCGCTGACATACTGGCCCGTATGGGGGCCAAACGCGACCCCGTCCCAAAAAACACCTTCCTTGAATGGCTCTTCAAGCCGTCGGTGGTTTGGCAGGACGACAATAAGGGCGCCGGATCCATCAGCGCGGAAGAAGTTGTTCACCCTATAAACGAACCAGACGATCAAATCATCGGTGGCTCCGTAATGGACGAAACGCCTTCGGCTCATGAGGTCATAGCAATAATTGCACCATGGACCGAGCCCTTCCTCGCCTACCTTCTTCGCCAATAACTCCCCAATGACCAGACAAAGGCGAGACGCATAATTCGTCGATCCAAGGCCTATAAAGTCCACGAGGGTGAGTTATACAAGAAAAGCACCACCGGAGTACTCCAACGATGCATATCTGAGGAAGAAGGAAGGCAGCTTTTGGCCGAAATCCACGCAGGAATGGGCGGCCATCATGCCGCGGCAAGGGCCTTAGTAAGCAAGGCCTTCCAGGCTGGTTTCTGTTGGCCCACCGCTCGAGCGGACGCCCAGTCGCTGGTCCAACACTGCGTGGGATGCCAACTTTTTGCAAATCAAAGTCACATGCCCCCAACGGCTCTTCGGACTATTCCGATTACTTGTCCTTTTGCGGTCTGGGGGCTGGACATGGTCGGACCACTTAAAGGAGGGACCAAGAAGAATAAATACCTACTGGTCATGGTGGATAAGTTCACCAAATTGATCGAAGCAATACCTGTCAAGTCAGCCAAGTCCGGACCAGTAATCGACTTTATATCCGGCGTGGTACACCGTTACGGCGTCCCCCACAGTATAATAACGGACAATGGATCCAACTTCACCGCCCAAGAGGTGAAAGACTGGTGCACAAAGATAGGCATCAAGCTCGACTACGCATCAGTATATCACCCACAGACTAATGGACAAGTCGAACGGGCCAACGGCCTCATCATGAGTGGTATTAAACCTCGTCTGGTCCGATCTCTCCATGAGTCCGACTGCCATTGGGTGGAGGAGCTCGATTCCGTCCTATGGGGCCTGCGTACTACCCCGAACCGATCAACGGGATACACACCGTTCTTCATGGTCTACGGGGCAGAAGCGGTCCTTCCCTGTGATATAATTCACGATGCACCAAGGGTGCGCATGTACGAAGAAAAGGAGGCCGAGTTAGATCGGCAGGACGACTTGGACGCCTTAGAAGGAGAGCGTGACATAGCTCGGGCTCGCTCTGCTTTTTATCAACAACAGGCCCGGCGTTACCAGAGCTGGGAGGTCAGGGAAAAAGCGTATAATGTGGGTGAACTCGTCTTACGGCTCCCCGAGAAGCAGAAGCACAAGCTCAATCCCAAATGGGAGGGCCCCTTCATAATCGACGAAGTACTCGCAGGAGGGGCTTATCGTCTTCGAAGCCCGGCAGATAACCGCCTCGAACCACACCCATGGAACGCAGCTCGTCTTCGGCGTTTTTACGGCTAGACCGGTGTCGTCATACTTTTATACCCTCCTTTTTCTGTTTTTCTTTTCCTTTTTCATTTTCCTCCCCTTCCAACTTGATTTTTGGCAGGTTCGGACTTTCTCTCTCCCCAAAGTCTATGTTCGGCTAAACCGAGCTCGTGTTAAGTTTTCCGGCATACATTCTTAAATGTTAGACCCGAACAAAACACCTGGGGGCTTCTTCCCGAAGCCGATGACTATACATTTTGAGCATCTATTCACATTTCCTGTGTATGCATGTTTCCCTTGTTGATTTTTAAGCCATTATATGCACCAATTCGAACTAAGATCTTTGACAAGCTGGGTTGCCTCGCTCCTGTGTTTACCCTCTACATTCCCGATTGTTCGGCTAGAGGGTAAATGGAGCACCTCTGCGATTGCTACGACCGGGTTATCCGGATACGTACCTCAGATGGGTCAAGCCAAAAGCTAGCTATCTTTAGTAGAAAATTGGTCGGCTACGACGGAAACAACGAACATACGATGGTTGTTATCACCATTACACTGCCTTTTTCTCTTAAAATGGTCATTAGCCGCATACTAACAATATACGGCCTTACTATTCACGATTTACGTGACAACCTAAAGAAAGGTATCGATAGTGGTACTATTTTCTTTGGAAGATGTTTCTTACGTTCAGCAGTAATATAACATATCTCCTTGTGCATCTACTGTCTGTTCGCACCAAATGGCTGGATTGCCTGGTTCCTCGAAAGGATTCCCTTTATCAAGGGATATTTTATAAGGAACACTCCCGCGCTCTTAGCGCGAGAGGTCGAAGCCGATGGCCGGTTAAGACAAGGTTCACAGCACAGACGGAGCAATTTTTTCCGATTCAAAGTACATAGTTACATTGAATCACACATCGGGCTGCCGGTCGAGATTGTCTATCAAGGCATCCAGGGCGCAATCTTCTTGTGAGAGACGAGCGGCAGGCATCACTTGGTCATACACCTAGTGAAGCGGCACTTCCTGCCCATCAGGCCCCGCTGGCCCAACCCGAGCCATATGCTCGGGGTTAAGACCGATGTATCGAGTCTTAATCATCGCCCACGCCTCTCGAGCTCCCCCCCGGCAAGCCGATGTCTTCCACAGCTCGAACCGACTCCGGGCTCCCTTGAACCGATCAGCTAGTTCGGTCATCCCTTCTGGAGGCTTCTCGGCAGGCCATAGCACTTTTATCATGCTCTTCATAGCCTTTCGAGCCCGCTCATGAATGGCGGACAGTTCCTTCAGAAGGCTCCCCCGGTAGGATCCGATCTCTTCTTCAGGACGCCCGGTTAGGAGACCTACACATACAACAAGGCATGTACATTAAACTTTATGTCGGAAAAACACCCTTTCGACGTCACAGTCACACTTACCAAACATGCCCCTTTGTAATTTTTGGTTCTCTTCTTGGGTCTGGGCCAATTGAGTCTTTAAACACTCAATTTCGTTGGCCTGCTGCTTGTTTTCCACCTGGAGGCATTTCTTCTCCTCTAGGTTTCGCTGCAACGAAAGGCAGCCGGCCTCATGCTGGGACTCGGCGTACCTCTGAGATTCTCGGGCTGCATCTAAATCTTTTTGCAATTGCCCTATAGATTCAGCTGCTAAAAAGTACCCTCGCGTCAGCAGGGAATAATGTACTAAGATCAGCAGAATGGATATACTCACCATGCGCCTCCCGGGTAAATTTATTCACTTGTTCAAGTTCGGCCTCCACGGCTTCCACCCGTGTTCGGCTCGCCTCTAATTCATTGGCCAGCTGCTCGTTCTGCTGCCTTGAGACCTGCATCATCCACGAAACAATATGAGGACCCTTAACTCGGTCGTCCCGACCAATTCAAGGCTCGGGGGCTACTGGGTTCACATAAATGTTCGGATTCTCAAAATCAATTACTTACCTTCAGACTGGATGATATCAGTTTCACGGTTTCTCCAAGCCTAGCTCGGGCTGCTCCGATGTGCGCGTCCACCGAGCATAGAGCATTGAACTCTTGTTCGGAAAACGCCGGGTCGCGCAGGGCTTCTCGTCGCCACCGGTGGTTCATTGCACTTTCAACTTCGGATTTAGTGACTGAAACCGCGTCTTCGGAATCTTCGGGGGCCGGATTGCCCACAGGAGCCTCCGTCGCAGGTACGGCATGAGCAGAGGATCTTGACTCATGAATATTGT
Organism: Elymus sibiricus; assembly: GCA_039707655.1. Taxonomy (NCBI): domain Eukaryota; kingdom Viridiplantae; phylum Streptophyta; class Magnoliopsida; order Poales; family Poaceae; genus Elymus; species Elymus sibiricus. The sequence goes on from CM077669.1 coordinate 128,265,775, forward strand.
TAGGCCATTCGGCAGCGTCCTCGACAGAAGATGGTTGTACTTATTTCCTGAGTATTTCAACATGAGATCTTTCGGTAGATCCTGTCGATTGTAATAGCGACAGATTAAGTGGCCGGGCAAAGTACCTTTGCGGTGGACGAGTGGTCGGTGCCGTCTCCATGGCTGACTCACATAAAGGGATCCTATCAATGACCAGTTCAGGAGTCGTTGCTGCAGCCGACGTTTGTCGCGAGGACCTACGACGCTTGGGAGCGGAGGCCGGCGCATTCGGGTCGGTGAAAGGCGTTCTCCTTTTACGAGAAGGATTTTTCTTTTTGCCTGTGGTGGAGGAAGGGAGTGATCCGGGGTGATCGGCTATGATAGCCACCTTGGAGCGATCAAGGCCCTCTGGTAAAAGACCTCGTCTTCATACTCAATGGACAACTCTGGATCATCATGGAACCCTAGGTCGTCGTCACGAGAATAGCTCTCCGGTTGGGGGGCCGGACACTTGATTGTCTCGGCAAAGCTCCTCCATTCCTGTTTGTGCGGATCAAAGGCTTTGGTCAAAAAGGGCAAATAGAAAATCAAACATAGGATGCAAGATCGAAAGGCTTACCCATTCGATGGGGTTGTAGCTCGAGTAGCCCTCCTTGACTAGCGGCCGAACAAAGTCTTCTTTTTCTCCTTTGTATAAATCGGCAAGTGCGGCTGCTAATTGATACGTCTCCAACGTATCTATAATTTTTGATTGTTCCATGCTATTATATTATCTGTTTTGGATGTTTTATATGCATTAATATGCTATTTTATATTATTTTTGGGACTAACCTATTAACCTAGAGCCTAGTGCCAGTTTCTGTTTTTTCCTTGTTTTTGAGTATTGCAGATAAGGAATATTAAACGGAGTCCAAACGGAATAAAATCTTTGCGATGATTTTTCTTGGACCAGAAGAAACCTACCAGACTTGGAGATGAAGGCAGGAGACCTGCCGGGAGGTCACAAGCCTGCAGGGCGCGCCCTAGGGGGGGCGCCCCCTAGCTTGTGGCCCCACGGCAGCCCTCCTAACCCTATTCTTCGGCCTATAAATTCCCAAATATTCCCTGAATACTAAAGAGAGCCACGAAAATACTTTTCCGCCGCCGGAAGCCTCTGTTCCCGTGAGATCCAATCTTGGAGCCTTTTCCGGTAATCTGCCGGAGGGGGATTCGATCACGGAGGGCATCTACATCAACTCCATTGCCCCTCCGATGATGCGTGAGTAGTTTACCACAGACCTTCGGGTCCATAGCTACTAGCTAGATGGCTTCTTCTCTCTCTTTGTTCTTCAATACCATGTTCTTCATGATCTTCATGGAGATCTATCCGATGTAATACTCTTTTGCGGTGTGTTTGTCGAGATCCGATGAATTGTGGGTTTATGATCAGATTATCTATGAATATTATTTGAATCTTCTCTGAATTCTTATATGCATGATTTCATATCTTTGCAAGTCTCTTCGAGTTATTGGTTTGGTTTGGCCAACTAGATTGGTAGGTCTTGCAATGGGAGAAGTGCTTAGTTTTGGGTTCAATCTTGCGGTGTCCTCACCCAGTGACAAAGTAGGGGTGGCGAGGCACGTATTTGTATTGTTGCCATCGAGGATAAAAAGATGGGGTTTTCATCATATTGCTTGAGTTTATCCCTCTACATCATGTCATCTTACCTAATGCGTTACTCTGTTCTTCATGAACTTAATACTCTAGATGCAGGCAGGAGTCGGTCGATGTGTGGAGTAATAGTAGTAGATGCAGAATCATTTCGGTCTACTTGACACGGACGTGATGCCTATATGCATAATCATTGCCTTGGATATCGTCATAACTATGCGCTTTTCTATCAATTGCTCGACATTAATTTGTTCACCCACCGTATTATTTTCCTTCATGAGAGAAGCCTCTAGTGAAACCTATGGCCCCCGGGTATATTTTCCATATTATATTTTCAGATCTATAAACCAAAAGTGCCAAAAATACTTTGCTGCAATCTTTTTACTTTTGTTTTACTTTTCATTTTAGCAATCTTTTATATCTATCTCTATCAGATCTCATCCTAGCAAATAACCATGAAGGGATTGACAACCCCTTTATAGCGTTGGGTGCAAGAGTTTGATTGTTTGTGTAGGTGCGAAGATTGGGGACTTGCTTGTATCTCCTACTAGATTGATACCTTGGTTCTCAACAACTGAGGGAAATACTTTTCTACTTTGCTGCATCACCCTTTCCTCTTCAAGGGTAAACCAATGCAAGCTCAAGAAGTAGAACTAATGCCGCTTGATCCACAGGACCCAGCCGTCGGGAGCGAGTGGTGTCGCTTGTTCCGTTGTAGCACCACAAAGGATGTATCCTTTGTTGAACGGGTTGAACGCACCTGGTGATGGCGGCGGCCATCACGTCAATCATGGTCAGCCTGTGGTGAGCCAGCATCCTAACGCGGGCAGCCAAACGTTGTACTTCAGCATCGTCCTCTTGGGATGAGCTCTTTGGACGCCAGTTGAACCTTTTCTTTAAAGGGGCGTTGGAATATTCGGGCAAACCCCTTCGAGCTGGATCGAATAGGGGGACGTTCTCGATGTAAAACCATTCCGAAGACCACTCTTCGGACTCTTTCTTCGGCGTCCCCGCAGGATATCCCGTCCCGGCTATGCGACATACTTTGGCTCCCCCAACCTCCCGAATTGTCTCACCACGGGTACGGGGAACGAGGCAAAAATACTTCCTCCATAGTCCAAAGTGAGCCTCGCAGCCCAGGAACATCTCGCAAAGGGCGACGAAGCCCGAGATGTGCAGGATAGACCCTGGGGTGAGATGATGGAGCTGGATCCCGTAGAACTCCAATAACCCCCTAAGGAAAGGATGGATGGGAAACCCTAGGCCCCGCAGGAGGAAAGGCACGAAGCATACCCGCTCTCCCTTGTGAGGATTTGGGAAGTTCTCCGCGAAGGCTTCGTGGTTGTAAGAAGTCAGACCGGCGCGAGTAGCCGCCAGATCCGAGGAAGGAAGATATCCTTGGGTCTCGAGGTCGCGCAGCCGAAGGAGGGATATGGAACAGCTTGCCCAGTCCCCGGGGAGGGTGCCGTAAGGGCGCGAGGAAGAACTGGGGGCGCTCGCCATGTTTTTTGGTGGTCTCTCGCTTGAAGTTTTCTCCGAGGGGGAAGAAGGGGAAGGTGTGGCCTAGACCGCGATTCCGTTTGTTTAAATGAAAAGTACCTCCTTTGTGAGGAGGGCAATCTTGTAAAAAAACGCCGGACCGCTCGCCTCCCCTCGGTTCACGAGGGTCGAGGAGCGCTGGGAGTTATTACGGTGGGTCCCGCAAGTTCTCGGCGTTTGAAGATTTACCGATAACAGAGTGGTTGATGAACAAGAAGGGATAGAGGGACTCGCCTCGCAAGCCGAAGACTTCGACGTGCAGGACTGTCCGGATAATATACCTCCGTATTGGAGGGTAGTCCGGGGGCTACTGAGGGAGTCCAGGATTAAGGGGTCCTCGGGCGGCCGGCCTATTTCTCATGGGCCGGACTCATGGGCCACATGCTGAGGATGGAGTCGATCGAAGGCTCCGTCAACAGAGGAGAGATCACAGGAGCGGTGGTGTGTTTGTCAAGTTGAAGATGGTAGATTAAGCTTGTTTTTTCCCTCTGGTGGGCAACCGACCATGTGTAAACCCTAATGACCCCTGGTGTCTATATAAACCGGAGGGTTTTAGGTTGTAGGGCAGAGAAACTCATCTAGGGTTTTAGCTAGTCGATCTCGAGGTAGATCAACTCTGCAACCTTCATACTTTCAATATAATCGAGCAGGACGTAGGGTTTTACCTCCATAGGAGGGCCCGGACCTGGGTAAACATCGTCTCCTTCGTCCCCTTGTTACCATCGATCCTAGTCTCACAGCTCGGGACCCCCTACCCGAGATCCGCCGGCTTTGACACTGACACCCCCTCGGGCTTCTTCTCCGGTACTTCTTTGTCCCATCGGGTGTCTTCTGGTCCAGAAAAAATCTCCAAAAAGTTTCGTCGCGATTGGACTCCGTTTGGTATTTATTTTCTGCGAAGTAAAAAACAAGCAAAAACAGCAACTGGCACTTTGGCACTATGTCAGTAGGTTAGTCCCAAAAAATGATAAAAATTTGATATAATATGATGGTAAAACATCCAAGAATGATAATATAACAGCATGGAACAAGAAAAAATTATAGATACGTTGGAGACGTATCAACATCCAAGAATGATAATATAACAACATGGAATAATTAAAAATTATAGATACGTTGGAGACGTATCAGTGATGTACCTTGCATATTTAGAGAGAAAAGGAATAAGAATTGTATCATAATGAGGAATAGTGGACAATGATAACATACATATCAATAGGAATTCATGATGCAAAATGGACGTATCAACTCCCCCAAGCTTAGACCTCGCTTGTCCTCAAGCGAAAGCCGAACTCGATAATAATGACCACATAATTTGAGAGAGAGGTGTCGATAAAAACAGAATACGAACATGAGAGCATCATGAATATTAACATAGCAGCAAGTTTTTCATCATATAACTTCTCATAAACAAGTAACAATCTATCCATAATTACTGAAGTAAGAAGAATAAACTTTATTGGCAATCAACAAACTATGTTCTTAGTCACTGAGACAATCACAATTCATCATATTCCAGAGAAGAGTCTATGTAAGAGCTTTTATTCTAGCAACTTCACATACTCAACTATCATTTAGTCTTCTACGATTGCTGACACTCATTGCATATTTTTCGAGCTAATGTTTCCATCGGACACATAGGAAGATGGGGGCTTCATTGTATTTGTCACCCAACTCATTTACCTCAAGGATAATGTCAACAATAATGAATCATGATCACCTACATCCAACTGGGTATATATATCTAGATCTTTCCTCAACACATAATGCTTGCCAACTATAGAATTACTAGATAGGAAAAAGGAATAAACCTCACTGACTCTTATGTAGAAGTAAATACATGAAAGTAAAGGATATGCCCTTCGCAGAGGGAAGCAGAGGTTGTCATGCGCTTTTTAGTTTGGGATGTGCAAACTCTTAATGGAAAGGAACATCACTTTATATTCCCCTTATGATAGCAAACTTTATTATGCATTATGTCGCTTTTATTTCTTTGCCATCACAAGATCATACAAACTTTATTTTCCCTTACAATAAAAGATCATACATATTTAAGAGCAATTTTTATTGCTTCATGCACCAATGACAACTTACTTGAAGGATCTTATTCAATCCATAGGTAGGTATGGTGGACTCTCATGGAAAGAAACTGGGTTTAAGGGGTTATAGACGCACAAGTAGTATCTCTACTTAGCGCGGAAAAGATGTGGCTAGCTAAAGATCTAAAGTAAGCACCACATGTTAAAGGATCCATGACAATATAACTTCTATGTGGATGTAAACAAACATAATCATTACGTTGTCTTACATGTCCAACATCAACACTCGATCATTATATAATATTTGGTGGGGGCTCACAATCATAAAAGATGTCCAAGATAGTGTATTTGTATGTGAATCTCCTCTCCTCTATCATAATCTTTCATAGATTGTATCAATGACTAATGTTATGTTTGTTTATTCCCAACAACTTTTATCTAACATACTTCTTTTATGTGAAGTCATTACTCCCCATGGGATTAGCATATGATCTTTCTATTTCTTTTATTTCATTGTTATGATTGATGCATGAGAGTAAAGCAAGCAAACTCAAACTAATATTTATTTTATAACTCTCACACTCACAAGGATAGATAGAACTCAAAGCAAAGCAAATATGAAATTTTATTTCTCTAAAGCACGACATAACTAAAGATCGAACTAAAATAGATGATAATGGCAAAAGTGGTGGTGATACGATACCGGGGCACCTCCCCCAAGCTTGGAACAAGCTAAGGCTGGTGCCCATACCCATGTACTCAAGCGTCCTTATTGGGTGATGATGGTGATGATGTGGTAGGCTTGTATTTCAGGAGATACTCCAGATTACTGATTATCCTCCGGAGAGCACAATTTTGCTTTTCTAACCAGATTACTTCGTGAGTGAGTGCTATATTTTGAGCACAAATAGATTCCATGGCATTCAATGCATCAATTTCAGGTAAAGAAATATTATCACGAAGAGGTAATAGTGATTCTCCCTTGTTAGAGACTCCAGAGGAATGATTGCATGATCTCCCTTAGATACTTTAGCTTCTTTCTGGTTCCTCTCCACGGAATCTCCGGGGGTCTCTGGCGTATCCTCTTCCCCAGAAGATAGCTCATAGTAGACTTTGTTGTAGGGGCGCCTGCCCGGCGAAGGCCGGACTATGCGCTGCTTCTTGTGGAGAGTCGGTGGAGCCATAGATCCCTCACCTTGAGAAATCTGTCAGAAAAATAGCCTGAAACAAGAACAGAGGAGAAACTTGCGATGCGGTGGTCAAGACATACAAGAGTATATATAATGATTTTTTTCTAGGTCAGAATACGTGTCAAGGAAGAAAACGGAGTCCGGGAGGCACACGAGGGGCCCACAAGCTATCAGGGTGCGCCTAGGCGGTTGGGCGCGCCCTGTTGCCTTTTGGTTCCCTCGTGGGTCCCCCTGACTCGTTTTTATTTTTGGATTTTTTCTAAGATACCAAAACTGAGAGAACATATTTTTTTTGGAATTTTTGGAGTCGGTTTACTTACCGTATCACATACCTACCCCTTTCAGCTTTCTCGAGTGTTCTGGAAGGTCTCCCTTATGTGTTCTTCCGGAGTCATAACTGGAATAATATTACTTTCAACATTGACGGGCATACCTGAGATATAGTGTTTAATTCTTTTCCCATTTACCACTCTCAAATTTTTGCCTTCAGTTCTTAATCTTGATAGCACCGGAGCGATAGACCTCCTCGACAACATAGGGGCCTTCCCATTTGGAGAGAAGTTTTCCTGCAAAAAATCTGAAACGAGAATTGTACAAAAGAACTAGGTCTCCCACATTGAATTCCCGTTTTGGACTCTCTTGCCATGCCATCTTTTAACTTTTTCTTTAAATAACTTGGCATTTTCATTAGCCCGTGTCCTCCATTCATCTAACGAGCTAATATCAAATAACCTCTTTTCACCAGCAAGTTTGAAATCATAGTTAAGTTCTTTAATTGCCCAATAAGCTTTATGTTCTAACTCAAGAGGTAAATGACATGCCTTTCCATAGACCATTTTATATGGAGACATTCTCATAGGGTTTTTATAAGCAGTTCTATAAGCCCATAAGGCATCATCGAGTTTCTTAGACCAATTCTTTCTAGATCTATTATCAGTCTTTGGCAAGATCAATTTTATTTCTCGATTGCTTAACTCAACTTTACCGCTAGACTGAGGATGATAAGGTGATGCAATTCTATGGTTAAATTCGTATTTAGCAAGAAGTTTACGGAATCACCATGAATAAAGTGTGAACCACCATCAGTCATCAAATATCTAGGGACCCCAAACCTCGGGAAAATAACATCTTTAAGCATTTTAATAGAAGTTATATGATCAGCACTACTAGTTGGAATAGCTTCTACCCACTTAGTAACGTAATCAACAGCAACTAGAATATGAGCATACCCATTCGAGGAAGGAAAAGGTCCCATAAAATCAAAGCCCCAGACATCAAATGGTTCAATAGCAAGTGAATAATTCATAGGCATTTCCTGACGTCTACTAATGTTACCAACTCTTTGACATTCATCAAAAGAAAGAACATACTTGCGAGCATCTTTGAAAAGAGTAGGCCAATAAAAACCAGATTGCAATACCTTGTGTGCAGTTCTGTCACCAACATGGTGCCCTCCATAGGCTTCGGAGTGACACTCCTATAGGATCTGTCCCTATTGATGCTCAGGTACACAACGTCTAATAACACCATCTACTCCTTCTTTATAAATATGTGGGTCATCCCAAAAGTAATGTCTTAAATCATAGAAAAACTTTTTATTTTGTTGGTATGTGAAACTAGGTGCTATATATTTAGCGACAATGTAATTAGCATAATCTGCATACCAAGGAGTACTGTGGGAAGCATTTAAAACAACAAGTTGCTCATCAGGAAAATTATCATCTATAGGCAGTGGGTCATCAAGAACGTTTTCCATCCTAGACAAATTATCTGCTCCGGGATTTTTAGCTCCCTTCCTATCAACAATGTGCAGGTCAAATTATTGAAGCAAAAGCACCCACCTAATTAGTCTAGGCTTAGCATCTTTCTTTTCCATAAGGTATTTAATAGCAGCATGATCGGTGTGAATAGTAACTTTGGAATCAACAATATAAGGCCTAAACTTTTCACACGCAAAGACAACTGCTAAAAATTCCTTTTCAGTAGTAGCGTAATTCCTTTGAGCATTGTCTAGGGTCTTACTAGCATAATGAATAAAATTCAATTTCTTGTCTACTCTTTGCCCTAGAATAGCACCAACGGCATAATCACTAGCATCACACATAATTTCAAATGGTAAGCTCCAATTAGGTGGTTGAACAATAGGTGCAGAAATCAAGGCTTTCTTAAGTATTTCAAAGGCTTCTACGCAATCATCATAAAAAACAAAAGGAATATATTTTTGAAGAAGATTAGTTAGTGGCATGGAAATATTCGAGAAATTTGTAATAAAACATCTATAAAAACCAGCATGACCAAGAAAACTTCTTATACCTTTAATATCTTTAGGACATGGCATTTTCTCTATTGCATCAACTTTAGCCTTGTCTACCTCAATGCCTCGTTCAGATATCTTATGCCCAAGTACTATACCTTCATTCACCATAAAGTGACACTTCTCCCAATTCAAGACAAGATTTGTCTCTTCACATGTCTGCAAAACTCGGTCAAGGTTGCTCAAGCAATCATCAAAAGAAGTCCCGTAAACAGAAAAGTCATCCATGAAAACCTCAACTATCTTTTCACAAAAATAAGAGAATATAGCAGTCATACATCTTTGAAAAGTAGCAGGTGCATTGCATAAACCGAAAGGCATACGTCTATAAGCATACGTTCCAAAAGGGCAAGCGAAAGTAGTTTTCTCTTAATCTTCTTTTGACACAGGTATTTGAGAGAAACCAGAATATCCATCAAGAAAACAAAAATGTGTGTGCTTAGGTAACCTTTCTAACATTTGATCGATAAAAGGCAAGGGGTAATGATCTTTTCTAGTAGCTTCATTTAATTTCCTAAAATCAATTACCATCCTATAGCCAGTTACGTTTCTTTGTGGGATAAGTTCATTTTTATCATTAGGAACAACAGTTATACCTCCTTTCTTAGGAACACAATGAACAGGGCTTACCCATCTACTATCAGCAATGGGATAAATTATACCTGCCTCCAAAAGCTTTAGTATTCCAGTTCTTAGCACTTTCGTCATCTTAGGATTTAAGCGGCGTTGATGATCAACGACAGGTTTAGCATCAGGTTCCATATTAATCTTGTGCTGACATAGAGTGGGACTTATGCCCTTAAGATCATCAAGAGTATATCCAATAGCAGCCCTGAGCTTCTTCAGAGTTTTAAGTAATCTCTTCTCTTCATGCTCTGAAAGGTTAGCACTAATAATAAAAGGATATATCTTATTTTCATGAAGATAGGCATATTTCAAATTATCAGGTAATGTCTTTATCTCAAACACGGGATCTCCCTTGGGTGGAGGAGGATCCCCTAAAATATCAACATGCAAGTTATGCTTAAGAATAGGTGTTTGTCTAAGAAATATATCATCTAGTTATCTCGTTTCTTTCATTCATATGCATGTCATTCTCATGGTCTAGCAAATATTGTTCTAGTGGATCAGTAGGAGGCACGACAATAGAAGCAAGATCGATTATTTCATCCTTACTAGGTAATTCTTTTTCATATTGTTTTCTGTCGAACTTAGAGAAATTAAATTCTTGAGACTCATCACCAAAGCTAACCTTGACCTTCTAAGTAACACAATGAATTTCAGCATTAACAGTATTCAAGAAAGGTCTACCAAATATAATGTGAAAAAACTGTCTTGTTGTGAACCAAGTACTAGGAAATCCGTAGGGTACTTTACTTTTCCACACAAGACCTCAACATCTCTAACAATCCCAAGTGGTGCAATGGTGTCTCTGTTTGCAAGTTTAATAGTGACGTCAATATCTTCGATCTCAGAGGGTGCTATGTCATTCATAATTTCTTGATATAAGGTAAAAGTTATAGCGCTAACACTAGCACCAATGTCAGATAAGCCATGATAACAATGATCTCCTATTTTAACAGAAACAACGGGCATGCCAGTAACAGGTTTATTTTTATCTAACTCATCCCGATTGTTTCTCATAGGTTTTGCAATTCTAGTAGCTTCATCACAGAAATAAATAACTTGTCCATCAATATTATCAGCTGGGAGATCCTTAACCATAGCAATATTAGGCTCAACATTTATTTGTTCAGAGGGTTTAGGTGTTCTAATATAACGTTTATTAACCACAGTTGTAGCTTTTAGCATGTTCCTTAATCCTAACGGGAAAAGGGGGTTTCTCAATGTAAGCGGCATGCACAACTGGGTCAACATGATAAACATTTTTTCCTCTTTAACTCTAACGGGTTCCTCTAATGGTTTTTCAATAGGTGGATGATATTTAAACCACTTCTCCTTAGGGATATCAACATGAGTAGCAAATGATTCACAGAAAGAAGCTACTATCTCAGAGTCAAGCCCATATTTATTGCTAAACTCATGGAAAGTATCAGTTTCCATAAAAGATTTAACACAATCAAACTTAAGCTTTATACGTGACTCTTTACCTTTGTCGAATTCCCAATCTCCAGAGTTGCGTTTAATTCTTTCCAGAAGATCCCATTTGAATTCAATAGTCCTCTTCATGTAGGAGCCAGTAGAAGACGAATCGAGTAGTAATTGATCATCATGAGAAAGCCGGGCATAAATTTTTTGTATAATCATTTCCCTTGAGAGCTCATGGATGGGACAAGTGTGCTTCATAGATTTAAGCCCCTCCCCCAAAGCTTGAGCGATGCTTTCTCCTTCACGAGGCCAGCAATTATATATAAAGTTCTGATCACGATGGACTAGATGCATAGGATAAAACTTCTAATGAAATTCCAGCTTCAAGCGATTCTAGTCCCATGATCCAATATGATCCAATAGCATGTACCACATTAGTGCCTTTCCCTCCAAAGATAAAGGGAAAACCTTCTTATTAACTTTGTCTCTAGATAAACCTTCAAGCTTAAACAATCCACAAATCTTATCTACATATATCAAGTGGTAATCAGGATGAGTCGTACCATCATAAGGATTAGCTGGCAGTTTCTCTACCATAACCGAAGAAACTGCCAGCTAATCCTTATGATGGTACGACTCATCCTGATTACCACTTGATATATGTAGATAAGATTTGTGGATTGTTTAAGCTTGAAGGTTTATCTAGAGACAAAGTTAATAAGAAGGTTTTCCCTTTATCTTTGGAGGGAAAGGCACTAATGTGGTACATGCTATTGGATCATATTGGATCATGGGACTAGAATCGCTTGAAGCTGGAATTTCATTAGAAGTTTTATCCTATGCATCTAGTCCATCGTGATCAGAACTTTATATATAATTGCTGGCCTCGTGAAGGAGAAAGCATCGCTCAAGCTTTGGGGGAGGGGCTTAAATCTATGAAGCACACTTGTCCCATCCATGAGCTCTCAAGGGAAATGATTATACAAAAAATTTATGCCCGGCTTTCTCATGATGATCAATTACTACTCGATTCGTCTTCTACTGGCTCCTACATGAAGAGGACTATTGAATTCAAATGGGATCTTCTGGAAAGAATTAAACGCAACTCTGGAGATTGGGAATTCGACAAAGGTAAAGAGTCACGTATAAAGCTTAAGTTTGATTGTGTTAAATCTTTTATGGAAACTGATACTTTCCATGAGTTTAGCAATAAATATGGGCTTGACTCTGAGATAGTAGCTTCTTTCTGTGAATCATTTGCTACTCATGTTGATATCCCTAAGGAGAAGTGGTTTAAATATCATCCACCTATTGAAAAACCATTAGAGGAACCCGTTAGAGTTAAAGAGGAAAAAATGTTTATCATGTTGACCCAGTTGTGCATGCCGCTTACATTGAGAAACCCCCTTTTCCCGTTAGGATTAAGGAACATGCTAAAAGCTACAACTGTGGTTAATAAACGTTATATTAGAACACCTAAACCCTCTGAACAAATAAATGTTGAGCCTAATATTGCTATGGTTAAGGATCTCCCAGCTGATAATATTGATGGACAAGTTATTTATTTCTGTGATGAAGCTACTAGAATTGCAAAACCTATGAGAAACAATCGGGATGAGTTAGATAAAAATAAACCTGTTACTGGCATGCCCGTTGTTTCTGTTAAAATAGGAGATCATTGTTATCATGGCTTATCTGACATTGGTGCTAGTGTTAGCGCTATAACTTTTACCTTATATCAAGAAATTATGAATGACATAGCACCCTCTGAGATCGAAGATATTGACGTCACTATTAAACTTGCAAACAGAGACACCATTGCACCACTTGGGATTGTTAGAGATGTTGAGGTCTTGTGTGGAAAAGTAAAGTACCCTACGGATTTCCTAGTACTTGGTTCACAACAAGACAGTTTTTTCACATTATATTTGGTAGACCTTTCTTGAATACTGTTAATGCTGAAATTCATTGTGTTACTTAGAAGGTCAAGGTTAGCTTTGGTGATGAGTCTCAAGAATTTAATTTCTCTAAGTTCGACAGAAAACAATATGAAAAAGAATTACCTAGTAAGGATGAAATAATCGATCTTGCTTCTATTGTCGTGCCTCCTACTGATCCACTAGAACAATATTTGCTAGACCATGAGAATGACATGCATATGAATGAAAGAAACGAGATAACTAGATGATATATTTCTTAGACAAACACCTATTCTTAAGCATAACTTGCATGTTGATATTTTAGGGGATCCTCCTCCACCCAAGGGAGATCCCGTGTTTGAGATAAAGACATTACCTGATAATTTGAAATATGCCTATCTTCATGAAAATAAGATATATCCTTTTATTATTAGTGCTAACCTTTCAGAGCATGAAGAGAAGAGATTACTTAAAACTCTGAAGAAGCTCAGGGCTGCTATTGGATATACTCTTGATGATCTTAAGGGCATAAGTCCCACTCTATGTCAGCACAAGATTAATATGGAACCTGATGCTAAACCTGTCGTTGATCATCAACGCCGCTTAAATCCTAAGATGACGAAAGTGCTAAGAACTGGAATACTAAAGCTTTTGGAGGCAGGTATAATTTATCCCATTGCTGATAGTAGATGGGTAAGCCCTGTTCATTGTGTTCCTAAGAAAGGAGGTATAACTGTTGTTCCTAATGATAAAAATGAACTTATCCCACAAAGAAACGTAACTGGCTATAGGATGGTAATTGATTTTAGGAAATTAAATGAAGCTACTAGAAAAGATCATTACCCCTTGCCTTTTATCGATCAAATGTTAGAAAGGTTACCTAAGCACACACATTTTTGTTTTCTTGATGGATATTCTGGTTTCTCTCAAATACCTGTGTCAAAAGAAGATTAAGAGAAAACTACTTTCGCTTGCCCTTTTGGAACGTATGCTTATAGACGTATGCCTTTCGGTTTATGCAATGCACCTGCTACTTTTCAAAGATGTATGACTGCTATATTCTCTTATTTTTGTGAAAAGATAGTTGAGGTTTTCATGGATGACTTTTCTGTTTACGGGACTTCTTTTGATGATTGCTTGAGCAACCTTGACCGAGTTTTGCAGACATGTGAAGAGACAAATCTTGTCTTGAATTGGGAGAAGTGTCACTTTATGGTGAATGAAGGTATAGTACTTGGGCATAAGATATCTGAACGAGGCATTGAGGTAGACAAGGCTAAAGTTGATGCAATAGAGAAAATGCCATGTCCTAAAGATATTAAAGGTATAAGAAGTTTTCTTGGTCATGCTGGTTTTTATAGATGTTTTATTACAAATTTCTCGAATATTTCCATGCCACTAACTAATCTTCTTCAAAAATATATTCCTTTTGTTTTTTATGATGATTGCGTAGAAGCCTTTGAAATACTTAAGAAAGCCTTGATTTCTGCACCTATTGTTCAACCACCTAATTGGAGCTTACCATTTGAAATTATGTGTGATGCTAGTGATTATGCCGTTGGTGCTATTCTAGGGCAAAGAGTAGACAAGAAATTGAATTTTATTCATTATGCTAGTAAGACCCTAGACAATGCTCAAAGGAATTACGCTACTACTGAAAAGGAATTTTTAGCAGTTGTCTTTGCGTGTGAAAAGTTTAGGCCTTATATTGTTGATTCCAAAGTTACTATTCACACCGATCATGCTGCTATTAAATACCTTATGGAAAAGAAAGATGCTAAGCCTAGACTAATTAGGTGGGTGCTTTTGCTTCAAGAATTTGACCTGCACATTGTTGATAGGAAGGGAGCTAAAAATCCCGGAGCAGATAATTTGTCTAGGATGGAAAACGTTCTTGATGACCCACTGCCTATTGATGATAATTTTCCTGATGAGCAACTTGTTGTTTTAAATGCTTCCCACAGTACTCCTTGGTATGCAGATTATGCTAATTACATTGTCGCTAAATATATAGCACCTAGTTTCACATACCAACAAAATAAAAAGTTTTTCTATGATTTAAGACATTACTTTTGGGATGACCCACATATTTATAAAGAAGGAGTAGATGGTGTTATTAGACGTTGTGTACCTGAGCATCAATAGGGACAGATCCTATAGGAGTGTCACTCCGAAGCCTATGGAGGGCACCATGTTGGTGACAGAACTGCACACAAGGTATTGCAATCTGGTTTTTATTGGCCTACTCTTTTCAAAGATGCTCGCAAGTATGTTCTTTATTTTGATGAATGTCAAAGAGTTGGTAACATTAGTAGACGTCAGGAAATGCCTATGAATTATTCACTTGCTATTGAACCATTTGATGTCTGGGGCTTTGATTTTATGGGACCTTTTCCTTCCTCGAATGGGTATGCTCATATTCTAGTTGCTGTTGATTACGTTACTAAGTGGGTAGAAGCTATTCCAACTAGTAGTGCTGATCATATAACTTCTATTAAAATGCTTAAAGATGTTATTTTCCCGAGGTTTGGGGTCCCTAGATATTTGATGACTGATGGTGGTTCACACTTTATTCATGGTGATTCCGTAAACTTCTTGCTAAATACGAATTTAACCATAGAATTGCATCACCTTATCATCCTCAGTCTAGCGGTAAAGTTGAGTTAAGCAATCGAGAAATAAAATTGATCTTGCAAAAGACTGATAATAGATCTAGAAAGAATTGGTCTAAGAAACTCGATGATGCCTTATGGGCTTATAGAACTGCTTATAAAAACCCTATGAGAATGTCTCCATATAAAATGGTCTATGGAAAGGCATGTCATTTACCTCTTGAGTTAGAACATAAAGCTTATTGGGCAATTAAAGAACTTAACTATGATTTCAAACTTGCTGGTGAAAAGAGGTTATTTGATATTAGCTCGTTAGATGAATGGAGGACACGGGCTAATGAAAATGCCAAGTTATTTAAAGAAAAAGTTAAAAGATGGCATGGCAAGAGAGTCCAAAACGGGAATTCAATGTGGGAGACCTAGTTCTTTTGTACAATTCTCGTTTCAGATTTTTTGCAGGAAAACTTCTCTCCAAATGGGAAGGCCCCTATGTTGTCGAAGAGGTCTATCGCTCCGGTGCTATCAAGATTAAGAACTGAAGGCAAAAAATTGAGAGTGGTAAATGGGAAAAGAATTAAACACTATATCTCAGGTATGCCCGTCAATGTTGAAAGTAATATTATTCCAGTTATGACTCCGGAAGAACACATAACGGAGACCTTCCAGAACACTCGAGAAAGCTGAAAGGGGTAGGTATGTGATACGGTAAGTAAACCGACTCCAAAAATTCCAAAAAAATATGTTCTCTCAGTTTTGGTATCTTAGAAAAAATCCAAAAATAAAAACGAGTCAGGGGGACCCACGAGGGAGCCAAAAGGCAACAGGGCGCGCCCAACCGCTAGGCGCACCCTGATAGCTTGTGGGCCCCTCGTGTGCCTCCCGGACTCCGTTTTCTTCCTTGACACGTATTCTGACCTAGAAAAAAATCATTATATATACTCTTGTATGTCTTGACCACCGCATCGCAAGTTTCTCCTCTGTTCTTGTTTCAGGCTATTCTTCTGATAGATTTCTCAAGGTGAGGGATCTATGGCTCCACCGACTCTCCGCAAGAAGCATCGCATAGTCCGGCCTTCGCCGGGCAGGCGCCCCTACAACAAAGTCTACTATGAGCTATCTTCTGGGGAAGAGGATATGCCAGAGACCCCCGGAGATTCCATGGAGAGGAACCAGAAAGAAGCTAAAGTATCTAAGGGAGATCATGCAATCATTCCTCTGGAGTCTCTAATAAGGGAGAATCACTATTACCTCTTCGTGATAATATTTCTTTACCTGAAATTGATGCATTGAATGCCATGGAATCTATTTGTGCTCAAAATATAGCACTCACTCACGAAGTAATCTGGTTAGAAAAGCAAAATTGTGCTCTCCGGAGGATAATCAGTAATCTGGAGTATCTCCTGAAATACAAGCCTACCACATCATCACCATCATCACCCAATAAGGACGCTTGAGTACATGGGTATGGGCACCAGCCTTAGCTTGTTCCAAGCTTGGGGGAGGTGCCCCGGTATCGTATCACCACCACTTTTGCCATTATCATCTATTTTAGTTCGATCTTTAGTTATGTCGTGCTTTAGAGAAATAAAATTTCATATTTGCTTTGCTTTGAGTTCTATCTATCCTTGTGAGTGTGAGAGTTATAAAATAAATATTAGTTTGAGTTTGCTTGCTTTACTCTCATGCATCAATCATAACAATGAAATAAAAGAAATAGAAAGATCATATGCTAATCCCATGGGGAGTAATGACTTCACATAAAAGAAGTATGTTAGATAAAAGTTGTTGGGAATAAACAAACATAACATTAGTCATTGATACAATCTATGAAAGATTATGATAGAGGAGAGGAGATTCACATACAAATACACTATCTTGGACATCTTTTATGATTGTGAGCCCCCACCAAATATTATATAAGGATCGAGTGTTGATGTTGGACATGTAAGACAACGTAATGATTATGTTTGTTTACATCCACATAGAAGTTATATTGTCATGGATCCTTTAACATGTGGTGCTTACTTTAGATCTTTAGCTAGCCACATCTTTTCCGCGCTAAGTAGAGATACTACTTGTGCGTCTATAACCCCTTAAACCCAGTTTCTTTCCATGAGAGTCCACCATACCTACCTATGGATTGAATAAGATCCTTCAAGTAAGTTGTCATTGGTGCATGAAGCAATAAAAATTGCTCTTAAATATGTATGATCTTTTATTGTAAGGGAAAATAAAGTTTGTATGATCTTGTGATGGCAAAGAAATAAAAGCGACATAATGCATAATAAAGTTTGCTATCATAAGGGGAATATAAAGTGATGTTCCTTTCCATTAAGAGTTTGCACATCCCAAACTAAAAAGCGCATGAAAACCTCTGCTTCCCTCTGCGAAGGGCATATCCTTTACTTTCATGTATTTACTTCTACATAAGAGTCAGTGAGGTTTATTCCTTTTTCCTATCTAGTAATTCTATAGTTGGCAAGCATTATGTGTTGAGGAAAGATCTAGATATATATACCCAGTTGGATGTAGGTGATCATGATTCATTATTGTTGACATTATCCTTGAGGTAAATGAGTTGGGTGGCAAATACAATGAAGCCCCCATCTTCCTATGTGTCCGATGGAAACATTAGCTCGAAAAATATGCAATGAGTGTCAGCAATCGTAGAAGACTAAATGATAGTTGAGTATGTGAAGTTGCTAGAATAAAAGCTCTTACATAGACTCTTCTCTGGAATATGATGAATTGTGATTGTCTCAGTGACTAAGAACATAGTTTGTTGATTGCCAATAAAGTTTATTCTTCTTACTTCAGTAATTATGGATAGATTGTTACTTGTTTATGAGAAGTTATATGATGAAAAACTTGCTGCTATGTTAATATTCATGATGCTCTCATGTTCGTATTCTGTTTTTATCGACACCTCTCTCTCAAATTATGTGGTCATTATTATCGAGTTCGGCTTTCGCTTGAGGACAAGCGAGGTCTAAGCTTGGGGGAGTTGATACGTCCATTTTGCATCATGAATTCCTATTGATATGTATGTTATCATTGTCCACTATTCCTCATTATGATACAATTCTTATTCCTTTTCTCTCTAAATATGCAAGGTACATCACTGATACGTCTCCAACGTATCTATAATTTTTAATTGTTCCATGTTGTTATATTATCATTCTTGGATGTTGATACGTCTCCAACGTATCTATAATTTTTTCTTGTTCCATGCTGTTATATTATCATTCTTGGATGTTTTACCATCATATTATATCAAATTTTTATCATTTTTTGGGACTAACCTACTGAATAGTGCCAAAGTGCCAGTTGCTGTTTTTGCTTGTTTTTTACTTCGCAGAAAATAAATACCAAACGGAGTCCAATCGCGACGAAACTTTTTGGAGATTTTTTCTGGACCAGAAGACACCCGATGGGCCAAAGAAGTACCGGAGAAGAAGCCCGAGGGGGTGTCAGTGTCAAAGCCGGCGGATCTCGGGTAGGGGGTCCCGAGCTGTGAGACTAGGATCGATGGTAACAAGGGGACGAAGGAGACGATGTTTACCCAGGTCCGGGCCCTCCTATGGAGGTAAAACCCTACGTCCTGCTCGATTATATTGAAAGTATGAAGGTTGCAGAGTTGATCTACCTCGAGATCGACTAGCTAAAACCCTAGATGAGTTTCTCTGCCCTACAACCTAAAACCCTCCGGTTTATATAGACACCAGGGGTCATTAGGGTTTACACATGGTCGGTTGCCCACCAGAGGGAAAAAACAAGCTTAATCTACCATCTTCAACTTGACAAACACACCACCGCTCCTGTGATCTCTCCTCTGTTGACGGAGCCTTCGATCGACTCCATCCTCAGCATGTGTCCCATGAGTCCGGCCCATGAGAAATAGGCCGGCCGCCCGAGGACCCCTTAATCCTGGACTCCCTCAGTAGCCCCCGGACTACCCTCCAATACGGAGGTATATTATCCGGACAGTCCTGCACGTCGAAGTCTTCGGCTTGCGAGGCGAGTCCCTCTATCCCTTCTTGTTCGTCAACCACTCTGTTATCGGTAAATCTTCAAACGCCGAGAACTTGCGGGACCCACCGTAATAACTCCCAGCGCTCCTCGACCCTCGTGAACCGAGGGGAGGCGAGCGGTCCGGCGTTTTTTTTACAAGATTGCCCTCCTCACAAAGGAGGTACTTTTCATTTAAACAAACGGAATCGCGGTCTAGGCCACACCTTCCCCTTCTTCCCCCTCGGAGAAAACTTCAAGCGAGAGACCACCAAAAAACATGGCGAGCGCCCCCAGTTCTTCCTCGCGCCCTTACGGCACCCTCCCCGGGGACTGGGCAAGCTGTTCCATATCCCTCCTTCGGCTGCGCGACCTCGAGACCCAAGGATATCTTCCTTCCTCGGATCTGGCGGCTACTCGCGCCGGTCTGACTTCTTACAACCACGAAGCCTTCGCGGAGAACTTCCCAAATCCTCACAAGGGAGAGCGGGTATGCTTCGTGCCTTTCCTCCTGCGGGGCCTAGGGTTTCCCATCCATCCTTTCCTTAGGGGGTTATTGGAGTTCTACGGGATCCAGCTCCATCATCTCACCCCTGGGTCTATCCTGCACATCTCGGGCTTCGTCGCCCTTTGCGAGATGTTCCTGGGCTGCGAGGCTCACTTTGGACTATGGAGGAAGTATTTTTGCCTCGTTCCCCGTACCCGTGGTGAGACAATTCGGGAGGTTGGGGGAGCCAAAGTATGTCGCATAGCCGGGACGGGATATCCTGCGGGGACGCCGAAGAAAGAGTCCGAAGAGTGGTCTTCGGAATGGTTTTACATCGAGAACGTCCCCCTATTCGATCCAGCTCGAAGGGGTTTGCCCGAATATTCCAACGCCCCTTTAAAGAAAAGGTTCAACTGGCGTCCAAAGAGCTCATCCCAAGAGGACGATGCTGAAGTACAACGTTTGGCTGCCCGCGTTAGGATGCTGGCTCACCACAGGCTGACCATGATTGACGTGATGGCCGCCGCCATCACCAGGTGCGTTCAACCCCTTCAACAAAGGATACATCCTTTGTGGTGCTACAATGGAACAAGCGACACCACTCGCTCCCGACGGCTGGGTCCTGCGGATCAAGCGGCATTAGTTCTACTTCTTGAGCTTGCGTTGGTTTACCCTTGAAGAGGAAAGGGTGATGCAGCAAAGTAGATAAGTATTTCCCTCAGTTGTTGAGAACCAAGGTATCAATCCAGTAGGAGATACAAGTTCGGTTTTCTATTTGGCCTTTTTGACCAAAGCTTTTGATCCGCACAAACAGGAATGGAGGAGCTTTGCCGAGACAATCAAGTGTCCGGCCCCCCAACCGGAGAGCTATTCTCGTGACGACGACCCAGGGTTCCATGACGATCCAGAGTTGTCCATTGAGTATGAAGACGGGGTCTTTTACCAAGAGGGCCTTGATCGCTCCAAGGTGGCTATCATAGCCGATCACCCCGGATCACTCCCTTCCTCCACCACAGGCAAAAAGAAAAATCCTTCTCGTAAAAGGAGAACGCCTTCCGCCGACCCGAATGCGCCGGCCTCCGCTCCCAAGCGTCATAGGTCCTCGCGACAAACGTCCGCTGCAGCAATGATGCCTGAACCGGTCATTGATAGGACCCCTTTATGTGAGCCAGCCGTGGAGACGGCACCGACCACTCGTCCACCCCAAAGGTACTTTGCCCGGCCACTTAATCTGTCGCTATTACAATCGACAGGATCTACCGAAAGATCTCATGTTGAAATACTCAGGAAACAAGTACAACCATCTTCTGTCGAGGACGCTACCGAATGGCCTGACAATATTCATGAGTCAAGATCCTCTGCTCATGCCGAACCTGCGACGGAGGCTCCTGTGGGCAATCCGGCCCCCGAAGATTCCGAAGACGTGGTTTCAGTCACTAAATCCGAAGTTGAAAGTGCAATGAACCACCGGCGGCGACGAGAAGCCCTACGCGACCCGGCGTTTTCCGAACAAGAGTTCAATGCTCTATGCTCGGTGGACGCGCACATCGGAGCAGCCCGAGCTAGGCTTGGAGAAACCGTGAAACTGATATCATCCAATCTGAAGGTAAGTAATTGATTTTGAGAATCCGAACATTTATGTGAACCCAGTAGCCCCCAAGCCTTGAATTGGTCGGGACGACCGAGTTAAGGGTCCTCATATTGTTTCATGGATGATGCAGGTCTCAAGGTAGCAGAACGAGCAGCTGGCCAATGAATTAGAGGTGAGCCGAACACGGGTGGAAGCCGTGGAGGCCGAACTTGAACAAGTGAAGAAATTTACCCGGGAGGTGCATGGTGAGTATATCCATTCTGCTGATCTTAGTACATGATTCCCTGCTGACGCGAGGGTACTTTTTAGCAGCTGAATCTATAGGGCAATTGCAAAAAGATTTAGATGCAGCCCGAGAATCTCATAGGTACGCCGAGTCCCAGCATGAGGCCGGCTGCCTTTCATTGCAGCGAAACCTAGAGGAGAAGAAACGCCTCCAGGTGGAAAACAAGCAGCAGGCCGACGAAATTGAGCGTTTAAAGACTCAATTGGCCCAGACCCAAGAAGAGAACCAAAAATTACAAAGGGCATGTTTGGTAAGTGTGACTGTGACGTCGAAAGGGTGTTTTTCCGACATAAAGTTTAATGTACATGCCTTGTTGTATGTGTAGGTCTCCTAACCGGGCGTCCTGAAGAAGAGATCGGATCCTACCGGGGGAGCCTTCTGAAGGAACTGTCCGCCGTTCATGAGTGGGCTCGAAAGGCTATGAAGAGCATGATAAAAGCGCTATGGCCTGCCGAGAAGCCTCCAGAAGGGATGACCGAACTAGCTGATCGGTTCAAGGGAGCCCGGAGTCGGTTCGAGCTGTGGAAGACATCGGCTTGCCGGGAGGGAGCTCGAGAGGCGTGGGCGATGATTAAGACTCGATACATCGGTCTTAACCCCGAGCATATGGCTCGGGTTGGGCTAGCAGGGCCTGATGGGCAGGAAGTGCCGCTTCACTTGGTGTATGACCAAGTGATGCCTGCCGCTCATCTCTCACAAGAAGATTGCGCCCTCGATGCCTTGATAGACAATCTTGACCGGCAGTCCGATGTGTGATTCAATGTAACTATGTACTTTGAATCGAAAAAATTTGCTCCGTCTGTGCTGTGAACCTTGTCTTAACCAGCCATCGGCTTCGACCTCTCGCGCTAAGAGCGCGGGAGTGTTCCTTATAAAATATCCCTTGATAAAGATAATTCTTTCGAGGAACCAGGCAATCCGTCCATTTGGTGCGAACAGATAGTAGATGCACAGGGAGCTATGTTATATTACTGCTGAACGTAAGAAACATCTTCCAAAGAAAATAGTACCACTATCGATACCTTTCTTTAGGTTGTCACGTAAATCATGAATAGTAAGGCCGTATATTGTTAGTATGCGGCTAATGGCCATTTTAAGCGAAAAAGCCAGTGTAATGGTGATAACAACCATCGTATGTTCGTTGCTTCCGTCGTAGCCGACCAATTTTCTACTAAAGATAGCTAGCTTTTGGCTTCACCCGTCTGAGGTACGTATCCGCATAACCCGGTCGTAGCAATCGTAGAGGTGCTCCCTTTACCCTCTAGCCGAACAATCGGGAACATAGAGGGTAAACACAGGAGCGAGGCAACCCAGCTTGGCAAAGATCTTAGTTCGAATTGGTACATATAATGGCTTAAAAATCGACAATGCAAACATGCATACACAGGAAATGTTAATAGATGCTCAAAATGTATAGTCATCGGCTTCGGGAAGAAGCCCCCAGGTGTTTTGTTCGGGTCTAACATTTAAGAATGTATGCCGGAAAACTTAACACGAGCTCGGTTTAGCCGAACATAGACTTTGAGGAGAGAGAAAGTCCGAACCTGCCAAAAATCAAGTTGGAAGGGGAGGAAAATGAAAAAGGAAAAGAAAAACAGAAAAAGGAGGGTAAAATATTATGACGACACCGGTCTAGCTGTAAAAACGCCGAAGACGAGCTGCGTTCCATGGGTGTGGTTCGAGGCGGTTATCTGCCGGGCTTCGAAGACGATAAGCCCCTCCTGCAAGTACTTCGTCGATTATGAAGGGGCCCTCCCATTTGGGATTGAGCTTGTGCTTCTGCTTCTCGGGGAGCCGTAAGACGAGTTCACCCACATTATACACTTTTGCCCTGACCTCCCTGCTCTGGTAACGCCGGGCCTGCTGTTGATAAAAAGCAGAGCGAGCCCGAGCTATGTCGCGCTCTCCTTCTAAGGCGTCCAAGTCGTCCTGCCGATCTAACTCGGCCTCCTTTTCTTCGTACATGCGCACCCTTGGTGCATCGTGAATTATATCACAGGGAAGGACCGATTCTGCCCCGTAGACCATGAAGAACGGTTTGTATCCCGTTGACCGGTTCGGGGTAGCACGCAGGCCCCATAGGACAGAATCGAGCTCCTTCACCCAATGGCAGTCGGACTCATGGAGAGATCGGATGAGACGGGGTTTAATACCACTCATGATGAGGCCGTTGGCCCGTTCAACTTGTCCATTAGTCTATGGGTGATATACTGACGCGTAGTCGAGCTTGATGCCCATCTTTGTGCACCAGTCTTTCACCTCTTGGGCGGTGAAGTTGGATCCATTGTCCGTTATTATACTATGGGGGACGCCGTAACGGTGTACCACGCCGGATATAAAGTCGATTACTGGTCCAGACTTGGCTGACTTGACAGGTTTTGCTTCGATCCATTTGGTGAACTTATCCACCATGACCAGTAGGTATTTATTCTTCTTGGTCCCCCCTTGAAGTGGTCCGACCATGTCCAGCCCCCATACCGCAAAAGGCCAAGTAATCGGAATAGTCCGAAGAGCCGTTGGGGGCATGTGACTTTGATTTGCAAAAAGTTGGCATCCCACGCAATGTTGGACCAGCGACTGGGCGTCCGCTCGAGCGGTGGGCCAGAAGAAACCAGCCCGGAAGGCCTTGCTTACTAAGGCCCTTGCCGCGGCATGATGGCCGCCCATTCCTGCGTGGATTTCGGCCAAAAGCTGCCTTCCTTCTTCCTCAGATATGCACCGTTGGAGTACTCGGTGGTGCTCTTCTTGTATAACTCACCCTCGTGGACTTTATAGGCCTTGGATCGACGAATTATGCGTCTCGCCTCTGTCTGGTCATCGGGGAGTTCTTGGCGAAGAAGGTAGGCGAGGAAGGGCTCGGTCCATGGTGCAATTATTGCCATGACCTCTTGAGCCGAAGGCGTTTCGTCCATTACGGAGCCACCGATGATTTGATCGTCTGGTTCGTTTATAGGGTGAACAACTTCTTCCGCGCTGATAGATCCGGCGCCCTTATCGTCGTCCTGCCAAATCACCGACGGCTTGAAGAGCCGTTCAAGGAAGGTGTTTTTTGGGACGGGGTCGCGTTTGGCCCCATACGGGCCAGTATGTCAGCGGCCTGGTTGTTGTCTCTAGCGACGTGGTGGAATTCCAGCCCCTCGAACCGTGCGGATATTTTAAGAACGGCGTTTCTATAAGCCACCGTCTTTGGGTTTTTGGCATCGAATTCGCCGTTGATTTGAGAGATGGCCAAGTTGGAGTCTCCCCGTACCTCCAGCCATTGTATACCCATTGAAGCTGCCATCCGAAGACCATGCAAAAGTGCTTC
Source organism: Elymus sibiricus (assembly GCA_039707655.1). Classification (NCBI taxonomy): domain Eukaryota; kingdom Viridiplantae; phylum Streptophyta; class Magnoliopsida; order Poales; family Poaceae; genus Elymus; species Elymus sibiricus. The sequence continues at coordinate 128,290,746 of CM077669.1, forward strand.
GTACTCGTCCGCATTGTTGGAATTGGCATACATGATTTGTAACACGTATCGGACGTTGTCGCCTGTGGGGGATGTGAGAATAACTCCAGCCCCCAGTCCAGCCAGTGTTTTGGATCCGTCGAAGTACATCGTCCAATGGGAGTATGTGCTATATTCCCTGGGGAGCTCGGCCTCCGTCCATTCGGCGAGGAAATCTGCTAGAACCTGAGATTTAATAGCTCGTCGTGCCTTGTAGGCGATTTCGAAAGGGAGGAGTTCAATGGCCCATTTGGCTATGCGGCCGGTGGCGTCCCTGTTATTGATTATATCATTCAGGGGTACTTCGAAGGCCACCGTGACCGAACACTCTTGAAAACAGTGTCTTAGTTTTCGCGATGCCATGAATATTGTATAGGCTATCTTCTGGTAATGCGGGTATCTGGACTTGCATTGCGTTAGCACTTCTGACACATAGTAGACCGGCTTTTGTATCTGGATTTTGTGACCCTCCTCCTCTCATTCGACGATGAGCACTGCGCTAACCACCTGATTGGTGGCCGATATGTATAATAACATTGGTTCGCCGACGCCTGGTGCTGTGAGTATGGGGTTGCTTGCCAGCAGTGTTTTAATTTCCTCTAACGCGGCAGCTGCTTCGTCGGTCCATACGTAATTGTTGGTCCGTTTCAGCAGCCTGTAGAGTGGTAAACCTTCTCACCGAGGCGGGAGATAAAGCGGCTTAACGCCGCCACGCAGCCCGCCAGTTTTTGGACATGCTTGAGCTCTGTGGGAATTGCAAGTTCCGACAGGGCGCGGATCTTAGCTGGATTTGCTTCTATTCCTCTATGGGAAATGATGAATCCGAGCAGTTTACCAGCAGGGACTCCGAAGACACATTTCTCCGGATTGAGTCGTATATCATACTCGCGTAAGCTGGCGAAGGTTTGCGTTAGGTCGTCGATCAACTGGCTGACGTGTTTGGTTTTAATGACCACATCGTCCACGTATGCCTCGACTGTTTTACCAACCTGTTTTTCGAGACAGGTCTGGATCATGCGCTGGTATGTAGCCCCAGTGTTTTTTAGCCCGAAAGGCATTGTGTTGAAGCAGAATGGCCCGTATGGGGTGATGAATGCGGTTGCGGCTTGATCGGATTCCTTCATTTTGATCTGATGGTATCCGAAGTAAGCGTCGAGGAAACACAGTGAATCGTGACCGGCTGTGGTGTCAATGATCTGGTCTATGCGTGGTTGGGGGAAAGGGTCCTTGGGGCAGGCCTTGTTAAGGTCTTTGAAGTCGACGCACAACCGCCAGGATTTATCTTTCTTTGGTACCATCACCAGATTCGCAAACCATTCGGGGTGTTTGATCTCCCGTATGAATCCGGCCTCTAGCAGTTTGGCTAGTTCTTCACCCATAGCTTGTCGTTTGGGTTCGGAAAAGCGGCGCAGAGTCTGTTTGACGGGCTTAAAGCCTGGGATGATATTCAGACTATGTTCTGCCAGCCGCCGTGGGATTCCTGGCATATCGAAAGGATGCCAGGCGAAGATGTCCCAATTTTCTTTTAAGAATGCTCGCAGCGCTTCGTCCACCGTAGGGTCCAGCTGAGCTCCGATGGGCGCTGTTTTACTAGGGTCCATTGGGTGTACTTGAAATTTAACAATTTCTTTTGCAGGTTTAAAGGACGTGGGTTTGGGCCTTTTACTAAGGATTACATCGCCCTTATTCACTGTTGACCGGAGTGCGGTCAATTCCTCTGCAGCAAAGGTCTCAGCTAGTGCCTCGAGGGCGAGCGCTGCTGTTTTGTTTTCGGCTTGAAGGGTTGTACTCGGATCACTGGCAATTGTGATTACCCCGTTTGGGCCTGGCATCTTGAGCTTCATATACACGTAATGGGGTATAGCCTGGAATTTTGTGAAGGCTTCACGCCCCAACAGAGCGTGGTAGCCACTGGGGAAGGGCACGATATGGAAGAGAAGTTCTTCGAATCGGTAGTTGTCGGGCGTGCCAAACACTACGTCAAGGGTGACACGTCCTGAACAACGCGCCTCTTTCCCAGGGATGATCCCCCAGAAGGTTGTGTTGCTATGCTCGATGCGAGATCGGTCGAACAGCATTTTTTCCAGGGTGTCTTCGTAGATGAGGTTCAAACCACTGCCACCATCCATTAGCACCTTCTGTAGCCTAAAACCGTCGACTATGGGGTTTAGGACCAGTGCGGCCGGTATTCGACCGGGACAGATGGTTGGCTGGTCAGTGGTTCCGAAGGTGATTGGTGTGTCTGCCCATGGACTTGCTGCTGCCACATAGTAGACCTGTTCGAGTTCTCTAAGAGCTCTTTTCCTCCTATTCCTAGAGGGGAATGTTTCGTAGATCGTCAGGACTTCCGCATTATATTCCCGTGGCATTGTGCGGCGCCTGATCGGCGGTTTGTCCTGGAGAATGACTTCTCCACTTTTTGCGACCTGCCTGATGACCCAGCAAGCTCTAAGGCTGTGAGTCGGGTTTGTGTTCAGCAATACAGAATGTATAGGGCATGGTTTGTCCAACAGTCCATCAAGGACGGTTCTGGCCCCCGTAGGGGGTCTATTTCTCTTTTCGGCGGGTTCGTGTTCGGCTAGCCGCTTCGGGGGTATCCTCTTTTTCCGATCTCCTATAGAGTGTTCGGTAAAGTCTGGTTCCGCGAGTAGCTATTCGGCTTGCCAGGTGCTTTCCATGGCACAGTATTTCTGTACCAGGTCCGATAACTCGGTGAAGCTGCAAATGTGTCGCCGGGATAGGGCATTGAGGATCCCTTCATCATGGCAATTGCGACTGAAAGTTGCCATTATCTCCTGGTTACTAGAGCCTGGTACTCTGTCTCTGATGAGGAGGAGTCTGGCCCAAAAGTGGTGAACCGACTCCTCTGGTAATTGTTTGACGTCCCGTAAGTCCGAAGACTTGGACTCTCCTGCGATGCACGAGTGCTCGACTTGGGTGGCGGGTGGGAAATTTTTTGACTCCGCGCCATGATGTGAGTCCGGAACATCGGGGTTCGGCGTAGGGCTGGGGTTGCGCGCAAGATCGGGAATCGATCCCGAACTACTTTTGGAGCGAACTCCCGAGTCTGGGTTATCCGAGGGATCTTGATGATCGGAGACCGGGATATAAACTGTTTTTAGCTTTGGTTGTTGGGGGGATGAGCCTCCGTCCGGACACTCGACGATGGCGACTAAGTGAGTGACCGAGGAAGAGCGAATCTCCCTGTCATCGGTTTTAAGCCCGATCCGGTCATAGACCGTGGTCTGGTGGTGGTCGACCAGACCGAAGGTTCGAATCCGATCCAGTAGCTCGTTCAAGGACGAGATGTCGGCTGGGTATGCGTTGCCGAAGTGCACGGGGCCGGTCTGCGGTGCCGTGGCCCCAGGATCGTTCGAAGGAGAATCTGGGTTATGTTCGGTCACGACGGATCCATGCGTATCGACGGGGCTGGGCTTGCTAGACGGCCCGAGGGGAGAGGCCACCTTGGAAGCGACGCCCGATGCCTCCGACGTCAAGGCGTCGGATTCTACGGGCTTCTCCTTGGGAGTTGAGGGCCTTATCCAAACGAGTTCTCCCCGTGAATCAGCGGCGAACTCTAGGTTCCCGAATTTGATTTCTTGACCGGGGAATAAACTTCCGATATGGCCAAGATGGTCAGTCGGATCGGCACACGACAGAGCGCCGTCGCCTGCGGGGGTCTGTCCATGGACAGGGGTATCCTGGGCATAGACCCCACGGCTGATGAGAACACGAGCCATCGATTCTTTCGGTGATCACAGCGGAACTCTCAATGAAAGCACCAATGTCGGTGTCAAAACCGGCGGATCTCGGGTAGGGGGTCCTGAGCTGTGAGACTAGGATTGATGGTAACAAGGGGACGAAGGAGACGATGTTTACCCAGGTTCGGGCCCTCCTATGGAGGTAAAACCCTACGTCCTGCTCGATTATATTGAAAGTATGAAGGTTATAGAGTTGTTCTACCTCGAGATCGACTAGCTAAAACCCTAGATGAGTTTCTCTGCCCTACAACCTAAAACCCTCCGGTTTATATAGACACTAGGGGTCATTAGGGTTACACATGGTCGGTTGCCCACCAGAGGGAAAAAACAAGCTTAATCTACCATCTTCAACTTGACAAACACGCCACCGCTCCTGTGATCTCTCCTGTGTTGACGGAGCCTTCGATCGACTCCATCCTCAGCGTGTGGCCCATGAGTCCAGCCCATGAAAAATAGGCAGGCCGCCCGAGGACCCCTTAATCCTGGACTCCCTCAGGGGGCACAAGACACCAGGGCGCGCCAGGGGCCCCCTGGCACGGCCCGGTGGGTTGTGCCCACCTCGGGCCCCCTCTGAACCGCCTCTGATGTCTATAAATACTCAAATATTCCAAAAACCCTAGGGGAGTTGATGAAACACAATTACAGCCGCCGCAAGTTCCAGAACCTCGAGATCCAATCTAAACACCATCACGGAGGGGTTCATCTTCCTCATAGGTGCCTCTCTGATGATGCGTGAGTAGTCCACCATAGACCTACGGGTCCGTAGGCAGTAGCTAGATGGCTTCTTCTCTCTCTCTTATGATTCTCAATACAATGGTCTCTTGGAGATCTATTTGATGTAAACTTTTGCGGTGTGTTTTTTGGAATCCGATGAATTTTGAGTTCATGATCAATTTGTATCCATGAATATTATTTGAGTCTTCTTTGATCCCTTATATGCATGATTACTTATAGCCTCGTATTTCTTCTTCGAATCTTTGGTTTAGTTAGGCCAACTAGATCGATTTTTCTTGCCATGGGAAGAGGTGCTTTGTGATGGGTTCGATCTTGCGGTGTTCTTTCCCAGTGACAGAAGGGGCATCAAGACACGCATGTATCGTTGCTATTAAGGATAACAAGATGGGGTCTATTCCTACATGAATAGATCTTGTCTACATCATGTCATCGTTCTTATTGCATTGCTCCGTTTTTCCATGAACTTAATACACTAGATGCATGCTGGATAGCGGTCGATGTGCGGAGTAATAGTGGTAGATGCAGGCAGGAGTCGGTCTACTTATCTTGGACGTGATGCCTATATAATGATCATCGCCTTGGATATCGTCATGACTATTCGATTTTCTATCAATTGCCCAACAGTAATTTGTTCACTCACCGTGCGCTATACTCATGAGAGAAGCCACTAGTGAACCCTATGGCCCCCGGGTCTACTTTTCCATCATATTGCTTTCCGATCTACGTTTTTGCACTCTTTGTTTTCAGATCTACAAAACCAAAAAAACCAAAAATATATTGCTGCATATTTACTCTTTTTATTTGTGTTCTTGGGAGATCTATCTCTCCTATCCATCACTACCTAATTTATCTTATTACCGTAGAGAGATTGACAACCTCTCCTTCGCGTCGGGTTGCAAGTATTTGTTGTTTGTGTGTAGATGCTGCTTATTGGGTGTTGGTGATCCTCCTACTGGTTCGATAACCTTGGTTTCATAACTGAGGGAAATACTTACCGTCGCTGTGCTGCATCATCCCTTCCTCTTTGGGGAAATACCGACGCAGTCTCAAGCCACGTCACGCTTCATCAAACCGCTTGTTGAGGCAGTCAAGTTCCTCATCGGAGATCTTGAGCTTCCGATTCAACTCGGCCAGCTCCATGGCACTGATGGCCGCTGCCGAAGATGTGGCCTATAAAACAACTTATTTTTGTTAGACTCCCGAGTTATCGGTTGTAGACCCTCTACTAGGTTTTTCCCAAACCTGCCAGAGTCTCGGAGGCCACAATTCACCTTTTTCATTTGTGCTTTTCAGCTATTTGACCCCCGTGTGAGTTTTGCAAACTCACCCATGGCTCGGGGGCTAGTATACTTACAAGGGTTGCATAACCTTATAAATTAACTTTTTCTGGGAAAAAGAATATTACATGGCTTACCTTGAAGCCCGTCAAGAGACCGTTGAAGGCCTCCTTCAGTCCACTATCAACAGACTGAATGCCTTGTAAAACCGCACCCATAAGGGCGCGGTGATCTTCGGCGAGGGAGGAGCTAGTCAAAGCCTCATCCATCACAGCCGGCTATCCAGTTGCGGCCTCCTCTGTTATGGGCGACACTGGTGGTGGCACCTCTGCTATCCTTTCTTGGGAGGGCAGGGTTGAAAGCGATCGAGATGGACCTAGAGGGTGGGTGAATAGGTACAATTACAAATTTTAATTATTACTTAGCAATTTTAGGCAATATTGTGGAATATGAAAGTGAGCCTAACAATTGCAAAGATGATAGTTAAGCTATGTGTACTAAGCAAGGCAACAAGTAGGAGATAATCAAGCACAAGTAATACAAGTAAGTACTCAAAGACAAGTAACCACAAGTAGGGAGTTAGGGTTAGGGATAACCGCAACTCCGAGAGACGAGGATGCATGCCGATGTTCACTTCCTTGGAGGGAAGCTACGTCACCGTTTAGAGAGGTGGATGTTACCACGAAGGCACACCAACACCACGAAGGCTCACCCTGTTCTCTCCTTGAGATAACACCATGAAGGTGTTTCTCAACCACTAGTGGTAGGCCTTGAGGTGGCCTCCAAACCCTCACAAACTTTCCGGCGGAAATCACAAAGGTTTGATTCCTCTCCGAAGAACTCCTACCGCCTAGGAGTCTCCAACCTCCAAGAGTAACAAGATCACGGGAACCGCTCAAAACTTGCTCAAATCACAAATAGCTTTGGTTGAGAGGAGGAGAGGGAGACGATCTATCTTTTGATTGGAACAACACTCAAGGGAACTCATAGATGCACTTGGGATCTAGGATTTGGTGTAGACAAATGGGAGAGAGAGAGAGAGAGAAAGGTGTTCTTGGAATCTTTTCACTGTGTTGGACAACCCCCACACGAGGTGGGAGAAGACTATATATAGTGGTGATAGGAAAATGGCCGTTGGAGCCACTTATGCTGTACAGTTGCCAGACATCCGACAGTTCTCGGTCGTCCGGACAGCCACGAGGTGTCGGACGTCCAACAGGGGTCGGTCGTCTGAAGAACACGGAGGAGCAGGTCAGCACAACATTTGGTGGAAACAGTGTACAACATACGGACGTCCGGAGGGCGTCGGCCGTCCGGGGCACGGTTGTCCGGAAGGGGTCGGAAGTCCAACATTTTGGATCTGGTGGGTGGCTACAGATTTCCGGCCGCACCCGGACGTCCGGAGCTCGGACGACCCGAGGGACCAGAAATCTGAGGATTTGGATCTGATGGCTGGCTTCGGATATCCAAAGGACGTCGGTCATCCGGCGTCCAGACGTCCGAGAACCACCGGTCGTCCGAACAAGAGCAGAACAACCTTAAGGGGAATAGAGAGAGGTATTTCCTAGATTTTGAGAAAGTTTCTTGCGAGAACCAGTGATCCCCTCTTAATAGTGCGGGATCCGTATACTCAAGAAGGATAAATAAAATGATAGAACATTTCGTCTTGTTTCTTTGTTCTTAAGCATCCTGGACATGGTAGTCACGATCCACACAACAGTCTCTTGGGAACTAAACCTGACATACACTTGATGAAAATGATTAGTTTCCTATATGTATGTTGTCAACAACATCAAAATATGATTAAGGGCATGATTGCACTTTCAATGTCCCCCTTTTTGGTAGTTGATGACAACATACATATAGCTCTCAAAAAGTAAAGTAGACTTATATAACTTAGGAGAGATTTGTTATAGAGCTCCCCCTCATTATATGCATAGTAAAAATAATTATGGTCAGGAGCTCCCCCTTACTTGATAGCGAGTGCATCGAAAATATCACATAGATCAACATGTCGACACAAGGAATTAGAATGTCTCATTATAACACATCACTCATATAAAGCATAATGATTCATCATTCATAAATAGCATTACATCAAAGATAGCATATCATAAATGGGGTTCATCATACATAGATGGCATTACAACATAGATAGCATATCATAATGGTTGACAAGACTAACAAATCGAATACTAAGATAATCTCCTCCCCCTTTGACATCAAGTACCAAAAAGGGAAGGACCATGACAACCAACCACGCAATCAGAGATCACTGTCATCATCATCATCACCATGGGTGCCACTACCACCTGCCTCGTCAAGGAAATCAGCCCACTCGGGGCTAGAAGGAAAACCAAAGTCGGAAGGAGGAGCAGCAGGAGGACCCTCATCCTCACTCACATCAGTTGCTCCAGAGTCTCTCAGACGAGCCTTTAGAGCATTCTTAGAAGATATCATGCGAGTGACCACATCGTGGTTTTGTGAGCACTGAAAAGTGAAAGCCTTCATCATTGCAGAATGGGCTTTCCCAAGAAAACGAGCAAAGCGACCGAAGGAGGCAGAGCCAGATGAGACAGGACGAGACCGAGCAGCAGCCCGTCGAGCAGGAGCGGATGAGGATTTCTTGGGAGCCCAATCATCCGCCATGTGAGGGGGAATGACCCATTTGTGATGCACATGAGTTCGAGCAATGGGAAAGGGGGCCACATGCTCAATGAGAGCCTGAATAAAAGGAGCATGAGGAAAGACTCGCTTGTATTGAAAACTAGCGAGGCGAATCTCATGCCATAGAAAGTGAGGAACATTGATTTTCCCTTTAGGATGTTCATTAAGGTGAGTCATGAGATCAATGCAATACCCGCTACAAGTTCCCTTGTCACCCATCTTGGGATAGATGGTGCGAATGATGCACTGAAAAATAATGAAGAAGGGAGACCTCCAAATAGAAACTTGATTGAGATCCTTGCCCTTTTCATCTTCATCAAGATCATCAATGCCTTTTAAAAGATAGCCACAGGCTTCAACGGCTCTAGGTGCATGATTTGGATCACTCTTATGGATTTTGAAACCGGTGTCAGGAAAGCCAAGAGCGGCGACAAACTGAGCATAAGAGGCTGAGAGCTCGGTGTCGGAAGTCATCCAAGTGACGGTCTTATCAGGACAAAAGAAACAAGTGGCATAGAACTGATGAATGGCAGCATGATTGAAGTCATGTTTAAAAGCAAATGGAGCAGCAAAACCAGAAGACTCAATGAGATTAATGGCACCCGGATATTTTGCCGGATGAGTGCGAATATGCTCTAAGTCAATATAGCGATGAACAGACAGACCTTTGGGAACAATGACAGTGGAGAAAATGTCTGCCTGAACATTTGTGCAAAAATGAGAGTCCATAGAATCACGCACAACAGAGAATTGATCAGTGTCGCGACGAAACTTAAGATAGGCAGATTTAGGGACTTTGGTGAAGTCCTTTATCTCGCGACCAAGAGAGGGAGGGGGCTCAAGAGAGATGCGGCGAGCATCACCTTGAGGCTGATCCGGAGGCGGAGGAGGCATGTACGACGGCCTCCGAGTGCCGGGCTTCGGAACATTTCTGCGAATCCCAACAAATTCAGCCCGTTCTTCATACTCCATCTCTTCTTCGTAGTCGGAAGCCTCTGAGGATGAAACGGTTTCACGAACCGGACGCTTGGCGAGGCGCTTGAGGGGACGAGCCCGTTCTTGGGAGTCGTCGGACCCCGCACCATGGGAGGCACGAGAGGACGAACCCACAGGGATCTTGCGCGTGGAGTGCTTGATCTTCGGCATGGCAAATCCCCTACAACCACGTTTGAGAAACACCTAAGATATTGAATTTGATGCATCTTGACCACCCAGAGCAAAATCGCGAGGAAGGAGCCGATGGAAAAGAGAGGGAATGAGGAGATCTACCTCGGGAAGCAAGGAGGGAGGAGCTCCGACCGGAGGAGCAGCCGGAGGGTGCTCGGTGGCGGCCTGGCGGCGCAAGGGAGGAGACCGAAGAGGGGAAACAGCGCGGGGAGGTAGGGCAACTGCCCAGACCTGCGGGCCTCCAGATTTTATACGGGGGCCGAAACGTCGGACGATCGAGAAACGTCGGATGACCGAGACTCGTCGGACATCCGGACATCAACGAGGGGTCGGACGACCGAAGGATGTCGGACGTCCGAGAGGGACAAACAAGAAACTGAGGCAAGCAGGGAGAATTTGCAGTTTTCGGTGACACCCATGACAGTGAGATGATAGAGGATAGCATAACACATATAGCAACCAAGATTGTGTCAAATAGCGATGACTCTAGCTAAACAGCTCTAACGATGTTCATGAAAGGGGGTGGTGGTTTAAGCCACCATGTTTGAGTAAACGTGGGATGGCACTGCAAAGATATGAACTTGAGCCCATCACCACAACTCCATCATTTAAAGCACCAAGTCACAAAAGCGAGCAAAGTAACTTTGAGAGTGTTGGGTTTATTTATGCATCATATATAGGGTGAGAGAACTCATGAATTGAATGTCTCCCCCTAAATACATGCCTACACCTAGACAAGACATGAAGTAAATGTATGCAGGTGTACAAGATTTCACATAATGTTATCAAGCTCCAAGATACCAAGTTCACGCCTAAGTTGACAAAACCTTGCTTCATCCAATGGTTTGGTGAAAATGTTTGCAAGTTGCATATCTGTACCAACATGAGCAATATCAATGTCACCCTTTTGCACATGATCTCTCAAGAAGTGATACCTAATATCAATGTGTTTTGTGCGAGGGTGATCAATAGGGTTCTCAGCAATCTTGATGGCACTTTCATTATCACATAAAAGAGGCACATGTCTATAGGTGATACCATAATCCTTCAAAGTTTGCCTCATCCATAGCAATTGAGTTGCACAACTTGCGGTTGCAATGTATTCAGCTTCGGCGGTCGAGAGGGAGACACAATTCTGCTTCTTCGAGGACCAACTTACCAAGGAGCATCCAAGAAACTGACATGCACTGGAGGTAGACTTCCGTCCCACTTTGTCACCGGCCCAATCTGCATCTGTGTACCCAATGAGGTCAAACTTTGCATCCTTGGGGTACCATAGACCCAACTTTGGGGTGTGAACAAGGTATCTAAGAATATGCTTAACCGCCTTATGATGACTTTCCCTAGGGGAAGCTTGAAATCTTGCACATATGCCTACACTTAACATGATGTCTGGTCTAGATGCACAAAGATAAAGCAATGAACCAATCATAGAGTGGTAAAGAGATTGATCAAAAGGGATACTGTTGGTGTCTTCAGTGAGTACAAGTTTTGTTGGCATGGGTGTCTTACATGGGCTTGCATTTGTCATGTCAAACTTCTCTAGAATGTCCTTGAGGTATTTTTTTGAGACAAGAAAATTCCTTATTGAAATTGTTGAATTCGAAATCCTAGAAAGAACTTCAAGTCCGCATTGAGTGACATCTCAAAGGTCTTGGTCATGGAGGCCGCAAACTTTTTGCACAAATGAATGTTAGGGGAACCTAAAATGATGTCATCTACATAGATTTGGCATAAGATCAAATAACCCTTTTCCCTCTTAGTAAAAAGAGTGGGATCGATCACTCCTCTCACAAAACCATCATCGAGTAAAAACTTCTTAAGATGATCATACCAAGCACGAGGTGCTTGTTTGAGGCCATACAAAGCCTTGTGAAGTTTATACACATAGTCTTTGTGATCGGGATCAACGAACCCAGGTGGTTGTGATACATATACTTCTTCTTGTAGAGGACCGTTAAGAAAAGCACTCTTCACATCCATTTGATGTAACGTAAAACCATTGAAAGCAGCATAAGCAAGTAAGATGCGAATAGACTCAAGACGGGCAACGGGAGCAAAGGTCTCACCAAAGTCCAAACCTTCAACTTGTGAGTACCCTTGTGCCACTAACCTTGCCTTGTTGCGGATGATTATGCCATTCTCATCTTGCTTGTTCTTAAAAATCCATTTTGTTCCAATGACATTGTGTTCCTTAGTTGGTCTCTTGACTAATGACCATACTTTGTTGCATTCAAAACTGTTCAACTCTTTTTGCATAGCAACGAGCCAATCATTGTCCATCAATGCATCTTGTACCTTGAGTGGCTCAACACTAGAGACAAACGAAAAGTGAGCACAAAAGTTTGCCAATTGTTTACGAGTGACTCTACCTTCCGATATGCCGTTAAGAATTTGATCAACATCGACACGACCGGCCACTCGTGGCATGATGGAGGTCAGGGTTTCACGAGGTTCAACTTCATTTCCATCATCCACATCCTCAACATATGGATCATTAATGTGTGGTGGAAGATCTTCTTCTTCATGTTGCATTTGTTGAGGTTCATCATCAATGATTGCATTTTCTTGTTCTTGCTCTTGGTGATGATCTTGTTCTTGAATGTGATCATGGTGAGGGACGTGTTCTCATTCTTGATCTTGAACAACGGGCATAGTTTGAGCACTAGGATCTTGTGGAGGTATGGGTGTTGAAGTGACTTGAGGATGAGAGAAACTTCCATCTTCTTCATCATCATCATGAGGTTCTTGTTCCATTGGAAGAAGAGCACCAACACCCATGGTCAAACTATCTTGAGAGGGATCTTCTTCACCTACATCACTTAGATCAACTTGCTACCCATGGGAGCCATTAAATTCATCAAACACCACGTCACAAGTTTCTACAACACATCCATTGGATTTGTTGTAGACTCTATAGGCGTGAGAGTTTGATCCATAACCAACAAATATCCCCTCAATTGTTTTGGATTGAAATTTTCCTAACCGTTCTCTCTTGTTGAGGATGAAACACTTGCACCCGAATACACGAAAGTACTTGACATTTGGCTTGTTCCTGGTTAGGAGCTCATATGGAGTCTTCTCCAATATCGTGCGGAGGAAGAGCCGGTTTGATGCATGGCATGCCGTGTTGACAGCCTCGGCCCAAAAACTATGTGGTGACTTGTATTCATCCAACATGGACCTTGCCATTTCCACAAGTGTACGGTTCTTCCTCTCGGCTACACCATTTTGTTGAGGAGTGTAGGGTGCGGAATATTGATGCTCAATCCCCTCATCACTAAGAAATTCTTCCAAGGTGTAGTTCTTGAACTCAGAGCCATTATCACTTCTTATTGCCAAGATTTCTTTGTTAAACTTGCGTTGGGCTTGCTTGGCAAAATCAATGAAGGTGATCTTCGTCTCGTCCTTGGACTTGAGGAAAAACACCCATGTATATCTTGAGTAATCATCAACAATGACAAGTCCATACTTTTTCCCACCAAGACTATCCCATGACGGAGGCCCAAAAAGATCCACATGAAGGAGCTCCAAAGGCCTTGAAGTAGATACAATATTCTTGGGTGGGTGCTTTGATTGATGTTGCTTCCCGGCTATGCATGCACTACACACACGATCTTTCTCAAAAGAGACATTGGTTAGTCCAAGGATGTGATTACCCTTTAAGAGATTTTGAAGATTTCTCATGCCGACATGAGCTAGCCGGCGATGCCATAGCCACCCCTTGTCGGCCTTGGCCATTAGACAAGTTGCATGAAATGTGCTCTCTTTCGAGAAATCAACCGTGTAAAGGTTGCCATCCAACTCTCCAACAAAAGCCACTTCGAGAGTATCTCTCTTAAAGACTTTCACATCCGTTAGTCCAAATAGTGTATCATAACCAACAGAAGCCAATTGGAGAACAGAAAGCAAATGGTATTTAAGGGATTGGACAAGCATGACATTTGCAACAGACATGTCATTTGTGATAGCCACCTTGCCCAACCCAAGTACCTGTCCTTTTGATCCTCCACCAAACACAATGCTCATAAATGGTTGAATAGCTTCCATGAAATCAAAAAGCAATTTGCTATCTCCGGTCATATGGTTGGTGCATCCACTATCGATCACCCATTTGACTCCACCAGAGAAAGCAACCTACAAACAATTTATGACTTGGTTAGAGGCACCCATTTTGCAATGGGACCTCTCAAGTTAGTCACAAGGGTCTTAGGGACCCAAATAGCATAAAACCGGAATGCATTACGAGGACCAACAAATTTAGCATAAACCTCTCCATCCTTTGTTTTACGAAGTACATAGGATGGAGGCATGAACTATTTTGGCTTGTTGAGAGTGGGCATGCCCCTAGTGTCCTTCCCACTCACAACCTTACCTTTCTCCTTGTGCCCTTCTCGTACAAATGTTTCTTTGAGAGGGGTGGTGCACTTTTGAGAAGACGTCTTCTTCTTGCTTGTGCTTGGGTCAAACCCGAGCCCTTCCTTGGCAAACACCTCATTGTGTTGGCTCAGTACCTCATTAAGGTTCTTTTGTCCTTGAGCACATGTCATGAGTCCTCTCTCGAGTTGTGCCTTTAGAAAACGGTTTTCCTCAAGAATAGATGCTAGGTCACCACTAGAGTTAGTAGTACAAGCATCAACATTGATAATAGGTGAGGAGTAAAGCTTGGCTAGAGTTTCAAGATAAGTAAGTTTGAGCGTCACAAATCTCTTTGTAAGAAGAGTGAGCTCCTCTTCCTTAGTCTTGAGAGACACGGATAGAAGCTCACAATCCTTAGAGAGAGAAGCATGAGATTCCACAAGCTTACTTTTATCATTCATCAACTCCTTGCAAGAGTTCTTGGCCTTTTTCAAGGAGGCAAGATTTTTAGCATGATCATCAATGTTTGCACCAATTTTTAAGCATAGTTCATCATTTCGTGCTTCCTCATATTGGACTTTCCGCTCAAGGATTTCGTACTTTTCCTTTTCCTCGGTGATGAGGGTTTCGAGTTCCTTAATGGTATTGGTGTGCTTACTCACCATCTCCATAAGCATACGAAACATAGTGAGCTTCTTTCCTTTAAGGGAGCACATGAACTTATTTAGTTTAGCAAGCATAGGATCATCTATATCGTCATCATCATAATTATCCTCCGCATCAAGATACTCATCACAAGGAGTAGATGGGGTGAAAAGAGGAGGATTTGAGCGTGGGGTTACCTTGACCTTGTCAGGAGAGTTTTGGTCCTCTCCATCTTCTATGACGTCCTTTGCCATTAAGCACTTGTGAGCGTTGCCCTTGTAGTCTTTCATATAGTTGTAGGTGACAACATCACCACTCTTGTTGACTAGCCTCAAGGTGTTGTGAGAATCTTGAGCTACTCCGGCAACACCACCAACATCATCTGGATCGGATTCTTCATGAGCAACCATTGCTTTCCCATCTCTCTTCTTGAGCTTGGAGTTCATAGGATTTGGCAACTTCTTCTTTGAAAAGGTCTTGGGAAACCTTGGTTTATCTTCTCTCTTCTCATAAGGTCAATCGTTGGAGAAGTGGTTGGTTTCTTCACAGTTGTAGCATTTTCTCACTTTCTTCTTCTGGAATCTTCCCTTGAATTTTCCCGTGCTAAACTTCTTGACAAAGAGGGCAATGTCTTCATATGAAGGGCTCTCATCGGAGTCAATCTCATCACCATCTTCATCATCATCATCTTCTTCTTCTTCTTCTTCTTCACTTTGCTCTTCCTCACATACATGCTTGGCCTTCAAAGCAAGATTGATCTTTGATGTTGAGGTACCATGCATGGCAAGATGTTTTGTAGCATTCGACTTTGACTCTTCGAATAGTTGGAAAGTGGATATGATGTCATCCGGAGTCATTTCCTTGAATCCATGATGTTGTCTTATGTCCCACACCATTTGGTGATGATATGGAGCAAGAGCATGAAGTAGCTTGTCCACGAGAAACCTCTTAGTCAAGTTGAATCCATCTTGTGTCTTGTCACAGTCACAGGACTCAATGTTGGCGGTGAGATTCATGTGACGCTCAAGGAGCTGCTTGGGGGATTCACCTTTCTCCATACAAAAGTTTTGCAATTGACCCTTGGCAATTTCATACTGAGCAAGCCGGAGAGTGGAGGTACCGGTCTTGGTCCTTACAATGCTGTCCCATAAGTCCTTGGCACTTGTGATGTGTATGTAAGGTCTCCTTTGCTTATCATTCATTCCTTTTCTTATGCACATGATTGAGGTGTCGTTGAGATGCTTGTCATAAGTTTCTCTTGGAGTGAGATTCTTTGGGTTGACAGGGTGGTAGCCATGCTCCAAAATGTCCAACATTTCATCATTGGCGTACCTAAGATGATCCTGCACACCAACCCTCCACAAAGCAAAGTCGGAACTGTCATCAAGCAAAGGAGGTTTTCCTCCAGGATTATACCTAGGTTTCTCAACTTGAGGTCTAGCATAAAGCCATGGAACACTAGATTGATCATTGCTAAGAGGTTGTTAGCCAAGTGAAGGAATAGGCACAGTTGGCCTCGAGGCCACACCACCCGAAGGTGATGCAAGCATCGTGGTTAATGTGGCTAATCTCATTTGGACCAAGGCCTCAAGAGAAGCATCATGCTCCTCCTTTTTCTTAGCAAGAGCACGTTCCAGATCCTCAGAAGTGAAGGACTTGACTTCCGTGGAAGCCGCACCCTTATCCTTCGGATCCGCAACAAGGGGAGACCCATCGGGGTTCATCTCGCTCTAGGGCGGTTAAGCCACAAGAATAGAGCACGAGGCTCTGATACCAAATGAAAGGGATCGAGATGGACCTAGAGGGGGGGTGAATAGGTACAATTACAAATTTTAATTATTACTTAGCAATTTTAGGCAATATTGCGGAATATGAAAGTGAGCCTAACAATTGCAAACATGATAGTTAAGCTATGTGTACTAAGCAAGGCAACAAGTAAGAGATAATCAAGCACAAGTAATACAAGTAAGTACTCAAAGACAAGTAACCACAAGTAGGGAGTTAGGGTTAGGGATAACCGCAACTCCGAGAGACGAGGATGTATGCCGATGTTCACTTCCTTGGAGGGAAGCTACGTCACCGTTTAGAGAGGTGGATGTTACCACGAAGGCACACCAACGCCACGAAGGCTCACCCTGTTCTCTCCTTGAGATAACACCACGAAGGCATTTCTCAACCACTAGTGGTAGGCCTTGAGGTGGCCTCCAAACCCTCACAAACTTTCTGGGGGAAATCACAAAGGTTTGATTCCTCTCCGAAGAACTCCTACCGCCTAGGAGTCTCCAACCTCCAAGAGTAACAAGATCACGGGAACCGCTCAAAACTTGCTCAAATCACAAATAGCTTTGGTTGAGAGGAGGAGAGGGAGACGATCTATCTTTTGATTGGAACAACACTCAAGGGAACTCACAGATGCACTTGGGATCTAGGATTTGGTGTAGACAAATGGGAGAGAGAGAGAAAGGTGTTCTTGGAATCTTTTCACTGTGTTGGACAACCCCCACACGAGGTGGGAGAAGACTATATATAGTGGTGATAGGAAAATGGCCGTTGGAGCCACTTATGTTGTACAGTTGCCGGATGTCCGACAATTCTCGGTCGTCCGGACAGCCACGAGGTGTCGGATGTCCGACAGGGGTCGGTCGTCCGAAGAATAGGGAGGATCAGGTCAGCACAGCATTTGGTGGAAACAATGTACATCATACGGACGTCCGGAGGGCGTCGATCGTCCGGGGCACGGTCGTCCGGAAGGGGTCGGAAGTCCGACATTTTGGATCTAGTGGGTGGCTACGGATTTCCGGCCGCACCCGGACGTCCGGAGCTCGGACGACTGGAGGGACCAGAAATCCGAGGATTTGGATCTGATGGCTGGCTTCGGATATCCGGAGGACGTCGGTCATCCGGCGTCCGGACGTCCGAGAACCACCGGTCGTCCGAACAAGAGCAGAACAACCTTAAGGGGAATAGAGAGAGGTATTTCCTAGATTTTGAGCAAGTTTCTTGCGAGAACCAGTGATCCCCTCTTAATAGTGCGGGATCCCTATACTCAAGAAGGATAAATAAAATGATAGAACATTTCGTCTTGTTTCTTCATTCTTAAGCATCCTGGACATGGTAGTCACGATCCACACAACAGTCTCTTGGGAACTAAACCTGATATACACTTGATGAAAATGATTAGTTCCCTATATGTATGTTGTCAACAACATCAAAATATGATTAAGGGCATGATTGCACTTTCAAGGGTCGACAACTCCGGAGACATAGAGTGCTCCAAAACTATCCGCGGAGTGGGCCCGGATGGACCATGTCCCCCCTCTTTGTTTACCAGGAGGGGTTCCTCCCCCTGGTCTTTGGTAGCTGAGGTATTAACCTCAGCCATTTCATCATCGCCCCCGCCCCCGGTGTTCTGCCCAGGAGGTCGGGCAGGATAGTGCCTCCGCGGTCCCCTCGGCGGCCTAAGGAGGTGAGGGGCGTGATGTCGTCCCGCTCTCTGCTAGCTCGGCGGCAGGGATTCCCCCTCTGAGACCTGATCGGTGCGGAAATCACGTGGTGGGCTACAATATGGAAAGCATTCATCCGGTTAGTAGCAAAACTCTGTATGAATGTAACAGAAGATGTTCGGATTAAGTACCTCTGGGCTGGGGGCTTGACCCTGGGGTTCCTTCGGGGGACCTTTTCGAAAGCCTCAGACTCCTCGTCGGAATCCGGGCTATCATCGGCCAGGACCACTTTGGCCCCGCAGGACCTTTTTGGGGCGGGAGGAGGCAGATCCTCCTCAGCGTCGACCACCGCTATCCTCTTCCTTGTTTGGGGGGGGAGTCAATCTCCCCCCTTCCTCTACATGCTCTTCCTCATGAGCGGAAGAGGCATGGGTCTCCTCGGACCTAGTGTTTGATACGTCTCCAACGTATCTATAATTTTTTATTGTTCCATGCTGTTATATTATCATTCTTGGATGTTTTACAATCATTTTATAGCAACTTTATATCATTTTTTGGGACTAACCTATTGACATAGTGCCAAGTGCCAGTTGGTGTTTTTTGCTTGCTTTTTACTTTGCAGAATATCAGTACCAAATGGAGTCCAATCGCGATGAAACATTTTGGAGATTTTTTTTGGACGAGAAGAAATCCAGTGGGTTAAAGAAGCACCTTAGAGGAGGCCCAAGGGGCCCACAAGACACCAGGGCGCGCCAGAGGCCCCCGGCGCGCCCTGGTGAGTTGTGGTGGCTTCGGGATCCCCATCCACCACCTCTAAGATCTATAAATACCCAAATATTCCAGAAACCCTAGAGGAGTCGACGAAAAATACTTCCAGCCGCCGCAAGTTCCAGAACCGCGAGATCCAATCTAACACCATCACGGAGGGGTTCATCATCCTCATTGGTGCCTCTCCGATTATGCGTGAGTAGTCCACCATAGACCGACGGGCCCGTAGGCAGTAGCTAGATGGTTTTCTCTCTCTCTCTCTCTTGATTCTCAATACAATGGTCTCTTGGAGATCTATTTGATGTAATGACTTTTTGCGGTGTGTTTGTTGGGATCCGATGAATTTTGAGTTCATGGTAAGTTTCTATCCATGAATATTATTTGAGTCTTCTTTGATCTCTTATATGCATGATTACTTATAGCCTCGTATTTCTTCTTCGAATCTTTGGTTTAGTTAGGCCAACTAGATCATTTTTTCTTGCCATGGGAAGAGGTGATTTGTGATGGGTTCGATCTTGCGGTGTCCTCTCCCAGTGATAGAAGGGGCAGCGAGGCACGCATGTGGGGTCTATTCCTACATGAATAGATCTTGTCTACATCATGTCACCGTTCTTATTGCATTACTCCGTTTTCCCATGAACTTAATACACTAGATGCATGTTGGATAGCGGTCGATGTGTGGAGTAATAGTAGTAGATGCAGAATCGTTTCGGTCTACTAATCTTGGACGTGATGCCTATATAATGATCATCGCCTTGGATATCGTCATGATTATTTGATCTTCAATCAGTTGCCCAACAGTAATTTGTTCACTCACCGTGTGCTATACTCATGAGAGAAGCCACTAGTGAAATATATGGCCCCCGGGTCTACTCTTTCAACATATTGCTTTCCGATCTATCTTTTTCCGCTTTTTGTTTTCAGATCTATTATTCCAAAAACCCAAAAATACCTTGCTGCAATTTTTATTTGCCTCTTTTATTTTGTGTTCTTGTGCGATCTATCTATCCAATCTATTACAATCTAATCTATCTTTTTACCGTGGAGAGATTGAGAACCTCTCTTACGTGTCGGGTTGCAAGTATTTGTTATTTGTGTGCAGGTACCATTTACATAGTGTTGCGTGGTTCTCCTAGTGGTTCAATAACCTTGGTTTCATAACTGAGGGAAATACTTACCATAGATGTGCTGCATCATCCCTTCCTCTTTGGGGAAATACCGACGCAGTCTCAAGCCACGTCAAAGGAATTTCTGGCGCCGTTGCCGGGGAGACATCATCAACA
Source organism: Elymus sibiricus (assembly GCA_039707655.1). Classification (NCBI taxonomy): domain Eukaryota; kingdom Viridiplantae; phylum Streptophyta; class Magnoliopsida; order Poales; family Poaceae; genus Elymus; species Elymus sibiricus. The sequence goes on from CM077669.1 coordinate 128,310,869, forward strand.
TCTATCAGGTTCCTAATCACAAATCTCATCTCCTTGAAATTACATTATTTGCCATTTACCTCTCGTTTTCCTCTCCCCAACTTCACAAATTTGCCGTTTTATTCGCCCTCTTTTTCCGTTTGCCTTTTTCTTGTCAGATCTCTTATTTGCTTGTCATCATGAGTGATTTTGGTATGGCGGAAACAGATGATGACAGTAATCCTAAAATTGGACGTTTTGGTAATCTGGATGCTAAAACTTTTGTTTTGGGGCAAGGGAACGTTATAGGAAAAGAAACTATCCAAGAATTTTTCAATTGTGTTGGAAATTTGACTCTCGATGATGCTCCTATACTTAAAAGAACTAAAACTTATGAGGAAGCTATCTCAGAGCTAGTTCTGAAACCTAAAAATAGGTTTATTCATACCCATCCTACCTTGCAAAGATTGTTTTATGAGTTACCCGTTATAAAGGATCCCAAAGCTAAAAAGTTAGCCACGCTTGTTCTCATGAATGAATTTGATCACATAGTACGAGAAGCTAGGGAGATTTTTGATTTTTTTGGTATGAGCCATGAAAAAACGGTTATAGGGAAGATCCTTTACAATAGTGACTACATGTTGAGACATCAACTTGGAAATAATCAAATTTTTGATGAGAACCTTAAAAAGGAAGTCCCCGTTTTAGATATGATCCAACAAGTTTTCAATGATGTTAATCAACAATATTCTTGGATTGTGGCCGGGAATCAAAGAGGGTACATAGATGGACAACTTGATAGTGCTAAGATTTCTATGGATGATGTGTTTCAAATTATATTTGGAAAACCTCTTGATAAAAATATCTCTACAAAGAGAACAACACTTGAATCTATGCTTTATGCCTAGCTAGGGGCGTAAAACGATAGCGCTTGTTGGGAGGCAACCCAATGAATAAATTTATTTTCACCTTTTTCTTTCTGTTCTTGAGTGTTGACACAATTATGATACTGTTATGATTGTGTTTTTTATGTTTTAATTAGTGTTTGTGGCAAGTAAAGCCTTTAGGATGATTCACAAGATGAGTAGAAACAATGCTGAATCTGAAACAGAAACTTTGACTCCAGTGCAGGAATTTTCATTTTTTACCGGAGTGTGATAATGAGCTGAAATTTTAACACAGTGTTGCTATACGAATTCTTTACGTTTTCCTAATTTTTCAGAATTTTTAGAGTTGCCGAAGTATGGTTAGAGTACAGACTACTACGGACTGTTATGTTTTTGTCAGATTGTGTTTTCGTTGCATTGTGTGCTTGTTTTGATGAATCTATGGTTTGTATTGAAGGGTATAAGCCATGGTAAAGTTAGAATACAGTAGATATAATGCAATAATAAAATATGAATGGGTTTGCAACAGTACTTATAGTGGTGATTTGCTTTATTATACTAACGGATCTCATGAAGGTTTTGTTGAGTTTTGTGTGATTGAAGTTTTCAAGTTAGGAGTGAAAAGAGCCTAAGCTTGGGGATGCTACAGCACCCCCAAGATAATATCCAAGGAGAAACAAGCAACTAAGCTTCAGGATGCCCCGAGTGGCATCCCCTCTTTCTTCTAACGACCATCGGTATTTTACTTGGAGCTATATTTTTATTCGTCACATATCATGAGTTTTGCTTGGAGCGTCTTGTATTATTTGAGTCTTTGCTTGTTTTTCTTTTTAGTTTGTCACAAGTATCCTTGCTGGACACACCTATTTCAGAGAGCCAAAATTATGCTATGATTTGTTAGAATTGCTCTATATGCTTCACTTAATTTTTTTGAGCTATGGAATTGCTCTAGTGCTTCACTTATATCTTTTTGAGCATGGTGTGCTTTAAATTTTTGAAGAAATACTCTCATGCTTCGCTTAGATAAATCTGAGAGTTACTAAGCTTTGAAGAAATTCTCTCATGCTTCACTTATACTATTTTGAGAGATGAAATTTTTATGCTCATGTTCTTCACTTAAATTTATTTGAGCTTGTCAAAAGCAATGGCAATATAGGAAACTAGTCCCAAAGTGATAGATATTCAAGAGGGATATAATAAAAACTTTCATTAAGATCATTGGACAAATTAAACTTGATTCCCTGTAATAGTTTTGAGACATGATGATAGTGATATGTGAGTCATGTTGGTGAGTAATTATGCTTTAGTAAGAATATTGGTGTTAAGGTTTGTGATTCCCTATGCAAGCACGAAAGTCAATAGTTATGCAATGAAATTACATCCTACTTATGGTGCATTATTCGGTGTTAGTTATGCTCAATGCCCATTTATGTGAATTTTCGTTTCTTGGTTGGTTGCTTCTCAATCTATTTGCTAGCCTCCACTTGTACTACTACTTGTGCATCCAAAATCCTTAAACCCAGTTTTGCCTTATGAGTCCACCATACCTACCTATATGCGGTATTTCCATGCCATTCTAAGCAAATTTTTATGTGCCAGCTCTAATTATCAAAATGAATTTCCTTTTTTGTGTGCTCGTATCGCTCATGAAACGGTAGAGGGTGTCCAATATTTTTCCATGCTAGATGTGGTATTCTCAAGATGAGTGTTTATTCACTTGTCATTGCACGAGAGTACGGCGGTAATAGGGATGCCCAGTCCCGAAATGAAAAGAAAGTTACTTTATGTTGTCAAATAATAAATTCCTTGGAAAGTGTTGGTATGGAAGGCAATCGTGGATACGGCTAGCCATGGATTGTGAAAGAATGGTGGAAAAAGGAATAAACTTTATGTTATGTTTGGGAACCGCCTATGATGTATCTAGCATGGAAAGTATTGAGAACTACTCGATCGTTTTCGTTGACAGGAAAGGCATGCCACCCAAAATAATTTTTCTCTCTCAATTTAAGCTTTGAGCTCTGGCACCTCTACAAATCCCTACTTCCCTCTGCGAAGGGCCTATCTATTTTCTTTATGCAATTTTTACTTTTATTTGAGTCTCCATCTTCTCTTATAAAGCACCAACTAGGGGGCACTATGATCATACTTGTGCATTGGGTGCAGTTAATATTTGATTGGGTTTCATGAATGGATCAATGATTGAGCATGATGGGATAGGGATAACTTTCTTTAGTGTTGATATTTTGAAAGACATGGTTGCATGTTGGCATACTTGAGTATTAAAGTCTTTATGGCAAAGCTAGACTATTGCTTTGAACCATCTAAAAGTCCAAATGTCCATGCTACAAAAGAAAAGAATATGTGATGAACATGTTAGGCAACATTCCACAACAAAAATTCTGTTTTCTCTTGGAGATCTATTTAATGTAAACTTTTTGCGGTGTGTTTGTTGGGATCCGATGAATTTTGAGTTCATGATCAGTTTCTATCCATGAATATTATTTGAGTCTTCTTTGATATCTTATATGCATGATTACTTATAGCCTCGTATTTCTTCTTCGAATCTTTTGTTTAGTTAGGCCAACTAGATCAATTTTTCTTGCCATGGGAAGAGGTGCTTTCTGATGGGTTTGATCTTGCAGTGTCCTCTCCCAGTGACAGAAGGGGCAGCGAGGCACGCATGTATCGTTGTTATTAAGGATAACAAGATGGGGTCTATTCCTACATGAATAGATCTTGTCTACATCATGTCACCGTTCTTATTGCATTACTCCGTTTTTCCATGAACTTAATACACTAGATGCATGCTAGATAGCGGTCGATGTGTGGAGTAATAGTAGTAGATGCAGAATCGTTTCAGTCTACGAATCTTGGACCTGATGCCTATATAATGATCATCGCCTTGGATATCGTCATGATTATTTGATCTTCTATCAATTTCCCAACAGTAATTTGTTCACCCATCGTGTGCTATACTCATGAGAGAAGCCACTAGTGAATCCTACGGCCCCCAGGTCTACTTTTCCAACATATTGCTTTCCGATCTATCTTTTTGCCGCTTTTGATTTCAGATCTATTATTCCAAAAACCCAAAAATATCTTGCTGCACTTTTTATTTTCCTCTTTTATTTTGCGTTCTTGAGAGATCTATCTATCCAATCTATCATATCCTAATCTATCTTTTTACCGTAGAGAGATTGACAACCTCTCTTTCGCGTCGGGTTACAAGTATTTGTTCTTTGTGTGCAGGTGATGTTTACATAGTGTTGGTGATCCTCCTACTGGTTCGATACCTTGGTTTCATAACTGAGGGAAATACTTACCGTCGCTGTGCTGCATCATCCCTTCCTCTTTGGGGAAGTACCGATGCAGTCTCAAGCCACATCAAAGGAATTTCTGGCGCCGTTGCCGGTGAGGAAGCGGTCTTTTCTACGTGCCAATCTCTGACGCCGAGGAGACACCATCAACATCTATCACGTTCCTAATCACAAATCTCATCTCCTTGCAATTACATTATTTGCCATTTGCCTCTCGTTTTGCTCTCCCCCACTTCACCAAATTTGCCATTTTATTCGCCCTCTTTCCCGTTTGCCTTTTTCTCGTCAGATCTCTTGCTTGCTTGCAATCTTGTTTGCGTAGTCACGATTACTCAAGAAAATACTAAATTGTGTGATTTTTCCAATACTAATAATAATGGTTTTATTAGTACTCCGATTGCTCCTCCCGCCACTAGTGCGGAGTCTTGTGATATTAATGCCGCTTTGTTGAATCTTGTCATGAAAGATCAATTTTCCGGTACTCCTAATGAGGATGCCGCGTCCTATCTAAACACATTCGTAGAATTGTGTGATATGCAAAATAAAAAAGATATGGACAATGATATAGTGAAGTTGAAATTCTTTCCTTTCTCCTTGCGGGATCGTGCAAAAATTTGGTTTTCTTCTTTGCCTCGCAATAGTATCGATTCTGGGAATAAGTGCAAGGATGCTTTTATTACTAAGTAATTTCCGCCCACGAAAATTATTTCCCTAGGACTCAAATCATGAATTTTAAGCAACTTGAGCATGAACATGTTGCACAATCTTGGGAAAGAATTTAATTGATGCTAAGAAATTGTCCTACTCATGGTTTAAATCTTTGGATGATCATACAAAAAAATTATGCGGGATTGAATTTTGTCTCTAGAAATCTTTTAGATTCCGCCGCGGGTGGTACTTTTATGGAAATTACTTTGGGTGAAGCTACTAAATTGTTAGATAATATTATGGTAAATTATTCACAATGGCACACTGCTACTTCTTGAGCATGCGTTGGTTTTCCCTTGAAGAGGAAAGGGTGATGCAGCAAAGTAGATAAGTATTTCCCTCAGTTGTTGAGAACCAAGGTATCAATCCAGTAGGAGATACAAGCAAGTCACCAATCGATGTACCTACACAAATAATCAAACACTTGCACCCAACGCTATAAAGGGGTTGTCAATCCCTTCACGGTTACTTGCAAGGATGAGATCTGATAGAGATAGATATGATAGATTGCTAGAACGGAAAGTAAAACAAAAGTAAAAATAAGGCAGTGAGATATTTTTGGTATTTTTGGTTTTAGATCTGAAAGTATAATATGGAAAATAGACCCGGGGGCCATAGGTTTCACTAGAGGCTTCTCTCATGAAGGAAAATAATACGGTGGGTGAACAAATTACTGTCGAGCAATTGATAGAAAAGCGAATAATTATGAAGATATCCAAGGCAATGATTATGCATATAGGCATCACGTCCGTGTCAAGTAGACCGAAACGATTCTGCATCTACTACTATTACTCCACACATCGACCGACTCCTGCCTGCATCTAGAGTATTAAGTTCATGAAGAACAGAGTAACGCATTAGGTAAGATGACATGATGTAGAGGGATAAACTCAAGCAATATGATAAAAACCCCATCTTTTTATCCTCGATGGCAACAATACAATACGTGCCTCGCTACCCCTACTTTGTCACTGGGTGAGGACACCGCAAGATTGAACCCAAAACTAAGCACTTCTCCCATTGCAAGAATTACCAATCTAGTTGGCCAAACCAAACCAATAACTCGAAGAGACTTGCAAATATATGAAATCATGCATATAAGAATTCAGAGAAGATTCAAATAATATTCATAGATAAGGTGAACATAAACCCACAATTCATCGGATCTCGACAAACACACCGCAAAAGAGTATTACATCGGATAGATCTCCATGAAGATCATGAAGAACATGGTATTGAAGAACAAAGAGAGAGAAGAAGCCATCTAGCTACTAGCTATGGACCCGAAGGTCTGTGGTAAACTACTCACGCATCATCGGAGGGATAATGGAGTTGATGTAGATGCCCTTCGGGATCGATTCCCCCTCTGGCAGATTACCGGAAAAGGCTCCAAGATTGGATCTCACGGGAACAGAGGCTTCCGACGGCGGAAAAGTATTTTTGTGGCTCTTTTTAGTATCCAGGGAATATTTGGGAATTTATAGGCCGAAGAATAGGGTTAGGAGGGCTGCCGTGGGGCCACAAGCCAGGGGGGCACCCCCCCCCTAGGGCGCGCCCCTGTGGCTTGTCGCCACACGGCGGCTCTCCTGCCTTCATCTCCAAGTTTGCTGGGTTTCTTCTGGTCCAAGAAAAATCATTCCGAAGATTTTATTCCGTTTGGACTCCGTTTAATATTCCTTATCTGCACTACTCAAAAACAAGGAAAAACCAGAAACTGGCACTAGGCTCTAGATTAATAGGTTAGTCCCAAAAATAATATAAAATAGCATATTAATGCATATAAAACATCCAAAACAGATAATATAATAGCATGGAACAATAAAAAATTATAGATACGTTGGAGACGTATCAAGCATCCCCAAGCTTAATTCCTGCTCGTCCTCGAGTAGGTAAATGATAAAAACAGAATTTTTGATGTGGAATGCTACCTAATATATTTATCCATGTAATATTCTTTATTGTGTCATGAATATTCAGATTCATAAGATTCAAAACAAAAGTCTAATATTGACATAAAAACAGTAATACTTCAAGCATACTAACAAGGCAATCGCGTCCTTTCGAAATAACATGGCCTTAGAAAGTTATCCCTACAAAATCATATAGTCTGGCTATGCTCCATCTTCCCCACACAAAGTATCTAAATCATGCACAACCCCGATGACAAGCAAAGCAATTGTTTCACACTTTTTATGTTCTCAAACCTTTTCAACTCTCACGCAACACATGAGCGTGAGCCATGGATATAGCACTATAGGTGGAATAGAATATGGTGGAGGTTGCAAGGAAAAAGGAGAAGATAGTCTCACATCAACTAGGCGTATCAACGGGCTATGGAGATGCCCATCAATAGATATCAATGTGAGTGAGTAGGGATTTCCATGCAACGGATGCACTAGAGCTATAAGTGTATGAAAGCTCAAAAAGAAAACTAAGTGGTTGTGCATATGATGAAAAATTCCACTATTTATATGAAAGTGACAAAATAGGAGACTCTCTATCATGAGGATCATGGTGCTACTTTGAAGCATAAGTGTGGAAAAAGATAGTAGCATTGTCCCTTCTCTCTTTCTCTCATTTTTTATTTATTTTGGTGGGCATCTTTGGCCTTTTTTTATTTGGGCTTCGCTGGCCTCTTTTATTATTTGTAAAGTCCGGAGACTCATCCCAACTTATGAGGGATTTATAGCTTCCATCATCCTTTTCTCTCACGGGACAAATGCTCTAATAATGAAATTCATCACAGTTTTATTTACTTACAACTCAAAAGAAAAATTACAACTCGATACCTAGAACAAAATATGACTCTATATGCAATATGAAAGTGATGGTGCGTGTCATGAAAAACGGAACGGTGGAAGTTGCATGGCAATATATCTCGGAATGGCTATGGAAATGCCATAATAGGTAGGTATGGTGGCTGTTTTGAGGAAGGATATATGGTGGCTGTTTTGAGGAAGGTGGGTTTGATGCACCGGCGAAAGTTGCGCGGTACTAGAGAGGCTAGCAAAGGTGGAAGGGTGAGAGTGCGTATAATCCATGGACTCAACATTAGTCATAAAGAACTCACATACTTATTGCAAAAGTCTATTAGTTATCGAAACAAAGCATTAGACACATGCTCCTAGGGGAGAGGTTGGTATGAGATAACCATCGCGCGCTCCCGACCCTCACACAAAGGTTGACAATCATTAGACAAATCATGCTCCGACTTCGTTACATAACGGTTCACCATACGTGCATGCTACGGGAATCACAAACTTCAACACAAGTATTTCTTCCAATTCACAATTACTCACTAGCATGACTCTCATATTACCATCTTCATATCTCAAAACTATATGCAAGGAATCAAACTTCTCATAGTATTCAATGCACTTAATATGAAAGTTTTTATTATATCCCTCTTGGATGCCCATTATATTAGGACTAAATTCATAACCTAAACCAATTACCATGCTGTTTTAAAGACTCTCAAAATAATATAAGTGAGGTACGAGAGTTCAATAATTTCTATAAAATAAAACACCACCGTGCTCTAAAAAGATATAAGTGAAGCACTAGAGCAACATTGCCTAGCTCAAAAGATATAAGTGAAGCACATAGAGTATTCTAATAAATTAACGATTCAGCGTGTCTCTCTCAAAAATATGTGTGCAGCAAGGATGATTGTGGCAAACTAAAAAGCAAAGACTCATATCATACAAGACGCTCCAAGCAAAACACATATCATGTGGTGAATAAAAATATAGCCTCAAGTAAATTTACCGATGGATTGAAGACGAAGAGGGGATGCCTTCCGGGGCATCCCCAAGCTTAGGCTTTTTGGTATCCTTGAATATGGCTTGGGGTGCCTTGGGCATCCCCAAGCTTAGGCTCTTGCCACTCCTTATTCCATAGTCCATCAAATCTTTACCCAAAACTTGAAAACTTCACAACAGAAAACTCAACAGAAAACTCATGAGATCCGTTAGTATAAGAAAAATAAATCACTACTTTAGGTACTGTTGTGAACTCATTCTTTATTTATATTGGTGTAATATTTACTGTATTCCAACTTCTCCATGGTTCATACCCCCCGATACAACCCATAGATACATCAAAATAAGCATACAACACAAAGAAAATAGAATCTGTCTAAAACAGAACAGTCTGTAGCAATCTATAGACTTCGAATACTTCTGTAACTCCAAAATTTCTGAAAAATTAGGAAAATCAGGGAAATTTGTATATAAATCTTGTGTAAAAATTTCATATCAAAACCACGTTCTAGTGAATTTACAAAATTCTTGGACTGAGAGCAAAAGTTTCTGTTTTTCAGCAAAATCAAATCACAAACACCGTAGACCATCCCAAAGGTCTTACTTGGCTCAAACACTAATTTAAACAAGAAAACACAATTACTACAGAGGTAATAATGTGCAAAACACTCAAAAACAGAAGCAAAAACAAAAGCATAAAAATAAAATTGGGTTGCCTCCCAGCAAGCGCTATTGTTTAACGCCCCTAGCTAGGCATAACGATTTCAATGATGCTCACATAAAAAGTAGTAATTGAGATATGCAAAAGAGCATCATGAATAGCATGAAAATCACATTTAAGTCTAACCCACTTCCTATGCATAGGGATTTTGTGAGCAAACAATTTATGGGAACAAGAATCAACTAGCATAGGAAGGCGAAACAAGCATAACTTCAAAACTTTAAACACATAGAGAGGAAACTTGATATTATTGCAATTCCTACAAGCATATGTTCCTCCCTCATAATAAATTTCAGTATCATCATGAAGGAATTCATCAATATAACTATCATATAAAATTTTCTCTTCATGATCCACATGCATGCAAAGTTGACACTCTTCCAAAATAGTGGGATTATCATTAACTAAAGTCATGACCTCTCCAAACCCACTTTTATCAAAAATTTCATAAGATTGAACACTCTCCAAAACAGTGGGATCAATAATGCCTAAAGTTGACACTCTTCCAAACCCACTTTCAATATCATATTCATCATGAGTGTTAAATAAATTATCAAGATCATAAGAAGCATTATCACCCCAATCATGATCATTGCAATAAGTAGTGGTCATGGCAAACTCATCAAATATAGCATCCCCAAGCTTGTGGGTTTGCATATCATTAGCACAATTGATATTAATAGAATTTATAACAATATCATTGAAATCATGCTTTTCATTCAAGAAAACATCGTGAATCACTTCATCACAATTTTCAGATTCACGAATCTCAAGCAAAACTTTATAGAGATAATCAAGTACACTCAACTCACTAGCAATTGGTTCATCACAATTGGATCTCTTGAAAAGAATAGCAAGTGTATGAGGATCCATATCAATAGATTTTTAGCGAACAAAGATGCAAGCAAATAGAAGGCACATGGTAACTCAAGTAGACAAAAAGAGATCCGGTGAGAAAAAGGCAAAATAAACGGCAAATTGGTGAAGTGGGGGAGAGGAAAACGAGAGGCAAATGGCAAATAATGTAAATGCAAGAGATGAGTTTGTGATGGGTACTTGGTAGGCTTGATGTAGATCTCCCCGGCAACGGCGCCAGAAATCCTTCTTGCTACTTCTTGAGCATGCGTTGGTTTTCCCTTGAAGAGGAAAGGGTGATGCAGCAAAGTAGATAAGTATTTCCCTTAGTTGTTGAGAACCAAGGTATCAATCCAGTAGGAGATACAAGCAAGTCACCAATCGATGTACCTACACAAATAATCAAACACTTGCACCCAACGCTATAAAGGGGTTGTCAATCCCTTCACGGTTACTTGCAAGGATGAGATCTGATAAAGATAGATATGATAGATTGCTAGAACGGAAAGTAAAACAAAAGTAAAAATAAGGCAGCGAGATATTTTTGGTATTTTTGGTTTTAGATCTGAAAGTATAATATGGAAAATAGACCCGGGGGCCATAGGTTTCACTAGAGGCTTCTCTCATGAAGGAAAATAATACGGTGGGTGAACAAATTACTGTCGAGCAATTGATAGAAAAGCGAATAATTATGAAGATATCCAAGGCAATGATTATGCATATTCGCATCACGTCTGTGTCAAGTAGACCGAAACGATTCTGCATCTACTACTATTACTCCACACATCGACCGACTCCTGCCTCATCTAGAGTATTAAGTTCATGAAGAACAGAGTAACGCATTAGGTAAGATGACATGATGTAGAGGGATAAACTCAAGCAATATGAAGAAAACCCCATCTTTTTATCCTCGATGGCAACAATACAATACGTGCCTCGCTACCCCTACTTTGTCACTGGGTGAGGACACCGCAAGATTGAACCCAAAACTAAGCACTTCTCCCATTGCAAGAATTACCAATCTAGTTGGCCAAACCAAACCAATAACTCGAAGAGACTTGCAAAGATATGAAATCATGCATATAAGAATTCAGAGAAGATTCAAATAATATTCATAGATAAGCTGAACATAAACCCACAATTCATCGGATCTCGACAAACACACCGCAAAAGAGTATTACATCGGATAGATCTCCATGAAGATCATGAAGAACATGGTATTGAAGAACAAAGAGAGAGAAGAAGCCATCTAGCTACTAGCTATGGACCCGAAGGTCTGTTGTAAACTACTCACGCATCATCGGAGGGGCAATGGAGTTGATGTAGATGCCCTCCGTGATCGATTCCCCCTCCGGCAAATTACCGGAAAAGGCTCCAAGATTGGATCTCACGGGAACGGAGGCTTCCGGCGGCGGAAAAGTATTTTCGTGGCTCTTTTTAGTATCCAGGGAATATTTGGGAATTTATAGGCCGAAGAATAGGGTTAGGAGGGCTACCGTGGGGCCACAAGCCAGGGGGCGCGCCCCCCCCGTAGGGCGCGCCCCTGTGGCTTGTCGCCACACGGCGGCTCTCCTGCCTTCATCTCCAAGTTTGCTGGGTTTCTTCTGGTCCAAGAAAAATCATTCCGAAGATTTTATTCCGTTTGGACTCCGTTTAATATTCCTTATCTGCAATACTCAAAAACAAGGAAAAAACAGAAACTGGCACTAGGCTCTAGATTAATAGGTTAGTCCCAAAAATACTATAAAATAGCATATTAATGCATATAAAACATCCAAAACAGATAATATAATAGCATGGAACAATCAAAAATTATAGATACGTTGGAGACGTATCACACACTGAAAGAGCACCTGCTAGCAAAAAGGTTAATTCGGTTGAGGAAATTAGTACTTTGAGTGAAAAAGTTGATGCTTTAATGAAGTTGGTTGCTAGTAAAAATGCTCCTATTGATCTTAATGATGTGCCTTTGTCTACTTTGATTGAGCAAAATAGTGATTCCGTAAATGTGAATTCCGTCTCGCGAAACAATTTCAATAACAATGCTTATAGAGGTAATTTTAATCCTAGGCCTTTTCCTGGAAATTCCTCTAATAATTATGGTAATTCCTACGGTAATTCTTCTTACAATAATAATAGGAACCCCTATGATCTTGAGAGTAATATTAAAGAATTTATCAATGCGCAAAAGGTTTTCAATACTACGATAGAAGAAAAGTTGAATAAGATTGATGATATGTCTAGAAGCATTGATAGAATTTCTCATGATGTAGAAAATCTGAAGTTGAAAGCTTTTGCACCTAAGATTGATGAATCAATTAAGGCTTTATATGTTTCTATGGATGAAAGTAAGAAAAGAACCGCCATGCTTAGAGCTAAAAGAGAATTTTTAGAAAAAGCATTTTCTAGTGATTGCTTTCAGAAAAATGATGAAGATCTTAAAGTTATTGGTGTTTCTTCTATTGATTCCTTGGTTAGTAATATTAAAATTGATGATTTGGAGGGTGAAAATCTTGATGAAAACATTTATGAAAGTGGGTTTGAAGAGGTCAAAACTTTAACTAGTGATGTGCCCACTGTTTTGGATTGCAAGGACTTTAATTATGATAGTTGCTCTTTGATTGATTATATTTCTTTGCTGCAATCCATGTTGAATTCACCCCATGCTTATGAACAAAATTAAAGCTTTTACTAAACATATCGTTGATGCCATGATGAAATCTTTTGAAGAAAAGTTGGAGTTACAGATTTCTATTCCTAGAAAATTACATGATGAGTGGGAACCTACCATTAAGGTCAAGATTAAAAATTATGAGTGTTTTGCTTGATGTGATTTGGGTGCTTGTGTTTCCACGATTCTGAAATCTCTATGCGATGTGCTTGGTCTTACCAATATTGAAGAATGTTCTCTTAATTTGCACTTGGAGGATTCTACTATTAAAAAGCCTTTGGGAAGAATTAATGATGTTCTTATTCTTGCAAATAGGAACTATGTGCCATTAGATTTTATTGTTCTTGATATTGATTGCAATCCATTTTGTCCCATTATACTTGGTAGACCGTTTTTACGCACTATAGGTGCCGTGATTGATATGAAAGAAGGCAATATTAGATTTCAGTTTCCACAAAGAAAGGGTATGGAACACTTCCCTAGAACAAAAATTAAGCCACCATATGAATCAACCATAAGAGCATCCTATGGAGCAAAAACCAAAGATGACAATACTTGAATCTATGCATTATGCCTAGCTAGGGGCGTAAAACGATAGCTTTTGTTGGGAGGCAACCTAATGAATAAATTTATTTTCTTCTTTTTCTTTCTATTTTTGAGTGTTGACACAATTATGCCTCTGTTATGATTGTGTTTTTATGTTTTATTTAGTGTTTGTGCCAAGTAAAGCCTTTAGGATGATTCATAAGATGAGTAGAAACAATGCTGAAACTGAAACAGAAACTTTGCCTCCAGTGTTCGAATTTTCATTTTTTACTGGAGCGTGATAATGAGCTTAAATTTTAACAAAGTACTGATATACAAATTCTTTACGTTGTCCTAATTTTTCAGAATTTTTAGAGTTACAGAAGTATGGTTAGAGTACAGATTACTACAGACTATTCTGTTTAAGACAGATTCTGTTTTCGTTGCATTGTGTGCTTGTTTTGATGAATCTATGGTTTGTATTGAAGGGTATAAGCCTTGGTAAAGTTAACATACAGTAGGTATAATGCAATAATAAAATATGAATGGGTTTGCAACAATACTTAAAGTGGTGACTTGCTTTATTATACTAACGGATCTCATGAAGATTTTGTTGAGTTTTGTGTGATTGAAGTTTTCTAGTTTTGGGTGAGATCACGATGGATGAAGGAATAAGTAGTGAAAAGAGCCTAAGCTTGGGGATGCTATAGCACCCCCAAGATATATCCAAAGAGAAACAAGCAACTAAGCTTGGGGATGCCCCGAGTGGCATCCCCTCTTTCTTCTAACGACCATCGGTATTTTACTTGGAGCTATATTTTTATTCGTCACATATCATGAGTTTTGCTTGGAGCGTCTTGTATCATTTGAGTATTTGCTTGCTTTGCTTTTTTGTTTGTCACTAGTATCCTTGCCGGACACACCTATTTGAGAGATCCAAAATTATACTATGATTTGTTAGAATTGCTCTATATGCTTCACTTAAATTTTTTGAGCTATGGAATTGCTCTATTGCTTCACTTATATCTTTTTGAGCACAGTGTGCTTTGAAATTTTAAAGAAATACCCTCATGCTTCACTTAGATTAATTTGAGAGTTTGTGAATTTTGAAGAAATACTCTCATGCTTCACTTAGATTAATTTGAGAGTTATTAAATTTTGAAGAAATCCTCTCATGCTTAACTTATTTTATTTTGAGAGATGAAATCTCTATGCTCATGTTCTTCACTTAAATTTGTTTGAGCTTGTCAAAAGCAATGGCAATATATGAAACTAGTCCCAAAGTGATAGATATTCAAGGAGGATATAATAAAAACTTTCATGAAGATCATTGGACAAATTAAACTTGATCCCTTGTAATAGTTTTGAGACATGATGATAGTGATATGTGAGTCATGTTAGAGAGTAATGATGCTTTAGTAAGAATAATGGTGTTAAGGTTTGTGATTCCCTATGCAAGCACGAAAGTCAATAGTTACGCAGTGAAACTACATCCTACTTATGGTGCATTATTCGGTGTTAGTTATGCTCAATGCCCTTTTATGTGAATTTTCGTTTCTTGGTTGGTTGCTTCTCAATCTATTTGCTAGCCCCCACTTGTACTAAGTAGAAATACTACTCGTGCATCCAAAATCCTTAAACCCTGTTTTGCCATATGAGTCCACCATACCTACCTATATGCGGTATTTCCATGCCGTTCTAAGCAAATCTGTATGTGCCATCTCTAATTTTCAAAATAAATTTCCTTTTTGTGTGCTCGTACCGCTCATGAAACGGTAGGGGTGTCCAATATTTTTCCATGCTAGATGTGTTATTCTCAAGATGAGTGTTTATTCACTTGTCATTGCACGAGAGTACGGCGGTAATAGGGATGCCCAGTCCCGAAATGAAAAAGAAATTTACTTTTTGTTGTCAAATAATAAATTCCTTGGAAAGTGTTGGTATGGAAGGCAGCCGTGGATACGGCCAGCCATGGATTGTGAAAGAATGGTGGATAAAGGAATAAACTTTACTTTATGTTTGGGAACCGCCTATGATATATCTAGCATGGAAAGTATTGTGAACTACTTTGTCGTTTTCGTTGACAGGAAAGGCATGCCACTCAAAATATTTTTCTCTCTCAATTTAAACTTTGAGATCTGGCACCTCTACAAATCCCTACTTCCCTCTGCGAAGGGCCTATCTATTTACTTTACACAATTTTTATTTTTACTTTGAGTCTCCATCTTCTCTTATAAAGCACCAACTATGGGGCACTATGATCATACTTGAGCATTGGGTGTAGCTAATATTTGAGTGTGTTTCATGAATGGATCAATGATTGAGCATGATGGGGTAGGGATAACTTTCTTTAGTGTTGATATTTAGAGAGACATGGTTGATTGTTGGCATGTTTGAGTATTAAAGTCTTTATGTCAAAACTAGACTATTGCTTTGAACCATCTAAAAGTCGAAATGTCGATGCTACAAAACAAAAGAATATGTGATGAACATGTTAGGTAGCATTCCACATCAAAAATTCTGTCTTTATCATTTACCTACTCGAGGACGAGTAGGAATTAAGCTTGGGGATGCTGATACGTCTCCAACGTATCTATAATTTTTGCTTGTTCCGTGTTGTTATAGTATCACTCTTGGATGTTTTACAATCATTTTATAGCAACTTTATATCATTTTTTGGGAGTAACCTGTTGACATAGTGCCAAAGTGCCAATTGCTGTTTTTGCTTGTTTTTTTTTACTTCACAAAATATCAGTACCAAAAGGAGTCCAATTGCGACGAATTTTTTTGGACCAGAAGAAGGCCAGTGGGCCAAAGAAGTAATCAGGAGGGAGCCCAGGCCGCCCACAACCCACCAGGGCGTGCCAGGGGCTCCAAGCGTGCCCTGATGGGTTGTGGCCGCCTCGGGAACCCCCTCCACCGCCTCTGAGCTCTATAAATACCCAAATATTCCAGAAACCCTAGACGAGTCGACGAAAAATACATCCAGCGGCCACAAGTTCTAGAACCGCGAGATCCAATCTAACACCATCACGGAGGGGTTCATCATCCTCATTGGTGCCTCTTCGATGATGCGTGAGTAGTCCACCATAGACCTACGGGTCCGTAGGCAGTAGCTAGATGGCTTCCTCTCTCTCTTTTGATTTTCAATACAATGGTCTCTTGGAGATCTATTTGATGTAAATTTTTTGCGGTGTTTTTGTTGGGATCCGATGAATTTTGAGTTCATGATCAGTTTCTATCCATGAATATTATTTGAGTCTTCTTTGATCTCTTATATGCATGATTACTTATAGCCTCGTATTTCTTCTTCGAATCTTTGGTTTAGTTAGGCCAACGAGATCGATCTTTCTTGCCATGGGAAGAGGTGATTTGTGATGGGTTCGATCTTATGGTGTCCTCTCCTAGTGACAGAAGGGGCAGCGAGACACGCTTGTATCGTTGCTATTAATGATAACAAGATGGGGTCTATTCCTACATGAATAGATCTTGTCTACATCATGTCACCGTTCTTATTGCATTACTCTGTTTTTTCCATGAACTTAATACACTAGATGCATGCTGGATAGCGGTCGATGTGTGGAGTAATAGTTGTAGATGCAGAATCGTTTCGGTCTACTAATCTTGGACGTAATGCCTATATAATGATCATTGCCTTGGATATCATCATGATTATTTGATCTTCTATCAATTTCCCAACAGTAATTTGTTCACCAATCGTGTGCTATACTCATGAGAGAAACCACTAGTGAATCCTACGGCCCCCAGATCTACTTTTCCAACATATTGCTTTCCGATCTATCTTTTTGCCGCTTTTGTTTTCAGATCTATTATTCCAAAAACCCAAAAATACCTTGCTGCACTTTTTATTTGCCTCTTTTATTTTGTGTTCTTGAGAGATCTATCTATCATATCGTAATCTATCTTTTTACCGTAGAGAGATTGACAACCTCTCTTTCGCGTCGGGTTGCAAGTATTTGTTCTTTGTGTGCAGGTGATGTTTACATAGTGTTGGTAATCCTCCTACTGGTTCGATACCTTGGTTTCATAACTGACGGAAATACTTACCGTCGCTGTGCTGCATCATCCCTTCCTCTTTGGGGAAATACCGACGCAGTCTCAAGCCACGTCAGGGCTACGGAGGGAGTCTGGGACTAAGGGGTCCTCAGGCCATCGGCTTATCTTGTAGCGACCCTGCCGAATCAAAGCAAGTGGGAGAGGAGATCAAGAGAATTGGGGCGAGCTTGAGGAAGAAGAAAGGGGATCGAACGAGAGATTAGAAATATTTCTTTTACAAGCCTCCCTTGGTCACTCGACCGCTACCCACTTATATGCCTAGGCCAGACCGGGCCACTTGTCATCCTCCCTACTCTAGCCTATGACTAATATTCACTGTCCGCCTCCCCTGCACTGTGGTCCTCCATCCTCTTCTTCTCTCTGGATCGGCTGCACCTCTGGTGCCTTGCTGTCCGCCTGCTCTCCTGCCTGATCGGTTGGAGAGTAGGGTGTGACATTGTCCCCTCCTTGAGACGAAACGCCCCCGCCTAGGTCGACACCCGGAAATCGTTGTTGAAGCACATGGTAGTTCTCCCAGGTCACGCTGGCCGGTGAAAGCGTGCGCCAGTGCACTAGGACTTGAGGAATAGCGGTGTTCCCCTGCTTGACGAGGCGGCGCTCCAGAATTGCCTGAGGAACCAGATCACCAACGGTGAGGTCCGGTGGAGCGGGCAGTTGATTGAAGACCGATGAGTAGTCCATCGTGAAGGGTTTAAGCTGCGAAACATGAAAACCTGGGTGGATTTTACTCTCCTCGGGCAGCTCCAACTTGTACACGACAGTGCCGATGCGACTGGTGACTTTGTACGGGCCATAGAATTTGTATGCCAGCTTGGGACAAGGCCGGTTGACCATTGAGGATTGCACATATGGTTGAAGTTTGAGTAGCACTTGATCGCCAACACTGAACTCCCTCTATGTGTGTTTGCGATCAGCTAGATGTTTGAGCATTTCCGTGAATTGTTTGTGCTCTATGACCAGTTCATGCAGTGATGCCGGAGTCATTGTGTTGAATAGATTAGGTAGGGACCAAAGTTTGAATCCACTCCATATAAAGCTTTGAACGGCGAGCACCCTATCGCACTGTGATGACTCGAGTTGTACCAGAATTCTACCATTGGTAACCACCTTTTCCACCGATGCGGGGTGTCATGAACAGCACAACGTAGAAAATGCTCGAGACATTGATTCACCCTTTCGCTCTGGCCATCCGTCCATGGATGGTATGCAGTAGTGTAAAGGAACTTGGTGCCAATGAGTGCAAACAGTTCTCTCCAAAATGCACTTGTGAAGATCTTGTCACTGTCAGAAATGATTAATTCGGGAACACCATGCAATTTGACAATATTGTCAAGGAAGGCACGAGCAACTTGAAGAGCTGTGAATGGGTGATGGAGTGGAATGAAGTGTGAATACTTGGTTAGTCGATCCACCACCACCAGAATCACATCTGCCCCTTCTGAACGCGGTAAACCCTCAATAAAATCCATCGTTACTTTGCCCCAGGCTCGAACAGGGATCGGCAGGGGTTGTAATGTGCCTGACGGATGTGCGTGTTCATGTTTAGCTTGCTGGCAGACAGAGCACTGCTTGACAAACTCCTCAACTTGTAGTTTCATGCCAGGCCAAAAGAACAAATACTTCAGTCGCAAATAAGTTGGACGGATACCTGAATGACCTCCCACAGTAGTTGTATGTAGCTCACTGATCAGTTTAGTTTGTAATGCTGCATTATTCCCAATCCAGAGACGTCCTTTGTACTTTATCATGCCGCTGTCCAGTTCATGGCCATGAGTGTCTGGGCTGCAAATTGTCAACGCCAGCAAAAGCTTCGTTGCCTTGGTGTCAGTGCGGTAGGAATTGCACACCTCCTGAATCCATGAAGGCTGACACGTTGATGTGGCTATGACAGTGAACAAATGCCCAACACGTGACAAAGAATCTGCGGCCGTGTTATCGATGCCCTTGTGATATTTGAAATTAAACTGAAGACCTCCCAGTTTCGCCATTGCTTTCCGCTGAAGCTCCGAGCCTAGGTGTTGTTCCCCTAGTGTACAGAGACATTTATGATCCGTTAATATGGTGAATTGATCTCGCTGAAGATATGGTCGCCAACGGTCGATCGCCATCAGCACTGCCAGAAACTCTTTTTCATACACCGACAGCTTCTTGTTATTGACCCCAAGCGCGCAACTGAGAAATGCAATTGGGTGACCTTGCTGCAAGAGAACGACCCCAATCCCAGTGTCACAAGCATCTGTCTCCACAGTGAATGGGAGTGAGAAGTCTGGTAAAGCAAGCACTGGCGTAGTAGTCATCACTTGTTTCAGTTTCAAGAAGGCTTTAGTGGCTTCAGCATACCAAAGAAAACCTTTCTTGCTCAAAAGAGTGGTCAGGGGTTTTGTGATTATACTGTAATTCCTGACAAACTTGCGATAGTATCCCGTCAGGCCCAAAAATGCTCGCAGTTCTGTTGGTGAAGAAGGTTGCGGCCAGTTTTGGATCGCCTCTATTTTATCTGATTCTGTTGCAACCCCTTCTGCTGAAATCACATGGCCCAAGTAATTGATCAAAGGCTGGGCAAAAGTGCACTTTGAAAATTTGGCATATAACTGATGCTGCCGAAGTGTGGTAAGGACCAGTCTTAGATGTTGCAGATGTTCATCGAACGACTCACTGTAAGTCAAGATATCATCCAAAAATACAATGACATACTTCCTGGTAGCAGGTGCAAAGACCGAATTCATCAAACACTGAAATGTAGGTGGCCCATTTGTGACACCAAACGACATTACTCGGAACTGAAAATGTCCGTGATGGGTTTTGAATGCTGTCTTGGCTTCATCCTCTGGGCGCATCCTGATTTGATGATAACCCGATCGTATGTCCAATTTAGAAAAGAAGCGAGCTCCCGCCAATTCGTCTAGCAGTTCATCGATCACTGGTAAGGGAAACTTATTCTTAATTGTAATATCACCCAACCTACGATAATCGACACAGAAACACCATGTGTCATCCTTCTTCTTGACTAGCAGGACAGGAGCAGCAAATGGACTGATACTATTGGTGATCAACCCAACTTTTAACATCTCAGTCACCTGACGCTCAATTTCATCCTTCTGAAGAGGAGAATATCGATACGATCGAACATTGGGAGGAGTGTCGCCGGGTTCCAAGTGTATAGCATGATCAAACGATCTATGTGGAGGTAGTGTGGTAGGTTCCTGAAATACATCGGCGAACTCCTCTAGTAGAGCTTGCAAAGGTAGGGACAGTGGCTCGGTATTGCTTGTAACATAATCTGTAGGATGGATAACTGCCAAAGCCCAAACCTCATTTCCCTGAATCCACTTCGACAGTTGCTCTGCTCGTATTTCAGTCAGTGTTGGCTCCCCAGGTGTCCGCAACCCTTGCAACTGAATATTTGTCAGGCCGTAGCGGAACTCCATGGTCTTCAGTCCCCAATGGCAATTCATGGGACTGAATTGGGCCAGCCAATCTACCCCAAGGACAGCATCATATGCCCCTAAATCCAACAATCTTATATCAATGCTGAAAGTATGTCCTTGACACCACCACTGCAATTGAGAGACCTGTTGTGTGGATTTTAGTGTTTCGCCATTAGCCACACGTACTGTCACCAGTTCTGCTTCCTGCACCGTGCAGCCGGCTCGCAACGCAAACGTTGAATTTATGAATGTATGTGTGCTGTCAGAATCTACCAACAACAACATTACCTGATTGCCAACCAATGCTCGTAGCCTCATGGTACCTGACGATTCTGTTCCTGCTACCGCATGGACTGAAATGTGATAGCAAGCTTCAGCTTCTTCTGGATTTTCATCAAGCAACTCAAGCGCATGGATGGCATCATCAGACAAAAGTTCACCATGATCGCCCACTTCAATGGTAAGTAGCTGACCAACCTTGTTGCATTTGTGTTCTCTGGAATACTTGTCCCCGCACTTGAAACACAGTCCATTGGCGCGTTTGAATTCGCGCAGTTGCCGCTCGCGGCCAAAATCATCCGGGCCACGCTTAGCACCATCGATGCGTGGCTGCACCGGTCCCAGTGCCATCGCAAGCGTCGATGTACGAGGTAAGGCGCGGGCGTACACGGGTGGCCAGCCACGCGGCTTGCTGTGCTCGGATTCTTCCTCCTGAATTCGTGCCAGTGCTGCTGCTCTAGAGACACTTGTGGGCGCGTGCTGGCACACGCTCGTGCGCACCTCATCCCGGAGACCAATAATGAATTGAGACACGAAGAACTTCTGATTGAGGGACGGGTCCATGGCTATCAAATGATACATGATTGCTTCAAAGGAGATCCTGTAATCAGGGACCGTGGAAGTTTGCTTGAGGTGATGCAGACGATGGAGCAATGCGTCGAACTCATCCTGCCCAAACTCTTCCTGTACTGCCTCCATGAATGTGTGCCAATTGTCGAGACCATGCATGCGCTTGTACGCCTGACACCATAGTGCGGCATGGCCGTCCATATACAGCACGGCTGTGGTGACTCATTGTTCCTGAGGCGTCTGATACAACTCAAAATAGGTGGTGCAGAGGTCGAACCAGAGCCGCGGGGCATCACCGCTGAACCGAGGGAAATCATGCGTCGGCGGCTTGTGACGATAGGTGTCGCGCGGGGACCGCAGTGGGGAAGCCTGGCCCGCCTGGTGATTGGCATGGCGATCCGCCCCAGATGGCGTCTGGACCGGGAGGTGGAGAAGCGGGGGGCCCTGATTGACGAAGACGACGGACCTGAGCGTAGTCGAGGAAGAGGGCGCGACCCGCGTGGCTGCCTCGTGGGTGGCCTGCTGACGCTTGACGGCGTCGAGACCCTCGCCGAAATCGGGCACCTGGGTGCCGAGCTGCTTGACTTCTGTAGACAGTGAAGAAATTTTTTGCAGGAGCTCCTCCAAAGTTTTCTGCACCCCTTCCATAGCTTGTAGAACGAATTTCGTCTGCGCGGTTGGTGTAGCCGACGGCGTCGTCACGACCGCCCCAAATCTAGCCGACCCCGCTCGAGATTTCGCGTCAGATCGCCGGAGCAATCCAACACCCTTCGCGGTGGATGTTACGGCCAGATCAAGGGAATATGGTGCGGCGGTGGACCAGAACCTAGCTCTGAATACCAAGTTGTAATGACCCTGCCGGATCGAAGCAAGAGGGAGAGGAGATCAAGAGAATTGGGGGCGAGCTTGAGGACGAAGAAAGGGGATCGAAGGAGAGACTAGAAATATTTCTTTTACAAGCCTCCCTTGGTCACTCGCTACTACCCACTTATATGCCTAGGCCAGATCGGGCCCACTTGTCATCCTCCCTACTCTAGCCTATGACTAATCTTCACTGCCCGCCTCCCCTGCACTGTGGTCCTCCATCCTCTTCTTCTCTCTGGCTCGGCTACACCTCTCGTGCCTTGCTGTCCGCCTGCTCTCCTGCCTGATTGGTTAGAGAGTAGGGCGTGACATATCTCTCATGGGCCTGCTTGGTGGGCTGCTCTGTGGCTATTGCGGGAAGGCCGAACTACAAGGCGACCCCGTACTCAAGAAGGAAAGCTCCGAAGACTTGGTGTGTCCTCCAAGTCTAGAAGAGAGAATCGGCGTATCTATCCCCGGTTGGAAGCCTATCACGTGTAACCCTAGGTACCCCTTGTCGGCGTCCTGGGAACGGGGGTATCCAGAACTGCCTGCCTGCGACCTAGGGTGTGGCCCACTACGGAGACCTGGTATGGCCCAACGCGGCCTCACTCAAGACAAGGCCAACGCGAGAGCCCCGCGCTCGCGAGGGAGACGGCGCCAAGGCCATCGGAGGGAATAAGCCTCCCCAGCCCCCTCCTGAGCGGCAGAGATCTCTATGCAATGCTCGGCCTCGGGAGGTCAAGGATGACGCAAGGCGAGCCAGGCTGGCACCAGCATGCGCAGAGGAGACAGTTTCCTCTTTGGTGCAAAGGAGGCAGGGGCGTACGCGGGTTCCCAAGGCGTCCCGCCAAAGGTTTCCATTCCGGTGCAACAAGACCAGACCAGCAGGCTCGGCAGGACGGATGTCACCAGCGAGCCCACCACCGCGTCACCACCAGCTACTTTGCAGGCGAAGACCACCTTTCGTCAGGATAAGATGTACCTCCTGTCCCCTTTCGAATTTGGACATTGTGGGATCCCTTCCCGCCATTGCGATAAGGGAAGAGGACCCGGGCCACTATAAATAGAGGCTAGGCTGCTCCGTAAGGGGGACAAACAAGAAAACACCGCCCGAGCACCCTCGCGAGGCGACTGACCATTGTACTAGTTCATCCACCAACCTCCTCGTGAGGCAATCCACCAAAAGGCAAGCGTAGGGTTTTACGCTTCGCAGCGGCCCGAACCTGGGTAAATCCTCGAGTGTTGATCTTCTCCCAGGGAGTGAGCGAGCTTGTTTGGCTAGGCTGTCGAGCTGAGAGCTGGAGGTCGAAGCTGCTGGGGATCTTCGCTCACGCCCCTGTGTTCGAACTTCTTTGGGTTTTGCGGAGCCCGAAATCCGACATTTGGCGCGCCAGGTAGGGGGCATGACGGAATCCTTACACAAGCTTCACCTCGCTTCCGCTTGCCGTTTCCATGGCCAAGGGACACCGAGCCCGCGCCGAATGACGGGCTGCTCGTGTTGCTCAGGTGACGCCTGCAGACCTCGGCATCCCGCGTCGTCTTGCCCCCCCCCCCCCCACGTTGGCGGACGCCGTCGCCAGCCCGACCTTCGACAGACGCCGGGGGCTGCCGACCTCATCAACCGCGCAGCACTTCCTCGTCGCCCCGACCCTCCCCCACGTCCGCGTCACGGCATCATCCTCCTGAACCCGTCGCGACCAGACGCGCGGGCGAGTCGCGCTCCTTGTGGCCCGCGAACTTCAACGTTTACACGCTGCTCGCGGCCGCTACAACGACTGGATATGTCACGCGGCCAGGCGCGCCACCATGGCCGGCGAGGTCCAGGCGCTTACCTACGGGACGGGCTTGGGGGCTCGCGTCCATAGAGTCACTCAACCAACCGGCACGGCGCTGAGGACGCGCGGATGCCCTTGGGGAGCACGCTGCGACCCGCACCCGCTGGCGGTGCGGCCCAGTTTGTCAGGCACGCAGGAGTTAACCCCTGGCGTGGGTGAAGACCGGTGGGAGATGCTGGCCGCGTGGGGTGGACGCCGCCTCGCGCCTCCCAGCACGCCCGTCGCGCCCCGGGCGGGCGCCCGGCGACTCGACAACGCCCGCGCCCGGGGGCTCGAACAACTCTACGACGACCATGTTGACGAGCGCCCGGGCTACGATGGGAGCAGCGCCGGCCACCACGACAACACAAGGAATATACGCGACCTCGCGAGCGGCTTTCGTCGGGGCTGGTATGCACAGCCTTGCGAGGGCGGCTGGCGGGGTCGGTCTCACGAGGGTGCCTGGTGCTGGCAGCCTCGTGAGGCGCGCCCGCTGGTGGGAGGCAACCCTGAGCAGGCGCTTGGGTCCGCGGACCGGGGGTCACCTGCCTGGAGACGGAGGGTGGAACACACGCCCATGTCCCCAGGCCGGGCGACCCCAGCCTGGAGACGGAGGGTGGAACACACGCCAATGTCCCCAGGCCAGGTGCTTCCAACCTGGAGACGGAGGGTGGAACACACGCCCATGTCCCCAGGCCAGGTGCTCCCAACCTGGAGACGGAGGGTGGAGCAGACGCCCATGTCTCCAGGACGGGCGTCGCCTGCCCAGAGACGGAGGGTGGAACGCATGCCTATGTCTTCGGGCCAGGTCTCGCTCGACCAGCGGCAGGCGGTCACGTACTCGCCCATGTCTCCGGGTCCGGCTCGGCCCGCCTGGGGACGCGGGATTGGGTACCCATGTGAGGCTCGCGGGCACCCCAGCGAGGCGCGCTGGGGCACCGCCTTGGGCGTCGGCCTCACGCGCAACGGAAGAGCCCTACGCCGAACCCCGCCCGCAGCGCGGGGGGTTGCGGAGCTACAACAACGACGACATCCGTCCCCGGGCTTCGGAGTGCCCGAGGCCGAGTTCTGAGACGGCCCGTCCGGAGCCAACCCCACTTCGCCGCATCATGCTTGGGGGCTGGAAGTGGGCTCCATGCCCAGGAGGCATGGAGCTCCCAGCGCACCCTCAGGCTCAACCCGTGACACTCTCACGTAATAATGAGTGGGCTGTATACGCCCGGTGCCCCCCGAGGACGGGGAGGGGTTCCATCCCACGCCCAAGTGGAAGCCCCATGCTCCGCGCTGGCGGACAACACTGTCCTCCAATGACTATGCCCACGCTGTCGGTGTCAAAACTGGCGGATCTCGGGTAGGGGGTCCCGAGCTGTGGGTCTTGGATCAATGGGTAACAGGAGACAAGGGAGACGGTGTTGAAGCTGGTCGGCTGGTGACGCCGAAGTCCCCGGAGCGGGTTGATGAGGAGATGACGAAGCCCCCGGTATAGCCGAGGTGACGGAACAGATCGGTAAGGTGACGCTAGAGCCCCATGCCAGCCGAGGTGTAAAAGCAGGTCGGCGTGGTGGACGTCAGCTTGAAAAAGTAACGGCGCGGCGATGCCGACGCAGGTCGTAATTTGTGACGAGGTCAATGCTGGCTTGATGAAGCAACAGAGCGCCCGACCCGTACAACCCGCGGATGACGAGGTTCTCTTGATGATTATTCGGCCCTCGTGATGCCGAACTCTTGGTCGGTTGACCGAGGTGATGAGAAATTTTCCTTCAAAAAGGACGCCTCACAACCCGTTCATGAAAAAGATGAACTCGGGTCGGATTAGTTTTCGTGCAGAAAATAGATCCAAAATTCGTTGTACTCATCGGACGTTTCCCGGAGTTTGGACGGTCGGATCGAGCTGAAATTGTGAGGGGTGATCGGTATAGGAATTCCGCAGCCGATGAACGGTGGGATTTTCCAACGGATATCCGAGCTAGATACTGGACACCTCGTCCTAAACTCATCCAGATTCCCGTCCAGATTCGATAGGGCTCCGGTATATTGGAGATTGCCGAAGATTCCTCCATCGGAACGCGACGAAATTTTTCAGTGTTGTTGTAGATACAATTCCGCACAATTCCGCCGAAGCAATCGTCAAAACGGCGCTCGAGGAAACGGGGATGACGAACACAAATTCGCTGTCCAGAAAAAATTGCAATATGCAGACGAGCCATCGATCCTTCTAGCGATCCCACAGCGGAAATCTCAATGAAAGCACCAATGTCGGTGTCAAAACCGGCGGATCTCGGGTAGGGGTCCCGAGCTGTGGGTCTTGGATCGATGGGTAACAGGAGACAAGGGAGATGGTGTTTACCTAGGTCCGGGCCCTCCTATGGAGGTAAAACCCTAAGTCCTGCTTTGTTTGTATTGATGATGGTGTATCGAGTACAGAGTTAATCTACCACGAGATCGTATGTAGTGGTCTAAACCCTAAGAGCTATGCTCGTATGATGATATGATCTATGATGATCTGATTATCCCTAATGACTAGCCTGGCCTCGGCTTATATAACACACTAGAGGCCTAGGATAACAAGAGTCCTATTCGGCTACGTCGGTGGAGAGGAGTCCTTGTCTTGATCACCAAGTCTTGTGGAATCTTCCTCGTATGCATCATGGGTTGTCCGAACTAGCCCATTAATGAACCGCCCTAGGGGTCCTCGGCCCGACCCACTAGTCGGGAGACGACGTGGTCAGTACCCCCTAGTCCAGGACACCGTCAGTAGCCCCCTGAACCGGTCTTCAAGTTAGGGACGCTCCTCGGTTCTTCCGAACAGTTCTTCGTCTTCGGCCGTAGGTCTTGAAAACTGGTTCAATAAATCTTCCCATCACTGATCTTGAGGATCGCCGAGGTGAATCCGAAGAGTTCACAAGTCGGGCAACCGAGGAGCCCCTTTAAGTTATCGGCCTGTATTAATGCCTCATTATTTTTACGCCACAACTCGGGTCCGAAGTGTTTCCCGTGTGGCGGTATCCTCTTGTGTCCGAGCTCCAACGCCGAACTGTATTCGAGGTGTCTTTCTGAGCCCGAGCTCCAACGCTGGTCGGCATCCGAGGTGTCATAGGATACCTCGGTCTCTGAATATTTGAAGTAGTTCGTCTGAGCTTAAATATCGGGATAGTCTTTTATGGAGCCAGCCGTTCGCATTCGAGCTTTATGCCGGACTGCTTTCGAAGTGTCTTTGATCTTGAGCTTTATGTCGGAATGCTTCCGAGCTCCAACGTCGGACCGCATCCGAGCTCCAACGATGATCAGCGTCCGAGGTGTCATAAACTACCTCGGTCTTTAAAAGATTGAACGAATTCAGCCGAGCTTAATGCCGGAAATGCCCTCTATGGAGCCAGCCACTTGTGCCCAAGCTTTATGCCGGACTGCTTCCGAGGTGGTGCACCACCCCGACCGCGGGTTGATTTTTTTTGGATATTTTCGATTGGTGCAATTTATTCTCTGCCGAGATATATAGCTAGTAGCCCTCAAGGTGCGTGTCGGTCTAAAACCTGAGATGCCCATGAAGGAAAAAATAATAATCAAAATAAAACCACTAATCCCAGTAGCCCCTGAGACTTAGGTCGATTTGCAAAATCGGCCTGAGGATCAAGTTCTTGCGCGGCGGCATTCGTTAGGGATGTAAACGCGGTACGCAGTAGTTTCCGAGACTCGGGTTGGGTGCGGCCGACCAACCTAAGGATCGAATCTCCTTAGAAACTGCTACTTCTTGAGCTTGCGTTGGTTTTCCCTTGAAGAGGAAAGGGTGATGCAGCAAAGTAGATAAGTATTTCCCTCAGTTGTTGAGAACCAAGGTATCAATCCAGTAGGAGGTACAAGCAAGGCCCCAATCTATGCACCTGCACAAACAATCAAACACTTGCACCCAACGCTATAAAGGGGTTGTCTATCCCTTCACGGTTACTTGCAAGGATGAGATCCGATAGAGATAGATATAAAAGATTACTAAAACGAAAACTAAAATAAAAGTAAATAAATTGCAGCAAAGTATTTTTGGTATTTTTGGTTTATAGATCTGAAAATATAATATGGAAAATAGACCCGGGGGGCATAGGTTTCACTAGAGGCTTCTCTCTTGAAGGAAAATAATACGGTGGGTGAACAAATTACTGTAGAAAAGTGCAAAGTTATGACGATATCCAAGGCAATGATTATGCATATAGGCATCACGTCCGTATCAAGTAGACCGAAACGATTCTGCATCTACTACTATTACTCCACACATAGACCGACTCCTGCCTGCATCTAGAGTATTAAGTTCATGAAGAACAGAGTAACACATTAAGTAAGATGACATGATGTAGAGGGATAAACTCAAGCAATATGATGAAAACCCAATCTTTTTATCCTTGATGGCAACAATACAAATACGTGCCTCGCTACCCCTACTTTGTCACTGGGTGAGGACACCGCAAGATTGAACCCAAAACTAAGCACTTCTCCCATTGCAAGAATTACCAATCTAGTTGGCCAAACCAAACCAATAACTCGAAGAGACTTGCAAAGATATGAAATCATGCATATAAGAATTCAGAGAAGATTCAAATAATATTCATAGATAATCTGATCATAAATCCACAATTCATCGGATCTCGACAAACACACCGCAAAAGAGTATTACATCGGATAGATCTCCATGAAGATCATGGAGAACATGGTATTGAAGATCATAGAGAGAGAAGAAGCCATCTAGCTACTAGCTATGGACCCAAAGGTCTGAGGTGAACTACTCACACATCATCGGAAGGGCAATGGTGTTGATGTAGATGCCCTCCGTGATCGAATCCCCCTCCGGCAGATTACCGGAAAAGGCCCCAAGATCTCACGGGAACAGAGGCTTGCGGCGGCGGAAAAGTATAATCGTGGCTCTCTTTGGTATTGGGGGAATATTCTGAATTTATAGGCGAAGAGTTAGGGTTGGAGGAGCTACGGGGGGCCCACAAGCTAGGGGGCGCCCCCCAGGGGCGCGCCCTGGTGGCTTGTGGCCTACCCGTAGGTCTTCTGGCCTCTTCTCGAAGCATCCTGGGTTCCTTCTGGCCCAAGAAAAATCAGCGTAGAATTTTATTCCGTTTGGACTCCGTTGGATATTCCTTTTCTGCAGTACTCAAAAACAAGGAAAAAACAGAAACTGGCACTGGGCACTAGGTTAATAGGTTAGTCCCAAAAATAATATAAAATAGCATATTAATGCATATAAAACATCCAAAACAGATAATATAATAGCATGGAACAATCAAAAATTATAGATACGTTGGAGACGTATCAGCATCCCCAAGCTTAATTCCTGCTCGTCCTCGAGTAGGTAAATGATAAAAACAGAATTTTTGATGTGGAATGCTACCTAACATATTTATCCATGTAATATTATTTATTGTGGCATGAATGTTCAGATCCATAAGATTCGAAACAAAAGTTTAATGTTGACATAAAAACAATAATACTTCAAGCATACTAACAAAGCAATCGTGTCTTTTCAAAATAACATGGCCAAAGAAAGTTATCCCTACAAAATCATATGGTCTGGCTATGCTCCATCTTCCCCACACAATGTATTTAAATCATGCACAACCCCGATGACAAGTCAAGCAATTGTTTCACATTTTTTATGTTCTCAAACCTTTTCAACTTTCACGCAATACATGAGCGTAAGCCATGGATATAGCACTATAGGTGGAATAGAATATGGTGGAGGTTGTGAGGAAAAGGAGAAGATAGTCTCACATGAACTAGGCGTATCAACGGGCTATGGAGATGCCCATCAATAGATATCAATGTGAGTGAGTAGGGATTGCCATGCAACGGATGCACTAGAGCTATAAGTGTATGAAAGCTCAAAAAGAAACTAAGTGGGTGTGCATCCAACTCGCTTGCTCACGAAGACCTAGGGCAATTTGAGGAAGCCCGTCATTGGAATATACAGGCCAAGTTATATAATGAAAAATTCCCACTAATATATGAAAGTGACAAAATAGGAGACTCTCTATCATGAAGATCATGGTGCTACTTTGAAGCACAAGTGTGGAAAAAAGATAGTAGCATTGTCCCTTCTCTCTTTTCTCTCTCTCTTTTTTTGTGGGCATCTTTGGCCTCTTGTGAGGGAATCATAGCTTCCATCATCCTTTCCTCACATGGGACAATGCTCTAATAATGATGATCATCACACTTTTATTTACTTACAACTCAAGAATTACAACTCGATACTTATAACAAAATATGACTCTATATGAATGCCTCCGGCGGTGTACCGGGATGTGCAACGATCTAGCATAGCAAATGACATCAAAAAACGGACAAGCCATGAAAACATCATGTTAGCTATCTTACGATCATGCAAAGCAATATGACAATGATGGTGTGTGTCATAATAAACGGAACGGTGGAAGTTGCATGGCAATATATCTTGGAATGGCTATGGAAATGCCATAATAGGTAGGTATGGTGGCTGTTTTGAGGAAGGGAATATGGTGGGTTTAATGCACCGGCAAAAGTTGCGCGGTACTAGAGAGGCTGGCAATGGTGGAAGGGTGAGAGTGCGTATAATCCATGGACTCACATTAGTCATAAAGAACTCACATACTTATTGCAAAAGTCTATTAGTTATTGAAGCAAAGTATTAGACGCATGCTCCTAGGGGAGAGGTTGGTAGGAGTTAACCATCGCGCGCTCCCGACCCTCACACAAAGGATGACAATCAATAAACAAATCATGCTCCGACTTCGTTACATAACGGTTCACCATACGTGCATGCTACGGGAATCACAAACTTTTAACACAAGTATTTCTACCAATCCACAATTACTCACTAGCATGACTCTAATACCACCATCTTTATATCTCAAAACTATATGCGAGGAATCAAACTTCTCATAGTATTCAATGCACTTTATATGAAAGTTTTTATTATATCCCTCTTGGATGCCCATTATATTAGGACTAAATTCATAACCTAAACCAATTACCATGCTGTTTAACGACTCTCAAAATAATATAAGTGAGGTACGAGAGTTCAATTATTTCTATAAAATAAAACACCACCGTGCTCTAAAAAGATATAAGTGAAGCACTAGAGCAAAATTGCCTAGCTCAAAAGATATAAGTGGAGCACATAGAGTATTCTAATAAATTCACGATGTATGCGTGTCCCTCTCAAAGGATGTGTGCAGCAAGGATGATTGTGGCAAACTAAAAAGCAAAGACTCATATCATACAAGACGCTCCAAGCAAAACACATATCATGTGGTGAATAAAAATATAGCCTCTAGTAAATTTACCGATGGATTGAAGACGAAAGAGGGGATGCCTTCCGGGGCATCCCCAAGCTTAGGCTCTTTGGTATCCTTGAATATTCCTTGGGGTGCCTTGGGCATCCCCAAGCTTAGGCTCTTGCCACTCCTTATTCCATAGTCCATCAAATCTTTACCCAAACTTGAAAACTTCACAACACAAAACTCAACAGAAAACTCGTGAGATCCGTTAGTATAAGAAAAATAAATCACCACTTTAGGTACTGTTGTGAACTCATTCTTTATTTATATTGGTGTAATATCTACTGTATTCCAACTTCTCCATGGTTCATATCCCCCGATACAACCCATAGATACATCAAAATAAGCAAACAACACAAAGAAAATAGAATCTGTCAAAAACAGAACAGTCTGTAGCAATCTGTAAACTTCGAATACTTCTGTAACTCAAAAAATTCTGAAAAATTGGGTGCGGCCGACCAACCTAAGGATCGAATCTCCTCAGAAACTGCTACTTCTTGAGCTTGCGTTGGTTTTCCCTTCAAGAGGAAAGGGTGATGCAACAAAGTAGATAAGTATTTCGCTCAGTTGTTGAGAACCAAGGTATCAATCCAGTAGGAGGTACAAGCAAGGCCCCAATCTTTGCACCTGCACAAACAATCAAACACTTGCACCCAACGCTATAAAGGGGTTGTCAATCCCTTCACGGTTACTTGCAAGGATGAGATCCGATAGAGATAGATATAAAAGATTACTAAAACGAAAAGTAAAATAAAAGTAAAAAGATTGCAGCAAAGTATTTTTGGTATTTTTGGTTTATAGATCTGAAAATATAATATGGAAAATAGACCCGGGGGCTATAGGTTTCACTAGAGGCTTCTCTCTTGAAGGAAAATAATACGGTGGGTGAACAAATTACTGTCGAGCAATTGATAGAAAAGCGCATAGTTATGACGATATCCAAGGCAATGATTATGCATATAGGCATCACGTCCGTGTCAAGTAGACCGAAACGATTCTGCATCTACTACTATTACTCCACACATCGACCGACTCCTGCCTGCATGTAGAGTATTAAGTTCATGAAGAACAGAGTAACGCATTAGGTAAGATGACATGATGATATGGGGTGTCCCGATCTTCTCAGTAAGCGGCGGTGGTGATGATGAAGATGATAGATAACTTGTATGTCGCCGTTGAACTCTCCCTCGCTTGATCCCTGATGCCAATGCAAAAGGTCTCAACCCTTTGGATATTCACAACGTCACACACTTGCGCACGTAGCCGTCGACCACGAAACGGTATAATTGCAATATACTAATTCCCAATGGAACATCAGATCACACTCAACTTGCAGTATATGATCTCCAGATCGATACGAATTGGAGATGAGGATTCAAGACGAATGCTTACAAGCAATCTCAAGAACTAGGGTTTATCTTAAACGTGGTCTGCCTCTAACTAACCCTAAGGAAGTGTATTTATATCCTAAGATAGATCGAAGGGGTACACGGGCCGTCAGCCCCAAAGTCTGCGCGCAGGCAGCACGGTAGTACCGCTTATAGCAAGCGGTACTACCGCTCCTAAGCGGTACTTCCGCTCTAAAAATACTTAGTGCCGCTTTAGTACCGCTTGGGGTCGCTTGGATTCCAGAAGAAATTTCCTAAGCGGTACTAGGACGGTAGTACTGGGGCGGTACTACCGCTAAGCGGTACTACCGCTTGTGTGGGGCGGTACTACCGCCCTGGAAACTGCAGGGTCTTCCTCCCTTCCCAGCTGCAATGCCTCCTTGCTCCCCTCCTTGCTCCCTTGTGCCATGCCTTCCTCTCCAATGTACCTAATGACACATACACACAAGGATTTAGGCAGTATAAAGCTCTCATTAAAATAAATAGCATTATCAACTAAGAGAGAATTCACCTTATGATATTTGTCAACGAGGCTCAATATTTCTTTCCAGCTTAAGCAAGCAGAATCATCATATTTTGTGAATATTTCCTCATCATCCTCCCTTTCTTCAAGAAAAGCCGTCCGCGGCTTTGGGTAAGCTGAAAATGGCAGAAACAAAAAGAACAACGTGTACGCATAATATATGTATATATAATATGCTGTATCATTTTTGTTGTCATGAAAAAGATTCCCAGTATGCAATAAATTGCAAGTATACAAGACAAAATGTCCATGCGGGAACGAATAATATCTGAGGAATCGGCAATCATAATTGCAAGTATAAGTGAAGTACATATAGTCATGACCAGAATGAGGAACACACATGTACAATGTCTTATTGTTCAGTATTAAGTCCAAAGTCATCACAGAAGATCGATGATCAAATGTGCTATAAGCAAGGTCAAACCAGTCCAAAATATTGTAAGATACATATATTGTATACCACGCTTCAACTGTGCCACTCTGATATATAGAACAAACGTATGTATGTTCATGAGCAGGACGCGCAGCGTGTAAGATGCAACTCAGTTTGCAAATATAAGTGAAGTCTATAGCAGTAGCATATAAATGCAACAGGTATTGGGACAAACACAATGGATCAGATTCGGTTATAGCAAGATTAGAACAATCCAATATAGGTACTATTTTTGCGGGCTGTAATCTATCAACTAGACCAGAATACATAATATGATCTCGAAAATTAAGTATTGTCCCACAGCAAAGAGACGTCGGCACATAGCATATATGGCTGAAAACAGCAAGTTTCAGTTCAACAATTCTATCACAGGTAATGCATATGTGATCCACCAGAAAATTTTCATTCATGCTATAGTCACCAATGAGATGAAAAGTGAAACTATAGGCATAGGCGCTAGAATTCATAGAAGAAAATTCAGAAATCTTATGCATAGCACACACCAAATTAATAGGTTCATTTAGCATTATGGAATACACAATATCAGTCGGTGGTATTCTAGCAAGTACTTCCTTATGTGTCATAAGTACCACATGATCAAAGTTTGAAATAGGTAATATATCACATGGTGCTGAAACAGCGGTGCAAGGCAAATCACAATGAGGCAACAGCAAAGGAATAGACTCACAATATGTCGCACGTGCTGGCTGTAGCTCGAAATCAGTACCTATATCAACGACAGTCTCGTTAGATGTAGTAGGCACTTGGACCTCCTCCTCAAGTGACAATGCATGGTCGGGTGATGCAGGTTGTAAAACAGACGGCTCCCTTTCTTCAAAAGCAACCTGCATATCACAAGAAACAACACTAGGAGTAGAGATGATTACATTAGGTGAATCCGCACATGTTTCATCTACTCCCACTCGCAGGTTTTCTGGAACACTCAAACTCTCACTCTTATTGCGTACACTCATATCGACACAAATGGTGGAATCATTAACGTTGGGGTTCTCAATTGTGCAGATGGTGGAAACATTCAACTTAGGTGCAAGAACAGGATCATCATGGGGTTTTATTTTAGTGGTTGCAGGCGGACGTAGGTTTTGACGCCTAAGCTCCTGAAACTGCATAATGCGAGTAGGCGATAACCACGTGTGCTTCCTATTCCAAAAGATGGAGGGGTCAGGATGACCACTACCAAAAACGACCTGAAAGTGATCACACCAAAATCTTCCCAACATGAGATGGCAGAAATGAAGCGCTCTAGGAACCACATCACATGCAATATGTCGAGTATGACCATAAATGGTTAGAGGAACAGATGCGGACCTAGTAATTGGCAGTGCATGATCAGAAGTAGCTAACAGATATGGATCACGTTTGGGACATGTACGCAACTGCAGCTTGTCAACAACCTCAACACTAACCAAGTTCGTTAAAGAACAATTATCAATGGTAACAGCAACATCTCTACCATGGATGTCTGCCGTGAAGCGGAACAAACCCAAAACAGGCACCACTCGAAAATCCTCCTCCCAGAATTTGTTGCTGCAATAGAATTTCAATGGTAATGGAACCTCCTCCTCCTCATCATCATCTGCCATTGTTAGAAAATACAAAGGAGGTTGCAGCAAAGTATATATATATGGTGGAAACTCTCAGCTCACTCAAAAACTGACAAGAAAAGGAAATCGTACCGTTCCAAAGTGAATAGTAATGCGTACCCGTTCGGATAGATGACCAATGCACGGATGTGATGAAGTGAATACCAGGGTATAAGAGCAATCACACGACAAAGCAGGATTATATGGTGGAGCTATAGGTATGGTATCCTATATACACCGAAGACAAGTCCTAGTGCTGATCGTGTGAACAAACACCCAAGGAAAACACACACGGTGGAGAAAAATGTGGCAAAGCAACTATAAAAACAGGATGTGTTGCAATGCACTAGAGAGACACTAGCAATGCTCAATGTAAACAGGCACAAGATTGCTCAATTCTACTAGTGCACAATCGCAAGATAATACAAATCCAACAGTGCAATAGATAGCAACAACGTCCAGCCACTGTTTCTCTCGTTTCTTTCTTTCTCTCTGTTCTTTCTTTCTCTCTCCTCTTTTCTTTTCCTTTTTTTTCAGCCCAGACTTGAGCAACAAACAACGAATCTGATCCTGCCAATCTCAGATGCGCTAACCAAAAATCCTAACTGAGCAGCCCGTAGAGCACAAGAATACGCTAGTCTCAATAGGTAAGTTCCTACGCAAAGGAAAGATTGGCTTGTCTATGGCTCACAAAGGAAAGACTCGATGTAACTCGGACTGGAAAAAGGAAACCTAAAAGAAAACGCTAAAGGAAAACCCAACGAACACAAGAACCAGGACTCCGACGAACACAAGAACAAAAAGACTCGGATCAGGACAAAACCCTAGACGCCTAGTAGATGACTCGGATAAAAAAGTTATGCAAAAAGAAAGACACAACGACCAGCAACTAAAACCAATCGACGATGCAATCTAGGCTATGGCAAACTACTAAGAGCCCTAATCTTTTTGTGAGGCTTTTTTTCTGGATAGGAGTAAAACACAACTAATCTACGGATGATTTGGTGGATGCTTACCGAGGCAACACTGGAAATCTGATACCAAGATGATATGGGGTGTCCCGATCTTCTCAGTAAGCGGCGGTGGTGATGATGAAGATGATAGATAACTTGTATGTCGCCGATGAACTCTCCCTCGCTTGATCCCTGATGCCAATGCAAAAGGTCTCAACCCTTTGGATATTCACAACGTCACACACTTGCGCACGTAGCCGTCGACCACGAAATGGTATAATTGCAATATACTAATTCCCAATGGAACAGCAGATCACACTCAACTTGCAGTATATGATCTCCAGATCGATACGAATTGGAGATGAGGATTCAAGACGAATGCTTACAAGCAATCTCAAGAACTAGGGTTTATCTTAAACATGGTCTGCCTCTAACTAACCCTAAGGAAGGGTATTTATATCCTAAGATAGATCGAAGGGGTACACGGGCCGTCAACCCCAAAGTCTGCGCGCAGGCAGCACGGTAGTACCGCTTATAGCAAGCGGTACTACTGCTCCTAAGCGGTACTTCTGCTCTAAAAATACTTAGTGCCGCTTTAGTACCGCTTGGGGTCGCTTGGATTCCAGAAGAAATTTCCTAAGCGGTACTAGGACGGTAGTACTGGGGCGGTACTACCGCTAAGCGGTACTATTGCTTGTGTGGGGCGGTACTACCGCCCTGGAAACTGCAGGGTCTTCCTCCCTTCCCAGCTGCAATGCCTCCTTGCTCCCCTCCTTGCTCCCTTGTGCCATGCCTTCCTCTCCAATGTACCTAATGACACATACACACAAGGATTTAGGCAGTATAAAGCTCTCATTAAAATAAATAGCATTATCAACTAAGAGAGAATTCACCTTATGATATTTGTCAACGAGGCTCAATATTTCTTTCCAGCTTAAGCAAGCAGAATCATCATATTTCGTGAATATTTCCTCATCACATGATGTAGAGGGATAAACTCAAGCAATATGATGAAAACCCCATCTTTTTATCCTCGATGGCAACAATACAAATACGTGCCTTGCTACCCCTACTTTGTCACTGGGTGAGGACACCGCAAGATTGAACCCAAAACTAAGCACTTCTCCCATTGCAAGAATTACCAATCTAGTTGGCCAAACCAAACCAATAACTCGAAGAGACTTGCAAAGATATGAAATCATGCATATAAGAATTCAGAGAAGATTCAAATAATATTCATAGATAATCTGATCATAAATCCACAATTCATCGGATCTCGACAAACACCGCAAAAGAGTATTACATCGGATAGATCTCCATGAAGATCATGGAGAACATGGAATTGAAGAACATAGAGAGAGAAGAATCCATCTAGCTACTAGCTATGGACCCGAAGGTCTGAGGTGAACTACTCACGCATCATCGGAGGGGCAATGGAGTTTATGTAGATGCCCTCCGTGATCGAATCCCCCTCCGGCAGATTACCGGAAAAGGCCCCAAGATGGGATCTCATGGGAACAGAGGCTTCCGGCGGCGGAAAAGTATTATCGTGGCTCTTTTTGGTATTGGGGGAATATTTCTGAATTTATAGGCGGAGAATTAGGGTTGGAGGAGCAACGGGGGGCCCACAAGCCAGGGGCGCCCCCCCCCAGGGGCGCGCCCAGGTGGCTTGTGGCCCACCCATGGGTTTTCTGGCCTCTTCTCCAAGTCTCCTGGGTTCCTTCTGGTCTAAGAAAAATCATCGTAGAATTTTATTCCGTTTGGACTCTGTTTGATATTCCTTATCTGCAATACTCAAAAACAAGAAAAAAACAGAAATTGGCACTGGGCACTAGGTTAATAGGTTAGTCCCAAAAATAATATAAAATAGCATATTAATGCATATAAAACAGCCAAAACAGATAATATAATAGCATGGAACAATCAAAAATTATAGATACGTTGGAGAGGTATCAGAGAGATATGTTATAAGAAACATCTTCTGGGAAAAATAGTTCATTTATAAGTTCCTTTTGCCAGGATATTATGTTGACCATGATCGTGAAACCTCAACTCTGATCAATGTGGGAGGAAAATATTGAGGATTTAGTTCGGGGAATGTTCCCGAACTCTGTGGTCTTTAATGAACCAAAATTTTCACTTCCGCCATTGCCGACCAATTATATTCTTAAGATGGCTAGCTTTTGGCTTCACCCAATCTGAGGTACTAACCCGGATGACCCAGAAGTAACAATCACAGAGGTGCTCCCTTTACCCCCTAGCCGAACAAACGGGAACGTAGTGGGTAAGCACAGGAGCCAGGCAACCCAGCTTGGCCAAAATCTTGAGTCAAACTGATGCATATCTATGGCGTTATAACGATCACTATGGAAGGCAGCGTTCGTATATTAAATACAAACGCTGATGATATGTTGGGCTCTCCAGGAATCCCAATGTATCTATGCCGAGGTGCCACAAGGAACCCTCGGTATGGTTTATTTTGACTCCGTCGCGACTGTTTATAATCTGAAAGTGGCCTATCGTCGGCTTCCACCCCTTTGTAGATGCTACGTAGGGTGTTTCCGTACAAACAAGACTACCCTTAGCCGACGTCTCGGTGCCCGGAGGCGGTTGCGTTAGTGGAAACAAGGCAATCATATATTTAGGCTTTATAACTTTCACTTAGTCATAGGAGCATATGTTTGGGGGCAACTTAATAGCCCCCGGTATACGTCGACTCCTCAGATTATTCGAGGTCGAACCACCCCCAACTTGGCCTTTTCAAGAAAGAAAGGCCCTTCGTTTTACTCGGATAACCTCGATCGGCTATATTT
Source organism: Elymus sibiricus (assembly GCA_039707655.1). NCBI lineage: Eukaryota > Viridiplantae > Streptophyta > Magnoliopsida > Poales > Poaceae > Elymus > Elymus sibiricus. The sequence goes on from CM077669.1 coordinate 128,350,304, forward strand.
GGTTGAACACCGCCTGCGGTTCGCTGACCGATTTACGCTTGTTGTGACAGTCAGCTTTCGGCTTTCTCCAACTGAGGCACTTAACAAGTTAAACCGAAAGTGACAATCGCAGTGGTTCTCCCTTTACCCCTTAGCCGAACAAAGCGAAAACGTAAGGGGTAAGCACAGGAGCCGGTCAATCCAGCTATAGACCAAAGACACAACTCGAAATCAATGCATATAAATGCGAAATACTGAGGACATTTTGCCGAGGACTGCATGGAGTACCTCGTTGTTTGGTGGGTTCGGTGTTAACCGCAGACCCCCTTTAATACTACCGATGCGTGAAGTGCATCTGGCATTGTACTGCAAGAGTTATGCTCGGAAATACCAAAAAACTTATGCAAAAAACTTTATGTTTAGATAAAAGAAAATTGTGCCAATCCAAAAATGGTCAAAAATTTAATTTGTGCTTCGGTCGTGTTTTAACCTGATACATCCGATTTCCGGACTCCAAGCGGGTCAGCCTTTGGCTTCAACCTCCATATACCGACGGCGGAGTGTTTCTCCGAGGCCTGTTTAGCGAACTAAACTCGAGCGGCTTTAGAAAGAAACCAGGCTATCCGGCTATTGACCACATGCTAGTGTCGGAAAAAGGAGTAGTAGAAAAAGACTTTGCAACGACTAAGAAGAAAACACAGTTATTATAAAACGGCTCATACAAATTTAAGAGCCCCCGGTTAAATCGGGTAAATAAATTTTTAACAAACAAAGTTTTTTTGTTTAACAAAAAATATAATGTTTGGTTGCACCGAACAAAAAAAAAATTTCAAAGAGAGCTGAGCACGAAAACGACTTAGCTGGTTAATGTGCTCGGTGCGGTTCGGGGTTGTGGCGTGACGAAGACGTAGTCCTCGGCCTGGCAGAGGTCCCAGCCCCCATGCCCGAGGTAATCGAGCCAAGAGCTCGGGTCGAGAAGTGGCAACGCAACACTGTTGCTGCGGCGAGGCGAAGCCCCCGGTCCAGCCGAGGAGAGTAGTTCGGCAGCGTGACAGTGAAGCCCCCAGGTCCGTCGACCATGTCGACGACACAATTTTGTTGATGGAGGCGGGACACAGCCGAAGTCGATTACCTGTGCACACAATATAGTGCAAACCAAGAGTAATAACAAATAAAGGTAATAATATATTTTAAAAAAATCTTCTACTTAGTTAATTTAAGTGAAGCAAATAAGTAAAGGAATATGGCGTGGGCGCCGAGGTGCCTGAGCGAAGAGTTCGGCTTGACGAAGTGGCAACGCTGCACGGTCGATGTGGAGAGGCGAAGTCCCTGGTCCAGCTAACATGGCGAAGCTGGTCGACTGGTGACGCCGAAGTCCCTGGAGCAGGTTGATGAAGAGATGCCAAAGCCCCCGGTCTAGCCGAGGTGACAGAGCAGGTGGGCTGGTGACGCCGAAGTCTCATGCCAGCCGAGGTGTCGAAGCAGGTTGACTGGTGACGCCGAAGTCTCACGCCAGCCGAGGTGTCGAAGCTGGTCGGCTGGTGATGCCGATTTCTCATGCCAGCCGAGGTGTCGAAGCTGGTCGGCTGGTGATGCCGAAGTCCCCGGAGCTGGTTGATGAGGAGATGACGAAGCCCCCGGTATAGCCGAGGTGACGGAGCAGATCGGTAAGGTGACGCTAGAGACCCATGCCAGCCGAGGTGTAAAAGCAGGCCGACGTGGTGGACGTCAGCTTGAAAAAGTAACGGCGCGGCGATGCCGACGCAGGTCATAATTTGTGACGAGGTCAATGCTGGCTTGATGAAGCAACAGAGCGCCCGACCCGTACAACCCGCGGATGACGAGGTTCTCTTGATGATTATTCGGCCCTCGTGATGCCGAACTCTTGGTCGGTTGACCGAGGTTATGAGAAAATTTCCTTCAAAAAGGACGCCTCACAACCCGTTCATGAAAAAGATGAACTCGGGTCGGATTAGTTTTCGCGCAGAAAATAGATCCAAAATTCGTTGTACTCATCGGACGTTTCCCGGAGTTTGGACGGTCGGATCGAGCTGAAATTGTGAGGGGTGATCGGTATAGGAATTCCGCAGCCGATGAACGGTGGGATTTTCTAACGGATATCCGAGCTAGATACTGGACACCTCATCCTAAACTCATCCAGATTCCCGTCCAGATTCGATAGGGCTCCGGTATATTGGAGATCGCCGGAGATTCCTCCATCGGAACGCGACGAAATTTTGCAGCGTTGTTGTAGATACAATTCCACACAATTCCGCCGAAGCAATCGTCAAAACGGCGCTCGAGGAAACGGGGACGACGAACACAAATTCTCTGTCCAGAAAAAACTGCAATATGCAGACGAGCCATCGATCCTTCTAGCGATCCCACAGCGGAACTCTCAATGAAAACACCAATGTCGGTGTCAAAACCGGCGGATCTCGGGTAGGGGGTCCCGAGCTGTGGGTCTTGGATCGATGGGTAACAGGAGACAAGAGAGACGGTGTTTACCCAGGTTCGGGCCCTCCTATGGAGGTAAAACCCTACGTCCTACTTTGTTTGTATTGATGATGGTGTATCAAGTACAGAGTTGATCTACCACGAGATCGTATGTAGTGGTCTAAACCCTAAGAGCTATGCTCGTATGATGATATGATCTATGATGATCTGATTGTCCCTAATGACTAGCCTGGCCTCGGCTTATATAACACACCAGAGGCCTAGGATAACAAGAGTCCTAGTCGGCTACGTCGGTGGAGAGGAGTCCTTGTCTTGATCACCAACTCTTGTGGAATCTTCCTCGTATGCATCTTGGGCTGTCCGAACTGGCCCATTAATGAACCACCCTGGGGGTCCTCGGCCCGACCCACTGGTCGGGAGACGACGTGGTGATTACCCCTAGTCCAGGACACCGTCACACGCAACGTGGATGCCCTATGCTCCATGCTGGGGGAAGACGAAGACTAGCCTAGGTGCCGGACGCGGCTGTTCTTTGCCTTTCTTGTATTCGAATTTGCCATTTTTCTGGAATGAAACTCGAGGCTTTTCGACTATATTTAAAGAAAAAGGGGCGGGAACTTTTCTCCTTGCGGTTTTCTATCTTGAAGTTTCTTTCTCCGGATTAACACCTGCCAGCCTCTCCCTCTCGCGCCCCGCGAGCGGGGGCTACGGGCACGGTGCGTACACCTCGCCAAGGCCTTGGCGTCCTGGTCCTCGCATTGCGCTCTCGAGTGAGCTGGCAGTCCTCACCCTCGCTCGGGGGCTCCGCCGCGGCCCGGCGCGCTATCTTAGAGCCTCTGGAGGCTCACGCCTCCTGGGGAAAGAACCGGCAGAAAGGAATGGTGAAAGCTTGAGCGTCAAGGGGGGCTCCTGAGCAACGCGCCTCAGGAGCCTCACTGATCACGTAGCTTCTCGCCCCTTGGTCACGTCCTGGTGATCCGGACGCCCCAACGGCGGTCGAGGCCTCGCCCCTTGGTCTCGTCCTGGTGATCCGGACGCCCCAACGGTGGTCGAGGCATGCGCGGGATTGGGCCCTGCCGACGTAGAGCGCCGCTTGAGCGTCAAGGGGGGCTCCTGAGCAACGCGCCTCAGGAGCCTCACTGATCACGTATCTCCTCGCCCCTTGGTCTCGTCCTGGTGATTCGGACGCCCCAACGGCGGTTGAGGCCTCGCCCCTTGGTCTCGTCCTGGTGATCCGGATGCCCCAACGGTGGTCGGGGCATGCACGGGATTGGGCCCCACAGACGTAGAGTGCCGAAAGGGGCCCCCAAACCGCCTCACTCGCAGGAAGGAGGAACACCCCAAGCTCCCCAGGTGCCACTGCCAGACCTCACGACGCAGAAACACGCCGCGGACGCATCGAGCTAAGTACCCTAACCGCGACCAACATGAAGTCTCGATTAACAGTAACAGAAGGACCGCAATACATGATGAGAGTGCTAATATAAGGGCGCAAGCGCCAAAGTTCATTACACGCCCAGAAGGCCCCCCCCATGATTTTTTGGTTACAGGGAAAGGAAAAGAAAAAGAAGGCGAAGGAGCCCCCCCTGGGGGCTACCACTCCTGAGGCCCCGTCTCCGGCGCGCCAGCGCTCAGTCGGAGTCCTCCTCCTCCTTGACGGGGCCGTGGTGGCACGCCGGCGTAGCCGCTTCCCGGGCGGGGGAGTGGCGCCGTCGCGGCTGGCTACCCCCCGAAGTCCGAGCGCGCCGACGCGGCGGGGCGTCGTAGCTGTCGTCGCTCGAGCTCTCCTCGGAGGAGGTGTCGCTGCTGCTGGAAGCATGGCGGCCATCGCCAAGGGCAAGCTCACCTCCAAGATCGCAGCCGCTGCTGCCCTCCGGGCAACACCCCAAGCGCCTACCGTCCTCCCTGAAGATCTTGACGACAAGCGCCGCGGCGCCATCGTGATTGAAGTGGAGTGTGGGCCTCTCCTCCATGCCATGGGCGCGGGCGAAGGTCTGCCACCCACGGCTCAAGAAGGCGTTGCCTACGGGGGTAACCTCGACCTCCATGCACAACGCGCCGCTGCAACAACCATCGGCCTGCAGCCACAGGCCTGCGGGCTCGTTAACCCGCCATGTCTCCACGCAGAAGCGCGTGAGCTGCAACCAGGTGCTCGCCGGCCTCTCCACCAGCACCAGGAACTCCTGGCCCGTGTCGGCCGTGCGGGCTCGCGGGCGTGGTGGCCGAGCACCAACTGCGGGTCTCCCTCCCCGGCCACGGTCGCTGCGCCCGCCGCCTCTGGCTGCGCCAGCATAAGCACCGGTCCTCGCAGAGGAACGACCACGCCCACGGGGCGCCGCCGCCGACACCTCAGTATACTTGCGAGGACGAACCCGGCTCCTCTTGGGAGGCTGTTGGTCCGGCCCCTCATGGCAGGCTTTCCCCTTCTCGGCGGCGGAAAACCTCCTCACCGGCGTCATGATAGAGGAGGCGAAGGACGAAGGCGGGGGAGCGAGAAGTAGGAATGGGCTAGGGGCTCCGTTCCCCCCGGCCATTTATAACCGGGTGGAGGCCAACCGGCACCTTCCCCCATCCAGGGCAATGATGGCCTTGCGACGTGCGCCGGTTGCGGGTCAGAAGGAGCGGTTGTCGAGGCGCCATGGGGAAGTGGAGGCGTTCGCGCTTCGTTATTTGCCATGCGACAGACTGGGCTCACATGCCTTTGGGGCCCGCGGCGCTTCGGGCCATCTTCTCCGGCTTCGCCCCGAAGCCAGCCCGAGCGCGCCTTGGGCCCGGGGGCTACTATCGGCATCCTGGGAACGGGGGTACCCAGAACTGCCCGCCTGCGACCCAGGGTGTGGCCCACTATGGAGACCCGGTACGACCCAACGCGGCCTCACTCAAGACAAGGCCCATGCGAGAGCCCCGCGCTCGCGAGGGAGACGGCGCCAAGGCCATCGGAGGGAAGAAGCCTCCCCAGGCCCCTCCTGAGCGGCGGAGATCTCTATGCAATGCTCGGCCTCGGAAGGTCAAGGATGACGCAAGGCGGGCCAGGCGGGCACCAGCGCGCGCAGAGGAGACAGTTTCCTCTTTGTTGCAAAGGAGGCAGGGGCGTACGCGGGTTCCCAAGGCGTCCCGCCAAAGGTTTCCATTCCGGTGCAACGAGACCAGACCAGCGGGCTCGGCAGGACGGATGTCACCAGCGAGCCCACCACCGCGTCACCACCAGCTACTTTGCAGGCGAAGACCACCTTTCATCAGGATAAGATGTACCTCCTGTCCCCTTTCGAATTTGGCCGTTGTGGGATCCCTTCCCGCCATTGCGATAAGGGAAGAGGACCCGGGCCACTATAAATAGAGGCTAGGCTGCTCTGTAAGGGGGACGAACAAGAAAACACCGCCCGAGCACCCTCGCGAGGCGACTTACCATTGTACTAGTTCATCCACCAACCTCCTCGTGAGGCAATCCACCAAAAGGCAGGAGTAGGGTTTTATGCTTCGCAGCGGCCCGAACCTGGGTAAATCCTCGAGTGTTGATCTTCTCCCCGGGAGTGAGCGAGCTTGTTTGGCTAGGCTGTCGAGCTGAGAGCTGGAGGTCGAAGCTGCTGGGGATCTTCGCTCACGCCCCTGTGTTCGAACTTCTTTGGGTTTTGCGGAGCCCGAAATCCGACACCCCTGGTGTCTATATAAACCAGAGGGTTTAGTTCATAGAGGACAAGTAAACTCATCTAGGGTTTTAGCTCATCTAATCTCGAGGTAGATCAACTCTGTAATCGTCATACACATAAATACAATCAAGCAAGACGTAGGGTTTTACCTCGTCAAGAGGGCCCGATCCTGGGTAAACATCATCTTCTTCGTCTCCTGTTAACAATCGACCCCAGATCCACAGCTCGGGACCCCCTACCCGAGATCTGCCAGCTTTGACACCGACAGCTACAACTTATCAAGTTGCAGGAATTCTACGTCGAGTAAGAGATACGTTGTAGGGTTACTGTCTACACTCAACTTGCCGTTTGCGTTGATGGGACTCCACACCCTTTTTGATTGACTTCCGCTGTGTATTTTGAGGTATATCTGGATCTACGGTATTTCTTTTACATGTGATGTTCGGTATTTCATTGAAGTACTGTGTGTGTCAGCATACTGATCCACGGATGGCACAGAAAGCACAAAGGCGCCGATCCATTTGTGTCGGGTCATTTCAGAGATGGTATCAGAGCACATGTTGACTGTAGGACGTGACCCTAGAAAATGGCTTATAAATAGGAAGACCCTTATAGGAAAAACTTTTACTTTAAACTACTCTCGTAACCTTTGAATTCTTTTACTGAACCCTCTTTACTTCAAATTATAGATGGAGAGCTACATCCTGAACGAAAGAGAACACTGGAAGGATGATCTTGGTGGCCCATTCCTCGTAGAGCTTGTCAAACTGCTAAAGCTGACAGTACCTTAGATCAAGGTATGTAAGAGGAAGTCTCGATCATGGGGTGTCAAGACGCAAGTTTTTGGTCATAAAGAAGACCCCAAGACTGGAGACATCACCTATGGGACGTTAAATCATGATTGTGATATGGGAATAAACATTGCTATCCATGATGCTATTGCACGGTTATGCTATCATCATCGTGCTAAGCTAGGCAATCACTACTTTAGAAAGGTTGGATGGCAGAAGGTCGACGAAGCAACTATTACCCTGACGAATGAGAAGAAGATGAAGTTTTCACCTCTGTTGGTGTAAAACCAGGATCTGGAACAATACATCAAGAATCTTCATATGAACCTTCTGGAAGCTTTATTTGACAAGGAAGCACTTCGTGAGGAACTCAAGACCCATAAGCTGAAGGTAGCCAAGCAGGAGAAGCAAGACCTCGAGATCCAGAAGATTCGTCAGGAACTGAAGGACAGTCGGACCATGGCTCAAGACAAGGATGTTGAAATCTAGAAGCTACAAACCCAACTACTGGATATTCAAGGCCGTCACAAGAGACTCCATGTCAACAGGGACGATCTGGCGGAATAACTTGAGAATATGAAGCACAATCAGAAGAAGCCCCGTAGAGATAAGAATCAATACTTGGATAAGCTAGCTTAGCATTAGCCCCACCATGAGAGAATAAGGATGAACGTTTTGTGATTAAAGTATCGGACCATACCAACTTATGTGGGTGATACTACAGGATTGATTGAATAAATGAATGTTTGAATGATTGATCTTTGGTGTTTGTATAGATTACTCCCCAAGATACGACAATCGTAGGTTTGAATTTAATCAACCTTTAGAGACGTGAGATACAGAAGAGTAACATGAGGCCTTCATATGGGAGAAATCAGTAATTTAAAACTCCCAAGCATTGAAGACCTGAAGTAATGAAGACTTCGTAACGAAACCATAGTAAATTAACCCATTACAAACAGTAGAAACCTTGGGCTAGGATTTATTTGTTGGTTGTGGCTGGGTATTTCTCTCTATATATATCACCTAGACCAAAGCCTTGAACTCATGGAAGCGCTGACCACAAAACCTTTTCTATAGACCACAACATTTCACCCAAGGAGATACATACTTTATTTTGAGTACCCATTTTATCTTCCAATTGCAGACAACGTCCATTTATGAGTCTTTCCTCAAGGGCCCGAAAACGATCATGACCATGACTAGTGATCATGATTACCCAAAAATCATGAAGGACAAGATGATGCATATTCACCTTGAAGGAGATGCAATCTACAAGGGCTATCCTTTCATGGAAAATGGAGTAGAACTTTGGTATGTGGAGGTACACCTCCACCGTGTGAAAGGAGTTTGCCCAAAGACTATGGGTCAATACTTTTCCATTTCTCATGTACCACGAGCAACTTTCTTCGACTCTGTTCGTGAAGCTGCCATGGAAGCCATACGTCAGATTGGAGAAATACTTGAAGCAAGACTCCGTCAGTCATACTCAGGAATACCTGAGAGAGGTGCATGCAGAGATGATGGAGATGAAGCTCATGGCCACCATGATAAAGTAAAAGATGGATGATTTCAAGGAGCACATCGCAAAGTTCTAGTGGGACTAAAGCATCTTCAAGGGGGACAAATGAATAAAGATGGTAGTAATGCTTGACCATACCAAACTATGTGGATGGCAGCATTTGTAATAAAGTACTTTTCTTAGAGGTGGTTAAGGATGTAATAAAGGATTTGATATGAAAAGAATATGATTTATGGATGAACCGATGCTTTTTATTTTAATGGTGATACTCCTCTATGTGAACACTTGACCAATGGAAAGAAAAATGTATTCCACAGAGTGGAGTTTGGACAAAATAGGTTTGAATTTTATTTTGATATGTTAGTTACCCCAAGAGTATGAAGAAATAAAGTACTAATGGATTTAAAGGAGGTGTAATGTTGGAATATGGAACAATAGTAACTCCAAGGATGAGAAGTGAGCCTGTAACCCACAGGCCTAGGATTTAATAAAGATCAAGCACTACCTTGTTGAAGGAAGAAATTTGGAAGAAGCTGTGATTTCATCAGCAAACGTTTCTTAGGAGGATACGAAAACCCGAGAATTGTGAAGAAAACGATAGATGTTTTGTTCAGCTTGCAGAACCAATGGATTTATCCGAACTTAGTTCGTCGACAAGAGAATTTCTGCAAAGCTTGTGAGGATGCCCTCGTGTTAGAATACATGATTCACTATCTACGTATGAAATAATGATTCAAGTACGGGATGGATTGGCCCCCATACCGGAGACTCCTATCATGAACTATCATATGTTGAAGGAAAATCAGAGAGCCTTAAAACCTTAGAACAGTGCCGGTACGACAAGCCAAAAACCTTAGAATGGCAGGACGATGGAACTCTGTACAGGCAACCGTTGCTAACCGTAGGTTATACGGTGATATTCAACCCAGACCCATTTCCCGAAGGAGAAACCCTTAATTGTTGACCACCATGAGATTTCAATAGTTGTTTAGTATTGTTAACAGACCTGACAGCTAAGAAGACCCAGTCTCGGAAGAACCTTACCAGGATGAAAGGATACAAGATTTGAGGAAAAGGTTATGCCCCTACCGAAAGAGCCTAAGTGAAAGAGTTATCCCGGAGAATATGAGAAGACCGACACCGTCAACTCTAAGGATGGAGTACATGAGCTTTGATGGAACCATAACCTGGCTTTTAAGGGTGCTAGCACCCTAGACCTTTGTGACGACCAATGGGTTTTCAAGAAGACCCCCCAAACCTGACCTTCTTTCTAGCCTCGAATCTCGAGGGTGCTATTCATTTTAAGGGTGGTAGTTTGTAACATCCCAAAATTCTAAAGTTTGGAATGTTATAATTAAATAAATAATTATGGTTGTTTGTTTTCTTGTTGTGTGATTGATTGTGTGAAAATGAGTGGAATTTGAAACATTTTGAAAGTTAAATGAGAGGGAATAAAAGGACTTTCCCGAAATTTCACTCTTGCATATGATCCCAATGAATTCAAATTCAATTCAAACACAAAACCCTAGAGTGAAGATGACATGACTTCTTTCATAAATGAAATGCAAAGGGTTTTTGCAAAGATTTGAATTCCATTTGAAAGTATTTCAAATTCAGAAAATTTATGCAACTCAATGATATTCATGAGAGAAGATAAAATGACTTCTTCAGATTTTAAGAAAGAGAGTTGGAAGTTTCAAAGAATCATTTTGAAAGTCACTTTGAAGCTTTTTGAAACCCACTTTCCATTTGAAGTTATTTGAATTTCCAAATTTAAAATTCTCTAAAAATATTAAAAATGAGAGAACGAATATGACACTTCAAAAGTTAGAGTCATTTGAAATATATTTGGTCAAATAAAAACAGAAAATAATTTCAAATGGTTTGAAATTCAAATTCAAACTCATTTGAAGTTGTTATTAAAATTATTATTTTCCTAAAAATAAAAATATGGAAATCAAGGTAAAATGATTCCTTCCAAGAAATATTTAGGAGAAAATAAATTTGAAATCATTTTGGTATTAAAAAAATAATGTTTATTAGTTTTTGTTGGAATAGTAGCATTATTTAAATTTTGAGTTTTTGTGGGTACTTTATTTCAACTTGAAAAGTAGTTCATCCTTTTCTTTGCATTTTTCTGAACATTTTGATATATTATATGACTATATAATATTTTCATTTCATTTGTTTATTTTGACTTTTTATTTTCTGTGTTTAATTTAAAAACAAAAGAATGGCCGAAGCCCACTAGACCTACAGTGCCAAGCCGGCCCACGGCCTGCTCCAGCGCGCGCCCGCACCAAATCACCTCCGGATTGCTCGCCTGATCCCTTTCCTTCTTCCTCCTCTCTGACGTCTGGGACCCGCGCCCAATCTGAATCCTGCAGCGCTCGCCTCCCTCTTTCCTTCCTCACCGGAGCCCGGCGCGCGTAGGAGATCCCGTCCCGAGTTTCCTTCCTTCTGGCATCGCCGCCTCCTCCACGCCACCCTACCTATAAAGCCCATGCTCCCCTCGGCTAAATCCCTCATGAATCCCTGACCGAAACCCCCTCTCCCACGCTCAATTCCTCGCCGGAGACAGAGACAACCGCCGTCGCCATTGCCGTCCTCTCCGTCCACCCCGACGCTCTAAGCACTCGTCGTCGCCACGCCCGTGATCGCAGTACTCTACCACATCGCCTATGCATCTTCCCCAACCCCGAGAACCACCGAAGCGTCGTCACCATCTACCTCGAGACCGCTGTCGCCGTCATCCCTTGGCGGAGCACCCCACCTCCTGTGTAAGCCGTCGTAGTCTCCCCCCTCCGTCCGATCTAATTTTAACGGCCACGATTAAATCTAGTCTAAGTCCGAACCGGCACGCGATTTAGTTAGGGTTTAATTCTAGTTTTGTGCGGTTTCGATCGAACCGGTCCACTTCGATTTTCTCTTCTGACCGCGCCGCCCGCCGTTTTCTTTACTTTGCAGCCATCCGCCGTTTAGCTCCGTAGCACACACCCCATAGCCAACCATGGAGCGCCACGTCGCCCCTAGCCGACGCTTCACCATTTTTTTTCTTTTTTGTTTTCTTTTTCAGATTTGTTCTGTTTTTAGTTTGTTAATATCTTTTATGTTTTTCATCCAATTTGAGTGATTCTTTTTGCATTAGGTTTGAAAATTTCTAAATTTTCTGTAGGATCCAATAGTTTTCACATTTGAGTAGTTATATTTGTATTTGATCAAATTTGATTTAGACACTAGATTGCTAATATCTTTTGTTTGAAAATAAAAAATTTGTTGATGCTTTTTACACTCTGTCACTAGAATAGTTGTTTATCCATTAGCACTTCACCTTTTATTTTTGGTTTATTTTAAAATTTAAATATTGCAAAAATAGTACTTATTTATTAGTGTTAAGTTAATACTTTTTATTTTAGTTTTTAATTGATTTTAATTATTTTCTTTGGTTAATGAGTTTTGTTTTGTTTCTGTTAGTCAATAGTAGCCACTCTTATTTGATAGTTAAAATACTTTTTTATATTTTTGTATCTGTAGTTTTGTATTACAACTTGAATAGGTCGTAAATAGAATTTTATATTTGCTTTTTAATTGTTTATTTTTGCTAATAAAATTTTATGAAAAATACTTTCTATTAACTTAGTTTTTTCATATTCTCTTTTCTGTTAATTTATTAGTTTAGTGTTTTATTTGTTGTTAAGTTTACTTAGGATAAAAACTTTGGTTCTGTAGTAGTTTTCTTTATAGTTTTCTTTCAAAGTTTTCTTTGAATTTTATTTGGTTTTCTTATTGATTTCTTTTTTTCTTATTATTTTTTGGTTGTTATTTTGATTGCTAGTATTGTTTGCTAGAGCAAATGCTTATGTGAATGCAATGTTTGACTATATAGATTTTCACTGGAGCGTGACGAATAATTATATCAACTTATTTCTGTGAGCGATAAAACTTCATCTACTATGGCAGACAAGTTCACTTTGACCATGATTTTCAGAATACCCATATTTTAGTCTAGATTTGTATGCTCAAGTAGGTGATTTGGAAATTTTAGTCTAGATTTGTATCATGAGGTAGGAACCCAATGTCCATTGTTACTAAGCCCCGGGAACGATATTTATTTCATTTTGCTATGCTTAGTAGACGTGGATTGGTATGAGTGTTACTGTAGTTGTGAGAGTGATGAATTATATTTGATGACAACAACCTCAAGAGTGATGACGACAACTGCAATGACTTCATGACTCAATACAACTTTTCAAAGTACCTCTGGGTGGGTTAGTTGCATGTCACCTCTTAGGACTTGCCCAGGGTACCTGTTTTCAGGACTTGCCCGGGTACCTATTAGGATTTGCCCAAGGGATCCTGGTTTCTACCTGTGATTACCCGATGGACTGCCACCCAGGTTCAAAGAGACGGATGAATGCTTCAAGACCGGAAGCCTACCGTGCAACCACAAGTCAATATGGGCGCTGGCTTGGTTGACCTTAGTTGTGACTCTGGCTAGACAGTTACCAGTAGATGTAGACGAACGGTAGGATTGGATGGGTGACTGGCATTGGTCAGAGGAACTCTCTAGAAGACCATGTTTTGTTCATCTGGTTATCAAACACCATGCAGTGCGAGAACGTAGACGGAGGGAACCGAATCTTGTGGGTAAATAGCAAAAATACCTGCAGAGAATTAAACTAATCGATTAACCGTGTCCCCGGTTACAGACAATTCTGAGCCTCTGGAATTGGATCTATCTCGAAAGTCTCACCACCGCATTAAAAGCGAATTATAGATGAAGACTTGATTAATGGGTTTTAATGATGACTTTGGGATATGAGATTTTGGTTGGCGGAACCATCTCATTAATGCCACTAACTTTGTAGTGATTGCATGTGATTCCTTTGTTGTAGGATAAAATCAGTTTTTATGCGAAAACTCAAACTTCGAGCCTCCACAACCAAATTTGCATGCAGTGATAGAGTTATATTCATTTTAGTCTTATCCATGATCTTGCCAGTACATTCAATGTACTGACCTAAATGGCTGCAACTTATCACGTTGCATGAATTCTACGTCGGGTAAGAGATACGTAGTAGGGTTACGGTCTACACTCAACTTATCGTTGGCATTGATGGGACTCCACACACTTTTTGATTAACTTCTGCTATGTATTTTGAGGTTTATCTGGATTTACGATATTTCTTTTACATGTGATGTTATGGTATCTCATCAAAGTACTGTGTGTTCCAGCATACTGATCCAAGGATGGCACAGAAAGCATAGAGGCACCGATCCATTTGGGTCGGGTCGCTATAGTGACATGATGTAGACAAGATAAGACAAACAATATGTTCAGACCCAATCATTTTATCCTTAATGGCAACAATACAAATACGTGTCTTGCCCCTTTCTATCACTGGGATATACAACACCGCAAGATTGAATTACAACGCACCACACCCGCTGAAGATAAATCAATCTAGTGGCCCAAAGCAAACCGATAGATCGGAGAGAAATACGAAGCTATAACAATGATGCATAATAGATTTCAGAAAAGACTCAATTACTCTCAATGAATAATCTGGTCATAAACAAACAATTCATCGGTTCCCAACAAACACACCGTAAAAGAGGATTACATTGGATAGATCACCACGAGGATCGCGGTGAACATGGTATTGAAGATCAAAGTGAGAGAGAAAGCCATCTAGGTACTAGCTATGGACCCATAGGTCTGTGGTGGACTACTCACACATCATCAGGGAGGCAACAAGGTTGATGAAGAAGGCCTCCGTGATCGATTCCCCCTCCGAAGGAGTACCGGAAAAGATCTCCAGATGGGCTCCCTCGGAACAAAGGCTTGCGGCGGCAAAAAATGTGTTTCTGGTGGCTCTCTATTGGTTTCCCGATTTTAGAGAACTTATGGAGGTGGAATTAGGTCACACGGAGCCATGGGGGGCCCACAAGGCATCAGGGCGTGCCTACCCCCTGGGCGTGCCCTGTTGCCCTGACGTCTCATCGCTTCGCGTCTGTTCCTCTCTCGAAGCTTCCAGGGTCACTTTTGTCCAGAAAAAAATCGTCAAAAAGTTTCGTAGCGTTTGGACTTCGTCTGGTACTGATTTCTTGGAAAACCAAAAACAACCAGAAAACAGCAACTGACACTATGTGTTGGGGAACGTTGCATGGGAAACAAAAAAATTCCTACGCACACGCAAGATCTATCCATGGAGATGCATAGCTACGAGAGGGGGAGTGTATCTACATACCCTTGTGGATCTCTAAGCGGAAGCGTATATAACGCGGTTGATGTAGTCGTACTCTTCACGATCCAATCGTGACGCAATCCGATCTAGCGCCGAACGGACGACACCTCCGCGTTCAGCACATGTGCGGCTCGATGACGTCTCCGCCTCCTCGATCCAGCGAGCTAGGGCGGAGTAGTAGATGGGTTCTCAACCAGCACGACGGGGTGGTGGACATGGTGGTGGAGCAATCCCGGCAGGACTACGCCGAGCGCTACCAAAACCGCGAACAGAGGAGAAAACGATCTAGGGAGAGAGAGAGGGGCGCCAAGGGCTTGGTGTGTCCTCTTGGGGCGCCCCCTCCTCTCTATATATAGGTGGAGGGACGTGGGGAACAGCCCCTCCAAGCCCTAGGGCACAACCAAGGGGGAGGAGGTGGAATCCTAGTCCTCCTCCTCCCCTTCCATACAAAGGTGGACTTTCCACCCCTCCCAAGCCACATGGGCCTTGATGGACTTGTGCGCCTGGCCCAATAAGACCAGTGCGCCTCCCCTTAGCCCATGCAAACCCTTGGGACGTGGTGAAACCCTTGGTGGACTTCCGGACTCCTTCGAAAGTTTCTGGAACCTTCTAGAAGCTTCCCAGTACAATACCGGAAACTCCGAAACTTTTCCGGCAGCCAAAATATGACTTTCCATATATAAATCTTTACCTCCGGACCATTCCGGAGCTCCTCGTGACGTCTGGGATCTCATCCGAGACTCTGAACAACATTCATTCACCAAAATACATAACCCAATAATACTATATCGTCACCGAACGCTAAGCGTGCGGACCCTACGGGTTCGAGAATCATCTGGACATGACCGAGACACCTCTCCGGCCAATAACCAATAGCGGGACCTGGATGCCCATATTGGTTCCCACATATTCCACGAAGATATTTATCGGTCGAACCATGATGCCAAGGATTCAATCAATCCCGTATGCAGTTCCCTTTGTCTAGCGGTATGTTACTTGCCCGAGATTCGATCGTCGGTATCTCCTTACCTAGTTCAATCTCATTATCGGCAAGTCTCTTTACTCGTTCCGTGATACAAGATCTCGTGACTAACTCCTTAGTCACATTGCTTGCAAGCTTCTTGCGATGTTGTACTACCGAGAGGGCCCAGAGATACCTCTCCGTCAAACGGAGTGACAAATCCCAGTCTCGATCCATGCCAACCCAACAGACACCCTCGGAGATACCTGTAGAGTACCTTTATGATCACCTTGTTATGAAGTGACGTTTGATACACACAAGGCATTCCCCCGGTGTTAGGGAGTTGCATGATCTCATGGTCTTAGGAACAGATACTTGACATGAAGAAAGCAGTAGCAATAAACTTAGTGATACGATCAAATGCTATGCTTACGGTTGGGTCATGTCCATCACATCATTCTCCTAATGATGTGACCCCGTTATCAGATGACAACTCATGTCTATGGTTAGGAAACCTTAATCATCTTTGATCAACGAGCTAGTCTAGTAGAGGCTCACTAGGGACACGGTGTTGTCTATATATCTACATATGTATCTAAGTTTCCGATCAATAAATTTCTAGCATGGATAATAAACGATTATCATGAACAAGGAAATACGATAATAAACAATTTATTATTGCCTCTAGGGCATGTTTCCAACAGTCTCCCACTTGCACTAGAGTCAATAATCTAGTTCACATCGCCATGTGATTCACACCCAATGAGTTATGGGGTTTGATCATGTTTTGCTTGTGAGAGAGGTTTTAGTCAACGGGTCTGCAACATTCAGATCCGTGTATACTTTGAAAATCTATATGTCATACTGTAGATGCTACTACCATGCTCCACTTGGAGCTATTCCAAATGACTGATCCACTATACAAATCCGGTTTTCTACTCAGAGTCATCTGGATTGGTGTCAAAGCTTGCATCGATGTAACCCTTTACGACGAACTCTTTATTACCTCCATTATCGAGAAACATCTCCTTAGTCCTCTTTAGGTACCTAAGGATAATATTGACCACTGTCTAGTGATCCACTCCTGGATCACTCTTGTACCCCTTGCCAGACTCATGGCAAGGCACACATCACATGCGGTACACAACATGGCATAAAGTATAGAGCCTATGGCTGAGGCATAGGGGACGACCTTCGTCCTTTCTGTTTCTTCTGCCGTGGTCAAGCTTTGAGTCTTACTCAACTTCACACCTTAGAATACATGCAAGAACTCCTTCTTTCACTAATCCATTTTGAACTCCTTCAAAATCTAGTCAAGGTGTGTGCTCTGTGAAAGTCTTATCAAGCGTCTTGATCTATCTCTATAGATTTTGATGCTTAATATGCAAGCAGCTTTACCCACGTCTTCCTTTGAAAAACTCCTTTCAAACAACCCTTTATGCTTTCCAGAAATTCTACATCATTTCCAATCAACAATATGTCATCCACATATACTTATCAGAAATGCTATAGTGCCCCCACTCACTTTCTTGTAAATACAAGTTTCTTCATAAACTTTGTATAAACCCAAAAGCTTTGATCACCTCATCAAAGCGTGTATTCCAACTCCGAGATGCTCGCACCAGTCCATAGAAGGATCGTTGGATCTTGCATACCTTTTAGCATCCTTAGGATCGACAAAACCTTCCGGTTGTATCATATACAACCTTTTCCTTAAGGAAACACTGTTTTGAGATCCATCACTGATCCAATGCCTACACTTTTCACATATTGATCTCTGTTAAGTTACTTTCGCTACTGCTGCTGTTACAATCACTACAATCTGTTGTTTTCCGTTGTTTCCATTACTACCGTTACTGTGCTACTAAACACTTTGCCGCAAAAAAGATATCTCCAGGTGTGGTTGAATTGACAACTCAACTGCTAAGGCTCATAAATATTCTTGGCCCCCCTTGTGTCGAATCAATAAATTTGGGTGAAATACTACCCTCGAAGATTGTCGCGATCCCCTATACTTGTGGGTTATCAAAAGCCCGTCATCGGAATATACAAGCCAAGTTCTATAATGAAAAATTCCCACTAGTATATGACAGTGACAAAACTAGAGACTCTCTATATGAAGAACATGGTGACACTTTGAGGCACAAGTGTGGTAAAGGATAGTAATATTGCCTCTTCTCTCTTTTTCTCTCATTTTTTTTCTTCTCATTTTTTATGGTGGGCTCATTTGGCCTCCCCCATTTTTTCGTCGGGAGTCTCATCCCGACTTGTGGGGGAATCATAGTCTCCATCATCCTCACTGGGAAAATGCTCTAATAATGATGATCGTCATCACACTTTATTTACTTACAACTCAAAATTACAACTCAATAAAGAATAATATGACTATATGAATGCATCTGGCAGTGTACCAGGATGTGCAATGATCTAGCATAACATGTAATCAATGATGAACGGTGGCTTTGCCACAAATAATATGTCAGCTCTATATGATCATGCAAAGCGATATGATGAAACGGTGGAAGTTGCATGGCACTATATCTCAGAATGGTTATGGAAATGCCAGGATAGGTAGGTACGGTGGCTGTTACGAGGAAGATATAAGGTGGCTTATGTGCGCTAGAGCATATCATATCACAGGGTTTGGATGCACCAGCGAAGTTTGCACCGACTCTCAAGGTGAGAAAGGGCAATGCAGGGTACCGAGGAGGCTAGCAAATTACAGAAAGATGAGAGTGCATATATCCATGAACTCACATTAGTCATAAGAACTCATATACTTATTGCGATGTCTTATTATCTCCCTCGAAGCAAGGGACTACCACATGCCCCTAGGTAGGAGGTTGGGAGGAGTTAACCACCGCGCGGCCCCGATTCGAACAACACGATAGGATTTCATTTCAGACATAAAAATGCTCACACCTCATCACCATGCCATGACCAATATTTAGATGTGAATTAAATAAAAAACTTTAACACCGATAATCCTACTAACCAATGATCATGAACCTATATCCTTTCATAATACTACATCAATATAATTAACCCATGTTACATCTTTGTGAGCTAAATGAAAGTTTTTATTATATCCCCCTTGAATACCTATCCTTTGTAGACTAGTATTATAACACGTGCAAATTATCATTCATTATGCCTTATACTCTCAAAAAGATTTAAGTGAAGCATGAGTTAACTTATTTCTATAAAATATGACCGCCACCGTGCTCTAAAAAGATATAAGTGAAGCAGTAGAGCAACTGCCTAGCTCAAAAGATATAGGTGAAGCACATAGAGTATTCTAACAAATTATGATGACGGTGTGTCTCTCTCAAAAAGTGTGTCCAGCAAATGACGATTTTGGCAATCTAAAAAGAAAATAAACTATAATACATGACGCTTCAAGCAAAACTCATATCATGTGATGAATAAAAATATAGCTCCAAGTGACATACCGATAGATTGTAGACGAAAGAGGGGATGCCTACCAGGGCATCCCCAAGCTTAGACGCTTGGGTTTTCCATGAATATTACCTTGGGGTTCCTTGGGCATCCCCAATATTAGGGTCTTGCCGCTCTTCTTTCCTTCATCCATCGTTGTCTCACCCAAAACTTGAAAACTTCAGCACACAAAACACAACAAAACCTCGTGAGATCCGTTAGTATAATAGACATATCAAATACTTTAGGTACTGTTAAAAATTGATTCATATTTTATTATTGCATATATGTACTGTATTCCAACTTCTCCATGGCTTATACCCCCCCCGATACAATCCATAGCATCATCAAAACTAGCAAAATATGCAAGCAAAAACAGAATATGTCTAAAACAGAACAATCTTTAGTCATCCGTACTAAAACCATACTTATGTAACTCTGAAAATTCCAAAACATTAGGACAACCTAGGAAATTTGTATATCAATACTGTGTAAAAAATTCAGATCAAAAAGACGCTCTAGTAAAACCAGAGAAATTCTACACTAGGGGTAAAAGTTTCTGTTTTTGAACAACATCAATTCTACCATCTTCTAAATTACATCAATTCTACCCGGGGGCCGTAGATTTCATTAGTGGATTCTCTCATGAGTATAGCACACAGTGGGTGAACAAATTACTGTTGGGTAATTGATAGAAGATCAAATAATCATGACGATATCCAAGGCGATGATCATTATATAGGCATCACGTCCAAGATTAGTAGACCGAAACGATTCTGCATCTACTACTATTACTCCACGCATCGACCGCTATCCAGCATGCATCTAGTGTATTAAGTTCATGGCAAAATGGAGTAATGCAATAAAAATGGTGACATGATGTAGATAAGATCTATTCATGTAGGAATAGACCCCATCTTGTTATCCTTAATAGCAACGAGACATGCGTCCCTCGCTGCCCCTTCTGTCATTGGGAGAGGACACCGCAAGATCGAACCCATCACAAAGCACCTCTTCCCATGGCAAGAAAAATCAATCTAGTTGGCCTAACTAAACCAAAGATTCGAAGAAGAAATACGAGGCTATAAGTAATCATGCATATAAGAGATCAAAGAAGACTCAAATAATATTCATGGATAGAAACTAATCATGAACTCAAAATTCATCGGATCCCAACAAACACACCGCAAAAGTTTACATCAAATAGATCTCCAAGAGACCATTGTATTGAGAATCATAAGAGAGAGAGAAGAAGCCATCTAGCTACTGCCTACGGACCCGTAGGTCTATGGTGGACTACTCACGCATCATCGGAGAGGCACCACTTAGGATGATGAACCCCTCTATGATGATGGATCTCGCGGTTCTGGAACTTTCGGCGGATGGAAGTATTTTTCGTCGACTCCTCTAGGGTTTCTGGAATATTTGGGTATTTATAGAGCTCAGAGGCGGTGGAGGGGGGTCCCGAGGCCACCACAACCCACCAGGGCGCGCCGGGGGCCTCTGGCGCGCCCTGGTGTCTTGTGGGCCGCTTGGGCCTCCTCCCTGGTGCTTCTTTAGCCCACTGGCTTTCTTCTAGTCGAAAAAAAACTACAAAAAGTTTCATCGCGATTGGACTCCGTTTGGTACTGATATTCTGCGAAGTAAAAAACAAGCAAAAAACAGCAACTCACACTTGGCACTATGTCAATAGGTTAGTCCCAAAAAATGATAAAAAGTTGCTATAAAATGATTATAAAACATCCAAGAATGGTAATATAACAGCATGGAACAATCAAAAATTATAGTACGTTGGAGACGTATCAGCATCCCCAAGCTTGATTCCTACTCGTCCTCGAGTAGGTAAATGATAAAAACAGAATTTTTGTTGTGGAATGATGCCTAACATGTTCATCACATATTCTTTTCTTTTGTAGCATGGACATTTGGACTTTTAGATGGTTCAAATCAATAGTCTAGTTTTGACATAAAGACTTTAATACTCAAGCATGCCAACAGGCAACCATGTCTTTTGAAATATCAACACTAAAGAAAGTTATCCCTAGCACATCGTGCTCAATCATTGATCCATTCATGAAACACACTCAAATATTAACTACACCCAATGCACAAGTATGATCATAGTGCCCCCTAGTTGGTGCTTTATAAGAGAAGATGGAGACTCAAATAAAAGTAAAAATTGCAAAAAGTAAATAGATAGGCCCTTCGCAGAGGGAAGTAGGGATTTGTAGAGGTGCCAGAGCTCAAAGCTTAAATTGAGAGAGAAAAATTATTTTGGGTGGCATGCCTTTCATGTCAACAAAAACGACTGAGTAGTTCTCAATACTTTCCGTGCTAGATACATCATAGGCGGTTCCCAAACATAAAATAAAGTTTATTCCTTTTTCCACCATTCTTTCACAATCCATGGTTAGCCGTATCCAGGGTTGCCTTCCATACCAACACTTTCCAAGGAATTTATTATTTGACAACATAAAGTAAATTTCTTTTCATTTCGGGACTGGGCATCCCTATTACCGCCGTACTCTCGTGCAATGACAAGTGAATAAACACTCATCTTGAGAATAACACATCTAGCATGGAAAAATATTGGACACCCCCTACCGTTTCATGAGCGGTACGAGCAGCCAAAAAGGAAATTCATTTTGTTAATTAGAGATGGCGCATACAAATTTGCTTAGAACGGCATGGAAATACCGCATATAGGTAGGTATGGTGGACTCATGAGGCAAAACTGGGTTTAAGGATTTTGGATGCAGAAGTAGTATTTCTACTTAGTACAAGTGGAGGCTAGCAAATAGATTGAGAAGCAACCAACCAAGAAAAAAAAATCACATAAATGGGCATTGAGCATAAATAACACCGAATAATGCACCATAAGTAGGATATAATTTCATTGCATAACTATTGACTTTCGTGCTTGCATAGGGAATCACAAACCTTAATACCAATATTCTTACTAAAGCATAATTACTCACCAATATGACTCACGTATCACTATCATCATGTCTCAAAACTATTACAAGGAATCAAGTTTAATTTGTCCAATGATCTTCATGAAAGTTTTTATTATATCCCTCTTGAATATCTATCACTTTGGGACTAGTTCCATATATTGCCATTGCTTTTGACAAGCTCAAATAAATTTAAGTGAGGAACATGAGCATAAAAAATTTATCTCTCAAAATAGTATAAGTGAAGCATGAGAGAATTTATTCAAAGTTTAATAACTCTCAAATTTATCTAAGTGAAGCATGAGAGTATTTTTTTTAAAACTTTAAAGCACACTGTGCTCAAAAAGATATAAGTGAACCACTAGAGCAATTCCATAGCTCAAAAAAACTTAAGTGAAGCATAAAGAGCAATTCTAACAAATCATAGCATAATTTTGGCTCTCTCAAATAGGTGTGTCCAGCAAGGATACTTGTGACAAACTTGTAGGATCACTAGAAGTGTGTGTCTAGAGGATGGGTGAATAGACTACTTGCAAATATAAAACCTAACCTTTTCCCAAGTTAATTGGTTGGCAGATTTTTAACAATTATAGCAAGTCAAGTACACCCTACACATGCATGTCAACAAGTATGGCAGCGGAAAGTAAAGACATTGCACATGGAAGTAAGGAGTTGAGATAGGGATATCAAACGCGTGAGGGACACGAAGATTTTTCCCGTGGTTCCGATAGGTGGTGCTATCGTACGTCCACGTTTATGGAGTCTTCAACCCACGGAGGGTAACGATCGCGAGAGTCCACGGAGGGCTCCACCCATAAGGGTCCACGAAGTAGCAACCTTGACTATTCCATAACGGCTTCCGTCCACGAAGGACTAGCCTCACTATGGGTAGATCTTCACGAAGTAGGCGATCTCCTTGCCCGTACAAACTTCTTGGTTCAACTCCACAACACGAAGTAGGAGGCTCCCAAGCGACACCTAACCAATCTAGGAGGCACCACCCTCCAAAAGGTAATAGGCTCGGTAATGTCGATGAACTCCTTGCTCTTGTGCATCAAGATGATAGACTCCTCAACACACAATCACTCTCTCACAGATTTGGCTATGGTGGAAGAGATTGAATTGGTGGAAAGCAACTTGGGGAGGCTAGAGATCAAGGTTCATATGGATGGAGTGGAATGGCTTGATCTTAACACATGAGTAGGTGGCTCTCTCTCAGAAAATTGGATGGGCAAGTATGGAATAGTTCTGAGTGCTTCTCATTCGAGTGGGTGGTGGTGAAGGGGTATATATAGGCATCCCAAAAATCCAACCGTTACACCTAAAGTGACCAACTCGGTGACACCGAAGTATAAAACTCGGTGGTACCGAAGTGACCAAAAGGCAGCAACTTTTGAATCTCGGTGAGACCGATACATAACTCCCGGTGGTACCGATTAGGTGACCAACAGTCAGATTGCACAACTCGGTGACACCGATCCAAAAAAATCGGTAAGACCGAATTTAGGAAACGAGGTAACAGAAAGTTGGCAAGCTGAACTCGGTGGCACCGATGCAGAATCGGTTGCACCGAAGGGCTAGGGTTTGGCATGGGTCTGTCTATGGTTTGAATCTCGGTGAGACCGAATAGGAATTGTTGGTCTTACTGATTTGAGTGGTAGGGTTCTAGACAGAGTATTTGTGGAAGAGCTTGTGGGTGTTTTTGGTGACTATCACTTGTGCACGTGGAGCATCTTGTTCACCAACAGTACCTTACCCCCTTTTAATAGTATTGGCTTTCCTATGGACTCAAAGTGATTTCTCACAAAGTAAAATGTAGAGTCCTCTTGCTTGAAGCTTTGCCAATCCATTTCCTTGCATCCAGGGGTTTCTCCTCACAATCCTTTTTGCCAACCCATCTCTCTCTATGGAGTTTCACCTGAAATACACTAGGTAGAAATATTAGTCCAAGAGACAATGTATGTTGTCATGAATTATCAAAACCACCAAGGGAGCATATTGTGCTTTCAATCTCCCCCTTTTTGGTAATTGATGACAACATACAATCAAAGCTTCAAATAAAGATATGCATGGATATAATGAAGACTTTGAGAGACACATGACTTAGACTTGCTCCCCCTAAATGTGTGCAATCCCTTTAAAGGATAGTTGCTTTGGAATGCATGGACACACATATAGTAGAAGGGATATAATGAGTCATGTGTATCCTGGCTATATGCATCAAATATATATGAGTGAGGTGTATCCTTGTTCAAGACTTCACTCATGCAAACAATATGTGCAAGAAGCAAGAGATCATCTTGATCAAAGATATGATGCATATACTTACCTTGAGTTTTTGAGCATTCTTGTAGTAGAAATACACTTGAGAAAACAATGTTAGGAAACACAAGAGTATTCTACCAATAAAAAAGCAATAGAGCTCAATAGTAACAAGATATGGAGAACATGTAGTAGATAGTATTCCTTAAGATAGATATGTCTCCAAGATCATTTAGAACTTTCTCCCCTAGATATGAAATAGTAGGTCATCCTCTCCCTCTGAATCTTAGCATGTAGATATTGGGATTGGATAGGGTGAGAAAATTCTAACATGAGAATAACAAATAAGAGTATCAAATGGTTTCTTTCTCCTCAAGAGATAGAACACTTTGGGTAGATGTTTCTTCCCCTACTTTGGTATTCTCCCCTTGTCTA
This sequence comes from Elymus sibiricus, assembly GCA_039707655.1. NCBI lineage: Eukaryota > Viridiplantae > Streptophyta > Magnoliopsida > Poales > Poaceae > Elymus > Elymus sibiricus. The sequence goes on from CM077669.1 coordinate 128,374,998, forward strand.
TGTGAGCATAAGCTTTGATATTCTCCCCCTTGATTGTTTCTCCCCCTTTGCATTGAAGCATGTATCTCCCCCTTTAGCTTTTGAAGCTTTGGTATTTCTCCCCCTTTGGCATTAATTTCCAAAAAGGTCCATACACAGGGTCAGACACAGGGATCATGGAGTAAGAAGGTATCCTTGAGAACAAGGGTCATAGAATGTAGGGTTCACAGAAGAGAATGAAAATCATAGAGAGCATTAAAAACTGATGGAACATAGAGAATAATTTCTCCCTCTTTAAGAGAGCTTGTAAGACTTCTCCTCCTTTGAGTTAGGGATCCTTGAATAAAGTTTCTCTCCCCCTACTTTGGTATATTTTTTAAATAATAAGGGATCATCGAAGAAATGGAGAATTTCTAAGTTAACAAAGGATAGAAAAGATAGCAAAGTCGGTGGCTCCGAGGCAAATAAGTCAGTGGAACCGAGATGTGTATTTGCAGCATGTCTGCATAATCGGTAGAACCGAGTCATTTGGATCGGAGGCTCCGAGGTCGTAACAGAAACTTGGCAATGTTTGAGAAACTTGCAAATGAGTTTGGAAAACTTGTAACAAAGTGTCAAAAGGATCTTCAAAGGAAATGCAAAAGACTTTACAAAGGGATATCAACTAGTGAAGATTTGAGTGGTTCCAAGAGATCTTGCAAATAGAGAATGAACCAAACAAGATACTTAATCTAGATGATGGGCGGTGACTAGATCACCTATATTAGAGTATATTGACTTAGGAGCCAAGCAAGAATACTTGATCATAGGTCATACTCATCGTTAAGCTCAAAATGGGGTTACCATTTTTTGATTAAACATTTTAATGTCTTCATATCACTTGAGTTGCTTTATCTCATGACTTGGAGTAAAGCTTTTTCAATGATATGAGTACATACCTTTGAGTGATGTAGATGACGTGGCTTGTAGGTGACTTTGTTGAGGATGCTCGATGTTGATGAAGATCATCTTGAGTTGGGAGCAATCCTTGTTTGTTTTGGTTCTCTTATCACCTACATAGGTTAGTCATGCAAGGAAGAACAATATATATATCCATTTGACATGATATCAATTGAGAATTTGCAAATGTGATCATATAAAATATATGTCAAGGATATGGTTGAGTTGTCTTCTTCCTTCCATCAACAAGAGAGGTTGTGGATACTTGGTCATGACAAGATTGCTTATGATTGGAGTTGATGGCAATCTTGTGGAATGAAGTTCTTCCAAGTTCCTACAAAGATTAGTTGCAATACGAGGGAGCATATATTTTCACGGTATAAGATAACATATCAAGTGTATCATGGAAGTATCATGTAAGCTCATGCCCTTGCATGCATCCGAGTGAGTCTAGCTCAAGTTTGAAGCATCAATGATGTTCAACTCACTCCTCAAGTGACAAAACAGTTTCTCATCAAGTGGCTTAGTAAAGATATCGGCCAATTGCTTGTTGGTACGAACATGCTTAAGATTAATATCTCCTTTGGCAACATGATCACGAATGAAATGATGTCAAACTTGAATATGCTTAGTTCGAGAATGTTGCACGGTATTATGACCAATCTTAATAGCACTTTCATTGTCACAAAGTAATGGAACATTTTTCACATGTATTCCATAATCCTTAAGCGTTTGTGTCATCCATAGCAATTGTGCACAACATGATCCGGCAGCAATATACTCAGCTTCGGCGGTAGATAGAGATACCGAGTTTTGTTTCTTGGAGGACCAAGACACAAGAGATCTACCAAGAAATTGACATGTACCCGAGGTGGATTTTCTATCAACCTTGTCACCGGCATAGTCCGAATCGGAATAGCCAACAAGGTTAAAGGAAGATCCCTTGGGATACCAAATGCCAAAGTTTGGTGTTTGTATCAAATATCTCACAATATGTTTCATGGCCAAAAGATGACACTCTTTAGGTGCAGCTTGATATCTAGCACACATGCAAACACTAAGCATAATATCGGGACGGGAGGCACATAGATATAGCAATGAACCAATCATAGATCAATAAACTTTTTGATCAACCGGTTCGTCCTCCTTGGTAAGATCAACATGTCCACTAGTAGGCATAGGAGTTTTCATACCTTTACACTCTTGCATGTTGAACTTCTTGATCAAGTCCTTGGTATACTTGGTTTGAGAGATGAAAGTCCCTTCTCTCATTTGCTTGATTTTCAAACCAAGAAAGAATTTCAGCTCACACATCATGGACATCTCATACTTCTCGGACATCAACCTTCCAAATCTTTCACTAAATTGTGGGTTAGTAGATCCAAAGATAATATCATCCACATAGATTTGGCACACAAATAATTCACCATTAACTCTTTTAGTGAATAAGGTTGCATCAATTTTACCAATTTCAAAACCCTTTTCAATGAGAAACTTCGTTAAGCATTTATACCAAGCACATGGGGCTTGCTTAAGACCATAAAGAGCTTTACGAAGCTTGTAAACATGATTAGGTTTCTTAGGATTCACAAAACCAGGGGGTTGTTTGACATAGACCTCTTCTTCAATCTCACCATTTAAAAAGGCACTTTTAATGTCCATTTGATAAAGCGTGATATCATGGTGATTTGCATAAGCAAGAAGAATGCGAATAGCTTCAAGTCTAGTGACGGGGGCATAGGTCTCACCGTAGTCCATACCTTCGACTTCCGTATATCCTTGGGCTACGAGACGCGCCTTGTTGCGTACAACTTGACCGTCTTCATCTTGCTTGTTCCGAAACACCCATTTGGTTCCGATGATGTTGTGCTCGTCCTTGGGCTTCTCCACGAGTGTCCACACTTCGTTCCTCTCGAAGTTGTGAAGCTCTTCATGCATGGCGTTCACCCAATCCGGGTCTTCAAGAGCTTGTTCTAACTTCAAGGGTTCAATGCTAGAGATGAAAGAATAATGCTCACAAAAATTAGCTAAGCGAGTTTTAGAGCGAGTGATTCTCCCGGTTTGTATGTCACCAAAGATTTGGTTTATAGGATGGTTCTTGGTCACTCTTGCTCGAACTCGGGGTAGCTTCGGCTTGTTGGATGGTGGAGCTTCTTCATCATCATCATCTCCTTCATCTTCGTTGTTGTTGAAGGTTTCGTTTCCTTGAGGTGGTGGTGAAGGAGGTTGTGGTGGATCTTCATGATGTACTTCCTCCTCTTCATCTTGTCGTGTACCGCTTGTGGATGCCTCCATGTCGTGTTGAGGATCACCTTGACGTGAAGTAGGGGCTTCCACTTGAGTTGACGAAGTACTTTCCTTCACCTCCATGGGACGAATCTTGCCGATGGACAAGTCTTGGATAGCTTCCGAAGGATCCTTATCTCCGGTGAGTAGCTCGTATGCCATTTTACAGAGAATCTTGTGCAAGTAGAGTCGGTTTGTGGCATGACATGATGTTTCCACGGCTTCTGCCCAAAAGTGTCTTGGCGTCTTGTATTCGTCAAGCATCGTTCTTGCCATCTCAATAAGAGTTCGGTTCTTCCTCTCAACAACTCCATTTTGTTGAGGCGTGTACGTAGCCGAGAACTCATGTGAAACACGTTCTTCGTCAAGAAAGGTATCTACATGGGTGTTCTTGAACTCCGATCCGTTATTGCTTCGAACCTTCTTGATCTTCACCTCAAACTAATTTTGCGCTTTTCGAGCGAATTTCTTGAAGATCTTTTGTACTTGTGACTTATCGTCAAGAAAGAATACCCAGGTAAATCTGGAAAAATCATCAATTATAACTAGACCATAGGAATTTCCACCGAGGCTCTTGTAAGCATTGGGACCAAAAAGATCCATGTGAAGTAACTCGAGTGGTCTCCTAGTAGTCATGATATTCTTTACGGGATGACTTCCACCTACTTGCTTTCCAGCTTGACAAGCACTACAAAGTCTATCTTTGTCAAAGATAACATCTTTGACACCAAGTCTATGATCACCTTTGATAAGCTTGTCTAGATTACGCATGCCAACATGTCCTAGTCTTCTATGCCAAAGCCAACCTTTAGAAGATTTTGCAATAAGACAAGTACGAGGTTTGGATCTCTTAGTGAAATCGACAATATATAGATCACCTCTATGGAAACCGGTAAAGACCATGTTATGATTATCTTGACGAAACACTTGGCAATCTACTTTCATGAATAGCACATTAAAACCGAAGTCGGCAAGTCTAGATACGGAAAGAAGATTGTAGCCAAGAGATTCAACAAGCATGACGTTTTGAATAGAGCTATCATGGGATATGGCCACCTTACCAATACCAAGTACCTTACCCTTGGAGTTGTCTCCAAACGTTACGTACCTTCGTGGTCCATGGTTTGGTGTGATCTCTTCAAACATCTCTCTATCTCCGGTCATATGACCGGTGCATCCACTATCGAGAATCCACTCTTTTCCTCCGGACATGTAATCCTTGAAGTTTGCCATTAGACTTAGATTCTTCATGATCTTCTCATGCTCGATGTCGAACAACTCATCCTCATCATAGTAGCCATGTTCCACATTGTCATCATCAAGTGGGAAATCCTCGTCACAAGGAACAAGAGATTCGTTAGGGTTGTGATCATGACAATGTTCAAGATTATGAATTCGAATGGCTTCTACAATGATGTTGTTGATAGTTATGACATCTCCTTTAGCACGCATGAGGTCTCTAAGCTCAAATAGATAGTCATCAAACTTGGGATCACTAGGCATCAATTTGTGAAAGACAATAGTTTTATGAAGAATTTCATCAAGATTACTCAATGAATAACTTGGATATCGTTTCTCCAAGTCATTCCAAAAAGTATAAGCACATTCAAAATTCTTCATTTGATTAAGCACAATCCTAGGCAATCCTCTAACGATAAGATTAACAGTTCTAAGATTGCATAGCATATCAATTTCCTCTTCGTGTGTGGGATGTAAAAGATCAATGGGAGGTACACAGGGGTTCTTAACATACTTGCTCAAATGAAATTCATTGAATAGCTCAAGCATCTTATATTTCCATTGACTATAGTACTCCCATCAAGAATAGGCACTCTACAACTCAAACTTTCCACACTAGACACATCCATCTTCCTCCACGGTGATGAAACCATTGCAATGGAGACCAATGCTCTGATACCACTTGTAGGATCACTTGAAGTGTGTGTCTAGAGGGGGGTGAATAGACTACTTGCAAATATAAAACCTAACCTTTTCCCAAGTTAATTGGTTGGCAGATTTTTAACAATTATAGCAAGTCAAGTACACCCTACACATGCATGTCAACAAGTATGGCAGCGGAAAGTAAAGACATTGCACATGGAAGTAAGGAGTTGAGATAGGGAGATCAAACGCATGAGGGACACGAAGATTTTTCCCGTGGTTCCGATAGGTGGTGCTATTGTACGTCCACGTTTATGGAGTCTTCAACCCACGGAGGGTAACGGTCGCGAGAGTCCACGGAGGGCTCCACCCATAAGGGTCCACGAAGTAGCAACCTTGACTATTCCATAACGGCTTCCGTCCACGAAGGACTAGCCTCACTATGGGTAGATCTTCACGAAGTAGGCGATCTCCTTCCCCGTACAAACTTCTTGGTTCAACTCCACAACACGAAGTAGGAGGCTCCCAAGCGACACCTAACCAATCTAGGAGGCACCACCCTCCAAAAGGTAATAGGCTCGGTAATGTCGATGAACTCCTTGCTCTTGTGCTTCAAGATGATAGACTCCTCAACACACAATCACTCTCTCACAGATTTGGCTATGGTGGAAGAGATTGAATTGGTGGAAAGCAACTTGGGGAGGCTAGAGATCAAGATTCCTATGGAAGGAGTGGAATGGCTTGATCTTAACACATGAGTAGGTGGCTCTCTCTCAGAAAATTGGATGGGCAAGTATGGAATTGTTCTGAGTGCTTCTCATTCGAGTGGGTGGTGGTGAAGGGGTATATATAGGCATCCCCAAAAATCCAACCGTTACACCTAAGTGACCAACTCGGTGACACCGAAGTATAAAACTCGGTGGTACCGAAGTGACCAAAAGGCATCAACTTTTGAATCTTAGTGAGACCGATACATAACTCTCGGTGGTACCGATTAGGTGACCAGCGGTCAGATTGCACAACTCGGTGACGCCGATCCAAAAAACTCGGTAAGACCGATTTTAGGAAACGAGGTAACAGAAAGTTGGCAAGCTGAACTCGGTGGCACCGATGCAGAATCGGTTGCACCGAAGGGCTAGGGTTTGGCATGGGTCTGTCTATGGTTTGAATCTTGGTGAGACCGAATAGGAATTGTTGGTCTTACCGATTTGAGTGGTAGGGTTCTAAACAGAATATTTGTGGAAGAGCTTGTGGGTGTTTTTGGTGACTATCACTTGTGCACTTGGAGCATCTTGTTCACCAACAGTACCTTACCCCCTTTTAATAGTATTGGCTTTCCTATGGACTCAAAGTGATTTCCCACAAAGTAAAATGTAGAGTCCTCTTGCTTGAAGCTTTGCCAATCCATTTCCTTGCATCCAGGGGTTTCTCCTCACAATCCTTTTTGCCAACCCATCTCTCTCTATGGACTTTCACCTGAAATACACTAGGTAGAAATATTAGTCCAAGAGACAATGTATGTTGTCATGAATTGTCAAAACCACCAAGGGAGCATATTGTGCTTTAAAAACTAAAAATCAAATCAAGCAAAGACTCAAATAATACAAGACGCTCCAAGCAAAACTCATGATATGTGACGAATAAAAATATAGCTCCAAGTAAAATACCGATGGTCGTTAGGAGAAAGAGGGGATGCCACTCGGGGCATCCCCAAGCTTAATTGCTTGTTTCTCCTTGGATATAATCTTGGGGGTGCTGTAGAATCCCCAAGCTTAGGCTCTTTTCACTCCTTATTCCTTCATCCACCGTGATCTCACCCAAAACTTGTAAACTTCAATCACACAAAACTCAACAAAACCTTCGTGAGATTTGTTAGTACAATAAAGCAAATCACCACTCTAAGTACTGTTGCAAACCTATTCATATTTTATTATTGCATTATATCTACTGTATTCTAACTTTAGCATGGCTTATACCCTTCAATACAAACCATAGATTCATCAAAACAAGCACACAATGCAACGAAAACAGAATCTGTCAAAAACAGAACAGTCTGTAGTAATCTGTACTCTAACCATACTTCTGTAACCATAAAAATTCTGAAAAATCAGGACAACGTAAAGAATTTGTATAGAAACACTGTGTTAAAGTTTCAGCTCATTACCATGCTCCAGTAAAAAATGAAAATTCCTACACTGGAGTCAAAGTTTCTGTTTCAGATGCAGCATTGTTTCTACTCATCTTGTGAATCATCCTAAAGGATTTACTTGCCACAAACACTAATTAAAATATGAAAACACAATAATAACAGTAGCATAATTGTGACAACACTCAAGAACAGAAAGAAAAAGGTGAAAATAAATTTATTCATTAGGTTGCCTCCCAACAAGCGCTATCGTTTTACGCCCCTAGCTAGGCATAAAGCATCGATTTAAGTGTTGTCACCTTTAGTTTTTGTAGAGATATTTTTATCAAGCAGTTTTGCAAATATAACTTGAAACACATCATCCATAGAAATCTTAGCACTATCAAGTTGTCCATCTACGTACCCTCTTTGATTCCCGACCACAATCCAAGAATATTGTTGATTAACATCATTGAAAACTTGTTGGATCATATCTAAAATGGGGACTTCCTTTTTAAGGTTCTCATAAAAAATGATTATTTCCAAGCAGATGTCTCAACATGTAGTCACTATTGTAAAGGATATCCCCTATAACTGGTTTTTCATGGCTCATACCAAAAAAAATCAAAAATCTCCCTAACTTCTCGTACTATGTGATCAAATTCATTCATGAGAACAAGGGTGGCTAACTTTTTAGCTTTGGGATCCTTCATAACGGGTAACTCATGAAACAATCTTTGCAAGGTAGGATGGGTACGAATAAACCTATTTTCAAGTTTCAGAACTAGCACTGAGATAGCTTCCGCATAAGTTTTAGTTCTATTACTCCACGCATAAACCTATTTTCTGCATCTACTATTATTACTCCACGCATCGACCGCTATCCAGCATGCATCTAGTGTATTAAGTTCATGGCAAAATGGAGTAATGCAATAAAAATGGTGACATGATGTAGACAAGATCTATTCATGTAGGAATAGACCCCATCTTGTTATCCTTAATAGCAACGAGACATGCGTCCCTCGCTGCCCCTTCTGTCACTGGGAGAGGACACCGCAAGATCGAACCCATCACAAAGCACCTCTTCCCATGGCAAGAAAAATCAATCTAGTTGGCCTAACTAAACCAAAGATTCGAAGAAGAAATACGAGGCTATAAGTAATCATGCATATAAGAGATCAAAGAAGACTCAAATAATATCCATGGATAGAAACTGATCATGAACTCAAAATTCATCGGATCCCAACAAACACACCGCAAAAAGTCATTACATCAAATAGATCTCCAAGAGACCATTTTATTGAGAATCAAAAGAGAGAGATAAAGCCATCTAGCTACTGCCTACGGACCCGTAGGTCTATGGTGGGCTACTCACGCATCATCGGAGAGGCACCAATGAGGATGATGAACCCCTTTGTGATGGTGTTAGATTGGATCTCGCGGTTCTGGAACTAGCGGCGGTTGGATGTATTTTTCGTCGACTCTTCTAGGGTTTCTGGAATATTTGAGTATTTATAGAGCTCAGAGGCGGTGGAGGGGGGGGGGTCCTGAGGCCAACACAACCCACCAGAGCGCGCCGGGGCCTCGAGCACGCCCTGGTGTCTTGCGGCCCCCCTGGGCCTCCTCCCGGGTGCTTCTTTATCCCACTGGCTTTCTTCTGGTCCAAAAAGTTTCATCGCGATTGAACTCCGTTTGGTATTGATATTCTGCGAAGTAAAAAACAAGCAAAACAACAACTGACACTTGGCACTATGTCAATAGGTTAGTCCCCAAGAATGATATAAAGTTGCTATAAATGGATTGTAAAACATCCAAGAATGATAATATAACAACATGGAACAATAAAAAATTATAGATACGTTGGAGACGTATCAAGCACATATCGATACCAAGTAGTGCCGCCCACATAAATATTATGAAGCATAATAGTGGTGGATTGCTTATGAATTGATCTATTTTGAGCATCGCAAATCCTATACCAAGCATATTTTGATTTTTCTCCTCCCCTTTGTTTAAAATTAAGCACTTCACTCTCGGGAGTACAAGGAACTAAAGAAGAACTAGCCATTACGACAAGCAAGCAAACTAACAAGTAAACAAGTAACTAGCAAACTAAGCAAACAAGCAAATAGAAATATTTTTATGTTTTTATTTTTTGTAAAGTAAAATATAAAGATAAATAAAAAGACAAGCAAAAGTAGAATAAGTGATTGATAGTTTGTGTGAAGGGACCTCGTGCGAAGTTGGTGATGTCTTCCCGGCAACGGCGCCATAAATTCTTTCTGCTACTTGTGAGCTGCGTTGGGTTTTTCCTCGAAGAGGTAGGGTGAAGCAATATAGTAGCGATAAGTATTTCCCACAGTGAGAACCATGGTTATCGAACCAGTAGGAGAAGCACGACAACTTGCGTCAACAATACCTGCACACGCAAAACCAAACACTGGCACCCAACGCGGGCAAGTGGGTTGTCAAGCCCCTTGAACTCGTTACTTGCAAGGATTACTTCTGATAGTGATAAATAGATAAAAATAAAAAGAAAGTAAATACATTACAGCAAGGTTTTTAGGTTTTTTTAATATGATTTGAATAGACCCGGGTGCCATCGTTTTTACTAGAGGCTTCTCTCTCGAACGCATAGCATACGGTGGGTAGACAAAATAATGTTGGGTAATTGATAGAAAAGCGCATAGTTATGATGTTATTCATGGCAATGATCATGTAATAGTTATCACGCCCGTGCAAATAGATCGAAACGATTCTGTATCTACTACTATTACTCCACCAATCAACCGCTATCGAGCATGCATCTATGGTATTAAGTTCTTGACAAACAGGGTAATGCTTTAACCAAGATGACATAATGTAGACAAAGTAAGTACAAGCAATATGTTCAACCCCATAGTTTTACCCTTAGTAGCAACAATACAATATAATACAGTACAATACAATACAATACGTATCTTGTCCCCTTCTGTCACTGGAATATAGAACACCGCAAGATTGAAACCCACTACAATGCACTCCCGCTGAAGATAAATCAATCTAGTTGGCCAAACCAAACCGATAGATCGGAGAGACTTGAACAATCATTCATAATAGAATTCAAAGGAGACTAAATTACTTTTCATGAATAATCTGATCATAAACCCACAATTCATCGGATCCCAACAAATGCACTGCAAAAGAATATTACATCGGATAGATCATCACGAGAATCGCGAAGGACTTTGTATTGAAGATCAAAGAGAGAGAAGAAGTCGTCTAGCTACTAGCTATGGACCATTAGGTCTATGGGGAACTACTCACACATCATCATGGAGGCAGCAAGGTTGATGTAGACGGCCTCCGTGATGGATTCCCCCTCCGACAAAGTATCGAAAAAGGCCTCCAGATGGGATCGCGGAAGAGTAGAGACTTGCGGCGGCAGAAAAATTGTTTCGGGTGGCTCTCTGATGTTTTGGGGATAATTGGGAATATATAGAAGTGGAATTAGGTCAGGAGGAGCCATGAGGGGCAACGAGATAGGGGGCGCACCCTACCCCCAGGGCACGCCGACCAAGCTCGTGGCCACCCAATGGGTCTTCTGGCCACCTCCTGAAGCTTCCTGGGTCTATTCTGGTCCAAAAATAACTACCGTAAATGTTTATCCAATTTGGACTCCATTTGGTATTGATTTCCGAAAAGTCCAAAAAACAGGCAAAAAACAGAAACTGGCACTGGGCACTGAGTTAATAGGTTAGTCCCAAAAATGATATAAAATAGCATATAATTGCATATAATATGGCCAACTCCACTCTAAGTTCATCTTTTCTTTTCTTCTCAGGGCCAATTTGTTCGAGCCCCACCCTTTGAAATAGGTTTTAATCCTCCTGAGTTTGATGTGAAGAAAGTCAATGGGATCCTTGGAATAAACACCTATAGACCAAATTTTGTTCACGGTGGGTTAGAAACCATCATTTTTCAACCAAGACAGATCAAAACAAAGCTCATGGGGTTTGCACACATCTCTACCCTACTCACCTAAAGAAAGAAACAATGGATTATGGTCAGAGATTTCTAAAACCAATTTCCTCACAGAGACCATAGGGAACAAATCTTCCCAATCACTGGACATCAGAATCCTATCAAGTTTTTCCAATGTGGGGTGGGTCTGATTATTTGTCCATGTATATCCCCCCCCCCACTAATGTGGATTTCCCTCAGGTCCAGGGTATTTTCCCGCACTAATGTGTATAATTTGATGTTTGTACACGGAAAGCAATCTATGTAGCTTGCCATATATATAATTTGATGTTTATACACAGATGATGTCGGAACAACATCCCCAAGAATTTGTGTCGCGCGCGCCACTGCATGCATGTAAATTTCATTATCATCATATTTATCAAATTGTGCAATGTTATACAAGCATTGATAATCATTGTCTAACTTTCCACCTTAAATCCTGGCACATCCCTAGGATGCATCATTTCTTCTCGAGAACGCCAAATGAGCGCTAAATCAGGTTTTGAAGAGAAGAACGAGCATGATTGGCACCAAAAAAATTCACTCAGTGGGCGTCCAGCCCAAAATTATGGAAGATAGTAGGTTTGGACTTTGTAAGGAGCTAGATATCCCACCCGGTTTGGATAACCGAAATAACCAAGATAGTACATATCTACATACATAAAAAAGTTAGAACACTTGTAGCAGTTAATACTCCCTCTGTTCCTAAATGCAAGTCTTTTTAGATTCACTATGGACCACATACAGATGTATATGGGCATACTTTAGAGTATAGATTCACTCATTTTTCTCCGTTTGTTGTCCATAGTGGAATCTATAAAAAGACTTATATTTACGAATGGAGGGAGTAAAACCATTTATACAAATTAGTTGAATCGTGTACCTTTAGGAGACGCGGGATAAATAGTAGCATATTTCTCCGTGCCATAAAGAAAAATCAGTGTCATGTTACTAACTCCGCCCATCCAGCAATGACAAAGGTAAATTTCATGTCGAAGTCACAAACCACCAAAACATTTTGACTTGTGTAACTATGTCGTCCAGTAAAGTCCATAATATCTTTTGCAGGAACTAACAGGAATGTGTGTTCCATCAATTACACTAATACAGCCTTTGAGGGGAGGTCATAAATGTTTGTCCCTAATTTTTTGATGCGCATCTGCGAAAGTAGGATCTACAAGTTTGATGATGCCTCTTCATAGAGGATATACACAGTACACCACATGATTAAATTTCCTATGAATTGTTTCAGTTGACTGAAAAAAACAGTCTTTGGCTTGGCAAAAGGATTGAGGGCTTCCAAGAATCCACAACAACAAGCCTCGACATTCAAACTCAAGAAATCGTATTGATTCATTATAACACCGAAAAGGTGGCTGACTGGGCTTTTTTCTCCTTGATCAAAGCTAATCAGCTCGCCAAATTTGTCGATCGAATTGAGCGCCCCGGAATGTCGAATGAAAGTGGTCTTTATGCAACCCTACTTATATTATTTTTAGGGCCCCTTTCCCCCTATACCTCCCTTATGTTTAGGAGTGGGATCTGCCCAAACATTTTGTAGCAAGATTTAGGGCGGGCTAATTTTTCCATCACCCATTCATAACCAATTTTTACTACAATTGTCCTAGGTTGCTTATTCAAACAAGTAGTGTTGTAGTGCATAGCCATTTGTAAGGTTGTAAGATCACTACTTAACTTGAGCAAGTGATGAAGTTGTGTTGTGTTTATGTTAGCATCATCATCATCGCCTCCACTGTCAATTCCATTCGTCTACAAATGCAACATGACAACAACATTAGTTGTGATATCGTTCATATACATGGAGAAATAGAATTCAACTAACCAAATAGTTCACATCCAGTAGAGGAAATAGTCCGCGAACATATGTATGACAACAATTAAGGAAAAAGTTCGCAAATGCATAATCCAATCAAAGAACCAAGATACTGTTGGACATATGCCCTAGAGGCAATAATAAATTTGTTATTATCATATTTTCCTGTTCATGATAATCGTCTATTATCCATGCTAAAATTGTATTGATTGGAAACTCAGATACATGTGTGGATACATAGACCACACTATGTCCCTAGTGAGCCTCTACTAGACTAGCTCGTTGATAGAAGATGGTTAAGGTTTCCTGACCATGGACATGAGTTGTCATTTGATAACGAGATCACATCATTAGGAGAATGATGTTATGGACAAGACCCAGCCGTAAGCTTAACGTTTGGTCGTATCACTTAAGTTTATCGCTACTGCTTTCTTCATGTCAAGTATCTGTTCCTAAGACCATGAGATCATGCAACTCCCGTATATCGGAGGAATGCCTTGTGGGCTATCAAATGTCACTTCGTAACTGGTGATCATAAAGGTGCTCTACACGTATCCCCGAAGGTTTTTATTGGGTTGGCATGGATCGAGATTGGGATTTGTCACTCCGTATGACGGAGAGGTATTTCTGGGCCCTCTCGGTAATACAACATCACAAGAATCTTGCAAGCAATGTGAATAATGAGTTAGTCACGGGATCTTGTATTACGGAACGAGTAAACAGACTTGCCGGTAATGATATTGAACTAGGTATGGAGATACCGACCATCGAATCTCGGGCAAGTAACATACCGATAGACAAAGGGAACTGCATACGGAATTGATTGAATCCTTGACATCGATGTTCGATCGATAAAGATCTTCGTGGAATATGTAGGAACCAATATGGGCATCTAGTTCCCGCTATTGGTTATTGACCGGAGAGGTGTCTCAGTCATGTCTACATGATTCTCAAACCCGTAGGGTCCGCACGCTTAACGTTCGATGGTGATAGAGTAGTATTGGGATAATTGCACTGGTGACCGAATGTTATTCGGGGTCCCGGATGAGATCTTGGACATCACAAGGAGCTCCAGAATGGTCCGGAGGTAAATATTTATATATGGGAAGTCATATCCAGGGTTCCGGAAAATGTTCGGATTTTTCGGTATTGTACCGGGAAGGTTATAGAAGGTTCCAGAGTGAGGCCCACCTGCATGGGGGGCACACATGGACAAGACTAGTGGGTCAAGGCCCCACACCCTTGGTCTAGGCACACCAAGATCCCCCCCTAAAGGGAATAGGATCATATCCCGAAGGGATAAGATAAAGATCCCTAAAAAGGGGGATAGTGATCGGAGGGGAAGGGAAGGAGGGATTTCCTTCCTCCCCACTTGAACAACGAGCCTAGGGATTGGAGGGCAAGCCACCATCCCCTCCCACACCTATATAAAGGTGGGGAGGCGCAAGGGGGCAGAAACCCTTCCCACGGCCGCAACCCCTCTCCCGTTACTCCCGTTCTTCCTAGGTTTGTCATTCCCGAGGTGCTTGGTGAAGCCCTGCCGGCACTACGACTCCACCATCTCCACCATGCCGTCGTGCTAGTCGAGATCCCATCTACTTCTCCACTCTCGCTTGCTGGATCAAGGAGGCGGAAACGTCATCCATCCGCACGTGTGCTGAACACGGAGGTGTCGTCCGTTCGACGCTGGATCGTGAAGAGTATGAGTACATCAACCGCGTAATATACGCTTCAGCCTAATGGTCTACGAGGGTACGTAGGCACATTCTCCATTCTCGTTGCTATGCATATCCAAAGATAGATCTTGGGTGTTCGTAGGATTTATTTTGCTTTCCATCCTTCGTTCCCCAACAGATACAACATTCATGCGATCTCTCGAGCTAACCAAACCTCCCTTGGTTTGAACCTATGCAATCATATCTCTATACTCGGGCTTCATAAAAAACATGCTCGAAGAAAAAAGGAGATGATTTCCTTTCCCAACTCCACAATCATGAACCATCTTCATTGTGTCCTTCATACTAGTGGCGGTCGAAGGAGGAGGGGAAGGATCCTTGTGGGAGCTATATGCCTCTTTTATACTTTCAAATGTTACACATATCGCATCACTAGCCTTCGTGCACATCCTAACAAAAGGGTGACGTGGCTTGAGACTGCGTCGGTATTTCCCCAAAGAGGAAGGGATGATGCAGCACAGCGACGGTAAGTATTTCCCTCAGTTATGAAACCAAGGTTATCGAACCAGTAGGAGGATCACCAACACCCAATAAGCAGCACCTGCACACAAACAACAAATACTTGCAACCCGACGCGAAAGAGAGGTTGTCAATCTCTCTACGGTAATAAGATAGATTAGGTAGTGATAGATAGGAGAGATAGATCTCTCAAGAACACAAATAAAAAGAGTAAATATGCAGCAATATATTTTTGGGTTTTTGGTTTGGTAGATCTGAAAACAAAGAGTGCAAAAACGTAGATCGGAAAGCAATATGATGGAAAAGTAGACCCGGGGGCCGTAGGGTTCACTAGTGGCTTCTCTCATGAGTATAGCGCATGGTGGGTGAACAAATTACTGTTGGGCAATTGATAGAAAATCGAATAGTCATGACGATATCCAAGGCGATGATCATTATATAGGCATCACGTCCAAGATAGATAGACCGAATCCTGCCTGCATCTACCTCTATTACTCCACACATCGACCGCTATCAAGCATGCATCTAGTGTATTAAGTTCATGGAAAAATGGAGTAATGCAATAAGAACGATGACATGATGTAGACAAGATCTATTCATGTAGGAATAGACCCCATCTTGTTATCCTTAATAGCAACGATGCATGCGTGTCTTGCTGTCCCTTCTGTCACTGGGAAAGAACACCGCAAGATCGAACCCATCACAAAACACCTCTTCCCATGGCAAGAAAAATCGATCTAGTCGGCCTAACTAAACCAAAGATTCGAAGAAGAAATACGATGCTATAAGCAATCATGCATATAAGAGATCAAAGAAGACTCAAATAATATTCATGGATAGAAACTGATCATGAACTCAATATTCATCGGATCCCAACAAACACACCGCAAAAGTTTACATCAAATAGATCTCCAAGAGACCATTGTATTGAGAATCATAAGAGAGAGAGAAGAAGCCATCTAGCTACTGCCTACGGACCCGTAGGTCTATGGTGGACTACTCACGCATCATCAGAGAGACACCTATGAAGAAGATGAACCCCTCCGTGATGGTGTTTAGATTGGATCTCGCGGTTCTGGAACTTGCGGCCGCTGGAATTGTGTTTCGTCGACTCCTCTAGGGTTTTCCGAATATTTGAGAATTTATAGGCATCAGAGGTGGTTCAGAGGGGGCCCGAGGTGGGCACAACCCACCAGGCCGCGCCAGGGGGCCCCTGGCGCGCCCTGGTGTCTTGTGCCCCCCTCGGTCTTCTTCTCCGGTACTTATTTGGCCCATCGGGTGTCTTCTGGTCCAGAAAAAATCTCCAAAAAGTTTCGTCGCGTTGGACTCCGTTTGGTATTGATTTTCTGCAAAGTAAAAAACAAGCAAAAACAACAACTGGCACTTTGGCACTATGTCAATAGGTTAGTCCCAAAAAATGATATAAAGTGGTAATAAAATGATGGTAAAACATCCAAGAATGATAATATAACAGCATGGAACAAGCAAAAATTATAGATACGTTGGAGACGTATCAGCATCCCCAAGCTTAATTCCTACTCATCCTCGAGTAGGTAAATGATAAAAACAGAATTTTTGATGTGGAATGCTGCCTAACTTGTTCATCACATTCTTTTCTTTTGTATAGCATGGACATTTGGACTTATAATGATTCAAAGCAATAGTCTAGTTTTAACATAATGACTTCAATACTCAAGCATGTCAACAAGCAACACTAAAGAAAGTTATCCCTAGCCCATCATGCTCAATCATTGATCCATTCATGAAACACACTCAAATATTAGCTATGCCCAATGCTCAAGTACGATCATAGTGCCCCCTAGTTGGTGCTTATAAGAGAAGAAGGAGACTCAAAGCAAAAATAAAAATTGCATAAAGTAAATAGATAGGCCCTTCGTAGAGGGAAGTAGGGATTTGTAGAGGTGCCAGAGCTCAAGGTTTAAATTGAGAGAGAAAAATATTTTGGGTGGCATGCTTTTCCTGTCAACGAAAACGACAAAGTAGCTCACAATACTTTACATGCTAGATATATCATAGGCGGTTCCCAAACAGAAAATAAAGTTTATTCCTTTTTCCACCAAACTTTCACTTTCCATGGCGGGCCGTATCCACAGTTGCCTTCCATACCAACACTTTCCAAGGAATTTATTATTTGACAACATAAAGTATTTTTTTTTCTTTTTCATTTGGGGAATGGGCATCCTTATTACCGCCGCACTCTTGTGCAATGACAAGTGAATAAACACTCATCTTGAGAATAACACATCTAGCATGGAAAAATATTGCATACTCCCCACCGTTTCATGAGCGGTACGGGCACACAAAAGAGAAAATTTATTTTGAAAATTTAGAGATGGCACATACAAATTTGCTTGGAACGGCATGGAAATACCGCATATAGGTAGGTATGGTGGACTCATAAGGCAAAACTTGGTTTAAGGATTTTGGATGCACAAGTAGTATTTCTACTTAGTACAAATGAAGGCTAGCAAATAGATTGGGAAGCAACCAAACCACAAAACGAAAATTCACATAAGTGAGCATTGAACATAACTAACACCGAATAATGCACCACAAGTAGGATGTAACTTCATTGCATAACTATTTACTTTTGTGCATGCATAGGGAATCACAAACCTTAACACCAATATTCCTACTAAGCATAATTACTCATCAACATGACTCACATATTACTATCATCATGTTTCAAAACTATTACAAGGAATCAAGTTTAATTTGTCCAATGATCTTCATGAAAGTTTTTATTATATCCTCCTTGGATATCTATCACTTTGGGACTAGTTTCATATATTGCCATTGCTTTTTGGCAAGCTGAAACAAATTTAAGTGAAGCACATGAGCATAAAGATTTCATCTCTCAAAAAGGTATAAGTGAAGCATGAGAGGATTTCTTCAAAATTTACTAACTCTCAAATTAATCTAAGTGAAGCATGAGAGTATTTCTACAAAAGTTTCCAAGCACACCGTGCTCAAAAAGATATAAGTGAAGCACTAGAGCAATTTCTATAGCTCAAAAAGTTTAAGTGAAGCACATAGAGCAATTCTAACAAATCATAGCATGATTTTGGCTTTCTCCAATAGGTGTGTACAGCAAGGATACATAGGAAAAACTAACAAACAAAGCAAGCAAAGATACAATACGCTCCAAGCAAAACACATGATATGTGACGAATAAAAATATAGCTCCAAGTAAAATACCGATGGTCGTTAGAAGAAAGAGGGGATGCCACTCGGGGGCATCCCTAAGCTTAGTTGCTTGTTTCTCTTTGTATTTATCTTGGGGGTGCGGTAGAATCCCCAAGCTTAGGCTTTTGCTACTCCTTATTCCTTCATCCATCGTGATCTCACCCAAAACTTGAAAACTTCAATCACACAAAACTCAACAAAATTCTCGTGAGATCCGTTAGTATAAGAAAGCAAATCACTACTTTAGGTACTGTTGCAAACCCATTCATATTTTGTTATTGCATTATACCTACTGTATTTTAACTTTACCATGGCTTATAACCCCCAATAAAAACTATAGATTCATCAAAACAAGCACACAATGCAACGAAAACAGAATCTGTCTTAAACAGAACAGTCTGTAGTAATCTGTACTATACCCATACTTCTGTAACTCTGAAAATTCTGAACAATTAGTACAACGTAAGGAATTTGTATAGAAACACTGTGTTAAAATTTCAGCTCAAGATCACGTTCCAGAAAAAAAATGAAAATTCATATACTGGATGCAAAGTTTCTGTTTCAGATTCAGCATCACTTCTACTCATCCCATGAATCATCCTAAAGGCTTTACATGGCACAAACACTAAATAAACCAAAAAAACACAATCATAACAGAGGCATAATTGTGTCAAAACACAAAAACAGAAAGGAAAAAAGCAAAAATTTATTTATTCATTGGGTTGCCTCCCAACAAGCGCTATCGTTTAACGCCCCTATCTAGGCATAATGGATAGATTCAAGTATTGTCATCCTTGGTTTTGGATCCATAGGATGCCCTCATGATTGATTCATATGGTGGATTAATTCTTGTTCTAGGGAAGTGTTCCATACCCTTTCTCAAGGGAAATTGAAAACGAATATTGCCTTCTTTCATATCAATCACGACACCTATAGTGCGTAAAAACGGTCTACCAAGTATAATGGGACAAGACGAATTGCAATAAATATCAAGCATAATAAAATCAATAGGCACATAGTTCCTATTTGCAATAATAAGAACATCATTAATTCTTCCCAAAGGCTTTTTAATAGTAGAATTCGCCAAGTGCAAATTAAGAGAGCATTCTTCAATATTGGTAAGACCAAGCACATCACATAGAGATTTTGGAATCGTGGAAACACTAGCACCCAAATCACACAAATCAAAGCATTCATATTTTTTAATCTTGACCTTAATGGTAGGTTCCCACTCATCATGCAATTTTCTAGGAATAGAAATCTCCAACTCCAACTTTTCTTCAAAAGATTTCATCATGGCATCAACGATATGTTTAGTAAAAGCTTTATTTTGCTCATAAGCATGGGGTGAATTCAACATAGATTGAAACAAAGAAATACACTCAATCAAAGAGAAACTATCATAGTTAAAGTATTTGCAATCCAAGATAGTGGGCACATCACTAGTTAAAGTTTTGACCTCTTCAAACCCACTTTTATCAAAAATTTCATCAAGATTTTCACCCTCCAAATTATGGGGACGCCTTCTAGCTAAAGTTGAATCTACTTCAGTCCCTTCATTATCAATTTTAATATTACTAAACAAGGAATCAATAGAAGAAACACCAATCACTTTAAGATCTTCATCGTTTTTATAGCGGCAATCACTAGAAGACGATTTTTCTAAGATCTCTCTTTTTGCTCTAAGCATAGCGGTTCTTTTCTTACTTTCATCCATAGAGACATATAAAGCTTTAATAGATTCATCAATCTTAGGCGTAAAAGCTTTCAACTTGAGATTTTCAACATCATGAGAAATTCTATCAATGCTTCTAGACATATCATCAATCTTATTCAGCTTTTCTTCTATCGTAGTATTGAAAGTCTTTTGCGCATTGATAAATTCTTTAATATTACTCTCAAGATTAGAGGTGTTCCTATTATTATTGTAAGAAGAATTACCATCGGAATTACCATAATTATTAGAGGAATTTCCAGGAAAAGGCCTAGAATTAAAATTACCTCTATAAGCATTGTTATTGAAATTGTTGCACGAGACAAAATTCACATCTACGGATTCACTATTTTGATCAATCAAAGTAGACAAAGGCACATCATTAAGATCAATAGGAGCATTTTTACTAGCAACCAATTTCATCAAAGCATCAACTTTATCACTCAAAGTACTAATTTCCTCTACCGAAATTAACTTTTTTACTAGTAGGTGCTCTTTCGGTATGCCATTGAGAATAATTAGCCATGATATTATCTAGCAATTTAGTAGCTTCACCCAAAGTAATCTCCATAAAAGTACCACCCGCGGCGAAATCTAAAAGATTTCTAGAGACAAAATTCAAACCCACATAAATTTTTTGTATGATCATCCAAAGATTTAAACCATGTGTAAGACAATTTCTTATCATCAAATTCATTCTTTCCCAAGATTGGGCAACATGTTCATGCTCAAGTTGCTTAAAATTCATGATTTGCATCCTAAGGGAAATAATTTTCACGGGCAGAAAATACTTAGTGATAAATGCATCCTTGCACTTATTCCAAGAATCGATACTATTGCGAGGCAAAGAGGAAAACCAAATTTTTGCACGATCCCGCAAGGAAAAAGGAAATAGTTTCAACTTCACAATATCATTGTCCACATCTTTTTTCTTTTGCATATCACACAATTAAACGAACGTGTTTAGATGGGACGCGACATCCTCATTAGGATTACCGGCAAATTGATCTTTCATGACAAGATTCAACAAAGTGGCATTAATATCACAAGACTCCGCACTAGTGGCGGGAGGAGCAATAGGCGTACTAATAAAATCATTGTTATTAGTATTGGAAAAATCACACAACTTGGTGTTCTCTTGAGTCATCGTGACTATGCAAACAAGATTGCAAGCAAGGAAGATATCCGGCAAGAAAAAGGGCAAACGAAAAAGAGGGCGAATAAAACGGCAAATTGGTGAAGTGGGGGAGAGGAAAATGAGAGGCAAATGGCAAATAATTTCATTTCAAGGAGATGATATTTGTGATTAGGAACCTGGTAGATGATGATGGAGTCCCCTCGGCGCCTACGATAGACACGTAGAAGAGACCGCTTCCTCCCCGGCAACAGCGCCAGAAATTCCTTTGACGTGGCTTGAGACTGCGTCGGTATTTCCCCAAAGAGGAAGGGATGATGTAGCACAGCGACGGTAAGTATTTCCCTCAGTTATGAAACCAAGGTTATCAAACCAGTAGGAGGATCACCAACACCCAATAAGCAGCACCTGCACACAAACAACAAATACTTGCAACCCGACGCGAAAGAGAGGTTGTCAATCTCTCTACGGTAATAAGATAGATTAGGTAGTGATAGATAGGAGAGATAGATCTCTCAAGAACACAAATAAAAAGAGTAAATATGCAGCAATATATTTTTGGGTTTTTGGTTTTGTAGATCTAAAAAGAAAGAGTGCAAAAACGTAGATCGAAAAGCAATATGATGGAAAAGTAAACCCGGGGGCCGTAGGGTTCACTAGTGGCTTCTCTCATGAGTATAGCGCACGGTGGGTGAACAAATTACTGTTGGGCAATTGATAGAAAATCGAATAGTCATGACGATATCCAAGGCGATGATCATTATATAGGCATCACGTCCAAGATAGATAGACCGAATCCTGCCTGCATCTACCTCTATTACTCCACACATCGACCGCTATCCAGCGTGCATCTACTGTATTAAGTTCATGGAAAAACGGAGTAATGCAATAAGAACGATGACATGGTGTAGACAAGATCTATTCATGTAGGAATAGACCCCATCTTGTTATCCTTAATAGCAATGATACTCATCTAGGGACGCCGGGGTTAGTCCCGTGGGCGGGGTCGAAGGCGACATCCGAGGTTAAGGCCTCGGAGTCCTCGGGTGCGTCAGATGAGACTGCAAGCCCGGTGAGCGAAAGATCGCCCCGAGAGTCTACGAAGAACTCTAGGTTCCCGAATCTGACCTCTCGATGAGGGGTGAAACTCCTGAACCGGCCAAGACGGCCGGTCGGGTCAGCGTGCAGCACAATGCTGCCAAAAGCGAAGATCTGTCCAGGGACGAAGGAGTCCATGTTCCGGACTTCTTCGTTAATGACAACGCGAGCCATCGATTCCTTTGGAGATCACAGTGGAACTCTCAATGAAAGAACCAATGTCGGTGTCAAAACCGGCGGATCTCGGGTAGGGGGTCCCGAGCTGTGAGTCTAGGATCGATGGTAACAAAGGGACAAAGGAGACGATGTTTACCCAGGTTCGGGCCCTCCTATGGAGGTAAAACCCTACGTCCTGCTTGATTATATTGATGGTATGAAGGTTACAGGGTTGATCTACCTCGAGATCGACTAGCTAAAACCCTAGATGAGTTTCTCTGTCTTACAATCTAAAACCCTCCCGGTTTATATAGACACCGGGGGGTACCTAGGGTTTACACATGACAAGACTCCTGCCGAGAATGGAGACGTCGATTCCCTCATCTTGACTTGGAGTGCACGATGCGCCTTCGGGACTTCCTTCTAGAACACAGGGTCTCGATGTGTTCGGCCCTCCCCGCGACAATCAGAGAGCGGCCCACCAAGTCGGCCTATTGAGAGATAGGCCAGCAGCCCGAGGACCCCTTAGTCCAGGACTCCCTCAGTAGCCCCCGAACTAGCCCCCAATGCTAAGGGTCTCAGCTTGGGCAGCTCCGCTTGATCAGAGTCTTCGGCTTGCGGGGTGAGTTCTTCATTAGAGATCGGCTGATACTTATCCGGTTTCCGATCACACGATAGCCCGAACACCATGAGTTGTTCAGTTCCGAAGGCCAATCGTTAAAGCGTAAACAATGTTTTTTCTGACAACCTTTCTGACGAAGGGTCGCGGCCTACCACGACCGCTGAACCAGTTATGAAAACTCGATTCGCAGTTCGAGGCCGTTTTTACATTAGCACGACTCATCAATGTATAGATCGTGCTCCGTTTCACACGGGATATGATTAGCATCCAGGTTCCTTTTGCGCGTGCATAACGGTACACACGTCTTGGGAAGCGGAGAGATTTGCGGCATAGTAGTGGGAGGTTAATCGGTGTTACGCCCCATAAAAAGGGTAAAAACCCCAAGGCTTATTCACGCTTCCCCTTCGTATCCTCCGCTTTCCCAATCTTCCCAAGCTCCGAGAGCTCAGATCCACTTCTTCCTCAACTTCCCCTCCGAGCCTAGCCATGGCGGGTTCGGGCTCCATGGGCAAGTGGGAGGCTTCCACGGTCACCGACAAGGATATCCGGGAGCTAAAGCTCGCTGGCTACCTCCCCGCCAACGTCTTCCACCATGCTCCAGAAGCAAACCAAGTCGTCCCCACCCCTAAGCCAGGCGAAAGGGTGGTTTTCGTCCCCCATTTCATCCGGGGACTGAGCTTCCCGCTCCACCCCTTCGTCAGGGGCCTTATGTTCTTCTACGGGTTGGACTTCCATGATCTTCCCCCGAACTCCTTTATGCATATTTCGGCTTTCATCATTCTCTGTGAAGCCTTCCCGCGGGTCGAGCCGCACTTCGGCCTGTGGCCCAAGGTCTTCAACGTCAAGCCGAAGACTCTCGCGGGCGAGCACGCGGACTGCGGAGGGGCGGTAATCAGCAAGCTCCCCCGCGTTGAGTGGCCAACTGGCACCTTTATCGACACAATCAAGATCTGGCAGAAAGAGTGGTTCTACATCACCAAACCAAGAGATGAGAGCTGGGCGGCGCCTGCCGAGTTCAGATCTAGACCCCCCACGAGATTGACCTCGTGGCTCAGGAAGGGCCTTGACTGGGGGTCGGATGCAGAAGTGAAATTGCTGCAGAAGCGCATTACCTCGGTTATCAAGGCCAAGGCTGAACTGGTCGATGTGGTCCAGGTCATGCTCCTCCGCTGTATCCTCCCCTGTCAGCGCCGGGCCTCCCCAATGTGGGCTTACCGGCGTGAGGACGAGCCTACCGTGCGCCAGCTCTTCCGCACTACCTCCGAGAAGCTGTGGAAGGCATTATTCAAGCCTCGGAAAAGCTGTCCGGCCAAGGAAGAGGATTCGGGCCTAAGCACCGATAACCCACCTACCCAGGTATGGTATAATTTCAACCCATTGACACTGTTCCTTTGACAAAAAGACTGAACGCCTTCCCCCCCAACTTCGCAGAAATGGTTGAGCAAAACCACGAGAGTTAACTGTCCCGCACCACAACCCGAAGACCCCAGCTCGGAGTTGTTGTCGGCGATGCTCGTTGTGGCGCCGTACTCGGCGCCCGAGAAGAAGGAGAAGAAGAAGAAAGCCAGATAAGGTCTCCGTATAAAGGGCCAGCCGGACGCCATGTCCGAGGAAACCCATGCCTCCTCTAGCCATGAGGAAGAGCATGAGGACGGGGGGGAAGGCGTTTCCCCCCTCACAAGAAAGAGGGCGGCGTCGTCGGACGACGCGGAGGACGTACCTCCTCCTGCCCTGAAGAGGACGCGTCGGACGAGGTTGATCCTGGCCGACGACAGCTCGGACCCTGATGCAGAGTTCGAGGACTTTGAGAAGGTTCCCCAAAGGAACCTAAGGGTCAAGCCCCCAGCTCAAAGGTATGAGTCCGAAGACTCTCTAGGTTATTTATGCAAAGTTTTCAATGTTTTAAACGCAAGAATGTCTTTTAATTTGCAGCCCACCGCGCGTTCTCCCTACTGACCAAATATCGGATGGGGAGTCTCTGCCCGCCGAGCTGGCGGAGAGTGGGACTGCGTCACACCCCACACCTCCCAGGGCCGCGAAGGATGCCGTGGAGGTGTCATCCCACCAGGCTCCTTTGGAGCCGAACACAGGCGGTGGGGGTGACCACGTCATGGCCGAGGTCGACACCTCGGTCGCTGAAGACCAGGGGGAGAAAACTCCCCTGGCCGCTGAAGTCCAGGGGGAGAAAACTCCCCTGGCCGCTGAAGAGGAAGGGCGGAGGGATGTCCAGTCCCCTCCGAGGAAATCTCCGGAGCATGCTGTGCCTCCGGAGCTACCGACTCAGTCCCCGATCAGAGATCGGGCTGACGGGTCACCACTGGTGCCACCAATGACTAGGTGGCCGGTCATGGAGGAGTCTCTATCAAGTGCCCCCATCTCCGAGGATCACCGCACTCTTATGAGTGTGGTTTTGCAAGGCATTCAGTCCGTCGATAGCGGACTAAAAGAGGCCTTCAATGGTCTCTTGACGGGCTTCAAGGTGAGTCACGTAATACCCTTTTCCCGAACAATCTTAATTTTATTAAGTTTATGCTATCTTTATATATGTAGTAGCCCCCAAGCCCCGGGTGGTTTTGAAAAAACGCACCCGGGGGTCAAATATTCAGGAGTGACCAATGATGCGCAAGGCACCATTAGTCCCACAATGTTCTAAAAAGCCCCTAAGAGGACCGAGCATAGTGTCATATCCTTGACAGTTCGGGGGTTGGAACGCGCATAACCGGATATATGTTTGTTATTTTTATTTTTTGTAGGCCTCGTCCTCGGCGGCGGCCGTTAATGCCGCGGAGCTTACCGAGCTAAATCGGAAGCTCAAGATCTCCGAAGAGGATCTTGATAGCCTGAACAAGAGGTTCGACGAGGCACAAGGTAAGCCGAATTGTAACATCCGGGTTGTATATTGTTAGTGATCCGCACTGGTAACCCAGTGTAATTATTTATCTATTGCTTCCACAGCTTCAGCTACAGAGGTGGAAAAACTCAAGGCCGAGCTCGAAAAGATGAAGCAAGAGGCCGCGGATGAGAAGGCGGCCGCCGAACAGGCAGCAGTCGCACTCTCCACTTTGAAAGCTGCCAGTGCTAAGCAGGAGGCCCGGGTGGAGGAGGTGCAGCAGGAGCTCAAGGACGCCAGCGCAAAGTGCGAGGCCCTTGAGCAGAAAGGCAAAGAGCAAGCCACCGAGCTATCCGCGCTGAAATCCGAGCTTCAAAAGGAGCGGGTGGACAGGCGGTCCTTTGAAGAGGAGGTTCGCCAAGTCCGGGCTGTCACAGATGGTAAGCCGTATTCATTACAATGCGCCTTTGGTGGTAGCAGGTTTGCTTTGCTCACCCAGGTGTGGCGTTCCTCAGGCGTCTGTGTGGATCTCCAGAAGAGTGCATCGGACGCGAACAAGTTCTATGCTTCGCGGGGGGAGGATGATGAGGCTCGGCTATTCTAGGCACAGTTTGAGTCCCCCGAGCGCTCTCCTCTTCTAAGCGAGCAGATGAAGCAACTGATGGAGCTGCACAAGATGGCGGAGCCGGCCATGAAGGATCTCTGCATCCGGCTGTGGCCTGAAGAGCCGTTGCCGAGCAGCTACTTCGGCTTGGTGCAGAAACTGTGCGATGCTGCGCCTCGGATTGACGCGCTAAAGCGTTCTACATGCATCGAGGGAGCTCGGATGGCTTTTGCAAAGACCATGGTGCACTGGCCGAAGCTCAAGCCGACTGAGATGGCCACCGCACCTCCGCCCCTGGAAAGGAGCATAGGCGCCCCGAGCTATACTTCTCCGCAGTGATGGAGGGTGCTCGGGCGATAGAGGCCCAATGCTCGAAGGATGTTTTTTATAAATGAGCGCGTTGTAATATGTCCGAAGACTTTTAACGTTGTATAATTAAAGTTGCATGGTTTATCATGTCTTATGAGTCTTTAGTGTTTATTTTGACTCCCATGTGGCCGTTTTATCTGAAAGTTGTGAGTCGTCGGCTTCAGCCCCCACGTAGATACTACGCGAGGTGTCTCTGCCTCCGCACTGTGACCCTTAGCCGAGGTATCGGTGCCCGAAGGTGGTAGTGCGAGGGGGACAAGGCAATCGGACTATGATGCTTTATCGCTTTCACTTAGCCGTAGGAGCGTAAAAAATGCGGGGGCTGATGACCAGCCCCTAGTGTTTTGTGATGTGGGGATGTACCGGGGCCGAAGCCAGCATCACATGGTTTGTATAAGTACAAAACCCATCGTATAACACGGAATAACCTCTATCGATTTTTTAGTATAACACTTATGCTCGGATTTGCAGACCGGTTCTCGCTTACTATGACAGTCAGTTTTCGGCTTTCTCCCCTGAGGTGCTTGACCAAACGAACTGGAAACACAATCGCAGTGGTTCTCCCTTTGCCCCTTTAGCCGAACGAGCGGAACGTAAGGGGGCAAGCCCAGGAGCCAGGCAACCCAACTATTGACCCAAGACATAGTTCGGATCCGATGCATATAAAGCAAAATCCAAGGCGCCGATCACACAACCAGTTGTTTCGGGGTGATGCTCAGGGCGATATTTTAAATTCAACCCCTCGGTCTATTAGCCGGTTGCATCGTAATGTATACCGAACGGTTGCGCGAGTGGCGTTTGACAAGAATAGAGTATGTACCATAAAATACAATGGAGGGGCCATGTATAATGGTCTTTTATTTGCTCGATAATTCTTATAACTCAAATTGCTGAAGCAGCTGTTTACAGGTATTTTGAAGATAAAACATAGAATTTACACAGGAGAGGTTGTACCAGGGGTCTTCGATTGGCGGCTTGACGTCCTCGATGTGCCCTGTCGTCAGTCTGCTCCTGTGCCTCCTAGGGAGTTGCATTCCTTTAAGGGTCATGCTATCATCGAGCGGACCTTGGGAAGAAGGTCTTGAGAAGTCGCCGAAGTATGGATGAGCTTTACTCTTTAGCAGGTCCTTGATGGTACCTGTGTTATGTCCGAGGACATGTACCGGTAATGGTTCGGTCCAGCCGAACACTTACCCTTTAATAGTTGTTCCCCACTGCTGCCCATGGAATCTTGAGTGCGAAGTTGTGCCTTCTTGGCACGTGTTTGACGGTCATTAGGGCTGTGCAATGGGGAGCGCGTCCCTATTTCTAGGGAGAAGAAGATTCTAGGAGTTCGGATCGAAACCGAGCTCGTTTGTCAACCTTATGTGCCTTTATGGCAGATTTCAGTGTTTGCCGATCGTCCTCGTAATGGAATTCGGCCGCCAGGGCTAATGCATGTTCCTCAGTTCGGAGGGAACGCTCTGTGTTGCCGTTGACAGTGATGACCCCATTGGGCCCGGGCATCTTGAGCTTGAGGTATGCGTAGTGTGGGACGACATTAAAGCGAGCGAACGCTGTACGGCCTAGCAGGGCATGATAACCGCTGCAGAAAGGTACGATGTCGAAGATCAAGTCCTCGCTACGGAAGTTATCGGGCGAACCGAACACCAATTCCAGGCTCACAGAGCTCGTGCACCGGGCTTCGACGCCTGGGATTACTCCTTTAAAGGTAGTGTTGCTGGGTTTGATCCTTGATGAATCTATACCCATCTTTTTCACCGTATCAGAGTAAATCAGATTGAGGCTACTTCCTCCGTCCATTAGGACTTTAGTGAGGTGATACCCATCGATAATGGGATCTAGGACGAGGGCAGCTGACCCCTCATGACGGATACTGGTCGGATGGTCTCGTCGATCGAAGGTGATCGGGTACGCCGACCATGGGTTATACTTCGAGGCTACGGGCTCTACGGCATAGACCTCTCGAAGGGCGCGCTTCCTCTCCTTTTTGGGTATGTGAGTGGCGTATATCATGTTCACAGTTTTTACCTCTGGAGGGAACTGCTTCTGTCCACCATTGGTCGGACCGCGGGGCTCATCATCATCCTCGCTGCGTGGGCCCTTGCCTTGCTCTTCGGATGCGAGCTTGCCGGCTTGTTTGAACAGCCAATAGTTACGGTTGGTGTGGTTGGCGGGCTTGTCTGGAGTGCCATGGATCTGGCAAGGCCTCTCCATGATTTTGTCTAGCGGGATGGGTCCGTCGCGATTGCCTTTAGGAGGCTTCTTCCGCTGCCCGGATCGAGGGTTGCGGAAGCCGGCGTTGACGGCCGTGTCATCGACGTCACTAGTGCTGTGCCGGCATTTATTTTTGTTGCGTCGTGGTTTCCCGTTTCCATCCCGAGCTTCGGAGGTGTCGGGGTCTTCGGAGTTGTGGCTTAGTCTCGCTAGCCAGTTATCCTCGCCCGCGCAAAAGCGGGTCATGAGTGATGTAAGGGCGGACATGGTCCTTGGTTTATCCTGGCCGAGCTGGCGAGCCAGCCATTCGTTCCGAATATTGTGCCTGAAAGAGGCTATAGCCTCGGCATCTGGGCAATCAACGATCTGGTTTTTCTTGGTCAAGAACCGATTCCAGAATTGTCGAGCCGACTCTCCTGCCTTTTGGACGACGTTGCTTAGGTCGAAGGAGTCCGGAGGCCGTACATAGGTGCCCTGGAAGTTAGATCGGAATGCATCCTCGAGATCTTCCCAGCTCCCGATAGAATTTTCGGGGAGTTGTTTAACCAGTGCCGAGCTGGCCCCTTAAGTTTAAGGGGTAGATACTTGATCGCATGGAGATCGTCTCCTCGTGCCATGTGAATGTGGAGGAGGAAATCCTCGATCCACACTGCTGGGTCAGTTGTTCCGTCGTATTGCTCTATGTTCACGGGTTTAAACCCTTCCGGGAACTGATGCTGCATCACCTCGTCAGTGAAGCATAGTGGGTGGGCAGCGCCTCTGACCCGGGCTTTGTCACGCCGGTAGTCGGCGTCTGTTCTGGCCCGGTTTTGTTCACGAGCTCTATTGTTTCGGTCGAGCCAAGGCCGGTAGCCGTCCCGTCTATCGGGGGAGTACCCTCTAGATCCATAGATGGATCTCGTGCGGCCTGTTCTATAATCCAGGTCGCGTCACAGGTCGTACCTGTCCTCAGGCTCCATTGGCTCCTTTCCCCTTCCGCGGGGTATCGCCGGCCTATAACCGGCGTCGCCAGCCGTCCTATCTCGTCCTCGTGGAGGGCGGTCCG
The DNA here is from genome assembly GCA_039707655.1 of Elymus sibiricus. NCBI lineage: Eukaryota > Viridiplantae > Streptophyta > Magnoliopsida > Poales > Poaceae > Elymus > Elymus sibiricus. The sequence goes on from CM077669.1 coordinate 128,405,239, forward strand.
GCTGGTCGTATGGAGTGTGCTTGGGGGACAGCGTATTAGGGAGTTCGTTATCGAACTGTGGCAGCAGCCGTCGGCGTGGATAGCTTTTGGGTTGGTCCGATAGACCGGTACCGTATCCTTCCTCGGCTGACAGGACCCTCGTCCATCTATCTGTAATATCCCAAATTTTTAAATTTGGAATGTTATGATAGAAGCATATCATTTCTGCATCTCGATCCTCATTTGATTATTATTTTGGAGGCATCTAGCAATTTTGTCTCATGTATGCAAGTTCGTGGAATTAATAAAAACTTCTAATAAAGTTGTGAGTATCATATTGGCATTTTATTTGTTGCTTGTTAATTGTTAAAAAACCTAACTATATGAACTATATGGCCTAAATTGAATTTCGATGTAAAATAGTGGTCCATAAAGCATTTTAGTAATTATGTGCTCAAGAAAACTATATTTGTTGCTGAAACTATTTTAACCTGAGTTAACATATTATTCCTGAACTTAGGGACATTATTTATTTATTTTTTTGATTAAAAACTTTATTCGCATAAATCCTATATTAACAATTAGTCCATTTCTAGTCTACTGGGCTTAGTCCATCGTTTTTTTGCAACTTACACAGCCCACCAGAGGAGGCCCAGCCCTCCCACGACGCCTGGTCGTCTTCCTCCTCCCTGTACGTTCATGGCAGAGAGGAAACGCACAGCCACACCACACCCCGTGCACCACCCCTCCCCTCCTCTCCCTCGCTCCCAAATCCATCTGAATGGAACCCCCTCCCTCCCTTAACTCCTCCTCTTTCGTTACCCGCACTAAATCGTGCCCTAATGGCCACCTAGGAGGAGCTGTAACGTCACCATTATCGCTATAATGTCGACGAACGCCCCGCTCGTCTCTGACATCCCCTGCATCCTATAAAAGGACCCCTCCCTTCGCAACTCTCTTCTTGCCGGAACCCCTCTCCTTCGGGAGCTTATACCCCTCCCCATCATCGCGAATTTCTCACCGGAGTTGCTTGTTGCTGCCACTGTACGTGGAAGATTCCGGCGCGTACAACGTGAATAAGACCTTCAAACTCTCCAGTACTTCATATCTCGACCTTGCGCATCATCTTGACATGGTGACTCATTGATTTTATAAGCCGGAGCACGTTCTTCGCGAGTCCCGCATCTGGCCGGAGCTCCGCCCAACTCCGGCGACGCGTCACCACCACCACAAGACGTGACCGAGCACGAAACCTTATCTATCGGACTCTCCTCGTCTACGTCTACCCCGTTCGACCTTTTGTTGACGCTGGAGGCCATCTCCTCTAACTCCGGCGAAACTCCGGCCATCTCTCCGGTGAGCTCTCTGTTCTTCTTCATCTTTATTCTGTTATAAAAACCGAACATGTATCCTCCTGTAGCATCGCGACACGTGGCAGCTCACTTCAATCCCGTAATTCACTTTTACAGAAAAATGCTAATCTTAGGAAAAGCGTATCTTTTAAACCGTTTATCCAAATTTGACAAATAAGATATCCCTGGATAGCTGGGAACATCTAATTTATTATAAAAATTATAGATCTCACTTTTGGGCAAATTAAAAATTCAGTTTTTTATTTAAACAATAATTTGTGTGTTTTTGCAATATCTTTTATTCTGTAAATCATATGTCAAAATTTATTATATGAAAATTGGTCTTTGGAACCATACCAATCTGTTAGAACTCATAGAATAATTTTCAGCAAGGTTTAGTTACAGTTTTAGCCCGATAGCCTAATTTTGACCTTCTTGCTCATCGGTTAATAAACTCATTTAACTAAAATTTGTTTCATAATTAAAACCATTAGATTGGTCCTTAGGAAACCTCCCTGGTTAGTGGTTGTCATCATAAAAATTTAGAGTTAGAAAAACATTAAATAGTTTATTAACATGAACTATATGCAATTCATATGAACCGATCCAATCGCATAAACTTGTGTGATATGAGATGACTTTCTATGGTTGTTTGGCATGAATTGTGTGTAAGATGCATGCTTGGATCATTGTTATGTGACGTTGATATGTTGAGTATCTTACTTAAGAAATTTTATTCCGTTAGATTGCGACGAGTGTGAAGGTGAATTCTACGAGGAGGTAGAACCGTGTGGCTGCGAATCAGAAGGCAAGTTGCAACCTTGACCATGTTTAACCTATGTTTTTATCTTGCATTGATTTTCAAATAAAGTAGTATGCATATTTTTTATGTTACTATTTTGCAAATATATTGCTAGCAGTAAAGCCCTAGGATCCAATGTTATTGGATTATACGCTTAGCCATGCTTGTAGTTGGGATGGACCAATTACCAAGTATTTTGAAAATACAAACTTGTTTCCTTTGGAACAATGATTTAGAAAATATATATTTTTTCCTTGAAAAACAAAACTATACTATTTTTTTAACTTCTACTTCCTGGGCGGAACGGATGGACGGGAGCGTCTACAAGTGATTGCGCCCGATCGGGGTCTTGCAGTGAATGCGCCCGAACGGGGACGTGCACACGGGATTATGGTGGGGACCGCCGTCCAGGAAAAATGAGATCTTCCAAGTACAGTTCGAGGTAGCTTACGAGTACAACCACATGCTACTATGGCTCTGGCTTAGTTCTTTCTTAACGGGAAACCCTGGCTTTGGCATTGCCACTGAAGATGGGCCTTAATTGCCAAGGGAGCGGGCGTGCTAGAACTAAGTCAAGGGGGCTGTTATGAAAGACTTCATCACAATTTTCTCCCTCTCGTGCACCATAGGGTGCAACGATAAATGGGGTTAATTATGTCATGTGGGTAAAGTGTACTAGCTCTGCAGAGTCTAAACTAATCGATTAGCCGTGCCCCCGGTTACGGGCAATTTTGAGCAACTGAAGACTTGGACGGAAGAAGAATCTCCCCTCTCTTTTCTTAAAGCTATTTTTGTAAAAGGGTTAGGTGGAAGTGAAGCACAAGGGGTGTTTACTTCAACCTTGCAAGAAAAATATATTTTTTGTGAACCTTGGTGCGGATATCCAAGTGTTCACTTAAACTCTATGTTGTAAACTTATGAAAAAAATTTATATATTTTTAAAGCTATTTTTTTATTCTCTTTGTAGTCTAGGGGAAAATTGGCTTTCCGCAAATAACCCCAGACACCTACCCAGCATGACCATTTGTTACCATTTTTTATGCAACTTGCGAGTACATTCAAAGTACTTACCTGTACGTGTCATGTGCAGATGATGAGTGACGAGATAGGGCTACAGAGCTACACTCAACCAGCCTTGTGGCGATTGATGGGCTCAAGATTGATTTATGTTATTGCTTCCGCTATGTAACTCAGCCTTAGCTGAGAATATGTAATAAATTAAACTTTGGATCTTCGATGTAATAAAATGACGTTTGTGCTTGATATTCATATTTGTACTGGGTGTGCTAGCTTTTGATCCAGGGATAGCACAGAAAACTCAGAAGATTTGGACCCTAAGGGTTCGGATCATTACAAAATGGTATCATCTATCATTGAGGGTGTCTTGTTCGGCCTTGAGATGTCGTTGTTTTGCCTTTAGGCTTCGGGCAGTGGCTATAAGTTGTTGCCTGAACCGTTCCTGATCCTCAATGTTTTCGGGGACGGTGAAATCTTCGGCTTCCGGGCTATCCTCCTCCTCTACAGGGGGGAGGTAGTTGTCATCTTCGGAATCGTTTGGATCTTCGGGGTCGTGCTGGTCCTCCAGCCTTTCCTGGTCCTCTAACGGATGCTCGGGAATATCGGGATCGCCGAGGTCTTCCGGGGTATCGTCTTCCCCAGTGCCAGCAATAGCTTCCCTTCCCTTTTTTTTCTTTGATCGTTTGCGCGGTTTCCGGCGCCTTGACGGCACTTCACCCGATCTATCACCATTGTTTGCGGGTGTGCGCTCGCCGTTATCGGATGGAGTAACCACCATGTTGACGTCGTAGGTGGAGGTGGCAGTCCACCGCCCGGTGTTGACGGGGGTGGGAGCACGATCCTCTTGATCCATGTCTTCTGCCTCCTCGGAGGCGTAGTCCAACATATCGGTTAAGTCTTCGACAGTGGCTACGAAGTGGGTGGTGGGTGGGATGAAAAATTCCTCTTGACCCGCTGTAAGACCGATCTGAACGTGGACCGGGGCTGGGTCGTCAGTAACTTTCATCGATAAGATCCGATCTAGAGCTTCGTTGAGTGTCGAGAACTCGATCGGGTCAATTTGCTCAGCGCCTTCGGAGTTAAGCTCCGATGCGTCTGCCCAAGAAGTGTGTTCGGCAGGAGCTGGTACCCGGCCATCTGGCGCTATGGCTGGATCCGGACTAAAAGCCAGATCATCGCCGGGGTTAGTCCCGTGGGCGGGGTCGAAGGCGACATCCGAGGTTAAGGCCTCGGAGTCCTCGGGTGCGTCAGATGAGACTGCGAGCCCGGTGAGCGAAAGATCGCCCCGAGAGTCTACGAAGAACTCTAGGTTCCCGAATCTTACCTCTCGGTGAGGGGTGAAACTCCCGAACCGGCCAAGACGGCCGGTCGGGTCAGCGTGCAGCACAATGCTGCCGAAAGCGAAGATCTGTCCAGGGACGAAGGAGTCCATGTTCCGGACTTCTTCGTTAATAACAACGCGAGCCATCGATTTCTTTGGAGATCACAGCGGAACTCTTAATGAAAGAACCAATGTCGGTGTCAAAACCGGCGGATCTCGGGTAGGGGGTCCCGAGCTGTGAGTCTAGGATCGATGGTAACAAAGGGACAAAGGAGACGATGTTTACCCAGGTTCGGGCCCTCCTATGGAGGTAAAACCCTACGTCCTGCTTGATTATATTGGTGGTATGAAGGTTATAGGGTTGATCTACCTCGAGATCGACTAGCTAAAACCCTAGATGAGTTTCTCTGTCTTACAATCTAAAACCCTCCCGGTTTATATAGACACCGGGGGGTACCTAGGGTTTACACATGACAAGACTCCTGTCGAGAATAGAGACGTCGATTCCCTCATCTTGACTTGGAGTGCACGATGCGCCTTCGGGACTTCCTTCTAGAACACAGGGTCTCGATGTGTTCGGCCCTCCCTGCGACAATCAGAGAGCGGCCCACCAAGCCGGCCTATTGAGAGATAGGCCAGCAGCCCGAGGACCCCTTAGTCCAGGACTCCCTCAAACACCGCAAGATCGAACCCATCACAAAGCACCTCTTCCCATGGCAAGAAAAATCGATCTAGTCGGCCTAACTAAACCAAAGATTCGAAGAAGAAATACGATGCTATAAGCAATCATGCATATAAGAGATCAAAGAAGACTCAAATAATATTCATGGATAGAAACTGATCATGAACTCAAAATTCATCGGATCCCAACAAACACACCGCAAAAGTTTACATCAAATAGATCTCCAAGAGACCATTGTATTGAAAATCATAAGAGAGAGAGAGAAGAAGCCATCTAGCTACTGCCTACGGACCCGTAGGTCTATGGTGGACTACTCACGCATCATCAGAGAGGCACCTATGAAGAAGATGAACCCCTCCGTGTTGGTGTTTAGATTGGATCTCGCGGTTCTGGAACTTGCGGCGGCTGGAATTGTGTTTCGTCGACTCCTCTAGGGTTTTCCGAATATTTGAGAATTTATAGGCATCAGAGGCGGTTCAGAGGGGCCCGAGGTGGGCACAACCCACCAGGCCGCGCTAGGGGGCCCCTGGCACGCCCTGGTGTCTTGTGCCCCCCTCGGGCTTCTTCTCCGGTACTTATTTGGCCCATCGGGTGTCTTCTGGTCCAGAAAAAATCTCCAAAAAGTTCCGTCGCGATTGGACTCCGTTTGGTATCGATTTTCTGCGAAGTAAAAAAACAAGCAAAAACGGCAACTGGCACTTTGGCACTATGTCAATAGGTTAGTCCCAAAAAATGATATAAAGTGGTAATAAAATGATGGTAAAACATCCAAGAATGATAATATAACAGCATGGAACAAGCAAAAATGATAGATACGTTGGAGACGTATCAAAGGGTTCTTCTCATCTTGTGTAGAAAAAAACACATTTAGTAGACGTGTTTCTCTTTTTCTTTGGTTTTGCTTTGATGACTTTGTCTTCTAACCTATTAAATATCAGTGTCATCATCAATAGTGAATGCCTCTTTGTCCAATGATATATCACTGAAGATAGCTGACTCGGCACCGATGACGTGATGATTATCAATCATCACATAAATTTATGCCAAGCTAGGTGGTCCTCCATTCCAATACCTTGCATGCTCCGGTTGTCTTTGAAAGAAATAGCAATGAGCAAACATTAGACAATTATGATAAGATAATAATCTAGTGTGCATACAATTAGTAACAAGAAAATAACTTTAGGTGAGTATTCCACCTATCACTATCAACACCGATGGTTCCTAGCTAAGCATTCCATCCAAGTCCAAATGCATCAAGTTGCAATTGTTTCCATTGGCAATACAAAGTTTTGAGTGCACTCCATCAATTCTTGAATTGCAACCTCGAATACATTTTCTTAGTTATGTTTAACCAATTCCCCCGTTCCTCGTTTTTCCAACTTTTGGTTTCCCATATCTCTAACTCCGCAAGCCTTGAGTCTTTGTCGTGTTACAGTTTACTGTGATGTGTGGTCATGCTCGTCTTACTGTTGCGTCCTCCCGTTGGCCACCACCAATCTGATCTGAATAAGTATGGTTAGGCCAACTCCAACGCAGACCCCCATATCGTACGGGTCTATCCGTTTGGGCCCAAACAGGCAGACGACACAGCCCAACGCGCGGGCGCATTCGCATTTTTTATCCATTTGGCGTCCGGACCGCCGCATTTCTGGCGCAAACATGTGCCTGGTTTGCTTCAAAACGGACACCGAACGGACGCCCACGTGTTTGCTCCGCGTCCGCCTCGGGCCTGTGTGGCAGCCGCCCACCTACCTCCCACCGCCTGCATTTATGGAGCACACACGGGCGGGCTTGCCTGTTAGTGATACGTCTCCAACGTATCTATGGTTTTTGATTGTTCCATGCTACTATATTATCGTTCTTGGATACTTCATATGCATTTATATGCTATTTTATATCATTTTTGTGCACTAACCTATTAACCTAGTGCCCACTGCCAGTTGCTGTTTTTTGCCTGTTTTTGGCCTTTCAGGAATACTGTACCAAACGAAGCCAATTGCCCCGAAACTTTTTGATGATTTTTTCTGGACAAAAATAAGACATGAAGCTTCAGAGAGAGACCGGAGACCACACGGGGTGGCTCCAAGCCAACACGGCACTCCCAGGGGGGGTGGCTGCACCCTCATGGCTTGGGGCCACCTCCCGCAGCCTCCTGACTGATATGTCTCCAACGTATCTATAATTTTTGATTGTTCCATGCTGACATATTATCATTATAGGATACTATTTGAGTATTTATTTACCAATTTATATTATTTTTGAGCATTAACCTATTGACCCAGTGCCCAGTGCCAGTTGTTCTTTTCTGCGTGTTTTTATCTTTTCAAGTTTATAGTACCAAACGAAGTCCAATTGCACCGAAACTTTTTTATGATTTTTTCTGGACCAAAAGAAGATCTGGAAGCTTTGGGAGAACACCAGAGGCCGCACGAGGGAGGGACAAGCCAACAGGCAATATGCCCTAGATGCAATAATAATATGCCCTGATGGCTTGTTGGAAATATGCCCTAGAGGCAATAATAAAATGGTTGTTATTATATTTCCTTGTTGGAAATATGCCCTAGAGGCAATAATAAAATGGTTATTATTATATTTCCTTGTTCATGATAATCGTTTATTATCCATGCTATAATTGTATTGATTGGAAACTCAAATACATGTGTGGGTAGATAGACAACACTGTGTCCCTAGTATGCCTCTAATAGACTAGCTCGTTGATCAAAGATGGTTAAGGTTTCCTAGCCATAGACATGAGATGTCATTTGATAAAGGGATCACATCATTAGGAGAATGATATGATGGACAAGACCCAAACTATAAACGTAGCATATGATCGTGTTAGTTTATTGCTATTGTTTTCTGCATGTCAAGTATCTGTTCCTATGACCATGAGATCATGCAACTCACTGACGCCGGAGGAGTACCTTGTGTGTATCAAACGTCGCAACATAACTGGGTGACTATAAAGATGCTCTACAGGTATCTTTGAGGGTGTCTGTTGAGTGGGCATGGATCAAGATTGGGATTTGTTACTCCGTGTGACGGAGAGGTATCTCGGGGCCCACTCGGTAATACAACATCACAACAAGCCTTGCAAGCAATGTGACTAAAGTGTTAGCCACGGGATCTTATATTACGGAACGAGTAAAGAGACTTGCCGGTAACGAGATTGAACTAGGTATAGTGATACCGACGATCGAATCTCGGGCAAGTAACATACCGAAGAACAAAGGGAACATCATACGGGATTAACTGAATCCTTGACATAGAGGTTCAACCGATAAAGATCTTCGTAGAATATGTAGGAACAAATATGGGCATCCAGGTCCCGCTATTGGTTATTGACCGTAGAGGTGTCTCGGTCATGTCTACATAGTTCTTGAACCCGCAGGGTCTGCACACTTAAGGTTCGGTGACGTTTCGGTATAGTTGAGTTATGTATGGTGGTAACCGAAGGTTGTTCGGATTCCTGGATGAGATCTCGGACATCACGAGGAGCTCCGGAATGGTCCGGAGGTAAAGATTGATATATAGGAAGTCCCGTTTTGGTCACCGGAAAAGTTTCGGGTACTTCGGTAGTGTACCGGGAGTGCCGGGAGGGTACCGGGGGACCAGCGGGAGGGGCCTCTCGCCCCAAAGGATCTCATGGGCTGTGGGAGGAGTCAAACCAGCCCCTAGTGGGCTGGCCGACCCCCCCACTAAGGCCCATGCGGCTAGGGGTGGGAAAACCCAAAGGTGGAAAGAGTTTCCAAGTGGGGGAGGAGGAATCCTACTCCTAGTAGGTTTGGAGTTGGACTCCTCCACCTCCCCACTTCGGCCGCACCAAGGGGCAGCCCTAGGGGCGCCGGCCTCCCTCCCCTTCCTCCTATATATACTAGAGGTAGAGAGGGCAAAAGTACTTCAACCCAACAGGCCACAGTGCAGCCCTCTCTCCCGATAGATTAGTTTCTCTAGTTTTCAGCAGTGCTTAGACGAAACCCTGCTAGAATAGTTCCACCACCGCCGCCGCCGCGCCGTTGCGCTGCCGGAGAACTCATCTACCTCTCCGCTCCCTCTTGCTGGATAAAGAAGGTGGAGATCGTCATCGAGCTGTACGTGTGCTGAACGCGGAGGTGCCGTCCGTTCGGCGCTAGATCGGAAGGACCGTGATTGGATCGCGGAACGGTTCGTGATTGGATCGCGGGACGGATCGTGATGGGATCGCTGGACGGCTAGCGATTTGGATCGCAAAGACGTTCGACTACATCAACCGTGTTTCTTAACGCTTCCCGCTTAGCGATCTATAAGGGTATGTAGATCCACTCTCCCTCTCGTAGATGCTCATCACCATGGATAGATCTTGCGTGTGCGTAGGAAAATTTTTTGTTTCCCATGCAACGTTCCCCAACAGTGGCATCGTGAGCTAGGTCTATGTGTAGATGAGATCACAAGTAGAACACAAAGGAGTTTGTGGGCGTTGATATTCAGATTGCTTCCTCCCTTGGTCTTTTCTTGATTCGGCGGTATTGTGGGATGAAGCGGCCCGGACCAACCTTACTCGTACGCTTACGAGAGACCGGTTCCATCAACTGACATGAAACTTCATTGCATAAAGATGGCTGGCGGGTGTCTATCTCTCCTACTTTAGTTGGATCGGATTTGACAAAGGCGGTCCTTGAGAAGGTTGAATAGCAATTTTTGTATCACCGTTGTGGTTTTTGCGTAGGTAAGAATTGTTCTTGCTAGATACCCGTAGCAGCCACGTAAAACTTGCAACAACAATTGGAGGACGTCTAACTTGTTTTTGCAGGGTATGTTGTGATGTGATATGGCCAATTACATGATAAGATATATGTGATGTATGAGATGATCATGTATTGTATAGAATATCACGACTTGCATGTCATTGAGTACGGCAACCGGCAGGAGCCATAGGGTTGTCTTTAATTATTTTCGCCGTTTTGATTTACTTTATCGCTATGAGTTAGCAATAGTCGTGGAAGCTACAGTCGGCGCGACAATCTCATGGCGACACGTTGATGGAGATCAAGATGATGGAGATCATGGTATCATGCCGGTGACGATGAAGATCATGCCGGTGCTTTGGAGATGGAGATCAAAAGCACAAGTTCATGGCCATATCATGTCACTTATGATTTGCATGTGATGTTAATCCTTTTATGCATCTTATTTTGCTTAGGACAACGGTAGCATTATAAGGTGATCCCTCACTTAAATTTCAAGATAAAATTGTGTTCTCCCCGAGTGTGCACCATTGCGAAAGTTCGTCATTTCGAGACACCACGTGATGATCGGGTGTGATAGACTCTATGTTCGCATACAACGGGTGCAAGCCAGTGTTGCACGTGCGGAACACTCGGGTTAAACTTGACGAGCCTAGCATGTACAGACATGGCCTCAGAACACAAGAGACCGAAAGGTCGAACATGAGTCATATAGTAGATATGATCAACATGAAGATGTTCACCATTGAAATCACCTCATCTCACATGATGATCGGACTTGGGTTGGTGAATTTGGATCATGTGACACTCGAATGACCAGAGGGATGTCAATTTGAGTGGGAGTTCTTAAGTAATATGATTAATTGAACTCATTATCATGAACATAGTCAAAATGTCTTTGCAAATTATGTTGTAGATTACTAGCTAGCGCTGTAGATCCCTTGAATTTTTATATGTTCCTAGAGAAATGGAGTTGAAAGATTATGGTAGCAATAATGCGGACTGGGTCTGTGATCTAAGGATTGTCCTCATTGCTGCACATAAGGCTTATGTCCTTAATGCACCGCTCGGTGCGCCACCCCCTCAAGCATCGTCTGTAGATGTTGTGAACATCTGAGAGGCACGTTTAGATGACTACTTGAAAGTTCAGTGCGTCATGCATTACGACTTAGAATTGAGGCTCCAAAACGTTTTGAACGTCACGGAACATATGAGATGTTCTAAGAGCTGAAATTGGGATCTCAGGCTCGTGCTCGTGTTGAGAGGTATGAGACCTCCAACAAGATTCTTTGCCTGCAAGATGAAGGAGAATAGCTCAATCGGTGAGCTTGTGCTCAGATTGTCTGGGTGCTATAATCGCTTGAATCGAGTGGGAGTTGATCTTCCAGATAAGATAGTGATTGATATAGTTCTCCAAGTCACTGTCACTAAGCTACTAGAGCTTCGTGATGAACTATAAAATGCCAGGGATGGAAATAATGATCCCTGAGCTATTCGCGATGTTTGACACCGCGAAGGTAGAAATCAAGAAGGAGCATCAAGTGTTGATGGTTAGTGAAACCACTAGTTTCGAGAAGGGCAAGGACAAGGAGGGAAACTTCATGGATGGCAAGCCAGTTGCTGCTCCAGTGAAGAAACCCAAGGTTGAACCGAAGCCCGAGACTAAGTGCTTCTATTATGAGGAGAACGGTCGCTGAAGTGGAACAACCCTAGATACTTGGTAGATAAGAAGGCTGGCAACGTCAACAGAAGTATATTTGATATACGTGTTATTGATGTGTACCTTACTAATACTCCTAGTAGCACCTGGGTATTGGATACCGATTCGGTTGCTAAATGTTAGTAACTCGAAATAAAAGCTACGGAATAAACGGAGGCTAGCTAAGGGTGAGGTGACGATGAGTGTTGGAAGTGTTTCCAAGGTAGATGTGATCACCATCGCACGCTCTCTCTACCTTCGGATTAGTGATGAACCTAAATAAATGTTATTTGGTGTTTGCGTTGAGCATGAACGTGATTAGATCATGTTTATTGCAATACGGTTATTCATTTAAGTTAGAGAATAATGGTTATTCTGTTTACATGAATAATACCTTCAATGGTCATGCGCCCAATGAGAATGGTTTATTGAATCTTGATCGTAGTGATACACATGTTCATAATATTGATGCCAAAAGATACAAAGTTAATAATGATAGTACCACATACTTGTGGCACTGCCGCTAAATGTCATATTGGTGTAAAACGCATGAAGAAACTCCATGCTGATGGATCTTTGGACTCATTTGATTTCGAATCGGTTGAGACATGTGGACCATGCCTCACGGGCAAGATGACTAAGACCCCGTTTTCCGGTATGATGGAGCGGGCAAGTGACTTATTGGAAATGATACATGTTGATGTATTCGGTCCAATGAGTGTAGTAGCGTGCGGTGGATATCATTATTTTCCTACCTTCACTGATGATTTGAGTAGATATGGGTATATTTACTTAATGAAACACAAGTCTGAAACGTTTGAAAAGTTCAAACAATTTTAGAGTGAAGTTTGAGATCATCGTGACAACAAGATAAAATGTCTACGATATGATCGTGGAAGTGAATATCTGAGTTATGAGTTTGGTATACAACTTAAGACAATGTGGAAGTTGTTTCACTACTCACGCCGCCTGGAACACCATAGTGTGATGGTGTGTCCGAACGTCGTAGTCGTGCTCTATTGGATATGGTGCGAACTATGATGTCTCTTATCGATTTGTCACTATCGTTTTGGGGTTATGCATTAGAGACAACTACATTCACTTTAAAAGGGGCACCATCTAAGTCCGTTGAGATGACACCGTATGAATTTTGGTTTGGCGGAAACCTAAGATGTCATTTCTTAATGTTTGGGGCTGCGACGCTTATGTGGAAAAGGTTTCTACCTGATGAGCTCTAACCCAAAGCGGACAAATGCATCTTCATAGAATACCCTAACGTAACAGTTGGGTGTACCTTCTATCTCAGATCCAAGTGCAAAGTGTTTGTTGCTAAAACGGGTCCTTTCTCGAGAAAGAGTTTCTCTCGAAAGAATTGAGTGGGAGGAAGATAGAACTTGATGAGGTTGTTGAACCTTTGTTTCAACCAGAAAGTAGCACAGCGCAGAAAGTTGTTTCTGTGGAGCCTACGTTAGTTGAAGAGGAAGTTAATGATGATGATCATGAAGCTTCGGATCAAGTTACTATCGAACCTCATAGGTCGACAAGGACGCGTACTGCTCCTGAGTGGTACGGCAACTCTGTCTTAGAGGTCATGTTGTTGGACAACAATGGACCTACGAGCAATGGAGAAGCGATGATGGGCCCGGATTCCGAGAAATGGTTAGAGGCCATGAAATCCGAGATGGGATCCATGTATGAAAACAAAGTATGGGCTTTGGAAGTATTACCCGAAGGGCGAAAGGCCATTCAGAACAAATGGATCTTTAAAAGGAAGACGGACTCGGACGGTAATGTCACCGTCTATAAAGCTCGACTTGTGGCAAAGGGTTTTTCACAAGTTCAAGGAGTTGACTACGATGAGACTTTCTCACCCGTAGCGATGCTAAAGTCTGTTGGAATTATGTTAGCAGTTGCTGCATTTTTCGATTATGAAATCTGGCAGATGGATGTCAAAACAGAGTTTCCTTAATGGTTTCCGTGAGGAATGGTTGTATGTGATACAACCAGAAAGTTTTGTCAGTCCTAAGGATGCTAAAATGTATGCAAACTCCAGCGATCCTTCTATGGACTGGAGCAAGCATCTCGGAGTTGGAATATACGCTTTGATGAGGTGATCAAAGTTTTTGGGTCTATACAAAGTTTATGAGAAACTTGTATCTACAATAAAGTGAGTGGGCGCACTATAGAATTTCTGATAAGTATATGTGGATGACATATTGTTCATCGGAAATGATGTAGAAATTTCTGAAAGCATAAAAAGGTTGTTTGAAAGGTGTTTTTCAAAGGAAGACCTGGATAAAAAGCTACTTAAATATTGGGTATCAAGATCTATAGAGATAGATCAAGACGTCTGATAAGATTTTCAATGAGTACATACCTTGACAAGATTTTGAAGGAGTTCAAAATGGATCAGTCAAAGAAAGAGTTCTTGCCTGATTTGTAAGGTGTGGAGTTGAGTGAGACTCAAAGCTCGACCACGGCAGAAGAAAGAGAAAGGATGAAGGTCGTCCCCTATGCCTTATCCATAGGCTCTGTATAGTATGCCATGCTGTGTACCGCACCTAGTGTGTGCCTTGCCATGAGTCTGTCAAGGGGTACAAGAGTGGTCCAGGAGTGGATCACTGGACAGCGGTCAAGATTATCCTTAGTAACTAGAGGACTAAGGAAATATTTCTCGATTATGGAGGTGATAAAGAGTTCGTCGTAAAGGGTTACGTCGATGCAAGCTTTTGACACCTATCCGGACGACTCTGAGTAGCAGTCCGGATACGTATAGTGGAGCAGTCATTTGGAATAGCTCCAAGTGGAGCGTGGTAGCATCTGCAGTATGACATATAGATTTGCAAAGTACACACGGATATGAATGTTGCAGACCGTTGACTAAAGACCTCTCTCACATGCAAAGCATGATCGAACCCCAGAACTCATTGGGTGTTAGATTCATAACAATGTAAATCACATGGTGATGTGAACTAGATTATTGACTCTAGTGCAAGTGGGAGATTATTGGAAATATGCCCTAGAGGCAATAATAAAATGGTTATTATTATATTTCCTTGTTCATGATAATCGTTTATTATCCATGCTATAATTGTATTGATTGGAAACTCAAATACATGTGTGGGTACATAGACAACACTGTGTCCCTAGTATGCCTCTAATAGACTAGCTCGTTGATCAAAGATGGTTAAGCTTTCCTAGCCATAGAGATGAGATGTCATTTGATAATGGGATCACATCATTAGGAGAATGATGTGATGGACAAAACCCAAACTATAAACGTAGCATATGATCGTGTCAGTTTATTGCTATTGTTTTCTGCATGTCAAGTATCTGTTCCTATGACCATGAGATCATGCAACTCACTGACACCGGAGGAGTACCTTGTGTGTATCAAACGTCGCAACGAAACTGGGTGACTATAAAGATGCTCTACAGGTATCTCCGAGGGTGTCTGTTGAGTGGGCATGGATCAAGATTGGGATTTGTTACTCCGTGTGATGGAGAGGTATCTCGGGGCCCACTCGGTAATACAACATCACAACAAGTGTTGCAAGCAATGTGACTAAAGTGTTAGCCACGAGATTTTGTATTACGTAACGAGTAAAGAGACTTGCCGGTAACGAGATTGAACTAGGTATAGAGATACCGACGATCGAATCTCGGGCAAGTAACATACCGAAGAACAAAGGGAACATCATACGGGATTACCTGAATCCTTGACATAGAGGTTCAACCGTTAAAGATCTTCATAGAATATGTAGGAACCAATATGGGCATCCAGGTCCTGCTATTGGTTATTGACCGTAGAGGTGTCTCGGTCATGTCTACATAGTTCTCGAACCCGCAGGGTCTGCACACTTAAGGTTCGGTGACGTTTTGGTATAGTTGAGTTATGTATGGTGGTAACCGAAGGTTGTTCTGAGTCCCGGATGAGATCCCGGACGTCACGAGGAGCTCCGGAATGGTCCGGAGGTAAAGATTGATATATAGGAAGTCCCGTTTTGGTCACCGGAAAAGTTTCGGGTACTTCGGTAGTGTACCGGGAGTGCCGGGAGGGTACCGGGGGACCATCGGGAGGGGCCTCTCGCCCCAAAGGACCTCCTGGGCTGTGGGAGGAGTCAAACCAGCCCCTAGTGGGCGGGCCCAACCCCCCACAAAGGCCCATGCGGCTAGGGGTGGGAAAACCCAAAGGTGGAAAGAGTTTCCAAGTGGGTGAGGAGGAATCCTACTCCTAATAGGTTTGGAGTTGGACTCCTCCACCTCCCCACTTCGGCCGCACCAAGGGGCAGCCCTAGGGGCGCCGGCCTCCCTCCCCTTCCTCCTATATATACTAGAGGTAGAGAGGGCAAAAGTACTTCAATCCAATAGGCCACGGTGGAGCCCTCTCTCCAGATAGATTAGTTCCTCTAGTTTTCAGCAGTGCTTAGGCGAAGCCCTGCTGGAATAGTTCCACCACCACCGCCGCCGCGTCGTCGCGCTGCCGGAGAACTCATCTACCTCTCCGCTCCCTCTTGCTGGATTAAGAAGGCGGAGATCGTCATCGAGCTGTACGTGTGCTGAACGCGGAGGTGCCGTCCGTTCGGCGCTAGATCGGAAGGACCGTGATTGGATCGCGGAATGGTTCGTGATTGGATCAGGGGACGGATCGTGATGGGATCGCGGGACGGCTAGCAATTTGGATTGCGAAGACGTTCGACTACATCAACCGCGTTTCTTAATGCTTCCCGCTTAGCGATCTACAAGGATATGTAGATCCACTCTCTCTCTCGTAGATGCTCATCACCATGGATAGATCTTGCGTGTGCGTAGGAAAAAAATTTGTTTCCCATGAAACGTTCCCCAACACTCCTAACCCCGTTATATGGCCTATAAGTTCACATATATTCCAAAAACCCTAGGGGGCATCCCGAAATACTTTTTACGCCGCCGCAAGTCTCTGTTCCGCCGCGATCCCATCTGGAGCTCTGTTCCGGCACCCTGCCGGAGGGGGGGGGGTTGATCCCAGAGGGCTTCTTCATCAACTTTGTTGCCCTCATGATGATGTGTGAGTAGTTCACCACAGACCTACGGGTCCGTAGTTAGTACCTAGATCTCTCTCTCCCTCTCTCTCTCTCTCTCTCTCTCTTGATCTTCAATACAATGATGATCGCATCTTCACTTTGATCTACTTGATGTAATTCTTTTGTACGGTGCATTTGTTGGGATCCGATGAATTGTGGGTTTATGTTTAGATTATTCATAAAAATATATTGAATATTTGCTGGTATTTTATTTGCATGATTGATATAGCTTCGTAATCCTCTTCGATTTATTGAAATAGTTTGGCCAACTAGATTGATACTTCTTCAGTAAGAGGGGTGCGTTGTAGTGGGTTCAATCTGGCGGTGCTCTATATCCCAATGACAGAAAGGGGACAAGACACGTCTTTGTATTGTTGCCACTAAGGATAAAACGATGGGGTTAGTTCATATTAATTGAATTCTCTTTGTCTACATCATGTCATTGTTCTCCAAGCATTACTCTGTTATACCTAACACTCTAGATGCATGCTGGATAGTGGTCGATGGGTGGAGTAATAGTAATAGGTGCAGGCAGGATTCGGCCTATTTGCTTATGGATGTGATACCTATATACATGATCATTGTCGTGAATATCACATAACTATGCGCTTCTCTATCAATTGCCCAACAGTAATTTGTCTACCCGCCGTATGTTGCCTACACGAGAGATGCCACTAGGGAAAACTATGGCCCCGGGGTCTATTCACTTATATATTTACAAATCCTATCATTACCTTGCTGCCATTATTTCCTT
The DNA here is from genome assembly GCA_039707655.1 of Elymus sibiricus. Classification (NCBI taxonomy): domain Eukaryota; kingdom Viridiplantae; phylum Streptophyta; class Magnoliopsida; order Poales; family Poaceae; genus Elymus; species Elymus sibiricus. The sequence goes on from CM077669.1 coordinate 128,422,632, forward strand.
TTTAATTTATTTTTCAATTTACAATTATCTACACACTTCACTTGCTTGCAAATAACGAGTCCAAGGGGATTGACAACCCTCTTGCCCGCGTTGGGTGCAAGTATTTGTTCTTTTGTGTGCGGCCGCTGAAGACGGTTGTTGATTGATATTCCTTTTGGTTCGATAAACCTTTGGTTCTTAAATGAGGGAAATACTTATCCGTATTGTGCTGCAATTACCCGTTCCTCTTCACGGAAAACCCAACGCAGATCACAAAAATATTTATCTTTGCTTGTTACTAGTTTACTTCTTTGCTTGCTGGTTTACTTGTCTTGGTTGTCACTCTGCTTGCTCGGTCACCATGTCTCAAGATAGATTCTACAATATTCCCTATTACTAAAGAATGTCTGAAATTGAAAGCTCCATGAAAACTTTCATGACTTCATAATAAAAAAATTGCTGCTGAAATTAGGGAACACTCAACTATCCTTGACGCAATTAGTAAACAACTTGATGAAGTTAATCAAGAAGTATCCAATCTTCAATTACATTTTGGTCAAACTGAAGAATTGATAGGGAAGATTTCTGACAAACAAACCCCTCTAGTGAATAGGATGGCTGCTAAATCGGAATCCCTCCCCATTAATAATCATGATGAAGATCCTAAAATGATTGGTACTTGTCCTATTGAATCTTTGTTTACTTCTTTGAATATAAATGATAAAGGGACTGGCATTGAACCAACTCTAGCTAGAGGGAGTCCCGTTTGCTTGGTGAGTGATGATTCTAATGATAAAACTGAAAAAGTGGGTTTGGAGAGGTTAAAACTTTAACTAGTGATGTACCCACTATCTTGGATTACAAGGACTTTAATTATGAAAGTTGCTCTTTAATAGAATGTATTTCCTTCCTGCAAACCATCATTATCTCACCCAATGCTTATGAACAAAACAAGGCTTTCACTAATCATATAGTGGAAGCGATGATAAAGCTTATGATGAGAAACTTGAGCTTGAAGTTTTTATTCCTAGAAAATTGCATGATGAGTGGGAACCTACTATTAAAATAAGGATAAATAAATATGAATGCAATGCTTTGTGTGACCCTGGTGCTAGTGTTTCAACTATACCTAAATCTCTTTGTGATGTACTTGGTCTCACGAATATTAAAGATTGTTCCATTAACTTGCATCTTGCGGATTCTACCATTAAGAAACCTTTAGGTAGACTAAATTATATTCTTATTATTGCAAATAAGAATTATGTGCATGTATATTTCATTGTTCTTGATATTGATTGCAATCCTACTTGTCCAATAATACTTGGAAGACCTTTCTTACGAACTATAGGTGCAATTATTGATATGAAAGAGGGAAACATAAGGTTCCAATTTCCATTAAAGAAAGGAATGGAACACTTCCCTAGTAAGAGAATTAAACCACCTTATGAATCAATCATGATAGCTACTTATGGGTGGAGTGTCAAAGATGACAAAACTTGAAACTATACATTACGCCTAGCTAGGGGCATAAAACAATAGCGCTAGTTGGGAGACAACCCAATAGTTATCTTTATTTTTTTCTTTTTACTTTATGATTGTTTTTGATAACATAATTATTTCCACTGTAATGATTGTGTTTTTATGTTTTAATTAGTGTTTGTGCCAAGTAAAGCCTTTGGGATGGCTTACAAGATGAGTAGAATTGATATGGTGCAAAAACAAAAACGTTAACGTCCAGTTCAGAATTTCTGTGATTTTACTAGAACTTCTTTTTGATATGAATTTTATACACAGTATTTATATACAAATTCTACAGGTTTTCCTAAATTTTCAGAATTTTTAGAGTTACAGAAGTATAGGTTCTTTATAGGTCTTTACAAACTGTTCTGTTTTAGACAGATTCTGTTTTTGCTTGCAAAGTTTGCTTGTTTTGATGATGCTATGGATTGTATCGGGGGGTATAAGCCATGGAGAAGTTAGAATACAGTACCTATTATTCAATAATGAAATATGAATCAATTTATAACAGTACCTAAAGTATTTGATATGTTGCTTCTACTAACGGATCTCACGAAGTTTTGTTGAGTTTTGTGTGATTGAAGTTTTCAAGTTTTGGGTGTTATCACGATGGAGGAAGGAATAAGGAGTAGCAAGATCCTAAGCTTGGGGATTACCAAGGAATCTCAAGGTAATATTCTAGGAATAATCAAGCATCTAAGCTTGGGGATGCCCCGGCAGGCATCCCTTTTTTCATCTCAATCCATCGGTATGTCACTTGGAGCTATATTTTTATTCATCACGTGATATGAGTTTTGCTTGGAGCGTCGTTTGCTTTTGCTTGTTTTTGCTTTTGTTTTTAGTATGCCACAATCATCATTTTTCTGGACACACCTATTTGAGAGAGACACAACTTCATCATAATTTATTAGAATATGCTATGGGCTTCACTTAAATCTTTTGAGCTTAGCAGTTGCTCTAGTACTTCACATATATCTTTTTGAGCATGGTGGCGTATACATTTTGTAGAAATAATTGCACTCTCATTCTTCACTTATATTTGTTTGAGAGTTAATAAATAGTGACGGTAATTTGCATGGGTCATAAGACTAGTCCAAAAATAATAGGTGTTCAATGAGTGATAATCAAAACCATCATGTAACACATTTAAGAGAAATCTTGGGTTAATGATATTGATGTGGTAACGTGAAAGGGTGTGAGTTCATGATTGTCGGTTAGTAGAAGTATCGGCATTAAGAGGTGTTAATTTCCCGTTTGTCCAAATATTAAAAAGGTATGGTGGGGATGTGTGAGCATTTCTATTCCTCGTTAAAATCCTAGTGTTGTTTCGGGTCTGAGGCGCGCGATGGTTAACTCCTCCCAACCTCCTCCCTCGAGGCATGCGAGTAGTAATTTGATTTTTGATAAAACTAATAAAACTTTGCAATAAGTATATGAGTTCTTTATGACTAATGTGAACCCGTGGACATACGCAATCTCACCACCTCATATTTTGCTAGCCTCTTCGGAACCGTGCATTGCCCATTCTCACTCGAGGATCGGTGCGAACTTCGCCGGTGCATCGAAACCCTGTGACATGATACACTCTATCACACATAAGCCTTCTTATATCTTCCTCAAAACAGCCACCATACCTACCTATTATGGCATTTTCATAGCCATTCCGAGATATATTGCCATGCAAATTCCACCGTTACATCATATGACTAGTTCATTCATCATCATATTACTTTGCGTGATCATATAGAGCTGACATAGTATTTGTGGCAAAGCCACCGTTCATCATATTTTTGATACATGTCACGCTAGATCATTGCACATCCTGGTACACTGCCAGAGGCATTCGTATTGAGTCATACTGTTTCATAGTTCTTCATATAGAGTTTTCAGATTGAGTTGTAAGTAAACAAAAGAGTGATGCTCATCATTAGAGCATTGTCCCAGTGAGGAAATAAAAATGGGAGAGGCCAAGTGAGCCCACCATAATAAAAAATGAGAGAAAAAGAGAGAAGGGACTTTGCTACTGTCCTTTACCACACTTGTGCCTCAAAGTGGCACCTTGTTCTTCATATAGAGAGTCTCATGTTATGTCATTTTCATATGCTAGTGGGAATTATTTTCATTATTAAAAACTTGGCTTGTATATTTCGATGACGGGCTTCCTCAAATGCCCGAGGTCTTCATGAGCAAGCATGTTGGATGCACACCCCAATTAGCTTCAGTTGAGCTTTCATACACTTATAGCTCTAGTGCATCATTTGCATGGCAATCCCTACTCCTCGCGTTGATTATCTATTGATGGGCATCTCCATAGCCCGTTGATACGCCTAGTCGTTGCGAGACTTTCTTCTCCACTTTTACCCCTTTGATATCTACCACCATATTCTATTCCACCTTTATGCTATGTACATGGTTCACGCTCATGTATTGCATGAAGAATAAAAAGTTGATGCACATTGAAAAAGTACGATCCAATTGCCTGACATGGACACCGTGGTGCTTGACATTTGTATTAATGTGGTGAAGATGGAGACATGCCTTACTAATATGATAAAATGAGTGGGGGTAAACATTCTTTTAGGATCGTATACTTTGAAAGATTGATGATTATGTTGCTTCCGCCTATAAATATTACTATGTTGATGTTTGTTAATTCATCGTTTCTCAATGAGCATACATGCAAAAGATTACATATTGGGTAGCATGTCATATCAAAAATTCTATTTTTATCATTTACCTACTCAAGGACGAACAGGAATTAAGCATGGGGATGCTGATACGTCTCCAACGTATCTATAATTTTTTATTGTTCCATGCTGACATATTATCATTCTAGGATACTTTTTTGCATATTTATTTACCAATTTATATTATTTTTGAGCACTAACCTATTGACCCAGTGCCAGTTGTTGTTTCCTACGTGTTTTTGTCTTTTCGGGTTTAAAGTACCAAACGAAGTCCAATTGCCCCGAAACTTTTTTATGATTTTTTGTGGACCAAAAGAAGACCTGGAAGCGTCGGGAGAAGACCGGAGGCCGCGCGAGGGAGGCACAAGCCAATAGGGCAGGCCTAGGGGGACCGACACGCCCTGATGGCTTGTCCCTCCCTGATGGACCTCCTGATGTCTACTACGCAACTTTATTCTTGTAGACTTTGTTGGGCCTCCAACCGCAGAGTTTTGTAGGACAGTAGCAATTTTCCCTCAAGTGAATGACCTAAGGTTTATCAATTCGTGGGAGGTGTAGGATGAAGATGGTCTCTCTCAAACAACCCTGCAACCAAATAATAAAAAGTCTCTTGTGTCCCCAATACACCAAATACAATGGTAAATTGTATAGGTGCACTAGTTCGGCGAAGAGATGGTGATACAAGTGTAGTAATGATAGTGGATATTGATTTTTGTAATAGTAACAATAAAAAATAGCAAGGTAGCAAGTAACAAAAGTGAGCACAAACGGTATTGCAATGCTTGAAAACAAGGCCTAGGGTCTGTACTTTCACTAGTGCAATCTCTCAACAATGCTAATATAATTGGATCACATAACCATCACTCAACGTGCAACGAAGAATAACTCCATAGTTCTTATCTAGCGGAGAACATAAGAAGAAACTGTTTGTAGGGTATGAAACCACCTTAAAGTTATCCTTTCCGATCGATCTATCCAAGAGTTCGTACTAAAATAACATCAAGTTATCCCTTCCGATCAATCTATCTAGAGTTCGTACTAAAATAACACCATATGATACGCATCAACCAACTCTAATGTCACCTTGATACTCCAATGTCACCACAAGTATCCATGAGTTAATTATACGATACGCATCAAACAATTTCAGATGCATAATACTCAATCCAACACAAAGAACCTCAAAGAGTGCCCCAAGATTTCTATCGGAGAACGTAGGACAAGAACGTGCATCAACCCCTATGCATAGATTACCCCAATGTCACCTCGGGAATCCACAAGTTTAGTACCAAAACATACATCAAGTGAATCAATAGAACACCCCGTTGTCACCACGGGTATCCATATGCAAGACATATATGAAGTGTTCTCAAATCCAATGTTCAATCCAACATAACGATATCTCAAAGGGAAAGATTCAATTCATCACAACATGATAGTAAGGGAATAACATCATATGATTCGACTATATTAACAAAGCCCGTGATACATCAAGATCGTGACATCTCAAGAACACGAGAGAGAGAGAGATTGAACACATGGCTATTGGTACATACCCTCAGCCCCGAGGGTGGACTACTTCCTCCTCGTCATGTCCTCCGCCGGGATGATGAAGTTGGCCACCGAAGACGATCTACCCTCTCCGGCAAGGTACTGGAACGCCTCCAGATTAGCTTTTCGTTGATACAGAGAGTTATGGGGGCGGAACTTCCCATCTAGGGTTATTTCTAGGGGTTTCTGTATTTATTGGATTTTTGAGCGTCGGTTTCACGCGAAGATGGGCCACGAGGTGAGTACGATACACCAGGGCGCGACGGGGGTTGGGGGCTGGCGCGCCCTGGTGGGTTGTGCCCACCTCGTGGATCTTCTGGCCCTCCCACTAAGCGTCTAGTACCTCTTTTGTTCCAAAAAAATCGTCAAAAAGTTTCGGGCGATTCAAAGAAATTTCATTTTCTGCACAGAAGTAACACCACGGTAGTTCTGCTGAAAACATCGACAGTCCGGGTTAGTTCTAAATAAATCATATAAAGTGCATCAAAACCATATAAAAGTATTGTAAATATAGGTGAATATGGCATGAATACTTCATAAATTAATGATACGTTGGAGACGTATCACCTCCTGACCCCGTTCTCTGGCCTATAAATTCACATATATTCCAAAAACCCTAGAGGGCATCCCGAAATACTTTTTCCGCCGCCGCAAGTCTCTGTTCCGCCGCGATCCCATCTGGAGTCCTATTCCGGCACCCTACCGGAGGGGGCATCGATCACGGAGGGCTTCTTCATCAACCTTGTTGCCCTCATGATGATGTGTGAGTAGTTCACCACAGACCTACGGGGCCGTAGTTAGTACCTAGATGGCTCTCTCTCTCTCTTTTGATCTTCAATACAATGATCATCACATCTTCGCTTTGATTTATCCGATGTAATTCTTTTGTACGGTGCGTTTGTTGGGATCCGATGAATTGTGGGTTTATGTTCAGATTATTCATGAAAAGGTATTGAATACTTGTTGGTATTTTATTTGCATGATTCTTATAGCTTCGTAATCCTCTCCGATTTCTTGAAATAGTTTCGCCAACTAGATTGATACTTCTTAAGTGAGAGGGGTGCGTTGTAGTGGGTTCCTTGTACAACTTCAACTAATTTTCTCAAGTTTGAACATAATTAATGGATATTCACAATCATAGAAGATGTCCAAGATAATATATTTGTATGTGAAAGTTCTCTTTCTTATACTAATTATTCACGAATTACTTGTATGACCAATATAGTGATTTTAAAACTTCAATAGATTTTACTTTCTAAACCCAATGTGAAGCTACTACTAGGCATGATATGAACATATAATTTCAACTTCATGGTGTTCAATTCCTTCAACAATTTACTCATAGGATATAAGTGAAGCACAAGAGTAAATGACAAGCTACTCCAAAAGATATAAGTGAAGATCAATGAGTATTCAAACAATTAAGTAGCTATGTGAGGACTCTCTCTCCCAATAAATATTTTCAAATCTGAGTAGTTTATTCAAACAGCAAACTAAATAAAAATTCATTCCAAGAATATCACATATCATGTGGGCAAATAAAAAATTAGGCTCAACATAGGCTAACCGATATTTGACGAAGAGAGGTGGGATGCGTAGCATCCCCAAGATAGAACTTTCCACGTTTCAGTAAAATATGAAAATTCAAACACTACAGAAAAAGTTTCTGTTTTTACACAGCACACCTCAAACATGCAATGCAAGCATCCTAAGGCAATTCTTGGAACTTTTTATTGAAAAACAAGATTATAAATAACACCTAACAGAAAATAACAAAATATAATGAAGGTCTAAGCAAAGCACATATTATGTGATGAATAAACATATAGCTCTAAGTAAGATATACCGATAATGTTAAAGACGAAAGAGGGGATGCCTTCCGGGGCATCCCCAAGCTTAGGCACTTGAGACGTCCTTGAATATTACCTTGGGGGTGCCTTATGCATCCCCAAGCTTAGGTTCTTGTCACTCCTTATTCTCCTCATATCGGTGTTTCACCCAAAACTTGAAAGCTTCAATCACACAAAACTTAACGGAACTTCCTGAGATGGGTTAGTATAATAAAGATAGATCATTCACTTAGGTACTGTCAAGACAAGAATCATAATTTTTCCCACATGATATCTACTGTATTCTACCATTCCCATAATTTATACCACTAAATATAAGCTATGGAAACACTAAAGCAAGCAAACTATGCATGCAAAACAGAATCTGTCAGAAACAGAACAGTCCGTGAAGATCTGTAGTATAGCCATACTTCCCTGTATCTACAAATTCTGAAAAATTAGGACAACCTGAATAATTTGTATATGAATACTGTGTAAAAATTTCAGATCATTATCATGCTCCAGAAATAAATTAAAATTCCTGTACTGGAATCAAAAGTTTCTGTTTTGGTTCAGCATCAATTCTACTCATCTTGTGAGTCATTCCAAAGGCATTACTTGGCACTTTATTGAAATAAAAGACACAAAACATGATTAATACAGTAGCTTAATCATGTGAACACACAAAAACAGAAAGTAAAAGTGTTGGGTTATCTCCCAACAAGCACTTTTCTTTAAAGCCTTTTAGCTAGGCATGATGATTTCAATGATACTCACATAGGAATAGTAATTGAAACATGCACGAGAGCATCATGAATTTCATGGCAAGCACATTTAAGTCTAACCCAATTACTATGCATAGGGATTATGTGAGCGAACAATTTATGGGAGCAAGAATCAACTAGCATAGGAAGGCAAAACAAGCATAACTTCAAAGCTTTGAACACATAGAGAGGAAACTTGCTTTTATTGCAATTCCTACAAGCATATGTTCCCCCTCATAATAAATTTCAGTAGAATCATGAAGTAATTTCACAATATAACTATCACATAAAGCATTCTTTTCATGATCTACAAGCATAGAAAATTTATTACTCTCCACATAAGCATATTTCTTCTCATTCATCGTAGTGGGAGCAAACTCAACAAAATAACTATCATGAGATACATGATTGGCATAATCCAAATGAAAATTAAAATCATGATGACAAGTTTCATGGTCACTATCACTCTTTATAGCATACATGTCATCATCATAATCATCATAGATAGGAGGCATGCCATAATCATAATAAATTTGCCCATCAAAACTTGGGGGGCAAAAAATATCATCTTCATCAAACAAAGCATCCCCAAGGTTGTGGCTTTGCATATCATTAGCATCATGGATATTCAGAGAATTCATAATAGCAACATTACAATCATGCTCATCATTCAAGGAATTCTCATTAAGTATTTTCATAATTTCTTCCTCTACCAATTGAGCACAATTTTCTTTTCCATCATTTTCAAGAAAGACATGATAAAGACGAATAATATGAGGCCACCACAATTCCATTTTTTAGTTTTATTTTATAAACCAAACTAGTGATAAAACAAGAAACTAAAAGTTTCAATTGCAAGATCTAAAGATATACCTTCAAGCACTCACCTCCCGGGCAACGGCGCCAGAAAAGAGCCTGATGTCTACTACGCAACTTTATTCTTGTAGACTTTGTTGGGCCTCCAAGCGCAGAGTTTTGTAGGACAGTAGCAATTTTCCCTCAAGTGGATGACCTAAGGTTTATCAATCTGTGGGAGGTGTAGGATGAATATGGTCTCTCTCAAACAACCTTGCAACCAAATAATAAAAAGTCTCTTGTGTCCCCAACACACCAAATACAATGGTAAATTGTATAGGTGCACTAGTTCGGCGAAGAGATGGTGATACAAGTGTAGTAATGATAGTAGATATTTATTTTTGTAATAGTAACAATAAAAAACAGCAAGGTAGCATGTAACAAAAGTGAGCACAAATGGTATTGCAATGCTTGAAAACAAGGCCTAGGGTCCGTACTTTCACTAGTGCAATCTCTCAACAATGGTAATATAATTGGATCACATAACCATCCCTCAACGAGCAACGAAGAATCACTCCATAGTTCTTATCTAGCGGAGAACATAAGAAGAAATTGTTTGTAGGGTACGAAACCACCTTAAAGTTATCCTTTCCGATCGATCTATCCAAGAGTTCGTACTTAAATAACACCAAGTTATCCTTTCCGATCAATCTATCTAGAGTTCGTACTAAAATAACACCATATGATACGCATCAACCAACTCTAATGTCACCTAGATACTCCAATGTCACCACAAGTATCCATGAGTTAATTATACGATACGCATCAAACAATTTCAGATTCATAATACTCAATCCAACACAAAGAACCTCAAAGAGTGCCCCAAGATTTCTATCGAAGAACGTAGGACAAGAACGTGCATCAACCCCTATGCATAGATTACCCCAATGTCACTAGTCGAATCCGCAAGTTGAGTACCAAAACATACATCAAGTGAGTCAATAGAACACCCATTATCACCACGGGTATCCATATGCAAGACATATATCAAGTGTTCTCAAATCCAATGTTCGATCCAACATAACGATATCTCAAAGGGAAAGATTCAATTCATCACAACATGATAGTAAGGGAATAACATCATATGATCCGGCTATATTAACAAAGCCCGTGATACATCAAGATCGTGACATCTCAAGAACACAAGAGAGAGAGATTGAACACATAGCTACTGGTACATACCCTCAGCCCCGAGGGTGGACTACTCCCTCCTCGTCATGGCCTCCGCCGGGATGATGAAGATGGCCACCAGAGATGATCTACCCTCTCCGGCAGGGTACTGGAACGCCTCCAGATTGGTTTTTCGTCGATACAGAGAGTTGTGGCGGCGGAACTTCCCGTCTAGGTTTATTCCTGGGGGTTTCTACATTTATTGGATTTTTGAGCGTCGGTTTCACGCGAAGATGGGCCACGAGGTGAGGACGATACACCAGGACGCGTCGAGGGGGCCTGGCGCGCCCTGGTGGGTTGTGCCCACCTCGTGGCTCTTCTGGCCATCCCACGAAGCGTGTAGTACCTCTTTTGTTCCAAAAAAATCGTCAAAAAGTTTGGGGCGATTCCGAGAACTTTCATTTTCTGCACAAAAACAACACCACGGTAGTTATGCTGAAAACAGCGTCAGTCCGGGTTAGTTCTAAATAAATCATATAAAGTGCATCAAAACCATATAAAAGTATTGTAAAGATAGGTGAATATGGCATGAATACTTCATAAATTATCGATACGTTGAAGACGTATCACCTCCTGACCCCGTTCTCTGGCCTATAAATTCACATATATTCCAAAAATCCTAGAGGGCATTGATGTCTACTATGCAACCTTCTTCTTGTAGACTCGTGTTGGGCCTCCAAGCGTAGAGTTTTGTAGGACAGTAGCAAATTTCCCTCAAGTGGATGACCTAAGGTTTATCAATCCGTGGGAGGCGTAGGATGAAGATGGTCTCTCTGAAACAACCCTGCAACCAAATAACAAAGAGTCTCTTGTGTCCCCAACACACCCAATACAATGGTAAATTGTATAGGTGCACTAGTTCGGCGAAGAGATGGTGATACAAGTGTAATATGGATAGTAGATATAGGTTTTTGTAATCTGAAAATATAAAAACAGCAAGGTAACTAATGATAAAAGTGAGCACAAACGGTATTGCAATGCTTAGAAACAGTGCGACAAAGAGTTCACTCCAAAGTCACAAATAGCGGAGAACAAACGAATAAATTATTATAGGGTACGAAACACACAAAAACAGAAAGTAAAAGTGTTGGGTTGTCTCCCAACAAGCGCTTTTCTTTAATGCCTTTTAGCTAGGCATGATGATTTCAATGATGCTCATATAAGAATAGTAGTTGAAACATGCAAAAGAGCATCATGAATCTCATGGAAAGCAAATTTAAGTCTAACCCACTTCCTATGCATAGGGACTTTGTGAGCAAACAATTTATGGGAGCAAGAATCAACTAGCATAGGAAGGCAAAACAAGCATAACTTCAAAACTTTGAACACATAGAGAGGAAACTTGATATTATTGCAATTCCTGCAAGCATATGTTCCTCCCTCATAATAATTTTTAGTAGCATCATGAAGGAATTTCACAACATAACCATCACATAAAGCATTATCTTCATGATCCACAAGCATAGAAAATTTGTCACTCTCAACATAAACAATTTTCTTCTCATGACTAATAGTGGGATTATCATAAAAGAATTGAATACTACAAATTGGTTCCACATTAAAAGAGTAATATTCAGTAAAAGGATATTCATAATTATGACAAGTATCATAATAGTAATCATCACTCTTTTTCATCGCATAAGTATCATCACAATAATCATCATAAGTAGGAGGCATGCAATCATTATTACAAATTTGATCATCAAAACTTAGGGGACAAAAAATAACATCTTCATCAAACATATCATCCCCAAGCTTGTGGCTTTGCATATCATTAGCATCATGGATATTCAGAAAATTCATGCTAACAATATTTCTATCATGCTCATCATTCAAGGAACTCTCACTGCGTATTTTAATAATTTCTTCCTCTACCAATTGAGCACAATTTTCCAAACCATCATTTTCACGAAAGACATGATAAAGACGAATAATATGAGGCCACCTCAATTCCATTTTTTTGTAGTTTTCTTTTATAAAAACCAAACTAGTGAAAACAAGAAACTCAAAGATTTAATTGCAAGATCTAAAGATATACCTTCAAGCACTCACCTCCCCGGCAACGGCGCCAGAAAAGAGCTTGATGTCTACTACACAACCTTCTTCTTGTAGACTCGTGTTGGGCCTCCAAGCGCAGAGTTTTGTAGGACAGTAGCAAGTTTCCCTCAAGTGGATGACCTAAGGTTTATCAATCTGTGGGAGGCGTAGGATGAAGATGGTCTCTCTGAAACAACCCTGCAACCAAATAACAAAGAGTCTCTTGTGTCCCCAACACACCCAATACAATGGTAAATTGTATAGGTGCACTAGTTCGGCGAAGAGATGGTGATACAAGTGTAATATGGATAGTAGATATAGGTTTTTGTAATCTGAAAATATAAAAACAGCAAGGTAACTAATGATAAAAGTGAGCACAAACGGTATTGCAATGCTTAGAAACAAGGCCTAGGGTTCATACTTTCACTAGTGCAAGTTCTCTCAACAATACTGACATAGTTGAATCATATGTAAATCCCTCACGTGCGACAAAGAGTTCACTCCAAAGTCACAAATAGCGGAGAACAAACGAAGAAATTATTGTAGGGTACGAAACCACCTCAAAGTTATCTTTTCCGATCAATCGTATGAGCTATCCCTATAAGTGTCACGAACAGCCCTAGAGTTCGTACTAAAATAACACCTTAAGATACACATCAACCAAAACCCTAATGTCACCTAGATACTCCAATGTCACCACGAGTACCCATGGGCTTGATTATACGATATGCATCACACAATTTCAGATTCATCATGTTCAATCCAACACAAAGAACTTCAAAGAGTGCCCCAAAGTTTCTGCCGGAGAGTCGAGAAGAAAACGTGTGCCAACCCCTATGCATAGATTCCCAAGGTCACGGAACCCGCAAGTTGATCACCAAAACATACATCAAGTGGATCAATAGAACATCCCATTGTCACCACGGATATCCCATCGCAAGACATACATCAAGTGTTCTCAAATCCTTAGAAGACTCAATCCGAGAAGAAAACTTCAAAGGGAAAACTCAATTCATCACAAGAAGATAGAGAGGGGAAAACTCCATATGATTCATCTATATTAATAAAGCTCGCGGTACATCAAGATCGTGCCATCTCAAGAACACGAGAGAGAGAGAGATCAAACACATAGCTACTGGTACATACCCTCAGCCCCGAGGGTGAACTACTCCCTCCTCGTCATGGAGACCGCCGGGATGATGAAGATGGCCTCCGGTGATGGTTTCCCCCTCCGGCAGGGTGCCGGAGCGGGCTCCCGATTGGTTTTTCGTGGCTACAGAGGCTTGCGGCGGCGGAACTCTCGATCTAGGTTTCTTTCTGGGGGTTTTGGTATTTATTGGAATTTTTGGTGTCGGTCTCACGTCAAGGGGACTCCCGAGGGACCCACAAGCCAGGGGGCGCGCCCTAGGGGGGGGGCCCTAGGCTTGTGGCTGCCTCGGGACTCCTCTCCGGTATCTTTTTGCTCCAGTATTTTTTATATTTTCCAAAAATATTCTCCGTAAATTTTCAGCCCATTCCGAGAACTTTTATTTCTGCACAAAAAACGACACCATGGTAGTTCTGCTGAAAACAGCGTCAGTCCGGGTTAGTTCTAAAAAAATCATACCAAAATCATATAAAATTATTATAAACATGGTGTCGGTGTCAAAACCGGCGGATCTCGGGTAGGGGGTCCCGAGCTGTGAGACTAGGATCGATGGTAACAAAGGGACGAAGGAGACGATGTTTACCCAGGTTTGGGCCCTCCTACGGAGGTAAAACCCTACGTCCTGCTTGATTATATTGATGATATGAAGGTTACAGAGTTGATCTACCTCGAGATCGACTAGTTAAAACCCTAGATGAGTTTCTGTCCCGTATGATCTAAAACCCTCTGGCTTATATAGACACCAGGGGTCATTAGGGTTACATATGGTCGGTTGCCCACCGGAGGGAAAAAACATGCCTAAACTACCATCTTCAACTTGACGGACACACCATGGCTCCTGAGGTCTCCTCCTTGGTGACAAGGCCTTCGATTAATCTCATCCCAGCGAGCGGCCCATTAGCCCGACCTATGAGAAATAGGTCGGCAGTCCGAGGACCCCTTAATCCCGGACTCCCTCAGTAGCCCCCGGACTAGCCTCCAATGCCAAGGTATATCCGGAAAATATTACGTGTTGAAGTCTTCGGCTTGCGAGGCGAGTCCCTCAACTTCTTCAGGCTTGGCAACCATCCCGTCATCGGAGAGTCCTCGATTGCTGAGAACTTGTGGGACCCAATATAATAACCTTCAGCGCTTCTCGATCCTTGTGCGCCGAGGGGAGACGAGCGGCCTGGCAGCTTTTTACAAGACTACCCCTCCCGCAAGGGAGGCACCACTTATTTAAACAAGTTAAATTGCGGTCTGGATCACAGCTTCCTCTTCTTCCCTGTTTAGAGAAAAACTACAAGCGAGAGACCATCACAAAATCATGGCGAGCGCCCCCAGCTCTTCCTCGTGCCCTTACGGCTCCCGTCCTGGGGATTGGATGAGTTGCTCTGTATCCCTCCTCCGGTTGCATGACCTCGAGACCCAAGGGTATCTTCCTTCCTTAGTTCTGGCGGCAACTCGCGCCGGCTTGACTTCCTTTGACGGCGAACCTTTCGCGGAGAATTTCCCCAATCCTAACCAGGGCGAGCGGGTATGCTTTGTGCCCTTCCTCTTACGGGGCCTAGGGTTCGCCATTCATCCTTTCCTCAGGAGGTTACTGGAGTTCTATGGGATCCAGCTCCATCATCTTACCCCCGGATCCATTCTGCACATTTCGGGCTTTGTCGCTCTTTGCGAAATGTTCTTGGGCTGCGAGGCGCACTTCGAATTATGGAGGAAGTACTTCTGCCTCGTCCCCCGAACTTAGGGCGAGACAATTCGGGAAATCGAAGGAGCCGAAGTATGTCGCATAGCGGGAACAGGATACCCAGCGGGGACACCGAAGAAGGAATCCAAAGAGTGGTCTTCGGAGTGGTTCTACATCGAGGACGTTCCCCTATTCGATCCAGCTCGGAGGGGCTTTCCCGAATACTCCAATGCTGCTCTGAAGAAAAAGTATAATTGGCGACCGAGGAGTTCGTCCCAAGAGGACAGTGCCGAAGTTCGATGTTTGGCCGCCCACGTAAGGATACTGGCTCATCACAAGCTGACAATGATTGACGTGATGGCCGCCGCCATCTCCCGATGCGTCCAACCTCTTCAACAAAGGATACATCCTTTGTGGCAATACAACGGAACGAGTGACACCACTCGCTCCCGACGGCTGGGCCCTGCCAATCAGGTGGCCTTGGCAGCCGCACTTGCCGACTTGTACAAAGGAGAAAAAGAAGATTTTGTTCAGTTGTAGGTTAACGAGGGCTACTCGAGTTACAACCCTATTGAATGGGTAAGCCCTTCGACTCTGCGTCTTGAGTTCAGGCATTTATTCGCCCTTTTTGACTAACACTTTTAATGTGCGCAAACAGGAATGGCGGAGCTTTGCCGAGACAATCAATTGTCCAGCCCCCCAACCAGAGAACTACTCCCGCGACGATGATCCACGATTTCATGACGATCCGGAGCTGTCACTGGCATATGAAGACTGGGTCTTTTACCAGGAGAGCCTCAATCGATCCAAGGTGTCCATCATAGCTGATCACCCCGGATCACTCCCCTCCTCCACTGCGGGCAAGAAGAAAAATTCTACCCGCAAAAGGCAGGCGTCCTCCGTCGACCCAAACATACCGGCTCCCACTCCCAAGTGCCGCCGGTCCTCGCGACGAACGTCGGCTACAGCATCAATGCCCGAGCCGAGCGCCAACAGGAGTCCCTCATGTGAGCCGGTCGTGGAGACGGCTGTCGGTGTCAAAACCGGCAGATCTCGGGTAGGGGGTCCCGAACTGTGAGACTTGGATCGATGGTAACAAGAGACGAAGGGGACAAGGTTTTACCCAGGGTCGGGCCCTCCTATGGAGGTAATACCCTACGTCCTGCTTGATTATATTGATTATATGGGGATTACAGAGTTGATCTACCTCGAGATCAAATAACTAAACCCTAGATGAGTTCTGTTCGTCTACAACCTAAAACCCTCCGGCTTATATAGACGCTGGGGGTCCCTAGGGTTTACACATGGTCAGTTACACGTCGAAGGGATAAACATGCCTATTTACTACTCCAAACATGGAGGAGAAGCCACAATTCTCGAAGCTTCCTCCTTGGAGACGAGGTCTTCAATCCTTCCAGTATTCGGCAAGTGGCCCATATAGTCCGGCCCATAAGCAATAGGCCGACCTCCCGAGGACCCCTTAAACCAGGACTCCCTCAGTAGCCCCCGAACTAGCCTCCAACGCCATGGGTCCAAGCTCCAGCTGCTTCAAATGATTAGAGTCTTCGGCTTGCGAGGCGAGTTCCTTTCTCCGAACAATGATCGGCCGAGTTAGTTCGGCCTCCGTCGACGTGTAATTTCTTTGATCATAGACCGTCCGAACACCATGAGTAACCAGCCCCGAAGGCCAAACGTCAGGGAGTAAGTAATGATTTCTAAAAACCTTTCAGAAGAAAGGTCACGGCCCACCACGACCACTGAACCAATCGTAAAGACTCGATTCGTGGTTCGAGGCCGTTTTCACCAGCACGATCCATCAACGCACAGATCGTGCCCCGTTTTACACGGGATATGTTTAATCATGCGCATATAACGGTACGCACGCCTTGGGAAGCGTAGAGATTCACGGCGCCGTGAAGGGAGGCTAACCGGCAGCAAGCTTCAATAAAAAGGGGAAGAAAACCCCAAGGCTTATCCGCACCCCCATTGGCATCCCTGCTTCCCCAATCTTCCGAGCTTACCGAGCCCAGATCTAGGTCTTCCATTCTTCCTCCTCCGAGCTTAGCCATGGCCAGCTCTAGCTCCAACGGCAAGTGGAAGGCATCCACGGTCACAGACCAGGACATCCGGGATCTCAAGGACGCCGGCTACCTCCCCGCCAATGTCTTCCACCGCGCCGCAGAGGAGGGCCAGGTGATTCCCACCCGCAAACCAGGCGAGAGGGTGGTCTTTGGCCCTCACTTCATCCGGGGACTGAGCTTCCCGCTCCACCCCTTCGTGAGGGGCCTCATGTTCTTCTACGGCCTCGACTTCCACGACCTCTCGCCGAACTCTTTTATGCATATATCGGCCTTCATCATCGTCTGCGAGGCGTTCCTGCAAGTCGAGCCACACTTCGGACTGTGGCTCAAGATCTTTAACATCAAGCCGAAGTGTGTCGCCGGCGCACATGCGGATTGCGGCGGGGCAGTCATCGGCAAGCTTCCGCACGCAGTGTGGCCATCCGGTACCTTCATCGACACCATCAAGACCTGGCAAAAAGAGTGGTTTTACATCACCGAGCCAAGGGAGGAGGGCGGAACTGTTCCTGCCGAATTCAGATCAGGCCCTCCGACCAGATTGACCTCATGGGTCCGAAAGGGCCTTGACTGGGGGTCGGACACAGAGGTGGAGGACCTGTAGAGGGGCATCGCCTCCTTAATCAGGGAGGGAGTCGGCCTGACCAATGTGGTCCAGGTTATGCTTCGGCGGCGCATCCTCCCCTGCGAGCGCCGGAGTTCTCCTATGTGGGATTACCGGACTGACGACGATCCTACAGTTCGTCGACTCTTCCGCACCACGCGGGAGAAGCTATGGAAGGCGCTGTTCAAGGCGCAGGAGAACTGGCCGGGCAAGAAGGAGGACAAGGGCTTGAGCGCCATCAAGTCCCCACCCGAGGTATAGCATAGTTTCATTTCACCGGTTCTATCTTCCTAAAGATAGTCTAAGCATTTTCCGATCACCTTTCACAGGAATGGTTGAGCAAAGCCACGGGCATCAAGTGTCCGGCTCCACAGCCCGAATACCCCAAGTCTCCGCTACTGTTGGAGATGCTCGTCGTGGCGCCTTACAAGGCACCAGAGAAGAAGGAGAAGAAGAAGCCAGGCCGAACAGGCCTGCGCAACAGGGACCAGCCAGAAGCTGTGTCCGAAGAGACCCACGCCTCCTCGAATCAAGAGGAGGAGCATGAGGGTGAGGAGGGAGGCGATTCTCCCCTTGCCGGAAAAAGGGTGGCGTCATCGGACGCTCCGGAGGACGTAGATCCTCCTGCCCTGAAGAAGATGCGCCGGACACAGGTAGCCCTGTCCGGTGATAGTACGGACTCGGATACTGAGTCCGAAGATTTCAAGAGGGTTCCGTGAAGGAACCTCAGGGTTAAGCCCCCACCTCGAAGGTAAGGATCCGAAGACCTCGCGAGCTATTAGCGCTAAGTTTTTTAATTTTACTGACGTGTGAGTGCCTTCTGGCTTGCAGCACACCGCGCGTTCTCCCCACCAATCAAGTTTCGGACGGGGAGACCCCGCCCGCCGAGCTAGCGGAGAGCGGAACCGCGTCGCACCCCACTCCTCTGGGCACCACGAAGGACACCGCGGAGGTGTCATCCCAGCAGGCTCCTTTGGAGCCGGACACTGGAGGCGGGGGCGACGACGTCATGGTCGAGGCTAACACCTCGGCCGCCGAAGACCCGGGAGAGAAGCCCTTCCCGGATACTGAGGAGACCGGACAAGGAGATGTCCAGTCACCTCCAAGGTTGTCTCCGGAGCGCACCACGCCTCCGGAGGCACATGTTCAATCCCCGGTCGAAGATCGGGTCAACCGATCACCACCGGCACCACCGACCACTTGGTGGCCGGCTATGGGGGAGGCTCTGTCAAGCACCCCCATCTCCGAAGAGCACCGCACCCTTATGGGTACGGTAGTGCAGAGCATTCAGTCCGTGGATACCGGACTGAAGGAGGCCTTCAACGGTCTCCTGACAGGCTTTCAGGTGAGTCATGTAATGCTCTACTTTGTGAAATATTGATTTATGTAAGTTATGATTATATGCATGGCAGCCCCCGAGCCCTAGGTGAGTTTGGAAAAACTTACCTAGGGGTCAAATCATAGATCCTTATCCGAACTATGTATAGGACAATATATGTTCGGATCGTTCTGTCAGCCCTTAAGAGGACCGTACACAGGATCATTTTAGTGACAGTTCGGAGGTTGTAAACTCCTGTAACGTTATATGATGTTGTTTGTTACAGGTTTCGTCGACGGCGGCGGCCAATAACGCTGCCGAGCTAGAAGAGCTAAATCGGAAGCTAAAGAGCTCCAAAGACGAGCTTGACGCTCTAAACTAGAGATTCGACGAGGCGCAAGGTAAGTCGAATTAGAGTAAAAAACTCTTCGTTACCGTACTGTCAATGCAGTGTTGTTTGATATGCTTAATGCTTGCGCAGCCTCGACGAAGGAGTTTGAGAAGCTCAAGGCCGAGCTTGAAAAGGCCAAGCAGGAGGCTGCGGTGGAGAAGGCGGCTGCCAAAGAAGCAGCTACCGCGCTATCCGCCCTAAGAGCCACCAGCGACAAGCACGAGGCTCGGGTGGAGGAAATCCAGCAGGAGCTCAAAGATGCTAGGCGGAAGTGTGAGGGCCTGGAGCGGAAGGGCAAGGAGCAGGCCGCCGAACTATCCACCCTGAAAACCAATCTCCAAAAGGAGCGGGTGGATAGGCGGTCATTTGAAGAGAAGCTCAGCCAAGCCAAAGCTATCATGGATGGTAAGCCGTATTCATTGCAGTGTATCTTCGGGGACAGCAAGTTCGAGTTGCTTACCCAAGTATGGCATTCCTCAGGCGCCTGCTCAGACCTCCAGAAGAGCTTAGCGGACGCGAAGCAGTTCTATGCTTCGCGGGGAGAAGGAGATGAAGCTCGGCTATTCTGGGCGCAATTCGAAGCCCCCGAGCGTTCTCCTCTCCTTGTGGAGCAGCTGAAGCAGCTGATGGAGCTACACCGGATGGCGGAACCGGCCATGAAGGATCTCTGTATCCGGCTATGGCCCAACGGGCCATTGCCGGGCAGTTACTTTGGCCTGGTGCAGAAGCTCGGTGATGCCACTCCTCGGGTCGACGCACTGAGGCGGTCTTCCTGCATCGAAGGATCCAGGATGACCTTCGTGAAGGCCAAGGTGCACTGGCCGGGGCTGGACCCGATGAAGGTAGCCACTGCCCCTCCGCCTCCTGGAAAGGGTCATAGGCACCCCGAGCTGTACTTCTCCGGAGTTATGGAGGGTGCTCGGGCCATAGAATCACAGTGTACGAGAGAGAACGAGTATGAATAGATTGCTGTACTATGTCCGAAGACTTTTCAGCGTGTATATATTTAAAATGCATGGTTTTATCATGTCGTGTATGTTTTGCATCCTTTATAACTCCTATGTGGCCGTTAAACCTGAAAGCTGCGAGTCGTCGGCTTCAGCCCCCGTGTAGATACTACGTGAGGTGTCTCTTCCAATCGCACTATGACCCTTAGCCGAGCTATCGGTACCAGAAGGCGGAAGTGTGAGGCCGACAAGGCAATCAGACCATAATGCTTTATTGCTTTCACTTAGCCGTAGGGGCGCGAGAAAGGAGTGCGGGGGCTGGTGACTAGCCCCCAGGCGTTTGTGATGTTCGGATAAACCGCGGCCAAAGCCTATATCACCTGGTTTGTACTAACACCAAACCCATCGTATGACACAGAATAACCTCTGACAAGATTTAGCTTAAGCTCGGATTCGCAGACCGGTTCTCGCATACCATGACAGTCAATTTTCGGCTTTCTCCGCTGAGGCGCTTAACCAGACTAGCCGGAAGCGCAATCGCAGCGGTGCTCCCTTTGGCCTTTTAGCCGAACTAGCGGAACATAAAGGGGCAAGCACAGGAGCCGAAAGCGAAGATCTGTCCAGGGACAAAAGTGTCCATATTGCGGACCTCTTCATTGATGACTAGGCGAGCCATCGATTCCTTCTGGCAATCACAGCGGAACTCTCAATGAAAGCACCAATGTCGGTGTCAAAACCGGCAGATCTCGGGTAGGGGGTCCCGAACTGTGAGACTTGGATCGATGGTAACAAGAGACGAAGGGGACAAGGTTTTACCCAGGTTCGGGCCCTCCTATGGAGGTAATACCCTACGTCCTGCTTGATTATATTGATTGTATGGGGATTACAGAGTTGATCTACCTCGAGATCAAATAACTAAACCCTGGATGAGTTCTGTTCGTCTACAACCTAAAACCCTCCGGCTTATATAGACACTGGGGGTCCCTAGGGTTTACACATGGTCGGTTACATGTCAAAGGGATAAACATGCCTATTTACTACTCCAAACGTGGAGGACAAGCCACAATTCTCGAAGCTTCCTCCTTGGAGACGAGGTCTTCAATCCTTCCAGTATTCGGCAAGTGGCCCATATAGTCCGGCCCATAAGCAATAGGCCGACCTCCCGAGGACCCCTTAAACCAGGACTCCCTCAACGGCGCCGAACACTCGATCAACCAAAAGGTACTTTGTTCAGTCGCTTAATCTATTATTGTTATGATCGGTAGGATCTTAGAGAAAATCATATGTCGAATTACTCGACTTACTCAGGAAGCGAGTACAACCCTCCTCTGCCGAAGACATTGCCGGGACGCCCGACAACACGCATGAATCAAGATCTTCTGCTTACACCGAACCCGCCGCGGAGGCGCCCATGGTCAATCCGACCCCCAAAGACTCTGGGGACGAGGTATCAGTCACTAAATCCGAAGCAGGGAGCGCGATGAAACATCGGCGGCGGCGAGGAATCCTGCGCGCCCCGGGGTTTTTCGAACAGGAGTTCAATGCTCTATGCTCGGCGGACGCACACCTTGGAGCTGCCCGAGCCGGGTTCGGCGAGGCTGTGAAACTGATATCGTCTGGCCTGAAGGTAAGTGATTAAAAATCCGGACATAAATGTAAACCCAGTAGCCCCCGAGCCTTGAGTTGGTCGGGACGACCGAATTAAGGATCCGCACATTGCTTGCATGGATGATGCAGGCCTCAAGGAAGCAGAATGAGCAATTGGCCAATGAATTGGCAGCGAGCCGAACACAGGTGGAAACCGTGAAGGCCGAGCTTGAACAAGTGAAGAAGTTTACCCGGGAGGCGCATGGTGAGTATAACTATTCTGCTGATCTTAGCGTATAATCTCATGCTGACGCGATGGTACTTTTAGCAGCTGAATCAATAGGGCAATTGCAAAAAGATTTGGATGCAGCCCGAGAATCCCAGAGGTACGCCGAATCCCAGTATGAGGCTGGCTGCCTTTCGCTGCAGCGAAACCTGGAGGAGAAGAAACGCCTCCAGGTGGAAAACAAACAGCAGGCCGAAGATATTGAGAATTTAAAGACTCAATTGGCCCATGCCCAAGAAGAGAACCAGAAACTACAGAGGGGCATGTTCGGTAAGTTTTGATTATAACGTCGAAAGGTATCTCCCTTTCATAAGGTGTAACGGACATGCCTTGTCTCATGTATAGGTCTCCTAACCGGGCAGCCTGAAGAAGAGATCAGCTCCTTCCGGGGGAGCCTCCTGAAGGAACTATCCGCTGAGCATGAGCGGGCTCGGAAGGCTATGAGGGGCGTGATAAAAACGCTATGGCCTGCCGAGCAGCCTCCGGAAAGGATGGCCGAATTAACCGATCGGTTCAAAGAAGCCCGGAGTTGGTTCGAGCTATGGAAGACATCGGCTTGCCAGGAGGGAGCACGAGAAGCGTG
This sequence comes from Elymus sibiricus, assembly GCA_039707655.1. NCBI lineage: Eukaryota > Viridiplantae > Streptophyta > Magnoliopsida > Poales > Poaceae > Elymus > Elymus sibiricus. The sequence goes on from CM077669.1 coordinate 128,445,635, forward strand.
GGCAATGATCAAGACCCGTTATACCGGCCTTAACCCCGAGCATGATGGGCAAGAAGTCCCACTTCACTTGGTGTACGACCAAGTGATGCCTGCAGCTCATCTCTCGCAGGAAGATTGCACCCTGGATGCCATAATAGACAATCTTGACCAGCAGCCAGATGTGTGATTATATGTATCTATGTACTTTAAATCAAAAAGTTGCTCCAACTGTGTTGTAAACTTTGTCTTAGCCGGCCATCGGCTTCGACCTCCCATGCAGAGAGCTCGGGAGTGTTCCGTATAAAATATCCCTTGATTAAGAGGGAATTCTTTCGAGGAACCAGGCAATCCGGCCATTTGGTACGAACAGACAGAAGGCGCACATGGAGACATGTTATATTACTGCTTAGCGTAAGAAACATCTTCCAAAGAAAATAGTACCTCTATCGGTGCCTTCCTTTAGGTTGCTACGTAAATCGTAGGTAATAAGGCCGCGTACTACGAGTATGCGACTAATGGATTTATTGAGAAAACCGCGTGATGGTAATAACAACCATAATTTTATTTGCTGCTTCCGTCGTAGCCGACCAATTTTCTACTAAAGATAGCTAGCTTTTGGCTTCACCCGTCTGAGGTACGTATCCGGATGACCCGGCCGTAACAATCGCAGAGGTGCTCCCTTTACTCTCTAGCCGAACAATCGGGAACGTAGAGGGTAAACATAGGAGCAAGCCAACCCAGCTTGGCAAAAATCTTAGTTCGAATTGATGCATATGATGGCTTTACAATCGACAAAGGAAACATTCATGCATAAGAAATTTCAATGGATGCTTAAAAGAAAAACTCATCGACTTCGGGAAGAAGCCCCCAGGTGTTATATTCGGATTTTACATTTGACGATGTATGCCGAATATCTAAACACTAGCTCGGTTTAGCCGAGCACAAACTTGGGGAGAGAAAGGTCCTGGCCTGCCAAGAATTAAGGTGGACGGGAAGGAAAAATGAAAATAAGAGAGAAAAAAAAGGGAAGGGTAAAGAGAATGACGACACCGGTCTAGCCGTAGAAGCGCCGAAGATGAGCTGCGTTCCATGGGTTTGGTTCGAGGCGGTTGTCTGCCGGGCTGCGAAGACGATAAGGCCCCCCTGCGAGGACTTCGTCGCTTATGAAGGGGCCCTCCCATTTGGGATTGAGCTTATGCTTCTGCTTCTCGGGGAGCCGTAAGATGAGTTCACCCACGTTATATGCTTTCGCCCTGACCTCCCTGCTCTGGTAAAGCCGGGCCTGCTGTTGATAAAAAGTAGAGCGAGCCCGAGCTATGTCGCGCTCTCCTTCCAAGGCGTCCAAGTCGTCCTGCCGATCAAGCTCGGCCTCCTTTTCTTCGTACATGCGCACCCTTGGTGCATCGTGAATAATATCACAAGGAAGGACCGCTTCTGCCCCGTAGACCATGAAGAACGGTGTGTATCCCGTTGATCGATTCGGGGTGGTACGCAGGCCCCACAGAACGGAATCAAGTTCCTCCACCCAATGGAAGTCGGACTCATGAAGATATCGGACCAAACGTGGCTTAATACCACTCATAATGAGGCTGTTGGCTCGTTCGACCTGTCCATTGGTCTGCGGGTGATACACCGATGCGTAATCGAACTTAATGCCCATTTTTGCGCACCAGTCTTTTACTTCCTGGGCGGTGAAGTTGGATCCATTGTCTGTTATTATACTGTGCGGGACACCGTAACGGTGTACCACGCCAGATATAAAGTCGATTACTGGTTCGGACTTGGCTGATTTGACAGGTTTTGCTTCGATCCATTTGGTGAACTTGTCCACCATGACCAGTAGGTATTTATTTTTCTTGGTCCCCCCTTTAAGTGGTCCGACCATGTCCAGCCCCCAGACCGCAAAAGGCCAAGTGATCGGGATAGTCCGAAGAGCAGTTGGGGGCATGTGACTTTGATTTGCAAAAAGTTGGCATCCCACGCAATGCTGGACAAGCGACTGGGCGTCCACTCGAGCGGTGGGCCAGAAGAAACCAGCCCAAAAGGCTTTGCTTACTAAGGCCCTTGCTACGGCGTGATGGCCGCCCAATCCTGCGTGGACTTCGGCCAAGAGCTGCCGCCCTTCTTCCTCAGATATGCACCGCTGGAGTACTCCGGTGGTGCTTTTCTTGTATAACTCACCCTCGTGGACTTTGTAGGCCTTGGATCGCCGGATTATGCGCCGCGCCTCTGTCTGATCGTCGGGGAGTTCTTTGCAAAGAAGGTAGGCAAGGAAGGGCTCGGTCCATGGTGCGATTACTGCCATGACCTCATGAGCCGAAGGCGTTTCGTCCATTACGGAGCCGCCGATGATTTGGTCGTCTGGTTCGTTTATAGGGGGAACAACCTCTTCCGCACTGATGGGTCCGGTGCCCTTATTGTCGTCCTGCCAAACCACTGATGGCTTAAAGTGCCGTTCCAGGAAAGTGTTTTTCGGGATGGGGTCGCGTTTGGCCCCCATGCGGGCCAATATATCAGCAGCCTGGTTGTTGTCTCTAGAGACATGATGGAATTCCAGCCCCTCGAACCGTGCGGATATTTTAAGGGCGGCGTTTCTATATGCCGCCATCTTCGGGTTTTTGGCATCGAACTCGCCGTTGATTTGAGAGATGGCCAGGTTGGAGTCTCCCCGTACCTCCAGCCATTGTATGCCCATTGAGGCTTCCTTCCGAAGACCGTGCAAGAGTGCTTCGTATTCGGCTGCATTGTTGGAGTCGGCATACATGATCTGCAACACGTATCGAACGTTGTCGCCTGTGGGGGATGTGAGAATAACTCCAGCCCCCAGTCCGGCCAAAGTTTTGGATCCATCGAAGTACATCGTCCAATGGGAGTATGTACTATATTCCCTGGGGAGCTCGGCCTCTGTCCATTCGGTGAGGAAATCTGCCAGCACCTGAGATTTAATACCTCGTCGTGGTTTGTAGGCAATTTCAAAAGGAAGGAGCTCAATGGCCCATTTGGCTATGCGGCCGGTGGCGTCCCTGTTGTTGATTATATCGTTCAGGGGTACTTCGGATGCCACCGTAACCGAACACTCTTGGAAGTAGTGTCTTAGTTTCCGTGATGCCATAAATACTGTATAGGCTATCTTCTGGTAGTGCGGGTATCTGGACTTGCACTGCGTTAGTACTTCTGACACGTAATAGACCGGCTTCTGTATCCGGAATTTGTGTCCCTCCTCCTCTCGTTCGATGACAAGCACTGCGCTAACGACTTGGTTGGTGGCCGATATGTATAATAACATGGGTTCACCAGCGCCTGGTGCTATGAGTATGGGATTACTTGCCAACAGTGTTTTAATTTCTTCTAACACAGCCGCTGCTTCATCGGTCCATTTGAAATTGTTGGTCCGTTTCAGCAATCTGTAGAGCGGTAAAGCCTTTTCACCGAGGCGGGAGATAAAGCGACTTAGTGCCGCCACGCAACCAGCCAACCTTTGGACATGCTTTAGCTCTGTGGGAACTGCAAGTTCTGATAGGGCACGGATCTTGGCCGGATTCGCTTCTATTCCTCTATGGGAAACGATGAATCCGAGCAGTTTACCAGCGGGAACTCCGAATACACACTTCTCCGGATTGAGTCGTATATCGTACTCACGTAGGCTGGCAAAGGTTTGCCTTAGGTCGTCAATTAGTTGGCTGACATGTTTGGTTTTGATTACCACGTCGTCCACGTATGCCTCGACTATTTTACTGACTTGTTTGGCGAGACAAGTCTGGATCATGCGCTGGTACGTAGCCCCAGCGTTTTTTAGCCCGAAAGGCATCGTGTTGAAGCAGAAGGGCCCGTAGGGGGTTATGAATGCGGTTGCGGCTTGATCGGATTCCTTCATTTTGATTTGCTGGTATCCGGAATAAGCGTCGAGGAAACACAATGAGTCGTGTCCGGCTGTGGCATCAATAATCTGGTCTATGCGTGTTAAGGGGAAAGGGTCCTTAGGGCAGGCCTTGTTGAGGTCTTTAAAGTCGATGCACAGCCGCCAGGATTTGTCTTTCTTTGGTACCATCACCAGGTTTGCCAACCATTCGGGGTGCTTAATCTCCCGTATGAATCCGGCCTCTAGCAGTTTGGTTAATTCTTCACCCATAGCTTGTCGTTTGGGCTCGGAAAAGCGGCGCAGAGTCTGCTTGACAGGCTTGAAGCCTGAGATGATGTTCAGACAATGTTCTGCTAGCCGCCGTGGGATTCCGGGCATATCGGAAGGGTGCCAGGCGAAGATGTCCCAATTTTCTCGTAAGAATGCTCATAGTGCTTCGTCCACCATGGGGTCCAGCCAATGTTTGGGATATCGCTTATCGTTATCGTCTCGGTCGGCTGGGGATTAGAGATTAATTGGAAATCGGCCGATTAATCGATTTTATCGGTCGACTATTAATCAGCAGGTTTTTTTTCGCTAGACCTACGTTTTCAAGCACTATTAAGGCAAAATTGGAAAAATCAACAAGTCTGTTCTCTAAGCCTTTAACACTACATCAATATATAACAGCAGCACATGTCATGTTTTTGCATGTTTGAAATTCAAATAGGACAGGAGTACATAGATGCTACAATATTACATAACAAAAATTGGACATCACTTCAATAGCACATATTCTGTTTGGGCATTTTCAAATAGGATAGCACTGCATAGATTTATTCATTTACATAACAAGCAACAATAGGCAGAACAGCAATACATAACTACATATATGAGTGCACAAGTAAACTGAGATAGTAGATAGGCTGCAGTACATATATAATGTCTCAGTCCACAAATAAACTGAGATAGTATCATAGTGGATACTGGATAGGCAGCATAGCAGTACATAAACAGGTCCAGAATACATAAATAAGCTTAGTTCTACACTTCTACTTCTACTTCTTAGTCTTACTAGTTACTACTTTGCTAGCAAACAGCCAAACAACAATCAACCAAAATAAGGTAGTTCTTAGCTAGCTCTCTGATTCTCTCACAAGTCACAAGTCACAACCAAAATAAGGCAGTACTAGGAATGAGATTGTTAAAAGGCCTATGGGTTCAAGGCTGCATCAGGTCTTCCTCATCATTTTCATCTATCACCCCAACCATGTCATCATCAGACTCAAACTCTATCTCATCTTCATTGATAGGCACATTGTCATCTTCATCATCGGAAACAAAGTCTTCCACTTCATGGAGTTCTCTCACCCTTTGACTTCTACGAGGCTCTGTTGTATTGTCAACTCCGGTAGCTCCCATCTCTTCATCATCGTAAGCATCTTCACATATCCAATCTTGGGCTGTGGAAGCATCTTCACCAAGGAGAACATCACAAGATGAGGAGTATTTCTTTCTCTTGTCTAGAAATCTTCCATTGAATTGAATATAAACTAGATCGTCCCTACGACGCACATCTAATTTATTTCTCCTCTTTGCATCAACCTACAAATTGCATAGTGAAGGTTAGTGATTCACATCTTTTCATAAATGAAAAAAGGATCAGATTTGAATATTTGCAAGTTGAGACTTACTTGTTCAAAAACGCTCCAATTTCTTTCACACCCAGATGAACTTGTGGTTAAGTTGAGTATCCTCAAAGCCATGTGCATCAATGTAGGAGTTTGCAGCCCATAAGTTGCCCACCACTCCCCTTCATTCATAGGAAATAGAAAGTACTATGCATCAGGCCTAAAATATTAGAAATGCAATATGGCAAAGTTATCTTTGAGAACAAGCTTATCGGCATTGTAATTGTCATTGGTAATTGCTTTTGTGGCAGCCACCTTCCCAAACAAGCCTTCCTTCTTTTTAAACTTGGGCAAGTCTATGTTAAGGGCATTATTTTGTGCGTCATCATCATCATGATAAAATTGTTCAATAACATCCATCAACCCGGACATGACTTCTAAATCGGTGAAGATGCTTGGGGTAGTATAAGTATAATAGGGATTCAAGGCATATGCTGCAGTTAAACTCAAAAAATGACTGAAGGGCAACAATAACTAGTAGTCAGTAGCTGCAGTTAAACTCAAAAAATGACTGATTTTTATCACTACTAGTAGGCAGTTTTAACTGAAGAAATGGAAATTTGCTTACAACTACAGTTATTGACAATAAGACTTGCTTACAACCACAGTAATTGACTGAAGAAATGATAGTAGCTGGCACTCATTTTTATCAACAGAAGAAATGACAGTAGATGTAGTTTGAAAGCTTAAAAGAGGAGAGCGGCGTGACAAAGAAACAATACCAGGAGTGGATGGAGCCGTTCGTCTTGATGCTGGAGAAGGGATGGCGTGTCTAGCTACTGCCGTTCGTCGGAGTAGGAAGCAGAGGATGGAGCCGCTCTGCTGTTGCTGGGGGAAGGGTGGCGGCGGCGAGCAACACCACCCGTCGGTGATGGAGATGGCTCCAGTGCTGCGAGAGGAAGAGTGGCGCAGCTCCGGTGCTAGTAGAGGAAGAGGGGCGCAACTCTGGTTCTGCTGTAGCAAGGTATGGCGACGGGGAGCAGGTCCAGCCATCGGCGATGGGAGCTGCAGAGGATTCGCGATGGCGATGCAGGAGTTGGAGATGGTGCTGCCGCGATGCAGGTTGAGGTCCCGTGGAAGAGGAGAGGGGGATCCAGAGGGCGCCTAGCTTGGGTGGTGCTAGCTAGGGCCGCCGGAGGCTAGGAGGGTGCGGCGGCGTGGTGGATCTTGCATCGCGGTGCGGTGGGGAGGCTGAAACCCTAACTAAGCGGGGGAAATCCCAATTGTGTGTTGCGGCTGTGCGGGAAGGCCACCGAATGTGCCTTAGGGGAGCCAAAATTTAGCCTTTTGGGCTTTCTGACGTTAGGGGCCCAGCCCGATTAATCGGGAATCTAACGATTTATCGCCTGTCAGAGCGATAAATCGGTCCGAATGATAAATATCAAAGATAAGGCCTTATCTTAGCGGTCACCACACGATAAGCGATAAATCGGCCGCTAAATCGCTGAGTCGGCCGATATCTTTAACAGTGGGTCCAGCTGAGCTCCGATGGACGCTGTCTTGTTGGGGTCCATCGGGTGTACCTGGAATTTAACGATTTCATCTGCAGGTTTAAAGGACGTGGATTTGGGCCTTTTGCTAAGGATCACATCGTCCTTATCTACTGTTGACCGGAGTGTGGTCAGTTCTTCTGCAGCGAAGGTCTCAGCTAGTGCCTCGAGGGCGAGCGCTGCTGTTTTGTTTTCAGCTCGAAGGGCTATGTTCGGATCACTGGCGATTGTGATTACTCCGTTTGGGCTTGGCATCTTGAGCTTCATATACCCATAATGTGGTATAACCTGGAATTTTGTGAAGGCGTTGATAACCCACAAGTATAGGGGATCGCAACAGTTTTCGAGGGTAGAGTATTCAACCCAAATTTATTGATTCGACACAAGGGGAGCCAAAGAATATTCTCGAGTATTAGCAGCTGAGTTGTCAATTCAACCACACCTGAAAGACTTAATATCTGCAGCAAAGTATTTAGTAGCAAAGTAGTATGGAAGTAACAGTAACGATGGCAAAAGTGACAATAGTAGTGTTGTGGTGATTGTAACAGTAGCAACGGAAAAGTAACTTAGCAAAGATCAATATAGGAAAAGCTCGTAGGCAATGGAGCAGTGATGGATAATTATGTCGGATGGCATTCATCATGCAACGGTTATAACATAGGGTGACACAGAACTAGCTCCAATTCATCAATGTAATGTAGGCATGTATTCCATATATAGTCATACGTGCTTATGGAAAAGAACTTGCATGACATCTTTTGTCCTGCCCTCCCGTGGCAGCGGGGTCCTAATGGAAACTAAGGGATATTAAGGCCTCCTTTTAATAGAGAACCGGACCAAAGCATTAGCACTTAGTGAATACATGAACTCCTCAAACTACGGTAATCACCGGAAAGAATCCCAGTTATTGTCACCCTGGGGGATGCAGATCATAACTCGTAATAGGTGTCTACAACTTGCAAGATAGGATCAAGAACACATATATATTCATGAAAACATAATAGGTTCAGATCTGAAATCATGGCACTCGGGCCCTAGTGACAAGCATTAAGCATAGCAAAGTCATAGCAACATCAATCTCAGAACATAGTGGATACTAGGGATCAAACCCTAACCAAACTAACTCGATTACATGGTAAATCTCATCCAACCCATCACCGTCCAGCAAGCCTACGATGGAATTACTCACGAACGGCAGAGAGCATCATGAAATTGGTGATGAAGGATGGTTGGTGATGACGACGGCGTCGATTTCCCCTCTCCGGAGCCCAAATCAGGCTCCAGATCTGCACTCCCGAGGAAGAACAGGAGGTGGCAGCGGCTCCGTATCGTAAAACGCGATGAACTCTTCTCTCTGATTTTTTTCTCTATAAATAGGAATATATAGGAGTGGAAACGAGGTCGGAGGAGCAACAGGGGGCCCACAAGCCACAGGGGCGCGGCCTAGGGGGGTGGGCGCGCCCCCTGGCTTGTGGCCAGGTGGTGGGCCCCCTGCAGTTGATTCTTTCGCCAGTATTTTTTATTAATTCCAAAACTATTCTCCGTAAATTTTCAGGTCAATCCGAGAACTTTTATTTCTGCACAAAAATAACACCAAGGTAATTCTGCAGAAAACAGCGTCAGTCCGGGTTAGTTCCATTCAAATCATGCAAATTAGAGTCCAAAACAAGGGCAAAAGAGTTTGGAAAAGTAGATACGTTGGAGAGGTATCAACTCCCCCAAGCTTAAACCTTTGCTTGTCCTCAAGCAATTCAGTTGATAAACTGAAAGTGATAAAGAAAAACTTTTATAAACTCTGTTTGATCTTGCTGTTGTAAATATGTCTAACTGATGTGCAGATTTTCAGCAAAGATTATGAACTAACCACATTCACAATAACATTTAGGTCTCACATTTACTCATATCAATGGCATAATCAACTAGCGAGCAATAATAATAAGTCTCGGATGACAACAACTTTATCAAAACAATCATGATACAATATGACATAATGGTATCTCGCTAGCCCTTTCTGAGACCGCAAAACATAAATGCAGAGCACCTCTGGAGAACAAGGACTGACTAGACATTGTAATTCATGGTAAAAGAGATCCAGTCATACTCATACCCAAAATCAATTAATAGCAAAGCATACAAATGACGGGAGTGCTCTCTAACTGGTGCCTTTTGCGAGAGGGTGATGACTCAACAGTAAAGTAAAATAGATAGGCCCTTCACAAAGGGAAGCATTGATTTGCAGAGGTGCCAGAGCTCAAACTTTTAAAACAGGGAAGAATAATAATTTTGAGCGGTATGCTTTCATTGCCAACATAACAACTAAGTGATCTCGATATCTTCCATGCTAGATACATTATAGGCGGTTCCCAAATAGAATAGTAAAGTTTTTACTCCCCCTCCACCAAATCAGTCACACTCCACGGCGGGCCGAATCCACGGGTACCGTCCATACAAACACAATCTTGGGGGAGTTTTGTTTATTATATATTGATTTGAATTTTGAGCATGGGACTGGGCATCCCGAATACCAGCCATTTTCTCGTGAATGATAGTGAATAAACACATCTCGTGAGAATAACCCACCTAGCATGGAAGATACTGACAGCCCCCAGTCACTACATGAGCGATTTGGGCATACAAAACGGAATATTTATTTGAAGGTTTGGAGAGTGGCACATGCAAATTTACTTGGAACGGTAGGTAAATACCGCATATAGGTATGTATGGTGGACTCATATGGAACAACTTTGGGTTTATGGAGATGGATGCACAAGCAGTATTCCCGCTTAGTACAAGTGAAGGCTAGCAAAAGACTGAGTAGCGACCAACTAGAGAGCGACAACAGTCATAGACATGCTTTGAGATTAACCAACATTGAATACAAGCATGAGTAGGATATAAATCACCATGAACATAAACATCGTGGAGGCTAAGTTGGTTTTGTTTCAACTACATGCGTGAACATGTGCCAAGTCAAGCCACTCGAATCATTCAGAGGAGGATACCATTCTATCATACTACATCACAACCATTTTAATATGCATGTTGGCACTCAAAACAAACCATTATTAACTCTTAGCTAATTAAGCATGGCATGAGTAACTATAATCTCTAATTGTCATTGCAAACATGTTCAACCCATAATGAGCTGAATCCTGAACGATGAGCTAATCATATTTACAAAAAAAAAAATAGGTCGAGTTCATACCAGCTTTTCTCCATCTCAGTCATTTCATCATATATCGTCATTATTGCCTTTCACTTGCATGACCGAACGATGTGAATAATAATAAGAGTGCACGTGCATTGGACTAAGCTGGAATCTGCAAATGATAACTCAAGGGAGAAGGCAAGGTAATATGGGCTCTTTGTTAGATAAACAATAGTGCATACGAGAGCCACTCAATATTTTCATCGTGGTCTTCTCCTTACGACCCAAAGAAGAAAAGAAAACTATTTACACGGGAAAACTCCCAACAAGCAAAAGAAGAACGAGAAATCTTTTTGGGTTTTCTTTTAATACTACAACTAAACAAACTAGAAGGTAAAGCTAGAACTAATTTTTTGGATTTTATCAAGATTAATCAAACACACAAGAAGAAAGCATAAAGAAGAAATAAACTACCATGGATGATACAATGAAAAAGTATGAACACCGACAACTGAGATGAGTGTGTGAACGTGAATGTAATGTCGGTGAGAAATACGTACTCCCCCAAGCTTAGGCTTTTGGCCTAAGTTGGTCTAGGGACACGGCTGGAAATAACCATCTCCGGGATACTCCGGAGGATACTGAGGGTTCCACTGGTTGGCGAGCTCCTGTGGCTCCCACTGAAAAACCGGAGCCTGATATGTGTCAAGGGCTTGTGCCGGCTCAGGTGCTGGGGGTTGCGACAAACCCCAATATCGGTAGATGTCATCGGGCATAATAGTGTACCTGCCTGAATGAATATCGAACAAAGAAGAAGCAGGCAGAGTAATAATTTCACAAGTACCCTGACTAAATACTAGGTTGTAAAGCAGCCTCCTATCCTTATCTTTTCTAATAAAATCATGTGCTACCACACTATCATAGTCTAAATACCTCTTGGGTAGCAACAATTCCTCTTCCTCATCAAGCCTAATGGGTATCTCAAAATGTTTAGCTAAGCGAGATGCGTAGATACCTCCAAATATGGGACCCTTTGAACGGTTTAAATTCAACCGTTGGGCCACAATGGCGCCCAGACTAAAAGTTATATCAGTAAGTAAAGCATGGCGCAAAATAGCGAGGTTGGGAGCACTAAGGCTTCCACTCTCGCCTCGACCAAGTAGACATCTACCCGCAAATAATGAATAATAGCGTAAAACAGGAAAATGTACACTAGCTGCTCTTGCCTTTGACACCCCTCTCTCTTCCCCTACAGTGATTGCGGCAATAAAATCCTCCATGTCTCTAGGACGTGGTTCACTGATGCTGCCCTCATGAGGTATTTTGCAAACATTGCAAAAATCGTAAAGCGACATTTCCTTAGGTACATCATATAAATGAAATTCTACCATGGGAGGATTCTTCCTAGGATAAAAATGAAAATTTTGCACGAAAGTATTAGTAAGTAGGTGATACTGTTCACACTTATCGTTGAGGAAGTCGATGATGCCTGTATTTTCTGCTAGATAATAAAAAACTTCATAAATTCCGGCCGCCCTCAGGAATGCTTCACTTGGTCATTCTCATGGACGAACCTCTGCGGTTCGAGGGATATTGTATTTAGGCTTCTCATTTTCTTTTTCTTTAAAACCCCTGCTCGAAGAGCCTCTTAACAATCTCCTCATCATCTCTTTTGCTGAAAAATAATTCTGAAATTTTTAGTGACTCTAATTAAAAGTAATCAAAACTCAACAAAACTCATAGCAACTACTCCCACAAGTGCCTAGAAGCTATCTCATGCATCAAAACTACTTGGGACCATACAAATTTGACATGCAAGCTCAAGAACAAGGTCACCACAGCAGCAAAAAATTGCAATATATAAAGCACTAGAACAAAAACTAATTGGACCATTGGAGGAGTCACATACCGATGAGCAATCCCCTAAAACAGTTTTTTAAATGGAGCTTTGAGCAAGGAGATCGAAAATGGCAGCAAAATGAGCTAGAACACGGGTTTGAGCAATGGTGGGATTTTTTCTGGGTGAAGACGAAGTGGATGGTGGCTGGAATAAGTGAGGGGGCCCCACGTGGGACCCACAAGCCAGGGGGCGCGCCCAGGGGGGTGGGCGCGCCCTGTAGGCTTGTGGCCCACTGGTGCAGCCTCCTGATGCATACTCAGTGCCAAAAATTCTAAAATATTCCAGAAAAAATCATACTAAATTTTCAGGGAATTCTGAGGACTTTTATTTTCAGGTCATTTTTCTATTGCACGGATAAAATGGAAAACAGAGAAATAATAGCATTTTCACTTAATTGAAACTAAGGAACAGAAAATAAAAGTTGGGTACAGAAGGTTGTGCTTTCTAAATTCATCCATCTTATGCTCATAAAAAAGAATACGTCAATAAGGTTGATCAAGTCTTATTGACAAACTTTTTCCGAAGGACATGGAACCGGAGAATTTTCGAATAACACTAGGTTACCTCAATGGGGATATGCATGTCCCCAACAATAAGTATATCATATTTCTTTGCGGCAGTAGGAAGAGGGAATTCAAAGTCTCCAATAATAATCATTGAAATCTTTTCAATGGAGTTGATACTATGAACTTGAGGTTGTTTCTTCGGGAAGGGTACCGTATGCTCATTACCATTAACATGAAAAGTGACATTGCCCTTGTTGCAATCAATAACAGCCCCTGCAGTATTCAAAAAGGGTCTACCAAGGATGATCGACATACTGTCGTCCTCGGTAATATCAAGAATAACAAAGTCCGTTAGAATAGTAACATTTGCAACCACAACAGGCACATCCTCGCAAATACCGATGGGTAAAGCAGTTGATTTATCAGCCATTTGCAAGGAGATTTCAGTAGGTGTCAACTTATTCAAATCAAGTCTACGATATAAAGAGAAAGGCATAACACTAACACCAGCTCCAAGGTCACATAAGGCAGTTTTAACATAATTTCCTTTAATAGAGCATGGTATAGTAGGTACTCCGGGATCTCCTAGTTTCTTTGGTATTCCACCCTTAAAAGTATAGTTAGCAAGCATGGTGGAAATCTCAGCTTCCGGTATCTTTCTTTTATTTGTCACAATATCTTTCATATACTTAGCATAAGGAGACATTTTCAGAATATCAGTCAAGCGCATACGCAAAAAGACAGGTCTAAGCATTTCAACAAAGCGCTCAAAATCTTCATCATCCTTTTTCTTGGATGGCTCAGGAGGAAAGGGCATGGGTTTTTGAACCCATGGTTCTCTTTCTCTACCATGCTTCCTAGCAATAAAGTCTCTTTTATCATATATCTTATTCTTAGGTTGTGGGTTATCAAGATCAACAGCAGGTTCAATCTCCACATCATTATCATTACTAGGTTGAGCATCAACATGAACATCATCATTAATATTATCACTAGGCTCATGTTCATCACCAGATTGTGTCTCAGCATCAGAAATAGAAATATCATTTGGATTCTCAGGTGTATCTATAACAGGTTCACTAGCAGCATGCAAAGTCCTATCGTCATTCTTTTTCCTACTCTTATTGGAACGACTAGGTGCATCAGTATTAACTCTCTGAGAATCTTGCTCAATTCTCTTAGGATGGCCCTCAGGATACCAAGGTTCCTGAGTCATTCCACCACCTCTAGTCACAACTTTAACAGAATGATCATTGTTCTTACTATTCATTTCATTAAGCAAATCATTTTGAGCCCTAAGTACTTGTTCTACTTGGGTAGTTACCATGGATGCATGTTTACTAATAAGCTTAAGATCATTGACAGTTCTACTCAAATAATCACCCAAGCGATCAAGAATATAAGCATTATGTTTCAATTGTCTACTAACATAAGCATTGAAATTTTCTTGCTTCACAATAAAATTATCAAACTCATCCAAGCATTGGCTAGCAGACTTATTATAGGGAATATCTCCTTCATCAAATCTACGGAGAGAATTTACCTCTACTACCTGTGTCGGGTTATCAAGACCATGTATTTCTTCAATAGGTGGTAGATTCTTAACATCTTCAGCTTTAATACCTTTTTCTTTCATAGATTTCTTTGCCTCTTGCATATCTTCAGGACTGAGAAATAGAATACCTCTTTTCTTCGGAGTTGGCTTTGGAGGTGGTTCGGGAATAGTCCAATCATTATCATTGCTCAATATATTATTCAATAGTAGTTCAGCTTGTTCAACAGTTCGTTCCCTGAAAACATAACCAACACAACTATCTAGGTGGTCCCTAGAAGCATCGGTTAGTCCATTATAAAAGATATCAAGTATTTCATTTTTCTTGAGAGGGTGATCAGGCAAAGCATTAAGTAATTGGAGAAGCCTCCCCCAAGCTTGTGGGAGACTCTCTTCTTCAATTTGCACAAAGTTAAATATTTCCTGCAAGGCAGCTTGTTTCTTATGGGCAGGAAAATATTTTTCAGAGAAGTAATATATCATATCCTAGGGACTACGCACGCAACCAGGAGCATGAGAATTAAACCATATCTTAGCATCACCCTTTAATGAGAAAGGAAACAACTTAAGAATATAATAATAGCGAATTTTTTCCTCATGAGTAAATAGGGTGGCTATATCATTCAATTTAGTAAGATGTGCCACAACAGTTTCAGATTCATAACCATGGAAAGGATCAGATTCAACCAAAGTAATTAACTCAGGATCGACAGAGAATTCATAATCCTTATCAGTAACAAAGATAGGTGAAGTAGCAAACTTAGGATCATATTGCATTCTAGCATTCAAAGATTTTTCTTTCCACTTGCGAAGCAATTTCTTAAGATCATCTCTATCCTTACAAGCAAGAAAGTCCCTAGCTACCTCTCCTTCCATAACATAACCTTCAGGGATATCAGGCAATTCATATCTAGGAGAGCTAGGTCTAGCAGGTGTATCATAGTGTTCAGTTTCAATAATTTCATCAGATTCAGAGATATCATCAGTTTCAACATTCACTCTAGCAATTTGTTCATCAAGAAATTCACCCAGTGGCACCGTATTATCAAGCAAAGTATCATCATAAGCATCATGCATAGCAGAAGTAGCATCATCAATTACTTGCGACATATCAGAATTACTAGCAGGTGGTGGTGTCGCAAATTTACTCATAACAGAAGGTGAATCAAGTGCAGAGCTAGATGGCAGTTCCTTACCTGTCCTCGTAGTTGAGGGGTAGATCTTAGTTTTAGCATCTTTCAGATTCTTCATAGTGATCAACAGATATAAATTCCAAGTGACTCAGAGAATAGAGCTATGCTCCCCGGCAACGGCGCCAGAAAAAGGTCTTGATAACCCAAAAGTATAGGGGATCGTAACAGTTTTTGAGGGTAGAGTATTCAACCCAAATTTATTGATTCGACACAAGGGGAGCCAAAGAATATTCTCGAGTATTAGCAGCTGAGTTGTCAATTCAACCACACCTGAAAGACTTAATATCTGCAGCAAAGTATTTAGTAGCAAAGTAGTATGGAAGTAACAGTAACGATGGCAAAAGCGACAGTAGCAGTGTTGTGGTGATTGTTACATTAGCAATGGAAAAGTAACTTAGCAAAGATCAATATAGGAAAAGCTCGTAGGCAATGGAGCAGTGATGGATAATTATGTCGGATGGCATTCATCATGCAACGGTTATAACATAGGGTGACACAGAACTAGCTCCAATTCATCAATGTAATGTAGGCATGTATTCCATATATAGTCATACGTGCTTATGGAAAAGAACTTGCATGACATGTTTTGTCCTACCCTCCCGTGGCAGCGGGGTCCTAATGGAAACTAAGGGATATTAAGGCCTCCTTTTAATAGAGAACCAGACCAAAGCATTAGCACTTAGTGAATACATGAACTCCTCAAACTACGGTAATCACCGGAAAGAATCCCAGTTATTGTCACCCTGGGGGATGCGGATCATAACTCATAATAGGTGTCTACAACTTGCAAGATAGGATCAAGAACACATATATATTCATGAAAACATAATAGGTTCAGATCTGAAATCATGGCACTCGAGCCCTAGTGACAAGCATTAAGCATGGCAAAGTCATAGCAACATCAATCTCAGAACATAGTGGATACTAGGGATCAAACCCTAACCAAACTAACTCGATTACATGGTAAATCTCATCCAACCCATCATCGTCTAGCAAGCCTACGATGGAATTACTCACGAACGGCGGAGAGCATCATGAAATTGGTGATGAAGGATGGTTGGTGATGACGACGGCGTCGATTTCCCCTCTCCGGAGCCCAAATCAGGCTCCAGATCTGCCCTCCTGAGGAAGAACAGGAGGTGGCGGCGGCTCCGTATCGTAAAATGCGATGAACTCTTCTCTCTGATTTTTTTTCTCTGTAAATAGGAATATATAGGAGTGGAAACGAGGTCGGAGGAGCAACAGGGGGCCCACAAGCCACATGGGCGTGCCCTAGGGGGGTGGGCGCGCCCCCCTGGCTTGTGGCCAGGTGGTGGGCCCCCTGCAGTTGATTCTTTCGCCAGTATTTTTTATTAATTCCAAAAATATTCTCCATAAATTTTCAAGTCAATCCGAGAACTTTTATTTCTGCACGAAAATAACACCAAGGCAATTCTGCAGAAAACAGCGTCAGTCCGGGTTAGTTCCATTCAAATCATGCAAATTAGAGTCCAAAACAAGGGAAAAAGAGTTTGGAAAAGTAGATACGTTGGAGATGTATCAGGCGTCACGCCCCAGCAGGGCGTGGTAGCCGCTGGGGAAGGGCACGATATGGAAGAGAAGTTCTTCAGATCGGTAGTTTTCGGGCGTGCCGAACACTACGTCCAAGGTGATACGTCCTGAACAACGTGCCTCTCTCCCAGGAATGATCCCCCGGAATGTTGTGTTGCTATGCTCAATCCGAGATCGGTCGAATTGCATTTTTTCTAGGGTATGTTCGTAGATAAGGTTTAAACCACTGCCGCCATCCATTAGCACTTTATTCAACCTGAAGCCATCGACGATGGGGTTTTAGACCAGTGCGGCCGGTGTATGATCGGGACGGATGGTTGGTCGTTCAGTATCTCCGAAGGTGGTGGGTATGTCTGCCCATGAACTTGTTGCTGCCACATGATAGACCTGTTCGAGTTCTCTAAGAGCTCTTTTCCTCCTGTTCCTTGAGGGGAACGTTTCGTAGATCGTTAGGACTTCGGCATTGTATTCTGGTGGCGATGAGGAGCGCTTGTTCGGCGGTAGTGCCTCAAGAATTGCTTCACCACTTTTTGTGACCTGCCTGACGACCCAGCAGGCTCTAAGGCTGTGAGTCAGGCTTGTGTTCAGCAATACGGAATGTATAGCGCATGGTTTATCCAATAGCCCATCAAGGACAGTTCTGACCCCCGCAACGGGCCGATTTCTCTTTTCGGCGGGCTCGAGTTCGGCTAGCCGCTTCGGAGGTATCCTCTTTTTCCGGTCTCCTCTAGGGTACTCGGTAAAGGTTGGTTCCGAAAGTAGCCGCTCGGCTTGCCAGGTGCTCTCCATGGCACAATATTTTTGCACCAAGTCAGACAGCTCGGTGAAGTTGCGAATGTGCCGACGAGCCAGGGCGTTGAGAATCCCTTCGTCGTGGCAATTGCGATTAAAGGTTGCCATTATCTCCTGGTCACTAAGACCTCGTACTTTGTTTCTAGCGAGGAGGAGTCTAGCCCAAAAATGATGAACCGCCTCTCTTGGTAAATGTTTAACATCCCGTAAGTCCGAAGACTTGGACTTTGGTGCGATGCTTGAGTGCTCGACTTGGGTGGTGGGTGGGCAAAACTTTGATTCCACGCCGCGATGTGAGTCCGAAATTACGGGTTCCGAGTAGCATGCTAGATCAGAGACCGATACCGATCTATCTCCGGAGCGAACTCCAGGGTCTGGGTTACAAGCGAGGCCTCAATGATCAGAGATTGGGGTATGAACCGTTTTTAATTCCGGTCGTTGGGGGGACGAGCCCCTAGCCGGACACTCGACGGTGGCGACGAGGTGAGTGACCGTGGGGATGAGAATCTCCCTAACGTCGGGTTTAAGCCTGATCCGGTCATAGACCGGGGTCTGGTCGTCAGTCATACGCATGGTCTGAATCCGATCAAACAGCTCATTTAGGAATGAGGCGATGGTAGGATGTGTGTTGCTGAAGCGCCTGGGGTCGATCTGCGGCGTGGCAGTTCCGGAGTTGCTTGAAAGCGGATCCGGGTCCTATTCGGCCATAGCGGATCCGGTCACAACAACTGGATTGGGCGTTCTAGACAGCCCGAGGGTGAAGGCCGCCTCAGAGGTGGGGCCCGATGTCTTCGACGTCAAGGCGTCGGGATCTGTGGGCTCCTCCATGAGAGTTGAGGGTCCTATCAAGACAAGTTCTCCCCGCGAATCAGCGACGAACTCTAGGGTTCCGAATCTGATTCCTTGATCGGGGGCAAAGCTTCCGATCTGGCCAAGATGGCCGGTCAGGACGGCGTGCGACAAGACATCGCCGCCTGTGAAGATCTGATCAGGGATGAGAATATCCTGGCTGCAGATCTCGTTGCTTATGACAAGGCGAGCCATCGATTCCTCTGGCGATCACAGCGGAACTCTCAATGAAAGCACCAATGTGGGTGTTAAAACCGGCAGATCTCGGGTAGGGGGTCCCGAGCTGTGATACTAGGATCGATGGTAACAAAAGGACGAAGGAGACGATGTTTACCCAGGTTCGGGCCCTCCTACGGAGGTAAAACCCTACGTCCTGCTTGATTATATTGATGATATGAAGGTTACAGAGTTGATCTACCTCGAGATCGACTAGCTAAAACCCTAGATGAGTTTCTGTCCCGTATGATCTAAAACCCTCTGGCTTATATAGACACCAGGGGTCACTAGGGTTACATATGGTCGGTTGCCCACTGGAGGGAAAAACATGCCTAAACTACCATCTTCAACTTGACGGACACGCCACGGCTCCTGAGGTCTCCTCCTTGGTGACAAGGCCTTGGATTAATCTCATCCTCAGCGAGCGGCCCATTAGCCCGACCTATGAGAAATAGGTCGGCAGTCCGAGGACCCCTTAATCCCGGACTCCCTCACATGTCATGAATACTTCAGAAATTATAGATACGTTGGAGACGTATCAGGCATCCCGAAATACTTTTTCCGCCGCTGCAAGTCTCTATTCCGCCGCGATCCCATCTGGAGCTCCGTTACGGCACCCTACCAGAGGGGGCATCGATCACGGAGGGCTTCTTCATCAACTTTGTTGCCCTCATGATGATGTGTGAGTAGTTCACCACAGACCTACGGGTCCGTAGTTAGTACCTAGATCTCTCTCTCTCTCTCTCTCTTTTGATCTTCAATACAATGATCATCGCATCTTCGCTTTGATTTATCCGATGTAATTCTTTTGTACGGTGCGTTTGTTGGGACCCGATGAATTGTGGGTTTGTGCTCAGATTATTCATGAAAAGGTATTGAGTACTTGTTGGTATTTTATTTGCATGATTCTTATAGCTTCGTAATCCTCTCTGATTTCTTGAAATAGTTTGGCCAACTAGATTGATACCTCTTCAGTGAGAGGGGTGCGTTGTAGTGGGTTCAATCTGGCGGTGCTCTATATCCCAGTGACAGAAGGGGACAAGACACGTCTTTGGATTGTTGCCACTAAGGATAAAACGATGGGGTTAGTTCATATTAATTGAATTCTCTTTGTCTACATCATGTCATTGTTCTCCAAGCATTACTCTGCTTTACCTAACACTCTAGATGCATGTTGGATAGCGGTCAATGGGTGGAGTAATAGTAATAGGTGCAGGCAGGATTCGGCCTATTTGCTGATGGACGTGGTGCCTATATACATGATCATTGCCATGAATATCACATAACTATGCGCTTCTCTATCAATCGCACAATAGTAATTTGTCTACCCGTCGTATGTTGCCTACACGAGAGATGCCACTAGGGAATACTATGGCCCCGGGGTCTATTCACTTATATATTTACAAATCCTATCATTACCTTGCTGCCATTATTTACTTTTTATTTTATTTTGCAATTTACATTTATCTACTATTATCTACACTCTTCACTTGCTTGCAAATAACGAGTCCAAGGGGATTGACAACCCTCTTGCCCGCGTTGGGTGCAAGTGTTTGTTCTTTTGTGTGCAGCCGCTGAAGACGGTTGTTGATTGATATTCCTATTGGTTTGATAAACCTTGGTTCTTAACTGAGGGAAATACTTATCCGTATTGTGATGCAATTACTTGTTCCTCTTCACGGAAAACCCAACGCAGATCACAAGTATCATTGACTTAATTCTGCCTCTATATATTCTCTAAAATCAGAAAAACACCCGAGAGCCAGCCAAAATACTTTTTCCGCCGCCGCAAGTCTCAGTTTTGACGGGAGGCCATCTGGAGGCCTATTACGGTGCCCTGCCGGAGGGAGGATCGATCACAGAGGGCCTGTACATCAACCTTATTGCCTCCATGATGATGTGTGAGTAGTTTACCACAGACCTATGGGTCCATAGCTAGTACCTATATCTCTCTCTCTCTCTATTATCTTCAATACAAAGTTCACCATGATTCCCGCGGTGATCTATCCGATCTAATACTTCTTTGCGGTGTGTTTGTTGGGATCCGATGAATTGTGGATTTATGTTCAGATTACTCATGAATAATATTTGAGTCTTTTCTAAATTCTTACATGCATGATCGTTATAGCTTCGTATTGCTCTCCGATCTATCGGTTTGTTTTGGCCTACTAGATTGGTTGATCTTCAGTGGGAGTGGTGCATTATGATGGGTTTAATCTTGTGGTGCTCAATCCTAGTATTTGAAAGGGACATGACACGTATTATATTGCTACCATTAAAGGGAAACGGTGTGGTTTATTCATATTGATTGGATTTACTTTGTCTACATCATGTAATCTTGCTCCAAGCATTACTCTGTTTTTACTTAATACTCTAGATGTATGCTGGATAGCGGTGGATGGGTGGAGTAATAGTAGTAGATGCAGGCAGGAGTCGGTCTTGTTGTTTATGGACGTGATGCCTATATACATGATCATTGTCGTGAATAAATATTGCATAACTATGTACTTTTCTATCAATTGCCCAACATTAATTTGTTTACCTACCGTATGCTTTCTTTAAGAGAGAAGCTGCTAGCAAACACTATGGCCCCCGGGTCTTCACAAAATATATTATTACAAAAACACCAAAAATATTACTGTTATTTTACTTCATATTTATATTATCTATCAATCACTACTTATCGCTTGCAAGTAACGAGT
The DNA here is from genome assembly GCA_039707655.1 of Elymus sibiricus. Classification (NCBI taxonomy): domain Eukaryota; kingdom Viridiplantae; phylum Streptophyta; class Magnoliopsida; order Poales; family Poaceae; genus Elymus; species Elymus sibiricus. The sequence goes on from CM077669.1 coordinate 128,467,042, forward strand.
TCAAGGGGCTTGACAACCCTCTTGCCCGCGTTATGTGCAAGTGCGTGCTCTTTTGTGTGTAGGCACTGAAGACAGGAATTTGTGTGGTCCTCCTATTAGTTCGATAACCTTGGTTCTCACTGAGGAAAATACTTATCTCTACTGTGCCGCATCTCCCCTCCTCTTCGGGGAAAATCCCAACGTAGTTTACAAGTAGCAGGAAGAATTTCTGGCGCCGTTGCCGGGGAGTATCACCAAATTCTCAACAAGTACCTTAGCACAAATTATCATTCACTTGTTCTACTTTTTATTTTCTGTTATATTTTACTTTCCATAAAAATCAAAAATCAAAAATATTTATCTTTGCTAGTTTGCTAGTTTGCTTGCAATAATCATGTCATCACACGAAAACATAAGGTAAAGACTTATTGATCCACTTAAAGTTTTCTACCTGGGTCATCTTCGATCCATTTGTGCTTGTGCTGAAACCCCAACTAGCTTAGTTGAGGGAAAATCATTAGATGAGCATGCTTATTTTGTGTGTCATCGTTTGTCTCAAAAAGGGAGACTCCTATGGAATCGAATAAATTGTTTGCTATGCTATGCTTGGAATTTGTGTGAAATATATAATTTTACTTGTTGCTAGAAAACCCTAAAAAAACACCTTCCCTACCTATGTGAGTTCAATGATAATGAAATCTTATCTTCTTATCCCAAGGGTGTTTATAGTTACTATGATATCAATCAAATTGAAGAATTTGTTGCTTTAAGGGTTTCTATGAAGTTGCTTCTTTGATTGAAAAGTATGATGCTACTCTCTACTAATCTAAATTTTTTGCCATACTTAAATATTGCTATGAAAACTATGCTCATAATACCTATGTTAATGAATTTATTGGGAGAATGTCTGCTGCTTTGGAAGAGAATGATAATATAGAGGAATCTATAGATTATGATCCTGTTGATTCCCTTGAAATATACCTTTTTGATGAATGTGATGCTTGTTGTGCTTATGGCCATGATGCCAATATTAATGGTGCTTATGAGGATGAGCTTGCTATATTTACTTTATGTTAAAAATGAAATTATTGATGTTGCACCCACACTTGATAGTGCTATTATCTTTTTGAATTCTCCGAACAACACTATGTCGGAGAAGGTTGCACTTATTAGGGATTATACTAATGGGTTGCATTTTACCATTTTACCTGATGATTTTGTCATGCCTAGTATTTATTATAATGATCATGATTGGGGTGATTATAATGCTATGAATATTAAAAGTGGATTTGGAAGAGTGTCGACTTTAGAGAATTCCACTACCTTGGAGAATAATCAATCTTACGAAGTTTTTGATAAAAGCGGGTTTGGAGAGGTCATGACTTTAGTTAATGTTAATCCCACTATCTTGGAAGATTATAAAAAATTTATGCATATGGATCATGAAGATAATATTTTATATGATAGCTATATTGTTGAATTTGATTATGACCCTACATGTAATTATTATGAGAGAAGAAAATATGGTTGTAGAAACTTTCATGTTATACAATTACCTCTCTTGATGTTTAAATTATTAATGCTTCATTCTTTCTATTTGCATATGCTAGATATTATTTGTCTCAATAATTCATTTATTTATAAAATTCCTATGCATAGGAAGAGGGTTAGACTTAAATGTGTTAACTACATGCTATATGATGCTCTCTTTGTGCTTGAATTCTTGTCTTTTATGTGAGCATCATTATTACCACAAGCCTATCTTAATGGCTATAAAGAAAGATCTTGTTGAGAGACAACCCAATATTTTCTATTATTTTGAGTTAACATGATTATTTCTACCATAATAATTGTGTTTTTATGTTTTAATTAGTGTTTGTGCCAAGTAAAGCCTTTGGGATTGATTTGGAAGATAGTAGAATTGATACGGTGCGAAAACAGAAACTTTCGTATCCAGTGCAGAATTTATATGATTTTACTGGAACGCCTTTTTTATCTGAATTTTTTACACAGTATTTCTATACAAATTATCGAGTTTTTCCTAATTTTTCAGAATGTTTGGAGTTACAGAAGTATGGTGTTTGTACAGATCATTACAGAATGTTCTGTTTTAGACAGATTCTGTTTTTTGCTTGCATAGTTTGCTTGTTTTGATGATGCTATGGATTGTATCAGGGGGTATAAGCCATGGAGAAGTTAGAATACAGTGCCTTATGCAATAATCATATGAATCAATTTATAACAGTACCTAAAGTTTTTGATTTACCCGTCATACAGACGGAGCTCACGAGTTTTCTGTTGAGTTTTGTGTGCCGAAGTTTTCAAGTTTAAGGTGCGGTCACGATGGATGAAGGAATAAGGAGAGGCAAGAGCCTAAGCTTGGGGATGACCAACGCACCCCAAGGTAAAATTCTTGGAAGACTCAAGCGTCTAAGCATGGGGATGCCTCGGAAGGCATCCCCTATTTCGTCTCCATTCCATCGGTATGTCACTTCTAGCTATATTTTTATTCATCAGATGATATGTGTTCTGCTTGGAGCGTCGTGTATTATAGTTTGCTTTATTTTTAGTTTGCCAAAATCATTGTTTTCTGTACACACCTATTTGAGAGAGACACATGTTCATCATGATCTATTATAATACTCTATGTGCTTCACTTATATGTTTTGAGCTTGGCAGTTGCTCTAGTGCTTCACTTATATCTTTTAGAGCACGGTGGCATATAGATTTTAAAGAAATAATTGAACTCTCATGCTTCACTGAAACTTATTTGGGAGTCTAATAAATAGTAACGGTAATTTGCATGGGTTATAAGACTAGTCCAAAAAGGGTAGGTATTCAATGAGTGTATAATCAAAACCTTCATGTAGCTCACCATATAAGAGTGATTGTGGGTTAATGATATTGATGTAGTAAATTGAAAGGGCATGAGTACATGATTGTTGGTTAGTAGAAATATCGATAGTTAAAGCGTGTTACTTTTTGCTCATCTAAATATTGGTTATGGCATGATGATGATGTGTGAGCATTCTTATTCCTCGTTGAAATCCTAGTGTTATTCGGGTCGGAGGCGTGTGATGGTTAACTCCTCCCAACCTCCTCCCTAGGGGTATGCGGTAGTACTTTGCTTCAAGAGAGCTAATAAGGCTTTGCAATAAGTATATGAGTTCTTTATGACTAATGTGAATCCATGGATGTATGCACACTCACCTTTCCGCATATTGCTAGCCTCTTTGGTACCGTGCATTGCCCATTCTCACCTCGAGGATCGGTGCAGCTTTCGCCGGTGCATCCAAACCCCGTGATATTATAAGCTCTATCACACATAAGCCTCCTTATATCTTCCTCAAAACAGCCACCATACCTACCTATTATGGCATTTCCATAGCCATTCCGAGATATATTGCCATGCAACTTCCACCGTTACATCACATGACTTGTGTGTCCATCATTATATTGCTTTGCATGATCATGTAGCTGACATAGTATTTGTGGCACAACCATCGTTCATCATTGTTTACATGTTACGCTAGATCATTGCACATCCCGGTACACTGCCAAGGGCATTCATAGAGAGTCATTTATTTTGAGTTGTTATATCGAGATGTAAGTAAATAAAAGTGTGATGATTATCATTAAGCATTATCCCAGTGAGGAAAGGATGATGGGGTAATGATTCCCCCACAAGTCTAGATGAGCTCCGGACAAAAAATAAAAAATTGGGGGAGGCCAAATGAGCCCACCAAATAAAAAAATAGAGAAAAGAAAAAAAAATGAGAGAAAAAGAGAGAAGGGACTTTGCTACTATCCTTCACCACACTTGTGACTCAAAGTGGCACCATGTTCTTCATATAGAGAGTCTCCTGAGTTATCATTTTCATATGCTAGTGGGAATTTTTCATTATAGAACTTGGCTTGCATATTCTGATGACGGGCTTCCTCAAATGCCCGAGGTCTTCATAAGCAAGCAAGTTGCATGCACACCCACTTAGCTTCCGTTGAGCTTTCATACACTTATAGCTCTAGTGATGGCAATCCCCACTCCTCGCATTGATATCTATTGATGGGCATCTCCATAGCCCGTTGATACGCCTAGTTGGTGCAAGACTTTCTTTCCACTTTGACTCCTTTTGATATCTATCACCATATTCTATTTCAACCATACGCTATATCCATGGTTCACACTCATGCATTGAGTGAGGTTGAAAATGCTGAAGCGCATTAGAAGTACGATCCAATTGCCTGACTTGACACCGTGGTGCTCATGATTTGTACTTATGTGGTGAATACGGAGTCATGCCATGCTAATATGATAAAATGAATGGGGAGTAACATTCTTTAAGGGTCGTATATTTTGAAAGTTAATGATTATGTTGTTTATGGTTCTGGATATTACTATATTGATGTTTATTAGTTCATCGTTTCTCAAAGATCATACCTAAAAGAGGTTACATGTTGGGTAGCATCTCGCATCAAAACTTATGTTTTTATCATTTACCTACTCGAGGACGAGCAGGAATTAAGCTTGGGGATGCTGATACGTCTCCAACGTATCTATATTTTTTTATTGTTCCATGCTACTATATTATCATTCTTGGATACTGTATATGCATTTATATGCTATTTTATATCATTTTTGTGCACTAACCTATTAACCCAGTGCCAGTTGTTGTTTTCTACTTGTTTTTGCCCTTTGAGGAATACTGTACCAAATGAAGTACAAATGCCCTGAAACTTTTTGATGATTTTTTCTGGATAAAAATAAGACCTGGAAGCTTCGGAGAGAGACCGTAGGCCAGACGGGGTGGCGCCAAGCCAACAGGGTGCGCCCAGGGGGGGGCGTCCGCGCCCTGATGGCTTGGGGCCACCTCCCGCTGCCTCCTAACCTAATTCTGACTCTATATGTTCTCTAAAATCGGCAAAACACCCGAGAGCCAGCCAAAATACTTTTTCCGCCGTCGCAAGTCTGTGTTCCGACAGGAGGCCATCTGGAGCCCTGTTCCGATGCTCTGCCGGAGGGGGGATCGATCACGGAGGGCCTCTACATCAACCTTGCTACCTCCATGATGATGTGTGAGTAGTTTATCATAGACCTACGGGTCCATATATAGTACCTAGATGGCTCTCTCTCTCTATGATCTTCAATACAAAGTTCACCGTGATTCCCGTGGTGATCTATCCGATGTAATCCTTCTTTGCGGTGTGTTTGTTGGGATCCGATGAATTATGGGTTTATGTTCAGATTATTCATGAATAATATTTGAGTATTTTCTGAATTCTCCGATCTATCAGTTTGGTTTGGCCAACTAGATTGGTTGATCTTCAGTGGGAGTGGTGCGTTGTGATGGGTTTAATCTTGTGGTGCTCAATCCCAGTGATAGAAAGGGACATGACACGTATTGTATTACTGTCATTAAGACGATGGGGTTTATTCATATTGATTGGATTTACTTTGTCTACATCATGTCATCTTGCTCCAGGCATTACTCTGTTTTTACTTAATACTCTAGATGCCTGCTGGATAGCGGTCGATGGGTGGAGTAATAATAGTAGATGCAGGCACGAGTCGGTCTACTTGTTTATGGATGTGATGCCTATATACATGATCATTTCCATGAATAAATATTGCATAATTATGCGCTTTTCTATCAATTGCCCAACAGTAATTAGTTTACCCACCGTATGCTTTCTTCGAGAGAGAAGCCGCTAGCGAACACTATGGCCCCCGGGTCTTCACAAAATATATTATTACAAAAACACCAAAAATATTGCTGCCATTTATTTAATGTTGTTTTATTTTATATTTATATTATCTAGCTATCACTACTTATCGCTTGCAAGTAACGAGTTCAAGGGGCTTGACAACACTCTTGCCCGCGTGGGGTGCAAGTGCGTGCTTTTTTGTGTGTAAGCACCGAAGACGGGAATTTGCATGGTCCTCCTATTGGTTCGATAACCTTAGTTCTCACTAGGGGAAATACTTATCTCTACTGTGTTGCATCTCCCCTCCTCTTCGGGAAAAATCCCAACACAGTTTACAAGTAGCAGTAAGCCACCGAGCGCCTCCGGTCGTCGTCCTTCTTAATGCGGAAGTCGTGGTCCGGTCAGTCCATAGCTTCCACTTCTGAGCCTTCCTGCCTCCTCGAAGCCCGACACGTGCCAAACCCTAGCGCCCGCCTTCTTCTCTACTTCACCTTGTCGCCGGTGAAGATGAGCTGGCATTGGATCGTCGGCCGCTAGGGGAAGCACGACCACGAGGCCGGGTCATCCTCCGGCCATCGTGGCCGCTCCTCCTCCACCCCCACTGATGGTGTCCTGGACTAGGGGGTACTCATCACGTCGTCTCTCGACCAGTGGGTCGGGCCGAGGACCCCCAGGGCGATTCACTAATGGGCCACTTCGGGCAGCCCATGACGCATACAAGGGAGATTCCACAAGACTTGGCGCACAAGACAAGGACTCCTCTAAACCCTAGGCCTACGGTACATTATATAAACCTAGCCAGGCTAGTCAATAGACAATTTCATATTCATTACAACAATCTTGTGGTAGATACCTGTACTATGTACTATCCCCCATATGAATACAATCAAAAGCAGGACGTAGGGTATTATCTCCTTTAGAGAGCCCGAACATGGGTAAAATCCTGTGTCCATGTTACCATCGCTCCAAGAAGCCTAGCTTAGGACCCCTACTATGAGATATGCCGGATTTGACACCGACATTAGTGCTTTCATTGAGAGCCTGCTAGGTGATCATCATGGTGCGATGGGATCTTCAACGAACGCCAAATCAGGTGTTATATTTTCAATTAAATTTGTGCCTTTGAATTAGCTTCTTTTAGAGTTGTTGCTGTGAGCCTGTGCAAATTTTTGGTTGCAGGCATAATTGAGATCACGGACAAATTGCCTCGATGTTCGTCAGCGGCGGCCGCATAAGATGCGGCAATCAACTCGCACGATCCGCGAAGATCGACCAGGCACGGTGCAAGCATTAGATCGGCCGCTGCTCCACGAGGGTGTGCGCAAGGGATGGCCTCACACGCCCAAGCTCCGATGGGATCGAACCGTGGTCAAGCATCACATCTCCGCGTAAAAGCCAAAGTTTGGCCAGCTGCGTTACCTATATAAAAGTCAGATCGGTTTGGACTTCACGTGGGTGTTAAGCACTTGTAATGATGGAAAATTGCTTTTGCTTTGGTTGCTTTTCCTACTGCCGAGCAGACCATCAGGTGCGACTGTTCCATTGACTGGCTCTACAAATTACTACTCGAATTTCCTCCCAGATATTTTTCTGTTGGTTGGCATTGTTTTGTGCGCGCAGCTCTTCCGTCTATGGCCGCCGTTCCGAGGCGATCCGAAATGTATCGCCAGTAATAATAACAACAATATGGATGGTGCTCCTCATCGGCTGAGTTCTGATGGCAAATTCTACTAGTAAAGGCCAACTACAGCTCCACGTAACGGTAGCTGAAGTCAAACATGAAGAACCAGGAAGGCTCTTTTCCTTCTCTTTATTTTCAATCCAGTATTTGCGCTGGTCCTCTATCACTTTTTGCCAGAAAGGCGTACGTAAACTAAAAAGCATTGCTAACCCAGCTGAGTACTAGTGTTGCAGAATGGTACACGAGGTCTAGTCAATGAATTCCAGTAATTCAATTGCTAGTACTACTTCTTCACGTATAGATGAACCCAAATCTATTTTTGGTACTGGTTCATACTAATTCTCTACAGACTGTTTCCTTTTTATTACTTCAGTCTGCTACGGTCATCGTATCAAACAGGTTTTATTTATCCTAACTATCTGTTTAGCACGTAAAATTATTGTACATGGAATATTTTCTGTTTGTTTGTACTGCAATATTTTTGCAGAGATATTTTATCAAAGCTGGCGTGTGACGTCGGACTGGCCAGCCTCTTGCGGATTTTTGACCTACGTTGAGATCGACTTCGCGCCAGATAACCGACCTCGACTACGCGACGCCGCTACCTCGGCGAGCAAACGTCGTCGTCCCGCCTCTGCCGACCTCTGCATTCAGGACATATCTATCAATCTATTTTATTTCGTGTCAATTAATTGTGCGAAGAGAATTTTTTGCTTCGGTTTTCCACCGTCTTATGCGTGCAGATAAATAAAGAGCAACCGAACTACGTTGTTATCTCGGCCAGCCGAGGGTTCGGATAACTGAGTCCAAATCATCGCCCCATGGATCGTCATGGACCAATGAGACGATCAGAGTCCGGCGACTGGCGGTCCGCCAGGTCCGGGCTCCGTTGTGATTTTTGTGCATCATGGAGTTGTTGAAGAAACGGGCACGCAGGCAAAAGAAAAATACGTGAAGCAGCGCCCTGATCGGACGGAGTACTGCCGACATACGAGCAACTGACAAGAGTTCGGCTTGGCGTCACAGGGAGATTCAACCTTTCCTTTCTTTTGTTTTATTTAATCAAGCCTGGACACAGTCCATGCACTTGTCTTGCCTACTGCACGGTATTGATTTGTATCCAATCTCTGATTACTAGCTGATTTGGATCTAGCGTGAGATCGCAGTACGGCCTATGTGACGATCTAGTCAGCTTCCCGTGTGTTGCCCGACGAATGCCATGTCTGGAACTCGGATCACCCCGCAAATTCGGATTTCGTCACCTCATCGCACCGACGCCATGCGTCGGCATCTGTGCTCTGTCATGACCTCGATGCACAGGCCACATCCTTTTAACTTATTTGCGTATTTTTTATGCAAATATTTTTATTATTATTATTACTGCTGGACTTGCACTATTTTGTGCGCACAGGTAATCGGCTTTGACAGTCCACGTCATCGCCTCTGCGTGGAGACGTCGTCGTTCACCTCGATGCGTGTATCTATGCTGGCATCTCGACGCCGCCACTCCGCTGAGTCAACCTCGGCGCCCAGGCCATATTCCCTTAATTGTTTACTTCACTTAAATTAATTAAGTAGAAGAACTTTTTTTTATAAAATATATACTATCATTACCTTTATTTGTTATTACTTTTGGCTTGCACTATATTATGTGCACAGGTATTGACTTCGACTGTGTGACGCGGTCACCTCGGCGCGCCGACGTCGTCGCCTCGCCTCCGTCGACCGAATTGTGTCGTCACCTTGGTGCGTTGCCCAACGTCGGCATACCCGCGCCGTCACTTCATTAAGTCGGTGCCACACTGCCGACCTCACCTCGGCTGGATCGGGGGCATCGGCATCACTTCACCAACCTACTCTTGGGGCTCCGACGTCATCTTACCGAGCTGTTGCGTCCCCTTGGCTAGACTGGGGGCTGCGCTCGCCACGTCGGCAATATTGTGTCATCACATCGTCAAACCGAACTCCTCGCCCGGCCACCTCGGAACCGGCTTGGGGGCTAGGACCTCGGCCAAGCCGAGGACAACGCACCATACTAGATTTTTCAGAGATCAATGCGCTCTTGCATCCTGCCTCAAGTCCGAACTACGTCATCAATGCCGAGCACATTAACCAGCTAAGTCGCTTTCATGCTCAAATTTTTAAATTTTCTATTCGGTTCGACCAAGCACTACATTTGTGTTAAATAATAAAGTGTGTTTGTTAAAAACACTTTCTTTTCCCATGACAACAGGGGGCTTCGCCGTCACGCTGTCAAACTACTCTGTCCCCTCGGCTGGACCAGGGGCTTCGCCTCGCCGCGACAACCATGTTGCGACGCCACTTCTCGATCCGAGATCTTCGCTCGATTACCTCGGGCTTGGGGGCTGGGACCTCGGCCAGGCCAAGGACTACGTCTCCGTCCCGCCACAACGTCGGACCCCACCGAGCACTTTAACCAGCTAAGTCGTTTTCGTGCCCGGCTCTTTTTTGAAATTTTACTTTTTGTTCGGTTCAACCAAACATTATATTTTTTGTTAAACAAAAATCATTTGTTAATTTTTTTTTCCTTTCCCCAAAGTTACCTGGGGGCTCTTAAATTTATATGAGCCGTTTTTTGATAAATGTGTTTTCTTCTTGGTCGTTGCAAAGTCTTTATCCGCTACTCCTTTTTCCAACGCGAGTGTGAGGTCAATAGCCGGATAGCCTGGTTTCTTTCTAAAGCCGCTCGAGTTTAGTTCGCTAAACAGGCCTCGGAGAAACACTCCGCCTTCGGGATATGGAGGTTGAAGCGAAAGGTTGACCCGCTTGGAGTCCGGAGATCAGATGTATCATGTTAAAGCACAACCAAAACACACATTACATTTTAGACCAATTTCGGATTGGCACTATTTTACTTTATCTAAACATAAAGTTTTTTGCGTAAGTTTTTTGGTTTTTCCGAGCATAACTTTCGCAGTACAACGCCAGATACATTTCACGCATCGGCAATATTAAAGGGGGTCTGCGGCTAGCACCGAACCCACCAAAAACCGAGGTACTCCATGTAGTCCTCGGCAAAATGCCCTCGGTATTTCGCATTTATATGCATCGATTTCGAGTTGTGTCTTTGGTCTATAGCTTGATTGCCCGGCTCCTGTGCTTACCCCTTACGTTTCCGCTTTGTTCGGCTAAGGGGTAACGGGAGAACCACTGCGATTGTCACTTCCGGTTTAACTGGTTAAGTGCCTCAGTTGGAGAAAGCCAAAAGCTGACTGTCACAACAAGCATAAATCGGTCAGCGAACCGCATGCGGTGTTAAACCAAATGTAGCCGATCGAGGTTATCCGAGTAAAACGAAGGGCCTTTCTTTCTTGAAAAGTCCAAGTTGTGGGTGGTTCGACCTCGAATAATCCGAGAAGTCGACGTATACCGGGGGGCTATTAAGTTGCCCCCAAACATATGCTCCTTGACTAAGTGAAAGTTAAAAAGCCCGAATATCTGATTGCCTTGTTTCCACTAACACAACCGCCTCCGGGCACCGAGAAGCCAGCTAAGGGTTGTCTTGTTTGTACGGAAACACCCTGCGTAGCATCTACAAAGGGGTGGAAGCCGACGATAGGCCACTTTCAAATTATAAACAGTCACAAAGGAGTCAAAATAGCATATAGCACAAAAGCATTTGTATTTAAAATGCGAGTGTTGCCTTCCGTAATCATTGTTATAAAGCCATAAATATGCATCAATTTGACTTAAGATTTTGGCCAAGCTGGGTCGCCTGGCTCCTGTCCTTACCCCCTGCGTTCCTGATTGTTCGGCTAGGGGTTAAAGGGAGCACCTCTGTGATTGTTACTTCCGGGTCATCCGAGTTAGTACCTCAGACTAGGTAAAGACGAAAGCTAGCCATCTTAAGAAAATAATTGGTCGGCAACGACGGAAGTGAAAATTTCGGTTCATTAACGACCACAGAGTTCGGGAACATTCCCCGAACTAAATCCTCAATATTTTCCTCCCACATTGATCGGAGTTGAGGTTTCACGATCATGGTCAACATGATATCCTGGGAAAAGGAACTTATAAAGGAACTATTTTTTCCAGAAGATGTTTCTTACGTTAAATAAGTAATATAACATATCTCTCCGCGTACCTTTGTTTATAAAACCGTATGGCCGGATTGCCTTGTTTGCCGTAAATCTTTGCCCTTATAAAGGCTTATAAAGTAGGGCAAACACTCCTCGGCTACTGGCCAAGGAGGTTGAAGCCGATGGTCGGTCAACAAAGTCTTGTACAATGCGGATCCGAGCATTAATGATGTAAAGTACTTGGATACATAGAATCATTACACATAAATTGTGTCGAACGTAACAAAGTTTGTGTCAAACAAATATCGATCCTTAATTCGACCGCCTGTGCCTAAATTAAGGCCCGGGGGCTATTGCATTACCTATTCAATGCGGCAAATCCAAAGTGCAATATGGTTTCCGAGGAGATTCGATCCTTAGGTTGGTCAGCCGCACCCAACCCGAGTCTCAGAAACTACTACGTACCGCGTTTACATCCCTAACGTATGCCGCCGAGCAAGAACTCGATCCTTAGGCCGATTTTGCAAATCGACCTAAGTCTCAGGGGCTACTGGGATTAGTGGTTTTATTTTGATTATTATTTTTTCCTTCAGGCGCATCTCGGGTTATAAACCGACACACACCTTGAGGGCTACTGGCTATATATCTCGGCAGAGAATAAATTGCACCAATCGAAAATATCCACAAAAAAACAGCCCACGGTCGGGGTGGTGCACCAGCTCGAAAGCAGTCCGGCATAAAGCTCGGGCGCAAGTGGCTGGCTCCATAGAGAGCATTTCCGACATTAAGCTCGGATGCAGTCCGGCGTTGGAGCTCGGAAGTAGTCCGGCATAAAGCTCAGATTCGAATGGCTCGTTCCATAGAAGACTATTCTGGCATTTAAGCTCGGACGGACTCATTCAAATTTTCAGAGGCCAAGGTAATCTATGACACCTCGGATGCCGACCATCATCGGAGCTTGGCTGCAAAAGACACCTCGGATGCAGTCCGGCGTTGGAGCTCGGACGCAAGAGGACACCACCACACGGGAAACACTTCAAACCCGAGGCGTGGCGTAAAAGACTACAAGGCATTGATAAAGGCCGAGAACTTAAAGGGGCTCCTCGGATGCCCGACGTGTGAACTCTTCAGATACACCTCGGCGATCCTTATGATCGGAGATGGGAAGATTTGTTGAACCAGTTTTCAAGACCGACGACCGAAGACGAAGAACAGTTCGGAAGAACCGAGGAGCGTCCCCAACTTGAAGACCGGTTCAGGGGGCTACTGATGGTGTCCTGGACTAGGGGGTACTCATCACGTCGTCTCTCGACCAGTGGGTCGGGCCAAGGACCCCCAGGGCGATTCACTAATGGGCCACTTCGGGCAGCCCATGACGCATACAAGGGAGATTCCACAAGACTTGGCGCACAAGACAAGGACTCCTCTAAACCCTAGGCCTATGGTACATTATATAAACCGAGGCTAGGCTAGTCAATAGACAATCTCATATTCATTACAACAATCTCGTGGTAGATACCTGTACTATGTACTATCCCCCATATGAATACAATCAAAAGCAGGACGTAGGGTATTATCTCCTTGAGAGAGCCCGAACCTGGGTAAAATCCTGTGTCCATGTTACCATCGCTCCAAGACGCCTAGCTTAGGACCCCTACTACGAGATATGCCGGATTTGACACCGACACCCACCTCCATCGTTCCATCTCTCACCGTCGTTTGCCGCTCCCCGCGTGCGGCCATACATGAAGGCGGAGATCTGCCAGTGTTATTGGGAGACGGGCATGCCATTGCCGTGGAGTGACATGCACCAACCCAACAACTGATACCTCTCCACAGATCGGGTGCCGATTCCACCCGTCATGGAGAGCAGCCATGCCCGTCAAAAGGAGATCCTCCGCCACCGTGCCCACCTGCCGCCGGACCACACAACGACCACCGGTATGCCATAAACTCGCCTCTATGAGATACTTGGTTCCACGACGAGCACGACCTATGGCTGCAGTCCTACTTCGCCGACCGTCCAGGTGAGCGCCTGATACATCTCCATCGTATCTATAATTTTTGAATGTTTCATGCCATTATTTTACAACTATTATATACTTTTGGCAACAATTTATATGATTTTCTTGGACTAAAATATTGATCCAGTGCCCAATGCCAGTTCCCGTTCATTGTATGTTTTTTGTTTCGCATAAAATCCATATCAACCATGTCCAAACGTGATAAAAATTTATGGACATTTATTTTGGAATATATGTGACTTTTGGGAAGAAGAATCAATGCACGATGGTGTCCGAGGTGGCCACAAGGCAACAGGATGCGGCCAGGGGGTAAGTCGCGCCGTGTTGCCTTATGAATCCCTTGTAAGGTGGTTGCAGCCCTTCTTTCGCCGCAAGAAAGATAATTTTCTGAGAAAAATCTCCTAAAAAATCAGCCCAATCGGAGTTATAGATTTCTGGGAATTTAAGAAATCATGAAACGCCAGAAAATAGGAACGCGGAACAGAAGAGAAACAGAGAGAGAGAGAGAGAGATCCAATATCGAAGGGTTCCTCCCCTCCGGGAGCCATGATGGGCATGTACTAGAGGGAAAACTCTCCTCCCATCTAGGGGGAGGCCAATAAAGAAGAAGGAAGGGGCTCTCTCCCCCTCTCTCCCGGTGGTGCCGGAGTGCCACTTGGGGAACTAGCGTGGCGGCGATCTACACCAACAACTCCGCCGTCTTCCTCACCAACACCATCACCTTCCCTCATCTATTTATAGCGCTCCACTCTTCCGCATCCCGCTGCACCCCCTACTTGAACATGGTGCTTTATGCTTCATATTGTTATCCAATGATTTGTTGTTATCCTATGATGCTGGAGTATATCCTTTTTGTCCAATGGGGTTGTTTGATGATCTTGATTGGTTTGAGTTGCGTGGTTTATTTTGGTGTTCTCCTACGGTGGCTGCCGTGTCGTGCAAGCATGTGGGATTCCCGCTGTAGGGTGTTGCAAACTTGCAATACGTTCAAGATTCACTTATAGTGGGTAGCAAGGGTGACATCAGCTTATACCCGAGTAAGTGGGTTGTTGCGTATGGGAGTAAAGGGGACTTGCTACTTAATGCTATGGTTGGGTTTCTTGCTGATCTTTAGTAGGTGCGGATGCTTGTTAGAGTTCCAATCATAAATTCATATGATCCAAGTATGGCAAGTATGTTAGCTCATGCCTCTCCCTCAGATAAAACTGCAATAATGATTACCGATCTAGTTATCGATTGCCTAGGACAATCTGGCAAATCCTACCACCACTTTTCCACACTCGCTATATCTACTTAGTTGTTCTTTTATTAAAAAACACCTAACTTTTATTTCCACGTTCTTTATTATCTTGCAAAACTATTTCTTACACCTACAAAGTACTTCTAGTTTTATTCCCACAAAGTAGTTTATTTCTTGTACTAGGTATAATGAACATTGTTGCGTGTAGAGTTGTGTAGGTGGTCGATAGAACTTGAGAGAATATTAATTCTACCTTTATATCCTTGTTGGGTTCGACACTCTTACTTATCGAAAAAGGCTACAAACGATCCTCTATACTTGTGGGTTATCAAGTCCTTTTTTTGGGGCCGTTGCCGGGGAGCAATAGCGTGGGGTTGACTTCGCGTGTGTGCTTGTTTGCTCTACCTCTAAGTAGTTTTTATTTTCTGATCTAAGTTATTTTATATCTTTAGTTATGGATATGGGACACGAAATACAAAAAAAGTAGTTGTGCTTGCTACTCATGGAGATGGGGAACCTCCTAAAACCCTCGATGCTGGTTATGTGGAAAACATTAAATACTACTTTGAGAATCCTGAGAAATCATTCAACTTGATAATGGGAGACACGTTGGATGAACATGAGTATATTAGGGATTATCGCTTGACTGAAAAAGGGAAACACTTATGGGATCAAATTAAATTGTTGCGTTGGTATGCTTGGAATTTATTCTTAAGATGTGATTATACTTGTTGCTCTAAGATGAAGGCTCCACGCCTTCCCTTTCAATGTGAATTTAATGTTAATGAAACCTTGGCTTCTTATGCTAATGGTATATATGATTACTATGATGTGGAACAAATAGAAGAATTTGTTGCTTTTAAGGGTGCTCATGAAATTGAATCTTTGTTTGAAAAGTGTGAAAATTGTGATGATGCTCTTTACAGATCTAAAAATTATGCTATACTTAAATATTGCTATGATAATTATGAATACAATGCCTCTATTGATAAATTTAGAGGAAGTCTCTGTTGCCCAAGAAGAGACTAATATTTTGCAGGAATCCATGTAAGAAGAAATTGCTGAAACTATGAGCTCATTAGATGAAAGATTTGAGGAGGAGAGCGAAGAATAAAAGGAGGAAGTGTGGATTAGCTACCCGTGCCCACCTTCTGATGAGAGTAACTCTTTATCCCATACATTGTTTAATTACCCTTTGCACATACTGAAGGACGAATGCTATGATAATTGCTACGATACCTTGGATTCATTTGAAATATCCCTGTTTGATGAACTTGATGCTTGCTATGCTTGTGGCCATGATGCCAACATGAATTATGATTATGAAGATGAACTTTCTATAGTTCCGTATGTTAAACATGAAATTGTTTCTATTACACCCACACATGATAGTCCTATTATCCTTTTGAATTCTCCCAACTACACTATATCGGAGAAGTTTGCACTTATTAAGGGTTATATTGATGGGTTGCATTTTACTATTACACATGATGATTTTGATGGATATAATATGCATGTTCTTGCTGCTCCTACTTGCAATTATTATCAGAGAGGAACCAAATCTTCACCTCTCTATGTTTCCAATATGATTAAAATGCAAGAAACTATTTATATTATGCATTGGCCTTTACTTAATGTGCATGAATTGTTCTTTTATGATGTGATGATGCATAGGAAGAGAGTTAGACTCTGTTGTTCTATGATATATGTTGCTCTGTGCTCATTACGAAATTACAAATCATTGTTAATTAAAATTGGCTTCGATATACCTTGGGATCTGGGTGGACCAATTACTTGAGAACTATATGCCTAGCTTAATGGCTTTAAAGAAAGCGATGCGAGGGAGACTACCCGAAAATTTTAGAGATTCATTGAATTTTGTTGTGTGCTTTTAAAATAATTAAAAACAAAAAATGTGGGCAACTAAAAACGTTTTCAAAAAGAGAAGAGAAAGTGAGAAGGACGAGCACCGTTGAAACGGGGGCTAGCCTTGAACTTTGTTCATGCCCATGGAAACTTTGTGAATCTTGATTACAGAAAATTTTCAACAAAAATAATTACCCCCTGTACAAATCCATTGTATTATAAAAATAATATGCCAAGATTTACCTTTAGGATGTTTGAATTGTTTGTTTGATATGTGTTGTGCAAAAACTTAAAAATTTTCTATCGTGTTTAATTTTCATATTTTACTGGAGCGTGAAAAATTCTAATTTTTTTACATAGTACTTTTATGCAAGAAAATTATTATGTCCTAATTTTTCAGAATTTTCTGAGTTACAGAATTATATGTTTCATCTGGATCTTTACAGAATATCTTGTTTTTCACAGATTGTTGTTATAGTTTCTTTGTCTGCTTATGTTTGAAATCTTGTTCAGCCCCATTCATTTGGGAGCCATAGAATTGTGATTGCATACAGTGGGTAATGTTGGATTATAATTATACAATAATGATATAGCAAGACATGATGGATTTGATGTTATATGTACTAACATGTCTAATAAAAGTTCTGTTAAGTTTTGTGTGGATGAAGTGTTTGAAGATCGAGGAGGTATCGATATGAGAAGAATAAGGAGAGGCAAAAGTTAAAGATTGGGGATACCCAAGGCACCCCAAGTAAATATTCTAGGAGACTCAAGTATCTAAGCTTGGGGATGCCCCGTAAGGCATCTCATCTTTCTTCCTCGACAATTATCGGTATGTCTCGGTTTTTGTTTGTTCACATGATATGCGTAAATTCTTGGAGCGTCATGTGCCTTTTATTTTTATTTTAGAAATGCACCATGATGGTATGGGACAGTCCTTAGTTGATTTCTAGAATGCTCTTTGCACTTCACTTATATCTTTTGAGTATGGCTTTATAAAATGCTTTGTGTGCTTCACTTATATCTTTTGAAGTTTGGATTCTCGCTTCTCTACCTTGGGAATACTGTTATTTGTAGAATACTATTTTGCTTCACTTATATTTATTAGAGCATGGTATTTTGTAGAAAGAATTAAACTCTTATGCTTCACTTATATCTATTTAGAGAGTTAACATGAATGTGGCATTCACATGGTTAGTCATAAAATCATACATAAAACTTGTAGATCACTGAATATGATATGTTTGATTCCTAGCAATAGTTGCAACATTAATATAGTAATATGTGGGTGCACTAGTGGATGATCATGGTTTAGTAGGAATATTGATGTTAAGGTTTGTGATCTCTTGTTCAAAAAAGTGTCGGTTATGGCATGACCGGGATGTTGGAGCACTTTTATTCCTGTTTGAAATCCTTGTGTTGTTTGAGTCGGGGGCACGTGATGGTTAACTCCTCCCAACCTCATCCCTAGGGGTGCATTGGTAGTACTTTGCTTCGAGAGAGCTAATAAAACTTTCACAATAAATATATGAATTCTTTATGACTAATATGAGTCCATGGATTATACGCACTCCCACCTTTCCGCAATTTGCTAGCCTCTTCGATACCGTGCATTGACCTTTCTCACCTCAAGAGTTGGTGCAAACTTCGGCGGTGCATCCAAACCCCGTGATGTGATACGCTCTATCACACATAAGCCACCTTATATCTTCCTCAAAACAGCCACCATACCTACCTATTATGGCATTTCCATAGCCATTCCAAGATATATTGTTGTGCAACTTCCATCATCATCATATACATGGCTCGAGCATTCATCATCATATTGCTTTGCATGATCATATAGAGCTGACATAGTATTTGTTGCAAAGACACCGTTCATCATTCATTACATGTTAAGCTAGATCATTGCACATCCTCATACACTGCCAGAGGCATTCATATAGAGTCATATTCCTTGTCGAGTTGTAATTTTGAGTTGTAAGTAAATAAAAGTGTGACAAGCATCATTATTAGAGCATTGTGTTGGAAATATGCATAGAGGAAATAATAAATTGCTTATTATCATATTTCTTTGTTCATGATAATCGTTTATTATCCATGCTAGAATTGTATTGACCGGAAACTTAGATACATGTGTGGATACATAAACAACACCATGTCCCTAGTGAGCCTCTACTAGACTAGCTCGTTGATCAAAGATGGTTAAGGTTTCCTAACCATAGACATGATTTGTCATTTGATAACGGGATCACATCATTAGGAGAATGATGTGATGGATAAGACCCAACCGTAAGCATAGCATTTGATCGTATCACTTATTTTATTGGTACTGCTTTCTTCATGTCAAGTATATGTTCCTAAGACCATGAGATCCTGCAACTACCTGACACCGGAGGAATGCCTTGTGTGTACCAAATGCCACTTCCTAACTGGGTGATCATAAAGGTGCTTTATAGGTATCTGTGAGGGTGTCTATTGGGTTGGCATGGATCGAGACTGGGATTTGTCACTCCGTATGAGGGAGAGGTATTTCTGGGCCCTCTTGGTAATACAACATCACAAGAAGCTTGCAAGCAATGTGACTAAGGAGTTAGTCACGTGATCTTGTATTACGGAACGAGTAAAGAGACTTGCCGGTAACGAGATTGAACTAGGTATAGAGATACGAACGATCGAATCTCGGGCAAGTAACATACCGATGCACAAAGGGAACTGCATACGGGATTGACTGAATCCTTGACATCGTGGTTCGACTGATAAAGATCTTCGTGGAATATGTAGGAATCAATATGGGCATCTAGGTCCCGCTATTGGTTATTGACCGGAGAGGTGTCTCGGTCATGTCTACATGATTCTCGAACCCATAGGGTCCGCACGCTTAACGGTCGGTGAGGCTAGAGTAGTATTGGTGCCAGGGATATTCCCCATGGTTATAACCCGGCTAAAGGTTTGACCCGGCCTACAGCTTGATAGCTCTATGGGTCTCCCAATTTTCTGGGTTAAGATAAAGATGACAAGGAAGAATCAAGGGCTCGGTGACGACAAGGAGCTCAATATGTCGGCTCATACGGGCGGGCCCAAGGGCCCAGACCTGGCCGTAGGCCGGCTCATTGAGGGACCCCGAAGGGCCGGCTCATGGAAAATACTCAAGAGGGAGTAGGACTCCAATAAAGGGAAGCAAGACGCAGGCTAGGATTCATCTTGTAATAGAATAAAGACTAGTCCTAATCCTAATAGGACTCTATATGTAAGCGTGCCCCTTCAACTTATATAAGGAGGGGCAATGCACCTCAAGAGGGAGAAGTTAAGTCATTAGAGATAGACAGATTAGAAACCCTCGAGACTAGAGGTAACGAAATAGCACCCTTGTAATCGAGATCATCATCATCAATACACACAAAGCAGGACGTAGGATTTTACCTCCATCGGAGGGGCCGAACCTGGGTAAAACTCGTGTCTCTCGATTCCGACCAACCCCATTCAAGCCGCCACCTAGTTGCGATGGCCTCAGACCTAAGTCCTTTCATGAGGACATCCATCGTGACAAAACCACGACAGTTGGCGCCCACCGTGGGGCTTATGCATGGTGGTGTTGTGTTCTGGGAGGGAGCTCTTCAAGGAACGAGAAGCTCGCGATTAGCCAGATGAAGAAAGAGTCGGCGAGGAAAGGATATACGTCTCGACGAGCAGTCGAAATAGCATATACAAGATTTGAGAACAAGAAAAATTGAGGGTTGCGTTTTGTGTGGTGGCGGGCGATCTCTGGATCTGATCTACCCCGTGTCGTTCGAAAGAGTAATGATATCCGGCAGAAGCAACTGGCGAGATCTCTGTAAATCAATCGATGAGAGCTTCAGCTGCGGATCACGCCCAAACATCGGAAAGCTCGCGCACCATGAAAAAAAATGTTGATGGAGTACGAAGCCTCGCGTCAAGAGCGTCAACTGAATCAGCCATAAAAAATGATGTTCAAGTTGTTTCTGCAGCCGCAGGTGTTAAAGTGAGTAAAAAGGCATCCATCAAAGTCATTATACACAGGCATCAAGACAACGATCGAAGCATCAAATCAAGGATGGCTAATTGCTATATTACTACTAGTCAATTGATGCTAGTACTACTATTACTACTTTGCTCAAGCCTGGAGAAGTACGAGGAGGAATCAATCACGATTGTTTGCCACTCATACTTGTATGCACGAGGTGTCCAGATGGGAAGCAACGCATAAGTCTCTAATCAGAGTCGGACAAGAGAAAAAAAGACAAAAGGAGGTGGACTCGGACCATTGTGACACTCCCAAGCAATCATTACTAAAAAAACAGAGAGACAGGCCGGCACGGACTCGGTCGCCTCCGCCATGGCCTCGCCTCCACCATGGCTCCACCCTGCCGTGACCTCGCCTCTGCCACTGCTCGCTCCGGAGCCGGCTCCGCCCGCCGCGGGAAGCTCCGCCCACCACTTCGCCTCGCCTCCGCCGCATCCACTTCCGCCACCACGCCTTGCCTCGACTACCCGCCTCCACTTCACCTCGCCTCTCGGTCGGCTGCCTTGTAGCTATACCTGTGGCTGGCCTCGCCCGCCGGCTCGCCGCCACGCTGCGCAGGCTCTGCGTGCCGTGCCTCACCTTGCCTCCTCCACCGCGGATTCATGCCACTGCGGCCTCACCTCGCCGCGCTCGCCTCGCCCGGCCCACGTCTGCACCTCCGCATTCCAGCTCCACATCGCCTCGCATCTGCCATGTCCTCGCCTCACCCGCACCACGCCCGGCTCCCACGCCGTGCCTGCGCCACCCACAGCCGGTCCACGCGCTCCTCCCCGCCCGCTGGCCCTGCCTGCATCGCCTCCACGCGTCCGGCCTCCGTGCACGCTCCGGCGAGCTCCCCTGCTCCCTCGCTGCGCGGCTCCGCCGGCCCCGTTTCCCCTGCGCACCCTCGTCGGTTGCTCCCGTGTCCCGGCAGCCGGCTTGCCCCGCCTGTCCACTCCGTGCGTGTTGGGGAACGTTGCATGGGAAACAAAAAATTTCCTACGAACACCCAAGATCTATCTATGGAGATCAACAACTACGAGAGGGGGAGTACATTTACATATCCTTGTAGATTGCTAAGCGGGAAGCATTAAGAAACGCAGTTGATGTAGTTGAAAGCACATTTGCTCCCTTGGTGGTTTTCGTAATTAATAACTACATATAAGTCATTGAACTAATGTTTCCACTAAGGATATTTCAGGAAAAGTTCAATGATAGGGATGGCAAAAGAATTGTGGAGATTGTGGAATTACCCCAAGATGCAAGGAAATGGATTGGCAAAGCTTCAAGCAAGAGGACTCTACATTTTTCTTTGTGAGAAATCACTTTGAGTCCATAGGAAAGCCAATACTATTAAAAGGGGGTAAGGTTCTGTTGGTGAACAAAATGCTCATACGTGCACAAGTGATAGTCACCAAAAACACCCACAAGCTCTTCCACAAAATTCTGTCCAAAGTCAAATATCCAAAATCGGTGCAACCAACACTTTCCACTCGGTGCCACCGATTCCCAAACTCAGACAGACCTAAGCCAAACCCTAGCCTTTCGGTGCAACCGATTCTGCTTCGGTGCCACCGAGTTTAGGTTGCCAACTTTCTGTTACGCAAATTCGCAATATCGGTACCACCGAGATTGTTGGATCGGCGTCACCGAGAATGGGCAATCTGACCGTTGGTCACCTTATCGGTGCAACCGAGTTTCCTATATCGGTCTCACCGAGATTCAAAAGTTGCCACCTTTTGGTCACTTCGGTACCACCGAGATTAACACATCGGTGTCACCGAGTTGGTCATTTTGTGTGTAACGGTTGGATTTTTGGGGATGCCTATATATATCCATTCACCACCACCCACTCGAAAGAGAAGCACTCAGAACTATTCCATACTTGCCCCATCCAGTTTTCTGAGAGAGAACCACCTACCCTTGTGTTGAGGTCAAGATCATCCACTCCAACCATATGGATCTTGATTTCTAGCCTCCCCAAGTTGCTTTCCACCAATCCCATCTCTTCCGCCAAGCCAAATCTGTGAGAGAGTGATTGTGTCTTGAGGAGTCTATCACCTTGAAGCACAAGAGCAAGGAGTTCATCATCATTGCTGAGCCTATTACCTTTTGGAGGGTGGTGCCTCCTAGATTGGTTAGGTGTCGCTTGGGAGCCTCCTACTTCGTGTTGTGGAGTTGAACCAAGAAGTTTGTAAGGGCAAGGAGATCGCCTACTTCGTGAAGATCTACCCATAGTGAGGCTAGTCCTTCGTGGACGGAAGCCGTTATGGAATAGTCAAGGTTGCTACTCCGTGGACCCTTATGGGTGGAGCCCTCCGTGGACTGTCAGGACCGGTTTTCCAGGATATTAATTTCCCAGTAAATGGCCCTTGTGCTCACCAGCCCCGGGATTACTGTTAGCTGGTGAGACACAATCTTGATACAGAAATTCCAAGCAAAATACAAAATATGGAGTACAAGACCATTCTGGTCTATGAGTACAACAAAAGGTTTCTAGTGGTTGATGGCGGAAGCGGTTTGCGGATCATCAGCGTCTATGGGACTCCATTTCCCACAGGAACAGCTGACCTGGTTAATTCCTATCTTCGCGTATCTGTTATCTTCGATGCCTAGGTTCCGGGCTGTCGTCGTTGCGCTCCTCTCCAAGCAAGAAATCTGGCCAAGACAATAGCCAGGGACAAGCCAGTGAGTACTTTGAATGTACTCGCAAACATCATGAAAACAGGTATAATATAACAGATGATAATCATGCACTGAAATAATCCACGATCACTTAGTCAGTCACCAAATAAAATTCATGACGCACGCAAGCAGGTGTAAATATGAATAAGCAATTCAGAGAATAAAAATAAAATACACGATCGGGTGTCTGAAGCGACGCCTCGAAAGGATAATAATATAAAGCATGCCTCAGTCGGGCGTCTGAGCGACGCCACATAAAGGGCTTATAAGAAAAATAAATAACAAGCATGCCATAGTCGGGCGTCTGGGCGACGTCACATAAAGGGCTTATAAGAAAAGTGAATGACAACCGTGCCACCGTCGGGCGTCTGAGCGACGCCACATAAAGGGCTTATAAGGAAAACAAATAACAAGCATGCCACAGTCGGGCGTCTGAGCGACGCCACATAAAGGGCTTATAAGAAAAATAAATAACAAGCATTGCCATAGTCGGGCGTCTGAGCGACGCCACATAAAGGGCTTATAAGAAAAGTAAATAACAAGCATTGCCATAGTCGGGCGTCTGAGCGACGCCACATAAAGGGCTTATATAAGAATAATCACAATGAATATCCAGGAGGTAGAACCATCCCAGGGATACTCAATAATTCAAATAATATAATTGGTTAGTCCACGATAACAATAATAATCATAATCATTATTGGTCACACGTCATGATCAATATTCCGGTTTAGAAGTTTTCCTCCGAAGACCGACACTAAGACCGATACTTGACCCATCCCAGACTGTAGTCCTTAACCGCGGACACGGCTATTCGAATAGATATAAACTCTGCAGAGGGTGTACTCTTTACCCACAAGTAACGGATTCCTTTAGTCCACCAGGACTAATTCCGCTTACGGTCTTTTAATTGAAAACACACCTGACCCGCACACACCAGCTTAACTTACCGGTGTCTGGAATCACCCACGACACCCGTTAAGCAAAACTCTAAGTGGGGAGGCTACAACCTTGCCTAGCATGGGATCACAAAATTTATAACGCGCGCAAACTAGGGGAGCTACCCCCTCGGCTCCAACCGGAAACACCCATGCCCCCGGACCAGGTGGCATGCCTACCGGATGCAGCCGGTATCTTCCACCATGGCCTCTCTGTACGGTGTGTGCTAAGAAAGGGGTTGACAACTTACTGAACCGTACCCTACCTGAGGCAGGGACAAGTGGTAGCACGAAGCAAGTATGGGGGTTACTGGCACAAGACTCGATCTACGGTCGACTCAGGAGGTTAAAGTGTTTCCTGCATGATTAGCATAACAAATATATATTCCACAACAACAGATAGAATCACCACTCATCATACCTCACCCTGCCTTACTGAATATACTCGTCTCAATGAAATATCAGTGACAAGCTCGTGTCTACCCAAGACAGAGACTTTCCCGGATTCCTTCCGGTAGGCATGAAAGGCATACGAGGGTGAATACTGTCACAAGCATATCAATTCCAACAGCAAGGAATTATCATCACGCATTAGTAAACGTGATCACCTCATCACATGAAATAACGCATACTTCATGTCAACTTGGTGTTGTAGTCACATCAAACAACACACAACAAATATTATGCCAGGGTTGAGAATTCTTGCCTTTGGAGGAAGAAGGGTGGTGTGCACCCCAAGGGTCTTGAAATAATTCTTCCTCCATCATTTCCTATTTTGAAAATAATTCGATTCAACACACAATTTGAAAACAGTACAGAAAAGTAGTTGGAAATTTTTTCAAATAAATCCTAAAACAAACTAGATGGAATTTGAGAGAGATAGGAAAAAGAATCAAATCATTTGGAGCTTTATTTTAAAAGTTATAGCCAGTCAAAGGATAGTCAAAGTTTTGTTTTTAATAAAACATTTAAACGGAAACGAATCAGCCGAAGTACGCTTACCTATAGCGAAGGCGCAAACCCAGCAGTGCGCTTCCGCGCGGGGAAAGCGCGCCAGGGCGGCTACGCGGCCGAGGGAAAGGCTGCCTCGCCGACAGGTGGGTCCACCTGTCGGGTTTGTCCCTTTCCTCCCGCTCGCCTGGGCAGAAGCAGGGGCGAGTCGCCGACGGCGATTGCCGGCGCTAGAGGGCGCCATTCTCGACGTCCGGCCTACCCACGAGCTCAGCAGAGCGGCCCGCATTGGATGAAGGGGAGAGAAGCGTCCGGGGAGCTCCAGGTTGAGAAGGGCTTCTCCAATGGCGGAGGAGGCTTCGGCCATGGAGGGGGCTTGGCATTTCCTAGCTCCCGGGCGAAATTTGAGGCGGGAATGGATCTATGGGATCGAAGGTGAGCTAAGGGTGAAGGTTACGGGCGAGGGGAGGCTCTGGTTTGCTTGGATTCGACCGAACCGAGGCGGAGACGAGCTCCACCGCAAGTGATCACAGGGACCAGGGACGGTTTGATTGAGAGGCTTGGGGGCGACCTCGGTGCTCTCTGTTTGCGGCTGCGATACTATGGAACCCGGGGCTTCCTATTTATAGGCGAATCGAGGTCGGTTCCGCAGGCTCCAAGGATAAGAACGGCGGCGGCCGGGGATAAGATCGCCGGCCTGTTGCAAGGGCGACATCACGGGGCTCTGCGGCACGCCAGGAACTAGAGGACGAGCGGGGGCTGCAGAAAGGGGGCGGCTGGCGCCTGGGGAGTGGCCGGGCGGCGCCGACCACGGCAGGATCTGCTGGCCGCGGTAGTGGTGGCTTGCGGCGATTCTGTAGGGAGCCAGGGCGGTCAGGGCGAAGCGGCGGGGTCAGCGGGGACTGCGGGCTAGCCGATGAGCGCTTGGATGAGGCCAAACTGATCCCGGGGCAAGCTGGCATGCGGAGGCTGTTCGGTGCTGCCGGCGGCAATAGGCACGCCCTGGACGCGCTCTGGACACGTGCGCCAGGTGCTTGGCAAAATGCCAAGATGTGCCAGGAGACTCCTCTGCCCACGGGGCTCTACAGGGATGGCTTGATGGCCAAGGCATAGCTAAAGGACAAGCTGATAAAGCCAGATAAGTTAACCTCCAATGCAAAGTTAAAAATCATGACAAAACAGTTCATGCACTCCAACTGTTCGACAGAATGCTAGGGGCATCCAGAAGGTTTTGCTAGTGACCAAAATTTCCAGATCAGAGTCTCTTTAGATGATAAAGGGGATGGCAAGGTTAGTTTGGCCAAAGCAGAAACTTCCTAGTGCAAGTTTTGCAAAACTACAGTTCTGGACAGAAAATATAGGCTATTATTGCATGTGCTAAAAATCTTCTAATGGGTCTGATCTCCTGGACTTAAGGGTTTGGTAGGGTAAACTTCAATTAGGAAAAATCTCATGGGCAACAGGGCAAGATAAAGTGGGGTTGCAGTACAAATCACCAAACTGGACCAGAATGAAGATGAGGATGGTTTGCTCAAATTTTCCAAAACACCAAGTTGTGTTTTTGCATAAAAGTGATCTAGAAACATCACATGTCATCTACAATTTTTTGTAGAATTTTTAAATGAAGTTATCAAATGGTTGCAGTTCAAAAGAGGCTCTTCAAAATATGAACGTCCATTTTAAAAGAAGTAAAACTTGACAAAATAATATAGAAAGGTTTTCACTGATTATATATAAAAAATGAAATGTTCTTGAGTAGGCACTCAAGTTAAAAAATATTTTTGAAAAGTTTCTTCTTGGAGGGAAAACTCCACAACTCAGAAGAAAGGAGTGATCCTGAAATCAATAAATGATCCAGAAAATAAAAATTTAATTTCCTGGCAAAATTTTAATTACTAAAACATGGTTAAATTTTTGGGGTGTTACAACACTACCCCCTTTAAGAAAAATCTCGTCCTCGAGATTTGCTAAGGACGGTTTCAAAAACATTACTCCTACTATCATGCAATAATAACTCGAAAATTAAATATCCTGCTCACGCGATATGATGAGGCTACAGTGAGTGGACAGATAATTGGTGAACTATAGTGGGGTACTGGCGCTGCGTGGAAAAATCTATGGTTGGAGAAACCGAGAGATTTCCTCTTATGGCTACGGTAAATTTAGAATAAATTTCTAAATTTACAAATTACGCTGGTCGTACCCGAGTGCATAGTGCTCTCTCTGGCTGACAAGTGGACCCGGGGCCCACTGTCAGTCTCTTCTTCTACCTCTGGCTCTCCTCTCTTCCTCTCTCTCGCGTGCTCTCCCGCACTTTTTCCACCGGCGGCGTCTAGCGCGTAGGGCCTCTAGGCCGTACTGCGGTAGTGCGCGGCGTGCTAGCTGCCGACGCAGCGTGCACTCACCTCGCGGGCCAGTGTGCTGTCGGCACTGCTCGCGGATTCGCCTCCGAACACCGGTGATCGAGCGACGAGCGGCGCTGGTGGACTTCGTTCACCGTACACCGATCTCGAGCTATAAAATGATCGCGGTGCTTCTCTCTTCTTCCTGGCCTCGTTTCTTCCTTTCCTTCCTTCTTCTCCATTTCTGTTTGCAGGAGCTCGAGACGAGGCTCTAATGGCGGAGGTGATACCGGACTGGTACACGATCCTAATGTGCGGAGGGTTGGCGGCAGTGCTGGGGTTCTCCGTGCTCTTGTGCGCGATGATCCTCGATGATCGTCGTGATGCTGCTGCTCGAGTGTTGGCTCTTCGCGGCGGCGGTGATCATGAGGATTAGGTGTCGGTGTCAGGTGCTAACTGCTACTACTGTCAGTGTGCTGGAGGCAATCTGTACTAGAATAATAACCCACAAATTTCTCTTTCAGAAACTGTGGTGTGCTAGTGAGGTGATCAGTTAGGTGCAAAATGTGTACGTGGTTTTGCAATTAGTGCATGTGGTCGAGTGGTTGTGGTTGTGAGCCTGAAGTCGTGGTGCTGCGTGAATTTAAATCTATGTCATGGAGAAATATTTGCTGCAATGGCTCAAGGAAAATCCCACCTCGGGATTTACTGAGATTGAAAACATTTGATAAAAATCACAGCATTAAAAATTACTCACATTAATTGAAACCAAACAGTTTATTCATAGCACAAACCTAGGATACAACGCATAAGCTTCAACACATAAATAGATGCTAGGATAACAAACATAGTAGTGGCGTCTACAACGTAAACGTAAGATGGGCTGGGTCCTGAGAAAATGTCTCCGGCACTGGGACACATTCTTCTTCTACCGGTGGAAGCGGATTGACCAGTCGAAGAACGCGCCTTTGCTGGTCTGGCCTCAGTGGTCTGCCAATGGCGATCTGAGGATTCAAATCAGCGAGGTTCTGGAGATAACCCATTACTCGCTGGGTCAAACGCTCTTGAGCGATGACGTACTGGGCAAGGTTGGCCAGTACCGGGTCCCTCTCAATTCGCCCATCAGGAAAAGATGCTACTTCTCCGGGTGCTGCTCGACTCGGGAAGTAATAATACCCCCTTTCGCTGGCATAGGGTACCGCGAATCGAAGGCAAGCAAGCGCTTCGTACGCAGCAGCTTCTATGGCCATTTGCGGAGTCGGCATAGATTTCCCCACAAAGGAGACTTCCGTTGGGTCTTGGTTTGGGTTTGCGGGAGGGATGTGCACTACTGCCCAATATTTCGAGGCGGATGGGGTGATTCTCGTTTTGAGCAGCTCGTACTGGGGTGGATGGGTAGAACTCATGGTACTGCAGGTAAAGTCCCACAATATTTTAACAAAACTACCTGGGGTTGCATCTGGAGTTCTCAGATGAATACTAGGGCTCGGCATGGCAAAAATGGCTGTGAGAGCTGTGCACAAAGTGAGGGATGCTTGATAAGGTCACGGAGTGGCCTCTTATATAGCATCAGGGCTGGGTTACCTATTGCGGTGTGGGGGCAAACTAGTTTGACGGTTCTGCTCTATGGGGGTCAGGGTCAAAGCCACAGATATACACATCCCACAAAAGTGACGTATTACTGTGGTTGTCGTCTGGGGCGGTTTTTGGTAGCTACGCCCGGAATTTAATATGCAACCGAACGCCTACTCATGTGTGGCTACTATTCAAAACAAAGGCACACAAGCAGTCTGCATTTATTCATGGCGATTACAAGGTCACACTATTACATGGCGTAGAATACTAAGACTCGGTACTACTCGAGTGACTTAGTCTACCTCGTTAATATCTAATCATGCGTGCCTTGTGGATGTCGAGTCTTCTCCATGGGCTTCACTGTCGGGATTTGCTGGATGGGGTTGAGGGGCTGCAGGGTAGGGGTAGCGATGATGACCATCGCGGGGGTTGGTGGTCACAATCCTGTTGGAGTGTGTCCCCAAAAGGCGACGAAGCTCCTCCGGGGATACAAATGCATTCCGGTTGGCTGCAGGGGCAGCCCTCAAGGACTCAATCGGCTATCCGAATAGCATGACTGGGTTGTCGGCGTCGGGCACATCTTCTCCTCTTGCCGGGGCTCGACGGGCAAGTTCTCCACGGGCTGCGATCAGATCAAGAGTGACCTGATCGAACAATGCCTCTAGTGCACTTACATAGCGCACCAGATGCAGCAATGCAGGGTCCGTCTCGTGGTCTACGTTGGCAACCTGGGTGACCTACTATACCCGTCACGGCTGGGGTAGTAGTAGAACGAGTGGCAGTTAATTCTTTGCGACAGGTGCCGGAGTTGAACTATAGCCTCTCGAGCGCCTAGCTGGATGGCTTGTGGCTCAAAGGAATTTGTCCTTCCGGTGAACCTGTAGGGGCATTCTGGCGCTATACCCCTACCATAGACGTGCACCGTGGCCCAGAATTGACGACTCTCACCGCTCATGAGCCCTTGGTACACAACATATTCTGGGGGCTCCTCTAATGCAAAGGCACGACAGGTGAGGTTTGCTAGCACGGTGACAAAACCGCCAAGGTTGGTTGCTGTGGTCTCATTGTGAACAATGGGGCCGGGCATCTTGGCTTGGTTTTGGGGTAGAGGATGTGTTGTGCTGGGTTGGGGCTAGCGTTCCCTTTTATAGCAAAAGAAAACGGAGTCTTCCTTCGCACGCTTGCGAACGAGACAAATTAGGTGTCGATCACTGACGCGTGATCGACAGGCTAGGCTGATAGGTTGGGCACCGACTGCCAAAAGGTGTCGGGGTCACTGTGTGGCTATCGTATAGGATACGCTTGGCTGAGGTTAGGTTAGGGTCTGGTGGGTGGGTTAACCTAGGTTTTATTGACCCGGCTAAGATAGGATTAGCCAACGGTCAGCCTGGCTCTGATACCAAGGTTGTCAGGACCGGTTTTCTAGGATATTAATTTCCCAGTAAATGGCCCTTGTGCTCACCAGCCCCAGGATTACTGTTAGCTGATGAGACACAATCTTGATACAGAAATTCCAAGCAAAATACAAAATATGGAGTACAAGACCATTCTGGTCTATGAGTACAACAAAAGGTTTGTAGTGGTTGATGGCGGAAGCGGTTTGCGGATCATCAGCGTCTATGGGACTCCATTTCCCACAGGAACAGCTGACCTGGTTAATTCCTATCTTCGCGTATCTGTTATCTTCGATGCCTAGGTTCCGGGCTGTCGTCGTTGTGCTCCTCTCCAAGCAAGAAATCTAGCCAAGACAATAGCCAGGGACAAGCCAGTGAGTACTTTGAATGTACTCGCAAACATCATGAAAACCGGTATAATATAACAGATGATAATCATGCACTGAAATAATCCACGATCACTTAGTCAGTCACCAAATAAAATTCATGACGCACGCAAGCAGGTGTAAATATGAATAAGCAATTCAGAGAATAAAAATAAAATACACGATCGGGTGTCTGAAGCGACGCCTCGAAAGGATAATAATATAAAGCATGCCTCAGTCGGGCGTCTGAGCGACGCCACATAAAGGGCTTATAAGAAAAATAAATAACAAGCATGCCACAGTCGGGCGTCTGGGCGACGTCACATAAAGGGCTTATAAGAAAAGTGAATGACAACCGTGCCACAGTCGGGCGTCTGAGCGACACCACATAAAGGGCTTATAAGGAAAACAAATAACAAGCATGCCACAGTCGGGCGTCTGAGCGACGCCACATAAAGGGCTTATAAGAAAAATAAATAACAAGCATTGCCACAGTCGGGCGTCTGAGCGACGCCACATAAAGGGCTTATAAGAAAAGTAAATAACAAGCATTGCCACAGTCGGGCGTCTGAGTGACGCCACATAAAGGGCTTATATAAGAATAATCACAATGAATATCCAGGAGGTAGAACCATCCCAGGGATACTCAATAATTCAAATAATATAATTGGTTAGTCCATGATAACAATAATAATCATAATCATTATTGGTCACACGTCATGATCAATATTCCGGTTTAGAAGTTTTCCTCCAAAGACCGACACTAAGACCGATACTTGACCCATCCCAGACTGTAGTCCTTAACCGTGGACATGGCTATTCGAATAGATATAAACTCTGCAGAGGGTGTACTCTTTACCCACAAGTAACGGATTCCTTTAGTCCACCGGGACTAATTCCGCTAACGGTCTTTTAATTGAAAACACACCTGACCCGCACACACCAGCTTAACTTACCGGTGTCTGGAATCACCCACGACACCCGTTAAGCAAAACTCTAAGTGGGGAGGCTACAACCTCGACTAGCATGGGATCACAAAATTTATTACGCGCGCAAACTAGGGGAGCTACCCCCTTGGCTCCAACCGGAAACACCCATGCCCCCGGACCAGGTGGCATGCCTACCGGATGCAGCTGGTATCTTCCACCATGGCCTCTCTGTACGGTGTGTGCTAAGAAAGGGGTTGACAACTTACTGAATCGTACCCTACGTGAGGCAGGGACAAGTGGTAGCACGAAGCAAGTATGGGGGTTACTGGCACAAGACTCGATCTACGGTCGACTCAGGAGGTTAAAGTGTTTCCTGCATGATTAGCATAACAAATATATATTCCACAACAACAGACAGAATCACCACTCATCATACCTCACCCTGCCTTATTGAATATACTCGTCTCAATGAAATATCAGTGACAAGCTCGTGTCTACCCAAGACAGAGACTTTCCCGGATTCCTTCCGGTAGGCATGAAAGGCATACGAGGGTGAATACTGTCACAAGCATATCAATTCCAACAGCAAGGAATTATCATCACACATTAGTAAACGTGATCACCTCATCACATGAAATAACGCATACTTCATGTCAACTTGGTGTTGTAGTCACATCAAACAACACACAACAAATATTATGCCAGGGTTCAGAATGCTTGCCTTTGGAGGAAGAAGGGTGGTGTGCACCCCAAGGGTCTTGAAATAATTCTTCCTCCATCATTTCCTATTTTGAAAATAATTCGATTCAACACACAATTTGAAAAAGTACAGAAAAGTTGTTTGAAATTTTTTCAAATAAATCCTAAAATAAACTAGATGGAATTTGAGAGAGATAGGAAAAAGAATCAAATCATTTGGAGCTTTATTTTAAAAGTTATAGCCAGTCAAAGGATAGTCAAAGTTTTGTTTTTAATAAAACATTTAAACGGAAACGAATCGGCCGAAGTACGCTTACCTACAGCGAAGGGGCAAACCAGCAGTGCGCTTTCGCGCGGGGAAAGCGCGCCAGGGCGGCTACGCAGCCGAGGGAAAGGCTGCCTCGCCGACAGGTGGGATCCACCTGTCGAGTTTGTCCCTTTCCTCCCGCTCGCCTGGGCATAAGCAGGGGCGAGTCGCCGACGGCGATTGCCGGCGCTAGAGGGCGCCGTTCTCGACGTCCGGCCTACCCATGAGCTCAGCAGAGCGGGCCGCATTGGATGAAGGGGAGAGAAGCGTCCGGGGAGCTCCAGGTTGAGAAGGGCTTCTCCAATGGCGGAGGAGGCTTCGGCCATGGAGGGGGCTTGGCATTTCCTGGCTTCCGGGCGAAATTTGAGGCGGGAATGGATCTATGGGATCGAAGGTGAGCTAAGGGTGAAGGTTACGTGCGAGGGGAGGCTCTGGTTTGCTTGGATTCGACCGAACCGAGGCGGAGACGAGCTCCACCGCAGGTGATCACAGGGACCAGGGACGGTTCGATTGAGAGGCTTGGGGGCGACCTCGGTGCTCTCTGTTTGCGGCTACGATACTATGGAACCCGGGGCTTCCTATTTATAGGCGAATCGAGGTCGGTTCCACGGGCTCCAAGGATAAGAACGGCGGCGGCCGGGGATAAGATCGCCGGCCTGTTGCAAGGGAGACATGACGGGGCTCTGAGGCACGCCAGGAACTAGAGGACGAGCGGGGGCTACAGAAAGGGGGCGGCTGGCGCCTGGGGAGTGGCCGGACGGCGCCGACCACGGCAGGATCTGCTGGCCGCGGCAGTGGCTGCTTGCGGCGATTCTGCAGGGAGCCAGGGCGGTCAGGGTGAAGCGGCGGGGTCAGCGGGGACTGCGGGCTAGCCGACGAGCGCTTGGATAAGGCCGAACTGATCCCGGGGCGAGCTAGCATGCAGAGGCGGTTCGGTGCTGCCGGCGGCAATAGGCACGCCCTGGACGCGCTCTGGACACGTGCGCCAGGTGCTTGGCAAAATGCCAAGATGTGCCAGGAGACTCCTCTGCCCACGGGGCTCTACAGGGATGGCTTGATGGCCAAGGCATAGCTAAAGGACAAGCTGATAAAGCCAGATAAGTTAACCTCCAATGCAAAGTTAAAAATCATGACAAAACAGTTCATGCACTCCAACTGTTCGACAGAATGCTAGGGGCATCCAGAAGGTTTTGCTAGTGACCAAAATTTCCAGATCAGAGTCTCTTTAGATGATAAAGGGGATGGCAAGGTTAGTTTGGCCAAAGCAGAAACTTCCTAGTGCAAGTTTTGCAAAACTACAGTTCTGGACAGAAAATATAGGCTATTATTGCATGTGCTAAAAATCTTCTAATGGGTCTGATCTCCTGGACTTAAGGGTTTGGTAGGGTAAACTTCAATTAGGAAAAATCTCATGGGCAACAGGGCAAGATAAAGTGGGGTTGTAGTACAAATCACCAAACTGGACCAGAATGAAGATGAGGATGGTTTGCTCAAATTTTCCAAAACACCAAGCTGGGTTTTTGCATAAAAGTGATCTAGAAACATCACATGTCATCTACAAATTTTTGTAGAATTTTTAAATGAAGTTATCAAATGGTTGCAGTTCAAAAGAGGCTATTCAAAATATGAAAGGCCATTTTAAAAGAAGTAAAACTTGACAAAATAATATAGAAAGGTTTTCACTGATTATATATAAAAAAATGAAATGTTCTTGAGTAGGCACTCAAGTTCAAAAATATTTTTGAAAAGTTTCTACTTGGAGGGAAAACTCCACAACTCAGAAGAAAGGAGTGATCCTGAAATCAATAAATGATCCTGAAAATAAAAATTTAATTTCCTGGCAAAATTTTAATTAATAAAACATGGTTAAATTTTTGGGGTGTTACATGGACTCTCGCGACCGTTACCCTCCATGGGTTGAAGACTCCATAAACGTGGATGTACGATAGCACCACCTATCGGAACCACGGGAAAAATCATTGTGTCTACAATTGCGTTTGATCCTCCTACCCTATCCTTTCTACTCATGCTTGTTGTTACTTTCCGCTGCTATACTCTTAGACTTGCATGTGTAGGGTGTACTTGACTTGCCATGAAATGCTAAAATCTGCCAACTCTAAAATTTGGGAAAAGGTAGAATTTTTATTTGGTCAAGTAGTCTAATCACCCCCCCTCTAGACATACTTT
This sequence comes from Elymus sibiricus, assembly GCA_039707655.1. NCBI lineage: Eukaryota > Viridiplantae > Streptophyta > Magnoliopsida > Poales > Poaceae > Elymus > Elymus sibiricus. The sequence continues at coordinate 128,501,971 of CM077669.1, forward strand.
CGATCCTACAAGTGGTATCAGAGCTTTGGTCTCCATTGCAATGGTCTCACAACCTAGGAGAGTATGGCTTCTAGTGAGGGAAATTATCACCGTAGAGGTCCGTACTTTGATGGCACTAATTTTGCTAGTTGGAAGCACAAAATGAAAATGCATATTCTTGGTCATAACCCCGCCGTTTGGGCTGTTGTTCATGTTGGCTTGCAAGGTGAATTCATTGGTTATGGAAAGGAACCGGATCATGAAGCGACCGCGGATGAGTTGAAGATGTTGAAATACAACGCTCAAGCATGCGACATTCTCTTCAACTGCCTATGCCCCGAAGAGTTCAACAAAATCAGCCGTCTTGAGAATGCAAAAGAGATTTGCGATACTTTGGTTGATATGCACGAAGGAACCGAGTCCGTGAGAGAATCCAAGTTAGATGTTCTTCAAAGTCAGCTTGACAAGTTCAAGATGAAGGATGGTGAAGGAGTCATAGAGATGTACTCTAGGCTAGCTCTCATCACCAATAAGATTGCTGCCTTAGGAAGCGAAGAATTGACCGACAAATTCATCATCAAGAAGATACTTAGAGCTTTGGATGAGAGATACGACACCGTGTGCACATTGATCCAAATGATGCCCAACTACAAAGATCTCAAGCCTACGGAAGTCATTGGAAGGATTGTTGCTCATGAGATGACACTCAAAGGCAAAGAAGAGCTTCACCACAAGTCTAGCGGTGCTTACAAAGCCACAAGTGATGCTCCCGCAACTTCAAGCGACAACCTTGTCACCAATGAAGAGATAAGCCTCATGGTCAAGAAATTCAACAAGTTCTACAAGAATAGAGGCAAAGAACGAAGCTCCAACTCAAGATATGATGAGAAGCGTTCGTCAAGTCGTGACCGCAATTGCTACAATTGTGGGAAGCCTGGACACTACTCCAATGAGTGCACGGCTCCCTACAAACGAAGAGAAGAGTCACCTCGAAGATGAAGCTCAAGGAATGAATCACCTCAAAGAGAGAGAAGGAGTAGAGATGATCGTTATGAACGAAGACACTCATGGAGAAGTAGAGATTCGGAGAAGAAGGACAAGTACACCAAGAGCTACACAAGAAGAAAACATCAAGCTCATGTTGGTGAATGGGTTTCCGGCTCCGACTCCGACAACAACTCCGAGAGAAGCTATCACTCCGATTCAGACTATAGTCAAGATGATGGTGTTGCCGGAATTGCTCTAGTGACTACCAACTCCTATGATCTATTTGACTCACCAAACGAAGGGAGTGGAAGTTGCTTCATGGCTAAAGGCCCCAAGGTATCACACCCCGAGTATCTTGATTTCGATAGTGATGAAGATGACTTGCTTTGTGATGATGACTTGCTCTTTGATAAAACTAGTGATATTAGTCAAAATGAACTTGATAATTCTCAAGCTAGTCAAGATAAGTCAATTGATGATGATAAGATGAAAATAGAACAGCTAACTAAAGAACTAAACACTCTTAATTTTCTCATGAATCTACTCTTGAAGATCATAGAGAGCTTGTAAGAACTCATGAGAAGCTACGCTTCGAGAAGCTCAACTTGGAGCAAGAGCATGAGTTTCTTAAAGCTATCAATGACGATCTCCGAAAGAAGACTTCATCTTATCTAGCCAAACGACTACTCTTGTCTACATTCATGCCTCAAGTTAAAACTAAGCAAACTAGTAACAAAGGCAAGAAAGGTTCTTCATCTAATAGCAACAAAAAAAATGCTAAACCAAATGATGTTGCTTCTAGTAGTTCTATTGATTCCACTAATGATGATTCTCTTAGCCAAGTTACACTTGAGCAAGAAAATGCTTTATTGAAAGGAATTATAGAAAAGGGTATCTACAAGAGTCTTGCCGGGTGTAAGCAATTTGAGGAAATTGTACGCAAGCACGGAGGATACCGAAAGAACCATGGTGTTGGCTACTTCAACGCTAATGGAGTTGAATGGGAAGAAGGTTAATACCCCAAGCCCAAGTTTGTTCCTCAAAAGGAGAAGTATGAAATTACTCTTCCCAAGGGAACAAACACTCAAGATGACCTTCCACCACAAGACCACAAGCTCAAGGGCAAGAACAAGCTTCAAGAGGACATTGACTCATATGAAGATGAATCCCTAGCTTTGGTGGAGTGGGTTCCCAAGGCTACTTCAAGCTCAACTTCTACAAAGGCTACTACAACACCAAGGATCCCCATCAACTTGATGTGGGTCCCCAAGAAGAAGAACTAGAGAGTTCTTGAGGGGTGATTCCGCCAATGAAATTCACTCACATTCATTATTGGCAAGAATTATTCGCAATCAACATCAACTCTATGCAATAGTTCAAGGAGTCACACATTCCCTCAAAGGTAAGCAAGGGACAAGGTAATCAACAAATCAATGGACATCATTACACATGCTTTGCACTCCATGTCCATAGATATCCTTGTATTTGTCTCTTGTGTGTTGGGACTAACCCATGTAGGTGAGAAGAGTAAAGAAACAACAAGGATGCTCCTAACTCTTAGTGATCTTCATCAACCTTGAGCATCCACCACTACCTCACCAACATGAAGTCTTCATCGACAAAACCCAAGGTTAGTTTATCCCTCTTATGGGGGATGTCACATCAAGGGGGAGCTTTACTCTAAGACTTGAGTTAAAGCATCTCTTAGCATGTGACAACATTAAATGCTTTATGTAAAAGTGGTAACCCCACTTGTGCTTAAACAATGAGTATGACCTATGATCAAGTATTCTTACTTGGCTCCTAAGTCAATATACTCATATATAGATGACTTCGTCATCGCCCAAGTGCTTGTTAGATGCTAGTATGTTTGTGCATGTTTGTCATGATTTCATTTGACATCTTATTGTGTGAGCATGTTGGTCTGCATTTATTTTCTCATTGGAGGACATCCAATTGTTACTATTTGGTTTTTGATTTATCTTTTGCCAATTGGATGGACAAGAATGCCTAGGACCACTCTTTAGCTATCTATGCTTTCTCACCTCACATTCCATTCATGCTGCATCACAAAACTTGAACAAGTACTTTTCGATCCCTCTGTGTGTGGAGCACTCGGAGTTCCGTATCGACAAGGACTGACCATTAAAACCTCCCAAGTGCATCTCGGTGGAACCAACCCAAGATTCTCGGTCTCACCGAATGCCTAGGGTTGATCTGGTTTTCAATCTCGGTACTACCGATTCCATATTCTCGGTTACACCGAGTTTCCCTGTCAGCTGACAGTTGAGGAACTCGGTGACACCGAAAATTTAGAATCGGCGTCACCGACAGTGAGGGGTATATAAGTTGTGGTCCCGAGGATTCAAAAATTCAATCTTCAATCGTCGCGCCCCAAACCCTAAGCTGCCGCAAAAGGACCCCCTGGTCGTCGCCCTTGTCTCCCCGCGCTCCTCCGCCGCTGGGATCCTCGCCGTCGACGGGCATCTTCGCCGCCGTCGCCGCCGTAGCGGATCCGTCACCAAGCTAGGGTACGGATTCGATCTTTCTTTGCGCTCCCCGTCCGAATCTTGCGCATTGAAGTTATTTTATCTATAAGCCACTGTTTGCACGTCTTCCTATCCACGAGAAAATTCCATAGATTAGGGAATGATCGATTTTCTAGGGTTTACCGTCCGCCCGATGGGACTCGGTGGAACCGAAGCGAACAAATCGGTGTCACCGATTTGCCTGTCTGTGCTGCTGAGAACTATCTCGGTGAAACCGAGTACTTCTTTTCGGTCTCACCAAAAAGAGTGCCAAGTTTCTGTTAAGGAGAAAGTCAGTCTCGGTAGCACCGAAATCTTTGCTTTGGCTGTACCGATTTTCATGTGATAGAATGTAAACCTTGGGAATCTTTTGTTCAAACTTTCAAAACCAGCTGCAATTTTGTGATGACTCATCTTCTTCTGCTCCTCTATACTCTATTCACAGGGCCAGTATGTCAAGTGCTGAGGACAGTGAGAACAACTTCCAAGAGGAGAACATTGTCATGAGTTCAGGCCTAGTCCTGAGTCTAGTTCACCTTCAGATCCAGGCACTCCCAGTTCTCATGGGTTGCCCAAGGCTGCTACAAGGGCCAGGAAGAAGCTGAATTCACATGAGGAGGATTCAGACTTTGTGCCAGAGGAGATTCTTGCCAAGAAGCAAGAGAAGGCTGCCAAGAAATCTGCAAATGAAGCTACCTCTTCAAGGAGAGCTGTCAGGAAGGAGTATGCCAGCTCAGAAGCTATGAGAGCACCTGAGGGTGCTAGGGCAAAAATGGCTCTTCACCATGAGTCACCCCCAAAGAAGTCTATGCCTAAGAAGGCAGGGGAGAAGAAGAGAGCTAGGAAAAGGATTGTTTATGTTGTTGGTAGGCAAACTTCCATGTATGAAGATCCAGAGAAGGTTGCTGGTGCTGCTGCTGAGGAGGAGGAAGAACATGTTGAGAAGGCCCCTCCTAAGAAGAAAAAGAAGCTTATGGCTGATGCTATGCCAAAGAGTGGCACATCCAAGAGCACCAAGTCTGTCCCCAAGAAGGCTGCTGCTGAAAAGCCCAAGAGGTTGTCCAGGCAGATTCCTGCTTCTGAAAAGAACAAGGAAACTACCTCCAGAGTTGAGGATGAAGATGCTATGTCTGCTTTGATGAAGCTTAGACCACACCTTCTAGTACATAATGCCAGCTATCCCCTTGCTGAAGATATGAAGAAGAGGAAGGATTCTGGTTTGAGGGCATGGAGAGTTGCTGATCCATATGCCCAAAGGAGAAAGACAGCTGTGGACTACAGATTCTATACCAAGGAGTAACAGGATTTTTATGAGACTGTGTTGTTTGACAAGAGTCCAGCTATGAGTGACATGAGATATGTGGACTGGAATTTCATTAAGGAGAATGAAGACTACTTTCCAAGTGTCCAAGACAACTTTCACTGCATTGGTTTGGATGAGTTTGTTGGCAGAGTATTTATAGCATGGAATGATGAGATGATCATGCAATTCTACTCCACTGCACATTTCTATGGAGATGGTAGGATTGTATGGATGACTGAAGGAGCAAGATATGAGTCCACTGTTGATGAATGGGCTGCAATCTTGGGAGTCCCAGAGGTACAGGATGGTGACTTGGATGTATACTCAGAATCCAAGGAGAACCACAATGCTATGGCCAATATGTACAATGAGATCCCTGCTGCTCATGTGAAGTCTCACAAGTTAGGATCCATCTACTTTCTCCAGGATGGCCTTCGTACCATGAACACCATTCTGAGGCATACTTTGATGCCCAAGTCAGGAGATGACAAGATGATCCGAGGCTACTCCATCAACATGCTAATCCATCTTGACAGACACACCATGATTAGAGTCATGGACTTGATTGTTGAGACAGTTAAGAGGGTTGCTGCTGATCAGAAGCGCTCTTGCTGCTATGCACCCTATATCCAGATGCTTATCAACTCCAAGCTGGAGAAGCACATCTTTGCTCTTGACAGGCCCCACTTGCCCCTACAGCCAGATTTAGAGGACAACATTGTGGTGATGGACCCAGAACATCCCACATCTGCTGCAGCTCAAGCAGAGGCAGCTAGAGCCACTAGTGCTCCAGTCCCTAGATCCAGGAATGAGCAAATGGATCTTTTGATCTCATCAGCTCAGGGCATGCAGAAGGACATTAAGGACATCTTGGACAATCAAAACAGTCTTGTCAGGATCTTTGAGAACAGGATCAAGACCCTTAATGATAAGGTGGATGGGCTGACTAAGACAGTCAATGAGCTCAAGAAGGAAGTTGACTCAGTGCTTCTTCCTCATTCTTCAGATGATGATGATGATGATGATGATGAGGATGACTCACCTCTCAGGTCAGGCACACACTTCACTACTCAGGCCAGATCAGCCACTGTGCCAGCTCCAGACTTGAGGCCCTCTTCATCAGCTCCTGCTACTGTCACCTCAGCTCCATCAGCTCCAGTTCCTCCAGTTGCCACTCCAACTCCATCCACGACATCTGCAGAGATCTTCGCCGACGCTGTTCTCTCGACTCCTTCATCAACAACCGGAGGAGATCAGCCCAAGAACGCTTAGATATATGCCTTTGAACTTTTTGGTAACTTGTTGCCAAAGGGGGAGAAGTGTATATAGATCTTTAGGCTTCGAGTGAGAGAGCATTTGGTTTTTATTGCCTTTTCAAAAACATTTGTCTTTTGGTTGCTTGTGATACACGTTTGTGGTGTTTTGATCATACGCTTATTGTGTGCTGCTACTATTTCCTATCATTATGCTACTTATGAGATGATCTTTCACCTTTGCTTGATTGTGTTGTGCCATGATGTTCACTCTTATTATTCTCGCACACCACCAAGTTTTATGTGACATGGAAGAAGTGCCCCATGTACCTAATCGATTGTGCATTTGCATTCAAACGCAAATTTATAAATAATGCACAAATTTAGGGGGAGCTCTTTCTTATCACATACTTCTCAAAGCGACGATTACATTCATTGATTATATCATATGTCGAAGCTTTGATCTATATGTTGTCATCAATTACCAAAAAGGGGGAGATTGAAAGCACATTTGCTCCCTTGGTGGTTTTGGTAATTAATAACAACATATAAGTCATTGAACTAATGTTTCCACTAAGTATATTTCAGGAAAAGTTCAATGATAGGGATGGCAAAAGGATTGTGGAGATTGTGGAATTACCCCAAGATGCAAGGAAATGGATTGGCAAAGCTTCAAGCAAGAGGACTCTACATTTTACTTTGTGAGAAATCACTTTGAGTCCATAGGAAAGCCAATACTATTAAAAGGGGGTAAGGTTCTGTTGGTGAACAAAATGCTCATACGTGCACAAGTGATAGTCACCAAAAACACCCACAAGCTCATCCACAAAAGTCTGTCCAAAGTCAAATATCCAAAATCGGTGCAACCAACACTTTCCACTCGGTGCCACCGATTCCCAAACTCAGACAGACCTAAGCCAAACCCTAGCCTTTCGGTGCAACCGATTCTGCTTTGGTGCCATCGAGTTTAGGTTGCCAACTTTCTGTTACGCAAATTCGCAATATCGGTACCACCGAGATTGTTGGATCGGCGTCACCGAGAATGGGCAATCTGACCGTTGGTCACCTTATCGGTGCAACCGAGTTTCCTATATCGGTCTCACCGAGATTCAAAAGTTGCCACATTTTGGTCACTTCGGTACCACCGAGATTAACACATCGGTGTCACCGAGTTGGTCATTTTGTGTGTAACGATTGGATTTTTGGGGATGCCTATATATACCCCTTCACCACCACCCACTCGAAAGAGAAGCACTCATAACTATTCCATACTTGCCCCATCCAGTTTTCTGAGAGAGAACCACCTACCCTTGTGTTGAGGTCAAGATCATCCACTCCAACCATATGGATCTTGATTTCTAGCCTCCCTAAGTTGCTTTCCACCAAGCCAAATCTGTGAGAGAGTGATTGTGTGTTGAGGAGTCTATCATCTTGAAGCACAAGAGCAAGGAGTTCATCATCATTGCCGAGCCTATTACCTTTTGGAGGGTGGTGCCTCCTAGATTGGTTAGGTGTCGCTTGGGAGCCTCCTACTTCGTGTTGTGGAGTTGAACCAAGAAGTTTGTAAGGGCAAGCAGATCGCCTACTTCGTGAAGATCTACCCATAGTGAGGCTAGTCCTTCGTGCACGGAAGCCGTTATGGAATAGTCAAGGTTGCTACTTCGTGGACCCTTATGGGTGGAGCCCTCCGTGGACTCTCGCGACCGTTACCCTCCGTGGGTTGAAGACTCCATAAACGTGGATGTACGATAGCACCACCTATCGGAACCACGGGAAAAATCATCGTGTCTACAATTGCGTTTGATCCTCCTACCCTATCCTTTCTACTCATGCTTGTTGTTACTTTCCGCTGCTATACTCTTAGACTTGCATGTGTAGGGTGTACTTGACTTGCCATGAAATGCTAAAATCTGCCAACTCTAAAATTTGGGAAAAGGTAGAATTTTTATTTGGTTAAGTAGTCTAATCACCCCCCCCCCATCTAGACATACTTTTGATCCTACAGTAGTCGAACGTCTTCGCGATCCAATCACGATCCGTCCCGCGATCCAATCATGATCTAGTGCCGAGCGGATGGCACCTCCGCGTTCAGCACACGTACAGCTCGATGACGTCTCTGCCTCCTTGATCCAGCAAGCGAGGGCGGAGAGGTAGATGAGTTCTTTGGTAGCATGACGGCGTGGTGGAGGTGGTGGTGGAGCTGTCCCAGCAGGGCTTCACCAAGCGGTGCCACGACAAGAGCGAGGGAGAAGAACTATGAGAGAGAGAGGATGGTTGCGTCGTGGCTCTTAGGTGCGGCTGCCCTCCCTCTCCTCTAGTATATATAGGGGGGAGGGAGGAGGCGTCGTGCCCTAGGGTTCCCCCCCTAGGGGGGCGGCAGCCTAGATGGGGCGGCGCCCCAAGGGTGGCTTGGCCCCCGAGTTTGGGTGGCCGCCCCCTTTAGAGTTTGGCCCCCACCAGCCCCTTGGCCGCATGGGCCTTGGTGGGAGGGGCGCCCAGCCCACCAGGGGCTGCGGCCCCCTCTCAGCCCATGTGACCTCCCGGGGTGTGTGGGCCCCTTCCAGTGGACCCCCGGAACCCTTCGGCACTCCCGGTACACTACCGATGACGCCCAAATTCCTTCCGGTGACCAAAACGGAACTTCCTATATATCATTCTTTACCTCCGGACCATTTCGGAACTCCTTGTGATGTCTGGGATCTCATCCGGGACTCCGAACAACTTTCGGTCACCAACATATATAACTCAACAATACTGAATCATCACCGAACGTTAAGTGTGCACACACCTTGGGTTCGAGAACTATGCAGACATGACCGAGACACCTCTACGGTCAATAACCAATAGCGGGACCTGGATGCCCATATTAGTTCCTACATATTCTTCGAAGATCTTTATCGGTCGAACCACGACGTTAAGGATTCAATCAATCCCGTATGCAGTTCCCTTTGTCCATCGGTATGTTACTTGCCCGAGATTTGATCGTCGGTATCTCCATACCTAGTTCAATATTGTTACCGGCAAGTCTATTTACTCGTTCCGTAATACAAGATCCCATGACTAACTCCTTAGTCACATTGCTTGCAAGCTTTTTATGATGTTGTATTACCGAGTGGGCCCAGAGATACCTCTCCGTCATACGGAGTGACAAATCCGAGTCTCGATCCATGCCAACCCAACAGACACCCTCGGAAATACCTGTAGAGCACCTTTATAGTCACCCAGTTACGTTGTGACGTTTGATACACACAAGGCATTCCTTCGGTGTCCGGGAGTTGCATGATCTCATGGTCGTAGGAACAGATATTTGACATGATAAAGCAGTAGCAGTAAACTAGTACAATCAAATGCTATGCTTATGGTTGGGTCTTTTTCATCACATCATTCTACTAATGATGTGATCCCGTTATCAAATGACAACTCATGTCTATGGTTAGGAAACCTTAACCATCTTTGATCAACGAGCTAGTCTAGTAGAGGCTCACTAGGGACACAGTGTTGTCTATGTATCCACACATGTATCTGAGTTTCCAATCAATACAATTATAGCATGGATAATAAACGATTATCATGAACAAGGAAATATGATAATAACCATTTTATTATTGCCTCTAGGGCATATTTCCAACAGTCTCCCACTTGCACTAGAGTCAATAATCTAGTTCACATCGCTATGTGATTTACATTGTAATGAATCTAACAGCCATAGAGTTCTGGTGCTGATCATGGTTTTCCCGTGGAAGAGGCTTAGTCAACGGGTCTGCAACATTCAGATCCGTATGTACTTTGCAAATATTTATGACCTCCTCCTTGATGTAATCGCGGATGGAATTGAAGCGGTGCTTTATGTGTATGGTCCTCTTGTGAAACCTGGGCTCTTTGGCTAGAGCAATGGCGCCAGTATTATCACACAAGAGAGTCATCGGATCTAGTGCATTGGGCACAACTCCAAGATCTGTCATGAACTGCTTCATCCAGACTCCTTCCTTTGCCGCTTCCGAAGCAGTGATGTACTCCGCTTCACATGTAGAATCAGCTACCACGCTTTGCTTGGAACTGCACCAGCTTACCGCTCCACCATTCAGAATACATACGTATCCAATTTGAGACTTAGAGTCATTCGGATCTGTGTTAAAGCTAGCATCGACGTAACCCTTTACGACGAGATCTTGATCACCTCCATAAACGAGAAACATTTCCTTAGTCCTTTTCAGGTACTTGAGGATATTCTTGACTGTTGTCCAGTGTTCCATTCCTGGATCACTTTGAAACCTTCCGACCATAGTTATGGCAAGGCTGACATCTGGTCTTGTGCACAACATCGCATACATTATAGAGCCTATGGATGAAGCATAGGGGATGACACTCATCTTTTCTCTATCCTCTGTAGTCGCTGGGCATTGAGTCTTACTCAACTTCACACCTTGTAAGACAGGCAAGAACCCTTTCTTGGACTGATCCATTTTGAACTTCTTCAAAACCTTATCAAGATATGTGCTTTGTGAAAGTCCTATTAAGCGTCTTGATCTATCTCTATAGATCTTTATGCCTAATATGAAAGCAGCTTCTCCGAGGTCTTTCATTGAAAAACTCTTATTCAAATATATCTTCACGCTTTCTAAAAGTTCTACATTGTTTTCCAATCGGCAATATGCCATCCACATATAATATTAGAAATGCTATAGAGCTCCCACTCACTTTCTTGTAAATACAAGCTTCTCCAGAAACTTGTATGAACCCAAATGCTTTGATCACCTCATAAAAGCAAAGATTCCAACTCCGAGATGCTTGCACCAGTCCTTAAATGGATCGCTGGAGCTTGCACACTTTGTCAGCATTTTTAGGATCGACAAAACCTTCTGGTTGCATCATATACAACTCTTCCTTAAGGAAACCATTAAGGAACGTTGTTTTGACATCCATCTGCCTAATCTCGTAATCGAAAAATGCAGCTATTGCTAACATGATCCTGACGGACTTAAGCATCGCTACGGGAGAGAAAGTCTCATCGTAGTCAACTCCTTGAACTTGTGAAAACCCTTTTGCAACAAGTCGAGCTTTATAGATGGTGACATTACCGTCCGCGTCCGTCTTTTTCTTAAAGATCCATTTATTCTGTATGGCCTTACGATCATATGGTATGTCCTCCAAAGTCCACACTTTGTTCTCATACATGGATCCTATCTCGGATTTCATGGCCTCTAGCCATTTGTTGGAATCCGGGCCCATCATCGCTTCTTCATAGCTCGTAGGTTCACTGTTGTCTAACAACATGACCTCCAAGACAGGATTGCTGTACCACTCAGGGGCGGTACGATTCCTTGTCGACCTACGAGGCTCGATAGTAACTTGATCTGAGGTTTCATGATCCTCATCATTAGCTTCCTCTTCACTTGGTGTAGGTGCCACAAAGACATCTTTCTGTGTCGTGCTACTCTCCAACTGAAGTGACGGTTCAATAACCTCGGCAAGTTCTACCTTCCTCCCACTCAATTATTTCGAGAGAAACTCTTTCTCAAGAAAGGACCCGTTTTTAGCAACAAACACTTTGCCTTCGGATCTGAGATAGAAGGTATACCCAACTATTTCCTTAGGGTATCCTATGAAGGCGCATTTGTGAAAGCACATATGCTCCCTTGGTGGTTTTGATACTTCATGACAACATACATTGTCTCTTGGACTAATATTTCTACCTAGTTTATTTCAGGTCTAGTCCACAGGGATTGTTGGCAAAAGGGTGTGAGGAGATTCCCCAAGCAGAAGAAGAATAGGATTGACCAAGCTACAAGCAAGGAGACTCTACATTTAACTTTGTGAGAAATCACTTTGAGTCCATAGGAAAGCCAATACTATTAAAAGGGGGTGAGGTAATGTTGGTGAACAAATTGCTCCACGTGCACAAGTGCTAGCCACCAAAAACACCCACAAGCTCTCCCACAAAAATACTATGTCTAAACCCTACCACACAAAATCGGTGCCACCAAGTTTCTCACTCGGCCCTACCGATTTTCCATCTCAGACAGAACCTAGCCAAACCCTAGACTCTCAGTACAACCAAGTTCTTTATCGGTGCAACCGAGTTTCGGTGACCAACCTTCTGGTGACCCAGTTTATGAAATCGGAATTTTTGAGTTTTATGGATCGGTGTCACCGAGTTTGGAAACTGCCCTCGGTCAGTCATATCGCTACCACCGAGAATCATGTATCGGTCTCACCGAGATTCCTAAAGTTGCCACATTTTGAACAAATCGGTACGACCGAGTTTTACTTCAGTTTCACCGAGTTGGTCAATAATGGTGTAACGGTTGGATTTTTGGAGATGCCTATATATACCCCTCCACCACATCCCACTCGCAGGAGAAGCACTCAGAATAGTTCCCCACTTCCCATATCCAAATTTCTGAGAGAGAACCACCTACCCTTGTGTTGAGATCAAGATCATCCACTCCAAACATCTGGATCTTGATTTCTAGCCTCCCCAAGTTGCTTTCCACCCAAACAATCTCTTCTACCAAGCCAAATCTGTGAGAGAGTGATTGAGTGTTGAGGAGTCTATCATCTTGAAGCACAAGAGCAAGAAGTTCATCATCACTATCAAGCCTATTACCTTTTGGAGGGTGGTGCCATCTAGATTAGTTAGGTGTTGCTTGGGAGCCTCCTACTTCGTGTTGTGGAGTTGAACCAAGAAGTTTGTACGGACAAGGAGATCGCCTACTTCGTGAAGATCTACCCATAGTGAGGCTAGTCCTTCGTGGACGGAAGCCGTTATGGAATAGTCAAGGTTGCTACTTCGTGGACCCTCATGGGTGGAGCCCTCCGTGGACTCTCGCGACCGCTACCCTCCGTGGGTTGAAGACTCCATAAACGTGGATGTATGATAGCGCCACCTATTAGAAGCACGGGAAAAATCTTCATGTCTACAATTGCGTTTGATCTTCCTATCTCTACTCCCTCACATGTGCTTGTTTTACCTTCTGCTGCCATACTTGTTGACTAGCATGTGTAGGGTGCATTAGACTTGTTATAATTTCTAAAATCTGCCCACCAATTAACTTGGGAAAAGGTTAGGTTTTAATTCTTGCAAGTAGTCTATCCCCCCCCTCTAGACGTCTCTTCTATCGATCCTACAAGTGGTATCAGAGCTTTGGTCTCCATAGCTTCGGTTTCATCACCGTGGAGGAAGATGGATGCGTCTAGTTTGGGGAGTATTAGTTGTAGAGTGCACGTTCTCGATGGGGAGTACTATAGTCAATGGAAATATGAAATGCTTGAGCTATTCAATGAATTCCATTTGAGCAAGTGTATTAAGAGTCCCTATGTACCTCCCATTGATCCCTTACATCCCACACACGAAGAGGAAATTGAAATGCTTCGCAATCTTAGAACTGTTAATCTTATCATTAAAGGATTGCCTAGAATAGTGCTTAATCAAATGAAGAATTTTGAATGTGCTTATACTTTGTGGAGTGATTTGGAGAAATGATATCCAAATTATTCATTGAGTAATCTTGATGAAATTCTTCATAAAACCATTGCTCTTCACAAAATGATGCCTAGTGATCCTAAGTTTGATGACTAACTATTCGAGCTTAGAGACCTCATGCGTGATAAAGGAGATGTCATAACTATCAACAACATCATTGTAGAAGCCATTCGCATTCATAATCTTGAACATTGTCATGATCACAATCCTAACAAATCTCTTGTTTATGACGAGGATTTCCCACTTGATGATGACAATGTGGAACATGGCTACTATGATGAAGATGAGTTGTTCGACATCGAGTATGAGAAGACAATGAAGAATCTAAGTCTCATGGAAAACTTCAAGGATTACATGTCCGGAGGAAAAGAGTGGATTCTCGATAGTGGATGCACCGATCATATGACCGGAGATAGAGACATGTTTGAAGAGATCACACCAAACCATGGACCTCGAAGGTATGTGACTTTGGAAGACAACTCCAAGGGTAAGGTACTTGGTCTTGGTAAGGTGTCCATATCCCATGATAGCTCTATTCAAAATGTCATGCTTTTGAATCCCTTGGTTACAATCTTCTTTCCGTATCTAGAATTGCCAACTTCGGTTTTAATGTGCTATTTACAAAAGTAGATTGCCAAGTGTTTCGTCAAGATAATCATAGCATGGTCTTTACCGGATTCCATAGAGGTGATCTATATATTGTTGATTTCACTAAGAGATCCAAACCTCTTACTTGTCTTATTGCAAAATCTTCTAAAGGTTGTCTTTGGCATAGAAGGCTAGGACATGTTGGCATGCGTAATCTAGACAAGCTCATCAAAGGTGATCATATACTTGGTGTTAAACATGTTATTTTTGACAAAGATAGACTTTGTAGTGCTTGTCAAGCCGGAAAGCAAGTAGGTGGAAGTCATCCCGTAAAGAATAACATGACAATAAGAAGACCACTCGAGTTACTTCATATGGATCTTTTTGGTCCCAATGCTTACAAAAGCCTCAATGGAAACTCTTTTGGTCTAATTATAGTTGATGATTTTTCCAGATTTACGTGGGTATTCTTTCTTGATGATAAGTCGCAGGTGCAAAAGATCTTCAAGAACTTCGCTCGCAAAGCTCAAAATCAGTTTGAAGTGAATATCAAGAAAGTTCAGAGCGACAACGGATCGGAGTTCAAGAACACAAATGTAGACACCTTTCTTGACAAAGAAGGGATTCTGCATGAGTTCTCGGCTACGTACACGCCTCAACAAAATGGAGTTGTTGAGAGGAAGAACCGAACTCTTATTGAGATGGCAAGAATGATGCTCGACGAATACAAGACGCCAAGACACTTTTGGGCGGAAGCCGTTGAGACAGCTTGTCATGCCACAAACCGACTCTATCTTCACAAGCTTCTCGGTAAAACGGCATATGAGCTACTCACCGGTAACAAGCCTCAAGTTGGATACTTTCGGGTATTTGCCTCCAAGTGTTACATTCTTGATAAGCATCGTCGTTCTAAATTTGCTCCTAAATCTCATGAAGGTTTCCTACTCGGTTACGGATCAAACTCTCACACTTACCGTGTCTACAACAACTTCACTCAAAAAGTTGAAGAGACGGTACATGTGAAGTTTGATGAATCTAATGGTTCGCAAGTCGAACAATTGCCAAATGATGTAGGAGATAAGGAACCTTCGGAAGCTATCCAAGACTTGTCCATCGGCAAGATTCGTTCCATGGAGGTGAAGGAAAGTACTTCATCAACTCAAGTGGAAGCCCCTACTTCATGTCAAGGTGAACCTCAACACGACATGGAGGCATCCACAAGCGGTACACGACAAGATGAAGAGGAGGAAGAAGTTCATCATGATGATCCACCGCAACCACCTTCACCACCACCTCAAGGCAACGACACCTTCAACAACAATGAAGAAGAAGATGATGATGAAGAATCTCCATCATCCAACAGGCAAAAGCTACCCCGAGTTCGAGCAAGTGTGGACAAAACCATCCTCTAAATCAAATCTTCGGTGACATGCAAACCGGGAGGATAACTTGCTCTAAAACTCGAATAGCTAACTTTTGTGAGCATTATTCATTCATCTCTAGTATTGAGCCCTTGAAGGTAGAAGAAGCTCTTCAGGATCCAGATTGGGTGAATGCTATACACGAGGATCTACACAACTTCGAGAGGAACGAAGTGTGGACACTAGTGGAGAAGCCCAAGGACGAGCAAAACATCATTGGAACCAAATGGGTGTTTCGGAACAAACAAGACGAAGACGGTCAAGTCATACGCAACAAGGCGCGTCTTGTGGCTCAAGGATACACCCAAGTCGAAGGTATGGACTACGATGAGACTTATGCACCCGTTGCTAGACTTGAAGCTATCCGTATTCTTCTTGCTTATGCTAATCACCATGATATCACGCTTTATCAAATGGACATTAAAGGTGCATTTTTAAATGGTGAGATTGAAGAAGAGGTCCATGTTAAACAACCCCCTGGTTTTGTGAATCCTAAGAAGCCTAACCATGTTTACAAGCTTTGTAAAGCTCTTTATGGTCTTAAACAAGCCCCACATGCTTGGTATAAATGCCTAACGAAGTTTCTCATTGAAAAGGGTTTTGAAATTGGCAAAATTGACACAACCTTATTCACTAAGAGAGCTAATGGTGAATTATTTGTGTGCCAAATCTATCTGTATGATATTATCTTTGGATCTACTAACCCACAATTTAGTGAAAGATTTGGAAGGTTGATGTCCGAGAAGTATGAGATGTCCATGATGTGTGAGCTGAAATTTTTCCTTGGTTTGCAAATCAAGCAAACGAGAGAAGGAACTTTCATCTCTCAAACCAAGTACACCAAGGACTTGATCAAGAACTTCAACATGCAAGAGTGTAAAGGTATGAAAACCCCTATGCCTACTAGTGGACATGTTGATCTTACCAAGGAGGACAAACCGGTTGATCAAAAGGTTTATCGATCTATGATTGGTTCATTGCTATATCTATGTGCCTCCCGTCCCGACATTATGCTTAGTGTGTGCATGTGTGCTAGATATCAAGCCGCTTCTAAAGAATGTCATCTTAAGGCCGTGAAAATAATTGTGAGATACTTGAAACAAACACCAAACTTTGGCATATTGTATCCCAAGGGATCTTCTTTTAACCTTGTTGGATATTCCGATTCGGACTATGTCAGAGATAAGGTTGATAGAAAATCCACCTCGGGTACATGTCAATTTCTTGGTAGATCTCTTGTGTCTTTGTCATCCAAGAAACAAAACTCGGTATCTCTATCTACTGCCGAAGCAGAATACATTGCCGCCGGATCATGTTGTGCTCAATTGCTATGGATGACTCAAACTCTTAAGGATTATGGAATCCATGTGAGACATGTTCCATTGTTGTGTGACAATGAGAGTGCTATTAAGATTGCTTATAATCCCGTGCAACATTCTCGAACTAAGCATATTCAAATTCGTCATCATTTTATTCGTGATCATGTTGCTAAAGGGGACATTAATCTTAAACATGTTCGTACAAACAAGCAATTGGCCGATATCTTTACTAAGCCACTTGATGAGAAAGTGTTTTGTCACTTGAGGAGTGAGTTGAACATCATTGATGCTTCAAACTTGAGCTAGACTCACTCGGATGCATGCAAGGGCATGAGCTTACATGACTATTCCATGTTACCTCTAACATATTATCATATACCTTGGAATCTATGCTCCCTTGTATTGCATCGAACCGTTTGTAGGTACTTGGAAGAACTACATTCCACAAGATTGCCACCAACTCATATCAGAAGAAATCTTGTCATGACCAAGTATCCACAACCCTTCTTTGGTGATGGAAGGAAGAAGACAACACAAACTATATCCTTGACTTACATATGATGAAAATTTCACTTTTGTCATTTGGATATATCTTGTTCTTCCTTGCATGACTAACCCATGTAGGCGAGAAGAGTAAGAAACAATGAGGATTGCTCCCAACTCAAGATGATATTCATCAACCTCAAGCATCCACAAAAAGCTCTCTTATATGCTACGTTGTCAACATCACTCAAAGGTATGTGTTCATATCCTTGAAAAGTCTTTACTCCAAGTCATGAGGTAAAGCAACTCAAGTGATATGAAAACATTAAAATGCTTAATCGAAAAATGGTAACCCCATTTTGAGGTTAACAATGAGTATGACCTATGATCAAGTATTCTTGCTTGGCTCCTAAGTCAATATATTCTAATATATGTGACCTAGTCACCGACCATTGACGTGGCTTGAGACTGCGTCGGTATTTCCCCAAAGAGGAAGGGATGATGCAGCACAGCGACGGTAAGTATTTCCCTCGGTTATGAAACCAAGGTATCGAACCAGTCGGAGGATCACCACCACCTAATAAGTAGCACCTGCACACAAAGAACAAATACTTGCAACCCGACGCGAAAGAGAGGTTGTCAATCTCTCTACGGTAAAAAGATAGATTAGGTAGTGATAGATTGGAGAGATAGATCTCACAAGAACACAAAATAAAAAGAGCAAATAAAAAGTGCAGCAAGGTATTTTTGGGTTTTTGGAATAATAGATCTTAAAACAAAAGAGGCAAAAAGATAGATTGGAAAGCAATATGTTGGAAAAGTAGACCCGGTGGCCGTATGTTTCACTAGTGGCTTCTCTCATGAGTATAGCACACGGTGGGTGAACAAATTACTGTTGGGCAATTGATAGAAGATCAAATAATCATGACGATATCCAAGGCGGTGATCATTATATAGGCATCACGTCCAAGATAAGTAGACCGACTCCTGCCTACATCTACCACTATTACTCCACACATCGACCGCTATCCAGCATGCATCTAGTGTATTAAGTTCATGGAAAAACAGAGTAATGCAATAAGAACGATGACATGATGTAGACAAGATCTATTCATGTAGGAATAGACCCCATCTTTTTATGCTTAATGGCAACGATACATGCATGCCATGCTGCCCCTTCTGTCATTGGGAAAGGACACCGCAAGATCGAACCCATCACGAAGCACCTCTTCCCATGGCAAGAAAAAACGATCTAGTCGGCCTAACTAAACCAAAGAGTCGAAGAAGAAATATGAGGCTATAAGTAATCATGCATATAAGAGATCAAAGAAGACTCAAATAATATTCATGGATAGAAACTGATCATGAACTCAAAATTCATCGGATCCCAACAAACACACCGCAAAAGTTTACATC
The DNA here is from genome assembly GCA_039707655.1 of Elymus sibiricus. Classification (NCBI taxonomy): domain Eukaryota; kingdom Viridiplantae; phylum Streptophyta; class Magnoliopsida; order Poales; family Poaceae; genus Elymus; species Elymus sibiricus. The sequence goes on from CM077669.1 coordinate 128,520,731, forward strand.
AAATAGATCTCCAAGAGACCATTGTATTGAGAATCAAAAGAGAGAGAGATGAATCCATATAGCTACTGCCTACGGACCCGTAGGTCTATGGTGGGCTACTCACGCATCATCGGAGAGGCACCAATGAGGATGATGAACCCCTCTGTGATGGTGTTTAGATTGGATCTCGAGGTTCTGGAACTTGCGGCGGCTGGATGTGTTTTTCGTCGACTCTCTTAGGGTTTCTGGAATTTTTGGGAATTTATAGGCATCAGAGGCAGTGGAGAGGGGCCCCGAGGAGGGCACAACCCATCATGGCGCGCCGGACCCCCCTAGCGCGCCCTGGTGGGTTGTGGTCTCCACGGCCCACCTCTCTGGCACTTCTTTGGCCCACTGGGTGTCTTCTGGTCCAAAAAAATCTCCAAAAAGTTTCGTCGCAATTGGACTCCGTTTGGTACTGATATTCTGCGAAGTAAAAAAAAGCAAAAACAGCAGCTGGCACTTTGGCACTATGTCAATAGGTTAGTCCCAAAAAATGATATAAAGTTGCTATAAAGTGATTGTAAAACATCCAAGAATGATAATATAACAACATGGAACAAGCAAAAATTATAGATACGTTGGAGACGTATCAGCATCCCCAAGCTTAATTCCTACTCGTCCTCGAGTAGGTAAATGATAAAGACAGAATTTTTGATGTGGAATGCTGCCTAACATGTTCATCTCATATTCTTTTCTTTTGTAGCATGGACATTTGGACTTTTAGATGATTAAAAGCAATAGTCTAGTTTTAACATAATGACTTCAATACTCAAGCATGCCAACAAGCAACCATGTCTTTCAAAATATAAACACTAAAGAAAGTTATCCCTAGCCCATCATGCTCAATCATTGATCCATTCATGAAACACACTCAAATATTAGCTACACCCAATGCTCAAGTACGATCGTAGTGTCCCCTAGTTGGTGCTTTATAAGAGAAGATGGAGACTCAAAGTAAAAAATAAAATTGCATAAAGTAAATAGATAGGCCCTTCGCAGAGGGAAGTAGGGATTTGTAGAGGTGCCAGAGCTCAAAGTTTAAATTGAGAGAGAGAAATATTTTGGGTGGTATGCCTTTCGTGTCAACGAAAATGACAAAGTAGTTCACAATACTTTCCATGCTAGATACATCATAGGCGGTTCCCAAACAGAAAATAAAGTTTATTCCTTTTTCCACCATTCTTTCACATTCCATGGCTGGTCGTATCCACGGTTGCCTTCCATACCAACACTTTCCAAGGAATTTATTATTTGACAACATAAAGTTAAAAAAATCTTTTTCATTTCGGGAATGGGCATCCCTATTACCGCCGCACTCTCGTGCAATGACAAGTGAATAAACACTCATCTTGAGAATAACACATCTAGCATGGAAAAATATTGGACACTCCCTGCCGTTTCATGAGCAGTACGAGCACACAAAAGAGAAATTTACTTTGAAAAATTAGAGATGGCACATACAAATTTGCTTGGAACGGCATGGAAATACCGCAAATAGGTAGGTATGGTGGACTCATAAGGCAAAACTTGGTTTAAGGATTTTGGATGCACAAGTAGTATTTTTACTTACTACAAATGGAGGCTAGCAAATAGATTGAGAAGCAACCAACCAAGAAACGAAAATTCACATAAGCAAGCATTGAGCATAACTAACACCGAATAATGCATCATAAGTACGATGTAATTTCATTACATAACTATTGACTTTCGTACTTGCATAGGGAATCACGAACCTTAACACCAATATTCCTATTAAAGCATAATTACTCACTAACATGACTCACATATTACTATCATCATGTCTCAAAACTATTACAAGGAATCAAGTTTAATGTGTCCAATGATCTTCATGAAAGTTTTTATTATATCCTCCTTGGATATCTATCACTTTGGGACTAGTTTCATATATTGCCATTGCCTTTTGACTAGCTCAAACAAATTTAAGTGAAGCACCTGAGCATGGAGATTTCATCTCTCAAAAAGGTATAAGTGAAGCATGAGAGGATTTATTCAAAAATTACTAACTCTCAAATTAATTTAAGTGAAGCAAGAGAGTATTTGTACAAAAGTTTCCAAGCACACCGTGCTCAACAAGATATAAGTGAAGCACTAGAGAAATTCTATAGCTCAAAAAGTTTAAGTGAAGCATATAGAGCAATTCTAACAAATCGTAGCATAATTTTGGCTCTCTCAAATAGGTGTGTCCAGCAAGGATAAAAGTGATAAACTAACAAGAAAAGCAAGCAAAGACTCAAATGATACAAGATGCTCCAAGCAAAACTCTTGATATGTGATGACTAAAAATATAGTTCCAAGTAAAATACCGATGGTCGTTAGAAGAAAGAGGGGATGCCACTCGGGGGCATCCCCAAGCTTAGTTGCTTGTTTCTCTTTTTATATATCTTGGGGGTGCTGTAGAATCCCCAAGCTTATGCTCTTTTCACTCCTTATTCCTTCATCCATCGTGATCTCACTCAAAACTTGAAAACTTCAATCACACAAAACTCAACAAAATCTTCGTCAGATCCGTTAGTATAATAAAGCAAATCACTACTTTAAGTACTGTTGCAAACCCATTCATATTACTATTTCAACAAAGTCGGGATGTATACTAATCATTTTAAGATCTCCCTTGTGGCCACTCGGTGTAGCAACTTTGTTCTTAGTGACTTGCGTGGTCTTGCCAATTTTTACGGGAGTTTTTTCAATAGTTTTGACAGAAGAAAAAGCCGAACCCAAGTTACTAAAAATTTCTTCTAATTTATCAATCCGGTAGGGACTCTCTTCTATCCTTTCGTTAACTACGGTTTCTTTTTTCCTTTAACAATTTAAAGGCATCTCCCGCTTTAGACCCAATTTTATTAGCAAGATTATGCATTTTATTATCCAAATTTTCAAGGTGTTCTTTGGTAATCATCTTCTTTTCAATAGCATCTAGCGTCTCCATAACATGTTCGAGAGTTAAGGTTGTTTCATTGATCGTAAGAGGTGGTGATCCCACTAAACTTCCCATAGCATTAAAAGCGTCCAAGGATGGACACATCAAGAAATTCCCACCGGTAATCGTATCAAGGACGAATCTATACCAAGTGGTGATGCCCACATAAAAACTGCGAAGAAGAACAACGGTAGATTGCTTATGGATAGATCTATTGTGAGCATTGCAAATCCTATACCAAGCATCTTTTAGGTTCTCCCCTCCCCTTTGCTTAAAATTAAGAACTTTGTTATTGGGAGTACACGCAATAAAGGAAGAACTAGCCATAATGACAAGGCAAGAAATCTGACGAGAAAAGGCAAACGAAAAAGAGGACGAATAAAACGGCAAATTGGTGAAGTGGGGGAGAGGAAAACGATAGGCAAATGGCAAATAATGTAATTGCAAGGAGATGGGATTTGTGATTAGGAACCTGGTAGATGATGATGGTGTCTCCTCGGCGCCAGAGATTGGCACGTAGAAGAGACCGCTTCCTCCCCGGCAACGGCGCCAGAATTCCTTTGACGTGGCTTGAGATTGCGTCGGTATTTCCCCAAGAGGAAGGGATGATGCAGCACAGCGACGGTAAGTATTTCCCTCAGTTATGAAACCAAGGTATCGAACCAGTAGGAGGATCACCACCACCTAATAAGCAGCACCTGCACACAAAGAACAAATACTTGCAACCTGAAACGAAAGAGAGGTTGTCAATCTCTCTATGGTAAAGATAGATTAGGTAGTGATAGATTGGAGAGATAGATCTCTCTCTAGAATACAAAATAAAAAGAGCAAATAAAAAGTGCGGCAAGGTATTTATGGTTTTTGGAATAATAGATATAAAAACAAAAGAGGCAAAAAGATAGATCGGAAAGCAATATATTGGAAAAGTAGACCCGGGGGTCATAGGTTTCACTAGTGGCTTCTCTCATGAGTATAGCACACGGTGGGTGAACAAATTACTGTTGGGCAATTGATAGAAGATCAAATAATCATGACGATATCCAAGGCGATGATCATTATATAGGCATCACGTCCAAGATAAGTAGACCGACTCCTGCCTGCATCTACCACTATTACTCCACACATCAACCGCTATCCAGCATGCATCTAGTGTATTAAGTTCATGGAAAAATGGAGTAATGCAATAAGAACGATGACATGATGTAGACAAGATCTATTCATGTAGGAATAGACCCCATCTTGTTATCCTTAATGTCAACGGTACATGCGTGCCTTGCTGCCCCTTCTGTCACTGGGAAAGGACACCGCAAGATCGAACCCATCACAAAGCACCTCTTCCCATGGCAAGAAAAATCGATCTAGTCGGCCTAACTAAACCAAAGATTCGAAGAAGAAATATGAGGCTATAAGTAATCATGGATATAAGAGATCAAAGAAGACTCAAATAATATTCATGGATAGAAACAGATCATGAACTCAAAATTCATCGGATCCCAACAAACACACCGCAAAAGGGGGTTCTGGTCGTTCTAAGCGGAAGTACCGCTCCTCCAAGCGGTAGTACCGCTCCAGCGGCACTGCCACCCGGAGGATCCGCGGCCACTTCCGCTTGTTTGTTTCTTCTGGTCTTCTGGGATTTTTGAGCGGAAGTACCGCTCCCTCCAGAGCGGTACTACCGCCCCAAGCGGAAGTACCGCTCCCTTTGGAGCGGTACTACCGCTCTGTTGTTCCAGTACGCGTATAAGCGGAAGTACCGCTCCCTAGGGTGGTACTACCGCTTATGCCCGTGTCCAGGCAGAAAAACGGCCACATTTTCCCCCACCTATATAAGTGAGTCTTCTTCCCCATTGAGACTTACCTCTTCCCACAAAAAGCTCCATTGTTGCTCCTAAGCTTATTCTTGCTCCTTCTCCTTCCCTAGCCATCAAATCTTGTTGGTGCTCTAGGGTTTGGAGGAGAGTGCCTCGATCTACACTTCCACCAAGAGATATTTGATTCCCCCCACTAATCCCTTGTGGATCTTGTTACTCTTGGGTGTTTGAGCACCCTAGACGGAAAAGGTCACCTCGAAGCCATAGTCCATTGTGATGAAGCTTCGTGGTGTCGTTTGGAGCCTCCAATTCAGTTGTGGAGATTGCCCCAACCTTGTTTGTAAAGGTCCGGTTGCCGCCTTCAAGGGCACCACTAGTGGAATCACGGCATCTCGCATTGTGTGAGGGCGTGAGGAGAATACGGTGGCCCTAGTGGCTTCTTGGGGAGCATTGTGCCTCCACACCGCTCCAATGGAGACGTACTTCCCTTTACTGGGAAGGAACTTCGGTAACACATCCTCGTCTCCATCGGTTCCACTTGTGGTTACTTCTTACCCTTACTTTGTGCAAGCTATTTGTATTGTTTATCTCCTTGCTTGTATGGTTATTGTTGTTAGCATCATATAGGTTGCTCACCTAGTTGCATATCTAGCCAACCTATTTGTTGCTAAGCCTAACTTGTTAAAGAAAAGTTAAAAAGTGGTAGTTGCCTATTCACCCCCCTCCTCTGGTCAACCATATTGATCCTTTCAATTGGTATCAGAGTCACGTCTCTTTATTAAGGGTTTCACCACCCTAAGAGTATGGTTGACGACGGGGACTGGCCGGTTGAACTCCTCGAGGCCATGGGTGTGAACACGGTCTCTCGTGAGGATTTAAACGAGGCCATGTCCTCGCTTAAATCCTCCATGACGGCCGAGGTCAAATCCATGTTTAAAGAATTCCTTGATACTCTTAAACTTTCCACCGATGCGGTGCTAGTGGCTAATCCCACTAACTCGACATCGGATGTCAACTCCGGTAAGGAGGGGGCTAGTGCTGATAAGGACACTCATTCTCAAGGAATTAATGGGTCGGGGACCTTTGCTTCAGTTCCCCCTCCCTTGGTCTATGGAGGACCGGTGCACCCACCTCATATAGTTAATCTCGGTCCTCCTCCTAAACTTGTTAAGAATGATTTTGCTAATTGGGTTTTTCGTATCAAGTCTCATTTGGATCACAGCTCAATTCAACTCATGAGAGTCATTGAAGAAGGATACTATCCTCGTGATCCATGCAACCTCACTCCAAGAGAAGAGGCTGATAAACAGCTAAATTCCTCCGCCTTGTTCATACTCCAAGCTGCAGTTCCTACCGAAGACCTACCTCACCTGCGACCCTTCACTGTTGCCAAAGAGTGTTGGGAACACATTGTCTCCATGTACAAGGGCAGCTCAAGCATTCAACGGTCGAACTATGAGGTCGTGCTTGATCAGTCAGATGAGTTTGTAATGATAGAAGATGAGGAAGCGCGTGAGCTCTATAGGAGGGTAACTACTCTTTTCGTTGCCCTCCGAGATCACGGCAGCAAGGATGTGGATGACACCTGGATCAAGCGCAAGTTTCTGAAGGCCATCATGCCCTTCAACAAGGCCATGTCTGCCGTCATCCGCCAAAGACCGGACTTTCACAACTTGTCCTCTAGCGATGCGTTGGATGAATTTATTGCAATGAACATCTTGAACACGACCGCAGACAATGCTCTTGCTTGTGTGCAACGGTCAAAGAAATCATCTCCCAACCTTGCTTTGAAGGCCAAGGTCAGTCAAGAGGAAGAAGAAGAAGAAGAAGAAGAAGAAGAAGAGGGTTGCCCCTAGGACACCAAATATGCTTACCATGAGCATATGGCTCTAGCATCTAGGCAATTCTGGGGCAATAAGAGAAACGCAAGGCCAAATTTCTCCAAGAACAACTCAAGCGGGTCAAAGGGCAAGCAACGTGTGAGAACCTGCTACAACTGTGGTAATGTGAGTCACTTCGTGGTGGATTGTCCTTATGAGAAGAGGGAAGACAATGGTGGCAAGCTCATCCGCAAAGATAAGGCCAAGTCTTTTCCCAACAAGTCCAACTTCACCAAGAAGGCTTCTCACAAAGTGTTGGTAGCTCAAGAAGAGTATGCCTCTGATGATGATGTGGATGACGAAGACACAAGTGGTGAAGGAATGGCAATGGCATCTGTGGCTATTGCATCGATTACCCCAACAAAGGTGTCACTCTTCGACGCTCCCAACGAGAACCACATTGCTAGGTGTCTCATGGCCAAAGGTATCACCAAGGTAACCTCCAACGCCAAAACCTCAAACATTAAGACTGCTATTTCTTCCACTCTATCTTTGTTAGATTGTGTGGATGAAAATGAGGAGGCGAAAGAGGGCGAGAATGAGTTTGACAAGTTCCTATGCAAACTCAAGGGAGAATCCAAGAAGCACTTCGTTGCTCTCTTGGAACAACTTGGTGAGGCCAATGACACGATTGAGTCTCAAGAAGAATTTCTTGAGGAGATGAGAGGCCATAGTCGTGATTATGCCGACGAGATAGCAGATCTTTCTATTGCTCTAGAGGAAGATCAAGGTTTTCATTTGACTCTTAAGGAGTCACAAAATGACGACCTTGCTAAATTACGTAAAGATTATGATCATGCTATCGTTCTTAACCGTGTTCTTAAATCTGGAAAGGTTGCACTTGGGGTTGACCATGCTCGACTCAAGGATGAGTTTGTCTCACTTGACAATGCTCACAAGGCATTGAAGAGCGTTCATGCTTCTCTTAAAGAGTCGCATGATCAACTCCAAGTAAAACTCACTAAGGAAATTGCCACGTGTCCTCCCTTTGTTTTAATTGATAATGCATCTGCTACTAACCCATGTTGTGAGCATGCACATCTTGTGGAGGAAAATGCTAAGCTGAAAGAGCAGCTTGAGAAAGGCCTTGTGACATGTATCCAAGGTGAGAAGAATCTCAATGACCTTTTGAGCAATCAAAAGGAAGTGATTGCAAAGGAAGGAGTTGGGTTTGCACCCAAGTCCAAAAAGAAGAAGAAGATGAAGACCACGCAGGTTCCTCCGCTCAAGGAAACATTTGTCAAAGCGGGGAACATTACTCATGAGAAGAAGAAGGACAAGGTTGTGAGTGATAGTGCCAAGAAGGTCAAGATCACTCCCTCCAACAGGGCCGGCGATTTTAACCCCTCCTATGTTTTGTGCCGTGCTAGTGATGGGCATGTTTATGCCAAATATGTTGGTTCTTCTTATGAGTATATTGAGTGGTCTATTTGGGTTCCTAAGACCCTTGTCACTAACATGAAAGGACCCATTCAAGAATGGGTACCTAAATCCAAGCATTGATCTATTGTAGGACTTTGCTTCCGGGGGAGTCTCATGGTTGCTCGATAGCGGAGCAACAAATCATATGACCGGAAGCAAGGACTTGGTGGTGGATGTTCGACCCGATGCATCCGTGGCCACCCAAGTCTCATTTGGCGATGATGCAATCTCAAAGGTATTGGGTCTTGGCAAGGTGGTTATCTCTCCGACCTTAACCATTGAGAAAGTCATGCTTGTTGAGACCCTTGCATACAATTTACTTTCCGTTCGTCAACTTGCACTCATGGGTTTTAGTTCCTTCTTTGGCATTGATACCGTGACCCTTTTGTGGAGCAAGACTCTTAAAGTAGCCTTTGTTGGGCATGTCGAAAATGGTCTCTACGTGATTAACTTCTCGGAGCGACCCACTAAGACCGCGACATGTCTAATGGCTAAAGTTGACGTGGGATAGCTTTGGCATCGCCGACTAGCCCACGTCAATATGAGATCTTTGCAAAGTCTCCTCAAAGGGGATCACATTCTTGGGCTAACAAATGTGAGTTTTGCCAAAGATCGTGCTTGCAGTGCTTGTATCGAAGGAAAGCTACATGAAAAGGCTCATCGTCCAACTACTACAATCTACTCGAAGAGGACCTTAGAGCTCCTTCACATGGATCTCTTCGGGCCTTCATCTTTTGACAGCCTTGGAGGAAGAAGGTACTGCTTGGTGATTGTGGATGATTACTCAAGATACACATGGGTATATTTCTTCAAGAGGAAGAGTGAGACCCAACAGACCGTCATCAACTTTGCAAATGAAGTCCAACGTCAACATGAAGCAAAGATTTTGATGATTAGAAGTGACAACGGCACTGAGTTCAAGAACTACACCCTAGATGAGTTTCTCAGTGATGAGGGGATAAAACACCAATATTCCACACCTTACGCCCCTCAACAAAACGGTGTTGCGGAGAGGAAGAACCGGACGTTGATGGATGCGGCAAGAACCATGATGGCAGAGTTCAAATCTCCGTACAACTTTTGGGCCGAAGCCATCAACACCGCGTGTCATGCATCAAATCGGCTCTATCTCCGTAAAGGCTTGAACAAGACTCCTTATGAGATTCTTACCGGGAACAAGCCCAACCTCAAATACTTCCGGGTGTTCGGTTGTAAGTGTTTCATTCTCAAGAAAGGTGTTCGTTTGTCTAAATTTGAATCTAGAGCCCATGAGGGCATATTTGTTGGTTATGCTGCAAACTCTCATGCTTACCGTGTCCTCAACAAGTCCACGGGACTCATTGAGGAGACGAGTAACGTAGAGTTTGATGAAAATAATGGCTCCCAAGTGGAGCAAAGTGGTCTTTGTGATATAGGTGATGAAATTCCTCCCCAAGCCATAAGAAGAATGGGTGTGGGATACTTCCTACCCGTTGAGGAACCCCTTGTGGCTGAAGGAGAAGGACAATGTTCCACTCAAGTGGAACCATCACCGACGCACGACCCACACGCTTCCGAAGAACAAAATGAAGGCCCTCAACCCCGTGTTCAAGATCAAGGGCAAGATTGAAAGCACAATGTGCTCCCTTGGTGGTTTTGATAATTCATGACAACATACATTGTCTCTTGGACTAATACTTTTACCTAGTGTATTTCAGATAAAAGTCCATGGAGAGAAGGGTTGGCAAAAGAATTATGGAGATTGTGGAGATACCCCAAGATGCAAGGAAATGGATTGGCAAAGCTTCAAGCAAGAGGACTCTACATTTTACTTTGTGAGAAATCACTTTGAGTCCATAGGAAAGCCAATACTATTAAAAGGGGGTAATGTATTGTTGGTGAACAAAATGCTCATACGTGCACAAGTGATGGTCACCAAAAACACCCACAAGCTCTTCCACAAAAGTCTGTCCAAAGTCAAATATCCAAAATCGGTGCAACCAACACTTTCCACTCGGTGCCACCGATTCCCATACTCAGACAGACCTAAGCCAAACCCTAGCCTTTCGGTGCAACCAATTCTGCTTCGGTGCCACCGAGTTCAGCTTGCCAACTTTCTGTTACCCAATTTCACAAAATCGGTCCTACCGAGTTTGTGGAATCGGCGTCACCGAGATTGGGCAATCTGACCGTTGGTCACCTTATCGGTGCAACCGAGTTTTATATATCGATCTCACCGAGATTCAAAAGTTGTTACCTTTTGGTCACTTCGATACCACCGAGATTCACACATCGGTGTCACCGAGTTGGTCACTTTAGGTGTAACGGTTGGATTTTTGGAGATGCCTATATACACCCCTTCACCACCACCTACTCGAAAGAGAAGCACTCAGAACTATTCCATACTTGCCCCATCCAGTTTTCTGAGAGAGAGCCACCTACTCATGTGTTGAGATCATGCCATTCCATTCCAACCATATGAATCTTGATCTCTAGCCTCCCCAAGTTGCTTTCCACCAATCCCATCTCTTCCACCAAGCCAAATCTGTGAGAGAGTGATTGTGTGTTGAGGAGTCTATCATCTTGAAGCACAAGAGCAAGGAGTTCATCGACATTGCCGAGCCTATTACCTTTTGGAGGGTGGTGCCTCCTAGATTGGTTAGGTGTCGCTTGGGAGCCTCCTACTTCGTGTTGTGGAGTTGAACCAAGAAGTTTGTAAGGGCAAGGATATCGCCAACTTCGTGAAGATCTACCCATAGTGAGGCTAGTCCTTCGTGGACGGAAGCCATTATGGAATAGTCAAGGTTGCTACTTCGTGGACCCTTATGGGTGGAGCCCTCCGTGGACTCTCGCGACCGTTACCCTCCGTGGGTTGAAGACTCCATAAACGTGGACGTACGATAGCACCACCTATCGGAACCACGGGAAAAATCTTCATGTCCCTCATGCGTTTGATCTCCCTATCTCAACTCTTTACTTCCATGTGCAATGTCTTTACTTTCCGCTGCCATACTTGTTGACTTGCATCTGTAGGGTGTGCTAGTCTCGCTATAATTGTTAAAATCTACCAACCAATTAACTTGGGAAAAGGTTAGGTTTTAAATTCCTGCTAGTAGTCTATTCACCCCCCCCCCCTCTAGACACTCTTCTAGTGATCCCACAATTGGTATCAGAACTTTGGTCGCCATTGCTTCGGTTTAATCACCGTGGAGGAAGATGGATGTGTCTAGTATAGGGAGTTTGAGTTGTAGAGTGCCTATTCTTGATGGACAGTACTATAGTCAATGGAAAACTTTGATGCTTGAGCTATTTAATGAATTTCAATTGAGCAAATATGTTAAGAGCCCCTATGTACCTCCCATTGATCCTTTACATCCCACACACGAAGAGGAAATTGATATGCTATGCAATCTTAGAACTGTTAATCTCATTGTTAGAGCATTGCCTAGAAATGTGCTTAATCAAATGAAGAATTTTGAATGTGCTTATACTTTGTGGAATGACTTGGAGAAACGATATCCAAGTTATTCATTGAGTAATCTTGATGAATTTTTCATAAAACTATTGCCTTCCACAAAATGACGCCTAGTGATCCCAAGTTTGATGATTGTCTGTTTGAGCTTAGAGACCTCATGCGTGCTAAAGGAGATGTCACAACTATCAACAACATCATTGTAGAAGCCATTCGAATTCACAAGTTTGAACATTGTCATGATCACTATCCTAACGAATCTCTTGTTCTTTGTGACGAGGATTTCCCACTTGATGATGACAATGTGGAACATGGTTACTATGATGAAGATGAGATGTTTGACATCGAGTATGAGAAGATCATGAAGAATCTAAGTCTTATGGCAAACTTCAAGAATTACATGTCTGGAGGAAAAGAGTGGATTCTCGATAGCGGATGCACCGATCATATGACCGGAGATAGAGAAATGTTTGAATAAATCACACCAAACCATGGACCGTGAAGGTACGTAACATTTGGAGACAACTCCAAGGATAAGGTACTTGGTCTTGGTAAGGTGGCCATATCTCATGATAGCTCTATTCAAAATGTTATGCTTGTTGAATCTCTTGGCTACAATCTTCTTTCCGTATCTAGACTTGCCGACTTTGGTTTTAATGTGCTATTCACGAAAGTAGATTGCCAAGTGTTTCGTCAAGATAATCATAAAATGGTCTTTACCGGTTTCCGTAGAGGTGATCTATACATTGTCGATTTCACTAAGAGATCCAAACCTCGTACTTGTCTCATTGCAAAATCTTCTAAAGGTTGGCTTTGGCATAGAAGACTAGGACATGTTGGCATGCGTAACTTAGACAAGCTTATCAAAGGTGATCATATACTTGGTGTTAAAGATGTTATCTTTGACAAAGATGGACTTTGTAGTGCTTGTCAAGCTGGAAAGCAAGTAGGTGGAAGTCATCCCGTTAAGAATATCATGACTACTAGGAGACCACTCGAGTTACTTCACATGGATCTTTTTGGTCCCAATGCTTACAAGAGTCTCGGTGGAAATTCCTATGGTCTAGTTATAGTTGATGATTTTTCCAGATTTACGTGGGTATTCTTCCTTGATGATAAGAAGCAGGTACAAAAGATCTTCAAGAACTTCGTCCACAAAGCGCAAAATCAGTTTGAAGTGAAGATCAAGAAGGTTCGAAGCGATAACGGATCGGAGTTCAAGAACACCCATGTGGATACCTTTCTTGACGAAGAAGGTGTTTCACATGAGTTCTCGGCTACGTACACGCCTCAACAAAATGGAGTTGTTGAGAGGAAGAACTGGACGCTTATTGAGATGGCAAGAACGATGCTTGACGAATACAAGACGCCAAGACACTTTTGGGCAGAAGCCGTGGAAACAGCATGTCATGCCACAAACCGACTTTACTTGCACAAGCTTCTCGGTAAAATGGCATACGAGCTACTCACCGGTAACAAACCCCAAGTTGGATACTTTCGGGTATTCGGCTCAAAGTGCTACATTCTTGATAAGCATCGTCGTACTAAATGTGCTCCTAAATCTCATGAAGGATTCCTACTCGGTTATGGATCGAACTCTCACACATACCGTGTCTACAACAACTTCACTCCAAAAGTTGAAGAGACGGTAGATGTGAAGTTTGATGAATCTAATGGTTCGCAAGTCGAACAATTGCCAAATGATGTAGGTGATAAGGACCCTTCGGAAGCTATCCAAGACTTGTCCATTGGCAAGATTCGTCCCATGGAGGTGAAGGAAAGTACTTCATCAACTCAAGTGGAAGCCCCTACTTCACGTCAAGGTGAACCTCAACACGACATGGAGGCATCCACAAGCGGTACATGACAAGATGATGAAGAGGAGGAAGTACATCACGAAGATCCACCACAACCTCCTTCACCACCACCTCAAGGAAACGTCACCTTCGACAACAATGAAGATGAAGGAGATGATGATGAAGAAGAAGCTCCACCATCCAACAAGCCAAAGCTACCCCGAGTTAGAGCACAAGTGACCAAGAACCATCCTCTAAACCAAATCTTTGGTGATATACAAACAGGGAGAATCACTCGCTCTAAAACTCGCCTAGCTAACTTTTGTGAGCATTATTCTTTCATCTCTAGTATTGAACCCTTGAAGGTAGAACAAGCTCTTGAAGACCCGGATTGGGTGAACGCGATGCATAAAGAGCTTCACAACTTCGAAAGGAACGAAGTGTGGACACTCGTGGAGAAGCCCAAGGATGAGCAAAACATCATCGGAACCAAATGGGTGTTTCGGAACAAGCAAGACGAAGACGGTCAAGTCATACGCAACAAGGCACGTCTCGTAACCCAAGGATATACGCAAGTAGAAGGTATGGACTACGGTGAGACCTATGCCCCCGTCGCTAGACTTGAAGCTATTCGCATTCTTCTTGCTTATGCTAATCACCATGATATCACGCTTTATCAAATGGACATTAAAAGTGCCTTTTTAAATGGTGAGATTGAAGAAGAAGTCTATGTTAAGCAACCACCTGGATTTGTGAATCCTAAGAAACCTAATCACGTATACAAGCTTCGTAAAGCTCTTTATGGTCTTAAGCAAGCCCCTCGTGCTTGGTACAAATGCTTAACGAAGTTTCTCATTGAAAAGGGTTTTGAAATTGGTAAAATTGACGCAACCTTATTCACTAAGAGAGTTAATGGTGAATTATTTGTGTGCCAAATCTATGTGGATGATATTATCTTTGGATCTACTAACCCACAATTTAGTGAAAGATTTGGAAGGCTGATGTCTGAGAAGTATGAGATGTCCATGATGTGTGAGCTGAAATTCTTTCTTGGTTTGCAAATCAAGCAAATGAGAGAAGGAACTTTCATCTCTCAAACTAAGTATACCAAGGACTTGATCAAGAAGTTCAACATGCAGGAGTGCAAAGGTATGAAAACTCCTATGCCTACTAGTGGACATGTTGATCTTACCAAGGAGGATGAACCGGTTGATCAAAAAGTTTATCGATCTATGATTGGTTCATTGCTATATCTATGTGCCTCCCGTCCCGATATTATGCTTAGTGTTCTCATGTGTGCTAGATATCAAGCTGCACCTAAAGAGTGTCATCTTTTGGCCGTGAAACGTATTGTGAGATATTTGATACAAACACCAAACTTTGGCATTTGGTATCCCAAGGGATCTTCTTTTAACCTTATTGGCTATTCCGACTCGGACTATGCCGGTGACAAGGTTGATAGAAAATCCACCTCGGGTACATGTCAATTTCTTGGTAGATCTCTTGTGTCTTGGTCCTCCAAGAAACAAAACTCGATATCTCTATCTACTGCCGAAGCTGAGTATATTGCTGCCGGATCGTGTTGTGCACAATTACTATGGATGACACAAACGCTTAAGGATTATGGAATCCATGTTAAAAATGTTCCATTACTTTGTGACAATGAAAGTGCTATTAAAATTGGTCATAATCATGTGCAACATTCTCGAACTAAACATATTCAAGTTAGACATCATTTCATTCGTGATCATGTTGCCAAAGGAGATATCAATCTTAAGCATGTCCGCACTAACAAGCAATTGGCCGATATCTTTACTAAGCCACTTGATGAGAAAACGTTTTGTTACTTGAGGAGTGAGTTGAACATCATCGATGCTTCAAACTTGAGCTAGACTCACTCGGTTGCATGCAAGGGCATGAGCTTTCTTGACATTTCCATGATACTCTTGATATACTATCTTATACCATGGAATTCTATGCACCCTTGTATTGCATCTAATCTCTTGTAGGTACTTGGAAGATTTTCATTCCACAAGATTGCCATCAACTCCAATCATAAGCAATCTTGTCATGACCAAGCATCCACAAGTTTTTTTATGATGGAAGGAAGAAGACAACAAAAACATATCCTTGACACATATTTATACTTCACAATTGGTATCGTGTCATATCATGTTCTTCCTTGCTTGACTAACCTATGTAGGTGACAAGTGAACTAAAACAAGAAGGATTGCTCCCAACTCAAGATGATCTCCATCAACCTCGAGCATCCTCAACAAGTTCACCTACAAGCCACGTCATCAACATCACTCAAAGGTATGTACTCATATCCTTGAAAAGGCTTTACTCCAAGTCATGAGGTAAAGCAACTCAAGTGATATGAAGACATTAAAATGCTTAATCGAAAAATGGTAACCCCATTTTGAGCTTAACGTTGAGTATGACCTATGATCAAGTATTCTTGCTTGACTCCTAAGTCAATATACTCTAATATAGGTGACCTAGTCACCGCCCATCATCTAGTTAAGTATTTTGAGTTGGTTCATTCTCTGTTTGCAAGATTTGTTGGAACCACTCAAATCTTCTCTAGTTGATATCCTCTTGTAAAAACTTTTGCATGCCCTTTGAAAATTTCTCTTTTGACACTTTGTTAAAAGTTTTCTGAATTCATTTGCAAGTTTCCAAATTGTGCCAAGTTTCTGTTTCAGCCTCGGAGCCACCGATACAAATAACTCGGTTCTACCGAATTAGCAGATGAGCTGCAAAACAACATCTTGGTACCACCAGAATGTTTGTATCGGAGTCACCGATATGATTTCTTCTCTAAATCTGTATTTCTTTAGTGATCCTCCAAGGCATGTCTTTGCTTCTTCGATGATCCCTTCTTATTTTAAAAAAAATATTTAGGGGGAGAAACTTTATTCAAGGATCCCTAACTCAAAGGAGGAGAAGTCTTACACGATCTCAGATCAGCCAAAGGGAGAGAAATTATTTTCAATGATTCCCTCAAATTTTCTTTTCTATGATCCCTACATTCAATGACCCTTGTTCTCAAGGATCCCTTCTTATCAATGATCCCTGTATCTGACCCTATGTTTGACCTTTTTGGAAATTAATGCCAAAGGGGGAGAAATACCAAAGCTTCAATGCTAAAGGGGGAGATACATGCTTATGCAAAGGGGGAGATTCAATCAAGGAGGAGAGGAGAATATCAAAGTTTATACTTATAGACAAGGTGAGAATACCAAAGTGGGGGGAGAAAAATATGTTTTGGAGAATAATATGCCTATTTTATTTGACTACTCATGTTAGACTTTTCTCACCCTATCCAATCCCAATATCTACATGCTAAGATTCAGGGGGAGAGGATGATCCACTATTTTCATATCTAGGTGAGAAAGTTCTAAATGATTTTGGAGACATATCAATCTTAAGGAATACTATCTTCCATATGTTCTCCATATCTTGGTACTATTGAGCTCTATTGCCTTTTTTATTAGTAGAATACTCTTGTGTTTCCTAACACTGTTTTCTCAAGTGTGTTTCTACTACAAGAATGCTCAAGAACTCAAGGTAAGTATATGCATCACATCTTTGATCAAGATGATCTCTTGCTTCTTGCACATATTGTTTGCAAGAGTGAAATCTTGAACAAGGATACATCTCATTCATATATATTTGATGCATATAGCCAAGATACACATGACTCATTATATCCCTTCCACTATATGTGTGTCCATGCATTCCAAAGCAACTATCCTTTAAAGGGTTTGCACACA
Organism: Elymus sibiricus; assembly: GCA_039707655.1. Classification (NCBI taxonomy): domain Eukaryota; kingdom Viridiplantae; phylum Streptophyta; class Magnoliopsida; order Poales; family Poaceae; genus Elymus; species Elymus sibiricus. The sequence continues at coordinate 128,537,829 of CM077669.1, forward strand.
TTTAGGGGGAGCAAATCTAAGTCATGTGTCTCTCAAAGTCTTCATTATATCCATGCATATCTTTATTTGAAGCTTTGTTTGTATGTTGTCATCAATTACCAAAAAGGGGGGAGATTGAAAGCACAATGTGCTCCCTTGGTGGTTTTGATAATTCATGACAACATACATTGTCTCTTGGACTAATACTTTTACCTAGTGTATTTCAGATAAAAGTCCATGGAGAGAAGGGTTGGCAAAAGAATTATGGAGATTGTGGAGATACCCCAAGATGCAAGGAAATGGATTGGCAAAGCTTCAAGCAAGAGGACTCTACATTTTACTTTGTGAGAAATCACTTTGAGTCCATAGGAAAGCCAATACTATTAAAAGGGGGTAAGGTATTGTTGGTGAACAAAATGCTCATACGTGCACAAGTGATGGTCACCAAAAACTGTTGGGGAATGGAGCATGAATTTCAAAAAAATTCCTACGCTCACGCAAGATCTATCCATGGAGATGCATCGCTACGAGAGGGGAGAGTGTGTCTACGTACCCTCGTAGACCGTTAGCGGAAGCGTCTCACAACGCGGTTGATGTAGTCAAACAATCCTTCGAGCTCCACCGATCGAGTACCGAACGTACGGCACCTCCGAGTTCTACACACGTTCAGCTCGGTGACGATCCTCGCCTTCTTGATCCAGCAAGACGTCGAGGAAGTAGATGAGTTCCGTCAGCACGACGGCGTGGCGACGGTGACGGTGAAGTGATTCCGGCAGGGCTTCGCCTAAGCTCTCCGAAAATATGACCGAGGTGGAAAACGGAGATCGGGGCACCGCACACGGCTATGGGACAATTGTGTGTCTCCAAGGGGTTCCCCTCCTCCGTATATAAAGGAGGGAGAGGGGAGGAGGCTGGCCCTAGGGGCTGCGCCAAGAGTGGGGAGTCCTACTAGGACTCCTTAGTCCTAGTACGATTCCACCTCCCATACGGAGTAGGAAAGGGGGAAGGGAGAGGGAAAGGAAAGAGGGGGTTGCGCCCCCTCCCCTAGTCCAATTCGGTTTGGGCAAGGGGGGGGCGCGCGCCTCCTCACGTGGCCTGCCTCTCATTTTCCCGTATGGCCCAATAAGGCCCATTACTTCTCCCGGTGAATTCCCGTAACTCCCCGGTACTCCGAAAAATACCCGAATCACTCGGAACCTTTCCGACGTCCGAATATAGCCTTCCAATATATGAATCTTTACCTCTCGGACATTCCGAGACTCCTCGTCATGTCCGTGATCTCATCCGGGACTCCGAACAACATTCGGTCACCAAACACATAACTCATATAATACTATATCGTCATCGAACCTTAAGTGTGCGGACCCTACGGGTTCGGGAATGATGTAGACATGACCGAGACGACTTTCTGGTCAATAACCAACAGCGGAACCTGGATGCTCATATTGGTTCCTACATATTCCACGAAGATCTTTATCGGTGAACCTCATATGTCAACATACGTTGTTTCCTTTGTCCGGCGGTATGTTACTTGCCCGAGATTCGATCGTCGTTATCCAATACCTAGTTCAATCTCATTACCGGCAAGTCTCTTTACTCATTCTGTAATACATCATCTTGCAACTAACTCTTTAGTCACGGTGCTTGCAAGGCTTCTGTGATGCTGTATTACAAGGAGGGCCCAGAGATACCTCTCCGATAGTCGGAGTGACAAATCCCAATCTTGATCCATGCCAACTCAACAAACACTTTCGGAGATACCTGTAGTGCACCTTTATAATCACCCAGTTACGTTGTGACGTTTGATACACCCAAAGTATTCCTACGGTATCCGGGAGTTGCATGATCTCATGGTCAGAGGAACGTGTATTTGACATAGTGAAAGCAATAGCATTAAACTGAACGATCATATGCTATGCTGATGGTTGGGTCAAGTCCATCACATCATTCTCCTAATGATGTGATCCCGTTATCAAATGACAACTCATGTCCATGGTCAGGAAACCTTGACCATCTTTTGATCAACGAGCTAGTCTAGTAGAGGCATACTAGGGACATAGTATTTGTCTATTATCCACACATGTATTTAGTTTCCGGTCAATACAATTCTAGCATGAATAATAAACCATTATCATGAACGGGGAAATATGATAATAATAAACACTTTATTAATTGCCTCTAGGGCATATTTCCAACAGTCTCCCACTTGCACTAGAGTCAATAATCTAGTTTACATCTCCATGTAATTAACATCCAATCAGTTCTAGGGCTGATCATGTTTTGCTTGTGAGAGAGGTTTTAGTCAACGGGTCTGCAATATTCAGATCCGTGTGTTCTTGGCAAATCTCTATGTCATATGTAGATGCTGCTACCACACTCTGCTTGGAGCTACTCCAAAAACGACTGTCTCACTTTACGTATCCGGTCTGAGACTCATAGTCTTCCGGATCAGTGTTTAAAGCTTGCATCGACGTAACCCTTTACGACGAACTCTTTATCACCTCTATTCCCGAGAAATTCTTCCTTAGTCCTTTTCAGGTACTTCAGGATATTCTTGACCGTTGTCCAGTGATCTACTCCTTGATCACTTTGGTACCTTTCCACCAAGCTAATAGCGAGGCATACATCAGGTCTAGTACACAGCATGGCATACAAAATAGAGCCTATGGCTGAGGCATAGGGGATGACACTCATCTTCTCTTTGTCTTCTGCCGTGGTCAGGCTTTGAGTCTTACTCAATCTCACACCTTGCAATACAGGCAAGAACCCTTTCTTTGACTGATCCATTTTGAACTTCTTCAAAATCTTGTCAAGGTATGTGCTTCCTGAAAGTCCTATGAGGCGTCTCAATCTATCTCTATAGATTTTGATGCCTAACATGTAAAACAACCTTTACCTAGATTTTCAAGTCTTACTCCACTTCACCCCAGCCAAGAACTTATTTCTTTTGACTTGATCCATTTTGAACTTCTTCAAAATCTTATCAAGATGTGTGAACTTCTATCAGGTGTCTTGATCTATCTCTATAGATCTCGATGCCCAATCCGTGGATAACTCAAAAACAGGTTTTTATTGAAAAACTCCTTTCAATTAATTCTTCATGCTTTCCAGAAATTCTACATCATTTCCAATCAACAATATGTCATCCACATATACTATTAGAAATGCTATAGAGCTCCCACTCACTTTCTTGTAAATACAAGTTTCTCCATAAACTTGCATAAACCCAAACGCCTTGATCACTTCATCAAAGCGAGTATTCCAGCTCCGAGATGCTTGCACCAGTCCATAGATGGATCGCTGGAGCTTGCATACTTTGTTAGCACCTTTAGGATCGACAAAACCTTCCGGCTGTATCATATACAATTCTTCCTTAAGGAATCCATTAAGGAATGTCGTTTTGACGTCCATTTGCCAGATAATCATAAAACGCGGCAATTGCTAACATAATTCTGACAGACTTTAGCATCGCTACGGGTGAGAAAGTCTCATCGTAGTCAACTCCTTGAACTTGTCGATAACCTTTAGCAACAAGTCGAGCTTTATAGACGGTGATATTACCATCAGCGTCCGTCTTCTTCTTAAAGATCCATTTATTTTCAATAGCTCGCCGTTCATCGGGCAAGTCTACCAAAGTCCACACTTTGTTCTCATACATGGATCCAATCTCGGATTTCATGGCCTCAAGCCATTTGTCGGAATCCGGGCTTGCCATCGCTTCTTCATAGTTCGAAGGTTCATCGTTGTCTAGCAACATAATCTCCAAGACTGGATTTCCGTACCACACTGGTGCGGAACGTGTCCTGGTTGACCTTCGAAGTTCAGTAACAACTTGATCCGAAGTTTCATGATCATCATCATTAACTTCTTCTCTGGTCTGTGTCGGTGTCACAGAAATTTCTTTCTGTGGCGTACTACTATCCAGAGGAGGTACAATTACCTCATCAAGTTCTACTTTCCTCCCACTCACTTCTTTCGAGAGAAACTCCTTCTCTAGAAAGGATCCATTCTTTAGCAACGAAAACTTTGCCTTTGGATCTATGGTAGAAGGTGTACCCAACGGTCTCCACTTTGGGTTCGAGCTTATCTGGCTGAAGCCTTTTGACATAAGCATCGCATCCCCAAACTTTCAGAAACGACATCTTAGGTTTCTTGCAAACCACAGTTCATATGGTGTCATCTAAACGGATTTAGACGGTGCCCTTGTTTAAAGTGAATGCAACTGTCTCTAATGCATAACCCATAAATGATAGTGGCAAATCGGTAAGAGACATCATAGAACGCACCATATCCAATAGAGTACGATTACGACGTTCGGACACACCACAACGCTGTGGTGTTCCATGTGGCGTGAGCTGTGAAACAATTCCACATTGTCTTAAGTGATTGCCAAACTCGTAACTCAAATATTCTCCTCCACGATCAGATCGTAAGAACTTTATTTTCTTGTTACGATGGTTCTCTACTTCACTCTGAAATTCTTTGAACTTTTCAAATGTTTCAGATTTATGCTTCATCAAGTAGACATAACTATATCTACTCAAATCATCAGTGAACGTGAGAACATAACGATATCCACCGCGCGCCTCAACACTCATCGGACCGCATACATCGGTATGTATTATTTTCAATAAGTTGGTTGCTCGCTCCATTGTTCCGGAGAACGGAGTTTTAGTCATCTTGCCAATAAGGCACGGTTCACATGTCTCAAATGATTCATAATCAAGAGATTCCAAAAACCCATCTGCATGGAGTTTCTTCATGTGTTTTACACTGATATGACCTAAGCGGCAGTGCCACAAATATGTGGTACTATCATTATCTTTTGGCATTCGTGTTATGAACATATGTATTACTACGATCAAGATTCTATAAACCTTTCATTTTAAGTGCATGATCATCAATGATATTATCCAAATAAATAGAATAACAATTATTCTCTGAAATTGAATAACCGTCTTGCAATAAACACTATCAGATATAATGTTCATGCTTAACGCAAGCACCAAATAACAATTATTTAGGTTCATCACTAATCCTGAAGGTAGAGAGAGCGTGGCGATGGTGATCACATCAACCTTGGAAACACTTCCAATGCACATCGTCACCTCGTTCTTAGCTAGCCCTCGTTTATTCCGAAGCTCCATGTTTCAAGTTGTAAGCAACTGAACAAGTATCAAATACCCAGGTGCTCCTACGAGTACTAGTAAGGTACATATCAATAACATGTATATCAAATATCTTTGTTGACATTGCCAGTCTTATTATCTGCCAGTTACTTTGGGGAAGTTCCGCTCCCTGTGACATTTCCCTTTGCAATGGGAGCACTAAGTCTCGGGTTTGGTTCAGCCTTGGGTTTCTTCGCGTGAGCGGCAACTGTTTTACCGTTCTTCTTGAAGTTCCCTTTTCTTTCCCTTGCCCTTCTTGAAACTAGTGGTCTTATTAACCATCAACACTTGATGCTCCCCTTTTTGATTTCTACATCCGCAGATTGTAGCATCGCGAATAGCTTAAGGATCTTCTATCCCTTGCATGTTTATAGTTCATCACGAAGATCCAGTAGCTTAGTGATAGTGACTAGAGAACTCTATCAATCACCACTTTATTCGGAAGTCTAACTCCCACTTGATTCAAGTGTTTGAAGTACTCAGACATTCTGAGTACATGCTCACTAACGGAGCTGTTCTCCTCCATCTTGTAGCTATAGAACTTGTCGAAGGTGTCATACCTCTCGACCCGGGTGTGAGCTTGAAAAACAGATTTTCAGCTCTTGGAACATCTCATATGCTCCGTGTTGCTCAAAACATATTTGGAGCTCCAGTTCTAAGCCGTCAAGTATGGCGCACTGAACTATCGAGTAGTCATCTTTTCTTGTCTGCCGGACATTCATAACGTCCTCAGACGAAGCCGTGGGGTATTTCACTGAGCGGTGCATTAAGGACATAAGCCTTCTGTGCAGCAGTGAGGACAATCCTCAGATCATGGACCTAGTCCGCATAGTTGCTTCCATCAACTTTCAACTTCGTTTTCTCTAGGAACATAATAAAACAGGGGAACTACAGCGTGGTCTATTGATCTACAACATAAATTTGCTAAGACAAGTAAGACTATGTTCATGACAATTGAAGTTCAATTAATCAAATTACTTAAGAACTCCCACTTAGATTAACATCCCTCAAGTTGTCTAAGTGTAACATGATCCACATCAACTAAACCACGTCCGATCATCACGTGAGGTGGATTAGTTATCAATGGTGAACATCTTTCATGTTGATCATATCTACTATATGACTCATGTTCGACCTTTTGGTCTCTTGTGTTCCGAGGCCATGTCTGTACATGCTAGGCTCGTCAAGTTTAACCCAAGTATTCTGCGTGTGTAAAACTGGCTTACACCCGTTGTATGCGAACAAAAGAATCCATCACACCCGATCATCACGTGGTGCTTAGAAGCGTCGAACCTTCGCAACGGTGCATACTAGGGGAGAACACTTATCTTGAAATTTAGTGAAGGGATCATCTTATAATGCTACCGTCGTCCTAAGCAAAATAAGATGCATAAAAGGATTAACATCACATGCAATTCAATATATATGTGACATGATATGGTCATCATCGTCTTGTGCTTTTGATCTCCATCAGCAAAGTACCGTCATGATCTCCATCGTCACCGGGTTGACACCTTGATCTCCATCGTAGCGTCGTGACACCTTGATCTCCATCGTTGCGTCGTGACACCTTGATCTCCATCATAGCGTCGTGGTCGTCTCGCTGATTATTGCTATTACTACTACTACTGCTAACTCATAGCGGTAAAGTAAAGCAATTACATAGCGTTGGCATTGCATACAATAAAGAGACAACCATAAGGCTCCTGCCGGTTGCCTGATAATTTACAAAACATGATCATCTCATACAACAACTTATATCACATCATGTCTTGACCATATCACATCACCAGCATACCCTGCAAAAACAAGTTAGACATCCTCTACTTTGTAGTTGCAAGTTTTACGTGGCTGCTACGGGTTTGCAAGAACCGTTCTTACCTACGCAAAACCACAACGTGGTGTAGTGATTGCTTTTTGATCTTCTAAAAGAACCCTCTTCATTGAAACCGATTCAACTAAAGTGAGAGAGACAGACACCCGCCAGTCACCTTTATGCAACGAGTGCACGTAGCGGTGAAACCTGTCTCGCGTAAGCGTACGCGTAATGTCGGTCCGGGCCGCTTCATCTCACAATACCGCCGAATCAAGTGACAACTAGTAACGGCAAGCAATATGTATACACCCACGCCCACAACTCACTTGTGTTCTACTCGTGCAAAACACATCTACGCATAGACCTGGCTCGGATGCCACTGTTGGGGAACGGAGCATGAATTTCAAAAAATTTCCTACGCTCACGCAAGATCTATCCATGGAGATGCATCGCTACGAGAGGGGAGAGTGTGTCTACGTACCCTCGTAGACCGTTAGCGGAAGCGTCTCACAACGCGGTTGATGTAGTCGAACAATCCTTCGAGCTCCACCGATCGAGTACCGAACGTACGGCACCTCCGAGTTCTACACACGTTCAGCTCGGTGACGATCCTCGCCTTCTTGATCCAGCAAGACGTCGAGGAAGTAGATGAGTTCCGTCAGCACGACGGCGTGGCGACGGTGACGGTGAAGTGATTCCGGCAGGGCTTCGCCTAAGCTCTTCGAAAATATGACCGAGGTGGAAAACGGAGATCGGGGCACCGCACACGGCTATGGGACAATTGTGTGTCTCCAAGGGGTGCCCCTCCTCCGTGTATAAAGGAGGAAGAGGGGAGGAGGCTGGCCCTAGGGGCTGCGCCAAGAGTGGGGAGTCCTACTAGGACTCCTTAGTCCTAGTACGATTCCACCTCCCATACGGAGTAGGAAAGGGGGAAGGGAGAGGGAAAGGAAAGAGGGGGTTGCGCCCCCTCCCCTAGTCCAATTCGGTTTGGGCAAGGGGGGGGCGCGCCTCCTCACGTGGCCTGCCTCTCCTTTTCCCGTATGGCCCAATAAGGCCCATTACTTCTCCCGGTGAATTCTCGTAACTCCCCGGTACTCCGAAAAATACCCGAATCACTCGGAACCTTTCCGACGTCCGAATATAGCCTTCCAATATATGAATCTTTACCTCTCGGACATTCCGAGACTCCTCGTCATGTCCGTGATCTCATCCGGGACTCCGAACAACATTCGGTCACCAAACACATAACTCATATAATACTATATCGTCATCGAACCTTAAGTGTGCAGACCCTACGGGTTCGGGAATGATGTAGACATGACCGAGACGACTCTCTGGTCAATAACCAACAGCGGAACCTGGATGCTCATATTGGTTCCTACATATTCCACGAAGATCTTTATCGGTGAACCTCATATGTCAGCATACGTTGTTCCCTTTGTCCGGCGGTATGTTACTTGCCCGAGATTCGATCGTCGTTATCCAATACCTAGTTCAATCTCGTTACCGGCAAGTCTCTTTACTCGTTCCGTAATACATCATCTTGCAACTAACTCTTTAGTCACGGTGCTTGCAAGGCTTCTGTGATGCTGTATTACCGAGAGGGCCCAGAGATACCTCTCCGATAGTTGGAGTGACAAATCCCAATCTTGATCCATGCCAACTCAACAAACACTTTCAGAGATACCTGTAGTGCACCTTTATAATCACCCAGTTACGTTGTGACGTTTGATACACCCAAAGTATTCCTACGGTATCCGGGAGTTGCATGATCTCATGGTCAGAGGAACGTGTATTTGACATAGTGAAAGCAATAGCATTAAACTGAACGATCATATGCTATGCTGACGGTTGGGTCAAGTCCATCACATCATTCTCCTAATGATGTGATCCCGTTATCAAATGACAACTCATGTCCATGGTCAGGAAACCTTGACCATCTTTTGATCAACGAGCTAGTCTAGTAGAGGCATACTAGGGACATAGTATTTGTCTATTATCCACACATGTATTTAGTTTCCGGTCAATACAATTCTAGCATGAATAATAAACCATTAGCATGAACGGGGAAATATGATAATAATAAACACTTTATTAATTGCCTCTAGGGCATATTTCCAACAAAAACACCCACAAGCTCTTCCACAAAAGTCTGTCCAAAGTCAAATATCCAAAATCGGTGCAACCAACACTTTCCACTCGGTGCCACCGATTCCCATACTCAGACAGACCTAAGCCAAACCCTAGCCTTTCGGTGCAACCGATTCTGCTTCGGTGCCACCGAGTTTAGCTTGCCAACTTTCTGTTACCCAATTTCACAAAATCGGTCCTACCGAGTTTGTGGAATCGGCGTCACCGAGATTGGGCAATCTGACCGTTGGTCACCTTATCGGTGCAACCGAGTTTTATATATCGGTCTCACCGAGATTCAAAAGTTGTCACCTTTTGGTCACTTCGATACCACCGAGATTCACACATCGGTGTCACCGAGTTGGTCACTTTAGGTGTAACGGTTGGATTTTTGGAGATGCCTATATACACCCCTTCACCACCACCTACTCGAAAGAGAAGCACTCAGAACTATTCCATACTTGCCCCATCCAGTTTTCTGAGAGAGAGCCACCTACTCATGTGTTGAGATCATGCCATTCCATTCCAACCATATGAATCTTGATCTCTAGCCTCCCCAAGTTGCTTTCCACCAATCCCATCTCTTCCACCAAGCCAAATCTGTGAGAGAGTGATTGTGTGTTGAGGAGTCTATCATCTTGAAGCACAAGAGCAAGGAGTTCATCGACATTGCCGAGCCTATTACCTTTTGGAGGGTGGTGCCTCCTAGATTGGTTAGGTGTCGCTTGGGAGCCTCCTACTTCGTGTTGTGGAGTTGAACCAAGAAGTTTGTAAGGGCAAGGAGATCGCCTACTTCGTGAAGATCTACCCATAGCGAGGCTAGTCCTTCGTGGACGGAAGCCGTTATGGAATAGTCAAGGTTGCTACTTCGTGGACCATTATGGGTGGAGCCCTCCGTGGACTCTCATGACCGTTACCATTCGTGGGTTGAAGACTCCATAAACGTGGACATACGATAGCACCACCTATTGGAACCACGGGAAAAATCTTCGTGTCCCTCATGCGTTTGATCTCCCTATCTCAACTCTTTACTTCCATGTGCAATGTCTTTACTTTCCGCTGCCATACTTGTTGACTTGCATGTGTAGGGTGTGCTAGTCTCGCTATAATTGTTAAAATCTGCCAACCAATTAACTTGGGAAAAGGTTAGGTTTTAAATTCCTGCTAGTAGTCTATTCACCCCCCCCCCCCTCTAGACACTCTTCTAGTGATCCCACAAAGATCAACTTAATAGTGGTGATTCTACTTCACATGATGCTCAAGATCTTGTTCACACCCCCGTGCAAACTCAAGATCAAGATGAAGCTCAAGACCAAGATCAAGTTGAAGATCAAGGTCAAGCTAAAGATCAAGATCATGCTCAAGATCATGAGCAAGCCGGTGCTAGTAACGAAGCTCGTCAAGTTACCAAGCCTTAACTTTCCATGGAGGAAATTCTTGAAAGACGAGCTGCCAAGATTGCTTCCAAGCTTAAGACCAAGCAACACCTCCTAGAGAACGTCTACGGAAGCTTGAAAAGAGGGGTAACTACCCGTCGTCAATTGACAAACTTTTGTGCACATCATGCGTTTGTTTCTTGCTTTGAACCCCTCAAGGTACAAGATGCGCTCGAAGACGAGGATTGTCTTGAAGCCGTGCATGATGAAATCAACAACTTCGAGCGCAACAAAGTGTGGCGATTGGTGCCAAGACCAAAGGAGAATCACAATGTCATTGGAATCAAATGGATCTTTAAGAACAAGCAAGATGCACATGGCATTATTATTTGCAACAAGGCAAGACTAGTGGCTCAAGGCTACTCCCAAGTCGAGGGTATCAACTACGGTGAAACCTTTGCCCCTGTTGCTCGCCTTGAATCTATTCGCATGCTGCTTGCTTATGCCTCTCATCATGACTTCATATTATATCAAATGGATGTAAAGAGTGCTTTTCTTAATGGTCCTCTTAAGGAGTTGGTGTATGTCAAGCAACCCCCGGGGTTTGAGGATCCCAAGTTCCCCAATCATGCATACGTTCTCGATAAGGCACTCTATGGCCTTAAACAAGCCCCACGTGCGTGGTATGAGCACCTTACCAAGATGTTGCAAGATCGTGGGTTTGAAATTGGGAAAATCGACCCCACTCTTTTTACTAAGAGGGTTAACGGGAACTTGTTCGTATGCCAACTATATGTAGATGATATTATCTTTGGCTCTTCTAACAAAGCTTTTAATGATGAGTTCGCCGCACAAATGACCAAAGAGTTTGAGATGTCTATGATGGGGGAGTTGAAGTTCTTCCTTGGATTCGAAGTCAAGCAACGAAGCCAAGGAACCTTCATCAACCAAGACAAATACACTCAAGACATGCTCAAGAGGTTCAAGATGGATGAGCTCAATCCTCCCAAGGCCAACACTTTAATGCCACTCAAATGCCAACTTGACAGTGATCCCAATGGTAAAGCTGTGGATCAAAAGGTATATCGCTCCATGATTGGATCTCTACTTTACCTTTGTGCATCTAGGCCGGATATCATGTTGAGTGTGGGAATTTGTGCACGATTTCAATCCGCACCTAAGGAGAGTCACTATGTGGCTGTCAAGCGAATCTTTCGATATTTGGCTCATACCCCAAACTTTGGCTTATGGTACCCCAAAGGTGCTTCATTTGATCTCATTGGATATACTGACTCAGATTGGGCGGGAGACCGTGTGGAGAGGAAGTCCACTTCCGGAGGTTGCCAATTTCTCGGTCGCTCTTTGGTAAGTTGGTCTTCCAAGAAACAAAACTGTGTTTCTCTCTCGTCCACCGAGGCCGAGTATGTAGCCGCCCCAAGCTGTTGCGCTCAGATTCTTTGGATGAGGCAAACCTTAAAGGATTATGGGGTCAACTGTGACAAAGTGCCTCTTTACTGCGACAATGAAAGCACGATCAAGATCTCCAACAACCCGGTTCTACACTTCAAGACAAAGCATATTGAGATTCGTCATCACTTCATCCGGGATCACATCAAGCGTAGAGACATTGATCTTATTCATCTCTATACTAAGGAACAACTTGCAGATATATTCACGAAGCCGTTGGATGAAGCAAGATTTCGCGAGTTAAGGCATGAGCTAAATATCATTGATTCGAGCAATGTGCCTTGACTTAGCGCACACCCCTCCACACTCATCATCATGTCTTGTTTAGGTGTAGGCATGGACATAGGGGGGTCTAGTTCTCTCAATGAACTCCCTCCTCCTATTATGCATAAACTAATCAAAGTCTTTCACATCCGCCATTTTTTATGGTTACTGTGCTTCAAAGACGAGTTTTGGTCATGGGCCCAAGGTTAAAATCTTCGCGGTGCCATACCAATTGACTCAAACATAGGTGGCTTCGGCCACCGCCCCCTCTTCCTAGTGAGGCATTTGCTTTTCTAGAGCATATTGGTTCGAATGTGTTGATCCAAGTCTTTGTCTCTTCGTGTTTGGTTTCTCGTATAGACTTGGAGTAACTCCTTTTATGTATCTTAGTAGAATGTCTTGCTGCTCTTCATCGCCTCTGATTTGTTGTATTTGTTTTATGTGCTGGGAGTAGTTTTTGGTCATAAGAGGTACTACCGCTCAGATGGACGGTACTACCGCTCAAGTGGAAGTACCGCCCATGCCAGCGGTACTACCTCTTCGGGGGCTCACTGTCGATTCAAGTAGTGGGCAGGGGGAGTTCTAACTCCTCCCCATACCCATTCAATGTCTCTTCTCCGGCCGTGGCGACCAAAACTCTCCCGGAGGCCGGCTCCGGATCTCCCATTCCGTATCGGTCTTCGCATTTCTGTCCGGTGGGATTGATCCCCATCTCTCCCTCGTGCCATGGACCCCGGTATTGCCCTCGCTCTTCCTCGTTTGACCTAGTTTTCTTTGGATCTTGTATCTAGGGCAATGCACGTGTCTTTCTTGTTTTCTCGCTCAAAATTGGCATGAGTAGGCCATGTGATGACTGATAGATGGGTGTAGAGTAGATGTACATCTCGTTTTTTGGGTTCTACTGCGCTTCCTCGCCGCGGAAGATTTTTCGCCGCCAGGGCGGTACTACCGCTGATGCCTGGCCAGTACTACCATTTCAAGCGGAAGTACCGCTCCCCCCAGAGCGGTACTACCGCTTCAAGCGGAAGTACCGCCCATGCACCACGGTACTACCGCTTGTGCTACAGGGCCCCAATTCTGAATGTTTTATCCTTTCTATTCCTTTTGGCTTATGCTTTGTGTTTACATTGGTTTTTCCCTTGCCATTCCCTCTTTGTGAGTTCAGGTGATGATAGCTCTGCTACGGCTGCTCGTCGCGTGAATCCAAGCCGTGGTGGTTCCAAGCCGTACCACACGTCTGACGAGGCTGAAGCTGGCTCAAGTGCTCAACCCCATCGGCAGTCCACGAAGAAAGTTGCCAACAAGAAGCAAGCTGTCAAGGAATCTCAGGATATGCCTGGCATCGAGTTATATGAGTTTTGTCAGCTCAATCCTTACCGTTGTCCTCAGGACCCCGCGTTTGTTGGTCGTCCCTTCTGGAACAAGGCTCTGTCTCTCATTTATGTTGGAGTCCTGAAGGGCAAGACGAACCTCTATGTGCCTCATGTCAAATCCATCGACACGGGGCATATGGTCAACAACCCTCACTCTGCCTACTTTGCTGAAGCTCATGCTCTTTGCCAGCAATGGGGTCTGGATCCCATTATTGCATTCAACAAGGATTTTGACTGCGAGCTTGTGGCTCAGTTCTTTGCCACGGTTCACTTTCACAATGATAAGGCGATGAGGTTGACATGGATGACAGGTAGCCGAGTTATGCGTTCCAACTGGAAGACCTTTATGAACTCTTTGGGCTATGCAGACTCAAGGGAAGATGAGCCAGTTGGTCTCCAACCACACACTGAAGTACAAGCTATTCATAAGTCCAAGCTCGTGCGCTAGCAGCGGTTTGTAAAGACTGCCAAGGGTACTCGCACTGAACTCGTCCCATTTTTGGACATTATGCACCGTATCTTTCGCAACTCCCTGTTTCCTCGTGTGGGGAACTTGGATCGGGTTCACTCTTATCTCGTGAATCTGCTTCTGCTGTGCATCAAGGAAAAAGGCAAAGATTTCACTTTGGATGTTTCCCACATCATGTGGAGGGAGCTTCGCTCAGCAGTTCTTGATAGGAAGGTGCCTATCTACGGTCCCTATATCTTTAAGCTCATTGAGGATACTTGGTCTGAGCAGTTCCCTGGTGAGCTTCTGGTCACTAATCACATGGTGACTCATGGTATTCTTAAGCTACGTGTGAAGGAGAATTGGGGCGTTGCGCATTCTGTGCCAGAGATTGCCCCCACCGACTCTGATGATGAGTCCGAGCCTGACTATACTGATGCCACCTATGCTCCTCGCTCTGAGACTGTTCCCTCTTGGGTTGCCAAGCTCAAAACTAAGATGAAGAATCTTCTCTACTTTCAGATCAAGGGACAGTACAAGGCCCATGTGGAGGCCAAGAAGGCTCACAGCCGTGACAAGAGGATCATGAGGAAGCTTGGTCTGGATATTGACAGCGAGTCTGAGGAGAGGATTACTGACGAGGATGAATGGATCAAGAAGAATTGCCCATATGCTGAGTCAGAGGATGATGTGCCTGCTGCTACTGATGAGGAGGAAGATGATGAGCCTGACGAGTGACTATTCTGTGCCTATCATCACTTGGTCTTACTTTAGTCCTCTGTGCCCCTTTTGGTGTCTCGATGCCAAAGGGGGAGAGAGTGTTGAGGGATTTGCTGAGTCACCAGTATTTCTCCTTTTATCTGCGCATCTCTTCTCTCGTGAACTCGTTTATTTGCTTTGGTTGTTTGCTTTGCTTTATTGTGTCAGACTCATAAGTAATATGTATGGTGTAAGACATATGCTACCTCTTATATCCATTATGTCTACATTATTATGAGTTTATATTTCCTTTACTTGCTTACCTGCTTATCACTCATTCCGTTCGTATGCAAGTATTTGGCCACGTCTATAAAATATAGGGGGAGTGTTGATCCTAGTGTGTGCTCTTTGCATTCCAAAAGCATATTCAAATAGGGCACACATCTAGGGGGAGCCTGTCTATATTTTGTAGATGTTGGGTTTGCCGTAGTCTTACTGTATATCTTTTTGGCAAATCCCGCGTTGTCATCAACCCACCAAAAAGGGGGAGATTGTAAGAGCATAATTTTCCCTAAGTAGTTTTGGTGGTTGATGACAGTGCGTTTGCGGACTAACCGTGTGCATTAAGCTTTCAGAGATTATTAGGCGGCACAAGACGGGTTTCATCCCCTCAGCTCTTAACAGAGAAGACAGGGTCTTTCCTTCGATTTAGTGTTGGTGGACTTGAGTCGTAGGAATATCCGTACTATTAAGAGGGGATCCGTAGTTGGAAAGGTTGGGAGGAATTTTCACGTACACGTTGCACCCCCATTTCCTTTCCCGGCACAATGGAGTGGCTCCTCCCCAAAGGCCCCTGAGGCTGATATAAGCGGAAGTACCGCTCCACAGAGCGGTAGTACCGCTCCAGCGGTACTGCCGCCCTGAGGTGTCGTGGCTACTACCGCTTAGTTTTAGCTTCTGGTGGCTGGGGGGTTCTGGTCGTTCTAAGCAGAAGTACCGCTCCTCCAAGCGGTAGTACCGCTCCAGCGGCACTGCCGCCCGAAGGATCCGCAGCCACTTCTTCTTGTTTGTTTCTTCTAGTCTTCTGGGATTTTTGAGCGGAAGTACCGCTCCCTCCAGAGCGGTACTACCGCCCCAAGCGGAAGTACCGCTCTGGAGGGAGCGGTACTTCCGCTCAAAAATCCTAGAAGACCAGAAGAAACAAACAAGTGGAAGTGGCCGCGGATCCTCTGGGCGGCAGTGTCGCTGGAGCGGTACTACCACTTGGAGGAGTGGTACTTCCGCTTAGAACGACCAGAACCCCCTAGCCACCAGAAGCTAAAACTAAGCGGTAGTAGCCATGGCGCCTCAGGGCGGCAGTATCGCTGGAGCGGTACTACTACTCTGTGGAGCGGTACTTCCGCTTATATCAGCCTCAGGGGCCTTTGGGGAGGAGCCACTCCATTGTGCCGGGCAAGGAAATGGGGGTGCAACATGTACGTGAAAATTCCTCCCAACCTTTCCAACTGCGGATCCCCTCTTAATAGTATGGATATTCCTACGACTCGAGTCCACCAACACTAAATCGAAGGAAAGACTCCGTCTTCTCTGTTAACAGCTGAGGGGATGAAACCCGTCTTGTGCCGCCTGATAATCTCTGAAAGCTTAATGCACACCGTTAGTCCGCAAACGCACTGTCATCAACCACCAAAACTACTTAGGGAAAATTATGCTCTTACACCATTGTATTGAGAATCAAAAGAGAGAGAGAAGAAGCCATCTAGCTACTGCCTATGGACCCGTAGGTCTATGGTGGACTACTCACGCATCATCGGAGAGGCACCAATGAGGATGATGAACCGCTCTGTGATGGTGTTTAGATTGGATCTTGAGGTTCTGGAACTTGCGGCGGCTGGATGTGTTTTTCGTCGACTCTCTTAGGGTTTCTGGAATATTTGGGAATTTATAGGCATCGGAGGCGGTGGAGAGGGGCCCCGAGGAGGGCACAACCCATCAGGGCACACCGGGGCCCCCTGGTGGGTTGTGGTCTCCACGGCCCACCTCTCTAGCACTTCTTTGGCCGACTGGGTGTCTTCTGGTCCAAAAAAATCTCCAAAAAGTTTCGTCGTGATTGGACTCCATTTGGTACTGATATTCTGCGAAGTAAAAAACAAGCAAAAATAGCAACCGGCACTTTGGCACTTTGTCAATAGGTTAGTCCCAAAAAATGATATAAAGTTGCTATAAAATGATTGTAAAACATCCAAGAATGATAATATAACAGCATGGAACAAGCAAAAATTATAGATACATTGGAGACGTATCAACCATCATCTAGATGAAAATTCTTGTGTGGATTATCTTATAGTTGTTTGTTTTCTGGGAACCAACCAACCCTCATCTAGTTGATATTTCTTTGTAAATTCTTTTGAATTTCCTTTGCAGTTTCCTTTTAAAATTTTGTTGCAAGTTTTCTGAAATCATTTGAGGTTTTTTGAAAGTTGCCAAGTTTTTGTTTTGCCCTCGGAGCCTCCGATCCAAATAACTCAGTATCACCGACTTTGCAGATTGACTGCAGAACCACTATTCGGTTCCATCGACTCATTTGCCTCGGAGCCACCGATTTTACTATTTCCCATATTCTGTGTTAAAATTAGCAAATCCTTATTTCTTCAATGATCCCTTTGTTTATTAAAAAAAGAGAAGGGGAGAAACTTTCATCAAGATCCCTATGTCAAAGGGGGAGAAGTCTTACAAGATTTCAGATCAATGAAAGCGGGAGAAATTGTACTCTATGATCCCTCAGTCTTTAAATGCTCTCTATGATTCTAATCTTTCCAGGATCCCTACATTCTATGACCCTTGTTCTCTAGGATCCCTTCTAACTCAATGATCCCTTTTATTTGACCCTGTGTATGAACCTTTTTGGCAATTAATGCCAAAGGGGGAGAAATACCAAAGCTTAAATTCGAAGGGGAAGATAGACAAAAGGGGGGGATATAAAATTAAGGGGGAGAATATCAAAGATTATGATTATATACAAGGGGAGAATACCAAAGTCTGTGCCTATCCATAGGGGGAGAGAGTATATCAAATCTTGTTCTATCATTTAAGGAGAGAGAAAATATGTTTTATTCTATTTTGACTACTCATGTTAGACTTGTCGCACCCTACCTACTCCCAATACCTACATGCTAAGATTCAGGGGGAGAGGATGACCTACAATTTCACATCTAGGGGAGGAAGCTCTAAATGATCTTGGAGACATATAAATCTTAAGGAATACTATCTTCCATATGTTCTCCACATCTTGGTCCTGTTAAGTTCTATTGCAATTTTGGTATGTAAAACACTCTTGTGTTCCCTAACATTGTTTTCTCAAGTGTGTTTCTACTTTTAGGATGCTCAAGAACTCAAGGTAAGTATATGCATCATATCTTTGATCAATATGATCTCTTGCTTCTTGCACATATTGTTTGCAAGAGTGAAGTCTTGAACAAGGATACAATTCATTCATTTATATTTTATACATATAGCCAAGATACACATGACTCTTCATATCCCTTCTACTATATGTGTGTCCATGCATTCCATAGAAACTATTCTCTAAAGGAATTGCACACATTTAGGGGGAGCATATTTTAGTCATGTGTCTCTCCAAGCCTTCATTATATCCTTGTGTATATTTACTTGAAGCTTTGATTGTATGTTGTCACCAATTACCAAAAACGGGGAGATTGAAAGCACATATGTTCCCTTGGTGGTTTTGATAATTCATGACAACATACATTGTCTCTTGGACTAATATTTCTACCTAGTTTATTTCAGGTCTAGTCCACAGGGGTTGTTGGCAAAAGGGTGTGAGGAGATTCCCCAAGCAGAAGAAGAATAGGATTGGCCTAGCTACAAGCAAGGAGACTCTACATTTAACTTTGTGAGAAATCACTTTGAGTCCATAGGAAAGCCAATACTATTAAAAGGGGGTGAGGTAATGTTGGTGAACAAATTGCTCCACGTGCACAAGTGCTAGCCACCAAAAACACCCACAAGCTCCCCCACAAAAATACTCTGTCTAAACCCTACCACACAAAATCGGTGCCACCAAGTTTCCCACTCGGCCCTACCGATTTTCCATCTCAGACAGAACCTAGCCAAACCCTAGACTCTCGGTACAACCAAGTCCTTTATCGGTGCAACCGAGTTTTGGTGACCAACCTTCTGGTGACCCAGTTTATGAAATCGGAATTTTTGAGTTTTATGGATCGGTGTCACCGAGTTTGGAAACTGCCCTCTGCCACTCATATCGGTACCACCAAGAATCATGTATTGGTCTCGCCGAGATTCCTAAAGTTGCCACATTTTGAACAAATCGGCATGACCAAGTCTTACTTCGGTTTCACCGAGTTGGTCAATAATGGTGTAACGGTTGGATTTTTGGAGATGCCTATATATACCCCTCCACCACATCCCACTCGCAAGAGAAGCACTCAGAACAGTTCCCCACTTCCCATATCCAAATTTCTGAGAGAGAACCACCTACCCTTGTGTTGAGATCAAGATCATCCACTCCAACCATATGGATCTTGATTTCAAGCCTCCCGAAGTTGCTTTCCACCCAAACAATCTCTTCTACCAAGCCAAATCTGTGAGAGAGTGATTGAGTGTTGAGGAGTCTATCATCTTGAAGCACAAGAGCAAGGAGTTCATCATCACTATCAAGCCTATTACCTTTCGGAGGGTGGTGCCTCCTAGATTCTTTAGGTGTTGCTTGGGAGCCTCCTACTTTGTGTTGTGGAGTTGAACCAAGAAGTTTGTACGGGCAAGGAGATCGCCTACTTCGTGAAGATCTACCCATAGTGTGGCTAGTCCTTCGTGGACGGAAGCCGTTATGGAATAGTCAATGTTGCTACTTCGTGGACCCTCATGGGTGGAGCCCTCCGTGGACTCTCGCGACCGCTACCCTCCGTGGGTTGAAGACTCCATAAACGTGGATGTACGATAGCGCCACCTATCGGAACCACGGGAAAAATCTTCGTGTCTACAATTGCATTTGATCTTCCTATCTCTACTCCCTTACATGTGCTTGTTTTAGCTTCAGCTGCCATACTTGTTGACTAGCATGTGTAGGGTGCATTAGACTTGTTATAATTGCTAAAATCCGCCCACCAATTAACTTGGGAAAAGGTTAGGTTTTAATTCTTGCAAGTAGTCTGTTCCCCCCTCTAGACATCTCTTCTATCGATCCTACAATTTGTCCGCTTTGGGTTCGAGCTTATCAGGTTGAAGCCTTTTCACATAAGCATCGCAGCCCCAAACTTTAAGAAATGATAGCTTAGGTTTCTTGCCAAACCATAATTCATACGGTGTCGTCTCAACGGACTTTGATGGTGCCCTATTTAAAGTGAATGCGGCTGTCTCTAATGCATAGCCCCAAAAGGATAGTGGCAGATCAGCGAGAGACATCATAGATCGCACCATATCCAATAGAGTACGATTACGACGCTCGGACACACCATTACGCTCTGGTGTTCCAGGTGGCGTAAGCTGTGAAACAATTCCACGCTGTCTCAAATGCATGCCAAACTCTTAACTCGGATATTCTCCACCACGATCAGATTGTAGCAACGTTATCTTCATGTTACGATGATTTTCTACTTCACTCTGAAATTGCTTGAACTTTTCAAACGTTTCAGACTTGGATTTCATTAAGTAAATATACCCATATCTACTCAAATCATCAGTGAAGGTAACAAAATAACGATATCCACCGCGCGCCTCAACACTCATCGGACCGCACACATCAGTATGTATGATTTCCAACAAGTCACTTGCCCGCTCCATTGTACCGGAGAACGGGGTTTTCGTCATCTTGCCCAGGAGGAATGGTTCGCATGTATCAAGCGATTCAAAATCGAGTGATTCAAAAGTCCATCAGCATGGAGCTTCTCCATGCGCTTCACACCAATATGACCGGTCGACATATTTCCAATAGTGCATATTTCCAATAGTGCGTTCCCGTGCCGGCTAAAATAAAGAGAGAAGCAGAGGGCCGGCTAGACAGAGATAAGAAGGAGAGTTAAAAAAACGTCCAAATGACACGCGTGTAGACAGCTACACTGTGCGGTCCGGTCGACATCAACACGCCGAAGACGATGCCAAGTGTCTACATGCATTGATCTGCTCAAATGGACGGATGCGCAGACCACCGCCCGTATAGTGTAATCTACCACAGGCTTCACGTCGTCCGCGATTCATCCGACAAAAATATCAGGTGCTATTCATCCTATCTATTTTTATACATATTCGTCTGGAAAAAATTACTCTGTCCTACAATATGTTTTACGCAGGACAATTATTCATTATAAAAGGTGGTGATATATCGAAAATATGGAGCTCGCGCCAATATCATCATACGCCAGCGTCCATCCGCGCCACACTATCCGACGGACACGCGTGCAGGTCGCCGCCCGTGCGGTCCATTTTACATCAACACGCCACGGTCGATTCGCGCGTCCGCGCCGGCTTATAATGCCATGGCCGAATCTCGCATCCGCACCGGTTTCCAATGCCGCGGTCGACTCTCGCGTCTACATCAACACGCTGGTGCAGTGCCTGCTCGCTCGAGCCGCCCAACGGACGCACGCATGCCGCCGCCCCCGCGATCTGGTCTACTCCAACAATGTTGGAGCAAAGAAGAAATATATATCTATTATCAGTCTCCACTCGTGTAAGGTTGCCCAATGGATAGGAGCATTGGCATGTTATCCCCCATGGTCCAGTCTGCTTCAGCACATCGAAAAAATAAGAGAGTCAAACACAGAGGAAACATCCCTGGAGAAGTTACAATTTGAGTCGGCCACCATTGAGCCGGCAATTCTAAAGCTGGCAGAGAAGCAAAAGAAAAAATGGCCCTGGAGAAGCCAGTAGAGCCGGACCAAGTGAGAATAGCAAAGAATTGGTCAAGAGACATATGCACTCAATTTGGCCACGACGTTTGCCAAAGACATACGATGAGCATCACGAAGATCATCAACTCACCACATCGTCTCTAGTTTGAATAAATTCCATCGTTCAGTCGTCAACCTTATGCCGGCTTATGCCACAACCAAGGATGAAGACTCTCAAGCCGCCTCCTCGAGTCGACTTAAGATTCGGGGGCCACACAAACATGGCTCGGCAGATTTGACCGTTTTTTAACAAATACAAGAACCCGGGGTCATTGCAGGGAAGACAACCCGGTCCCGGGGGCTGCTGCCTTATTGGCGAAAAGTTAAAGGCCGCAAGAGGACTAGTTGCCACGATGCACAGTTCAAACATGGGTGTCCAGCCTTATTGGCGAAAAAATTAAAGGTCGCCCAAGAGGACTAGCTGCCACGATGTGCAGTTCAAACATGGGTGTCCTGCCTTATTGGCAAAAAATAAAAGGTTGCCAAAGAGGACTAGTTGCCACGATGTGCTGTTCAAACATAGGTATCCTACCTTATTGGCTCATTCATATTATGATCAATGGAATAAAGCCAGCTTATCTGGACCCCAGATGTTTTGCAGTAGTAGCATTATCTCATGTATATCCTATGCTGAGTTTTTCCATCATCATAAAGTCGCTTGGGGGCTTCCAACTCAATGAGTCAGCCTTTAATATCCCTCTTGACTAGGCCACAAGCCAATACAAATAATGGTTAAACCTGCTTGCTGATACGTCTCCAACGTATCTATAATTTATGAAGTATTCATGCCATGTTTACAATAATTTTATATGATTTTGGTATGATTTGATTAAAACTAACCCGGACTGACGCTGTTTTCAGCAGAGCTACCGTGGTGTTGTTTTTGTGCAGAAATAAAAGTTCTCGGAATGGGCTGAAAATTTACGGAGAATATTTTTGGAAAATATAAAAAATACTGGAGCAAAAAGATACCGGAGAGGAGTCCCGAGGAGGCCATAAGCCTAGGGGGCGCCACCCCTAGGGCACGCACCCTGGCTTGTGGGTCCCTCAAGCACCCCCCCTGATGTGATTCCAACGCCAAGTACTCCTATAAATTAAGAAACCTCCAGAAAGAAACCTAGATCGGGAGTTCCGCCGCCGCAAGCCTCTATAGCCACGAAAAACCAATCGGGAGCCCGTTCCGGCACCCTGTCGGAGGGGGAAACCATCACCGGAGGCCATCTTCATCATCTCGGCGGTCTCCATGACGAGGAGGGAGTAGTTCACCCTCGGGGCTGAGGGTATGTACCAGTAGCTATGTGTTTGATCTTTCTCTCTCGTGTTCTTGAGATGACATGATCTTGATGTACCACGAGCTTTATTAATATAGATGAATCATATGGAGTTTTCCCCTCTCTATCTTCTTGTGATGAATTGAGTTTTCCCTTTGAAGTTTTCTTATCGGATTGAGTCTTTAAGGATTTGAGAACACTTGATGTATGTCTTGCGATGGGATATCCGTGGTGACAATGGGATGTTCTATTGATCCACTTGATGTATGTTTTGGTGATCAACTTGCAGGTTCCGTGACCTTGGGAATCTATGCATAGGGGTTGGCACATGTTTTTGTCTTGACTCTCCGGTAGAAACTTTGGGGCACTCTTTGAAGTTCTTTGTGTTGGATTGAACATGATGAATCTGAAATTGTGTGATGCATATCGTATAATCAAGCCCATGGGTACTCGTGGTGACATTGGAGTATCTAGGTGACATTAGGGTTTTGGTTGATGTGTATCTTAAGGTGTTATTTTAGTACGAACTCTAGGGTTGTTCGTGACACTTATAGGGATAGCTCATACGATTGATCGGAAAAGATAACTTTGAGGTGGTTTCGTACCCTACAATAATTTCTTTGTTTGTTCTCCGCTATTTGTGACTTTGGAGTGAACTCTTTGTCGCACGTGAGGGATTTACATATGATTCAACTATGTCAGTATTGTTGAGAGAACTTGCACTAGTGAAAGTATGAACCCTAGGCCTTGTTTTCAAGCATTGCAATACCGTTTGTGCTCACTTCTGTTACTTGCTACCTTACTGTTTTTATAATTTCAGATTACAAAAATCTATATCTACTATCCATATTACACTTGTATCACCATCTCTTCGCCGAACTAGTGCACCTATACAATTTACCATTGTATTGGGTGTGTTGGGGACACAAGAGACTCTTTGTTATTTGGTTGCAGGGTTGTTTGAGAGAGACCATCTTCATCCTACGCCTCCCACGGATTGATAAACCTTAGGTCACCCACTTGAGGGAAATTTGCTACTGTCCTACAAAACTCTGCGCTTCGAGGCCCAACACGAGTCTACAAGAAGAAGGTTGCATAGTAGACATCAAGCTCTTTTCTGGCGCCGTTGCCGGGGAGGTGAGTGCTTGAAGGTATATCTTTAGATCTTGCAATTGAATCTTTTAGTTTCTTGTTTTATCACTAGTTTAGTCTATAAAAGAAAACTACAAAAAATGGAATTGAGGTTGCCTCATATGCTTCATCTTTTTAATGTCTTTCGTGAAAATGATGGGAAAGAAAATTGTGCTCAAGTGTTGGAAGAAGAAGTTATTAAAATGTTTGGCACTAAATCTTTGAGTGATGAGCATGATTGCAATATTGTTAGTATTAATTCCTTGAATATTCATGATACTAATGATATGCCAAGCTACAAGCTTGGGGATGCTATGTTTGATGAATATGATATTTTTAGCCCCCCAAGTTTTGATGAGCAAATTTACTTTGATGATGGCATGCCTCCTATCTATGATGATTATGATGATGACATTTATGCTATAAAGAGTGATATTAACCATGAAACTTGTCATCATGATTTTAATATTGATTTTGGTTATGTCAATCAAGTGTCTCATGATAGTTATTTTGTTGAGTTTGCTCCCACTATTATGAATGAGAAGAAAATTGCTTATGTGGAGAGTGACAAATTTTCTATGCTTGTGGATCATGAAGATAATGCTTTATGTGCTGGTTATATTGTGAAATTCCTTCATGATGCTACTGAAAATTATTATGAGGGAGGAACATATGCTTGTAGGAATTGCAATAATATCAAGTTCCCTCCCTATGTGTTCAAAGTTTTGAAGTTATGCTTGTTTTGCCTTCCTATGCTAGTTGATTCTTGCTCCCATAAATTGTTTGTTCACAAAGTCCATATGCATAGGAAGTGGATTAGGCTTAAATGTGCTAGTCATATGCTTCATGATGCTCTCTTTGTGTTTCAATTCTTATCTTTTTTGTGAGCATCATTGAAATCATCATGCCTAGCTAAAAAGGCATTAAAGAAAAGCGCTTGTTGGGAGACAACCCAATATTTATGCCTACTGTTTTTGTGTGTACACATGATTAAGCTACTGCATAATCATTTTTTTATAGCTTTTGTTTCAATAAAGTGCCAAGTAAAGCCTTTGGGATAGTGTGGATGATAGTTGACTTGATTCTGTGCAAAAACAGAAACTTTTTCTCTCAGTCCTAGAATTTTCTAAATTCACTGGAACTTGATTTTGATCTGAATTTTTTACACATGATTTATATACAAATTTCCAAGATTTTCCTAATTTTTCAGAATTTTGAGAGACAGGGAAGTATGGTTACGCTACAGATCTTCACAGACTGTTCTGTTTTTGACAGATTCTGTTTTGCATGCATAGTTTACTTGTTTTAGTGTTTCTATAGCTTATATTGAGTGATATAAATTATGGGAATGATAGAATACAGTAGGTATGACGTGGGAACAATTATGAATCTTGTCTTGACAGTACCTAAGTGAATGATTTATCTTTGTTACACTAACCCTTCTCACGAAGTTCCGTTAAGTTTTGTGTGATTGAAGTTTTCAAGTTTTGGGTGAGACACCGACATGAAGAGAATAAGGAGTGACAAGAACCTAAGATTGGGGATGCCCAAGGCACCCCCAAGGTAATATTCAAGGAAGACTCAAGCGTCTAAGCTTGGGGATGCCCCGGAAGGCATCCCCTCTTTCGTCTTCAACATTATCAGTATATCTTACTTGGAGCTCTATTTTTATTCGTCACATAATATGAGTTTTGCCTGGAGCGCCATTTTACTTTCTTGTTCTCTGTTAGGTGTTATTTATAATCTTGTTTTTCAATAAAAGGTTCCAAGAATTGCCCTTTAGGATGCTTGAATTGCATGTTTGATATGTGCTGTGTAAAAACAGAAACTTTTGCTGTAGTGTTTGAATTTTCATATTTTACTTGAACGTGGAAAGTTCCTGAAATTTTTACACAGTGTTTTATATAAATTATTTAGCATTTCCTAAATTTTCATAATTTTTTGAGTTACAGAAGTACACTGTTTTCATAAATTTCTACAGACTGTTCTGTTTGGACAGATTGCTGTCATAGTTTCGTTATCTACTTATCCTATAGTTTCCATAGCCTCTATTGGTAAATATAAATTGTGGAAATGATAGTATACAGTACCTAATGTTTGAAAATTATTATGCAACTTGTCTTGGCAGTACATAAAGAGTTGATTTATTATTATGTGTACTAACCTATCTCACGAGTTCTTTTCAAGTTTTGTGTGGAAGATGTTTTTGAGAATAGGTGAAACCATGATATGAGAGGATTGAACGAGATACAAAATCTCAAACTTGGGGATGCCCAAGGCACCCCAAGTAAATATTTCAAGAAGTCTCAAGCATCTAAGCTTGGGGATGTTACGCATCCCACCTCTCTTCATCAACATTTATCGGTTAGCCTATGTTGAGCCTAAATTTTTATTCGTTCACATGATGCGTGCTATTCTTGGAGTGCTATTTTTTTATTTTGCTTGCTATTTAATATAATACTTAAGATCTGAAATTCTTAGATGAGAGAGTCTTCACATAGTTATTTAATTGTTGGCTACTCATTGATCTTCACTTATATCTTTTTGGAGTAGTTTCTCATTCACTCTCGTGCTTCACTTATATCCTATGAGTAAATGGTTGAATGAATTGAATATCATAAATCTGAAATTAAATATGCTTCATATACTTATCCCATGGGGAGTAATGACTTCACACATAATAAGTATAGGTGGTAAAATTTATTGAAAGTTAGCAAACACCGCATTGGTCACTTGAACAATTCATGAAAGAATATTGAAGGAAGAGAGATTCCACATATAAATATACTATCTTGGACATCTTCTATGATTGTGAGCTCATTAATTATTTTCAAACTCGAGCAAATTAGTTAAAATTGGACAAGGAAGACAACTTAATGAGTTATGTTTGGGTATATTTCTATAGAAGTTATATTGTTATGGATCCTCCAACATGTGGTGCTTGCTTCCACCTCATACTAGCCAAAACTTCCGCACCAAGTAGAAATACTACGTGTGCATCCAAACACCCTCAAACCAGTTTTGCCATGAGAGTCCACCATACCTACCTATATGCGGTATTTACCTGCCGTTCCAAGTAAATTTGCATGTGCCAAACTCTAAACCTTCAAATAATATTCTGTTTTGTATGCCCGAATCGCTCATATAGTGACAAGGGGCTGTCAGTATCTTCCATGCTAGGTGGGTTATTCTCACGATATGTGTTGATTCACTATCATTCACGAGAAAGTGGCTGGTATTCGGGATGCCCAGTTCCATGCTCAAAAATCAAATCAAAATATAATGAAACAAAACTCCCCCAAGATTGTTGTTTGTATGGACGGTACCCGTGGATTCGGCTCGCCGTGGAGTGTGATTGATTGGAGGAGGGGGAGTAAAAACTTTACCATTCTGTTTGGGAACCGCCGATAATGTATCTAGCATGGAAGATACCGAGATCTCTCGGTTGTTATGTTGACAATGAAAGTATACCGCTCAAAATTATTGTTCATCTCTGTTTTAAAAGCTCGAGCTCTGGCACCTTTGCAAATCAATGCTTCCCTCTGCGAAGGGCCTATCTTTTACTTTCTAGTACTTACCTTTATGCAAGAGTCATGGTGATCTTCACCACTTCCTATATTTCGCCTTTTTCTCTTGGCAAGCGTCATGTGTTGGGGAATGATCTAGACATATATATCCACACAAATATATTTGATCATGAATTATTATTGTTGACAATTATCTATATGATAAATAAGTTGGGAGGCGAAACATTAAGCCCCTATCTTTCTCTGTGTTCGATGGATTTTATTTGTTCTAAAAATATGCTTTGAGTGTCAATAATCATGGAAGACTATATGATAGTTGAGTATGTGGAATTTGCTAAATCAAAGCTCTTACATAGACCCTTCCTGCAAATAAGATGAATTGCAATTGTTCGATGACTAGGAATATGGTTTGCTAGTTGTCAAGAAACTTTCTGGTCTATACTTTAACATGTGAATAGCTTGTTACTTGATCATGAGAAGTTTTATGAGATGAGCTACTGTTTATGGTTTATATTGATGCTAGAAAAGGTGATTGGAATTATCATTGATCAAACTCATGCACTTGCTAGCATTCACACTTCATAAATTATTTCTTTTATCATTTACCAACTCGAGGACGAGCAGGAATTAAGCTTGGGGATGCTGATACGTCTCCAACGTATCTATAATTTATGAAGTATTCATGCCATGTTTACAATAATTTTATATGATTTTGGTATGATTTGATTAGAACTAACCCGGACTGACGCTGTTTTCAGCAGAGCTACCGTGGTGTTGTTTTTGTGCAGAAATAAAAGTTCTCGGAATGGGCTGAAAATTTATGGAGAATATTTTTTGAAAATATAAAAAATACTGGAGCAAAAAGATACCGGAGAGGAGTCCCGAGGAGGCCACAAGCCTAGGGGGCGCCCCACCCACTAGGGCGCGCCCCCTGGCTTGTGGGTCCCTCGAGCACCCCCCCTGGCGTGATTCCAACGCCAAGTACTCCTATAAATCGAGAAACCTCCAGAAAGAAACCTAGATCGGGAGTTCCGCCGCCGCAAGCCTCTGTAGCCACGAAAAACCAATCGGGAGCCCGTTCCGGCACCCTGTCAGAGGGGGAAACCATCACCGGAGGCCATCTTCATCATCCCGGCAGTCTCCATGACGAGGAGGGAGTAGTTCACCCTTGGGGATGAGGGTATGTACCAGTAGCTATGTGTTTGATCTCTCTCTCTCGTGTTCTTGAGATGACATGATCTTGATGTACCACGAGCTTTATTAATATAGATGAATCATATGGAGTTTTCCCCTCTCTATCTTCTTGTGATGAATTGAGTTTTCCCTTTGAAGTTTTCTTATCGGATTGAGTCTTTAAGGATTTGAGAACACTTGATGTATGTCTTGCGATGGGATATCAGTGGTGACAATGGGATGTTCTATTGATCCACTTGATGTATGTTTTGGTGATCAACTTGCGAGTTCCGTGACCTTGGGAATCTATGCATAGGGGTTGGCACATGTTTTTGTCTTGACTCTCCGGTAGAAACTTTGGGGCACTCTTTGAAGTTCTTTGTGTTGGATTGAACATGATGAATCTGAAATTGTGTGATGCATATCGTATAATCAAGCCCATGGGTACTCGTGGTGACATTGGAGTATCTAGGTGACATTAGGGTTTTGGTTGATGTGTATCTTAAGGTGTTATTTTAGTATGAACTCTAGGGCTGTTTGTGACACTTATAGGGATAGCTCATACGATTGATCGAAAAAGATAACTTCGAGGTGGTTTCATACCCTACAATAATTTCTTCGTTTGTTCTCCGCTATTTGTGACTTTGGAGTGAACTCTTTGTCGCATGTGAGGGATTTACATATGATTCAACTATGTCAGTATTGTTGAGAGAACTTGCACTAGTGAAAGTATGAACCCTAGGCCTTGTTTTCAAGCATTGCAATACCGTTTGTGCTCACTTTTGTTACTTGCTACCTTGCTGTTTTTATATTTTCAGATTACAAAAATCTATATCTACTATCCATATTACACTTGTATCACCATCTCTTCGCCGAACTAGTGCACCTATACAATTTACCATTGTATTGGGTGTGTTGGGGACACAAGAGACTCTTTGTTATTTGGTTGCAGGGTTGTTTGAGAGAGACCATCTTCATCCTATGCCTCCCACGGATTGATAAACCTTAGGTCATCCACTTGAGGGAAATTTGCTACTGTCCTACAAAACTCTGCGCTTGGAGGCCCAACACGGGTCTACAAGAAGAAGGTTGCGTAGTAGACATCACTTGTTTGCAAGATGCTACTCCGAACAGGTGACCCCGTGTACTCTTGCTAAGTCAATCCATCTGGACCCTGAACTTATCAAGGTTAAAACACCGGCTTGAGTCACGTGAGAGCCGGTTTACAGAGAGCGAGGATAAACCATGGGTCTCGAAGCAAGACCCGAGCCTCGAAAGGCGGTCTTTATATCATGCCTTGAAAACTGGCATTTTTATACTCTGTTATCATATACATACATCCTGCATTGCATCATTGCACAATGCAACATACATACATATCTATATTTGTTTATGTTGCGGAAAGCCGGTCTTCAAACCGGGTTACATCGTAACTTCTGCAGGAACAAAAAAATCTTTGATAGCCAAAATGGCCGGATCTTCATCATGGTTTATCATAACCAGTATTAAGTGATTGGGGTTTTCCAAGCTAGCTCAGAAGAAATGACTACTCTCGAAGAGCCGGTCTATATTGCTGAGCTGGTATATTACATATTGCTAAGCCAGCTTATCACATATAATGCTGGGTCATTTAATTGACCGGCTCTTGGATTTTTTTTCAACTTGTTCTCTGTAGTAAACTACAACACTTATGGATTTCTCAAACATATATTTGTCGGGTTGCACTGCAACCACGAGCAGGGATTTCATTTCAAGGACAAAGGCATCATTCAAGGATATTCGTACAAACGATAAAATACCAGGTTACGTTACAATCACGGTCAAGGATTCATTCAAATCAGATCAATATTAGTTCAAGAGAACTTCTGAAGTGCATTATGATGGGTTATATTATTCTCACACAGTCCCAAGTCGCTGCAGGCATACGACCCAACACTTCGGGGCTACATCAAATGATGTTTTTCTTTTCAAAGGAGAAGTGCATATAAGTCCCGAGTCGCTGCAGGCAAACGACCCGACACTTGGGGGCTACACTACTCGGATCAAATTTTCTAAAGTCCCAAGTCGCTGCAGGCATGTGACCCGGCATTTGAGGGCTACAGTATTCAACTGCTTAAACAGATTATAAAGGTCCAAGTTGAATACCCGGCCCATCACATACTGATGAGCCGGCCCTTGGGGGCTACACATGTGAAATGCAAGACATTCAGTTTATAACTGGCAACTCAGATGACAACCCGGATTTCTCTAAAGCTATCTACCTACAAGATTCAAAATATAGTTCAAGTCCCAGGTTGTTGCAGGCAAGACTACTCGGCACTTGAGGGCTACATTGGCTGAAAGTTTTATAAGTATAAGAAAATTACAAGTCCCAGGCTGCTGCAGGCAAGACAATCCGGCACTTGGGGGCTACACAGTCAAAGATATTATTGCAAAGCACCAAATCATCATAAACTGATGAACTTGGTGCTTGGGGGCTACAGGTAATATGGAGATAAAAAAGAGAGAGAAAGGAAGAACAGCTTCAAGCTGTCACTTTTCAGCGAGACGGATCTCATTTCTTGGTGGAGGTTTGCAAAGATCATCTTCTCCAAGTTATTCATAGAAAGACCCAGAAGCCGGCTCAACATGAGCTGGATCTTTTATTCTCAATAATTTTATCTAGCCGAAGAATTGAAAGCCAGCTCAACATCACATGGATTTCTTTATTCCCAATAATTTTATCAAGTCAACTGGAGCCCAGTTGTTTGACCTGGCAGCGCCAATGATCACGAGGCGCCATCATCAATGTTCATGACCCGGTAGAGTCTATATATGCAACCCGACTTCACAAGTTGGCAATTTCTGCATCCATAAATCAGCAATATTTTCATCCTAATTCAGCATCCACTATGTCCGATGACCCGGCAAGAGCCGCCGTGTCCCTGAAAGTCGGTTCAACAACACACGAAATTCTATTACCAACATTTTCATCAAACCCAAAGCACAAGGAGCTGGCCTGACGTTAGAGGCATTATTATTTCTAGTATTTTTTTTCTACGACGAAACCACATCAGCAAGTGGATTGAGAAGCCAACCCGGTGATATGACAAAGAGAGACCCGGATTTTCAAGGAGCTACTTCATTGAAATAAGCCGACCAGTAGAGCAAGCAGGTCCCTTAACATATTTATTATTCTTATTTCAGGAGCTTACCATGAATAAATTCAAGCTAACCTGGGGGCTAATGTCGGGGATATTCCCCACGGTTATAACCCGGCTAAAGGTTTGACCCGGCCTACGGCTTGATAGCTCTATGGGTCGCCCCATTTTTTGGGTTAAGATAAAGATGACAAGGAAGAATCCAGGGCTCAGTGACAACAAGGAGCTCAATATGCCGGATCATACGGGCGGGCCCAAGGGCCCAGACCTGGCCATAGGCCGGCTCATGGAGGGACCCCGAAGGGCCGGCTCATGGAGAATACTCAAGAGGGAGTAGGACTCCAATTAAGGGAAGCAAGACCCGTACTAGGATTCATCTTGTAATAGAAGAAAGACTAGTCCTAATCCTACTAGGACTCTATATGTAAGCCTGCCCCTTCAACTTATATAAGGAGGGGCAAGGCACCCAAGAGGGAGAAGTTAAGTCATTAGAGATAGACAGATTAGAAACCCTCAAGACTAGAGGTAGCGAAATAGCACCCTTGTAATCGAGATCATCATCATCATCATCAATACACACAAAGTAGGACGTAGGATTTTACCTCCATCGGAGGGGCCGAACCTGGGTAAAACTCGCGTCTCTCGATTTCGACCAACCCCATTCAAGCCGCCACCTAGTTGCGATGGCCTCACACCTAAGTCCTTTCATGAGGACATCTGCCGTGACAAAACCACGACAATTGGGATATGTATGTTGGTGACCGAATGTTGTTCGAAGTCCCGGATGAGATCCCGAACGTCACGAGGAGATCTGGAATGGTCCGGAGGTAAATATTTATATATGGGAAGTCATATTTTGGCTACCGGAAAAGTTTCAGGTTTTGTCGGTATTGTACCGGGAAGCTTCCGGAAGGTTCCGGAGGGTTTTGGAGGAGTCCGGAAGGGTCCCTCCAGCCCCTAGGGCGTGCATGGGATATAGGGGAGGGTGCACTCGCCTTATTGGGCTAGCGGCACCAGCCCCACAAGGCCCATGTGCCTAGAGGGAAGGGAAACCCTAAGGGAGAGGGCCCTCCACTTGGCTTGGAGGGCACTCCTCCTCCCTAGGGCCGCCGCCCCCTCCTTGGAGAAGGGGCAAAGGGGGATGCACCCCTCCCCCTTGATCCTATAAATAGAGGAGGGGTGGGTAGGGCAGCCATGCGCCAATTCCTTCCCCCTCCCTTGGGCAGCCCCTATCCCATCTTCCCGAGTTCTTCCTCGTTCGTCGTTCCAGAGGTGCTTGGCGAAGCCCTGCTGGCACTGCACCACCACCATCTCCACTACACCATCGTGCTGGTCGAGATCCCATCTACTTCTCTGCCCTTGCTTGCTGGATCAAGGAGGCAGAGACATCATCGAGCCGCACGTGTGCTGAATGCGGAGGTGCCGTCCGTTCGGCGCTGGATCGCGATTGGATCGTGAAGAGTACGACTACATCATCCGCGTTATATAGGCTTACGTTTAACGGTCTACGAGGGTATGTAGACACACTCTCCCCTCTCTTTGCTATGCATCTCCATAGATAGATCTTGGGTGTTCGTAGGAATTTTTTTGTTTCCCATGCAATGTTCCGCAATAGTGGCATCATGAGCTAGGTCTATGCGTAGATGGTATGCACGAGTAGAACAGAAAGAAGTTGTGGGCATTGATGTTCAGATTGCTTAGCTCCCTTGTATTATTTTTATTCGGAGGTATTGTGGGATGAAGTGGCTTGGACCAACCTTACTTGTCCTCTCACAAGAGATCGGTTCCACCGACTGACATGCAACTTGTTTTGCATAAGGTGGCTGGCGGGTGTCTGTCTCTCCCACTTTAGTTGAATCAGATTTGACATAGGCGGTCCTTGTAGAAGGTTAAAAGGCAACTTTATTATCATCATTGTGGCTTTGTGTAGGTAAGAGCGGTTCTTGCTAGTTGCCCATAGCAGTCACGTAAAACTTGCAACAACAAAGTAGAGGACGCCTAACTTGTTTTTGTTGGGCATGTTGTGATGTGATATGGCCAAGATGTGATTTGATATATGTTGATGTATGAAATGATCATGTTTTGTAATAGTTATCATGACGTGCATGTCGATGAGAACGGCAGCCGGCAGGAGCCATAGGGTTGTCTTTAATTTAATTCACGACATGCGTGTCAATCATTAAACGCCATGTAATTGCTTTACTTTATGCTTAGCAATAGTTGTAGAAGCAATAGTTGGCGAGACAACCACATGACGACACGATGATGGATATCATGATGATGGAGATCATGATGTCATGCCGGTGCTTTGGAGATGGAGATCAATAGCACAATATGATGATGGCCATATCATGTCACTTATTTGATTTGCATGTGATGTTTATCTTATTATACATCTTATTTTGCTTAGGATGACGGTAGCATTATAAGATGATCCCTTCACTTAATTTCAAGAAAATGTGTCCTCCCTAAGTATGCATTGTTGCGAAAATTTGGCGTTTCGAAGCATCTCGTGATGATCGGGTGTGATAGACTCTTCGTTCCCGTACAATGGGTGTAAGCCAGTTTTACACATGCGGAATACTTGGGTTAAACATGACGAGCCTAGCATGTACAGACATGGCCTCGGAACACGAAGACCGAAAGGTCGAACATGAGTCATAGAGTAGATATGATGAACATGGAGATGTTCACCATTGAAATCACCTCATCTCACATGATGATCGGACTTGGGTTGGTGAATTCGGATCATGTATCACTTAGACAACTTGAGGGATGTTGATTTAAGTGGGGGTTCATTAGTAATTTGATTAACTGAACTGATTATCATGAACATAGTCTAAGTGTATTTGCAAATTAGGTAGTAGATCAATAGCTCGCGTTGTAGCTCCCCTGGATTTTTAATACGTTCCTAGAGAAAGACTAAGTTGAAAGATAGTGTAAGCAATTATGCAGACCGGGTCCGTAATCTGAGGATTGTCCTCACTGCTGCACAGAAGGCTTATGTCCTTGATGCACCGCTCGGTGTGCTAACCCCTCCAGCGTCGTATGTGGATGTTGTGAACGTATGGCAGACATGTTCTGATGACTACTCGATAGTTCAGTGCGCCATGCTTTACGGCTTAGAATCGGGGCTCCAAAGATGTTTTTAACGCCACGGAGCATATGAGATGTTCCAAGAGCTGAAATTAGTATTTCAGGCTCGTACCCGTGATGAGAGGTATGAGACCCCTGACAAGTTCTTTGCCTGCAATATGGAGGAGAATAGCTCAGTCAGTGAGCATGTGCTCAGAATGTCTGGATGCTACAATCGCTTGAATCAAGTGGGAGTTAATCTTCCAGATAAGATAGTGATTGACAGAGTTCTCAAGTCACTGTCACCAAGCTACTAGAGCTTTGTGATGAACTATAACATGCAAGGGATGGAGAATATGGTCTTTGGGCTATTCTCGATGCTTAAGGCCGTGGAGATAGAAATCAAGAAGGAGCATCAAGTGTTGATGGTTAACAAGACCACTAGTTTCAAGAAGGGCAAGCGCAAGAAGGGTAACTTCGAGAAGGGCAAGCTAGTTGCCGCTCCAGTGAAGAAACCCAAGGTTGGACCCAAACCCGGGACTAAGTGCTTCTATTGTAAGGGGAACGGTCACTGGATGCAGAACTGCCCCAAGTACTTGGCAGATAATAAGGCTGGCAACGTCAACAAAGGTATATTTGATATACATGTTATTGATGTGTACCTTACTAGTACTCATAGTAGCACATGGGTATTTGATACTGGTTCAGTTGCTAATATTGGTAACTCAAAACAAAAGTTGCAGAATAAACAGAGACTAGCTAAGGGCGAGGTGACGATGTGTGTTGGATGTGTCTCCAAGGTTGATGTGATCACCATCGCACGCTCCCTCTACCTTCGGGATTAGTGTTAAACCTAAATAAATGTTAATTGGTATCTGCGTTGAGCATGAACATGATTGGATCGTGTTTATTGCGAGACGGTTATTCATTTAAATCGGAGAATAATGGTTGTTATGTTTACATGAATAATACCTTCTATGGTCATGCACCCAATGTGAATGGTTTATTGAATCTCGGTCATAGTGATACACATGTTCATAACATTGATACAAAAATATGCAAAGTTAATAATGATAGTACCAAATACTTGTGGCACTGCCGCTAAGGTCATATTGGTGTAAAGCGCATGAAGAAACTCCATGCTGATGGGTCTTTGGACTCACTCGATTTCGAATCGCTTGAGACATGCGAACCATGCCTCATGGGCAAGATGGCTAAGACCTCGTTTTCCGGTACGATGGAGCGGGCAAGTGACTTATTGGAAATAATACATACTGATGTATGTGGTCCAATGAGTGTTGAAGCGCGCGGTGGATATCGTTATTTTCTTACCTTCACTGATGATTTGAGTAGATATGGGTATATTTACTTAATGAAACGCAAGTCTGAAATGTTTGAAAAGTTTAAGCAATTTCAGAGTGAAGTTGGAGATCATCGTGACAAGAAGATAAAATGTCTACGAGATGATCGTGGAGATGAATATCTGAGTTACGAGTTTGGTATGCAATTTAAGACAATGTGGAAATTGTTTCACAACTTACGCCACCTGGAACACCACAGTGTAATGGTGTGTCCGAACGTCATAGCCGTACTCTATTGGATATGGTGCGTTCTATGATGTCTCTTACCAATTTTCCACTATAGTTCTGGGTTTATGCATTAGAGACAATTACATTCACTTTAAATAAGGCACCATCTAAATCCGTTGAGACGACACCGTATGAATTATGGTTTGGCAAGAAACCTAAGCTGTCATTTCTTAAAGTTTGGGGATGCGATGCTTATGTCAAGAGGCTTCAGCCTGATAAGCTCGAACCCAAAGCGGAGAAGTGCATCTTCATAGGTGTCGGCGTCAAATCCGACATATCTCGTAGTAGGGGTCCTAAGCTAGGCGTCTTGGAGCGATGGTAACATGGACACAGGATTTTACCCAGGTTCGGGCTCTCTCAAGGAGATAATACCCTACGTCCTGCTTTTCATTGTATTCATATGGGGGATAGTACAGAGTACATGTATCTACCACGAGATTGTTGTAATGAATACGAGATTGTCTATTGACTAGCCTGGCCTCAGTTTATATAATGTACCGTAGGCCTAGGGTTTAGAGGAGTCCTTGTCTTATGCGCCAAGTCTTGTGGAATCTCCCTTGTATGCATCATGGGCTGCCCGAAGTGGCCCATTAGTGAATCATCATGGGGGTCCTCGACCCGACCCACTGGTCGGGAGCCGACGTGGTGAGTACCCCCTAGTCCAGAACACCATCAGTAGCCCCCTGAACCGGTCTTCAAGTTGGGGACGCTCCTCGGTTCTTCTGAACAGTTCTCTGTCTTCGGTCGTCGGTCTTGAAAACTGGTTCAACAAATCTTCCTATGTCCGATCTTGAGGATCGCCGAGCTAAATCCGAAGAGTTCACACGTCGGGAATCCGAGGAGCCCTTTAAGTTTTTGGCCTTTATCGATGCGTTGTTATTTTTTACGCCACGCTTCGGGTCTGAAGTGTTTCCCGCGCAGCGGTGTCCTCTTGCGTCCAAGCTCCAACGCCGGACTACATCCGAGGTGTCTTTTTTGCATCCGAGCTCCAACGCCGGACTGTGTCCGAGCTCCAACGCCGGACTGTATCCGAGGTATCTTTTTGCAGCCGAGCTCCAATGCCGGTATGCATCCGAGGTGCCATAGATTACCTCGGTCTTGAAAACGTTGAAGGCGTTCATCCGAGCTTAATGCCGGAAATGCCCTTTATGGAGCCAGCCACTTGCATCTAAGCTTTATGCCGGACTGCTTCCAAGGTGGTGCACCACCTCATTCTCGGGCTATTTTTTGCGGGATTTATTTCCGATCGCCGCAATTTATTTACTACCGAGATGTATAGCCAGTAGCCCTCAAGGTGTGTGTCGGTCTAAAACCCGAGATGCACGTGAAGGAAATAATAAAACCACATATCCCAGTAGCCCCCGAGACTTAGGTCGATTTGTGAAATCGGCCTGAGGATCAAGTCCTTGCTCGGCAGCATACTTAGGAACAGAAACGCGGTGCGCCATAGTTTCCGAGACTCGGGTTGGGTGCGGCCGACCAACCTGAGGATCGAATCTCTTTGGAAACCGTATTGCACTTTGAATTTGTTACATTGAATAGGTAATGCAGTAGCCCCCGAGCCTTAATTTGGGCACGGGTGGTCGAATTAAGGATCGATATTTGTTTGACACAAACTTTGTTACATTCGACACAATTTATGTATAATGATTCTATGTATCCAAGTAGTTTACATCATTAATGCTCAGATCTGCATTGTACAAGACTTTGTTGACCGACCATCGGCTTCAATCTCCTCGGCCAGTAGCCGAGGAGTGTTTTTCCTACTTTATAAAGCCTTTATAAGGGCAAAGATTTACGGCAAACAAGGCAATCCGGCCATACGGTTTTATAAACAAAGGTACGCGGAGAGATATGTTATATTACTACTTAACGTAAGAAACATCTTTTGGGAAAAATAGTTCATTTATAAGTTTCTTTCCAGGATATCATGTTGACCATGATCATGAAACCTCAACTCTGATCAATGTGGGAGGAAAATATTGAGGATTTAGTTCGGCGAATGTTCCCGAACTTTGTGGTCTTTAATGAACCAAAAAATTCACTTCCGTCGTTGCTGACCAATTATATTCTTAAGATGGCTAGCTTTTGGCTTCACCCAGTCTGAGGTACTAACCCGGATGACCCGAAAGTAACAATCACAGAGGTGCTCCCTTTACCCCCTAGCCGAACAATCGGGAACGTAGGGGGTAAGCACAGGAGCCAGGCAACCCAGCTTGGCCAAAATCTTAAGTCAAATTGATGCATATTTATGGCTTTATAACGATGATTACAGAAGGCAACACTCGCATATTGAATACAAATGCTTTTATGCTATATGCTATTTTGACTCCTTTGTGACCGTTTATCATTTGAGAGTGGCCCATCGTCGGCTTCTACCCCTTCGTAGATGCTACGCAGGGTGTTTCCACAGTAACAAGACAACCCTTAGCCGACGTCTCGGTGCCCGAAGGCGGTTGTGTTAGCGGAAATGATGCAATCAGATATCTAGGCTTTATAACTTTCACTTAGTCATAGGAGCTTAAAGTTTGGGAGGCCAGTTACTAGCCCCCGGTTAGTGTTCGGCGTCACCCGAGGCAAGCCATCAACACTCTGGCCAAATTTATGAAAGGCCCACAGGGTAACCTCTATCGGTCTATAGTTTGATAGAGTCATCGGATCGCTGACCAGTATGCGCTCATTGTGACAGTCAGTTTTTGTCTTTCTCCACTAAGGTACTTGACCAGTTAAATCGGAAGTACAATCGCAGTGGTTCTCCCTTTGCACACCTACCCGAACAAAGCAGAATGTAGGAGGCAATCACAGGAGCAGGGCAACCCAACTATTGACCGAAGACACAATTCGAAATTGATGCATATAAAGCAATATCCGAGAACGTTTTGCCGAGGAGTGCTCGGATTACCTTGGCTTTTGGTTGGTTCGGCCCTAGTCAGAGTCCCCCGTTGATATTGCCGATACTTTAAAGGCATCCGACGTTGTACTACGAGAGCTATGCTGGAGACACACAGTATCCCCCGAGACTCAGGTTGGGTGCGGCCGACCAACCTGAGGATCGAATCTCCTCGGGAACTAGTCCAGATGTCATGTGCATTTCGCCAATGCTGAGGTGTAAGTCGGCAGGAAAGATACCGAGTTGTGGGTCGGAAAAGATCTCCCGAGCTAAATTATTATGCAGGGCACCTCGGTCATGAGGATGTCCCGCCTCCTAAAAGAAAAACATACAAATAGCTTAAAAGTGCCATAAGCTCGAAAAGCCAAAAAACTTATGTAAAAACTTCGACGTCCGAACTAAATCAAGTTTTTTGGTGCCAATCCAAAATTGGTCTTAAAATTAATACGTGCTCCGGTCGTGCTTTAACATGATACATACGATCTCCGGACTCCAAGCGGGTCAGCCTTTAGCTTCAACCTCCATATCCCGAAGGCGGAGTGTTTCTCTGAGGCCTGATTAGCGAACTAAACTCGAGCGGCTTTAGAAAGAAACCAGGCTATCCAGCTATTGACCACACACTAGTGTCGGAAAAAGGAGTAGTAGAAAAAGACTTTGCAATGACCAAGAAGAAAACACATTTATTATAAAATGGCTCATACAAATTCAAGAGCCCCCGGTTAAATCGGGTAAAGAATTTTTAACAAACATTTTTTTGTTTAACAAAAAATATAATATTTGGTTTACCCGAACAAAAAGTAATTTTTCAAAGAGAGCTGAGCACGAAAATGACTTAGCTGGTTAATGTGCTCAGTGCGGTCCGGGGTTGTGGCGGGACGGAGACGTAGTCCTTAGCCTAGCCGAGGTCCCAGCCCCCAAGCCCCAAGGTAATCGAGCGGAGAGCTCGGGTCAAGAAGTGGCAACGCAACACGGTTGCTGCGGCGAGGCGAAGCCCCCGGTCCAGTCGTGGAGACAGAGTAGTTCGGCAGCATGACGGCGAAGCCCCCAGATATCATGGGAAAATGAAGTGTTTTATCAAACAAACTTTTTTATTTAACACAAATATAATGCTTGGTCAAACCGAACAAAAATTAAAATTGAAAAAAGTTGAGCATGAAAGCGACTTAGCTGGTTAATGTGCTCGGCGTTGATAACGTGGGCCGAGCTTGTGGCGGATCGAGGTCCCAGCCCCCAAGCCGGTCCAGAGGTGCCCGAGGAAAGAGCTCGGCTTGATGAAGTGGCGACGCAGTACGACCGATGTGGCGAGGCGAAGCCCCCGGTCCAGCAAAGGTGATGAAGCTGGTCGGCCGATGATGCCGAAATCCCAGCAGTAGGTTGATGAAGAGATGACGAAGCCCCCGGTCTAGCCGGGATGATGGAGCAGGTCGACTGGTGACGCCGAAGTCCCATGCCAGCCGAGGTGTCGAAGCAGCTCGGCATGGTGGACGTTGGCTCGAAGAAGCGACGGCGCGGCGATGCGGACGCAGGTTGGAATTTGTGACGCGGTCAATGCTGGCTTGAGAAGAGACCGTGCGACGATGCTGGCGCGCCCGTCCCGTGCAATCCGTGGGGCGACAATCTTGTCTTGATAATTATTTGTCCCTCACGATGCCGAACTCTTGGTCGGCTCGCCGAGGTGATGATCCGAGGTGGTTGTCGTCGGCTCGATGGAGCGACGGCGCAATCGATGTTGGCGCAGGTCGGTAGCCATGGAGCAACGTGGTCGGGCCGGTTTGACATCGGCCCGACGGTGAAGATCGCCTCGGAAAAGACTCAAAATTTGTGGGCACGTATTTGAAAACAACACATAATACCCTAGAAAAAAAATTCCTATAAAAGGATGTCCGATATCCCGTTCATGAAGAAAGATGAATTCGGGTCGAATTCGTTTTCGCGCAGAAAACAGATCCGAAAATTGACGCACTCATCGGACGTTTCCCGGAGTTTGAACGGTCAGATCGAGCTAAAACTTTGAGGGGCGATCGATATGGGAATTCCGCAGTCGATAAACGGTGGGATCTTCCAAACGATGTCCGAGCTGGAAGCTGGACACCTCACCCTAAACTCATCCAGATTCCCATCCAGATTCGACAGGGCTCTGGTAGATCGGAGATCGCCGGAGATTTCTCCATCAGAATATGACAAAATTTTACAGGGTTGTTGTAGGCTCAATTCCGCACAATTCCACCGAAGCAATCGTCAAAGCGATGCTTGAGGAAGCGGGGACGACGAACATGAATCCGCTGTCCAGAAAAACTGCACCGTCGCGTAAGGACGATGTTAATATCGAGCCCCCGAGCTCCAAGGATGATTCCCCCATGATTTTCGTAGAGATCGGAGTTGATGATCATGAAAGTATCCGTCCGATCTTGATAATCTGACGCGGAGCGCAGTCCTCGGTCCACCCGAGGTGGCCAGTCGAGCCGGCGAAGAAGATGCCGACATCGACAATAAAGCTCGGTTCCGACGCGTAGGTCGCGCCGGAGACGATCCGAATTCCCATCGCACCGCGGCGACTGCCAGCAGGCTCTCAATGAAAGCACCAATGTCGGTGTCAAATCCGACATATCTCGTAGTAGGGGTCCTAAGCTAGGCGTCTTGGAGCGATGGTAACATGGACACAGGATTTTACCCAGGTTCGGGCTCTCTCAAGGAGATAATACCCTACGTCCTGCTTTTCATTGTATTCATATGGGGGATAGTACAGAGTACAGGTATCTACCACGAGATTATTGTAATGAATATGAGATTGTCTATTGACTAGCGTGGCCTCAGTTTATATAATGTACCATAGGCCTAGGGTTTAGAGGAGTCCTTGTCTTGTGCGCCAAGTCTTGTGGAATCTCCCTTGTATGCATCATGGGCTGCCCGAAGTGGCCCATTAGTGAATCATCATGGGGGTCCTCGGCCC
Source organism: Elymus sibiricus (assembly GCA_039707655.1). Taxonomy (NCBI): domain Eukaryota; kingdom Viridiplantae; phylum Streptophyta; class Magnoliopsida; order Poales; family Poaceae; genus Elymus; species Elymus sibiricus. The sequence continues at coordinate 128,580,221 of CM077669.1, forward strand.
GACCCACTGGTCGGGAGCCGACGTGGTGAGTACCCCTAGTCCAGGACACCATCAATAGGATACCCTAAAGAAACAATTGGGTATACCTCATATCACTGATCCGAAGGCAAGTCTTGTTGTCAAGAATGGATCCTTTCTAGAGAAGGAGTTTCTCTTGAAAGAAGTGAGTGGGAGGAAGGTGGAACTTGATAAGGTTATCGAACCTTCACTTCGATTGGAGAGTACCACATCATAGAAAGATGTTCATGTGATATCTACACCAGTTGAAGAGGAAGCTAGTGATGATGATCATGAAACTTTGGATCAAGTCACTACCGAGCTTCGCAGGTCGACGAGGACACGTACTGCCCCTAAGTGGTATGGTGGTCCTGTCTTGGAAGTCATGTTCTTGGACAATGGTAAGCCTGTGAACTATGAGGAAGCAATGGTGGGCCCGAATTCGAACAAATGGCTAAAGACCATGAAATCCGAGATAGGATCCATGTATGAAAACCAAGTATGGACTTTGGTAGACCTGTCCGATGACCGACAGGCCATTAAGAAAAGGACATACGGTGATGGTAATGTCACCATTTATAAAGCTCAACTTGTCGTAAAGAGGTTTCCGACAAGTTCAAGGAGTTGACTACGATGAGACTTTCTCACCCATAGCGATGCTAAAGTCTGTTGGGATTATGTTAGCAGTTGTTGCATTTTTCGATTATGAAATCTAGCGGACGGATGTCAAAACAGCGTTTCCTTAACGGTTTCCTTAAGGAAAGGTTGTATATGATACAACCGGAAGGTTTTGTCGATCCTAAGGATGCTAAAAGGTATGGAAGCTCCAGTGATCCTTCTATGGACTGGTGCAAGCATCTCGGAGTTGGAATATACGCTTTGATGAGGCGATCAAGGATTTTGGGTTTATACAAAGTTTATGAAGAAACTTGTATTTACAATAAAGTGAGTGGGAGCTATATAGCATTTCTGATAAGTATATGTGGATGACATATTGTTGATTGGAAATGATGTAGAATTTCTGGAAAGCATACAGGGTTGTTTGAAAGGAGTTTTTCAAAGGAAGATCTAGGTAAAGCTGCTTACATATTGGGCATCAAGATCTATAGAGATAGATCAAGACGCCTGATAAGTCTTTCACAGAGCTCATACCTTGACAAGATTTTGAAAGCGTTCAAAATGGATCAGTCAAAGAAGGAATTCTTGCTTGGATTCTAAGGTGTGAAGTTGAGTAAGACTCAAAGCTCGACCACGGCAGAAAGAAGAAGAAGGATGAAGGTTGTCCCCTATGCCTCAGCTATAGGCTTTGTACTGTATGCCATGCTGTGTACCACACCTGATTTGTGCCCTGCCATGAGTCTGGAAAGGGAGGGTACAAGAGTCATCCAGGAGTGGATCACTAGACAGCGGTCAAAATTATCCTTACAAGACTAAGGAAATATTTCTCGGTTATGGAGGTGATAAAGAGTTTGTCGTAATGGGCTACATCGATGCAAGCTTTGACACCGATCCAGATGACTCTCAGTAGCAAACCGGATATGTATAGTGGGGCAGTCATTTGGAATGGCTCCAAGTGGAGCGTGATAGCAGCATCTACAGTATGACATACAAATTTGCAAAGTGCACACGGATCTGAATGTTGCAGACCCATTGACTCAAACCTCCCTCACAAGAAAAACATGATCAAACCCCAGAACTCATTGGGTGTTAATCACATGGCGATGTGAACTAGATTATTGACTCTAGTGCAAGTGGGAGATTGTTGAAAATATGCCCTAGAGGCAATAATAATTTGGTTATTATCATATTTCTTTGTTCATGATAATCGTTTATTATCCATGTTAGAATTGTATTGACCAGAAACTCAGATACATGTCTGGATACATAAACAACACCATGTCCATAGTGAGCCTTTACTAGACTAGCTCGTTGATCAAAGATGGTTAAGGTTTCCTAACCATAGACATGAGTTGTCATTTGATAACGGGATCACATAATTAGGAGAATGATGTGATGGACAAGACCTAACCGTAAGCATAGCATTTGATCGTATCACTTAGTTTATTGCTACTACTTTCTTCATGTCAAGTATCTTTTCCTAAGACCATGAGATCATGCAACTACCTGACACCGGAGGCATGCCTTGTGTGTACCAAGCATCACTTCATAACTGGGTGATCATAAAGGTGCTCTACAGGTATCTCCGGGGGTGTCTGTTGGGTTGGCATGGATTGAGACTGGGATTTGTCACTCCGTATGACGGAGAGGTATCTCTGGGCCCTCTCGGTAATACAACATCACAAGAAGCTTGCAAGCAATGTGACTAAGGAGTTAGTCACGGGATCTTGTATTGCGGAATGGGTAAAGAGACTTGCCGGTAATGGGATTGAACTAGGTATAGAGATACCGACGATCGAATCTCAGGCAAGTAACATACCGATGGACACAGGGAACTGCATAGGGGATTGAATGAATCCTTGACATCGTGGTTCGACCGATAAAGATCTTCGTGGAATATGTAGGAATCAATATGGGCATCCAGGTACCGCTATTGGTTATTGACCGGAGAGGTGTCTCGGTCATGTCTACATGATTCTCGAACCCGTAGGTCTGCACGCTTAACGTTCGGTGATGCTAGAGTAGTATTGGGATATGTACGTTGGTGACCGAATGTTGTTCGGAGTCCTGTATGAGATTCCAAACGTCACAAGGAGCTCCAAAGTGGTCCGGAGGTAAAGATTTATATATGAGAAGTCATATTTTGGCTACCAAAAAAGTTTCGGGTTTTGTCGTTATTGTACCGGGAAGCTTCCGAAAGGTTCCGGAGGGTTCTGGAGGAGTCCGGAAAGGGTCCCTCCAGCCCCTAGGGCGTGTATGGGCTGTAGGGGGGCGCACTGGCCTTATTGGGCGAGGGGCACCAGCCCCACAAGGCCCATGAGCCTAGAGGGAAGGGAAACCCTAGGGGGGAGGGCCCTCCACTTGGCTTGGAGGGCACTCCTCCTCCCTAGGGTTGCCGCCCCCTCCTTGGAGGAGGGGCAAAGGGGGTTGTGCCCCTCCCCCTTGCTCCTATAAATAGAGGAGGGGTGGGGAGGGCAGCCATGCACTAATTCCTTCCCCCTCCCTTGGGCAGCCCCTATCCCATCTTCCTGAGTTCTTCATCGTTCGTTGTTCCAGAAGTGCTTGGCGAAGCCCTGCTGGCACTGCACCACCACCATCTCCACCATACCGTCGTGCTGGTCGAGATCCCATCTACTTCTTCGCCCTCGCTTGTTGGATCAAGGAGGCGGAGACGTCATCGAGCCGCACGTGTACTGAAAGCGGAGGTGTCGTTCGTTCGGCGCTGGAGCAAATTGTATCGCGATTGGATTGTCAAGAGTACGACTACATCATCCGTGTTATATACGCTTCCGCTTAACGGTCTACGAGGGTACATAGACACACTCTCCCCTCTCGTTTCTATGCATCTCCATAGATAAATCTTGGGTGTTTGTTGGAAAAAAAATGTTTCCCAAGCAACGTTCCCCAACACATTGTCCCGGTGAGGAAAGGATGATGGAGACTATGATTCCCCCACAAGTCGGGATGAGACTCTGAATGAAAAAGAAAAAAAGAAAAAAAAAGAAAAATGGGGTAGGCCAAATGAGCCCACCATAAAAAAATAAAAAGAGAAAAAGGGGAGGCAAAAAGTGTTAAAAATGAGAGAAAAAGAGAGAAGGGGCAATGTTACTATCCATTTACCACACTTGTGCCTCAAAGTGGCACCCTGTTCTTCATATAGAGAGTCTCCTGATTTGTCACTTTCATATACTAGTGGGAATTTTTCATTATAGAACTTGGCTTGTATATTCCGATGACGGGTTTCCTCAAATGCATGAGGTCTTCATGAGCAAGCCAGTTGGATGCACGCACACTTAGTTTCATTTGAGATTTCATACACTTATAGTTCTAGTGCATCTGTTGCATGGCAATCCCTACTCCTCACATCGATATCTATTGATGGGCATCTCCATAGCCCGTTGATCCGCCTAGTTGATGTGAGACTTTCCCACCTTTTGACTCATTTGATCTCTACCACCATATTCTATTTCATCCGTAGTGATTTGTCCATGACTCACGCTCATGTATTGAGTGTAGTTGAAAATGTTGAAGCGCATGAAAAAGTATGATCCAAATGCCTGACTTGACACCGGGGTGATCATGATTTGTACTTGTGTTAGGAACAGGCAATCATGCCATGCTTACATGATTAAATGTGTAGGGATAACGTTCTTTAGCACCGTTTATTTTGACGGACATGATTGTTTGTTAGTAAACCTGAGTATGGATGTCTTTATGTTAGATGATAGACTATTGCCTTGAATCACTCGTATCTTAATATTCATGCCATGATTAGAAATTTGCTAAAGATTATGTTAGGTAGCATTCTGCATCAAAAAATTATCTTTTTATCATTTACCTACTTGAGGACGAGTAGGAATTAAGCTTGGGGATGTTGATACGTCTCCGTCGTATCATGTTTCATGCCATTATAATACAACTTTTATATACTTTTGGCAGCAATTTATATGATTTTCTTGGACTAACATATTGATCCAGTGCCCAGTGACAGTTCCTGATTGTTGCATGTTTTTTGTTTCACAGAAAATCCATATCAAGGGAAGTCCAAATGCGATAAAAGTTTACGGAGATTTATTTTGGAATATATGTGATTTTTGTGAAGAAGAATCAACGCAAGATGGTGCCTGAGGTGGCCACAAGGCAACAAGGCACGGTCAGGGGTTAGGTCGCATCGTGTTTCCTTGTGACTCCTTCGTAAGGTGGTTGCATCCCTTCTTTCACCGCAAAAAATATAATTTCTCAAGAAAAATCCCCTGAAAAATTCAGCCCAATCGGAGTTATGGATCTCCGGGAATTTAAGAAACGGTGAAACTCTAGAAAACAGGAACGCGGAACAGAAGAGAAGAAGAGAGAGATCCAATCTCGGAGGGTTCCTACCCTCCGTGAGCCATGGCATCCATGGACCAGAGGGGAAACTCTCCTCCCATCTAGGGAGGAGGTCAAGAAATAAGAAGAAGGAGGGGGGCTCTCTACCCCTCTCTCCCGGTGGCGCCGGAGTGCCGCCGGGGGAACTAGCTTGGCGGCGATCTACACTAACAACTCCACCGTCTTCCTCACCACCACCATCACCTTCCCTCTTCTATTTATAGCGGTCCACTCCCCCGCATCCCGTTGTACCCCCTACTTGAACATGGTGCTTTTTGCTTCATATTGTTATCCAATGATTTGTTGCTATCCTATGATGTTGGAGTAGATCTTTTTTGTCCTATGGGTTAATTGATGATCTTGATTGGTTTGAGTTGTGTGGCTTGTTTTGGTGTTGTCCTACGGTGCCCGCCGTGTCGTGCAAGCATGTGGGATTCCCGCTGTAGGGTGTTGCAATACGTTCATGATTCGCTTATAGTGGGCAGCAAGGGTGACAGCAGCTTATACCCGAGTAAGTGGTTTGTTGCGTATGGGAGTAAAGGGGACTTGTTACTTAATTCTATGGTTGGGTTTTATCTTAATGATCTTTAGTAGTTGCAGATGCTTGCTAGAGTTCCAATCATAAGTTCATATGATCCAAGTACGGAAAGTATGTTAGCTCATGCATCTCCCTCATATAAAACTACAATAATGATTACCGAACTAGTTATCAATTGCCTAGGACAATATTGCAAATTCTACCACCACTTTTCCACACTCACTATATTTACTTAGTTGTTCTTTTATTAAAACGACACCAAAATTTTATTTCCACGTTCTTTATTATCTTGCAAAATTATCTTCTTACACCTACAAAGTACTTCTAGCTGTATTCCCGCAAAGTAGTTTATTTCTTGTACTGGGTATAGTGAACATTGTTGCGCGTAGAGTTGTATCGATGGTCGATAGAACTTGAAAGAATATTAATTCTACCTTTAGATCCTCGTTGGGTTCGACACTCTTACTTATCGAAAAAGGCTACAAACGATCCCCTATACTTGTGGGTTATCAGAGCCCAGCCACGCGGGCGTAGGCTGATTCGCGGCCTCACACTGACCCTGTCTCCGTCGCCCTCGCCGCCACCCCAAGCAGTCCTATCACCGACGAGGAGGAGGAGGAGCTGATGCGCCAGGTGATGGAGGACTCCGTCCACACCCACGACAAGCGCCAATTGGAGGGGTTCGAGGAGATGCTATCCCTCTCCGCGGCCGGCGACGTCACCATCCCGAAGCTGGAGGTGGCCGTCAAGGAGGAGGCCGTGGAGGAGCCACGGGTCATGGAGGAGCCCGTCGCCGGCCTTTAGAACCCGCGCATGGTCGGCCAGAGGTGGGCGTGGTCATCCACCGCGTCGGAGATGGCCGACTGGGTGGGTGTCGAGCCTTGGGCGCCCACTCCGCCACGGTCACCGTCCCCACCGCGTGAGGAGGTGGTGCATGTGCCTCCGGGCATGCATCCACTGCAGACGCCCCCGGCCCACCTATGGACGCCTCCGTCGTACGTCGAACTCACCATGGATGACGACGACGACGCGTGAAGACGGCGGTGGCAACGACGATGACCACGGGCGGTGGTGGCATTGAATTTTTTTAGTAATGTTTATTTAAGCGGCCTTGGAATTTTTAGGATTTGGTAATGTTTAATTAAGTTTTATATTTGTATTATAAAATGTGTGGCCGTCTTTTTTTTATTCGTGCAATGCGAAAGATTTGCGATGCCGCCGCCCGTTGCGTGCACGCTCCGGCCGAGCCCCAGAACCGGACACGGACGTCCATTTTGCCGCCCCAAACGGATGAAATCTGGACAAAACAGACGTCTGTTTGGGGTTGTGCGTTGGAGTTGGCCTTAGGGTTCAGAACCCCCACGCCTCCTCCTCCTCGTCGGCGTCGTCAGTGTTGTCGAGGTCGTGGAAGCCGCCATTGCCCTGCTCATCCATCGCCTCCTCTTTCGACTCGGGCTAAAAGGAGCTCGGATCAGCGGATGCCTCACGAGCGGTGATTGCCTCCACGATTTGAAATGCGCACAGTACGTTGGACCGCGGCGAACAATGGCTCCCACATCGGCTCTGTTAGATTCGTGATTTGAGCAGCGACGGTGGAGCTAGATCTGGATTTTGCAGGTGTTCCAGTGGCTAGGGTTAGGTTAGGGATGGTGGCATATTCCATTTATAGACGATCGATTGTTCTTATAACCACCGTGTTGTTTTGAATTTGTCCACACCATGTATGCTTCGTATTCATTGTAGAAGGCAAATTGCTTCATCTTCTCTGTAAAATGCAAACTGCTTCAACTTCACTGTAAAATGCAAACTGCTTCAACTTCTGTTAATATGGAAGTTGCTTCAACTTCTGTTAATATGGAAATTGCTCCGCCTTCTGTCTTCGTAGATGAAGTGGTATGTGTTGTACTCAAGGAGGCATACAAGAGTATATAGTTGATGGCAGGCATGCGATGAACAAGTGGATGGTTATAAAAACAACTGCTATAAAGGGTTTGAAAGTAGGGAGAAGGCAGATGATGATTACTCCAAGCTCGTACTCAAAGAGAAGAGCAATCATGAGGTAGGAAGGGTGCATGTCACATCGGATTGAGCGTGCTAAAGAACTTGATAATCTTCATCTAGTTCATTGTCGTTGTGGTACTGTTGTTATTCTGTGTCAGGTTAGTATATCGGGTTGAATGTTAGGTCTTTTCCAATATCATTATGGTCCACTTGTCTGCTTTATCTTCTATGTACTATTTTTATTTTTGTGCATACTACTAGCTTAATTTTACTTACATTGCACCAGATAACCTACTGCGACTTCCGGTGCCAGACACAGGGGTATGATCTTCTGAGATACATTGCATTACGACTTAAAGAAATGTACGATGGACCTCAAAGAAGGCCACGAAGCATCACTAAGCAGCTGCGATGACGACGTCACCTAGCTGAAACAATGCATAGATAGAACATAAGTGATGAGGAAATATTCACGAAATATGATGATTCTGCTTGCTTAAGCTGGAAAGAAATATTGAGCCTCGTTGACAAATATCATAAGGTGAATTCTCTCTTAGTTGATAATGCTATTTATTTTAATGAGAGCTTTATACTGCCTAAATCCTTGTGTGTATGTGTCATTAGGTACATTGGAGAGGAAGGCATGGCACAAGGGAGCAAGGAGGGGAGCAAGGAGGCATTGCAGCTGGGAAGGGAGGAAGACCCTGCAGTTTCCAGGGCGGTAGTACCGCCCCACACAAGCGGTAGTACCGCTTAGCGGTAGTACCGCCCCAGTACTACCGTCCTAGTACCGCTTAGGAAATTTCTTCTGGAATCCAAGCGACCCCAAGCGGTACTAAAGCGGCACTAAGTATTTTTAGAGCGGAAGTACCGCTTAGGAGCGGTAGTACCGCTTGCTATAAGCGGTACTACCGTGCTGCCTGCGCGCAGACTTTGGGGCTGACGGCCCGTGTACCCCTTCGATCTATCTTAGGATATAAATACACTTCCTTAGGGTTAGTTAGAGGCAGACCACGTTTAAGATAAACCCTAGTTCTTGAGATTGCTTGTAAGCATTCGTCTTGAATCCTCATCTCCAATTCGTATCGATCTGGAGATCATATACTGCAAGTTGAGTGTGATCTGATGTTCCATTGGGAATTAGTATATTGCAATTATACCGTTTCGTGGTCGACGGCTACGTGCGCAAGTGTGTGACGTTGTGAATATCCAAAGGGTTGAGACCTTTTGCATTGGCATCAGGGATCAAGCGAGGGAGAGTTCATCGGCGACATACAAGTTATCTATCATCTTCATCATCACCACCGCCGCTTACTGAGAAGATCGGGACACCCCATATCAATAAGATGATGGACTTGTACAACTTTTCTACTATTTCAATGTTGTTGTATCATGTGAACTTGTAAAACTTTTGTACTATGAGTATTGCAAAATGAAATATATGTTGTCTTTGTACCTTTGTATTGTTTCATCTGGCTATCACTAGCACGGGTAGGTACCTAATAGGAAATAATTAGATACATGACATTGCAAATGGGGGCGGTTATTCATACGATACCGTCTGCGGCACATAAATCATTGGAAGCGGTTACACATTAGAAAACGCATGCGTTGTCAACTACACTAAAGGCACCTACTAAAACCGCCGACGCAGTGCAGAGTATTACCAACACATGCTTCGAGGCGGGTTTAGAAACCGCCGCCGGTCCATGTAACGAAATCGTCTCCAAAGCCCAAATTTACACGGGTGTCTTTAAGGCGTCTCTGAAGCTCCTAGACCCTTCTCTCTAGGTAGCTGGCAATGTTGGCAGTGGAGGTCAAGTTCGGGTGATGGCGGCCCTATTTGTTTTCTCTTTTTCTTCTTCTTTTTTTCTTTTTTTAATTATTTATTGTGTTTGTGGTTTTTTGCTTTTTGCTTGATTGTCCCTCATCAACCAAGTCTTGTGTGGTTTTCAGCCCAGTACTCCATATAAGTTCTACCGACTCTATTCTTCTTATGAAATTGCAGGAACACATCGCCATCTTCACGAGGTTCCCTAAAAAAAAAACATGAAGCGCTCCTAGGTATACCTCGCAAGAAAAGAAACTTGGTGATTAAGCCAGTAAAAGACATGGGACGTCCTAACCATACCGAGAAAATTACATGGGAGCTCATCAACCTCAGGGTAACTAGCTTTGTTCGTTGACAAAAAGAGAATCCGAAATCCTCCGAGCTTCAGGTGCACAGCACCACAGCAGGTTGACCGACCCCACGGACGGACGCCGGCGCCACCACATCTCACGGCACACCAAACGGTGTCTCGGCAGCAGAGACGTTGGCGTCAGATCCACAACGGCGCACCACACAATCAATCAAAACTACACATACGCCCGATAGCTAATCGCCAACGACGCTAGATCGATCCATCCATCCATCAGAGACGGCGAACCAATCGGTAGGCAGGCAGACAGCTCACACGCGGCCACCGATCCCATCCCCCCACGGTCTCATCTCATGCACGCACCCAGTGCGCTTTCCGCGAGCCGGGCACGTGACGGCGCCCCTGGGACAGCGATGCGCGCATGTGACCCGGCCAGCGCCAACCGATCCTCCCCTCGCCCAAAAGAAAAGGAGACGAGAGCGGAGCTACTAGCGGTAGCAGCCAACGGATCCGCCCGCCTGTTCACGCACCGCCCGTCGTGGTCGAGATTCAGTCCGCGGCGCAAAGTAGTATAATCATCTCTACAGTATCAGGTACATGGCAGTATGTGTACGCACTGGTGTGACAGGGTGTATCGCCAACGCCAATTATGGGTGGTTAGGGTGGAGGTTACGCTAAGTGAAGAAGAAGAAGAAGGAGCCAGTGGAACCCAAGTTTATTAATACGGGCCCAACCTACTGGTGCTGTTGATTGATGGTATTGCTCTCCCGTTTTTAATCGCTCGTTTTATTTTGTAGCGTCCCGCCTTTGTGCTGCTTGATGATCGGGGAACGGAAGCTTCTGATCCAGTTCAAGCCGACTGCAACCACCGGGATGCGGTTGTTGGGGTGATGCCGTCGAAAGCGAGGCGCCATCTGCTGATCCCTGCTGTCTTCTCGTTGGCCAAGTTTCAGCTGTAATGACGGACGAGGGCCCGTTGCCAGCTAGATTGGTACATGTGGTTGAAAAGATCTCTAAAAACTGTGACCTTGACAAAATTTATTATAATTTGTATTACATGATTCTTGGCTTGGCGGCGAACGCATGCATATGATAGTTGTGTTATTGGATGGGGGAAATCTTGATTAGGTCGGGATTGGCACATAGAAACCAGAGAACGTAGCGATTGAAGTATTTTGTGGAATTTGTTTTAGGAGCTCACCGTAGGATAGGACTGGCAAAAAAACTTGAGACTCATGAGTCAGTTCGAGATGGACTCATCTTTTGGCTCGACTCGAGATCAACCCGGGGAAAAAGGAGTTGATTATGAGCACTTTATGTAGTTCGATTAAGAAACGAGTTGATCTTGAGTCAACACTAGCTCGTTCGAGTTTAGCTCAATAGCTTGATATAATATAATTTTTGCAGGAAAATACATAATTATATTAAATAATTTTGATATGTATTAAAAGAAAATAGGATAATTTACTATGTTGTGTATGATTTTTTCTCAACACGGAAGCTTAATTATGCACGGAGAACATGTAAACCTTATTTTGGTACGTGGTTAGTTGTGTGTTAAATATCCTATATAATTTTGTTGCCAACGTTTGATAGAAGAAACACCTTCGTTCTCTTTTCTTGATAGTTCATCCACGGTCTCTTGATATTGAGTACTCGTCTTCAGTTCAAAGATAATAAGTCAAACTACCTTGATTGTTTTTATATTATGTTTTGTTGGAATATTATTTTATAGTGTTTTTTTATGATGTGTTTTGTGTTTAAGCTTGATGAAAAAATGCCTTAGGTTGCTAAAAAAACATCCTATTTAGTTTGAAACTAGCTCGAGATTGACTCGAGATCGTTAAATTTGAGCACAAATCACTTTCTACAACTCGACCTTGAGCTTCGTCCAATTTGAGCCCGATCGGATTTTAGTATGTGTTGGTTTGAGTCCAGTCCAATGCCCTCGAAGTTGACTTGTTTGTAAAGCTATCATAGGACAATGTTTCTGTGGTATTTTCTTATATATATTAAACAAAAATATGTACAAGCAGAGCAAAGAAAAATTGAAAAAAAAACATCAATCTATCTGATGCCAGATCTAGGGGTCGTTTAAGTTATGTGCTCGAATGGTGGAACATCCTACTTGAGCATGAATTTCCACGAGTTTATGCTCAATTTCAGCTTGACTTTTGAAGTTTTTCCCATTTCTATGGTTCTAAATACTTCAGCAGCCTAACATGATTGTGTCCATGGAAATATTGTTAGGCAACACTTGGTGAGTTGTTTCTCAAAAAAAAAAGGAAACACTTGGTGAGTCTAAATGATTTCATCAAACATGGAGATACCTCTGTGTTTGTTAGGAAGAATACTGGCGTATTAGTCTTGTGTGAAGGTGCAATTCCAAAAGAGGTGCAGTGAAGTTTCATCAGTTCTCTCATTGCAAAACACACACTCATAACAATCCACATGCATAGATTTTATTTTTAATGATTTCTCATGTTCACCATGTCATGCATCCATAGCCAGTTCTCTTTTATGTCTCGAGCAAAAGCGTTTTCGCCCGGTTTTCCACAAATTAAGTCCGCAACTCTCTTCTTCTTAATTAATGATCGAGACAAAACATTTGCCTCCGTTCAAAAAACACTAGTAGAATGCCCGTGTCGTTGCCATGGGCATTTAAAAAATCTATTGATAGCATATGTAAACATAACTATGGAGCGACCCGTACATTTGTGCGGCTAGATTTTAGATGTACTATCATACATGTCTTCATCTATACATGTTCTTAAGTATATGATTTTGGCAAATAATTTTTATATGAACATGCATTTGCAATATCATAGACCACAGCACCATGACGGACACTCCGTGAAAGAATAAACTGGTATTGATTTTATTGACAGATTTATTACATTTGGTGGGGGTTGATCTATTCGATCGATTGGGAAGCAAGAGTACTAACGAAACGACATACACACTCTCCCTTTACAGCGTGTTTGGTTCGTGGGAATTAGAGATGGGGAATGGGAGTTAAGGGGTGAGGAGATTAAAAGTCCTTTGATTGATTAGAGGGAATGGGAATATAAGTGGGAATGGGAAGGGGAGTTGAGAGGGCCAATTCCCACCATTTTCTTCCCATGGGGTACCCTGTTAATTCGTAGGTAGAGCTCTATCTCAATCTAATTCCCAACTTATACCAGACAAGGGAATGGGAGTAAAAATCTACTTCCCATGTCTAATCCCTATACATCTCCCGGATGCAAACTCCCATTCCCCTGCCCTAATGGTTACCAAACAGGCTGTTAGGAGTAGAGACTTCGGTGTGTGTCTTTAGGCGGCTGTACATGTTTATGGAAGAATATCCCGAGTTTATTCCTAGGCACATCCATTTATGTTTGGCAGTTGGAGTAGAGTGTTGAAAGATCAGTTCTTGAAGAGCAGTCTATCATGCAAACGCCAAAGCTGAGAGTGGTAGCAAAAGAGTGTAATTTTGGGGACTTTTGGATCAAGATTTGATCAAACAAAGAGTCTAGCCAAAGTAAACCGGTATCTCTGTTACCCACTTTGTAGACAACATTTGTTTTAAATGAGTGAAACAGTTTCAAATGACTTTTCCACCGGCTGGAATTCTAGTTTTTCCCAGAGAGAGTGTGGTACTATAGGAGCTTTCCCATATCATATTCACCCATGGAAAAATTACTATGTTAAAAAATTTGTGTAGATTTTTCACTATTAGTGCTTTATTGTGAGTCTCCACATCAAGGATGCCCTAACATCTATCCTTCTTGGTTATAGATATTGTGTCCCAAGCTATAAGAGCATCAAGAACCGGATATATCAAATTCGGCACACTGTACATCTGCGGACGCGCCCGGGCGCGCACGTCCGCAGATAGTAACCGGTCAATCCTCACTTTTTGTCCGCTGCAACCAAGTACCTCAAATTTCATACCTCAGATCCATGCAAGAACATGCAACACAAAATATACATACTACATAGATAATCTAACTAGCCCACCCTACTCATCGTCAGAGATTTTGATGACCTCCATGCCGACAGTGCTGGACGGACCTTCCTCCTAGTGGATGGCCGCATCCCACACCTTCGGCTCCTCCTCGTCATCCTCGTCAGCGAAGATCTTGTCGAGCTCCACGTCCTCTTGGAGGAGGAAGAGGCGTTTAGCCTCCACCTCTGCCTCTGACTAGATGGGGTCGAGGATGGCCTGCTGCTTGACCTCCTCCTCCACTTGGGCCACCTCGAACTCTGTTAGCGCATCGGTCATGGTGAAGGCCGCAGCCGGAGGCACCAGATCCTCCTCATCTACGTCATCTTCCTCCTCCTTTGGCTACGTATCCTCCATGGCCATGTCCTGTTTCGGCTCCTCCTCCTCCTCCTCCCGAGTCCGTAGGCAGGACGACCGCGATTCGGGCTTCATGGCTAGCTCAGATCTCCTCAAGGAGCTCCCATCGCCGCCCTAACGTGAGCATGGCATACATCATGATCCTCTACTGGGCCATGGCTAGCGGTGGACGGATAGCGAATTGAAAGGCGGTGACGCGGAGGGGATGGAGAGGGTAGAAATGGGGACGAGATAGGGTTGGAGTATGGCCGCCTGGCTTAAATAGCCAGACTTGGTCCCTCGGGCGGCGCGCCTGTGCTGCGCCAGACGACGCCACTATTATGTCCTCGGCACTCATAGAAAATTGGAGGAGACGCCCGTCGGACCAATGGGTTTCTAAGTGTTTCCACGCGAGTCCCTGCGATCAATTCGACGTGGCGGACGTGCCCGGAAGCACCTATGCCTCCCCATATCCTCCCTAGATATTGGCTAGATATGAGGGGTGCCGGCCAGCCCGGGCGTATGGGGATGATATGGGGAGCCCATCTGGATTGGGATTTCATGACCGGTCACTTACCGGGCGATTGACTAGGGCATATATGCAGGATTTGGGGAGCCCGAGTGTAGATGCCCTAAGTGCATGTCCTTTTTTATCTCGGCCAAATTTCCTCTAGAAGAAATTCATCAAGTAATCATTGATTTGCTCTGTGACTGAAACTGGGAAGAGACAAAGTGCACGTATAGAAGGTAAGAAGTGGAGAGAAAATTAAGTTGATTAATAGCAATCTTCAAGCATAAGAAATCATTGTAGAGCACCCAACCAATATCATCTCAACATTTTGACATATGGGGGTGAAATCCTTAATTTTAAGCATGCTGGCACTTAGGGACAGGTTAGATATGTAAATGAAAAACTTCCTTTTACATCCCAATAATAGAGCCACCAATCTTGTAAGGTTTTCTTCACATACGTTCATATGGACCAGAACATACTTGTGGAAATTTATTTATAGTCTAGTGTGTGTTGCAAAATATGCCAGTAGGTTATTGATTTCCATTATTTGACTTTTAGAAGGTGGTGTCATGGGAAGAGGAGCATGAATGAGATTTAGAGTGCATGGCCTCATTGAAAATGGACTCTAGCATATCAACAACGAGAACAACAAATCAAAGATGAGAGGGGGTCACCTTGCCTAACCCCTCTCAAGCATTGAAAATGTTTTTCAAGAACTCCAGTGGGCATAATAGAGGAGAAGCCGGAGCTAAAAATCATTCTTATCCAAATAATCCAATTTTGACCAAAACCCTTGGCATCTAGGATTTTAAAGATGGTTTCATACTCAATCATGTCAAAGTACTTCCCAAAGTCAAGCTTGAGAATCATAATTTATTTTTTATTTGTTGACATTGATGAATTTCAAAAGACCAAGCTAAGCACCCTTGAATGGATCTTTCCTTTAGGAAAGTATATTGGTTGATATGCATTAATCTGAGTATGACCTTTTTTAAGTCTACTGGCCTAAGATTTGGTGTTGATATTTATGGAAGGATTAAGAAGAGAGACATGTCTGAAATCACTAGGCATTGACTACTATCAATCTTTGGGGTAGGGGTAATAAAGGATCCATTGATGGACTGCGAATTAATTCCGCATCATAGAAAAAACCAATAAGCTCACAAACGCCTCCAACAATGATATCCCAACATGCTTTGATAAATGCTGCATTGAATCCATCGAAGCTAGGTGCTTTAGTAGAAGGAAGATCTTTGATGATGACATCATCAATTTCTTCTTAAGTAAAAGGACTATCCAAGTCAACCAAGTCATCATATCTCTGAACAAGGGTAGGAAGATGGAAAAAACTTGAAGTGGGGTTGGTGCTTCCGAGTCTATTCTTAAATTCACTCCAAAGAATTGTATCTTTAGCCTGATGATCATAGTGTTCTTGAAGTTGCTCATCTCTAAGCATAGGAATTTGTTTTTTTCTAAATGTAGTGGTAGCTTTGGCATGAAAGAATCCGAATTTGACCCATCTTATGGCATCCCTTTGTGTCTAGTATGTGTTCTAATATGATAGCAAAACCGAGTGGATGTTGCTTTACAATATTTCAACCATTCCATTGTTCAATGTTTAGATCTCTATAATCCTCAAGAATGTCCAACAGAAGGATCATGTCATTGTAGTTTTTGATACATATAGTAAGATTTGAAAGAGATTTGACCAAAAATTTAAACCTTTTCTCGGTCTTTTAATTTTACTGTAATCTTTTATCACTGCTTGTAGCTTGCATTTATTGGTCCTAAATGCATTTAACTACCTTCCCAAAGTCACTATGTTCCAACAAAAAATCAAACATGAAGATCTTTTACCTAGGAACGAATGTGCCAAATTGAATGATGCAGGGTACATTGTCAGGTATTGGTTCTGAAAGACCAGTGGCAGAAGTGTTTGTATAGTTTAGTGTCCAAGATTTAGAGAAAAGCACCGATCCAACTTCTTAAGTAGTGGAGCCTCTTGTATATTGTTCCATGTGAAGTTTCTACATTTTAAGGGAATTTCAGTGAGCCCGAAGGCACTAGTGGAAGCATTAAAGTTCATCGTATCTTTGAGATTGCCTTCATCTCCATTTCTATTGTCAGGGTACACGATGTAGTTGAAATCCCCTAGAACAAATAAATCAGTGTCACCACACACTTGAATATTTTGAAGCCATTATAAAAAATTAGTTCTACCATCAGACTAACATGGACCGGAGATATTTGTTCGAAACAATGAATTTTCCTTATGGAAGGAAGTGAACTGAATAGCAATCTATCTTGAAAGACATTCACTATGTGAAATAGGTTTTCATTCCAATCAACCAACAAGCCCGTAGGTGCACCCACGGAGGAAAAGATTCATATTTGTTTATCCTTCTTGGGCAAAACTTTTTTATGAAAGAGTTGTTAAGTGTTTCTTTCTTATTTTTGGATTGCCTCAGATAAACAGGTTCAACGAGTTATTTGAAATGGCCATGTAGAAGTTTCTCCAGCCACATTTCGAACGTATTTACGAAACCGTAAAATTATATTCTAAACAGTTGCACACTTGTCTTGACACGTGATAGTTTGGGTGACGTCCCCTTGCTTGGAGGACTAGACGATGAGGAAGGAGGGCATGCCGATTAGGGTATTCATCAAATCACGTCCACCATTTATCAATCGCCCCCATTTGTTCGGACACCGCAACACAATTGGGCTGGGATGGGGGATAGGGGAGTGGGTGGTGTTTGGTTCGTGTGGGGTAGCGTTGATGTGACTGACAGTTCAGACTACCATATTTTCTCCCCACATATGGACTGGGTTTGGAAAAGTTCAAATAGTCCAGACAGTTCAGACTACCATATTAAACAGGAAACACGTTTTTTTCCTGTTAGCAGAACGCTTCGTAAGCCGGTTGATGTGACACACAGTTCGGACTACCATAGTTTCTCCATGCATATGGACTGGGTTTGGAAAATTCGTATAGTCCAGACATAGGGGGTGGAGGAGCCCACTTACTTTTTTTGTATGTTTTTGGTCCGTGTCCAGATTGTTTAGGCGGACAAATAGGGAATCACAAGGAATCACCAGATAGCCCACCACTCTCGTAACCCCTCGGGTTTGAAGGGCATCGGTCAACCACAATGCCAACGTCAAACCTACCCAGTAGGTGGATAGCGGGGCAGACATCATTCAAACCAATTTTGCGGTTATAAGGATGAAATAGAAAGAAGATGACTCTGAGAGCATAAAATGTGAAGTAAAGAGGACGACAAAGCCATCAAACTACAAAAATTAAGGAGACAATCCAAAGTGGTGTGTCTGTGTGTGTTGGAGGGGGGGGGGGGCGTTGTAGCGTCGTAACATTGATGTTCTCTTTTCGTAAAGATCATACGAGGGCAATGTCGAAATTTATATTTGCGGAAAAATGCAAACTTCATACAACAAATAGGAACGCAAAGACTAAAAAAAGAGTAGCATTCTTTTTCCTGTCAGCAGAACGCTTTGTAAGCCGGTTATCCCCCTCGCACCACGTCTCTTCAACGATTTTTTCCTGACCAATCGGTTTTTTAGTCTCATCACATCCATTTTTCACACCTTCCCCGTATGCTAATCAACCATCTTAATTTATTTATTTACCTTCTGCATCAATTTCAACTTAATTCACTTACTAAACATTTATTTACTCAATCACGGACATAATTTGATAAACATTTATTTACACGATCACGGGTAAGATTTGATAAATATTTAATATGGACAGTAAATCACAAACTAACGTACTAGAATATTTTTATCTCTTTGTAACCCATGTGCATTTTCCTTGTAGGAAACAAAGAAAGCAAATATTTTGGCAACTGTGAGATGAGCTAATTGATGCAGCATCCTCAGCGTCCATTGTGTCATCGTACACGTATTGTACGTGATCTGTCGTACGCAAAGTAATCTCGCTGTGAGATAGTCACCAGAATTTACTACTTCGTCCATCCCAAAATAACTGTCTCAACTTTGTACCAGCTTTAATATAAAGTTGTACTAAGATCAAGACACTTATTCGAGACGCATGGTCTCTAGTCTGGGAGAGTATAATAACTAGTAGAACGATCGTGCGTTGCTAAGGGCTAAAATAAAAAAAAATGAAAAGAAAGGTGTGACAGCTCCCGGATGCCCCTACACCCTCACGAGTAGTAAATTTAAAATAAAATAAAAAAATAAAAAAACTTTAGGGGATCAAAGATGAGTAAACTTTTGATGTTCTTGCAAATTTTCAGCCGCAAATAACACTCGAGGAGCCCTCACCAAAAAAAATACTACTTAAAAGTGCACATAAACTTTAACCACTAATATTTTTAGGTGAGGTCTCTTCGGATGTTATTTGAGGCTGAAAATTTGCAAGAACGTCGAATGTTTAATCATATTTGTTTGATGTTTCAAAGTTTCAGATTTTATTTATTTGAATTTACTCTTCATAGAGGGTGCAGGGGCACCCCGAGTGTCGAAAGTCCTATCTCATAAATGAATCAAACAAATAATTTTCAAAACTCACTTCTTCCTCATACGCTCGGGCGTGCTTGGATATCAAATGGGAGCCCAAAAAGCTTGTCACCCCACGATGCAACCTTACCTTTTTCTACCGGACCCTCCCCTTCCCGCCCGATTTCTCTTCGTAGCGAGACATTTCTCGCTCAAGCTCTCTCTTTTAAAACTGGATAACGCCCACCTTACATTCGACATGGCACCCTATCGTCTTTACACCATACTTACCCATGAACCGCCAATGAGGAATCCCCTGCCAATCACCCGTGTTTGTGTCGATCCGCCACCACCATCAAGGGATAGGAGGCGTGAGACACCCATGATGCCCCTCGAGCAAAGATTGCATATCCAACATCTCCTAAGCCATTCACATGTTGTAACATACAGTTGAATGTCGCTCATTACCATGAAAAAAATGTGATGGCCGTTGTTGGGCATGCAACTAAGACGCCACTGTCACCGTTATTAACTCTTGAAACAACCAACAATGAATTTGCCCTTCTATCCTAACCAGAAAATGTACAAGAATGTCGTGCATTACCATGAAACAAAAAAAATATGATGTCTGTTGTTGTGAGTCGTATGATTGATGATTGTATATGGCAGTGAATGGTAATAAGAAAGGAAATATCTCATCAATGCTTGATTGATTGTGATTTATTTTTTAATATATGGTAATCAATCTCTGATGAGACAACACCTGAATTAATAGGAAACTTAGGATTTGAAATCAATTGCTGCGAAACTGGATTTCATTGTTTGGTAACGTTTTCGTTCGTAACATGGCTGGTTAGGAAAGTTTAGAAAGGTTAGGAAAGTTTTTTTTGAAAGGGTGAAAAAACCAACATGAAGGGGTGGTGGTGGGATATGAGACGAAATAAAACTGCGGAGAGGAGTTTACCAAGCCCCCCTTTAGGAATAGAGATATAGGTATATACAATAAGATTTCTTTGTCATGGTTTACTTGTTAATTTTCTTAAATTCCATTATTTGTTTCCTGAAAATCTACAGTTTGTTTCCTAAAATAAATAGCATTAATTCGAGAGATCAGTTGATTTGGATAAGTTAGGAAAGTTAGATCTGTGATCTTTTGTACGTTAGGGAAGTGTTGATTTGAAAGAAAAGAGTGGGGAGAAAAATAAATCGATGGATAAGAAAACCAGTGGGAGGTGGGACAAAACTATTCCTCAAAATTTCTAAGTCTGAAATCATCTCCACGATTGATCTGTGGAGCAATTCATAAACTGCAGTCAGTAGAAAAATTAGTTAGATTGTGCATGCACAAGATGATGAATTGTGCAGATGATCCTAAGTTGTGGAACGGTACAACCAGAAAAAATAGTAGTTAATGGACGAATTAGCTAGCTAGATTATGGATGCATGCATGAGTCGCTAGATTGTGGATGCATGCATGAGTCAGCCGTTACGAAGGAAGGTGCGCGGAGCGCCACGACGAGCTCTGGGTACAGGCCCGAGCCGTTGCGTCTTCGTAGATAGATATTCATTGCCTGGTAGACACTGCAGCGGACAGCGGGCAACACGACTATCGGGTCGTCAGTGCCCACCACGCTGCCAAATCGACTGTCGATTGTAGTTGCTGCACCCAGTGTCCATGCCGCCATGATGTGTATCCAGCAAGGACGACACGGGGCAGTAGAGTCATGCAGATTCGGCGGTGGGACCGAACGGTGAGGTGACCGGTGGTGAGCGGGCAGGGCCTGCGGCGTCGGTTGTCGATCTCCTACAACACGCACAGAGAGATAGAGAGAGAGAGAGAGGAGGGAGATAATAAGAAACTAAGGAAGTAGAGTCAGGGCGAAGGGAGAGGAGAGGGCGCAGAGGAGCATACTGGTGCCCGTGGCGAGGCCTCCATTGTCCCTTACACCATCAGACCTCCATGGCTAAGGCGCACCTACCCACCAGCATGACCTGATGGTGAACAAGTTCGCGTGATGAGCGTGGGGACAATGTACACACGATTTATAAGGCATGTACGCACGCCCCCGGCGTGATGTATTTGCGGTTGGCTGCCATGTATGATTGATGATTGTATATGGCAGTGAATGGTAATAAGAAAGGAAATATCTCATCAATGCTTGATTGATTGTGATTTATTGTTTACTAATCAATCTCTGATGATACAACACCTGAGTGAAGAATTAATAGGAAAGTTAGGATTTGAAATCAATTGCTACGAAACTGGATTTCATTGTTTGGTAACATTCCCGTTTGTAACATGTCTGGTTAGGAAATTTTAGAAAGGTTAGTAAAGTTGAAAGGACGTGGATGTCGCCTAGAGGGGGGGGGGGTGAATAGGCGCTTTAAAATAATTACAGTTTCGGCTTGAACAAATGCGGAATAAAACTAACGTTTAATATGTCAAGCACAAAACCTAAAACAACTAGGCTCACCTATGTGCACCAACAACTTATGCGAAGCAAGATAACAACTAAGTGATAGCAAGATATATAACAAGAAACAATATGGCTATCACAAAGTAAAGTGCACAAGTAAAGGGCTCGGGTAAGAGATAACCGAGGCACGTGGAGACGACGATGTATCCCGAAGTTCACACCCTTGCGGATGCTAATCTCCGTTCGGAGCGGTGTGGAGGCACAATGCTCCCCAAGAAGCCACTAGGGCCACCGTAATCTCCTCACGCCCTCGCACAATGCAAGATGCCGTGATTCCACTAAGGGACCCTTGAGGGCGGTCACCGAACCCGTACAAATGGCAACCCTTGGGGGCGGTCACCGATACCCATACACTTTGGCAACCGTTGGGGCGGTCACCGGTACCCGTACAAATTGCTCAGGGCAATCTCCACAACCTAATTGGAGACCCCGACGCTTGCCTGGAGCTTTACACCACAATGATTGAGCTCCGAGGCACCACCAACCGTCTAGGGTGCCAAGGCACCCAAGAGGAACAAGCTCTAGGGTGCTCAAACACCCAAGAGTAATAAGCTTCTCAAACTTCACTTCCACGTATCACCGTGGAGAACTCAAACCTATGCACCAAATGCAATGGCAAGGTCACACGGAGTGCCCAAGTCCTTCTCTCCCAAATCCCACCAAAGCAACTAATGCTAGGGAGGAAAATGAGAGGAAGAACAAAGAAGAACACGAAGAACTCCAAGATCTAGATCCAAGGGGTTCTCCTCACATAGAGGAGAAAGTGATTGGTGGAAATGTGGATCTAGATCTCCTCTCCCTTTTCCCTCAAGAACTAGCAAGAATCATTGGAGGGATTGAGAGATAGCAAGCTCAAAGAAGGTCAACAATGGGGGGCAAAAACGAGCTCAAGAGTTGGGGGACCATTGGGGAAGAAGACCCCCTTAAATAGGTCCCCACGAATCTACCCGTTATGTGTAGAATAACATAGGAGCGGTACAACCGCTATGCGCACCGGTACAACCGGTCAAAAGCAATAAGCGGTACAACCGGCCCACAACCGCCCAAGAACCGCACCACAACAGAAACTAGTCCGGTGGTAGAGCGGTACATGGACGGTACAACCTTCAGACCAAATCTGGAGCGGTACAACCGCTCCAAACACCGGTTGTACCAGTCAACCGGTACAACCTCTCTATGGGGCGGTACAACCTCTCTATGTAAAACAGGTAATACTAAAACAACCATAACTTTCGCATACGAGCTCCGATTTGAGCAAACTCAAGCTTGCTGGATAAAGGACAACGAGAGCTATCCAACAATGACTAGTTAAATTAAGAACAAGCAATGGAGAATAAATGCCACTAGGATAAGGAAGATGACCTTCCCAATAAATATCCGGCAAAATCTCCAACACCGAAAACACAATATGATGCATACGAAATCTGTTTTCGATGAGCTTGAACTTATCACGATGAAGACCATAAGCTCAAAAACTCACATAGAGAAAAACCAAATAAGGACCAAGAAAGATGATGATGCAAGGATGCAAATGGTTTGAGCTCTCAACGAACGATACGATCAAGCTACTCACTTGAGAGCCCCCCTTGATAGTACGGCTATCGATCCTATAACCCGGTCTCCCAACTACCACCATGAGACCGGTAAAATGGAAAACCCTATCAAGGTCAAACATTTGCCTTGCGCATAGTCCACTTGAGCTAGATGATGACGATCTTGTCCTTCTCAAGATGGACCACCTTTCTTGATTGCGCCGGCTCGATGAAGACTAGTAGATTGCTCCCCCATACTCCACTATGGGTGAGCCACTCTTCGGCACATCTTCACAAGTCCATTGTCACCACAATGGATGGCAAGCTTCAAGCATGATCTCTCCGTGTTGATTCACTTGAACTTGCACACCGCAACCTTGATGACGATCACCACTTGATGTCATCCTCCATGGGTTGTATGAGATCTTCCTCTTGACGCAAGCCCATGGAAACATACCTAACCCCACACAAAACTCTCACGTAGACCATGGGTTAGTACACAAAGCGTAATGGACAATGCTTACCATACCATGAGATCACTTGATCCCTCTCGGTACATCTTGTACGCTTTGTGTGTTGATCAACTCGATTCACTCTTTGACTTAGTCTTGATCAACCTTGTATCTTATCTTCTCTCTTCATAAAGATGATGTCTTGAAGGTAAACATGAATGTTCCCACAATCTTCTTCTTCAAGACATGCTTGCAATAAGCTCAACTCTCACATGACCAACCTTTGGATAAAACCTTGAATACCACCTTGGTCACCATATAAACTCCTTGAAACCAACATATGGACTTCAAGAAGTACCTATGGACAAATCCTTCGAATATAACTCAAGGCAACCATTAGTCCATAGGGATTGTCATGAATTACCAAAACCACACATGGAGAAATGTGCTCTTACAAATGTTTTTTTTGAGAGGGTGAAAAAACCAACATGAAGGGGGGGGGATATGAGACCATCTACAATTTGTTTAGAAAGGTTAATTTTTTAAAATTCCGTTATTTGTTTTCTGGAAAACTATAATTTGTTTTCGAAAATAAATTGCATTAATTAGAGAGATAATTTAATTTAGATAAGTTAGGAAAGTTAGATATGTGATCTTTTGTACGTTAGGAAAGTGTTGAATTGAAAGAAAAGAGTGGACAGAAAAATAAATCGATGGATAATAAAACTAGTGGGAGGGGATGGTGGGAGGTGTGACGAAATAAACCAGACGAAATAAAACCGCGTACCGGATGAACCTACCATCATGACCGCAGACTGCCCCTTCATGTTGGATTGTGCATGCATGAGACGATGAATTGTGCAGATGATCCCTAAGTTGTGGAACGATACAACTAGAAAAAATAGCAGCCAAGGGACGAATTAGCTAGCTAGATTGTGGATGCATGCATGAGTCGCTAGAATGTGGATGCATGCATGAGTCAGCCGACACGAAGGAAGCTGCACGGAGTGCCACGACGAGCTCTGGTTATAGGCCCGAGCCGTTGCGCCTTCGTAGATAGATGTTCATTGCCTGGTAGTACATATGGGCATGGGCAGCCCGGCCCGGCGACCCGGCCCGAAAAACCCGGGCCGGGCCGGGTCGGGCTTTGTGTTCGGGCCGGGCTCGGGCTTGAAAATCGGGCCCTGGAAGCAGTTCGGGCCGGGCTCGGGCTTATAAAAAATGGCGATTTACACGGAGGCCCGGCCCGGCCCGGCCCAAAATTCACCTTTTAAGTCCATTCGGGCCGGGCTCGGGCCTGATTTTGCTTTTTTTGGCCGGGCCGGGCTGGGCTCGAGCTTGGGATTTCCAGTTCGGGCTTTGTGAAGCCCGGCCCGGCCCGGGGTATGCCCAGGTTTACCTGGTAGACGCCGCAACGGATAGCAGCCATCACGACTGTCGGGTCGGCAGTGCCCACCACACCGCCAAATCGACCGTCGATTGTAGTCGGTGCATCTAGTGTCCGTGCCGCCATGATGTGTACCCAGCAAGGACGACACAGGGTGACAGAGTCGTGCAGATTCAGCGGTGGAACCGAACGGCGAGGTGAGGTGACCGGTGGCGAGCGGGCAGGGCCTGCGACGTCGGTTGTCGATATCCTGCAACACACACAGAGAGATAGAGAGAGAGAGAGAGGAGGGAGATAATAAGAAACTAAGGAAGTAGAGTTAGGGCGGGGGGGGGAGAGGAGAGGGCGCAGAGGAGCATAGTGGTGCCCGTGGCAAGGCCTCCATTGTCCCTTCCACCATCAGACCTCCATGGCTAAGATGCACCTACCCACCAGCATGACCTGATGGTGAACAAGTTCGCGTGACGAGCGTGGGGACAATGTACATACGATTTGTAAGACATGTACGCACGATCCCTGCGTGATGTATTTGCGGTTGGCTGCCATGTATGATTGATGATTGTATATGGCAGTGAATGGTAATACGAAAGGAAATAGCTCATCAATGCTTGATTGATTGTGATTTATTGTTTACTAGTCAATCTTAGACGAGATAACACTTGAGTGAGGAATTAATAGGAAAGTTAGGATTTGAAATCAATTGCTATGAAACTGGATTTCATTGTTTGGTAATGTTCCTGTTTATAAAATGTCTGGTTAGGAAAATTTTGAAATGTTAGGAAAGTTTTTTTGAGAGGGTGAAAAACCCAACATGAAGGGGTGGTGGTGGGATATGAGACAATCTACAATTTGTTTATAAAGGTTAATTTTCTTAAATTCCGTCATTTATTTCCTGAAAAACTATAATTTGTTTCCTAAAATAAATTGCATTAATTAGAGAGATCGGTTGATTTAGATAAGTTAGGAAAGTTAGATCTGTGATCTTTTATACGTTAGGAAAGTGTTGATTTGAAAGAAAAGAGTGTACAGAAAAATAAATCGATGATAAGAAAACCAGTGGGAGGTGGGACGAAATAAAACCGGACGAAAAAAATCCGCGCACCGGACGAACCTATCATCATGACCGTAGACTTCCCCTTTAGAAGTAGAGATAATAAGAGCATCTACAGTCGGACTGGGCAAATCTGGCCCCCTATACGCCCGCGGACGTGTGCGGGCACGTCCGCGGACGCATCCGGACGGCCCCACGCTTCGTGCATCCACATACCTCATATAAGGACTCTCAAATCCATGCAAAAACCATGCACGTCGATCATCCGATACTAAACGTCGCACGTAAAACAAATATTTGTACCGAATATAAGAAGTGTTTACATCAAATTTATTTGAAGTGCACAATCAATCATCTGCCCTTTGATTTCCATTGTGGGTCCACATATGCTCCACGAGATCATTGAGTAGTTGCGTGTGCACGTGATGATCTCGGAGATTCTGATGCATTTGCAGAAAGTTCATAAGCTGAATTGCATCTTGATCTCCAGAGATTTCAACTTGTCCTCAAGGTGCTTCAAAACCATTGGTTTGGGTTGCACCATCATCCTCATCCTCGACGATCATATTGTGCAAAATAACACAACATGTCATCAGCTGCCACAAAGTTTCTTGTTCCCACATCATTGCAGCCACACGAACAATTCCCCAACGTGCTTGCAACACTCCGAATGCTCTCTCCATATCCTTCCTAGTTGCTTCCTGCATTGTTGCGAAGTGCTTTTGTTTTTTGCCATGTGGTTCAGATATGGTATTCACAAATGCAGCCCACTGAGGATATATGCCATCGGCAAGATAGTATCCCATGTTGTAGTCTTGCCCGTTTACGGTATAGTTGCACGGAGGTGATTCCCCGTTGCAAAGCCTTTTGAACACCGGAGATCATTGAAGCACGTTGATGTCATTGTGAGAACCTGGCATTCTAAATAAAGCATGCAAAATCCATAAGTCATGTGATGCCACCGCCTCTAGTATGATGGTGGCCTCTCTTGTGTGACCTTGGTAGATTCCTCTCAAACCTTTGGGGCAGTTCTTCCATTGCCAATGCGCGGCAGCAGACCTGCGAGACGGACGACGCGAGGAAGAAGAAGAGAGGAAAACAGGAAATGGATCCGGTAGTTCTGCAGGATGGATTTGATGCAATTTGCGTTAGGGTCAGACTGTCGGGTCCGACGTGGCAGGCGTGCCCGGGCTCCCCCATATCCACCCCATATTTGGACTGGATATGAGGGATGCCGGTCAGTCCGGGCGTTTGAGGCCCGTTTAAGGGATTCGGCTGGATCGACTTTTTATGACTCGTCAGTGACCGGACTGTCTGTCTGGACGTTTGAGACGGGTTTGAGGGTTACAGATGCTCTAAAATACAAACGAACGTGCCTAGCTACACGGTACGCCCACCCGGTCAGCCGGTAAAACGTCGGCCAGACTGCCCCCGAAACGCCGCCGCGGAACCGCAAATCACAGCCACCCCTGGAAGCCATTTCAAATTTCGAACCCGGTAACCGGCCCCGCACGCTCCCCTCCGCCCACGCCTTTCCAAATAAAACTCCGCTCACCCACGCTCCCCACTCCCCCACAGATCCGCGCCTCGACTCCCCCCTCTCCCTCCTCTCCCCTCCAAAACCTCGCCGGAACCCTACCCCCCCGCCGCCGCCGCCATGAGGGAAATCCTGCACATCCAGGGCGGCCAGTGCGGCAACCAGATCGGGGCCAAGTTCTGGGAGGTGATCTGCGACGAGCACGGCATCGACCAGACCGGCAAGTACGCCGGCGACTCCGACCTCCAGCTCGAGCGCATCAACGTCTACTACAACGAGGCCAGCGGCGGCCGCTTCGTGCCCCGCGCCGTCCTCATGGACCTCGAGCCGGGCACCATGGACTCGCTCCGCTCCGGCCCCTACGGCCAGATCTTCCGCCCCGACAACTTCGTCTTCGGCCAGTCCGGCGCCGGCAACAACTGGGCCAAGGGCCACTACACCGAGGGCGCCGAGCTCATCGACTCCGTCCTCGACGTCGTCCGCAAGGAGGCCGAGAACTGCGACTGCCTGCAAGGTATACCCTCCGCCTGGATCTAGGCTTTTTCCTTCTTCCCGAAATGGATCTCGTATGATTTTGGGCCGTGTAGATCTACCGCCCTTCTTCTGTGTTAAAGCGACCTGTTAGAATGCTACGATTATTGGGTTCTCGGCTCGTAGATCTGGCCGTTTGCTGCCTTTGCGCAGGAGGTGGTTCGCGTGGCTTTCAACTTGTAGATCTGACTTCCAGTACTCATCTGGTCAGGATTCATTGTCCATTCTGCTTGTCTGGTTGACGAGGGAGGCATTTCGGATGGTTTATGTGGGTTTTAACTGCGGAGATCGTCGAATAGTAGAAACAATGCGATAGATGTCTGCTACTTTGTTGTTTTCCGCGTGTATGGTAGACCAACTGCATTCCGTTGGCCTTCTGCCTGTATGATAGATCCGTTGCATTCAAGCTGTTTTTTGCGTGAATGAGGTCCAGTGCATTCCTCTGATTGCATACTTATGTACGAATTCTATGTTTGTAAGTAGTAGCTGTCCACTCTCTACCACTGTGGCGAGTAAATTATATTAGTAAATTCTCAAAGGGGATGAAAGCATCAGTTTGCTAGCATGTCTGATGTTGATTTCTCAAGCACCAGTGCCTACTAAGTGATGTGTGTGGATCAAAGCATCACTAGAGTTGCATGCCTGATGTTGATTTCTCAAGCACCTGTGCTTATGATTCTGCTTAATGTGTTCATTATGTTCCAGTTTGCTCTATCTGTGTGGATTGTTGAACGTTTCAAAACATAACGCTACTGTAGTTACCGGGTTGCCTATTTATTCAAGTGTAAACTGAAATGAGCTCCGAAATAACCTATGATTCTCATTTACCACAGGATTTCAAGTCTGCCACTCTCTGGGAGGAGGAACTGGTTCTGGTATGGGTACACTGCTCATCTCCAAGATCAGGGAGGAGTACCCAGATAGGATGATGTTGACATTCTCAGTCTTCCCATCGCCAAAGGTGTCCGACACTGTGGTGGAACCTTACAATGCTACACTCTCTGTACATCAACTTGTTGAGAATGCTGATGAGTGCATGGTTCTTGACAATGAGGCTCTCTATGACATCTGCTTCCGCACACTGAAGCTTGCTACACCCACATGTAAGTTTGGACATACTGTGATTGGTTTTCTGTGCTTTGTTCTCATAATCTTGTCCTGGTAATTATGAATACAACATACTCCCTCCTTTCCGATTTATAGGGCTCAAATCTGAAATCTCATCAACCAAGGTAGACTGTGAGTGGATGACATGAGTTTTGTGGATACAAAGTTGCCCAATGAAATATTTCTTACTTATTAAACTCCCGAGGCAATAAGTGCAACACCCTCTCTCTCATTGGATTTGCATGGTGCATGTAGAAAAAGATGCATGCATGACCAATAATTCCCTCACTTTCATTAAATGTGGTGTGGGACTCGAAGCTCTTTAACTCAATTGGACTCAAAATGAGCCTTGTATAATGGAAATCTGAAAATTTTGAGATAAGCCCTATAAACCGGAAATGAGGGAGTATCACTCTACAGTCATCACCAATCAGATTCAGTGATACTAATCAACAGTCATTCTATACAATGTCGTTCTTGTTTACTGTTGGTGATATGGCTAATACATTTATTCCATTGGTATCAATACTTGTATGACCATCTGATTCACATTTTATTTGGTAGTACTGGTACTTGTATGTTCTGGTTATCTAAAAGACCGAAATGAATACTGGCATTCTTTATGCTATGAAACGTAGTTTCTCTCATTTCTTTGTGGCATTTGCACATCCATTATTCTCACTCTGTTTTTTCTTTCATTTTCAGTTGGTGACCTGAACCATCTTATTTCTGCAACAATGAGTGGTGTCACTTGCTGCCTCCGCTTCCCTGGCCAGCTGAACTCTGACCTCCGGAAGCTCGCAGTCAACCTGATCCCATTCCCTCGCCTCCATTTCTTCATGGTTGGCTTTGCACCACTGACCTCAAGGGGTTCTCAGCAGTATCGTGCCCTCACTGTTCCCGAGTTGACCCAGCAGATGTGGGACTCAAAGAACATGATGTGTGCTGCTGACCCGCGACATGGCCGGTACCTCACAGCCTCTGCCATGTTCCGTGGGAAGATGAGCACAAAGGAGGTTGACGAGCAGATGCTGAACGTCCAGAACAAGAACTCGTCATACTTCGTTGAGTGGATACCCAACAATGTGAAGTCAAGCGTCTGTGACATCCCTCCCACGGGCCTGTCAATGTCGTCCACCTTTGTCGGCAACTCCACCTCCATTCAGGAGATGTTCCGCCGTGTGAGTGAGCAGTTCACGGCCATGTTCAGGAGGAAGGCTTTCTTGCACTGGTACACCGGGGAGGGCATGGACGAGATGGAGTTCACTGAGGCTGAGAGCAACATGAACGATCTGGTCGCTGAGTACCAGCAGTACCAGGATGCCACAGCGGACGAGGAGGAAGAGTATGACGAGGAGGAGGATGAGGAGGTTGCTGCCTAAGCTACCTGACCGACCTTGTTCAGCCGTCCTGCTGTCTGGTAGATGTGCCTTGTGTTTACTATTGCTGTCGATTTGGTGGTGCTTGTGGTGCGGATAGATCTTTAGGTGGTTGATAACACTTATAGATGCTTTTGCTGCTTCGGCGAATCGATTTTTTTGAACTGTTTTTTGTATGTCGATGGTGCTGCTTTGATGCGAATTGTGATATTATATTAGCGTAAATGTGGAACTTAAATGCCAGTAAATTGGGGAATTGTATTTTGGTAGCTGCGCCATAGGCACTGAAATGTGCACTTCCATGATTTCTGCATCTCTTTACCGTGCATTGTGAAGCTCACGATTGTTCTTGTGCATCCTTAATTCCTGCTGTTCAGTCGAATGCACTGAAATTTGGGACGCGTTTACCGTTTTCCCCCCTTTCATACTTAGCCCAGCTTATCTAACATTGTTTGGAATATACCCCTACATCGTAACAACGATTCTAGGCATTGTGTTTTAAGTGCGTGCATTGGCTGAAATTATACTGCTACATGCTGTTTAGATGAATACAGGTAGCAAGGTCTGCATACCTTGTACCTTATATGTGGTGAGGCTACTCATAGTGGGGAGTATCATATAGTAGTATCATGCATATGATACTATTGTATGATACTACCTTCATAATGCATAGTATCATAAACTAGTGTCATAGGTGATCTCATTTATTGACATGCAAGACACATAGTAGTATAGCATTTAACTAGTGTCATAGGTGATCCCATTTATTGACATGCAAGACACATAGTAGTATAGCATTTAACATGATACGGTATCTACCTATGTTACTCTAACCTTCTCTCTCTTCTTTAATTGTCTGCCACATAAGCATGTTTGCTAGTCCCAAGTATATGATACTACCTATGATACCCCCACTATGGCCAGCCTTATCAACTACACATCTTACACATTGTTCGAGAAAAGTGAAATCTCTATCCATTGATGTGCAGGAATCTGCAATTTATAAAAAGGGGGGAGACGCGACCATCCGAGGTGATGCATCGGTTCCCCTACACATCTTACACATTGTTCGAGAAAAGTGAAAGCTCTGTTCCTTCAGGAACCTTCATATATATGTCCGAATCTAGTGACCCGTAAAGATATGTGGTCACGACGTCCATCAACTGCATGGATAGACGATTTTGCACTGCCAAAGATATAAGATATCGAAAAGTAGTTCCACTCATTACTGGAGAGTATGTTTCATTGAAATCAATGCCGGGTTTCTGCGTGAAACCTTGTGCTACGAGCCTCGCTTTATATCTCACCACCTCATTGTTTTCATTCCGTTTCCGGAGAAAAACCCATTTGAACCCCAGAGGGAAAACATTGGGAGGTGTAGGTATTGCTTCAGTGAATACCTTTATTTTGTTAAGCGAGGCAATTTCTGCTTGGATTGCATCCTTCCATTTAGGCCAGTCGGAGCGCTTTTAGCACTCAACGATAGACCTTGGATCATGATCAGTGAGAAGGGTATCTTGTTGGAGATATGCCCTAGAGGCAATCATGTGATGATTTCGTTTCCTATGTATTCATGAGTATTTTGTATTGTCCTTGAACATCATCAGTGATATGTATCAATAAATACGTGACTTATTTGTGAGACTATATATTGTATGATGATTGTTCTAATAGTCCCTAGTTGTTAAGGTTATCCGGACACATATCCTTTACTAGTATACGATGCAGTTGATGACTATGTTTCACAAGTCATGTGCATAGAGATGCTAAACTGATAGTATGGACTCGGGGATTGAGATCACCGAGTTAGACAGACCCACTTTGAGACACAGCGAGATAAAGTCATCTGTTAGTCTCAAGTACAATGTATATGCCATATCCTAGACCTAAGGTCCTCGCATGTTCTCGGGATGAGGATCGACTTACTTAGGGTCTATCAAACGCTACTCCGTAACTGGGTAGTTATAAAGGTAGCTTTCGGGTGAGTCGTGAGACATGCCGCGAGACATGGTTAACCAAGATGGGATTTGCCCCTCCGCGAGGAGAGATATTCTCTGCGCCCTCTCGTGTGATCATATTCAGAAAGCATGGCCATGCGACATGGGTTAAGTGTTAACCCAGTTCGGGAATCTGCATCACGGTTTCGAGAAGAGATGTCGAGCTACCACAAGAGTGACAAGTACTCGCCTTGAGCTCTACAACCTATATCATGAGGCAAAAGGAATGTTGTATATGACACATTGTCGAGGTTCGTCTAACGACTTTGCGCACACATGGGAGTTGGCACGTTCTGCTAGGAGCCGCTACCGACTATCGACTCAGGTCGTGTCCATGTGTACGTGAACCTATAGGGTCGCACACTTAAGGGATTGCAGCCCATTCAGATTGGATCCGAATGGAAAATGGGACTAGACTCGTCGTGGGCCTCAAGTGTTGAGCCCACCTCGGAGGTCTATATAAAGGGGAGCGGGCGCACCTTTCAGGGTTGATCCTTTTCTCCCGTCGACAACCACCGCCACTCCCCATGCCATCATGCCGTGCGATCGGACCTAGCAGTCCGCCGCCCGACGCTGTCCCCGTACGTGTGGATACCTTGGAGGCATCGCATCTGCGGTGCTTGGACGAACCGTTCGAGGGATCCGTGACGAACCGTTCGAGGGATCCACGAGGAGCTGTTCGTGGGAGATCACTGCTCATGGGAGATCGGCTACAGGAGGAGGAGACGAATCGGCTGACCGACTACACGCATCACCAACTCTAATTCCGCTGTGGTGACTGCGCGTCTGGTGGTAAACCCGATCCCGTGATCTATTTCCAGCAGCATGTTCTTGGGTGCGTGGTAGAAATTTTTTATTTGGCGCTAGCGTAGCGTACCACGTGTTCCAACAGTGGTATCAGAGCCTCCGCTGTGTGGTGATAGATTCGGTGATTTGCATATGAGATATGTAGATCGGTTCAGGTGCGGGTCGGTGAGATCGACCGTGCACGTCAGTGTTGAAGGTTGGTTTCGTGATCTTGCTTCCGTGATCGTGATGCAGAGGTCGTGACACGAATTACCCCTACCGGTCGATTTCCTCCATCAGGGTAGACAGTGGAACGTAAATCCAGATGCAGCACGTGAAGATCAATGAGATTGATCGAACCGGAGCAAAGATTGACACCGTCGAAATGTGATTTTCGCGGTGCTGAAGTCTGTTGGAGCAGTCACAATAAAACGTGCATAACTTTTGCATACGAACTCCGTTTTCGCTCCATGACGTGTCAAACTGAACATCACAAAAAGATGCATTTGACCTTCAACAACTTTGCCCTTGTCGACGAAATTTTCGAGGTCAAAATCCTCTTGGAAAATAGAGTTTTAGGCGGTTTTATTTTCGGCGGTAGAACGTCTGACTTGTTTTTGCAGGGAATGTTTATGATTTGGTATAGCCCATGATTGTTGCTTGTAAATTATTGAATCATGACCTGTGTGTCGTGAGTGCGGCAATCGGCTGGAGCCATATGATTGTCTCATTATTGTATTAATGACCTGCTTGCCAACATGAGATGCCTTGTAATGTAATTTACTCTCATAGCTATTAGTTTGTAATAGCATAGTATCTTATGTAACACTTGGCGGTTGACACCATGTGTGGAGATGGAGATCACCACAAGGGCAACCATGCATGGAGATGGAGATCGCCATGGGCATGCAGCGCACGTGGAGATGGAGATCGCCATGCGTTGATGAAAGGGGCTATACCATATCACACATATATATACTGCATGTGAAAGTTTATCCCTTTTATGCGTCCTTCTTTTGCATGATAGATGTTTTAATTAGGGTGATCCCTCAAAGAATGTCAAGTAAAATTGCCTCCCCAATTGCTGCACCATCACATGTTAAGTATTTTTAGTGGTGGTCCTATAAAATTAGGGTGCTGCTAATTCTCCTTAACGTGGTGTGTTTGTGTCGGACACTTACGAGTTGGGCCTCGGGGCATATGAGTTGGCGTGGCATGAGATGTCCCCAACAAACAAGAGTCGTATAGAGATACGATTAGCAAGTGTTGCTTACCGAGTGGTCTAGTCTTCTAGCGGTGATGCAAAAACTCACTAGTTGACATGTGGATCTTGGATCTTGAATCGCTAAGAATCAACGGAGGGATGTTGATTTTAGTGGGAGTAATGTTCTTATTAAAATGTTTAATTTGAATTACTCTTTATGAATACATGTCTTCGTGTTTTGCATATTTATGTTGTAGATCGATGGCACCACCTGCTCAACCCAGTTTTTCATTGAAATAAATCCTAGAAAAGGATAAACTGAATGGAACAAACTTTACTACCTAGTATAGAAATCTGAGAATTGTTCTCAGGCATGATAAAAAGGAACATGTTCTAGAGGAACCCCTTCCAGAGGAACCTACCGAGGATGCTAATGCCACGGCCAGGAATGCCCACCAAAAACTCGTTGATGAGTCAAACGAGACCAGCTGTCTCATGCTGGCTTCTGTGATGTGTACTACGCAACTTTATTCTTGTAGACTTTGTTGGGCATCCAAGCGCAGAGTTTTGTAGGACAGTAGCAATTTTCCCTCAAGTAGATGACCTAAGGTTTATCAATCCCTGGGAGGTGTAGGATGAAGATGGTCTCTCTCAAACAACCCTGCAATCAAATACAAGAAATCTCTTGTGTCCCCAACACACCCAATACAATGACAAATTGTATAGGTGCACTAGTTCGGCGAAGAGATGGTGATACAAGTACAATATGGATGGTAGATATAGGTTTTTGTAATCTAAAAATATAAAAATAGCAAGGTAACAAATAGTAAATAGCGAGCAAAATGGTATATTAATGCTTGGAAACAAGGCCCAGGGTCCGTACTTTTGCTAGTGCAATCTCTCAACAATGCTAATATAATTGGATCACATAACCATCCCTCAACGTGCAACGAAGAATCACTCCAAAGTTCTTATCTAGCGGAGAACATAAGAAGAAATTGTCTGTACGGTACGAAACCACCTTAAAGTTATCCTTTCCGATCGATCTATCCAAGAGTTCGTACTAAAATAACACCATATGATACGCATCAACCAACTCTAATGTCACCTAGATACTCCAATGTCACCACAAGTATCCATGAGTTAATTATACGATACGCATCAAACAATTTCAGATTCATAATACTCAATCCAACACAAAGAATCTCAAAGAGTGCCCCAAGATTTCTATCGGAGAACGTAGGACAAGAACGTGCATCAACCCCTATGCATAGATTACCCCAATGTCACCTCGGGAATCCGCAAGTTGAGTACCAAAAAATACATCAAGTGAATCAATAGAACACCCCATTGTCACCACGGGTATCCATATGCAAGTCATATATCAAGTGTTCTCAAATCCAATATTCAATCCAACATAACGACATCTCAAAGGGAAAGATTCAATTCATCACAACATGATAGCAAGGGAATAACATCATATGAGTCGACTATATTAACAAAGCCCGCGATACATCAAGATCGTGACATCTCAAGAAAATGAGAGAGAGAGATTGAACACATAGCTACTGGTACATACCCTCAGCCCCGAGGGTGGACTACTCCCTCCTCGTCATGGCCTCCGCCGGGATGATGAAGATGGCCATCGGAGATGATCTACCCTCTCCGGCAGGGTACTGGAACGCCTCCAGATTGGTTTTTCATCGATACAGAGAGTTGCGGCGGCGGAGCGGAGAGTCTAGGGTTATTTCTGATGGTTTCTATATTTATAGGATTTTTTGCGCTGGTTTCACGCGAAGGTGGGCCACGAGGTGAGCACAATACACCAGGGTGTGCCGGGGGGCCCTGGCGCGCCCTGGTGTGTTGTGCCCACCTCGTGGCTCTTCTAGCCCTCCCACGAAGCGTCTAGTGCCTCTTTTGTTCCAAAAAAAATCGTCAAAAAAGTTTCGGGCGATTCTGAAAACTTTCATTTTCTGCACAAAAACAACACCATGGTAGTTCTGCTGAAAACAACATCAGTCCGGGTTAGTTCTAAATAAATCATATAAAGTGCATCAAAACCATATAAAATTATTGTAAACATATGTGAATATGGCATGAATATTTCATAAATTATCGATATGTTGGACACGTATCAGCATCCCCAAGCTTAATTCCTACTCGTCCTCGAGTAGGTAAATGATAAAAGAAATAATTTATGAAGTGTGAATGCTAGCATAGTATATAAGTGTGATCAATGATAATTCCAATCAATTTTTCTAGCATCATAACCAGCATTTTTTTCTCATAAAACTCATCATGATAAAGTAGCAACCAATTCACATGTTATGGTTCAAACAATGAATTCTCTTGAAACTTAACAACCTATGTTCTTAGTCACCAAACAATTGCTTCAAATTATTCTCAACAAAGTCTAAGTAAGAGCTCCACATACTTAATCATCATATAGTCTTCTATGATTGCTAGTACTCAAAGCATATTTTTAGAACAAATGGCATCCATCGAACACAGAGAAAGACAAATGGCATCCATCGAACACAGAGAAAGATAGGGGCTTAATGTTTCGCCTCCCAACTCATTTATCATAGAGATAATTGTCAACAATAATAAATCATGATCAAATATATTTGACTGGATATATATGTTTGGATCTTTCCCCACCACATGATGCTTGCCAACTAATAGACTGAGGTTGGAATAAGAAGTTGACTCAACATGAAAAGTAAATAACATGAAAGTAAATAGATTGTCCCTTCGCAGAGGGAAGCAAGGATTTGCAAAGGTGCCAGAGCTCATTGTTTAAAAACAGAATGAATATAGTTTTTGGGAGGTGCATCCTTCCTGTCAACGTTACGACCAAGAGTTATCAATATCTTCCATGTTAAACACATTAGCGGCGGTTCCCAAGCGATAAAAGTAAAGGTTTACTCCCCCTCCACCAACAAACACACTCCATGGCTAGCCGAATCCACGGGTACCGTCCATACCAACAACATTCCTGGGGGAGTTTTGTTTAATTATTTGCATTTTTTTCGGGACTGGGAATCCCTATTACCGCCCCTCTCGTGCAACGACGAGTGAATAAACACTCATCATGAGAATAACCGGCTTAACATGGAAGATACCGACCGCCCCCAGTCGCTCCATGAGTGGTCCAGGCACACAAAACAAATGTTTATTTGAATGTTTAGAGGTGGCACATGCAAATTTACTTGGAATGGCAGTGAAATACCATATATAGGTAGGTATGGTGGACTCTTATGGAAGAAACTTGGCTCAAGGATTTGGATGCACAAGTAGTATCTCTACTTAGTACGATGTGTTGGCTAGCAAAAGGTTCTAAACAAGCACCACATGTTGGAGGATCCATAACAATATAACTTCTATGCAAATATACACAACCATAACTCATTATGTTGTCTTCCTTGTCCAACTTCAACTAATTTGTTCAAGTTGGAAAATAATTAATGGGTATTCACAATCATAGAAGATGTCCAAGATAATATATTTGTATGTGAAAGTTCTCTTCCTTATACTAATCATTCACGAATTGCTTGTATGACCAATATTATGATTGTCAAACTTCAATAGATTTTACTTTCTAAACCAGATGTGAAGCTACTACTAGGCATGATATGAACATATAATTTCAACTTCATGGTATTCAATTCATTCAACAATTTACTCATAGGATATAAGTGAAGCACAAGAGTAAATGACAAGCCACTCTCAAAAGATATAAGTGAAGATCAATGAGTAGTCAAACAATTAAGTAGCTATGTGAGGGCTCTCTCTCAATAAATATTTTCAGATCTGAGTATTTTATTAAACAGCAAGCAAAAGAAAAATAGCACTCCAAGAATAGCACGCATCATGTGAACGAATAAAAATTTAGGCTCAACATAGGCTAACCGATAATTGTTGATGAAGAGAGGTGGGATGCGTTGCATCCCCAAGCTTAGATGCTTGAGCCTTCTTGAAATATTTACTTGGGGTGCCTTGGTAATCCCCAAGATTGAGCTTTTGTATCTCGTTCAACCCTCTCATATCATGGTTTCACCTATTCTCAAAAACTTCATCCACACAAAACTCGAAAAGAACTCGTGAGATAAGTTAGTACCCATAATAATAAATCAACTCTTTATGTACTGCCAAGACAAGTTGCATAATAATTTCAAACATCATCTACTTTTTACTATCATTTCCACAATTTATATCTACCAATATAGGCTATGGAAACTATAGGATAAGCAGATAACAAAACTATGACAGCAATCTGTCCAAACAGAACAGTCTGTAGAAATTTATGAAAACAGTGTACTTATGTAACTCAAAAAATTATGAAAATTTAGTACATGCTAAATAATTTATATGAAAACACTGTGTAAAAATTTCAGAAACTTTCCACGTTTCAGTAAAATATGAAAATTCAAACACTACAGAAAAAGTTTCTGTTTTTACACAGCACACATCAAAACATGCAATGCAAGCATCCTAAGACAATTCTTGGAACTTTTTATTGAAAAGAAAGATTATAAATAACACCTAACATAAAATAAAAAAAATATAATGATGATCCAAGCAAAGCACATATTATGTGACGAATAAAAATATAGCTCTAAGTAAGATATACCGATAATGTTCAAGACGAAAGAGGGGATGCCTTCCGGGGCATCCCCAAGCTTAGGCACTTGAGTCTTCCTTGGATATTACCTTGGGCGTGCCTTGGGCATCCCCAAGCTTAGGTTCTTTTCACTCCTTATTCTCCTCATATCGGTGTCTCACCCAAAACTTGAAAACTTCAATCACACAAAACTTAACGGAACTTCGTGAGATGGGTTAGTATAATAAGTAAAGATCATTCACTTAGGTACTGTCAAGACGAGATTCATAATTGTTCTCGCATAATACCTAATGTATTCTATCATTCTCATAATTCATATCACTGAATATAAGCTATGGTAACACTAAAACAAGCAAACTATGCATGCAAAACAGAATCTCTCAAAAACAAAACAGTCTGTGAAGATATGTAGTGTAACCATACTTCCCTGTCTCTAAAAAATCTGAAAAATTAGGAAAACCTGAATAATTTGTATATTAAGACTGTTTAAAAATTTCAGATCATTATCACTCTCCAGTAAAAAATGAAAATTCCTGTACTAGAGTCAAAAGTTTCTGTTTTGGTTCAGCATCAATTCTACTCATCTTGTGAGTCATCCCAAAGGCTTTACTTGGCACTTTATTGAAATAAAAGACACAAAACATGATTACTACAGTAGCTTAATCATGTGAGCACACAAAAACAGAAAGGAAAAGTGTTGGGTTGTCTCCCAACAAGCGCTTTTCTTTAAATCCTTTTAGCTAGGCATGATGATTTCAATGATGCTCACATAGGAATAGTAATTGAAACATGTACGAGAGCATCATGAATCTCATGACAAGCACATTTAAGTCTAACCCACTTCCTATGCATAGGGATTTTGTGGGCAAATAATTTATGGGAACAAGAATCATCTAGCATAGGAAGGCAAAACAAGTGCAACTTCAAAACTTTGAACACATAGAGAGGAAACTTGATATTATTGCGATTCCTACAAGCATATGTTCCTCCCTCATAATAATTTTTAGTAGCATCATGAAGGAATTCCACAACATAACTATCACATAAAGCATTCTTTTCATGATGCACAAGCATAGAA
This sequence comes from Elymus sibiricus, assembly GCA_039707655.1. Classification (NCBI taxonomy): domain Eukaryota; kingdom Viridiplantae; phylum Streptophyta; class Magnoliopsida; order Poales; family Poaceae; genus Elymus; species Elymus sibiricus. The sequence goes on from CM077669.1 coordinate 128,620,343, forward strand.
TTTTCATTACTCTCCACATAAGCAAATTTCTTCTCATTCATAATAATGGGAGCATCAAATGAAACTCGAATACTATAAATTGTTTCCAAATTAAAAGAGTAATGTTCAGTAAAAGGATATTAAAAATTATGACAATAATTATCACTACTTTTTATAACATAAGTATCATCACAATAGTCATCATAAGTAGCAACTTTGTTCTCATCATAGTCAAGTGAAACCTCTTCCGAAATAGTGGAATCATTACTAAATAAAGTCATGACCTCTCCAAATCCACATTTATCATTATAATAAAATTCAACACCCTCCAAAATAGCGGGATAATAATTATCTAAAGTTGACACTCTTCCAAACCCACTTTCATAAATATCACGATCATCATAAATAGGAGGCATGCAATCATCATAACAAATTTGATCATTCAAAGTAGGGGAACTAAAAAGATCATCTTCATTAAGCATAACATCCCCAAGCTTGGGACAAACATTAGTTGCAGCAAATAAATTCTCAAACATGTCATTCTCATCAAATATAGCATCCCTAGCTTGTGGCTTTGCATATCATAAGCATATTCACTCTCATCATTAATAGTATGAATAGCACCAATACCATAACAATTATTATCATCATAATTTACCAAGTTGGTGCCAAAAAGATTTTCAAGATTATAAGAAGTATCATTATCTTCCCAATCATAGTCATCACAACAAGCAATAGGCATAACAAAATCATCATCAAGTGTATCATCTTCCATAATTATTTTTGATTCATCCTCGTGAGGCACAACAATAATAGGAGCAACATCATTTGAGAGAGATACCTTTTTACCTCTACTCTTTCTTATTTTCTTCTTCTTCACCACATCATGTGTGGGTTTAATTAATTTTTTCGAGCTTCTTATTGATGAGATTGGTTGAATAGGGAGCTCCTCCTCGTCACCTATTTCATCATGAGAGACAATAGGAGGGAAAGTGGAAATATTTGCCCTTTCATTAGTATTCCTTTTATATTCTATTGGGTTTCCCATCTTTCTATAGTTGGCAATATAAGTATTCTCATTGCAATTTACCATGCAAAACATACATATATTTTTTAGATTAGTTTTAACGTCGTCCGTGAGAATGAATACTTCAAACCAACTATTTTTATGTGTCAATTCTTCACTCCCCAAAAATAGAGAAAGCTCATTATAAAGTTCAAGGGTGATCAAGTCATTACAATATTTGGTCATGATTTGATCATGAAAAAGTTTGCATTGGAAATTAAGATGACCAACTTTATTGCAAAGTTCACAAGTAATAGGACAAAGAGAACATAATTTTGTAGCAAATTCATCTATCACTTTGAGCAAAAAATTGGTTGTATCATGTTTATGCTTCTTACAAAATCTATCATCCCTATAAGGCATGTCTTCGCAAACTTTATGCACTCCACAAAAATCAACATGCTTATAAGAAACATTTTTATCATGACTAGTGCAATCATCATTAGTATTTTGGATATTCATAGAATTCATACTAACAACATTGCAATCATGCTCATCATTCAAGGAATTCTCATTAAGTATTTTCATAATTTCTTCCTCTACCAATTGAGCACAATTTTCTGAATCCTTATTTTCACGAAAGACATTCTAAAGACGATACAAATGATGCAACCTAAGCTCCATTTTTTTGTATTTTTCTTTTATAAAACCAAACTAGTGAAAAACAAGAAACTAAAAGAATTAATTGCAAGATCTAAAGATATACCTTCAAGCACTCACCTCCCCGGCAACGGCGCCAGAAAAGAGCTTGATGTCTACTACGCAACTTTATTCTTGTAGACTATGTTGGGCCTCCAAGCGTAGAGTTTTGTAGGATAGTACCAATTTTCCCTCAAGTGGATGACCTAAGGTTTATCAATCCGTGGGAGGTGTAGGATGAAGATGGTCTCTCTCAAACAACCCTGCAATCAAATACAAGAAATCTCTTGTGTCCCCAACACACCCAATACAATGGCAAATTGTATAGGTGCACTAGTTCGGCGAAGAGATGGTGATACAAGTGCAATATGGATGGTAGATATAGGTTTTTGTAATCTGAAAATATAAAAACAGCAAGGTAAAAAATAGTAAATAGCGAGCAAAACGGTATATTAATGCTTGGAAACAAGGCCTAGGGTCCATACTTTCGCTAGTGAAATCTCTCAATAATGCTAATATAATTGGATCACATAACCATCCCTCAACGTGCAACAAAGAATCACTACAAAGTTCTTATCTAGCGGAGAACATAAGAAGAAATTTTTTGTAGGGTACGAAACCACCTTAAAGTTATCCTTTCCGATCGATCTATCCAAGAGTTCGTACTAAAATAACACCATATGATACGCATCAACCAACTCTAATGTCACCTATATACTCCAATGTCACCACAAGTATCCATGAGTTAATTATACGATACGCATCAAACAATTTCAGATTCATAATACTCAATCCAACACAAAGAACCTCAAAGAGTGCCCCAAGATTTCTATCGAAGAACGTAGGACAAGAACGTGCATCAACCCCTATGCATAGATTACCCCAATGTCACCTTGGGAATCCGCAAGTTGAGTACCAAAACATACATCAAGTGAATCAATAGAACACCCCATTGTCACCACGGGTATCCATATGGAAGACATATATCAAGTGTTCTCAAATCCAATATTCAATCCAACATAACGACATCTCAAAGGGAAATATTCAATTCATCACAACATGATAGCAAGGGAATAACATCATATGATCCGACTATATTAACAAAGCCCGTGATACATCAAGATCGTGACATCTCAAGAATACGAGAGAGAGATTGAACACATAGCTACTGGTACATACCCTCAGCCCCGAGGGTGGACTACTCCCTCCTCGTCATGGCCTCCGCCGGGATGATGAAGATGGCCACTGGAGATGATCTACCCTCTCCGGGAGGGTACTGGAACGCCTCCAGATTGGTTGTTCATCGATACAGAGAGTTGTGGTGGTGGAGCGGAGAGTTTAGGGTTGTTTCTGATGGTTTCTATATTTATAGGATTTTTTGGCGTTGATTTCACGCGAAGGTGGGCCACGAGGTGAGCACGATACACCAAGGCGCGCCGGGGTGGGCCTGGCGCGCCCTGGTGGGTTGTGCCCACCTCGTGGCTCTTCTAGCCCTCCCACGAAGCGCCTAGTGCCTCTTTTGTTCCAAAAAAAATCGTCAAAAGTTTCGGGCGATTCCGAGAACTTTCATTTTCTGCACAAAAACAACACCACGATAGTTCTGCTGAAAACAACGTCAGTCCGGGTTAGTTCAAAATAAATCATATAAAGTGCATCAAAACCATATAAAAGTATTGTAAACATAGGTGAATATGGCATGAATACTTCATAAATTATCGATACGTTGGAGACGTATCAATCTGCAACAGCATTTCGAAAACATTGAGGCTTTCGATATGATGGAGAACCTCAAGAGCATGTTTCAGATGCAGGCAAGGACCGAAAGGTTCAATGTCTGGCGATGATTGTAAGCTGAAAGAGGGTGATCGACTTAGCCCACATGTGATCAAGATGATCGGATACATGCAAGCTTTGGATCGGTTAGGCTTCCCACTTGGGGACGAATTGTCCACGGATACAATTATGGCTTCTCTTCCGACTAACTATGGGGCGTTCATCTCGAACTTCCATATGCATGACATGGAAAAGAAGCTCACTAAATTGCATGGGATGCTAAAAGTGGCAGAGCAGGATATTAAGAAAGGCACGCATCAAGTCTTGATGGTGCAGGACACGGCAAAGTTCAAGAAGAGCTGGTCCAATAAAAAAGACTAAGGCAAAGGGCAAGGAGGCAACTCCTAATATCGGTGCCATGCCCAAGTCCGGACCAAACACGGGGACCGTTTGCTTTCACTGCAAGGAAACCGGTCACTGGAAGAGGAACTGCATCAAGTGGCTTGCCCAGATAGGCAAGAAGACTGGAAGTGTGACTTCTTCTTCAGGTACACTTGTTGTATATGTTATGGACATTTTTCTTGCTGATATTTCTAGTAGTTCTTGGGTATATGATACTGTTGGGAACGCGACAGAAAAAAAAATTCTGAACTGCGAGCATGCCCAGGATCACTATAGAGATGCATACAAGGTTTTGATCTGATCATTACCGACTCGTAGCGCAGCGGAAGTAGAGTCGATGAAGATCGGTGGTGTAGATCCCCACAACTAGGATTTACAACCTCCCAACCACGACGATGTATTCCCTCGTCGGACAGCCCTTCGGGAGGCGGTCGGACAGTCCCTCGGACGATGTCACGGACAGCCCTTCGGGAAGACCCTTGAAGCTCAAACGGTAACTCGGACAGCCCTCCGAGAGGACCCTTGAACAGCCCCTTGGGCAAAAGATCGAAACTACGACCTCTCTACGAGGTTGCACACATACGGTGTCAGCTATCCGGCAGGGCTTCGCCGTCCAGAACTAGTTCCTGCCGGAACCCAGATAGCCTTTCGCCTCTACGAAACTATTTCGTAGGGAGGGAGAGAGAAGGACAGATCATGCATGGCATTTGTATGTGAGAAAGAGTGAGTGTGGAGAGTGCATCTCCACCTCTATTTATAGGAAAAACCCAAGGGGTAGGGTGACACTTGAAATACCCAAAAAACCCATCACATGGAGTTTCCAAAGGTGGTAAAATGGGAAGGCTAGAGGACCTCCATGGAGGAGATCCTCCCTTGGCTGGGAACCACAAGTGGGCCCCCCATGAGGGGCTCTCATCCATCCATGTCATCCCAAGATATTTTGGGACAAAGCCCAAAAAGGTGGCTTTCCATAAAGTAACCATAAAGTGTTTTTTAGTATCCATGAAACCATTTTTTCGCGGCCGTTAAATCCGAAAATATTTCCGTGGGTCTTAGAATAATTCCAGTACCCACTAAAACAATTCTGGACACGTTCCGAAACATTTCCAGATCAATGATTTTCATCTATGAAAAGCAACCAAAGCGGTTCCGGCAGTCCGGAACATTTCCGGTTTTTGTCTCCGAAAAATCCCAGAAGTTACCGGAACAATTCTGGTACCCTCCAATAATTTCGAGGCGTATGCCAAAACCAATTTGACTTAATGGTATACTCCGAAACAACTTTTCGGTTTTACCGAAACTCTTCCGGTGTTCTCTCTCCGGAACTCTTCCGTTGTCCCCGAAACTTTTTCGGTGATTTCCTCTCAGACTCCCTGTCTAGTATTCAGCAGATAGATGACCCTTAAGAGTGTGACCCTATAGGTTCTGTGAAGTATAGACATGAGCGAAACACTTTCCGATCAATGATCAACATCGGAGCCGTGGACACCCATATTGACCCCTATACCCACACGAATAAATATTCGAGCGAACCATTAGTTTGCCGTGTGCTATTCCTGTTGCTTCACAATATGATACAAAACCCCGAGGTGAGACTTGTCGGCATCCCCATGGATCAACACCTTGTCCACTATGCCAGTTACCTCATTACCGGTTTTGTTCTCCTTTCTCGTTTCCGTGTATCGACATCCCTGTGATCAAATCACATTGTGTCTGGCCAGACGATGATGGATACCGCAACACCGAGAGGGCCCAAGAATATCTCTCCATCGTCGGAGGAGCAAATCCCAATCTTGAGCTACCAAGTTACTTGTCATACTTTTCCGTGAACCCGTAAGCCGCCGTAATAGCCACCCTGTTACAGATGACGTTTAACAAACCCTAAAGTTCACGAAGCAAGCACGAAGGAACTAGATACTCTCATGGTCTAAGGAATTATGCAAACGTTAACTATCTCTGTGTCATTAACCATTAACTTGTGACGAATGTATCTCATAGCATAACATCAATTCGGGTCGATTCAACACAAGTGTTCTACCAACATTGTGCCCTCAAAATTGCTGGCATAGACATGCCCATGATCAGGAAAACATGATCATCATGCAATACTTGAGCTAGTCTTAGAGGCATGACTAGGAATACTTTTTACCGTTTATTGTACCACACGTGCACATGAGTTTCCCTCTGAGCCTCGTGGATATTGTAGACTCGAGAATCATTGCAGTTATAGCATGGATCATAAACATTCATTACAAACCAAAAGATACAAAGTAACTATTATTACTGCCTCTAGGGCATATCTCCTACAGATACCGGATCAGCTGTTCACATATGCAACTCGATGCAGGGGCTAAGAAGGACTAGGAATGTTGCAAGAGGAGAAGTTGACATACGCGTCGGGAATAAAGCAAGAGTTGCTACATTAGCCGTCGGCACCATGCAACTTAATTTACATTCAGGATTTGTAATGGAACTTGATAATTGTTATCATGTTCCTGCATTAAGTCGAAACATTATTTCGGCCTCATGTTTGATGATGCAAGGTTATGAATTCAGTATTAAGGACAATGGTTGTTCTATTTACTTGAATAAAACATTTTATGGCTTTGCGCCTTTTGTGAACGGGTTATTTATATTAGATATTGAAGGTGAATCAGTCTATAACATAAATTTCAAGAGGCATAAGCCTAATGAGATAAATCCGACTTACATCTGGCATTGTCGACTAGGACACATTAGTCAAAAGCGCATGAAGAAGCTCCATGATGATGGAATTCTGACTTCATTTGATTTTGAATCATTTGAGACATGCGAGTCCTGCCTACTCGGCAAGATGACTAAGACTCCTTTTGCAAAGAGTTGTGAGAGGGCGTCTGAGCTATTGGAACTTATACATAGTGATGTATGTGGATCAATGAGCATGACAGCTAGAGGTGGTTTCCAATATTTCGTGACTTTTACCGACGACTTTAGTAGATATGGATATGTCTACTTGATGAGGCACAAGTCAGAAACTTTTGAAAAGTTCAAGGAGTTTCAGAATGAATTGGAAAATCAACTCGGCAAGACAATCAAGCTTCTATGATCTGATCGTGGAGGTGAGTATATGAGCCAGGAGTTTGATGTTCATCTGAAGAACCATGGAATAGTTCTACAACTCACTCCTCCAGGTACACCACAGAGAAATGGTGTGTCGGAACGGAGGAATTAGACTCTGTTAGACATGGTCCGATCGATGATGAGTCAGTCGGATTTACCCTTGTCATTTTGGGGATACGCTCTAGAAACCGCAGCTTTCACACTAAACAGGGTACCATCAAAGTCCGTAGATAAGACACCATATGAGATATGGACTGCAAAGAGTCATAGCTTGTCTTTTCTAAATATTTGGGGTTGTGAAGCATATGTCAAGCGACTCCAGTCGGACAAGCTCACACCCAAGTCGGACAAGTGCATATTCGTGGGATATCCGAGGAAAACCTTGGGATATTACTTCTAAAACCGTGAAGAGGGCAAAGTGTTTGTCGCTCGACATGGAGTTTTCCTTGAGAAAGAGTTTCTCAATCGGAAGGCTAGTGGGAGGTCGGTCCGACTCGAAGAAATTCAAGAGCCACACGGGGACGTTCCGACAGGTGATTCAATCACGTCGGAGTTAGTCAGGGAACTCGTAGTGGAATCGGCACCGGTTCCACGTAGGTCGGAAAGGTTGCGCAATATGCCTGACTGCAATGTGTTGTTCTTGGAGAACAACGAACCGACTACATATGCAGAAGCGATGGTGAGCCCTGATTCCGAGTTATGGCTTGAGGCCATGAGATCCGAATTAAAGTCCATGGATGACAATCATGTTTGGAACTTGGTTGATCTGCTAGATGGCGTTCGAGACATTGAGTGCAAATGGATCTTTAAGAAGAAAACTGATATGGATGGAAATGTTACAGTCCATAAGGCTCAACTTGTCGCTAAAGGTTATCGACAAGTTCAAGGAGTTGAATACGGTGAGACTTATTCACCGGTAGCGATGCCTAAATCAATTCGGATCATTCTTGCCATAGTTGCATATTTCGACTATGAGATATGGCCGATGGATGTCAAAATGGCTTCCTTAATGGAAATTTAACTGGGGACGTGTATATGACACAGCCCGAGGGTTTTGTCGATCCAAAGAATGCTGGCATGGTATGCAAGCTTCAGAGATCCATTTATGGATTGAGGCAAGCATCTCGGAATTGGATCATTTGTTTTAATGAAGCGGTCAAAGAGTTTGGCTTCATCAAGAACGACTATGATCATTGTGTATTCAAGAAGTTCAGTGGGAGCTCAGTTGCATTTCTGATCCTGTATGTGGATGACATATTGTTGATTGGAAATGATGTTCAAATGCTTGAATCTGTCAAGGACTCATTGAAAAATAGTTTTTCGATGAAAGACATGGGAGAAGCAGCTTATATTCTGGGAATCAAGATCTATAGAGATAGATCGAGAAGGCTTATTGGATTAAGCCAAAGTACGTATATAGACAAGGTGTTAAAGCGGTTCAACATGCAAGATGCCAAGAAAGGGTTCTTGCCCATGTCACATGGCATTAGTCTTAGCAAGACTCAGAGTCCCTCGACTCTTGCTGAGCGAAGACGCATGGATGGGATTCCGTATGCTTTGGCTGTCGGGTCCATCATGTATGCTATGGTATGTACTCGTTCCGATGTTAGCTTTGCTCTAAGCGTAGTAGGCAGATACCAGGCTGATCCAGGTGAGAGTCACTGGACAGCGGTAAAGAATATCCTTAAATACTTGAGAAGGACAAAGGATATGTTCCTGGTTTATGGAGGTGAGGATGAGCTCGTTGTAAAGAGTTACACTGATGCTAGTTTCCAAATCGATAGGGATGATAGTCGATCGCAATCTGGGTTTGTGTTCATTCTAAATGGACGAGTAGTGAGCTGGAGGAGTGTCAAGCAAGATACAGTTGATGATTCTATAACGGAGGCTGAGTACATTGCGGCATCTGAAGCTGCAAAAGAAGGTGTTTGGGTGAAGAATTTTATTTCTGAGCTTGGAATGGTTCAGGACTCGTCCAATCCGTTGGACCTCTATTGTGATAATAGTGGTGCTACCGCACAAGTCAAGGAACCACGGAACGATCATAAAACTCAACACATACTCAGGCGTTTTAACCTCATTCACGACATTGTCGAGAGAGGCGATGTAACCATATGCAAGATACACACGGATGAAAATGTTGCTGATCCATTAACGAAGCCTCTCCCGCAGTCGAAGCATGGGATGCACATGAGGTCCATGGGCATACGATGCCTAGATGATTGACTCTAGTGCAAGTGGGAGACTGTTGGAGATATGCCCTAGAGGCAATCATGTGATGATTTCGTTTCCTATGTATTCATGAGTATTTTGTATTGTCCTTGAACATCATCAGTGATATGTATCAATAAGTATGTGACTTATTTGTGAGACTATATATTGTATGATGATTGTTCTAATAGTCCCTAGTTGTTAAGGTTATGCGGACACATATCATTTACTAGTATACGATGCAGTTGATGACTACGTTTCACAAGTCATGTGCATAGATATGCTAAACTGATAGTATGGACTCGGGGATTGAGATCACCGAGTCGGACAGACCCACTTTGAGACACAGCGAGATAAAGTCATTTGTTAGTCTCAAGTACAATGTATATGCCATGTCCTAGACCTGAGGTCCTCGCATGTTCTCGGGATGAGGATCGACTTACTTAGGGTCTATCAAACGCTACTCCGTAACTGGGTAGTTATAAAGGTAGCTTTCGGGTGAGTCGTGAGACATGCCGCGAGACATGGTTAACCAAGATGGGATTTGACCCTCCGCGAGGAGAGATATTCTCTGGGCCCTCTCGTGTGATCAGATTCAGAAAGCATGGCCATGCAACATGGGTTAAGTGTTAACCCAGTTTGGGAATCCGCATCACAGTTTCGAGAAGAGATGTCGAGCTACCACAAGGGTGACAAGTACTCGCCTTGAGCTCTACAACCTATATCATGAGGCAAAAGGAATGTTGTATATGACACATTGTCGAGGTTCATCTAACGACTTTGCGCACACATGGGAGTTGGCCCGTTCTGCTAGGAGCCACTACCGACTATCGAGTCGGGTCGTGTCCATGTGTACGTGAACCTATAAGGTCGCACACTTAAGGGATTGCAGCCCATTCAGATTGGATCCGAATGGAAAATGGGACTAGACTCGTCGTGGGCCTCAAGTGTTGAGCCCACCTCGGAGGTCTATATAAAGGGGAGTGGGTGCACCTTTCAGGGTTGATCCTTTTCTCCCGTCGACAGCCACCGCCACTCCCCACGCCACCATGCCGTGTGATCGAACCTAGAAGTCCGCCGCCCGACGCTGCCCCCGTACGTGTGGATACCTTGGAGGCATCACATCTACGGTGCTTGGACGAACCGTTAGAGGTATCCATGACGAACCGTTCGAGGGATCTGTGAGGAGCTGTTCGTGGGAGATCAGCTATAGGAGGAGGAGACGAATCGGCTGATCGACTACACGCATCACCAACTCTACTTCCGCTGCGGTGACTGCGCGTCTGGTGGTAAACCCGATCTCGTGATCTATTTCCAGCAGCATGTTCTTGGGTGCGCGGTAGAATTTTTTTATTTGGCGCTAGCATAGCGTACCGCGTGTTCCCACATATCTGCAATCTTTTCAGCAAAATATGTCGACAGTCGTAGTCTTATGGTCAAATGATTCTCCAGAATGAACATAGTTGATGGAAATTTCCTGCACCCCGAGAGACTCTTCGTGATTACCCAATACGATTGAGTCTGGGTGTTCCGATGTCCTAGCCAGGTTGTGCACACTGGTGTTGGGTTGTGGAGGTTGCCCATCCACTTGGTGTATACTACCCATCAGATGTTTGTCAACGTTGAGTTGACCTGCATTTACTGACTCTGAGGTTTTTCTCCTCGATTTCCTTTGCTGCTTGCTAGAAGCTTGCTCCAGGTCAGAGGCCGTACTGCTCCCCCTCTTTCTAGGAACAAGGAGTTGAGTGGTTTTTATTGGTACCTCCACTCTTTCGGGCGCATTTCTTGCCGGATTTAAGGATTTTGTAACACCTTTCGGATTAGTAAATGAATCTGGCAGATTATTTGCAAGATGTTGCAAATTAATGATCTTCCGAACTTGAAGTTCGGTCTCATGGGTATGTGGATCAGAGGATGAAATGGCATGAGCATTCCAATCAATTTTCGGGCATTCTTTCTGGTACTTGAAATCTCCCCTAATGTCGAAAAATGTTCCTCATTGAATATGCAATCAACGTGACGGGCTGTGAACAGATCCCCAGTAAGGGGTTCCAGGTACTTGATAATCAACGGCCACATAGATCCCCAACTTCCTGTGTGGGCCCATAGATGTCCGCTATGGTGGTGAGATCGGGATGTATGCAGCACATCCGAACTTACGCAGATGGGAAATGCTAGGAGGATTTCCACGTACCAATTCCAGTGGGGAAGAACTCTGATATGCAGTTGGCCTCAATTGTATCAAGCCAGCAGTGTGTAAAACAGCGTGACCCCAACAAGAGGTTGCCAAGTTGCAATTCGTCAACAAAGGTCTTGCAATCAGTTTAATCCTCTTAATTAATGCTCCAGTCAAACCATTTTGTGTATGGACATATGGAACAGAGTGCTGCACTTCAATCCCCAAAGCCATGCAATAATCATTGAAAGCATGTGAGGAGAATTTTGCAGCATTGTCCATTCGAATTGACTTAATTTGACTTTCTGGATAATGGACTTGCAACTTAATGGCTTGCCTCATTATCTTGGCAAATGCATGGTTCCGTGTGGATAGAAGACACACATGTGACCATCGTGTAGATGCGTCAATCAGAACCATAACATACCTGAAAGGTCCAGATAATGGTTGAATGGGACCACAAATGTCTCCTTGAATGTGTTCAAGGAACTGAAGTGGTTTAGCTTGTATTTTGAGGTGCGAGGGCCTCAAAATTAGCTTTCCCGTGGCACAAGATGTGCACACAAAATCAGAAGATTGAGGAAATTTTGACTCAAGCAAATTATGACCAATGGAATTGCTAGTAATTTTTCTCATCATCCCTATTCTGGGATGGCCTAGGCGATCATGCCAGGTTTGGAATGCGTTAACATTCTGAAAAATTATTTTGTATGCAACATGTTCCACGGGTTTGATGTACGTATAGTACAAACCAGACGATAGAGAAGGAATTTTCTCATGTACCTTTTTGCCATATCTGTGATCTTTAGTAAAGAGTAGATACTCCTCTTTGTTGTCTTAATGGGTTTCAATATGAAAACCGTTCTTATAGATATCTCGATAATTGATCAGGGTACATGATGAGTCGGGATACAATAAAGCATCCTCAATCATCACTTGTGTACCACTTGGGAGGGTGAATATGGCACGTCCAGTACCAACAATCAATGTATCGCGTCCATCGATTGTTAGAATATCTCCATTCATCTTTTTCAGAGTTTGGAAATATTTCATCTCCCTCAATATGGAGTTTGTGGTACCACTGTCCACAAGGCATAATTTCTCTTCCATCGGATTGTCCCCGTAGAAAACTATATAAAACAAAAGAATTTTCAATAAGAAAACCTTATGTTAATACATAGAATACAATCTTATTATATCAAATGTGCTGGTACAATATAATATAAAGACAACAACAACTTATGTTCTTATTACAATCATCACAAATGGACATACTTAAGTAGATCACTAAGGAGATTGAGGGACTAGTCAAAGTCGCCAAACACATTGTTTGAGGTGTACTCAAGCAACATGTCCTCCGTTTCAGCAGGGTCCTCACGCGGATAAGGAATCATGGCGTTGCTCGGTCTAGGAGGAACATTGTGTGAACCACTAGCTCCATTTGCGCTATGCGGATGAAGGTTGAAGTTGGCTTCAAACCTTTTCCCTTGAGGTGCTTTGCGTCCCTGAGATTGCCGGTATAGCATAACGAGATGTTTGAGCATTGTGCACTTTTCAGTAGAATGCGTGTAGCATCCACACTTGTTGCAAAGCTTAGATTTATCAAACCAAGGCTTTGCAGTGCCTTTTCCCTTGCCTGGGTTTCTGAATCTTCTATTCCCATTGCGCTTTCGCTTGTGCTCGAAATTGGAATGTTTACCCGAAAGGTGCCGTTAAACTTTTGTCTATTCGCGACATTAGGTAAAGGTTGCACCCCAACTGGGCGCCGAGAGCCATTCTTAGCGAGTAGCTCATCATGCTTTTCAGCCTGAAGTAACATGTGAATAAGCTCGGAATAGACAGTATAGTTACGAGCATGGTATTGCTGTTGGAGGATCCTATCTGAAGGGAGCATAGTAGACAAAGTTTTCTCTATCTTCTCCCCCTCAGTAGGTTCCTTCTCACAAAAACGCACTTTGGAACATATCTTATGAACATCATGATTGTACTCCCCAATGGACTTGAAATCCTGAAGGCATTGATGAGTCCAATCATGAAGTGCTTCTGGCAGGACTACTGTCTTCTGTTGTTCATACCTCGTTTTGAGGGCAAGAAACAGAGTACTAGGAGATTCCTCCTGTAAATATTCAGACTTGAGATCTGGATGAATATGATGCCTTATAATGTATAAAGTAGCATAGTTCTGCTATTTTGTCAGCAGCGTGGCTCCGGCCGGGAGATGAATCTCGGGGGCTTGGATTGCATGCGCTATCCCATGGGATGCAAGACTGATCTTGCTGTCCATAGCCCATGTAGGGTAGTTGTGGCCATTGAGGGCAAGCTCCTCAAACTCTTCGACAGTCATCTTTGCCTACATGGGGAACCAAAGATAATTAATTTATGGGTAGTAAATTAAAGACCATCATGGTTGTGTAATAAGAATGCAAAAATTTGATACTCAAGTGAAAACTTGAAAAAATTCTCAACCTCAATTGTGTGAACATAACACATTGAAGATCACTTAGATCTCACAGTAATAGGCTGCATTGCTATTACCTTGTGTATGCTACAATTTAAATATAAGGAATACACATTGGAGGTAATCGCTTTTCAAGATTGACGAAGCATAGACGTCACAGTAAGACGGGATAGTCTGCAAATGAGCAGTAGATCCCAACTCATTACCTTGTGATTCCAAATATAGTGAGGGAGAAATATTCAAAAATTTGCAAGTTTGATATGCGAGAGAAGATGATCTCAATCGCAAAAACATGTTCAAGAGAACTTGATATGTGGTAAACACATGGAACTTGTCATTCTTCCCGGATGAAATCCGGTACTTTATTTATATTATCAAGCCATTGCATAATATAAACACGCCTAATTACATAAGTCCTAACTTAGAATAATCTAGAACTGGACAAAATGTAAGTAGCAGTCAAACTAGGTACTAAACATTACTAAACATAGTCTAAAACTGCAATACAATAATTAGTACTAGACTAATAATTAATAAAAGAGAGAGGAAAAAAATCTGCTCAGCCCGGCCCACAGCCGAGCGGAGGAGGCTGTCGGGCACCTGGGCCTGGGCCGCCGCGGCCTTTGGCCGGCCTACCCCAGCCACACCGCTTAAGAGGCAGAGGAGAGCATCAGTTGCGGATAAGGGTCGGAGACCCAGTAACCCCACCACCCTCCTCCTGCACGGCGCCGCCGGCAGCGAACCAGGCCGCCGCACTCCCCCTGCGCCTCCACGCTTTTACAAGCCAGCGGCTGACGAATCCTCCTCATCTAAAGAGGAAGAGATGACGACGACGGGGACCCGGCGGCCTTCATGCAGCGGGGTGGCGGCGAAGCCGAGGCTCGCCGGAGCCCACGAGCCGGGACGGCGGCCGGGGCGACGGTCGATGGCGGTCATGACGCACCCGAAGAGGTGGCCGAAGCGCCGCTCCGCGCGACCGCTCGAGCCTGCGGTCGCCTCCTGCGGTGGCGGGGCATTAACGTCGGCGCCCTCCATTCCCGTTCCGAGGCGGAGGACGCCGGAGGCGCTTGTAGGCGCAGAGACGAAGCCGAACGCTGCCTCCTCATCCACAAAGGTGCGCATCAGGATGAGCGCATAGCCAGGAGGGCCACGGCTCGGGCCAGCAGCCTCAGCTACCAGCGTGGGCGTTGACGACGCAAGCCAAGCCGCCGCCGGAGGAGGGGGTGGATGCGGAGAACCGAGGGTGGGGGGAGCAGGCGCGAATGCAGCCCCGTGCGCCGCAGGGGTGCTCGGGCCGGCCACCAGCCAGGGGTCGAACCCCATCGGCGTATGGCCACGGGCGCGAGGAGCACCGTGGTGGGTGCATCCGGTGGCGCGGCGGCCGCGTCCAGAGGCGTGGTGACCTCCACGCGCGCCCCTCCCAGCGCCATGGTGGCCGCGTCCAGCAGCATCGCGGCCGAAGCAACGGATGGCCTGCATCCGGCGATGGAAACGTCGGAGTCCACCCACTCCATGGCGGCGACGGGCGATGAGGCGGTGGCGGCGACCATCCTCGTGGATGAGGCGAAGGAAAAAGGAGACAAGGCCGGTCTCTCACCGATGGCAAGGTGCTCCCTCCCTTCTCTGGTTTCTCTGTTCTCTCGCTGGATGTCTACCTACGTGATAACGTGTTCGAGAAAAGTGAAATCTCTATCCATTGATGTGCAGGAATCTGCAATTTATACAAAGGGGGGAGACGCGATGATCCGAGGGGTTGCGTCGGTTCCAGCCCGAGGGGATGAGGCGCCGGTTGCGGGAGCAACCGTTTTGTCGTTACGGGCAAGGGGAGTGTCGGGCCTTTGGGACTGGGGGTACCCAGGCCCGTCTGCCTGAGGCCCAAGACACGACGCGCGGCCTGGGCCCAGTACGGCTCGCCGCTAGGCTTCGCAAGAGAGGCCTTCATGAGGGCCCTCGCCTCGCGAGGTATTTGTCCAGAGGCGTCTCCGCAAGCCTCATGAGGACGCCCTCGCGAGGTCGTTTCCTGGGGCTGCCCCACGGGGGCTTCGCCAGGCGCATAGGTCAAAGGTGGTTCAACGGGGCCGTGCAGCCCCGCCCCGTCATGAGGGCAGCGCGCGCCCTGCCAAGCAGCGTTCGGAGCCGTGGCGCAGGCTTCGCTAGGAAGACTTTCCCCTTTGGTGCTAAGGGAGCAGGGCCAGCCCGCCGGTTCCCGAAGCAACCCCCAAAGGTTTCCCATTTGGTGTAAGAAGGCCAAGGCTGGGGGCTCGCTAGGACGGAGGTCATCCCTGAGCCCACTAGCACGTCACGAAGGGAGGCTCTTGTAGGCGAAGACTACTTTTGTCAGGATAAGCTACAGTCCTGTCCCCCTTCAAACTGGCGCTTGTGGCAACCCTTCCCGCCTGATATTTTTCGGGGGAAGAGGACGAGAGCCGGTATAAAGGAAACAGGGCAGCCACCGTAGCAAACCCGACCCCTTTGGTATTCACTCCCATCTCCATGAAATCCAGACAGGCAGGAATAGGGATTTACACCGCGAGGTGGCCTGAACCTGGGTAAACCACCGTGTTCTTTGTTCTTCCCCCAAGCTCGAGCATGCCGGGGCATCACCATAGGTTAGCAAGGGAGAGTAGGGTTCGAGAACCAGCGCACCCCAGAGTTCGAACCTCTTTGGGTCCCCGGAGCCCCGATTCCGATAGGGAGATTTTTCCCTTAATTACATATTTGTAATTAATCTTAACACACATAATCACATCAATAAAACAACACGACAATCACGATGAACTTGAAGATGATGATGAGGTTCTTTAGCTCAAACTATCGATCCGACTTGCCAACTTCAACACTACATGCTTGCTTGAGCATGGCCTTGGAGTGCATTCCCTGTTGCCTGCTTACTCTTAAACCTTCTGCAGCAGCTATTTTTGTAACCTGTCACTTGTTTATCGCATGCTTCCCACGAACTGTAAACCCCTGGAACCCTCCCTCGAAACACCACATAACACTTGTCCTAGCATATAACACTTGTCCTAGCATGACAAAAGAGAAACAATTCAAGCGGCAAGCAATGGAGCACAATAGACATGTAAAGCAGAAAGTATGCATGATCATACGACATAGCAAGTTCATCTTACCACTATTATGGTGCCGTCCTACCACCACATCCAAAAGAGTGTGTTATCCTACCCCTGCTACATCGACGTTAGGATTAGTATATACTAATACCTCATCCAAATATACACGCCATCATCAAGAGTTAACCTCCCCTTCTTGAGGTGGTCGTAGACCTGGGTTGAGGTGACCTCCTGGCCACAAAACTCGAATAACTCCTTTGCAACAAAGTTCAAGTGCACCTCCTTGAAGCCATTATCAGTCCTCACCCCTTTGGCTATGAGCTCATACATCTTGTTAAGCACGAACATCAACATAAACGACTGTCATTTCATGGAGTTCCCCCTGCCATCCTTCTTTGCCTTGACAGCTGCCTTTTGAGTAGCAACATGAGCTGCACCATTGGGTTGGGCCAGCACATATGTTTTAGGCACAAAAGGTGGAACCGTACCAACACCTAAAAAGCATTTGAATTAGGAAGCATCTGGTCCTCGATGAGAGGCTGGGAGTCCTTGACATAGGACGCCGTGAACTGGCTCTAGGACACGACGGGCCTGACAAAACTCTTGTGTGCTCATGTCCTATAAGCGTAAGGATCAGCAAGAGTGGAGCATGCTATGCATGGAGCATACTACGAGCACTAAACATGGAATTATGAACGAGCACTACGTATGGACAGTATGAACAAACACTACACATGTACAGACGGATCATCCAGTTCAACATGTCGGCTCAAATCATATCAAGGAATTCAACAAACTAGCACACATACTTGCATAATAGCATACCACACATCAAGCATACTACCAACCCATCACCACTAGCTATCAGTCCTTGCCGACGTAGAAACACTTCCTAGCATGCTACAAATCCATCACCACTAGCTACCAGAACATCACATTGTCACATGTCGATAGTGAACAATGCTACAAGATGGTCACAGATCTAACCCTACCACATTCTCACATATCTAGCTAGAACGAGCAAAGAGAAATGGTTTATTGGACTCATTGACGCCATCGGTGCAACTCGAAGGAGGCGCGGAATTGGTCGGAGAAGAGGGGAACTCGAATCACTGTTGTCGCCAGCCGATGGCCGGAGAAGGAGTATCGCATACCTGGTCATCGGTGTTGATTTTCCCGAGAAGTAAATCTTGAAAGGTGGGAGTTTGGGTGGTGAGGTGAGGGTGGCTATATAGGGCAACCTTTTCGACGGGAGGTGACGCTAATTCCTCCCGTCACTTTTCGGGTGAAGCGTGCGAGCTTGTACCATCTCCGTGGACGCAGTATGTCCGTGCCACGTTCTCCTCCTCTGCATTGCTAGATCATGGATCCCTGGAAACAGTTGATTCGACCGTTCCTAGCGGGCCTGGGTGAGGAGTGCTTTAAGTTCCTAGCGGGCCGAGAATCTGATGCAGGCCAGGCAACCAAACAAGACAAAATCTTCATGCGCGGGTATGTTAAGGGTTGATGCGAGAAACCAAACGTGTCCTTAGTCTATCAATGATGCAAGTTTTCCCCTTTGTATGGTGTGCTCCAAGCGCTAGTTGATGCTACCTTGCTCTATGATCTCGGGTTGTTATTTTGAGAGCAATCCAAGTACCTCAGTATGTTGTTCACAAGTTAAAAAAATCATGTTATTCACTAGTTGGCTACTACCTCCGTTCGGGTTTATTAGGCCCCCTTGTATTTTGGGTCCAAGTTTGACCATGGATTTAACTAAAATATATAAATTATATGCTACAAACTATATTGTTGGATTTGTATTTGAAAGAGGTTTTCTATGATATAGTTTTCGTGACATATAATTTATATTTTATTAATTAAATTCATGGTTAAACTATGGCTCAAAATGAAGTGGAGCCTAATAAACCCGGACAGAGGGAGTGCACGTTTAAATCTGCCTCGCTTCTATCACCCCAGTTTTGTTTTGCTTTATGAACAAGATGAGCTTAGCCAAAGAGAACACAATGGAAATTGGAAACATACCACAACTACACCGAATGATATCGTGAAAGTAAACAATGTGTCGCTCTGGCATTGAACCCCAAGGTTTCAACCTCTAAGCTGCCAAACAAAAGAACATGTGAGACACTTTGACATCAACTGGTTTTGCTATATCTCAGGTGCTTAGATTTTTGTGTGGCCTTAAGTCACTTTTCTTTGTGACGCGTGAGGCCGAAGGCGGGGATGGCGTGAGGAGCGCCAATAACGAGCGTAGGACATGACGAGCTTGAGTCGTGTATGAGTGGGAGTCAGCGGAGCGAGTCCAAAACTTAATCCGAGGGTGCGTGGGGTCACCGCAGTTGTTCATCAGGGCGAGGATTGGAGGGTTGGACGTGGCATTGGCCAACACAATGGTGGTGGGAGACCTGAGGGGGTGCAGCAAAGTGGCGACAACCATCGACCGCGGGGGCAGAGACATGCGGTGAGGGCTAGATATGTAGTGAGGGAGGTGGAACCGTCACGTGGGAGGGAGAATAAGATGAACACGTGGCGGCGCTCTCCTGACCGTTGGATATTCTTTTCATGGCCAATAATAGAAGTGATTGACGTGAATCAATTTTTCATCCCAGCCGCTGAATATTTCTTCGCACAATTCTACCAGTCTAATCAGTTTCTCAAACATTTGGGCCCTCATTGCTTCCATGGAATTTATAAGAATTTTGGGGAGTTGTATTCCTTATGGACGTGTTTGGTTGCGTGCATTTTCCTCAACCAGGCCCACGCGGGAAGATTGTGGCCCGTTTGGTTACCTGCGTTCACAGTTGGGCATGCATAGCATGAAACTCAAAGACTCCTGAGCCTGTCTCGCTAGAAACGCTCAGATTGACAGTTTCTCCAGATCCAGGCCCGGGTGATGCACGTGGGCGGCGGGGGCTGCACACCATGAGCCACGCTCGAGAAGCTGCGTTGCTTCCCGAAGCACCGGCAATAATTACCATCACCTTACCTCATCGCTCCCTCTCCCCTATCTCTGCACTCTCCCACTCTCACCGACGGCGGCGACGGAGTTCATCGGATCAAAGAATAGCATGGAGACCACATGCCTCCTTCACCAACATCCGCAGCATCACCCGCAACACTTCAGCAATGGCGGTAAGAACTTTTTTCACCTCCTCACTTACTATTTCGCATTTGATCCGTGTTTAGATTCAATCCACATTAGGGGAATGGGGAATCGGGGGTTAATAGCCATAGGAGTGATCATAACATCATCATCAGTTTCTAGTAGAGTTCATGGTAACGATGAATTTGAGGGTCCCGATCCGGATTGAGTACAAGGGGAATGGGGAATTGGGTATTGGGGGCTAATCTTACACAGTAGTCTCAGATCTTAGCCCCTACGACCCTGGAGGCGGTTGGAGCGGCAGGTGCCCTTGGCCTTCTTCTTGTTCTCGTGCTGGAGCATCGTCTCTTCTTCCTCGCCGGATTCTAGATCGATCGACATACTTCGATGTCCTCGCTCCGGCGCCAGTACAACCATCACCGCCGTTTCTTCTTCCACCTCCATCTCCACCGCTTCTTCTTCCTCGTCCAGCGCCACCACAGTCCTTGTCGTCAAGTATGCGGCGGCACGATGGTCATGAGGACGCCTATACTCTCTATACTTGGCCCACTTTGCCCTATGTCCAGAATCGCCGGAGTCATCCTGATTCATGGCCCAGCAAAGGATGTCGAATGATATAGCGCCCTTCGCTGGATCAAGATTAGCGTCTCAACTCATCCGTCGTCGCCTTCTTCACCACAGCGTCTCCCTCCTTGTGCATGTCTTGCATGGTGCTGAAATTCAAGAACACTTTCATGGTGTTCTCGAACTTCGTGCGGTCACCAAGCGAGCCCCCGAGAAAGAAAGCCCTCCATCCAATGCCCCAAGGGAAGGGGTTGGGGTTGGGGTTCATGGCGATGAATGGGAGGAAGAGTGAGAGACAGAGAGGGTTAACCGAGTGAGGTGGTGTGTAAGTAGTGATCGTCAGGCTAGGTAAATAAAGGGGCTTTGGACGATAGGTTTTAATGGTGATCAACCTTTGAACTTTGTGCTCTTCATAATGTAGATCGACATAGAGAACAAGGGCAAGGAGGTGGTGCCGCCAATGGAGAATGACAAGGGCAAAGACGTGGTGCCGCCCTAGGAGGTGACGCCCCTCCAAGTGTCGCCCACAGACGACGACATGCCGAAGGATCCCCCCCTAGCGACAAGCGCTGGAACTACGACCACTACCATGAGGAGGGTGGGCTAACTCACTTTTGCAAGGTGCTCATGGACCCGAAGCTCGAGGCCATACCAATGCCCCTGGACTTCACGAAGCACTCCCCGGCCGTACCGACGGAGTTCAAGCTAAAGACGAACACTGACTGCTCGTGGAGGGTCACTGTCAGACTGATGAATGATAGGGTCACCCTCAATCAGGGTTGGGCGACCTTCACCGTCGTCCATCAGATCAAGATCGGGTACATGGTGACCTTCAAGTTGCTGACTCCCAAAACGCTCAAGGTCATCATCTTCAACGACGACGACATTGAAGTGGTGACCAAGTGCAGGAAGCACGACGACGCCTTCACCGTGAACATCTAGGACAGACCTGCCTATGCTCCACCTTGTTTAGTATCATATCGTACTGCTTTGCTCGAAAACTACTTTGTTTAAGTGTGGCACTCTATTTAGAACAACTTGCTGTGGTTTAGAACTATCTTCTGTCGTGTGTTTATGGGTTCTACTTCACGTTGTTGTGTGTTGGTAACCTCACCACCTCGCTGAAGAGGTTACCAGACGACAGACATTGCCTGGAACCAAACATCATGCCTTATGTTTGTGCCTACACAAGCGGGCAACCAAATAGGCTACCTTCCGTTACACCCCATGTAGTCCATATGGTATGCGGGCAATCAAACTAGGTACAGATGTTAGTTTTTGCTTGTATTTTCTCAACCAGCATCCGTTGAGCTAGGCTGCAGCCAGAAAGCAACCAAACATGCCTTATGTGTTTTCGTTATTGTGGTAAGGCCACATATCGCTCGTACCGATTCCTATTACGGCTCACCTCCCGCATCCGCGGGTATGGGCCAGCCCATTAGCTTGTTTTGCTCGCTCGGTTGCTCGCAAGGTCGTTGTATTCGTTTGCTCGGTCGGTCGTCCTTGTAGATTGATTTTTGTTGTACACTCAATGGACTGTTTTTTCTTTCTTTTGTGTTTTTCTTTTACGGTTTTCATTGCCTTTTTCTTCTCTTTCCTTTTCAGTGTGTTTTCTTTACATTTCTCATCACTTTATTTTTATTTTTATATTTCTTTTCTTCTTCAGTTTTGTTTTGTTTTTTAGGAATACATGGTTTGATGTCTATTTTTTCATACACACTGTACTTTATCCGTATAAACAAGAAACATATAACTATACATGTTTAACATTTTTAAACAAACAAATAAGATGATTTCCAAATATATGTTTCGATTTCTACTTTCTTTTATACACATTGTACATTTTTTTGTATATGCCTGAAACCTTTTTTATGAACTTAAAACATATTTTTAATAAAAGATTAACACTTATTGAAACACATGTTTTTGAATTCTTTCAATACTTGTTTGTTTAAACCACAATTTAAATCTGAACATTTTTTTTGAATGATATCCACGTTTTTAAACTATGTTAACATTTTTTAAATATATGTTTTGACCTCTACTTTTTCCTTATACAATTACTTATACGTCAGAAACGTTTAACCATTTTTAAATACATGATTAGCATTTTTTCAAATAAAATGTTTTTTTAATAAGATTTTTTTAATACTTGTTTTTTTTTCAAGTACACATTGTAATTTTGTTGTATGCATCTGAAATTTTTATTTTATATACGTTTAACATTTTCCAAATATATGATTAACATATCTTCGAACACATGGTTTTGAACATTGTTTTGAATACGTGTTGAAACATTTCTTTTTAAATGCTATCAACATTTCTTTAAAGTTTAACCAATATTTTTTAACATTGCACAAACATTTTTTCACAGCTCAATTTTTTTTTGGAAATATGCTATTTAAGTTTTTCGGAAATATAACAAAAATAAAAAAGAAGAAAAGATAAAACAAAACACAGTCAGTGAACGATAGTAACGATGCGACTGAACGAAATGTATAACTAATAATAAACCAACTATTGCTTCTTGCGGTACGTTATAGAAACTGCCCCTAAAGTTGTAAAATATTATCCATCAATGCACTATAAGTGATACAAAAACGTTTTACACATGGGAACCCCCAGCCTGGGCTGGCCCATGCAGCAGGAACCTCCTATATTGCACTCCGCGCGCTGGGAGAGAACACAGCGTACCTGTTTGGGTCGGGGCATATCCGGGCGGTTTGTTTTGAAATTTATTTTTTCTTCATTTTTCATTTTCATTTTTCCTACTATAAATAATTTTGGACTTTTCCGATAATTAATATAATAGAGAATTAAAAATAAGTTTTTTAATAAACTATAAAATACTTGTGGAATAAAAAATATTCATGATTTTGTAATAAAATGGTTGCTTATTAAAAAAAGGTTCAAAATTTTGAAACAAATGTTTGAAAAAAAAACGAAGTTTATAATATTTTAAAAAATTCGTGTATTAAAAAATGTTAATGAAACTGAACAAATTTTGACAATTCGAAAATGTTCATGAGCGAAAAAATATCCTAATTATTCTATAACTGTTCCCGATGTACAAAATAGTTTATTCATTCATAAGATGTCTGTTGATTCAAAAAATTATCATGCATTTAGAAAAATCTTCGTTAAATCAAAAAAATGTTCGTTAAACGAAAAAAATAATGTTCGTGAATTGCAAGATTTGTTCCACCAATTTCCGAAAAAAATGTTCGGGATCCTAGAAATGTTTGAAAACTGATGAAAATTGTTTAAGAAATATGCATAATTTCATTTTGGTACAAATAGTATAAAATGTTCCACAATTGTTCCACTAATTTCCAAAAAAATGTTCGTCGATTCTAGAAATGTTCGCAAATTCAATAAAATGATTTTAGATAATGTTTGTATATTTCTTTAAAAAGTTTGGAAATAGGATAAAATGTTTATGAATTCAAAAATGTTCTTTATATTGAGAAAAGTTTGAAAATCTGTAAAAAAAATCATGAATTTGAAAAACATGCATGATTTCAAATATGTGCACGAGTTTAAAATAATGTCCATGATTTTAAAAAATGTTCATGATTTTACGAAATTGAGTGTGATAGTGTATCTCGGTGATGAAGCAAAATGTGATTATGGTCATTGAAGATTCTATTTTTTTCCGTTACAACGCACGGGCCCTTTTGCTAGTATGAATCAAACGAACAGCGTTACTGGGCTAGCGAAGCGACTGAACGAGAACGAACAGCGCAACTGGGCCGGCCTATTTGCCACATCGCTTCAGGCGATGAACGCATGTCTCGTCCTCGCTATTGAGCCTGTTCTGTTTGTCGGATTAGAACCTTAATAATTTATCCCTTGGCGCTTTTGTCATACAATTAGAAGGTAATAGAACATTTCTTTTGTGTCAAGATAACTATGACAAACTCTTAATCCTTCAGAAAAGTCCGTTCTCGCTATTCAGCCTGTTAGGGTTGTCATATTAGAACCCTAAGATTGTATCCCTTGACCCACTTTGCATATAGTTAGAAGGTAACAACACATTTCTCCTGTTTCAAGATAACTGTAACAAGCACCAAATCCTTAAGTAAAGTGGACCCATTTTTGTTTCAGGGATACAACCAACCAATGAATCTATGGAATACTAACAATCCAACCATAGGTTGATTTTTATTTCTATAGTATTCAGCCTGTCATGATATCTAGTTATTACATTTATTTGTTTGGATTGCGGATGTTTGGCTGTCGGGGTTCTGAGGAGCATTTTTAAAAATAATAATAATAGGAATCGTTTTTTTGAGTTTTAAAAAATTCTGGAAAAAAATATACATTGATACACAGGGATGTATACTTCATATTTCTTAATTTTCATGATGAAATACAATTTGATGTGGGTAAAAATACCATGGATTTGTTTTTTGTGTTTTTAGCTCACACCAACATATTCCATCATGAAACTTCACAAAAGGAAGTATACATTCTTATGTACATGTTTATTTTTTCAGAATTTGAAAAACAAATAATGTTTTTTCTTGAAATTTCGTTTTATGCGAGCTTTAGTAGCAATTTTCTGTATTGTTTCTCCATTTCTAGAATCTTGCAAATGATGGAGAATGTTTTAAAGGGAAGTCAATCTTAGAGGTTGAACATTGCACTGCTGCTTTTGCTATACCTGCATTTATGCCCACTAGCAGTTTTGCAAGAAAACACAGAGTGGTTTCTCAGGAACGGTAAGCGTTTAGTCTCGCCCGTAACGAGACAGAAGTAGGTCTCGGTGCAGCAGATTATTCGCCCGGCTCAGTGGTAGCCTCATGGGTGTTCGTTCGTTTCTTCCTTCTTTGGTCATTTTTTCCTTCTTTTTTCCTTTTTGATTTGCTTTTTTACTTTCGTTTACAATTTTGAAATATGCTATTTTTTAAATAAAAAATCATATACTGCTATATTACTCACCATCATAGTTTCAAATAGCGAAGATAGCATCCGCTATTGCGTTCGCAATACCGCTAGCGCAATAGCGACCGCTATCACTCAAATTAAATGTCATTACTTTTTATTCATATTCTAGTGATATAAACAAGAATCTAGTGTTTTTATAAATCCGCTACGCGGACATACCGCCCGCAATATCACCCGCAATATCACCCGCTATCCGCATTACGCTACGCGGAACCCAATCCGCTACCAGCCCGCTATCCGCTATTTAAAACCATGCTCACCATGCATATGAAAAATGTTGAAGCAATTGTAACTTTTTTCGATGCAATTTTGAAAAATGTTTTTACACTTTAAAAACATTCAATTTTTTCGAAACTTTTGTGGCATTTTTGGAAAAAACGTAAATTGAAACAAATTTCCCTTATTTTTTAAAAATTGTTACGTACCATTCAAAAAAGATATTAAAAAATGACAAGTCACAAACATGTTCGTGTCAATTAAATAAAATGTAGAATGTAAAAATTGTATAAAAATGGCGATATATAATTTTAAAAATTAATGTAAAAAAAGTAAAAACAAATACGATGAAAACAGTAATTTAAAACACATAAATAAAACATTTTGAACCTTTTAAAAAAATCGGTAGAACGGTTCATGCACTGGCGTTTAGAACCTTTGGGAAATCGCTTCGCTGGGCTGGCCCACTCATTCGAGGAGGCAGCTCCAGCCAGTAGCAAAGCGGAGCTACGTCTCGCAGTAAGCGAGACATGGCACCCACACTCAGGAACACTAAGCGCCTGTTCGGCAGCTCTCCGCGAAGCGGAGCGCTTGGAGCGGCGTTTTAACAACTCCCCTAATTAACACTGAATGCCGCTCCGCTCCGGCACGGAGTTGCGGAGCGGAGGGAATCCGAACGCTCCCTAAATGTAAACATTCCTGAGAGGCTACAACGTCGAAGGGAAGCAAACAAGAGAAGCAAACACTAGATATTGGGGAGGCCCACATTGAAAATGAAAGTCCAGTGTACAGTTTATGAGAGGCCTGAGACCAGCTGATAACTTATTTCGTGTCTCTGTCAAATTTCCAATAAAATATGATATCTGGGATTACCAATCAGCAACTCGAATTGAAGAGTGTGTGATAGTTGGGTTTTCCTCACAAAAAGCTTTGTGTTTCTCAAAAGAATGGTATTGTTGTTGAATTTTGTATAAGCGTTAGCTTGCAGCTTTCAAGGAAATAAGTAGAGCTCACAGACTTTGTGGGACAATTTAATACATCCATTTTTATCATTCATGCGAGAATTAATTCTGGACAGAGGGAGTACTTGATTCCTGCACGCCGATGAAAGGACTCACGCATAGATTTTCTGTTTTTTATTTCTGCAAAAGAATAGATTCTCTGTTTTTAAAAGAGGCCGTTTTTTACACATAGTAATTACTTTTTTTTTAGTTGTGCACTTAGTAAGTACTCCTACTCCGCATTGGTACCAAGTACGTAGGTATGGACGTCAAGGGAACCAAGAATAATACTCCCTCCGTCCCATAATATAAGAGCGTTTTTTACACTAGTAGTGTAAAAAACGCTCTTATATTATGGGACGGAGGGAGTAAAAACTAGTCACGATCAACCAAGAAAAGAAGATTGACGCACAAGACACGCACTTGGGTTCGGTCTGTTTCCTCCCTTTTGTACGCGCTTTGTAGAACACGGTGCCACCGTCGTACGTGCGTACCCGATTGGTCGCTGCGTTATTGTCCACAAAAAAATAAAAAAAACTAGCCGTCACGTTACGCTGTTGACGCCGCTGCTCCTGCTGGAGAATCCGACACGCCTGCAGGAGTGCAGCCAGGGGCGGAGCATCGGGTGGACCATACTGGGCCATGGCCCACCCTTCTCTCCATGCTTTCTCTTAGGATTTAGCATTGATTTGGCCCACTGGCAGCAAATAGTCAGCTCATGGCCCACTCTTTGCTGAACTGGCCCGTCCTAAGTTTCGTGTCACGCTCCGCCACTGAGTGCAGCTGTGCTGGATTAGCAAGTTGACAGAAGGACACGTGCTGCAGCTCTCGCTCTCTCTGAGGGAAATTTGAAGCCCCGACCGCGTAATGCAAGTCCAAAGCACGGATCCATGGACCGATCTTCTCGAAAGCAGTACGATTTTTTTTTTTTGATAAAAGGGGCATGGCCCCATTTTCATTACGAAAATAAGAGTATGGATACATAAAAAAAGCAACACCACAACACTATATTTCATTACGAAAGCAGTACGTGCCCGGCCGGTTTTTGACTCGTACATGTACTCCTACTTTTCTTTCTTTTTTTACTTTTTGAGAGAGAAGCTTCGAAGGCGGTGACACGAATCAGTAAGATGACCTTGTTCAGCTTAGCTAATCAGGGAGTATATATATATGGGAGGCATGCGTCAAAAGACAGAACGCTCACTCTTGACAAGTTGCGTGGGCCGAGAGCGAATGCGGGCTGACGGGAACATCAAAAGACGGAGGGAAATATATGTCGGCAGGCCGATCGTCCTCCTCTCCTCACCCATGGCTGCTTTGATAATTCGTGGCGAGGAACGACGGCGCTCGTCCGGCCCGGAGCCCGTGCCCGTGATTCCGGACTGTAGGGTACGGGTCGCAGGTGGACTCCCAGACGCATGGCATGCTGCCGCCACGGACGCGCCATGAATTAACGGTTTGCCCATCTAGTCTAGAGCTAACGGGTGGCAGGTCGAGAGGGTTTAGTTTGTTTGTAAACGGCGTACGTCGGGCAGCGTGCCTGCTTCCGTGCACTTTTGCTTAAGCGGCGTGCTGCCGCACTCGGTTGGTCCGTGACTGACCGATGGATTTATTTGGACATTGTGCTACGTGAAGTCGGGAATCTCTTGGTTGATGCAACGCACCGATCCTGCAAGAGACGGCTATGACTTGACGATGAGCCTGCGCCACACGCCAACGAGTAATCAAACTAGTACTCCCTCCGTTCCACAATGTAGTGCGCCCACGCTTCCTGAAATCTAAGTTTGATCATGAATTTAACCAACGAGACCGATTGCGGCAGGGTAAAAACAGTATAGTTTTTACCCCGCCGCAATCGGTCTCGTTGATTAAATTCATGGTCAAAGTGCAAGCTCGAAAACCGAGGACGCACTATATTATGGAACGGAGGGAGTAGTCGAGCCCAAGGATTCCAGCCGGTCCGATAATGACCACGAGTAGGACCAACCTGTGTGCTCCCAGTCAGAAAAGAATACGCGTGGAATCAGCCTTTGGCGTGCCTTTCACTCTTGGGATTCATATCATATCAGCGGAAGCGACCGGTCGTATCGTATCTATACCTTTCACTCTTGGTTGATCTGCAGATCTACACCGCGCTAGCTTCATCGGCCGTTCCGCTCTCCTTTTTTGTGAAAAAGGCCGTGGTGTTGAACCCACCCATCCGTCCTCTCCGGCGATGGTGACCGAGGCACCGAGCCACGAACAAGGAGCACGCCGGACGCCGGGGAGCCTCGAAAGTCGCGCGTCGCTCTCGGACGGAGGAACCGCTCGTGTCTGCTCTGCTCGTACATGCCGTGGTACGGAAGGGACGCGCCAAAGAAAGAACGAAGATGGTGCTCCCTTTTGCTACCGCTTGAAATGAGTGCCGGAAGCAGCTTTGGGGCGGCTTAGGCAAACATGATAAGCTTGTTTAGTGGATCCTCTTTTGGCAAAGCAAAGAGGGCACGCAGGTGGAGTCAAAAGCAGGAGCATCCCGTTACCGATTCTCGTTCTCGGTGGACGATGACGTGCCGGTGGCCGATCGTGTGAGAGACAGCACAGCACGCAAAGCGGACACCCGGCCGTGGTGAAAGGCCAGCGGGAATCGAGCGGCGTGAAGAGACGGGACGTGCTTTGTCAACCGGAGGTGAAAGAGGTGGTGGCTCCGGAGGTGATGTACACGCGGCACGCAGTAACTGCGGCGTGCATGCCGGCGATGCTGTCTGTCTATATGCTCCAGCTGGACATCCATGCAGGGAAGCACGTAGGAGTACGTACGTATACGTGTTACGGCTGCATGCGAAACAAGGCGGCGTCGGCTGGCAGTTAACTCTATGTCGTACGGGCAAATAGTACATACATGAGACGCTTCCGGTGGGTGAGCCGTGCATTACTACTCTACATGACATGCATGGGCCACCATGTTTGGCTCCTCTACAGTGGTGTTATTACTGTACCGGTGCAGTAGCATTTACAATCTACCGCTCAATTCAATCCGAAGGCTCTCCTTTCTTTTTCTCTGTCTCCCTCACATCAACGCCTTCTTCCCCAGGGAGAGCATGGCCGGCCAGGATGTTGGCGCTCGAATGCGCGGCCTCCAGATCGTCTTCGACGATTCCGTTGGACGCGGGCATATTTGTTGTTACACTCGCTCGCCTCGCTCACGCAAGCCCATCCGACAAATTTGACCTAAAGTCGAAAGGAATTCACAGAGTGAACTGCTAGCGGAAAAAATTCACCGGCCTAACCCTTTCGTGTGGCGCCCGACAGAAAGGCGCCACACTGCACTATGTGGCGCCTTGGCGTTAGGCGCCACACCCCGGCCACGCTGGCGCCACGTGGCATGGGCCCGACCCCACTACGCCACAGTGTGACGCCTAAGTGTAGGGCGCCACACATGTAATGTGTGGCGCCTTGCCGTTAGGCGCCACACTGCCACTTATCCAGCCGCGGGCCGACCCCCTCCCCCACCTCCCTCACCCACTCCTCCTTCCATCCAGGGCGGCGGCGACGGCAGGCTTCTCTCCTCCTCGAAATCCCCTCTTCGAAATTGGCCAGATCTGTGGATTTCTTCCGTGGATTTCTTCCCCAAAACGTTCTAGAAGGTAATCTCCTCCGTTCCCCATCTTTCTATCCAAAAAATGTTTCAAAATTTTCAGATTTGTGTAAGTTAGGATGATAGGCAAGATTTGCTTGGATTCGAAATGAGGATTCGTATATGAGTAGATGATTATTCAAATGAGTCTTCATATATGATTTGTTCATTTGTGCTACCATTTTGTGGAACATATGTATCGTTGTTTACATGAATACATATTAGATGAACATATGTATGAACATATGTGGAACATATATATGATTTGTTCATTTGTGGCACCATTTCGTATGAACATATGTATGATTTGTCCATTTTGTGGTATCATTTTTCAGATGTATTTGTTGAGATGAATTGTATTGTATAACTCATATAATTATCTTGAAATATGTAGGATTGTGTGGCTTTTGGATGATTACTATGACGTTGAACACCGGTCCTATTTGTGGTATCATTTGTCTCCGCCTCAACCAAAGCAAAAGCCAAAGGCAACAACCGGTTATTGGCATCATTTCCTATTGCAACCAAAAGAGTGCCCTTGAATTGTCCGGTCAAGAAGGTGCCATCGATGGAGATGACCGGCCGACAGTGTTGAAAAGCCCTCACGCATTGCTCAAATGCCCAAAATGCACGACCAAAGACTCGGACCCTCCTTCCATTGTGAATCATTGTTTTTTGCCCATACGGCTCGACCACATGAACCATGCCCGGGTTAGTGGCGGCCATAGCTCCCAACAACCTAGGGAGTCGGTTGTATGCTTGCTCCCAATCACCATACAACATCTTGAATGCGGCTTGCTTCGCCTTCCATGCCTTCCCATATTTCACCTTGTAGTGAAAGAGGGCTTTTACAAGGTCTTGTACGCTTTTTATACTCATTGTTGGAAGTGATGAGATGGAGTTGGAAAGCCTGTAAGCGATGAACTCGGAGGTGAGTTGTCTATGGTTTTGGGACACAAGCTCGCCATCAACCCTCTTGCCTCGACACAGGTGAGGTAGACAACTCACAATGTGCTATCCGGGGATTCCTTTCCATGGTCTTGCACGCACAATCCATGGACATTGTGGATCCTCACATGCAACCGTGTAACGCACCTTGATGTCCGAATGAACAACTTTGTGTGGACGATAATGCGTAACCGAATAGTCATCCAACCACATCTTCAATTCAAGGAATGTTTCGAACTTTGACCCGGGCACAATACAGTTCTTCCCATGTTTGTCCCGGTGAGAAGTTGGCCTAACTCCAAGCAATATGCCTTCGCCGCCGTCAACAACGGCTTCATCTGCAAGACTAAGATCCTCGAACAATGATGTTCGGTGATCCCGCCCTAATACCTTCTTAAAAGCTTCGGCCTCCTTGGCCGTGAACCCTTCCTCATCAACTTCTTCATCGGGACCGTCATCGTCCGACTCAGAGGCATAGCCACGAGAGTACGGAATGGAATGGTCCATGGTCTCTTGCAAATAATATTTGTCCAAATCACCAAGGTTGTTGTCATGGAGAACAACATCATCATTCTCATCATCCTCATGCTCATTATTCTCCTCTTGCAATGCTTCATCTTGGATCTTCGAAATCGGGGTCAATGTTGGCCTCACTTGTTGGGTCAAAAGAGGTTCAATCATCTCATCTTGGTTCATTCGTGGAGGACTACTATCAACAATCGGAGAGGCAACCCGGTTCAAATCCAAGTGCAAGTTAGCATCAACCTTTTTTATGGCAAATAACTCTAGAGCCTTGTCTAGTGATTCGGCCACCGTCTCCTTGTATGCAAGCCAACGTTGCTCGGAGTTCACACGCATGGTCTTCTAGCGAATGTGCATTCCAAATGCCACATTATGCCTACCATCAAACTCTACAACATCACTTGGATCCATCCAATTCAAATCTTTTCAGACTTGTTCCAACAACTCCGCATAGCTAGGACTACACTCAAACACCATGTCAAGCTCATCCGGGTCCGGGTCAATATTGCCTTTCAAAAAGGCATCCTTATCCACGTGATGAACATAAACACATGTTCTTCCCATCCCTAAAAAATTTAAACAACACAACATACAATAAATTCTATAAGAACTCATCCAAAGATTACAACATTTGCATAATCAAATGGACAACCCTAACCCCATCATAACCTTAACACCAACATAACATAACCCTAATCCTTAAATATACAAAGAACCCTAATCCTAACATACAAACAAGCCTAACCCTAACCCTAACCCTAACAAAGAACCCTAAGCCTAACCCTAGCATACAAACAAGCCTAACCCAAACAAAGTGTAACAAAATCATACACATCCAAAAATTCATGAAGAATTAGGGTTTGCGCAAACTACAAAAAAGTGACCAAATGGGAGCATTTCCGTGGATGAAAGGGAGGGGATCGGGGGAGGTTACCTTCAGGGAGGGATTGGGGTCGAAATCCACGGACCAAATCTTCAGATCTGCTTGATTTGAGGATGGATTTGAGAAGGGAGGAGAGGGGAACTCGTGGGCGCCGACTTCTTTCTTTGTGCAATGTGGGGGGGGTGAATGGGGAGGGGTGGGGGAGGGGGTCGGCCCGCGGCTGGATAAGTGGCAGTGTGGCGCCTAACGGCAAGGCGCCACACAATGTGTGGCGCCCTACACTTAGGCACCACACTGTGGCGTAGTGGGGTCGGGCCCGTGCCACGGGGCACCAGCGTTGCCGGGGTGTGGCGCCTAACGCCAAGGCGCCACACAGTGCAGTGTGGCGCCTTTCTGTCGGGCGCCACACGAAAGGGTTAGGCCGATGAATTTTTTCCGCTAGCGGTTCACTCTGTGAATTCCTTTCGACTTTAGGTCAAATTTGTCAAAATTGCCCCTCGCTCATCGGTCCTTGCCATGGGCATATGCCGCAGCTGGACCAAGGGACGAACTGTGACGCCTAGGAGGATGTGTGTGCCATGGAGGTCGGCCGCTGTGTGGTGCCCGTGCGTGCGTCCTAGTGTGTGATGTGTTCGTGATCGGGTGATGTGTTCATGCATGTTAGTGTGCTGGTTGTTGTGCCATACGTGATATTGGCGGCTGTGTGGCATGCGTGATATTGGCAGCTATGTGCCTCTCGTGGGCGCTCACTGGCGTTGCTGTGGTTGTAATCATGATGCTGTTTTGTGGTTGAGCTTGTGCAGAGCCGTGCGCAAAGCAGCGACAAGTGCGGATACTTGTGTGCACACTTGGGCCGCCGGACGATAGCGATAGAGGAGCGCCTGATAGAACCTGTAGATCGACTAGGCTAGAG
The DNA here is from genome assembly GCA_039707655.1 of Elymus sibiricus. Lineage (NCBI taxonomy): Eukaryota > Viridiplantae > Streptophyta > Magnoliopsida > Poales > Poaceae > Elymus > Elymus sibiricus. The sequence goes on from CM077669.1 coordinate 128,653,930, forward strand.
AGGTCCGGTAGTGGAGTGGAGGAGATGGGGATGATTACCTTCTCCCTGGTAGGATGAACTGCCGCCGGTGGCCATCGATGAAGGGCAACGGCGGTGGGGCAGAGAGAGAGGTGAGGTGGCGTCGGTGGTGCTTCCCGTGAGCACTGCGTACGACCTAGATCGGTTGGTTTGTGGGTGGGGAGTGCGGCGGTGGTGAACCTCGTGAACCGTGCCCCGGCCCCCACCACTCTTTATATACGCAGGTCACAGGGGCCCACCAACCATATGAGGGTTGGACGCCCCCGATCAGGGTGTGATGACCAAGGGCCCGATACGCCGTTGGGCCTATCGGAGGAGATCAATCTAACATTCTCCCCCTTGATCTCTTTCTAGTTTATTTGTTTCATCACATATTGGTACATAGAGCATGTTTCATCGTCTCAGCTTAATTGCCGATAGAATCATACAGCTACAACATACGTTTTGTTTAGAAACAAATTCTGTTCCTTTTGGGCCTCTCATGATCCAGGAATCATAAGGCTTTCCCTTAAACCCATGCCGGCTAAGTGTTACTTGAACACATTGGGTAGTAAGCCTTTCGTAAGCAGATCCGCAAGCATATCCTTTGTCTTTATATGCTCGAGACTTATAGTGTGATCCTGAATTTTATCTTTCACAACATAATACTTTATCTCTATTGTTTTGGCAACATTACTCGACTTGTTGTTGTGAGCATAAAATACTGCGGGCTGGTTGTCACAGTACATCTTTAGTGGTTTGTGAATACAATCTACCACTTTCAAGTCGGGTACAAATTTCTTTAGCCATATCGCCTGCCCCGTGGCCTCGAAGCATGCTATGAATTCTGCATACATCGTGGATGATGCAACTACTGACTGTTTGGAGCTTCTCCACGAAATAGCCCCTCCAGCGAGAGTGAAGACGTATCCTGGCGTGGATTTTCTATCATCTCTGTCCCCCGCAAAATCTGTGTCTGAATACCCTTTTATCTCTAGGGAATCAGATCTCCTGTATGTTAGCATGTAGTGCTTCGTGCCTTGCGCATAACGCAATGCCTTCTTTGCCATCTTCCAGTGCTCCATGCCTGGATTCTCTTGATATCTACCGAGTACCCCGGTAACAAAAGCTAAGTCAGGGCAAGTGCACACTTGTGCATACTGTAAGCTTCCAACAGCCGAAGCATATGGTACTGGTTTCATGAGATCGATCCCGTACTGGTTCTTGGGACTTTGGAATTTCCCAAAACTGTCGCCCTTGACTATAGGAGCAGGTGTGGCTTTACTCGCATGCATATTATACTTTTGAAGAACCTTTTCTAAATATGCCTTCTGCGATAGTCCTAAGACTCCATTGTTCCTATCTCGGTGAATTTCTATGCCCAAAACATAGGATGCTTCACCAAGATCTGTGATATCAAAATTTGAGGATAAGAACTTCTTTGTTTCTAGTAGTAGACTAACATCACTGCTAGCAAGCAAGATATCATCCACAGACAAGATTAGGAAAATATATTTCCCATTTTTAAACCTTGCATAAATGCAGTCCTCAATATTTTCTTTAAATCCAAAACTTTTAATCGTTTGATTAAACTTTAGATACCACTATATAGAGGCTTGCCTTAATCCATAAATGGATTTCTTCAGGCGGCATCCCATATTTTCCTTGGCTTCCATGATAAAACCCTTGGGTTGTTTCATGTAGACCTTTTCTTTTAAATCACCATTCAGAAAATGCCGTCTTGACATCCATTTGATGTAACTCTAAATCAAAATGTGCAACTAATGCCATTATGATTCTGAAGGAATCCTTACATGAGACTGGGGAAAAAGTCCCATTGTAATCTATCCCTTCTCTTTGTGTAAATCCTTTTGCCACAAGTCGGGCTTTATACTTTTCTACATTCCCATTAGGGTCATACTTAGTTTTGTAGACCCATTTGCAGCCTACTGTTTTGGCTCCTTTAGGAATTTCCACTAAGTCCCAAACATCTTTGGAACTCATCGATTTCATCTCATCTTCCATTGCCTCTAGCCATTTTGATGAGTGAGGGCTTTTAATGGCTTCTTCATATGTAGTGGGATCACCTTCCATATGAACCATTTCTGTGTTATAAACTTTATAATCAGTAGAAATAGCTGATCTTCTTGTTCTATTAGATCTTCTAAGAGCCTCAGTTTCTGGCACATTCTGTGCCTCAACTTCCGGCACATCTTCTACAATTGGCTGCTGCACCTCCCTTTCATGCTCAACAACGGGTTCAGTCGGCTCCTGACGGACATGTTCCGGGTCTTCTCCCATAGTTGTCATGGGTGGAGTTACAACTGGTAGTGAGAAAAATGGCTCCTGAATCATCGGATTAGGTGCATGCACCCTCTTCTCCTCAAGATCAATTTTCCGAGCTACCAAGCTCCCCCTCATCATTTCGTCCTCTAAGAAGACTGCATGTCTTGTTTCTACAAACTTTGTATATCTGTCTGGACAGTAGAAACGAAAACCCTTTGATCTGTCTGGATAGCCAATGAAGTGGCAACTCACTGTTTTGGGATCCAACTTTGTAATGTTTGGGTTAAACATTTTGGCCTCAGCGGGGCACCCCCACACCCTGAAGTGGTGTAGAGAGGGCACTCGTCCTGTCCACAGCTCATACGGTGTTTTGGGCACCGACTTGCTTGGCACTCTATTGAGAATGTGAATGGCAGTTTTCAGCGCCTCCATCCACAATCCCAATGGCAAGGTGGAGTAACTCATCATGCTGCGCACCATATCCATAAGAGTACGGTTGCGCCTTTCAGCTACTCCATTTTGCTGAGGCTCGCCCGGCATTGAATACTGGGCTACTATGCCAGTCTCCTGTAAAAATTGAGCAAAAGGTCCAGGGACTTGGCCATATGGAGTATGCCGACCGTAGTACTCCCCCCCACGGTCAGACCTTACTATCTTTATTCTTTTATCATGCTGATTTTCAACTTCAGCTTTGAATATTTTGAATTTATCCAATGCTTCGGATCTTTCTTTGATTGGATAAATGTATCCATAGCGAGAGTAATCATCTGTGAATGTTATGAACGAGTCATATCCATCCACACTTTTCACCGGAAATGGTCCACAAATGTCAGTGTGGATGATTTCTAGTGTGCCTGTGCTATGGATTGCACCCTTTTTTATTTGTTTTACATACTTTCCTTTGATGCAATCTATGCATTGTTCTAAGTCTGAGAACTCTAACGGAGGAAGAATTTCACTTTTGACTAATCTTTCTATTCTCCCCCTAGAAATATGGCCCAAGTGACAGTGCCATAATTTCGACGAGTCGTGAGTTCTCTTTCTTTTCTTTTGTTCTTTGTTCGACGCGGAAGCATGCTCATTCACATTACACACAGAATGCACTTTTTCACGGAGTGATAATAAATAAAGCTCATCATGTAGGAAAGCAACACCCACATAAGCATTATTAAACCATATGGCACACTTGCCATGTCCAAAATAACATTCATAATTGTCTTTGTCCAAACAAGAAACACTAATCAAGTTTCTATGACACGAAGGGACATATAAGACATCTCTAAGTAGAAGCTTGAACCCATTAGCTAACTCCAAGGAGATGGCACCGACAGCTTCAACTTCTGCTTGAATTCCATTAGCGACTTCAATGCGTCTTTCGTTTCTTTGCATAGTCTGCGTCAAATGGAATCCCTGTAAGGAATTCGCAACATGAACAGTTGCACCTGAGTCAATCCACAAGTAGATTTCGAAAACTGTGCATACAAAGATTCATTTACAAATGAAACGATGCCGTTACCTCTCTTTGCCATGATTGACTTTAACCAGACAGGGCAATCCTTTTTGTAGTGCCCAGTCTGCTTGCAGTGGAGGCAAGTGTCTTTGTCCACTGGAAAGGACTTCTGCTGATGCTGATGCTGCATGTGAGATTTGCCATGCGCCTTTGAAGGAGAACCTTTGCTACTTTGATTGTAATTCTTTTTCTTGTTATCCTTCACATAGTTGAGTGAACCACCATGTGAGGCTTTGAGTCTGTCCTCTTCTTGGACACACATCGCTATTGTCTTTTCAATGTCCCATGTTTCAGGTGACATGTTATAGTTTACAACAAAGGTTTCAAACTCCTTTGGCAGCGAAGCCATGACCAGGTGGACCAGGAGTGCTGGTTTGATCTCCAGATCCGCATCCATGGGCTTGAGCTTTGCTGCCATGTTGCTCATCCTGAGGATGTGCTCTCTTATTCCATGACCACCGCCAGTGTAGTTCTCTGTTACCAGTTGCTTTATCAACTGGGTGGCATATGTCTTTGAAGAACCAGTGAACTGGTTCTTTATCTTTGTAAGCAACTCCCCTACGGAAGTGCACTCTGCAATTGAGCCCACAATGGCGTTCTCAATTGTATTCTTTATAAATGCCATACACTTTTTGTTGGCGTTGATCCACTTTTGATTGTTGAGGGTATAAGACATCTCCAATGGAGCATGATCCCCTCTCTTTTTATCCCCCGCAGCATCATCATCAGTGGCCTCTCTGACTGGCTCTGTAGGTCTAACCGGCTGTGGTTCATCCACTACCCAGTCGACCTCAGCACAGACAAATGCCAGATCTACTTTCTTCCTCCACTCAGTGTAATTGTCACCTCTGAGTGTCGGAACATCTTTTAGGCAACTCATCAAGTGGTAGCCTCCTGAAATCACAATTTAAGTGAGATCATTATAACAATCATATGCATTAATCTAACGTTGGTCAAATTAAACATACAATTGTCTAAGCAATTAAATCTATATTACCGTTGGGCAAAAAATAGAAATAAATGCACCTTTAATTTCAATAATAAAACATGATCATGTTATTAACAACGTTGGTCATAAAAATAACATAATCATATTCATTTTAATAATTACTTTAATGTGCTCTTTAAATTTAATTCCTTTAAACTTTTATTTTCTTTGTAAAAGAGCACTATAATTTATTTTGCAGCGGAAAAAACGTGAATATGAAATTCATGAACTTTTTATTATTTACAGAAACTTTTCTTTGACCAAATAAAAATTCATGAACTTTATTATTTTTCTTTATAAAATTCATGAACTTTTATTTTTCTGAAAATTTTCTTTAATTTTCAGAAACTTTTCTATTTTTCTTTGCAGAAATATTTCTATTTCTTTTCTATTTTCTAAACAAAATTTTCGTTGGAAAAATAATGCATAGAAAAAGAAGTTTAAAACTGTTTAAATCTGCCCAAAAAAAAACTGGACAGAAAAATCCTAAAAACAGAAACATAATGGCCAGGGCACTCTGGGCCGAAAATGGCCCAGCCACCCAGCACCACAGCCTGGGGCACCGGCTTCTGCCGGTCCACTCCGGCTCAGCTGGCCCAACTGGCCCGATCCGGGGCTAGGGTTAGGATCCTGACCGTCGATCTGGATCGAACGGCCGTCCGGCTCTCTCGCTGGGTCAAAACCAGCAGGCGACGAGGCCGGGGCTCTGTCTCCCCCCCGCGCGCCGCTCGTTTTCCTCTCTCGCTCGGGAGCGGCGACAATGGCCACCGACGACGCTCAGGCGGGCCGCCCGCGACGCGCGCCTCTCCTTCCTCCTGCGGCCGGCAGCTGCTCTTGCCCTCCCGCCTTGCGCGAGCCCTCAGCTCTCTTTCGGCCTCTCTTCCCCGCGCCTCTGCTCTGCATCCAGTAGCAGTCGACGGCGTCGGAGCACACGGTGGTTGCGCCGTGGCCTTCCCCCTCGCCGGCTGCGCGTCCACCTTGCGGTGAGCGCGCCGCCGTCGAGCGGTTTGGTCGCGGTGCCTTTGCCCCTTGCGGGGTAGTTCTTCGTCCCGGCGCTTCGGCTTGCCGATGCGCGTCGGGGTCGAGAGGAACGGCGCGGCTCGGAGGCGGCGCGCAGCTCCGGTGAGCTGTTCTTTTCCCTCTTGCCCTCTTCTCTGTTAGGGTTAGGGTTCTTTGGGAGGGGATTTCTCTCTGTTCTCCTTTCTACCGAAAACCATCTAGATCCTAGAGGCTCTGATTACCATTGATAGAACCTGTAGATCGACTAGGCTAGAGAGGTCCGGTAGTGGAGTGGAGGAGATGGGGATGATTACCTTCTCCCTGGTGGGATGAACTGCCGCCGGTGGCCATCGATGAAGGGCAACGGCGGTGGGGCAGAGAGAGAGGTGAGGTGGCGTCGGTGGTGCTTCCCGTGAGCACTGCGTACGACCTAGATCGGTTGGTTTGTGGGTGGGGAGTGCGGCGGCGGTGAACCTCGTGAACCGTGCCCCGGCCCCCACCACTCTTTATATACGCAGGTCACAGGGGCCCACCAACCATATGAGGGTTGGACGCCCCCGATCAGGGCGTGATGACCAAGGGCCCGATACGCCGTTGGGCCTATCGAAGGAGATCAATCTAACAGCGCCATGTCGGAGGCCGGCGTTCTAGCCGGCCGACAGAGAAGGAGAAAGGAGAACCTTCGGATTAGATTGAAAGGTAGATTGTACATGCAACAGCACCGGTACAGTAATAACACTACTGTAGAGGAGCCAAACCCCACATATAACACCATCGACTTGGAGGGAGCAGCCGATCTGAAGAAGTCATTGATTGAATGGTCCATGGCTGTCCTGTAGAGATGAATTTAATTGATAATCGACATGGTACGACTTGTCAGTTGTCAGGTCTCAACGAGCTTTAATCAACTAGAGTAGCTGTTGGGAGCGAGACAAACTCACAACCACCGACGTTTCAGCTGTTGTTGGCAGCACTCGTGTGAGACGTATTTTCAGCACCGGCTAATCCACCCTCTTTTGAGAAAGTTACGGGGCAGCATCGCGCTCAGTCCTCTCCTCCATGTAAACCGTGAGACGGACACGGGAGTTCATGCCCCTGAATGCGAATGGTGGCCATTCATGCAAAGCTTTCACGGTAGGTTTACACGCACATTCATGGATGTAGGGTTCACTGGCCTATCACTGTCGACTCTGCAGCTCGACCGGTGACTCGGTCCTCCTTCCGTACGCCGTACGCGCCGGACTACGGACGGCCGGCCAGCCGGCGTGGGGGGCACGGGCGCGCCGGCACCGGCAGCGGCCCACCTCACTTGCGACGCGTTGATACTTGATCATGTCGTTCTCCATTAAGCTCACGCATCATGCTGGGGCTGGCCATCCCGTAGCGCCGTTGACGCTGCTGCGTGCAGCCAGGCCACACGACAGTGAAAAATCAAGCCCGGCCCATGTACTCCAACTCGCGTGGGTCCCTGGATCGATCCTCGAAAGCCTTACGTGCCAGGCCGGGTTTGACTGGAATGCATTTTAAATGGCGCGCGAGCGGGAAAATTATGTGATGCATATGCTTGTAGGCAGGTTGACGTCTTTTTTTTTGAAAAACTTCCAATCTATTCATCTTCAATCATGGCAGTACAACTTACATCAGAAATAATAAAAATTACATCCAGATCCGTAGACCACCTAGCGACGACTACAAGCACTGAAGCGAGCCGAAGGCGCGCCGCCATCATCGCCCCTCCACCGCCGGAGTCGAGCACAACTTGTTGTAGTAGACAGTCGGGAAGTCGTCGTGCTAAGGCCCCATAGGACCAGCGCACCAGAACAGCAACCGCCGCCGATGAAGAATAACGTAGATCGAAAGGATCCAACCCGAAAACACACGAACGTAGACGAACAACGACTAGATCCGAGCAAATCCACCAAAGATAGATCTGTCGGAGACACACCTCCACACGCCCACCAACGATGCTAGACGCACCACCGGAACGGGGGCTAGGTGGGGAGACCTTTATTCCATCTTCAGGGAGCCGCCGCCGTCTCGCCTTCCTGAGCAGGACACAAACCCTAACAAAACTCAAAGGAACGACTAAAAACGGAGCCCTCTCGCCGGCCCTTACCAGGATCCACCACGTCCCCATGGCCCTAGGGCCACCGGAGACGAGGCGGACCGGCGGCGGCCGTAGGCAGGTTGACGTCGACGTGGCTTTCATGACTCGGAAAGAAGATGTGCACTTGAGCATCTCATTTTTCTCTGCCGAAGCTTGACATAGTGGACGTGGTGGGCTGCTTCCGTTTTTTTTAGGTTAATGTTGCTGCTTTATTTAGCCATTAAAGCTAGGAATATCATCCGAGATTACAGCCAAAGCAAAGTCTGGTGGCATACCCACCCAAATATTACAAAGTTCATCACCTACACCTACCTTAGCAAAAGTATGTGCAGCAACATTTGCGGATCGTCTTACCCACTCGACCTTGAAGCTTACAAAGTTGTTAAGCATCCCCTTCATCTCCTGGATCAAGGGCCCTACAATGTTGTCCAGCTCCACGTGAATTCTCTCTACTCCTCTCTGAGCAGCAACCTCAAGAGCTCTTCTGCAGGCCAGAATTTCCACCATCTGTGGATCTGCCTGGTTCTGGAAGACGTGGCTTGCGCTGGCCACGAAAGCACCACTATGATCCCGTAGCACAACTCCACCCCCTCCCACACTTCTAACCTTAGAGATTGCTCCGTCACAATTGACCTTGATCCACCCCTCATCTGGTGGCATCCATCTCTGAACCGAAGTGTTCTTCACCGGCCTCGCCACAGGTGTATGGGTACTGCGCCATTCCTGAATATGAGCATGGACTGCTTCCATTATTTCATGTGGAGAGGCAATCCTCTTACCATCTCTGGCCTCGTTCCTTGCCAACCAGAGGCCGTACGCAGCTTGCACCATAGCCTCCTTTTCGTCATCGCCCGCCCCAGCGAACCACTCCAGTAACCAGCGGAAAAGCACGCTATGGGAGTCGATCGGGATCGGTGGGGCTGCCACCGAGACTCCTTTTTCTGAACGCAACAGCTGCCAAAACTGGATGGAATGTTGACAAGCCCAAAATCTGTGAAAAATTGACTCTTCTTTCCCGCAAGCAACACAAAAAACACCGGGCTTAATACGACGACGATGAAGCTCCGCACCTACTGCCAGGCCATTCCTCAACATACGCCACATATGAATTTTTGCCTTAGGTGGCGCATTCGTGTCCCACAGCGTCATGTATCCCTTGTGCTTGAATACCGAACTGGAAGATTCAGGCTGCCCAGTCCTCACTTTCTTCATCGACATCCTCAAATGGTAAGCTGAACGAACACTCAAACATCCATTTTTAGTATAATTCCATGCCAAGTAATCCTCCTCATTTGGCCCCCCGATGACGATATGCTTGATGTCAACCGCGTTATTCCGTGTGCACTTGATAACATTGTTTTGTTTGGTTAATAACTAATTAATCGACCATCGTAGGTAGGCATGCGTCAAAAGACAAAAGTAGTGTTCGCTCTTGAGTCTTGACAAATTGTGTCAAAAGGTGGCCAATAGCAAAGTCGGGCTGACAGGAACATGAAATGCCGGACGAAAATACTCCTATATGTCGGCACGATCATGTGGAAAATATATAAATTCGTGGGAGATCCCGTGACCGTGATTCCGGACTGTACGGTACGGGTCACACGTGGACTCCCGGACACACGCTGCCACCATCGAGCAACGGTGTGTCTGAAGCTAATACTGGTGGCAGGTCGAGAGGGTTTGTTTACAGAAGTCGATGCATCACTCCTGTCTCTTCCTTTACCGGCGTAGTACGTACTAGGGCTGTGTGCTCGCTAAGAGAACTCTAACCGGGTGATCCAAACGGACGCGCGGTTTGTCCGCCTTTTGTCCGTTTGGGTCGGCATGTCCGCCCCCTTTTCTAAATGAGTCGGCCGGTCGCCCAACGCGCAGACCCATTTTTCGTCCGCAATTTTCAGTTTTCAAATAAAAAGGGCCCGCGGCCATCGATCAAGCCAGCGGCTATGCCATCCCAGGCAGAGTTCGCGCCGACGACATGCCAGCCTCCAAAAAGAGCACGCAGTTTGCTGGGCGCGCAAGCCAGCGGCCGGTAAACACATGCCAGCACACAAAAAGTGAGACTGAAGTCTACCACGCCAGCTGGGCCGTGGTCATGCCGGCACACATGCCAGCATACAAAAAACACATGGCGCTCTCGGCCATAGATCACTAGTCGATGTCGTTGAGCATGTCGGCCTGCATCTTCTCGAACCAAGGCCGCTTCCTTGGGGACACCGTGGTCAAGTCCACCATCAAGATCTCGGCCCCTTGCTTCATGGCAGCTAGCCGGACCTCTCTCGCTTTGGTAGCAGCCTTGAGTGCGGCGGACGAGATCGGTTTGGTGCGCGGCGGCGGACTCTCTGTCCGCGGCCATCAGGAGGGCCGACGCGGCCGCTGACTCCGTCCGGGCTTCCTGCTCATGCCGGCGCGCTTTCCTCTTGGCCGACTCGACGGCGCGGCGCGTTGCGCTGCTCCTCCGTCAGTGGCGCCTTCTTCTTCTTGGCCGCCGCCGGCGCCTTGCGGGCGCCGCGGCCTTTGCCGGAGACGGGGTCGGCGAAGGCGAGGGAGGCTAGCCCGGCGGCGGCGTCGAGGTCGTCGTCCATGCCGCACGCGCGGGCGGGGGGCGGGAGGTTTTTCGGTTTTTTGGGGGAAATGGTGGCGATGTGCTGCCGACAGGCGGGCCAGGGGAAGGAGAAGGGCGGGTGACGCGCGCGTCCGTCTCGTGTCCGCGCCGACGCAAATGCGGTCCAAATTTGGGCCGCGAATGGGTCGCGGGCGGACAAAAAACAGACACGCGTCCGTTTGGGTCGGCCCGTTGGGCCATCTTTTCTGTCCGCGGCGACCCAAACAGACGCGGGCGGACGAAATGGATCGGCTGGTTGGAGTTGCTCTAAGCGACGCGATACTGCACTTGGTCTGATTCCTCGTCCGTGACCGGTTGAACACTGTGCTGTGGTGGAATCTCTTCCCTGAAGCGCGCAAACGAAACATAGAACCAGAAAACAAAATATTAACGCGTGACAAAGATGATACTCAAACAAACACACATGGGATTAACCGATCGATCAAGTATTGGACATTCGGGATACCAGCTATGCTTCATTGCCTTGGGCTTGCACGCCGGCCACCGGGGAGCCACGAAAGTCCCGCGCCGCTCTCCGTTTTTGCGGGTGACGGCCGGACGGGCTTCGATTTTCGGCTCGTACATGCCGTGGTACGGAAGGGACGCGCCGAAGAAAGAATAAAGGTGATGTTTCCTTTTGCTGTCACTTGCGCCGGAAAGCAACAAACACGCAGCTTTGAGAGAGCGTAGACGAACACGATAAGCTTGTTTACTGCATCTGCTTTTCGCAAAGAGCGCAGGCAGATGGAGTCAAAAGCAGGATTGGTATCTCACTCTCGGTGGAGCGATGACGAGTGCGAAAGACGGGACGCAAAGCGGGCATCCGGGCGTGAAAGGGCAGAGGAAATCGAGCGGCTTGCCAATTGGAAGTTGGAACCCACCGTGGCGTCTGGGACGTGGTGATGTGCATCGTACGTGCATGGTGTGATACTACGAGTAGTTTGCAACCGACCGAAGCGTCTGGGACGAGGTGAATGTACGGTACGGTACGGGACGCAGGTCGGCCGGTGGGCTTGGTGATACTTGGCTGCTTGCATAGTCGCGCTTGCTTGGCTTATTTTTCTTTCGTTATCTCGCCTGGCTCCAACACGAGTTTAACGCAGCTGCCTATTTTCTGGGCGGTGGAAAAGAAAAAAAACACAACTCGCTCTATCAGTGTGATTAGTGCGGTACGCGCGGCACGCAATAACTGCAGGATGCCAGTGATGGGGTCGATATGCTCCAGCCAGACAAACATCCATGCAAGAAAGCACGTACGTGTTACGTGTGCCTCGCCTACACGTCTTTATACGGAACTTATGGTTGGCAGGTAACTTAGAGCATCTACAGCCTAAGCTTGCAAATTCGGTCCCTCAAACGCACGCGGATGCGTCCGGTCAGTGACCGGGTGTGTCATCTATTTGTCCGTCCGCACAGCCACATTCTTCATATTTTTTCTCATGTGTTCGGTCACTTGCACGTGATTGGTGGAGAGAAAGAGAGAGTGAAAGTACTACAACAAGTTGTGCCCGACTCCGGCGGTGGAGGGACGATGATGGCGGCTCGCTTCAGTGCTTGTAGTCGTCGCTAGGTGGTCTACGGATTTGGATGTAATTTTTATTATTTCTGGTGTTCGTTGTACTGCCATGATTGAAGATGAATAGATTGGAAGTTTTTCGCAAAAAAAAAGAAAAAAAAATGGTCTGGGTGGGGTTCAATCCTACGTGACGGACTGACCGGGCGCGTCCGCGAGCCCTCATATCCTCCGTATATTTGAGATGGATACGAGGGTTCGCGGACAGCCCGAACGTATATGGATGATATGAGGGGTCTGGTTGGGTCACTTTTTTCCTTCTCTCTCCTGTCCGGTCACAGACTGGACGCGCCCGCGGACGTATGAGGGTCGTTTGAGGCGTTCAGTTGTAGATGCTCTTATGTCGTATGAGCAACAGTATCCAGAGCACATGCAGCATATACACGCTTCCGATTGCTACCAGCGCATTGTACTGCATGGCCATCGTGTCGGGATGTTTGGTTCTAAACCTCAACTTGACACACTTTGTCGCACCTAAACTTAGTTAAGTTTGATTTAAGTTAGTTGTCTGTGCTTGGTTTTAGCCAAAACTAAGACACGAAATGAGTTGCAAGCCCCACATGTCACATATACAAAAAATATGACAAGATTCCCTGGGTCAAGTCAAAGTATGACTAAGAATTTAAGCGCCTCAAGTAAAGTAAATATGACAACATAGTGTGGCAATACGTTGTAAAGATAGTTACAATCCAAACACACCTTTTTTTGCGCCCCTCCTACACTCATCGCCCTCCTCAGGTGTCACGGAGGAAACCCTCGCCACCATCTCAGCAGCCACATCCCTCCCACTGCGTCGCCACGAAAGGCTACTCCAGACGAAGCTGATGGGGGCAGGCATAAGGCGACATGATGAAGTTCGCGAAGTTGATGGAGATTTGCTTGTGGTTCCCGTACGTCGACGAGCTGATCAACGACGCAACGAGTGTGACGTCCGTAGCGAAGAAGCAAGAGCTGGCGGGGATGATTCCCGACGGTTTGACTCTTCCCATCGAGATCCTACCCTGGGCGATGGATGAGGCATATTCGGAGGATCCTGGACAGCGAGCTAGGTGGCCTAAGTACCGCTCTCACGCCTCCAATGTCCCGGGCGATCCGTCGGCTCACATGGTGGGGTGAACCAGGAATCTCCCTATCTATCTGGACAAGAAGGAGATGGTAGATGGCGATGGCGACGTTGATGCGATGCAGATGGTGAACGACGATGAACCTAATGTCCTACCACACCTCCCCCACCCGTAACACAAAATCAACATATATTCAATGCAACTCAAATAGATTTTTTCCAGACACCACCAACTAAATTTTGAACACCTCGAACTGAATTTTTGACACCGGCACTCGACTCTGCCGTTCTTTGTTAAGGTCACGCATCAGACTACATCGTTTGGAGCTGGTTCCCCCCTTCCAGTGACGAATCTAGAAAGAAAACGAGGGGAGGGCTCAAAGCTAATTGTGTGAAGAATATTACATTAACTCTCAGTTTTTTTAGTTCAAATAAGGTCAAAATTTTGATACAAGGCTGGTTTGAATAGTAGTATTTTTTTTTTCAATTTTTGAAGGGGGGCTTCAGCCTTTTGAAGCACCCCCTTAGATTCGCCGCTGCCCCCTTCTATGAAGGGAGGAATTGCAAGTTAATTATTCTCTCGGTTTCATAATGTAAGAGTGTTTTAACATCAGTGTTAAAAACCGGAGGAAGTTGTTGATTAGCAGCACACGCGGGCACGGATCTATTGCTATCGCTCTCGCTTTGAGGCTCTGAGCATGGAAAATCACCCATGGCCTCGACACATCTTCTGGGAAGCAACGTACGCTACCCCCAGCTTTGACTAGAAAGGAATACCCTGCATTTTCCATGGAGCATCCAGTGCCGGAAAACTATGTTGTAGTCCGTACATCTTAGCATTAGGTCGACGTGGATTTCACTTGGGCGGAATATGTGCACTTGAGTGTTCAGCTCTCCTTTTCTGCGTCGAAAGGCCGGACTGTTGTGTCACTCGGCGATCGCGACTGGGCGACCAACATAGGGAGCTTCGGTCGGATGGCCCTGCCCTGTGCGTCGTTGTCGAGGCAAGGACCGCGCATTTTCGCGGGTTGCATACATGCCGTGGTACGGAAATGAAACGCCAGCGATCTTTTTTTTTTTTTTGACGAAGCGCAGGCGAACTGCGATTTCATTATGAGAGGAAGACGGCGGAAGAGCGCCAACTGTACAGCGAGAAAGCCTCGCGAAACAGAAGAACAAAAGAAAAGAAAAGAAAAGAAACTAGGACATGTAGCTCTACTCTCGCGGCATCAGACGTCTCCCACCCGCGAGCTGCCAAAGAGCTAGCTCCTCACTGATGCTATCTAGCGCACGTAGAACCGGTCGCTCTTGACTACGGAAGATCCTGTTGTTTCTTTCTCCCCAGATCGTCCAAGCTGTAAGCAAGGCGATTGACCTGGCTTTCTTGATCTGCGTCTGAGTGTTGGCCAAGTTTGCAAGCCAGTCCGCCGTGCCTGTCCGTTGGTCCCAGTTGCACGGATGCAAGGATGGTAGCTGGCATCGGGTGGCCACCCCGGCCCATAGCTCGCGCGACCAGATACACTCCTTGAATAGGTGGTCGTTAGTCTCGAGGTTTCGGATGCAAAGCGGGCAGAAGTAGCAGTTGGGCCACTGCCTCGCCATCAGCCTATCTGCTGTGAGCAACCTGTTGATGGACAGCAGCCAGGCAAAAATCTTGATTTTTGCCGGTGCCCACGCCTTCCATACTGCCAGCATGATCGGCGAATCCGTTGATCCTAGAAACTGCAGCCGGTACGCCGATTGCATCGTGAACAGCCCGGAGTTCGCCAGCTTCCAGACGAACTCGTCCCTGGCGTCCGAGAGCAGCCCGCCGGCGGCGACCTTGTTCCAAAGGTTCACAAACTCCGGGAGAAGCTGCGTGGTGACACGTCCTTGCACATCCCGCACCCAGCTACTTCCTGCAAGTGCCGTCCTGACTGACTTGTTCTTCCGTCTGGTGATCTTGAAGATTTCTGGCGCCACCAAGCATGGAGCTTCGCCATTCATCCAGCTATCGTACCAGAAGGATGCCGTTCTGCCATCACCGATTCGCGTCACAGAAGCAGCCGCGAACATGACACGGTCCCCATGGTCGCACGGTGCCGGCAGCCCCAGCCACGGCTTGCTGGTCGACGTTCGCTCCAGCCATAGCCACCGCAGCCGGAGAGCCCGGCCGAAACGCTCGAGATCGATGGTACCAAGTCCGCCCAGGTGCTTTGGCCTACATATCCTGCTCCAGGCGACCTTGCAGTGGCCTCCATGGCAAACTTCCTGGCCTCTCCAAAGCCATGCTCGGCGAATTTTGTCTATCTGGCGGCGGACCCAAGCAGGCATGACATGCACCGACAGCCAATAGGTGTTAAACGCCGTGAGCACCGCATTGAGGAGCACTAGCCTGCCTGCCGTAGCAAAAAGTTTGAACTTCCAGCAGGCAAGGCGTGCCAGGATCTTGTCAATCAGCGGTTGCAGGTCCACCTTGCGCAGTTTGCGGATCGAGAGTGGAAGCCCCAGGAACTTGCATGGAAACGCGGCCACAGGGGCCCCGAGAGGCTGCGAGACATGCTCGACGTCAAACAGCGAGCCGTGGATAGGCAAGATCGTGCTCTTTTGGAAGTTCACCCGCAGACCGGTGGCCTCCCCAAAAGAGTGTAGTATTCGCTGTAGTGCTTGCACCTCCTCTCTGACTGGGTTGATGAAGATCGCAACGTCATCCGCAAACATGGACGTGCGGAACGCTGGAATCCGCCCTCGGAGGAGAGAGAGAGCGCCATGCTCGACCGCCTTGACCAGCATCTGCTGCAGCGGTTCCATCGCCAGGATGAACAAGAACGGAGAGAGCGGATCTCCTTGTCGAAGCCCTCGTTGATGGCGTATGACCCTGCCGGCAACTCCGTTGTCCGAAGCCGCGGGAGGAGGCCAACGCGAGGCATAAGGCAATCCAGTCACACCACCGCTGTCCGAAGCCGCGCGCGCGTAGCATGTCAAGCAGGAACGTCCATGCCACCGTGTCGAAGGCCTTTGCAATGTCTAGCTTGATCAGCAACATAGGCTTCCGGGTACGATGGAAGTGTCGAGCCATGCCCTGGACGAATAGAAAGTTATCTTGGATGCACCGTCCTTTTATGAATGCACCCTGCACCGGCGAGATGAGCTGATCAATATGTCTAGCCAATCTGGTGGCGAGCACTTTGGTGAAGAGCTTCATGGCGCTGTGCAGCAGACTAATGGGGCGGTAGTCTGACATAGAACTAGGCTCGGCCACCTTTGGCAGTAGCGCGATGTGTGCCCCGTTAATGAGGTGCAGCCCAGCCCCATTGCAACCGTGCAGCTGCTGGAATGCAAGGAACACGTCGTGCAGAATGATCTCCGAAGCGGCCTTGTAAAAGGCTCCGGAGAAGCCATCCGGGCCCGGCGCGCGGTCCGCGGGTAGGTCACCGATGGCTGTCAAAATCTCATCCGTGGAGAAAGGTAGCTCAAGGTCGCTCAAATCCACTGACGGCAGGCCCAACGTCTCCCAGTTAAGGCCCGAGGAGAGGTTCGCCGCTGTACCTTGCAGCTCTTTGAAGACGCTCTCCGCTATGTCCTCCTTGTGCCTCTGCTCCGTGGCAATTACCCCATCTTTAGTGAGAGCGGCAATGAAGTTTTTCCTTCGCCGAGCATTGGCCTTGATGTGAAAAAACTTAGTGTTTGCATCCCCTGCCTTGAGCCATCTGATTCATGCTCTCTGCTTAGCCCTGATCCGCTCGATGACAACCAGCCCAAGGATCCGCGACTTGAGCTCCTCGCGCAGCTGCAACTCATCCTCCTCGAGCTGTCTGTCCTCTTGAGCCTTGTCCAGCAGCGCCACCATGTCTTGAGCCATAAGCAGCTGAAGCCTGGTGTCCCCGACGTGATGCTTGTGCCATAACCGGAGGGCTTTGGCCGTGCGCCGCATCTTGGTGTTGAGCCTAGCCACCGCCCCAACCACGCTGCATGGCTGTGTCCATGCATGCATCACCACCTCCCTGAACCCCTCCAGGTGAGGCCAAAATGCCTCGAACCGGAAACGAGCCCACCTCGGTTGGGCCGTGTTGCATGTCAAAAGCAGAGGGCAGTGATCCGACATCGCCGTGGCCAGCGGCTGAAGGAAGGCCGAGCCGAACCGTGCATTCCACTCCGGCGAGCAAAACGCCCGATCCAGCCTCACTAGGGTAGGTGTCGACTGCTCATTAGACCAAGTAAACCTCCTGCCGGATAGCTTAATCTCCATAAGGTCACTGGAGTTTAGAGCTGCCCGGAACTGCGCCATAAGGCTGAGATTCAGGTTGGTGTTGCTCTTGTCTCTAGCCTCATAGATTAGGTTGAAATCCCCTATAATCAACCAAGGTTCTAACACTAGCTCATGGACACGGCGCAGGTCATCGAGGAACAGCGGCTTCCTAGCATCGTCCGCCGGCCCGTACACCGTGGTAAGAATCCACGGCGGCTCACCGGTCCTAGGCAAAACCCGTGCCGTAATCGAGAACGGCGATAAGTCAAGCGAGGTGACCTCGAACTTATCAGTGTCCCAGGCAAGCAACACCCCTCCACGTGTGCCGATGGCAGGTAGGATCATCGTTCCATTAAGAGTTGGCCCGGTGATCTCTAGGAGCGATTGTGCAGAAAACGCCTCCTTCTTTGTCTCTTGCAGGCAAAGGAAAGAGCAGCGTGTTTGATCAACGAAGCTGCGAACTCCCCAGCGACGTGCGTGGTCATTTAGCCCACGCACATTCCAGTTTAGCAGAGAGAAGCTACTCATGATAAACACATAACGGGATCCCATTCATTAGCATACTCGCATCTCGAGCAGCGCCAGAAGCCGAAACAAGCAAATGGTAAGGCCGGTAGTACGACACGGGCGCCCGGCTAGGTCGCAACAAACTAAAACTAGGCTTACGGCACGGTTGGACAACGGTGCGGTAGCCAACACACAACAGACATAGACTAAAAGTAGGCCGATCTAACATAGCAACAGCGGGATCCCGGGTGGCGAAGATGGTAGCTAGACCATCCCCGCTGCCTCCCCTCCGGCGAGCTCGCGGAGGTCTTCATCTGACAGGTTGATGTGCGCCTTAGACCGGACCCCAGCCGCCTTTGCCAGGGTGGCCGTGAGCTTGCCGAGAGGCTGCTTGAAATGATCAACGTAGCGGGTCCGCACCTGCTCGTTGAACTCCTTGGGCTCATCGATGAAACTGAGCTGCTTAGCAAGCCTCGCCTGCGCCCTTTGCTCCCGCGTCATGGCAGTGGCTGACTTGGCAAGTCGAGCACTGGCCCTCCTAGGTGGTGTTGGTGTCGGGACCATGCGGCTCGGCGCACCAGAGTCCACCTCAGGCTGCTGCACGCTGCTCGGAGGCGCCCCCATGACGAAGGGCGGGAGCATGTTGAAGACCTTGCAGAGGAAGGTGGTGGTGCCGTCAACCTCCAGCGCTTGCAGCTGCACAGTCAGCTGCTCGGCCGTCATGGCCCTGTCGAGCCTGCTACCTGTGACCAGAGGCCAGCAGAGCTCAGTGGAGATGGGCAGTGCGAGCTCCTGGGCTGGAGCCGGCACCAGGTAGCCCAGGTTTGGCCATGGCCTGCGAGCCAGCTCCTCCACAACACTGAGCGGCCCCAGCTCCTCCAGGGCCGTCTGCATCCCACCAGAGCCGACGCCCTCAGCCTGACCAAACGGGCCAAGAGCCAGGCCACGCTCGGCCTTGTAATCGCTGGCCCAAGAATCGTCGACGCCGTCAACTGGGGTGAAAGGAAGAGCTTCCCAGCTGATCAGGCCATCCTCCGAGATGGTTGGGCCCAGCACCTTCGCCGGCTGCCAGCTAGCCAGCGCCTCCAGCTCCAGCAAGAACGGGTCGGAGCGCGTGAGCTCGCCCCAAGCCGCTTCCACTTGAGATGGCCATCGATCTTTTCGAAGGAGTTTTCTTCATCTTTTCACCGTATCTTTTCGAGGGTCTAAACCTGCACTAGCTCCGTACCCAAATTCGTTATTAGAAAAGGTTCGTACCGTTCTTAAGGCATCTCCAACGACAACCGTAAATTTCCTCCGCATCCGTTTGCAAATAGAAAGAATCAGTCCACGGACACAGATACAACAGGACGACATTCAACCGTAGATACATACATTTTAACCACGACTCAAACCAACCGGATAAAATTCGTGCAAACACAACGGATTTCATTCAAGTTTGAAGATAATTTACATAAAAAGATCGATATTTCGACCGTTTAACTATAAAAACAAGAAAAAAACCTAAACCACATACAAGACGACCTCCTCGTACGATTGACCGCCCTGTCGTGCCGGACCGCCCTCTCCGTCCGTTGAGTCATCGTCGTCGTCCGTCCACCTCGGAACGACGCCGTAGGTCTGCGGCATCCTTGTCCGACGATTGCATACCGCTCGCGGAGGAGCTGCTCCTGCTGCGCATGCGAAGCGACCACTCCTCGGCGATCTTGGCGAGCTCGCCGTTAGGGCGATGACGACGCCTGGTAGCCGTCCCCGCGGTGGTCACGGAGAGTGGCCACGCCGCAGCGAGATCCAGATTGTTGCAGACCCATTCTGGCGACACGTCCGTCTTGGCGAACGCGGAGCGTCGCTGGGGGGACGCGGGCTCCTACTTCATGCGGCCGCCGATGTGAAGGCCGCGGTTGCGCGGCAGGGATGGCTCGTCCTTGACTGTCCAGAGGGGGATGCCGACTCGTTCTTGACGCGGACCAGCGGCGGGGACGGTGGCTCGTCCTTCACTTGCGCTGGTGATGATGGCGCCGGTTCCATCTGACGAAGCGAACACGGGGAGGGAGAGAGGAGGAAGGTACAGTGCTTCTCAACGGCGCCGAGGAGGGGAAGAGAGGAGGAAGGTAAGGTGCTGCTCAACGGCGCCGATGATGGGGAAGAGGAGGAAGGTCCAGTGCTCTGCTCCACGGCGCCGGAGCGCAATTTAAATAGCCGCAGCCAGGCCAGGCGGTGGGGCGGTCAGCACGCTTCAATGCGGCGCAGCTGTCGGAGTTGGTTCCTCGGGACGCGGCGTCCGCATTGAAGTGGCGAGGCCCGAGAGGTCGCATCTATCTGCGCCGCCTTCCCATCCGGTCAAATCATGGTTTAGTTAACAATCGTTGCATGCTCTAGGCCGGCACGAATGCGGCGCGGAAAGCAGCGAGGTGCGTGGGATGGAAGGCGCGGGAAGGACGAGTGGGGGGGGGGGGGGGTTAGTGGGCCAGGGCGGTCAGAATCGTGCGAAATAGCGGTCCGGACTCCCGCAAACTTCCCCACATTTGTCTCCGTTTTGCGAGAGAAATCGCATCCGAACCGCTCCACGGACCGATACAGGACCGCGTTGGATAGCTTCCGCGTTCTGGATCACGTAGTCCGAACGGTTGCGGGTCCGCCTAGGAGATGCCCTTAGGGCATGGCCAATGCATAGCCCCAGGGTTATGCTTCACATGCCATGTAGGATCGTACGTAGGTTCGGATGGTGTAGCGGGATCCTCAGCAGGAAGCGGGTGCTAGGGAAGAAAAAGTGTGGTGGGATGCAAAAGGCTAAAAATTTGAAGTGTAAAGTAAAGATGTATGTGTACCAGAATCTCTATTTTCTATTCCTTGGTGAGGCCCACTAGTGATAGCTTGCCTTGAAGAGAAAAAACCAATGTAGATTTCTCAAGCTACCTTTTGTCATCAGGCTTGTGTATCTATATGCCACCATTGTACATGTCCTTAGTTAACTACAACTGGTACGAAAACTGGTGCGAAAGTAACTGATACGAAAGTAATAATCCAACGAGCAGAGAACACGCTTTCAGGAGGACTCTCGTGTCGCTCCCGCGGCCGACCCGGGAGCGAACCCTAGCCGCCGCCAGCAACACCCCCTGCCGCTCCCTCTATCCCCTCGCCACCACCGGCGGGAGTCGCCGGGCTAAGCCTGTGAGACTTAGCGGCGGTGGGGCATTCTCCTCCTCCTGCTTGGACGGGGCGACGCGGGCTGCTTCACTCCAGTAGGTGCTCAGCCGGTGGCTCGCGCTCGCGTGGGTGCTCGTGCTCGAGGCAGCGCGGCGAGGCAGTGTAGGCGGCCCGACGCGGTGAGGCTGCGCAGACACGACAGCTTGGCGCGCCTGGTGGAGGGAGGGCACCTCTAGATCCTGTTCGGCGACAGGCGGCGGCGACCCGGTGGCCAGGGGCGCGGATCCGGTGGATGGCTGCTCCGGCGGCGTCTCCAGGCGTTATGTGGCGCGGATCCGATGGCTAGGGGCTCATATTCGGTGGGTGGCTCCTCCGGCGGCGGCTCCAGGCGCGGTGAGCGGATCCGGTGGCCTAGGACCTGCAGGTGCAGCGGCGTGCGGGGCTCCCTGCCTCGGTTCTCAGTTCTGGCCGGACTCGATGGGGTGGGGTGGCATCCCCCCTGTCCTCTGCTCGCTGGCTTCATCTGTCCTGCCTCTACGGGCCACGGAAATGTGATGCAGTGGTGTTGCTTGACTTCGTCAGCGGCAAGGTTTCTGTGCTTCGAGGCTGGCCTGTTGCGATGGTGCTGCTCAAATGGCGGCTGAGCATGGGCAACGAGTGCTATGGTTTGTCGTGGCTCTCCGAAGGTGCTGGCGCGGTGTCATCGTGGAGGTGGGTGGGCCAGTGGAGGTGCTGTGCGTGAGGGTGACGGTGTCTCAGATGCTCCAGGCGAAAGCTTGCCGGGTTCTGGCCGGCCGGCGACATCGGTGTCCGTGGGCGTCATTTCACCTCCTTGGAGGCGCCGCCGTGGTGCCTCGTGACCGCTATCCTCGGATCTTGCTCTTCGGGTGAAATCCTAAGGCTCGATAGGGCCGGGTGACGGCGTCGACATCATCCCTTCTCCCTTGGGGGCGTCACCTTGAAGAGCATTGATCTCGTGTGCACATTCCATGAGTTGGACACTCACAACATTGCGGTCGGCTGGTGTCCCTCCGGTGATGTGGATATTGCGCGGCTTCTTGTGTGACAACGATGGCGGCTTTGGGCGGAGCTGGCTTGCTGATGGGTCTTGGTAGTAAGTCTTTTCCGGCGTGTTCGAGGGGTTGTCGTGCCTCGCTTTGTCTTCCTGGAGTCGGAGTTGCTAAGGAGGGGCCCTTGCGGCGACGATGACACAAGACGGGTGGGCAATTCTGGTGCTAGCTCGGCGCAATCCCAATGCTTTTCTCCTGCAATGCTTGTCGACAGAATCGAAGCTGCCTGGTCGCTGGCGCGTGTGGCGGACTGTTTGGCATCGGCCGTCGCAAGCCTCGGCGTTTGTTTGTGGTGCGGGCTTCTTCGGTGGTCATCGATGATGGAGTCGGAGTCCCCCTCGGGGAGGTGTGATGACGATGACGCCGGGCTACAACCTCGATGGCGCTTTTCTCTTCAGCGGCGTGTTTGCGTTCTTGTGTGGGCGGGCATGATGTGACAGTTTTTACCCGATTTTCGGTTAATTAACTGGGCAATCCTCTTCGACTATTTTTAATGAATCGAGCCCTAACAAATCGCGTTTAAAAAAAGTAACCCAACAATCAAACATACATCCTTCATGACAAGTGATATGATGACCAGGCGTCAAAAGCCTACAGAACACAGATTCCAAGTTAAAAAAACACAGATTGCGAACCAGCAAAAGGCCAAACATAAACATGAAAACCCGAACGAACTTATCTGCATGACCCCCCTATGTCTTTATTGTTAAAAAAATTGGTGCGTGAAAGCCATGGCTGAGAATAATGAAGTGGTCGTGCACGATCGACCCCGTGACCGTGATTCCGGACTGTACTGTGCGTGTTCCACCTGGACTCGCGGGCACTTGCTGCCTCATTCGAACGAACGATGGTGGAACACTTGCTCAGCAGCCCACCGTATTTGGACTACGTGTAGCCAGCGGCGTGCAGGTAAAAGTACAGAGCGGTTTGTTTAAGGAGTGGTTTGTTTGAGGCGGTGCAGTACGGCACCCGGTGCTCCAGATTCCCATCTCTTCGCCGACGCCGGCGAGATGCATCAATGCATGCATGTCGTCGTCTCAACGGCCGACCCGCGCGTCGCACGTCGGGCTCGCCGTCGCCGATCCGGCAACTCTTCCAGACTCCCCTTAACGCCCGGTGGAGATGCGCCGGAGCAAACTGCGAGGAGAAAAATGGAAAATCTCTACCTCTAAAGGAGGTGTTGGCAGTCGGCGTTTCACGGTTTTTTCAGTCTCTCCTTCAACCTTTGTTCTTGTTTTCCGTCTCTTCTTCTACCACACCCTTCCACCTTGGTCCATCGGTTTATTTTTTTCTTCACTTTTTTATTACAAACCAATACTTTCATAACACATAACAAATCATAGATCTAACTTTAAGTTATCCAAATCAATCGATCCCTCTCATTAGCGTAATTTTTTTAGAAAACAAATAACATATTTAATCTAACTTTTCTAACTTATTCAAATAAATTGACCCTCTCATCAGTGCAATTTATTTCATAAAACAAATAACATATTTTCAGGTAACAAATAATGGATTTTAAGGAAATTAACATCTACATCATGACAAATAAATCTCATTATGAAAACATTATCTCTACTCATAAAGGGGGAGTCCGTAGGTTGTTTGGTTGGTTCGCACGCAGGCATTAATGTGCAAATACTTTGGAAACTAAGTGCTAAATCAATTTGAAAATCAAATCATTAATGCATTTAATTACCAGATTGTTAATATTGTTCGTAATTAATTAGATCCATTTAAAAAGGGATCTCTACTTCTATAGGGGGAGTCTGCGGTCGTGCTGGTCGGTTTAGTTTTGTTAGTCGCTCGATCGAACGTAGGACGTCCCACTCCCGGTTGTCCTTTTCCAATGTAAGCCCACCCCATCTCATTTCCTTCGAATCAAAACCGATCAATATGCAATCTCTCTAATTTTTGGTGCTCCCTCCTCCCCTGAGTCCCTCCAAGGAAAACAAATCAATAGGCAATCCCTCCTTCCAAGTGAAGCACATCTTGACCAAGGAAATAAATAGGGTTGCAATCCCTCTGATCTGATCGATTAACTTCAGATGGACATGACTACCGAGAAGAAAGGAGTAGAGTGCTGCCTCATGCTAGATCATACCATGCCTCCAGCCACCCCGCGTCTCCCGTATAGGCGCATGATGTGGCTCTATGGTCGTCGTGCATGCCACCATTCCGCCGATGGTCAGTCTTGAGCCCCTTCCATCTCCAAAGTCCCTCTTTTCGGCCTGGAGAACAGAGGGGTTGCCGCTGCCACCGTTTGGTCCTTCCCCGCCTCCTCGTTATCGCCGCGCTGGGTTGCCGTCGCCGCTTCAAACTCCGAGCACTCACATGTCATACAATTAATCCGCCATCACGCCGCCCGCTGGGGAGCCAACCCGAGCCGCAATCCCCAGATCCCTCCCTCCCTGCCGTCGATGCAGACAGAAGCACCGGTGAGCAGTGTGGCCCTCGACAGCCGTGGCGCCGTATCGGCGTCCCGCCGCGAGGAGCAGCAACGGCGCCACATCCGCACCGCGACGCACCTCGCCGCCGGCGGCTTCGTCGGCGTCGTCAGCAAGACCTTCAGCACGCCCATCGCCCGCCTCACCATCCTATTCCAGATAATAGGCTTTTCGCCCCCTCTTTTGTCTCCCACATTCTCATGTGCACAGATTGGGAGCTCGAAGCTTTGGCAGTTGCGAACGAATTTTAGTGGGCAGGCAGCATCGGCGAGCACTAATTAAGCTTCTATTTCATTTTCTGAGATTCTATGTCTAGGACATGATTTGATCAAAAAGTAACCCCCCCTATAATTCGTCCTGACCTCAGATAAGGAATTGAGAGCTAAAAAAGCGTGGGCCAAATCTCGGGTTGTCGCAATTAATGTGGTTATGTGAGCATGGAGGAAGAATTTCCTTCTATTCTCTGGTGTTGTTGTACTCCTTCTGGCTTCACACGTCACATATATAATTTCGTTAAAGGAATTGGATGTTGATAATATCAACTTAGTTCCGTGAATGCGATATATCCCTGGTTGACAATCATGACCCATCATCATCGTTGTTAATTTACAACACTCTGCATATTTATTGTCCAATTACCGTCAAAACTTAAACCCTGGTTGTGGATTTATTGTATGTACGATACGGTGTTCATATCTACATAATTGCAATAATGGAAAATGTTCTTGAATACAAATCCATCAATATAAAAAAATTCATATAACCCATGGGTTGATGATAAGGTTCGTTATTGGAGGTTGTGACATATTGATCCGACAGGTGGCACGTATGCATTTAGATGCTGAGCTCTAAGGAAGTGTATTAAATGGCACGAGGCTCCACGGACTATTTGAAAAGAAGGGTTTGAGGTATTTTGGGAAGGCAATCTTGGGACAATTGTACATCGATTGCCTTATTCCGTCATCAGCATCTATTCATATGAGCAATACAAAAAGTTCAACGCTGAGTGCCAGTATGTTTAACTCATAAGATTTGTCGTGACTATGTATTTTTTTGTTATATTTTTATGAATTTTGAATATTCATTGCAGCTTCTCGGAATGGTGCCTGGCTTGGACGACCCAAATTATGTTACTGTCTTTACTTGGTGGTGGTCTAGCAGGACTGACAGTTGCATTTGTAACTTACCCATTGGATATTTAGTTCGAACTTGCTTGGCAACACAGGTAATGCTTTTCTTTCTTTTGTGAATAACACTTAACCAACCAATCGGTCAATCTAACTTCCAGTTAGAACTTAGAGCATCCTTAGACAAAATGTTCATGCAATGCAACTTTATTTTCTTCGTGTTGATGTAATAGTATACATGTAATTTGTTGTCAATTCTGATTTTTTGGGTGTATATTATATTATTCGTAGTTCCAATTTGACAATGGTTCTGTTTTAGTAGCATCCTTGTAGTTCACCGTTGGAATTTGCACGTTTAGTCTTATTAATAATATGATTTCTTGATTTTTGAATTCTGAACCGATTCAAGTCAGTACTGGTACTAGCTAAGTGAAAAAGAATTCTTGATATGATACGGATCCATGTTCTGATTTTTAGTGAAAAGCTTCCTTGCTCTCATATCGATCATCTCATGTTTTGATTTTAAGGGAAAGTTTACTTTCTTAAGTTTTGACATTAACACTGAGACAGAAATGTTTGCTATGTTTGCATGACCTACAGGGCTGTATAGGGAAACCATGCCACCGCTGTTGGGGAGCTCTTACTTGCAGCGCAAACTGCAAGGAGTGATGACTCGGTCCAGTTGCCTAAGCGCTATGGCATCTTTCTTCTGAAGATGGATAGTTTTGGGCAGGTTCTCTTTGCCAGCTTCTTCATGTTCTACTAACATTACTACATTTCGACCATGACATTTAGTTCTAGCAAAAAAATGCAACTATACAAATTGTAAAGTTGCAGACTTCTGAAAATCGTGGTTTGTCACTGGATGATGTTTCATGGTCTATAAGATTTTGAGCCTCCCATTTCTTTAAGAATAACTGCAACTTGTCTGATTATATGTCTGTACGGTTTGTAAATGGATTCCATTACCCGTCAATCATCATAAAGCGGCATGAGAATTGTAGTTGATTGTTTGCTGAAAATAAATTGAGTTGCTCTAAAAATTGCAGCTGGAATGAAGCTTAGCAAGATAACACAATGTCCGGTAGGCACAACTTAGCATTAATCTTCTTTGAAAAAAATCATACAAGTTTTTGTTAGATTCAAGCCCCAAGCCATTGAATCATTGTTTTGCAGGCGAGAGCCACACATCAGGTTACATTTCTAATCAACGAATGATTTCTGAAATTATTTATTCCATGCCCTAGACTAAATGCTAAAAGGGTCAATCTACGCCCTCATATTGCCCTTATTTCCTTTTATTTTTTCTTTTTAAACAATATCATGTATTCCCTCAACGGTCACTTTCTGCACTTGGAAAAGAAAAGCAATTTTGCTATATGAATTGTTGTATTGTTTCATATTCCTTCAGAATTTTTCCTATAACATATTACGAGTCGTCGATAAATGACCTACTCCCTCAGATCCGAATTAATTGACACAACCTCTATACAATGTCCTACTTACATTGTATAGAGGCCGCGTCAATTAATCCAGATCGGATGGAGTACATGATTTTGTTCTAAACAACACTCATCTTGTGAAGATACGGTTCCTATTTTTTTCCTCATGAAGTTATGCATTGGTCCAAAATCCTATTCGTAGATGTTCATTCATCATTTATTTTCTTCTATAAAACTCAACTATGTTTATGTACATGATTCAATACACACAGCTTTTTTTCTTGAAATAGTTAACCAGAAGTTGAATTTAATCATGCACATCAGTTATCAAGTTAAATCCTATCCACAGTGACGATGATTTAGGTTGTTGTTAATATGGATATGTTTTATTTCTTGGCAGTAAGAAGGTAATAGAAAGGTGCATCTACAATAGTGGTATTTCCAAGTGAAACAACTATGCGGGGGAGTGGTCGATCGACGATACTGTTGCATTTCGACATAGCATGGCTCGTTGTATTGTTTTTCTTAAATTAAAGAAGAGCGTCGCTTCCTGCAGTAGGGTCTTACATCTCCATTGATGTAAGGTTTGCCACATTAGGCATGGTCTCATCTGTACAAAGGGAAATGACTTTCCTGTTGATGTAATAGTATACATGTAATTTTTTGTCAATACCGTTGGGAGATCTTGTTCTGAAATTTTGATGCAACATTTCAGTTTGTGTTCTTCTGTTTTGTAGAGAAAATATGTACCCATGTGTTCTGGTCGTTTTATAAAGCCCTAATGATTGCATGGGGGTGTCCTTTTTGTACAGATGAGACCTGACAATGGAGCATTGAGTGTTCTTTATGGGCACACTTCGTTTGCTGACGCAATGCTAATTAGCTTTATGATGCATACAATCTGAGGAATTGTCTGAATCCTGATGAAATGTTGTGCTTTATTGTATAGTTAAAATTTACTATTGGCCTCCTAATGAAACAATGTTCTGCTTTATGGTAACATGAATAACTACTTTCAGATATCGAAGAACTTCCAAAGCATCTAACTATACTCACCAAAAAACATATCGAAACTCATTACCAAAATTATCATTTCAGTACGGAATGTCATCTTAAAAGATGGAACTGTATCTTTCTTGGTCAATTATGTCATGACCTAGAAGTATATTGGTGTCTATAAAATTAAGGTCGCACATGTAGGTGTTTGCTTATTCATTGTAACCCATGCATTTTCTTATTATATGCTTACATTTTGTGTTCTTTTGTGTGTTCTCGAGAATCATAAATATGTTCTGTTTTTATCTTCCTAATGTTGAAGTATTCATGCAAATGCTGAAAGCCATCCATCTTTTGTACTCTGAAATGTTAGTGTTTCTAATTCCCTTATGTGTGGACTGAGCTCATGTAAGCTAGCTTTGTAACATGTGATTGTAGGTGCAAATTGACATGAACATAGAATAACATCCTAAAATGTAAGCCTCCAAGTCGATTTTATTTTACCATCTTAATTAATGCTTGGAATAATTGTTTCGAATTTTTTGTCAGTAAATAGAGTTTGAAACTTGTGTAGTGGCAAGACAATGTTAAAGAAAATAGGGTGACACCTGGTCAAGCACGTCATGTTGTCATAGTAGTGAAACTAGGCTATTGGGGGTAGAAAACAGTACCATTCCTAAAGTTCATTCATGTCACATAGACATTTATTTATTGCCCGTAGCAACACACGGTCGTTCTACTAGTACTTATATATTTTTATGTTAGGAGAATTGAGAATACATTCATACAGGTCTAGATATTTTCACGACGTTTGGAACACACACTCTGTTGAATCATTCAAAGTGTAGCTTCTGGTTAGGAACAGACAACAAGTTTGCTCGAGCGAATGCACGGCCAGAAATAGGCACCCGTGTATAAATGTCGCGTGTTGGGCAAGAGATAAGCTATGCCAAAATAAGAGCATCTACAATCGGACCCTTGTATCTTCCTCAAACGTCCGGGCAAGTAGTCCGGTCATGAAATTTCGACCCATTTGGATGTCTCGAACGGGCGTCAAACGCCCGGGCTGACCGACACTGATGAGGACATGAAAACCATTGAACCCTTAGAGTCGAGGACGACTCCTTTTCAAAAGGGGGAGGATGATGAGGACATGACAACCCTGTGTACACCCCCTGTCATCAAAGGAGAAATCATAATAATTTGTGTCAAAAAAATACAGTGCTAGGTGAACGCTAACTTAAGTTATACTGTAATCTTGAACACATGGCTGCACTTTCATCTCCTTCGTTGTTGGTTGAACTCAGGTGCAACATCAAAGAAGACCAACAACACTTCCAGTCCGTGCCGAAACAATGTTTTATGACGAAGAAACAGAGTTACGAAGAAATATGTTGTCTGCTGAAGAAACAATGTTTTGGTGCTAGTGAAACAATGTTATGCACGAGTTTGGATATTCCAACTTGCGAAAGGTTCCCAGAACTCGAGTTTGCTACTGAAGGAAACATTGTTCGACTCCAGTAATTAAACAATGTTTGGTCGAGAACCACCAACCACCTCCAACTAGAGATTTCCAGAAGCTACCTCAATAAGTCTCAAGCCTTTTAGTCAAACCAAAGCTTGTTTCGTTTCACACCTAAGCTGGTTCCCAAAGCTAGTTTGCTTTCACACCTATCCAGGGGGTTTGACCCTAATATAAATAGGCTAGCTCATCCCTTCTTCGGGGACTTTTGCCATTTCTATCAAAACCAAGACATAGACTCCTCCTGAGATTGGAGAGCTCTTGTTACCCTTATTCTCGTGATTCCTTGAGAAATTGCTCCTAATTCATGCTCCTTGACTAGATCGTGTTGTGTGGGTTAGAGTTCATGGTTTCCTTGCGGATTGCACCCATTCCGTGCTCCACGACTTGAGTGTGGTTGTGTGGGGTAGTATTGCGGGTTGTGGATCGGCGGATGTTCAGATTACAGGCTTCCGTGAGCATCCTCCTCGTCGGGTCATAATCTCTTCTTTTCCATTTTTCGGGCTGCTTGTAGCTAGTTATCCCCATCCTCTTATCGATCCTACACCGCGAAGATCAGACCTCCCCTTGTGCACCCTCTTCTCTGTAGACGGTGTCACATCACTTGGTATTCAGAGCAAGGTTTACACAGTAGGATCCGTATCCTTTGTTGCCAGATCTATCCTTTTTAGTTTAGTTTTTCCCTTTCCTAGAGTCCAAAGCCAAAAGCCACAAAAAAAATCCAAGCCTTTGTTTACTGAGTTCTGGTTGTTTGCTTTCCTCTTTGTGTTGGCACCAAGTTCTATCCAAAGTTACTGCTATTTTTTTTCTTTGAGCCTTGTTGTTGGATCTATTGTGTTGCAAAAAAGAGAGAGAGAAAAAGCAGAAAAATAAAAGGAGAAGAGAAAGTGTTGAGAAAGTGTGCAACGATATTCAGTTTGGTGAGAAACTTCAGAAGTTGTATTGGCAAGTGTTGCAGCTCAAATGTGGTGCAAAGATCTACAAAAAAAATCTTGTTTCATTTTGTTTACATCGATTGGATCTCAGCACTAGCCCTCGTCATTTTAACTCACCAAGCTCCACCCAAAAACCGTCAGCTTCTTTCCTTTCATTCGCCCGTCCACTCCTGTTTTTGCTACCACCGCACGACCGCCAAGGAATCATTAGAATTTGGTTAAGCAAGAAGGCGAGCCGAGTGTTTTTCATATATATTTTTTTCTTTGTCCACTTTTGCGAGAGTTAACATGTTAGGCTCCAAATCGAGCGTACATCGACATCAAAATGTGGAAGATGAATTCCCAAGGACTCGCGTGGCGCTTAGTGATGTGATTGAAGAAAGTATAGTTACAGCTTTGGAACGGATGTTCGAAGGTCGTCTTCCTATCATGGATAACGGGGATCAACACCGACAGAGCCCCACCACCTTGTTGAGAACCAAGAACCGGCAAAGCCCCCATCTACAATGACCCCCATGATGGTCGTGGATGGGATGTTCATGGCCCTGCTAATGGTGCCTTGGCCATGGCAGTTGTACGAGGCTGTGGAGACTTCACCAAGCATAGTTCTCGTGGGTATACTTCTACCCACAAGGAGTTTTCTTACCATGGTGAGAAGTTTGAGGGCTCCACTCATGTTACCATGGGTCCTTTTCGATCGATGGAGAACAGAATTCTACCACACCCATGTGAGCGAAAGCGCGCGCAACCCAAAATCCCACAACTTGAGAGTGACAAGAAAGGAGAGTTGAGTGGCTCCACAAAATATGAGGGACAGTGTACACATCATAAAATCCCACCACTTGAGAGTGACAAGAAAAGAGAGTTGAGTGACTCCACAAAATATGAGAGAGTGTGTACACAAGCCAAAATTCCACAACTTGAGAGTTATATGAAATGTGATTTGAGAGACCCCACAAAATATGTGAGAGAGTGTCCTCAACCAAAAATCCCACAATCTGAGAGTGATAAGAAAATAGAGTTGAGTGAATCCACAAAATGTGAGGAAGAGTGTGCACTTCCAAAAATTCCACAAATGAGATTGACAAGAATAGTGATTTGAGTGACACCACCAAATGTGAGAAAGAGTGTCCACTTCCCAAAATCTACATATTGAGATTGATAAGAGAGTTGAGTTGAGTAACTCTACCGAATGTGAGGAAGAGTGTCCACTTCCCAAAATTCCACATATTGAGAGTAATAAGATAGGTGAGTTGAGTGACTCCACCAATGTGAGGAAGAGTGTCCACTTCCCAAAATTCCACATATTGAGAGTGATAAGGGAGGTGAGGTAAGTGAGTCCACCAAATGTGAGGATCAGATTGTTCAAGACGAGATTAGAGATATAAAGGATCTCCACACAAATATAACACACAATCAGCAAGAGAGGATTTGTGAATTGTGTGAGTCCACCAAATGTGAGGTTGAGATCATCCTACATGATATTCGATAGATGAGTGAACCACAACATATTATACCACACCAGCAAAGTGAGAGGATTGTTGAGTTGTGTGAGTCCACCAAATGTGAGCTTGAGGTGTTTCCACACAATACCAAAGAGATGAGTGATCCAACCAATAAAAGGGGAGAGGATTATTCAATTACTAACCATTCATAAAGCTCTCTTTCTTTGAAGTACATGCAGATGCAAAAATCATACTTAGTTGCCCTCCTACAACGATGGGAGGATGAGATCCACGAACAATTATGGCCCACATGGAGTACCACCAAACAAACAACTTGTGTGGTGAGCGATTTTCAAAAAGGCATAGAAGCACTCAATGAGGTAAACAATAAAAGATCGTTCATCTTGAAGCACCCAGAGGTATGCACTTATGAACTCTTGAAACATTGGCGTGATGAAATCAGAGAAAAGATGTTTGGTATATCATCAATCCAGCAACACCATTCCGCGCATCCTGAACGGAATATAAAAGAGCAAAAAAATTAAAATTTGCACACAATTATTCAAATTTTCCTTTGCCAAGTTATGTTGTATTTTCCTCGTGCTATCATTTTGTAGACCGAAGTAAGTCGAGGGCGACTTTTCTTCAAGAGAGGGAGGATGATATGAACATGGATGAGCCTGATTACAAGTTTGTACTCCATGGGAATGTTACTTGATAGGAATTGCTGAGTCGAACTAAACATTTGAAGTTCGCAAAGGTGAAACCTAAACTTATGCATTTGATAAACCCTTTGCATTGCTTCTTTGTACTGTCCTATTTTCTTTTGTGTGATGACCAGTTAGAGTCAAAGACGACTCCTTCTCAAGAGCGGGAGGATGATGAGGACATGAAAACCATTGAACCCTTAGAGTCGAGGACAACTCTTTTCAAGAGGGGGACGATGATGAGGACATGACAACCCTTTGTACACCCCCTGTCATCCAAGGAGAAATCATAATAATTTGTGTCAAACAAATACAATGCCAGGTGAATGCTAACTTAAGTTCATACTGTAATCTTGAACACATGGCTGCACTTTCATCTCCTTCGTTGTTGGTTGAACTCAGGTGCAGCATCAAAGAAGACCAACAACACTTCCAGTCCGTGCCGAAACAATGTTTTATGGCGAAGAAACAAAGTTACGAAGAAATATGTTGTCTGGTGAAGAAACGATGTTTTGGCACTGGTGAAACAATGTTATGCACGAGTTTGGATATTCCAACTTGCGAAAGGTTCCCAGAACTCGAGTTCGCTGCTGAAGGAAACATTGTTCGACTCCAGTAAACAATGTTTCGTCGGGAACCACCAACCACCTCCAACTAGAGATTTCCAGAAGCTACCTCAATAAGTCTTAAGACTTTTAGTAAAACCAAAGCCGGTTTCGTTTCACACCTAAGCTGCTTCCCAAAGCTATTTTGCTTTCACACCTACCCAGGGGGGTTGTCCCTAATATAAATAGGCTAGCTCATCCCTTCTTCGGGGACTTTTGCCATTTCTATCAAAGACAAGACATAGACTCCTCCTGAGATTGGCTAGCTCTTGTTACCCTTATTCTCGTGATTCCTTGAGAAATTGCTCCTAATTCGTGCTCCACGACTAGTTTGTGTTGTGTGGGTTAGAGTTTGTAGTTTCCTTGCGGATTGCACCTGTTCCGTGCTCCACGACTTGAGCGTGGTTGTGTGGGATAGTATTGCAGGCTTCCGTGAGCATCCTCCTCGTCGGGTCATAATCCCTTATTTTCTGTTTTTTGGGCTGCTTGCAGCTAGTTATCCCCGTCCTCTTATCGATCCTACGCCATGAAGATCAGACCTCCCCTTGTACACCCTCTCCTCCTTAGACGGTGTCACATCAGACACCCCTCATATCCAGCCCAAATATGGGGCGGATAAGGAGGCGTCCGGGCGCTCCCGGGCACGCCCGCCTGGCCTGCGCTGGCCCACATCGACCCCACATATATTTGTCCCCATCCGTTCACCGGCCCAAACCATAGCCACTTCACTGCACTTCCCTCCACTCCCATCCACCACCAAGCTCACCTCCGACCATCTCCGGCATGGAGGGTAGCAAATCTGACTCCGATCAGTCCGGATCCGTCGAGTGGGGTGTCGTCCCCTGCGGGTTGGATGAGGCAATAGCGGTTAGAATTGCACTCCGCCGCTCCCGCGAGGATAGCGCCCAGCCGACGGCAGGATCTGTCCGGCGCGACTCCATAGCGTCGGCTCAACGGGCGCTCGGGTCCTCTGTGGCTGGATCATCGTGGTCCCGGTGAGGGAGTCCTGGACTAAGGGGTCCTCGGGCTGCTGGCCTGTCTCTCAATGGGCCGGCTTGGTAGGCCGCACTCTGACTGTCGCGGGAAGGGCCGGATACATCGTGACCCTGTGTTCTAGAAGGAAGTCCCGAAGGCGCATCGTGCACTCCAAGTCAAGATGAGGGAATCGACGTCTCCATTCTCGGCAGGAGTCTTGTCATGTGTAAACCCTAGGTACCCCCCGGTGTCTATATAAACCGGGAGGGTTTTAGATTGTAGGGCAGAGAAACTCATCTAGGGTTTTAGCTAGTCGATCTCGAGGTAGATCAACTCTGTAACCTTCATACCATCAATATAATCGAGCAGGACGTAGGGTTTTACCTCCATAGGGGGGCCCGAACCTGGGTAAACATCGTCTCCTTCGTCCCCTTGTTACCATCGATCCAAGACTCACAGCTCGGGACCCCCTACCCGCGATCCGCCGGTTTTGACACCGACACCCGGTGGCTGGAAAATCTCTCCTTCCCCATCACCGGTTCGGCAGAATGTGGATCCCACCGGAAGCGGGCTGCCCGTCGTGGGAAGGAGAGGATAAGGGCTGTCGAGGCCCGTCTCCCGCATGAAATGGCGGCGGCAGAGGCGGCTGATGCGGTGGCGCGGGCGGCCGCAGAGGAGGAAGCCATCCGCGCCCGCATTTTGAAGAAACGACAGCGGAGGAACACACACGTCCTTGCCTGAGAGCAAAATCGGGCTGTCTCGGGCAGTCTGTGAAATGACCAGACTACCACAGAAGGAGGAGAAGGAGGTTAGCGACGGTGTGTTCATCTCCGGCAACGAGCAGATCCGGCACGATCTGTACTGCGTCTTCGACCGGTACTTCCGCTAGAAGGACGACAAGGACTAAGGGAAGGGCAAGCGTAGCCGTGGATGATCTCTACCATATCCAAACATGTCAAATTTTGGTAGTCCAATGGCATGTTAGTAGTGATGGAGTAGCCGAACGATGTGTGAATGCATCGATGTAGTAGTTACATGAGTTTGTATGGTAAGATATGGGACTTAAGGTGTCCGGTTGTAAAATGCGTTATTTGAAGTGTGACCGGTCAGCGTCCGCGGACATGTCCGAACACGTCCGCGGACGTTTGAGGTGTGAGATTTGCCAAATCCGGTTGTAGATGCTCTAAGGTGGATGCGCGTCGCGGTGGAGAAGTGGTCAAGCATGGAAGATGTACAGGATCTGGAAAAGATGAAAACCAGACAAGTTGTGCATGTCTCGACAAATCAAGCCTGTGGAAATGTAGAATTGAGACGAACGCTCACTGTCACGTAGTCTTGACGCAGCTGCTGTTCGCCACAGGAAAAACAACGTTTGCACCCCGAGCTAGACACGGTATTGATGTTCCCAGTACCTATGCCTGGAACATAGTTTAAAAAACCAGACCGAACCGGCGATCAGACCGAAAAAACAGGAACCGGCTATCCCGTCGGTTTTTAAGCTCCATGAACCATTCTGCAATTAGACCAGTAAAAACCGAACGAACCGGCCGGTTTGCTGAAAAACTGAGAATAAAACCGGACGGTTGAACCACAAAAAAGTTTTTAAAAATTCAGATAAAGTGGGATGCCATCCAATTGTTGGGGAACGTTGCATGGGAAACAAAATTTTTCCTACGCACACACAAGATCTATCCATGGTGATGAGCATCTACGAGAGGGAGAGTGAATCTACATACCCTTGTAGATCGCTAAGCGGAAGCGTTAAGAAACGCGGTTGATGTAGTCGAACGTCTCCGCGATCCAAATCGCAAGTCGTCCCTCGATCCGATCATGAACTAGTGCCGAACGGACGGCACCTCCGCGTTCAACACACGTACGGCTTGATGACGCCTTCACCTCCTCGATCCAGCGAGCGATGGTGAAGTAGTAGATGAGTTCCGGCAGCACGACGGCGTGGTGATGGTGGTGAGGAACAATCTCTGCAGGGCTTCGCCAAGCACTATGGAGATTATGACGGGAGAACTAGAGGGTTAGGGTTGCCGACACACGGCTTGGGAAATCTTAATGTATCCCGTGTGTTAGCCCTGCCCCTCTATTTATATGTTGAGCCTTGGGGTCTAAACTTGGAGTAAAAGCCTCCTCCAAGTCGGTTTTGCCCGCACAAGGTCGGTTTGGCCCGCAGGGAAAGAGTCCAACTCGGATCCCTGCAGTACCGTGCACAAGCGGTAGTACCGCTTGAGCGGTAGTACCGCTTCACACAAGCGGTAGTACCGCTTATGCGGTAGTACTGCCTTACCACGGTAGTACCGCTTAAGGCAGCAGCAAAACTTCCTTTTGCACTTTCCAATACCTCGTGGGCTTTACCCCTTTGGCCTATATAAAGTGTTGCTGCACCCGAACACTTCGGTAAACATCCGGAACCTCTTCCGGTGAATTCCGGAACCCTTCCGGAAACCAAAACACTATTATCACATATATCAATCTTTACCTCCGGACTATTCCGGAGATCCTCGTCATGTCCGGGATCTTATCCGGGATTCCGAACAACCTTCGGTCACCAACAAAATAACTCAACTATACTAATCGTCACCAAACGTTAAGTGTGTAGACCCTGCGGGTTCGAGAACTATGTAGACATGACCAAGACACCTCTACGGTCAATAACCAATAGCGGGACCTGGATGCCCATATTGGCTCCTACATATTCTACGAAGATCTTTATCGGTCGAACCTCTATGTGAAGGATTCAGTTAATCCCGTATATTGTTCCCTTTGTTCTTCGGTATGTTACTTGCCCGAGATTCGATCGTCGGTATCTCTATACCTAGTTCAATCTCGTTACCGGCAAGTCTCTTTACTCGTTCCGTAATACAAGATCTCGTGGCTAACAGTTTAGTCACATTGCTTGCAAGGCTCATTGTGATGTTGTATTACCGAGTGGGCCCTGAGATACCTCTCCGTCACACGGAGTAACAAATCCCAGTCTTGATCCATGCCAACCCAATAGACACCCTCGGAGATACCTGTAGAGCACCTTTATAGTCACCCAGTTACGTTGCGACGTTCGATACACACAAGGTACTCCTCCGATGTCAGGGAGTTGCATGATCTCATGGTCATAGGAACAGATACTTGACATGCAGAAAACAATAGCAATAAACTGACACGATCATATGCTACGTTTATAGTTTGGGTCTTGTCTATCACATCATTCTCCTAATGATGTGATCCCGTTATCAAATGACATCTCATGTCAATGGCTAGGAAACCTTAACCATCTTTGATCAACGAGCTAGTCAACTAGAGGCTTACTAGGGACACAGTGTTGTCTATGTACCCACACATGTATTTGAGTTTCCAATCAATACAATTATAGCATGGATAATAAACGATTATCATGAACAAGGAAATATAATAATAACCAATTTATTATTGCCTCTAGGGCATATTTCCAACACCAATGTCACCTAGGAGGTGTGTGGTAGTTATCCTTAGCCTAATAACCAGCAGGGCTTGGCTCCAATGTTGTCTTCTAGTAGGAAATATTTTTATTTGACCAACTTTTATTACTATATAGAGTTATATCTTTACTTAATATTTATTATTTAATGATTATAAAACCAGCAAATGAACCAGTGAACCGGCGGTCAGACCGGTAAAAACCGGAATCGGCAGGCTTCCCGGTTCGTCATCGGTTCGGTTTTTAAAACTATGGCCTGGAATGGAACCAAATAAATTAATCTAGTATTCGAGCGGAACCACTTCAGATATTTTTCGAAAAATATTAAGGGAACTTCACCGCGGATCATCAAAAGGGACAAACGTGTGTGTGGATAACGGGCAGGTGCTAGCCATCGAATCATTTTCCTATACTCGGACAATCGAAAGTAATTAAATACATTAAAGTTCAAACATATAAAGTTACAAAATAAAATAGTTCAAATTAGAATTCAAATTTTAACACATGTTCTAGTTGTTCATATAAAACGCCCACGGATGCTCAACCAGATGAATCCGAAGCTACTCATGAGTTTTTTGATTGTGAATCTGCTGATGTATTTGGACAAAATCATCAAACGTTGTCGGATTCTGCTCCGGAAGTTGGGCAGGATCACCCATTTCTTGACACTCTAGTCCACTTGGCGGCGACGAGGGAAGGGGCAGCGGGAGGACGGGCATGATTTAGAGTCCGTCGTTGCGTGGTGAACGTTCAGACCTGATACGTCCGTAACATATCTATAATTTTTGATTGTTCCATGCTATTATATTATCATTCTAGGATACTTTTTAGGAAATTACTTGTTGTTTTATATTATTTTTGAGCAATAACCTATTAACCCAGTGCCAAGTGTTAGTTGTTGTTTTCTGTGTGTTTTTGGCTTTTCAGGAATACTGTACCAAACGAAGTCCAAATACCGAGAAACTTTTTGATGATTTTTTCTGGACCAAAATAAGACCTCAAAGCTTCTGAGGAAGACCGGAGGGCACACGAGGTGCCCCCAAGCCACCAGGGCGTGCCCAGGGGGGTGTCCGCGCCCTGATAGCTTGGGGCCACCTCCCTGGCCCTCTGGCATCGTTCTCTGGCCTATAAATTCTCTAATATCTGGAAAACCCTGGTGAGCCTCCCGAAACACTTTTTCCGCCGCCGCAAGTCTCTGTTCCGCCGTGTGCCCATCTGGAGCCCTGTTCCGGTGCCCTGTCGGAGGGGGGATCCATCACGGAGGGCCTCTACATAACCCTTGCTGCTCCCATGGTGATGTGTGAGTAGTTCACCGCAAACCTACGGGTCCGTAGTTAGTACCTAGATAGCTATCTCTATCTCTATTTCTTCATTGCCAAGATCACTGCGATTCTCGCGGTGCTCTATCTTATGTAATCAATCTTTGCGGTGTGTTTGTTGGGATCCGATGAATTGACATGAAATATATATTGAATACTTGTTGGTATTTTATTTGCATGATTGTTACAGCTTCATAATGCTCTCCGATCTATCAGTTTGGTTTGGCCAACTAGATTTATCTTCAAGTGGGAGTGGTGCGTTATAGTGGGTTTAATCTTGTAGTGCTCAATCCCAGTGACAAAAAGGGACATGACACGTATCGTATTGCTGCCACTAAGGGTAAAACGACGGGGTTTATTCATATCAATTGAATTTACTTTATCTACATCATGTCATCATCCTCCAAGCATTATTCCGTTTTTACTTAATATTCTAGAGGCATGCTGGATAGCGGTCGATGGGTATAGTAATAGTAGTAGATGCA
Source organism: Elymus sibiricus (assembly GCA_039707655.1). Lineage (NCBI taxonomy): Eukaryota > Viridiplantae > Streptophyta > Magnoliopsida > Poales > Poaceae > Elymus > Elymus sibiricus. The sequence goes on from CM077669.1 coordinate 128,693,472, forward strand.
GGCAGGAGTCGGTCTACTTGTTTATGGACGTGATGCCTATATACATGATCATTGTCATGAATAAATATATCATAACTATGCGCTTTTCTATCAATTTCCCAATAGTAATTTGTTTACCCACCGTATGCCTTCTTCAAGACAGAAGCCTCTAGCGAACACTATGGCCCCCGGGTCTCCTCACAATTTTATTTACAAAAACTCTAAATACCTTGCTGCCCTTATTTACTTTCTTTTTATTTCTAATTTATATTTATCAAATTATCTATCTATCACTACTTATCGCTTGCAAGTAACGAGTTCAAGGGGATTGACAACCCTCTTGCCTGCGTTGGGTGCAAGTGTTTGCTCTTTGTCCATAGACGCTGAAGACGGGAATTTGTGTGGTTCTCCTATTGGTTGGATTACCTTGGTTCTCACTGAGGGAAATACTTACCGACGCTTTGCTGCATCATCCCCTCCTCTTTGGGGAAAATCCCAAGGTAGTTTACAAGTATCAGGAAGGATTTCTGGCGCCGTTGCCGGGAGCATCATCAAATTCCTATCAAGTACCTACTAAAAAATTATCATTCACTTGTTCTACTTTTTATTTGCTGTTATATTTTGCTTGCTATAAAAATAAAAAAATGTAAAATATTTATCTTTGCTAGTTTACTTGCTTCGCTTGTTATTTTGCTTGTTTGAAGTTGCTATCATGTCTGATTTTATCATTGAGAAAGATGATGAAGGTAAAACCCCCAAAGCCGAAACTCCCCCACAACGAGATGTAAAAACATTTGCAGGGAAGGGTAATATCATAGGGAAAAGCATTATCCAAGAATTCTTTAACTGTACGGGTGCTATGGTTTGCATGGATACGACAATCCTTAAAAGAACCAAGAGTTACACCAATGCTATTTCTGTTCTTGTTCTTAAACTTTGAAGAAGATTTACGCGTACTCACCCTACTTTGCAAAGGCTTTTCTATGAGTTGTCGGTCATAAATGACCCTAGGGCTAAGAAGATAGTCACTCTTATTCTCATGCATGAATTTGACTATTTAGTGCGAGAAGCTCGAGATATCTTTGATCACTATACTATGAGTCATGAACATCCTCTGATAGATGAAATTTTATATAATGAGGACTACATGATGTGTTTCGAGATAACCATACTTTTGATGAAAATACCAGTAAAGAAGTTCCTCCTATCCATATTATCCAACAAGTTTCAATGCCATCAACAAACAATATTCTTGGATAGTAAGAGAGAATACAGAAGGTTTTAAGAAAAGTAGTATTGAGAATGCTAAGATATTACTAGATTATTTGTTTCCTATTGTATTTGAAAAACTTCCTCATGAACACACATCCCAAGATGTGAGTTTAAAGATGACATAACTTGAAACTATGCATTATGCCTAGCTAGGGGCATAAAACGATAGCGCTTGTTGGGAGGCAACCCAATAGTTATCTTTAATCTTTGGTTTTAATTTCTGTCATGGTATGATAACATGATTATTGCTACCGTAATGATTGTGTTTTTATGTTGAAATTATTGTTTGTGCCGAGTAAATCCTTTGGGGTGACTTGCATGATAAGTAGAATTGATACGGTGCAAAAACAGAAACTTTTGCGTCTAATGCAGAATTTCTCTGATTTTACTAGAATGTATTTTGATCTGAATTTTGTACACAGTATTGGTATACAAATTCTCCATGTTTTCCTAATTTTTCAGAATTTTTGGAGTTACAGAAGTATGGTGATTGCACACATCATTACAGACTGTTCTGTTTTAGGCAGATTCTGTTTTTGCTTGCATAGTTTGCTTGTTTTGATGATGCTATGGATTGTATCGGGCGGTATAAACCATGGAAAAGTTAGAATACAGTACCTTATGCAATAATAAAATATGAATCAATTTATAACAGCATCTAAAGTTTTTGATTTACCTATCATACTAACGCAGCTCACGAGTTTTCTATTGAGTTTTGTGGGCTGAAGTTTTCAAGTTTCGAGTGTTATCACGATGGATGAAGGAATAAGGAGCGGCAAAGAGACTAAGCTTTGGAATGCCCAAGTCACACCAAGGTATATTCTAGGAAGACTCAAGCATCTAAGCTTGGGGATGCCCCAGAAGGCATCCCCTCTTTCGTCTCAATCCATCGGTATGTCACTTGGAGCTACATTTTTATTCATCAAATGATATGAGTTTTGCTTGGAGCGTCTTGTGTTTTAGTTTTTTACAATCATCGTTTGCTGGACAAACCTACTTGAGAGAGAGACATGATCACCATGATTTGTTAGAATACTCTACGTGCTTCACTTATATCCTTTGAGCTATGCAGTTGCTCTAGTGCTTCACTTATATCTTTTAGAGCACGGGAGCATATAGATTTTATATAAATAATTGCACTTACATTATTCACTTAATTTTTTTTGAGAGTCTAATATATAGTGACGGTAATTTGCATGGTTTATAAGACTAGTCCAAAAATAATAGGTATTCAAGGAATGCATAATCAAAACCTTCATGTAGCACATAAAAGAGAAATTATGGCTTAATGATATTGATGTGGTAATATGAAAGGGCGTGAGTGCATGGTTGTTGGTTAGTATAAATAACGATAGTTAAAGGGTGTTAATTTGTTGTTCATCTAAATATTGGTTATGGCATGGTGATGATGTATGAGCATTCTTATTCCTCATTGAAAACCTAGTGTTGTTTAGCTCGGGGGCGCGTGATGGTTAACTCCTACCAACCTCCTCCCTAGGGGCATGCGAGTAGTACTTTGCTTCGAGAGAGCTAATAAAGCTTTGCGAGAAATATGTGAGTTCTTTATTACTAATGTGAATCCATGGATGTACGCACACTCGCCTTTTCATATATGATAGCCTCTTCGGTACCGTGCATTGCCCATTCTCACCTCGAGGATTGGTGTAGTGCAGCTTTCGCGGGTGCATCCAAACCCTGTGACATGATATGCTCTATTGCACATAAGCCTCATCATATCTTCCTCAAAACAGCCACCATACGTACCTATCATGGCATTTCCATAGCCATTCCGAGATATATTGCCATGCAACTTCCACCGTTACACCATATGACTTGTGCACTCATTGTCATATTGCTTTGCATGATCATTTGCTGACATAGTATTTGTGGCAAAGCCTTCGTTCACCATTGTTTACATGTTATGCTACATCATTGCACATCCTGGTACACTGCCAGAGGCATTCATATAGAGTCATATTGCTTAGTAGTTTTTCATATCGAGTTGTAAGTAAACAAAAGTGTGATGATTACCATTATTAGGGCACTGTCTCAGTGAGGAAAGGATGATGGAGACAATGATTCCCCCACAAGTCGGGATGAGATTCCGGACAAAAACTAAAAAAAGAAAAAGAAATAACGAGAAAAAGAAAAAAATAAAAAAAAGTGAAAGAAAAGAAAGATAGAAAAAGGAAAAAAAATAAATGAGAGAAAAAGAGAGAAGGGACAGTGCTACTACCTCCTTTTCCACACTTGTGCTTAGAGAAAGCACCATGTTTTTCATATAGGGAGACTCATGTTTTGTCATTTTCATATACTTGTGGGAATTTTTCATTATAGAACTTTTCTTGTATATTCCCATAACGCGCTTCCTCAAATTCCCGAGGTCTTCATGAGCAAGCAAGTTGGATGCACACCCACTTAATTTCATTTGAGCTTTCATACACTTATAGCTCTAGTGCATCCGTTGCATGGAAATCCCTACTTCTCGCATTGATATCTATTGATGGGCATCTCCATAGCCCATCGATCCGCCTAGTTCATGCGAGAATTTCTTCTCCACTTTTACCCCTTTGAAACCTACAACCATATTCTATTCCACCTATATGCTATGTCCATGGTTCACGCTTATGTATTGAGTGAGGTATAAGATGCTGAAGTGCGTGAAAAAGTAAGATCCAATTTCTTGGCTTAACACCGTGGTGCTTGACATTTGTATTTATGTGGTGAAGATGGATCCATGCCATGCTAATATGATAAAGGGGGTAAATATTCTCTAAGGATCGTATATTTTGAAAGTTGATGATTGTGTTATTTATGCTTATGGATATTACTATGTTATAATGTTTGTTTATTCATCGTTTCTCAATGGTCATACCTGAAAAGATTACATGTTGGGTAGCATGTCACATCAAAAATTCAGATTTTATCATTTACCTACTCGAGGATGAGCAGGAATTAAGCTTAGGAATGCTGATACGTCTCCAACGTATCTATAATTTTTTATTGTTCCATGCTATTATAAAATCATTCTAGGATACTTTTTATGCAATTATTTGTTGTTTTATATTATTTTTGTGCACTAACCTATTAACCCAGTGCCAAGTGCTAGTTACTATTTTCTGCGTGTTTTTGGCTTTTCAGGAATACTGTACCAAACGAAGTCCAAGTACCCCAAAACTTTGTAATGATTTTTTCTGGACCATAATAAGACCTGGAAGCTTCTGAGGGAGATCGAAGGGCACACGAGGTGCCCCCAAGAAATCAGGGTGCGCCCAGGAGGGTGGCCGCGTCATGATAGCTTGGGGCCACCTCCCTGGCCCTCTGGCTTCGTTCTCTGGCCTATAGATTCTCTATTATTTGAAAAAAACCTAGAGAGCCTCCCGAGACACTTTTTCCGCCGCCAAAAGTCTCTGTTCTGCCGTGTGCCCATCTGAAGCCCTGTTCCAGTCCCCTGCCAGATGGGGGTCGATCATGGAGGGCCTCTACATCAACCTTGCTGCTCCCATGGTGATGTGTGAGTAGTTCACCGTAGACCTATGGGTCCATAGTTAGTACCTAGATGGCTATCTCTCTTTCTCTCTCTATGTTCTTCATTGCCAAGATAACCGCGATTTCTATGGTGATCTATCTTATGTAATCAATCTTTGCGGTGTGTTTGTTGGGATCCGATGAATTGTGGGTTTATGTTCAGATTATTCATGAAAAGATATTGAATACTTGCTGGTATTTTATTTCCATGATTTTTATAGCTTTGTAATGCTCTTCGATCGATCGGTTTGGTTTGGCCAACTAGATTGATTTATCTTCAAGTGGGAGTGGTGCGTTGTAGTGGGTTTAATCTTGCAGTGCTCAATCCCAGTGAAAGAAAGGGACATGCCACGTATTGTATTGCTGCCACTAAGGGTAAAACGACGGGATTTATTCATATCAATTGGATTTAGTTTATCTACATCATATCTTCATCCTCCAAGCATTACTCCGGTTTTACTTAACACCCTAGATGCTTACTGGATAGCGATCGATGGGTGGAGTAATAGTAGTAGATGCAGGCAGGAGTCGGTCTACTTGTTTATGGCCGTGATGCCTATATACATGATCATTGTCGTGCATAAATATTGCATAACTATGCGCTTTTCTATCAATTACCCAACAGTAATTTGTTTACCCACCGTATGCCTTCTTCGAGAGAGAAGCCTCTAGCGAACACTATGGCCCCCGGGTATCCTCACAATTATATTTACAAAAACTCTAAATACCTTGCTGCCATTATTTACTTTCTTTTTATTTCTAATTTATATTTATCAAATTATCTATCAATCACTATTTATCGCTTGACAACCCTCTTGCTTGCGTTGGGTGCAAGTGTTTGCTCTTTTGTGCATAGGCGCTGAAGACGAGAATTTGCATGGTTCTCCTATTGGTTCGATAACTGATACATCCATTTTGCATCATGCTTTTATATTGATATTTATTGCATTATGGGCTGTTATTACATATTTTGGTACAATACTTATGCCTTTTCTCTCTTATTTTACAAGGTTTATCTGAAGAGGGAGAATGCCGGCAGCTGGAATTCTGGACTGGAAAAGGAGCAAATCTGAGATACCTATTCTGCACAACTCCAAAAGTCCTGAAAATTTACGGAGAATTATTTTGGAATATATAAAAAATACTGGGAGGAAGAAATACCAGGGGCGCGCCCCTGTGGCTTGTGGCCCACCTGGCAGCCCTCCGGTGCCCATCTTCTGCTATATGGAGGGTTTTGACCTGGAAAAAATCATAACAGAGCTTTTGGGGCGAACCGCCGCCGTCTCGAGGTGGAACTTGGGCAGAACCAATCTAGGGCTCCGGCGGAGCTGTTCTGCCGGGGAAACTTCCCTCCTGGAGGGGGAAATCGAAGCCATCGTCATCACCAACGATCCTCTCATCGAGAGGGGGTCAATCTCCATCAACATCTTCACCAGCACCATCTCCTCTCCAAACCCTAGTTCATCTCTTGTGTCCGATCTTTGTCTCAAAACCTCAGATTGGTACCTGTGGGTTGCTAGTAGTGTTGATTACTCCTTGTAGTTGATGCTAGTTGGTTTACTTGGTGGAAGATCATATGTTCAGATCCTTGATGATCATTAATACTCCTTTGATCATGAACATGAATATGCTTTGTGAGTAGTTACGTTTGTTCCTGAGGACATGGGATACGTCTTGTTATAAGTAATCAGGTGAATTTGGTTTTCGTTCGATATTTTGATGAGATGTATGTTGTCTCTCCTCTAGTGGTGTTATGTGAACGTCGACTACATGACACTTCACCATTATTTGGGCCTAGAGGAAGGCATTGGGAAGTAATAAGTAGATGATGGGTTGCTAGAGTGACAGAAGCTTAAACCCTAGTTTATGTGTTGCTTCGTAAGGGGCTGATTTGGATCCACGCGTTTCATGCTATGGTTAGATTTATCTTAATTCTTCTTTCGTAGTTGCGGATGCTTGCGAGAGGAGTTAATCATAAGTGGGAGGCTTGTCCAAGTAAGGGCAGCACCCAAGCACCGGTCCACCCACATATCAAATTATCAAAGTAACGAACGCGAATCATATGAGCATGATGAAAACTAGCTTGACAGTAATTCCCATGTGTCCTCGGGAGCGCTTTGCTTTATATAAGAGTTTGTCCAGGCTTGTCCTTTGCTATAAAAAGGATTGGGCCACCTTGCTGCACCTTAGTTACATTTTTTACTTGCTACCCGTTACGAATTATCTTATCACAAAACTATCTGTTACCGATAATTTCAGTGCTTGCAGAGAATACCTTACTGAGAACCGCTTGTCATTTCCTTCTGCTCCTCGTTGGGTTCGACACTCTTACTTATCGAAAGGACTACGATAGATCCCCTATACTTGTGGGTCATCAATAACCTTGGTTCTCACTTAGGGAAATACTTACCTACGCTTTGCTGCATCATCCCCTCCTCTTCGGGGAAAATCCCAACGCAGTTTACAAGTATCAAGACCCCCCTAAGCCTCCCGTCAATTTGGTGCATGATTGTGTTATTTTAGACGTTTGGATCGGTCCAGTCAATTTTGATGACAGTCGTTGGATGGCTTAAAGTGCCCGAACGGTCAGATTTAAACATTTGTGTGCAGTTTGGTAATCGTTGTTAGAGTTGTCCTAAGCAACAAAAGATCCCTACATATTTCTAGTGAGCTGTAATGTGAGTCATACAAATAACTGCACGAATGTCTGCACGGAGAACACGCCCGCATGTCGCATGGAGCAATCTTCCACTCAGATTAGACAAGACGTGACGCAATCAAAACTGTTCATTCGAAACATACGACGATGACCGAATCAGATGTGGTAGATGGTTGCTTCTTAGGTGGTTCATTTGTTGGCAACCCATTTGTCCCCATTGAACTGAACTTCCACGCAATTAGGCCTCTTTTCTTATCTCTCTCCACCATTCTTTCTCATGAAATTGGCATTGTCGTTGGTAGATATCATCCTGCATCAGCTCACCCGACGAATCATGTTGCGCCAATATGTGGAACAACTAGTGGAGGCATGAACCAACCTCATTCATGTGTGTTCCAGCATCTATTGCTTGGATTTGGGTGAAAAATGGTCACGAACTGAAACACAATGATGGGCGGCCATAGAGCGGATGCAATGGCGTCGTAGGTAAAGGGGTTACAATCACGCACGAAATTTTGAGGTAAATCATGATGCAGGTGACGACTGAAGGGGGCGTATAAGGGACGTGGGGAGAAATGTGTGGATTCCCAGGGAGCCAATGCTTCACCCACCGGATAAATGGGTCCGATCAAGGGGTCAAATCATTTGCCATGAAATTTGCACGGTGGCACGGGAGGATTGTAGCAGAGTTAAGTTTTGGGTGTGAAATCGTATTGCCAGCGTGCTCTTTCTATTTTTCATTTCGTTGCTCCTCTTTTTTATGTCGCTTGCAATCCATTTCATGCTCATTCTCAACGTGTTTTTGATTTGTATAGTGTAAAGCAAGGGAACAATGGCTAAGAAATGGAACCTGGATGGCAACGTGCAAATTCGACATAAGAAAGGCGATGTTTACATTGTTGCAGGTCGACAAGAGGACATATTGTAATACACTTTATGTTGCTACATCTGGTAGTTGTGCATCCATGGCAGCCTTGAATACTTTTTTACAATTTATCCATGGAAATTCTATCATTTTCTTTTGCTAATGATGCTTGGGAAATGTCCTTGCTACCCACCTAGTAATTTGTAGACATGTAAGTGTTGTATCATCTGTTTTTTGCTAATAATGCTTGGCAAATCTACTCATTTACCCTGATACCTTATCATCCATGTAAATATCATTTTGATGGCAATTTTTGCATCCCATTTTTGTTACACCATTCATCTATGATGTTATTCACATACCACCTTTGGCAATTCTTATTGTTAACCCCTACAACATTTTTTTCACTTCAATTGTATGTATCGATGGGCAAATTTTTTGCATCCCATTTTTTACATGTCATCCATGACTTTTGTTCCATATGCTTATTACATACTACTTGGAAAATCTCTCTATTTATCTCTGACAACTTTACCATGTACTACAATGGATAACTCTTCAATCAAAATTCAACTTAAGTCTAATGGCCATAGTGTTTGCTAGAGGCTTCTCTCTCTAAGAAAGAGAACCAAGGCTTCTCTCTCTAAGAAAGAGAACCAAGAAAGAGAACCAATGATGCAACACAGTATAGATAAGTATTTCCCTCAGTGAGAACCAAGGTTATCGAACCAATAGGAGGATCACACAACTTCCCGTCTTCAGCGCCTACACACAAAAGAGCAAACACTTGCACCCAACGCGGGAAAGAGGGTTGTCAATCCCCTTGAACTCGATACTTGCAAGCAAATGAGTAGTGTAGATGATAGTTGATAATTATAAATTGCAAAATAAATAAAAAGTAAATATTGCAACAAGGTATTAAGAGCGTTTGTAAGTTTACATGTGAATAGACTCGGGGCCATAGTGTTTGCTAGAGGCTTCTCTCTCTAAGAAAGCATACGATGGGTAAACAAATTACTGTTGGGCAATTGATAGAAAAGCGCATAGTTATGCAATATTTATTTACGGCAATGATCATGTGTATATAGGCATCACATCCATAAACAAGTAGACCGACTCATGCATGCATATACTACTATTACTCCGCTTAGAGAGCGCTTCTATGCTTGCATCTCTAGGTATTAAGTTCATACAAACAGAGTAATGCTTGGAGAACGATGACATGATGTAGACAAAGTAAACTCAATTAATATGAATAAACCCCATCGTTTTATCCTTAGTGGCAGCAATACAAAGACGTGTCTTGTCCCCTACTATGTCACTGGGATATAGAGCACTGCCAGATTGAACCCAGTACAACGCACCCCTCTCACTGAAGATAAACCAATCTAGTTGGCCAAACTAAACCGAGAGCTCAGAGAGAATTACGAAGCTATAATAATCATGCAAATAAGTATTCAGAGGAGACTCAAATCTTTTTCATGAATAATCTGAACATAAACAAAAAATTCATCGGATCCAAACAAACACACCGCAAAGAGTGATTACCTAAGATAGATCACCCCGGGAATCGCGGTGATCATGGCAATGAAGAACGTAGAGAGAGAGATAGCAATCTAAGTACTAAATACGGACCCGTAGGTCTGTGGTGAACTACTCACACATCACCATGGGAGCAACAAGGATGATGTAGATGCCCTCCATGATCGAGCCCCCCTAAGACCGCGCACCGGAAAGGGGCTCCAGATGAGATCACGGCAGAACAGAGACTTGCGGCGGCGGAAAAAGTGTTTCGGGAGCTCCCCTGGGGTTTTTGTAATATATGCGAATTTATATGTCAGCGTACGAGGTCAGGAGAGCCGGGAGGGGGCCACAAGCTAACAGGGCGCGACCACCCCCATAGGCGCGTCCTGTTGGCTTATGGGGCCCCTCAGCGGCCTCCGGCCTGCTCCCTAAGCTTTGAGGTCTTCTTTTGGTCCAGAAAAAATCATCAAAAAGTTTCGGGATATTTGGAATCCGTTTGGTTACAGAAAATAGCAAGTGGCACTGGGTTAATAGGTTAGTGCTAAAAATAATATGACACAGCAAATAAATGCCTTAAAAATATCATAGAATGATAATATTATAGCATGGAACAATAAAAAATTATAGATACGTTGGAGATGTATCAAACACCACCATTGTGTTTCAGCAAGGCGAAATAGTAGTGGCTTAAAATAATTGGTTGTCGTTTTGATTTAATTTATTAGGCCAACAATTGCTTTATAACCAAGCCATGTTGTAGGCCATAGAGTTTTATTATTCTAGTTGTGTTATTCTTTAAATTCAGTTTGGGTCTGTCCAATCCGAAGTGTTTAAGTATTAGGGTTTACCTATAAAAGTTGTCTGCCGATCATTGTAATAGGGGAGTTGAATGTTCGAGTTAAGAATAGACACAGAAAAAGGTCCCATGTCATGATCACAAATATCGTTTGCTTTGCTTGCTGATTCGCGTGAATCAGTTTTCCTGTTTGTGCAGTAGATTTTATCTTCTCAACAATCAAAGTGATATGTTAGTTCTATCATTCACCATGAAAGATTGGGCCAAAAAACCTAGGATCCCTACTTGATCCTTATCATCTTGGTATGAGGTTTGTCGGGTTTCTCACGGCCATTTTTCTGCTGTGATTTGCTGTCGAAGGCTTTGGGCAAGACATTTGTTATGTGTTTGTTCATTCTGCTAGAGATGTCGGACTTTTCCTCTTTGTGAAGTTCCACCATCATTTTCGTTTATGTCTGGAAGCTTTGTGTCCCCACCAACGTGTGACAGATGTTTTTTTACTCCGATCGAAAAGGACTTGAAGTCCTGTTGTTGTTCGTCGTGGTCCAAGTCAGCCCCAATTCAGGTTTTCTGAGTCCACATTTTGCGGGGTCTGATGATTTCTGTTTTTCATCCGAGTCATGTACCAGTTGATCCCCTGATCGTTGTTGGCCTAGGAGTCTACTTTCCGCAAGATATTTATCCGTGTGTCCTGTACGACATCCTGGTAGGGCCCATGATCTCCCTCACGCCCCTTGATAAATCCCAAACATACCTACTTTTTCAAACACTTTGCTCTTGTTTTGGACTTTAATTTGCTCGGTTTGAATGAAACTAACCCGGACTAGCACTGTTTCGAACAAAACTACCATGGTGTTATTTTTGTGCAGAAATAAAAGTTCTCGGATTGGACTGAAAATTTACAGAGATTATTTTCAGAATATACAAAATACTGGCAAAGAGACCTGCTGGAGGGGGGCCACCCAGGAGCCACGAGTTCAGGGGCGCGCCCACACCCCCAAGGCATGCCCTGTGAGCTCATGGGTCCCACGACCCTCCGTTTTCCCTAACTCCAACTACATAAGTACTGTGTTGCAAAGAAAAAAATCGAGCAGAAACTTTCATAATGTTTTGCGAGACGCAGCTGCCACCACCTCCTGTTCTTCACCTGGAGGGCCGATCTGGAGTCTGTTTGGAGCTCCAGACAGGGGGATTCGTCGTCGTTGTCATTCCCAACCCTTCTCCATCAACAATTCCATGATGCTCACCACCCGGAGTGAGTAATTCCTTCGTAGGCTTGCTAGACGGTGATGAAGTTGGATGAGATTTGTCATGTAATCGAGTTAATTTACTAGGGCTTGATCCCTAGTATCCACTATGTTCTGAGATTGATGTTGCTATGACTTTGCTATGCTTAATGCTTTTTACTAGGGCCCGAGTGCCATGATTTCAGATTTGAACCTATTATGTTTCCATGAATATGAGAGTGTTTTGGATCCTATCTTGCAAGTTGTATGCACCTATTATGTGTTACGATCCGTAGACCCCAAAGTGAAAATAGTTGGGATCATCTCCGGTGATGACCGTAGTATGACGAGTTAATGTATTCATCATGTGTTAATGCCTTGTTCCAGTTCTCTATTAAAAGGAGGCATTAATATCCCTTAGTTTCACTTTGCACCCTCCTACCACGGGAGGGTAGGAAAAAAGATGTCATGCAAGTTTTTATTATAAGCAACATATGACTTATACGGAATACATGCCTACATTATATTGATTAATTGGAGCTAGTTCTGTGTCGCTCTAGGTTGTGACTGTTACATGATGAATTTCATCCAACACAAATATCCATCGCTGATCCATTGCCTAGGCTTTTTTGCATATTGATCTTTGCTAAGTTACTATTGTTGTTGCTGTTATAATCACCACAAACTGCTACTCTTACAATTTTCGTTACTATTGGTACTGTGCTACATAATATTTTGTTGCAGAAATATATTTTCAGGTGTGGTTGAGTTGGAACTTAACTGCTAAGGCTCATAAATATTCTTTGGCTCCCCTTGTGTTGAATCAATAAATTTGGGTTAAATACTACACTCGAAGACTGTCGCGATCCCCTATACTTGTGGGTTATCACCCCTCGTCACCAACCTTCGTGCCTTGTTTTCCCTGTCTACCGAACGTGCAGTTGCGGTAGCATTTTGATAGCTTTCCTGTCGCGGCCTCGAGTACTGCTTCATGCATTTTTAACTGTAGCCAACCCTGCAGTTCAGAATTTCTGCTGAATTTGGCCACGATGGTGAACTCGATTGATGGCCAGAATTCAGTAGCTGCTAGAATCCAACCGAAGGAGCCTATTCTTCCAACCTTTGTTGAGGACTTGGCTCCTAATGTTTGGGCTGTCTTTCACAGTATGTGTGCTTATTTTAAGCAAAGCCATGATTCTTTGGTTGCGCGAATTGCCCAACTATCTACCCAGTTTGATGCATTGGGAGATATTGTTGCCCGTGCAACTTTGCGCCACCTCCTTGTGTACAACCTCCCCTCGTGCTACCACACAACATGTTGTTGTTTATGCTCGTCGACCAAGGGCCATGGACATGTTGATGATGAAGAACTTGAGGATGATGGTGATTATGCACCACACCAGCGACCTTTTGAAGCCCGTCTTGTAGGTGCTCATCGTGTTCTGTCACATGATCGTAATAGTGTTTTTTCAGGATGTTCATGTTCCCATTGATGATGGTGGTCTTGGGCGTGTCAAATCCCTCCTTTCTACGGTGAGCATGGACCCAACGATTACTTGGAGTGGGAGATGCGTATGGATCAAAAAAATTCTACCCACCATTGTACTAAGGAGAAGAGACTACAACTTGCTCCGTTGAATTCACCGGCTATGTATTAACTTAGTGGAGTCAAATTTTGTGTATGCCCGATCGCCCAATGTCATGCAGAGGTATGAAAGACCTCATGCGGCATAATTTAGTTAGTTAACATTACAAGCGCTATATGTATCACAAATTGCAGTGGCTCATTTAGATACGGAAAGCAATGTCACACTGGAGCTTCGGGCTCGGCGTTGTATTTCCACATCGAAACTGCCCGGACTTGTAGGGGAAGGCTACGACAGTGGAGCATGACATGAATCACGTCTATCAGCCTGACCTTGTCCTTGATCATGGAGCGGATCCTCCTTTGAAGGGATTCAACCTCCTCCATGTTCCCCCAATCGAGGCCCTTCTCTTTCCATGAGACTAGCTTCTCCAGAGGGCCGACGTTGAAGGGGGGACCTCGGCCTGGCCTTCAGAGATGGCTTCGATGCTATAAAACCACTCCTTTTGACAAATCTTAAAGGTTTCAATAAAGACCCCCTTGGTCCAGACTATATTCTAAATTTTTCTGATCATGGTCCCACCACAATCCGCGAGCTGAGAGCCGCCACTCTTCGGCTTGTGGCAGAAGAACTTCAGCCAGAGGCCAAAGTGCAGCTCCACACAAAGGAAGCCTGATGACCCACAAGTATAGGGGATCAATCGTAGTCCTTTCGATAAGTAAGAGTGTCGAACCCAACGAGGAGCAGAAGGAAATGACAAGCGGTTTTCAGCAAGGTATTCTCTGCAAGCACTGAAATTGTAGGTAACAGATAGTTTGATAGCAAGATAATTTGTAACGAGCAAGTAACGGTAATGGTAAACAAGGTGAAGCAAGGTATCCCAATCCTTATGAGGCAAAGGACAGGCCATAACAGTCACTAGTAATAGGCAAAGTGTTCTTGAGGGTACACGGGAATTTCGTCTAGTCACTTTTATCATGTTGGTTTGATTCGTATTCGCTACTTTGATAATTTGATATGTGGGTGGACCGGTGCTAAGGTGTTGTTCTTACTTGAACTAACAACCTACTTATGATTAACCCCCTCGCAAGCATCCGCAACTACGAGAAAAGTATTAAGACAAAGTCTAACCATAGCATTAAACATGTGGATCCAATCAGCCCCTTACGAAGTAGCGCATAAACTAGGTGAGGGAGTCCGGGATTAAGGGGTCCTCGGACTGCCGGCCTATTTCTCATAGGCCGGGCTCATGGGCCGCTCGCTGAGGATGGGATTGATCGAAGGCCTCGTCGCTATGGAGGAGACCTCAGGAGTCGTGGCGTGTCTTTCAAGTTTGAGATAATAGATTAGGCATGTTGTTTCCCTCCGGTGGGCAACCGACTATGTGTAACCCTAATGACCCTTGGCGCCTATATAAGCCGAAGGGTTTTAGATTGTAAGACAGAGAAACTCATCTAGGGTTTTAGCTAGTCGATCTCGAGGTAGATCAACTCTGTAACCTTCATACCATCAATATAATCGAGCAGGACGTAGGGTTTTACCTCCATAGGAGGGCCCGAACCTGGGTAAACATCGTCTCCTTCGTCCCCTTGTTACCATCGATCCAAGACTCACAGCTCGAGACCTCCTACCCGAGATCTGCCGGTTTTGACACCGACATTGGTGCTTTCATTGAGAGTTCCGCTGTGATCACCAAAAGAATCGATGGCTCACCTTGTCATAAGCAACGAGATCTGTAGCCAGGATGTCCCCATCCCTGGTCAGATCTTCGCAGGCGGCGGCGTCTTGTCGCACGCCGACCCGACTGACCATCTTGGCCAGATCGGAAGCTTCTTCCCCGATCAAGAAATCAGATTCGGAACCATAGAGTTCGTCGCCGATTCACGGGGAGAGCTTGTTTGGCTGGAGCCCTCAGCTCTCATGGAGGAGCCCGCAGATCCCGACGCCTTGACGCCGGGAGCGTCGGGCCCCACCTCTGGGGCTGCCTTTACCCCCGGGCTGTCTAGAACGCCCAACCCAGCCGTTGTGCCCAGACCCGCGTGGCCGAACGTAACCTGGATTCGCTGTCGAGCGACTCCGGAACCACGACGCTACAGATTGACCCCGCGCGCTTCGGCGACGCACGCCCCACCGATGCCTCGTCCTTAAACGAGCTATTCGATCGGATTCAAACCATGGGCATGACCGACGATCAGACGCCGGTCTATGACCGGATCGGGCTTAAACCCGACGATAGGGAGATTCACACCCCCTCGATCACTCACCTAGTCGCCACTGTTTAGTGTCCGGCTGGAGGTTCGTCCCCCCAACAACCGGAATTAAGGACGGTTTATATCCCAATTTCCGATCATCAGGACCCCGTCTGCAACCCGGATTCTGGAGTTCGTTCCGGAAATAGTTCGGGATCGGTCCCCGATTTAGCACGCAACTTGAATCCCGTGATTCCGGACTCACATCGTGGCGCGGAACTAAATTTTTTCCCACCCACCACCCAAGTCGAGCATTCAAGCACCGCAGGAGAGTCCAAGTCTTCGGACTTACGGGATGTCAAACAATTACCAGGGGAGTCGGTTCATCATTTTTGGGCTAGACTCCTCCTCATTAGAGACAGAGTACCTTCAGTCGTAATTGTCATGATGAAGGGATCCTCAATGCCCTATCCCGTCGACACATCCACGGCTTCACCGAGCTATCGGACCTGGTACAAAAATACTGTGCCATGGAGAGCACCTGGCAAGCCGAACGGCTACTTTCGGAACCAGACTTTACCGAACACCCTAGAGGAGATCGGAAAAAGCGGATACCTCCGAAGCGGCTAGCCGAACACGAACCAGCCGAAAAGAGAAATAGACCCCCTACGGGGGCCAGTACTGTCCTTGATGGACTATTGGACAAGCCATGCCCCATACATTCTGTATTGCTGAACACAAGCCCGACTCACAGCCTCAGAGCTTGCTGGGTCGTCAGGCAGGTCGCAAAAAGCGAAGAGGCCATCCTCGAGGCACTACCGCCGAACAAGCGCTCCACAACGCCGCCAGAATACAATGCTGAAGTCCTGACGATCTACGAAACGTTCCCCTCCAGGAACAGGATGAAAAGAACTCTTAGAGAACTCGAACAGGTCTACCATGTGGCGGCAACAAGTTCATGGGCAGACATACCAATCACGTTCGGAGACACTGACCAACCAACCATCCGTCCCGGTCAAACACCGGCCGCACTGGTCCTAAACCCCATCGTCGATGGTTTCAGGCTACAGAAGGTGCTAATGGATGGCGGCAGTGGTTTAAACCTCATCTACAAAGACACCCTGGAAAAAATGCAGTTCGACCGATCTCGCATCGAGCACAGCAACAGAACCTTCCGGGGGATCATCCCTGGGAAAGAGGCGCGTTGTTCAGGACGTATCACCCTGGACGTAGTGTTCGGCACTCCCGAAAACTACCGATCTGAAGAACTTCTCTTCCATATCGTGCCCTTCCCCAGTGGCTACCACACCCTGTTGGGGCGTGACGCCTTCACAAAATTCCAGGCTATACCCCATTACGGGTATATGAAGCTCAAGATGCCAGGCCCAAACGGGGTAATCACAGTCGCCAGTGATCCGAATATTGCCCTTCGAGCTGAGCACAAAACAGTAGCGCTCGCCCTCGAGGCACTAGCTGAGACCTTTGCTGCAGAGGAATTGACCGCACTCTTGTCAACAGTGGACAAGGACGATGTGATCCTTAGCAAAAGGCCCAAACCCACGTCCTTTAAACCTGCAAAAGAAATTGTTAAATTTCAGGTGCACCCAACGGACCCTAATAAGACAGCGTCCATCGGAGCTCAGCTGGAACCCATGGTGGACAAGGTGCTGCGAGCATTCTTATGAGAAAACTGGGACATCTTCGCCTAGCATCCTTCCGATATGCCAGGAATCCCACGGCGGCTGGCAGAACATAGTCTGAATATAATCCCAGGCTTCAAACCCGTCAAACAGACTCTACGCCGCTTTTCCGAGCCTAAACGACAAGCTATGGGTGAAGAACTAGCCAAATTGCTAGAGGCCGGATTCTTACGGGAGATCAAACACCCCGAATGGTTGGCAAACCTGGTGATGGTACCGAAGAAAGACAAATCCTGGCGGCTATGCGTCGATTTCAAAGACCTTAACAAGACCTGCCCTAAGGACCCTTTCCCCCTACCACGCTGTGAGGCCCGGAGAATTAAGCTACAGTAATCCCACGCTAATGATGACACGTCACCACGATTACTGTTGTTAAACTCACGTTGGAATCAAACCCCGTTCAAATTCAAATTTAAAGTAAAGTCAAACAATGAAAGTTTTCAAACATTAAAACTAAAATGTTCTAAGGGTGACAAATAAATCATAAGTAATTATGGGGGATAATCCACATTTTTATAAAATGTTTAACAGCTCTAAAATAAGTAAAACAGTAGGCAAAACTATTAATTAAATGCCTTTCAAATTATATAAATTCCCAGAGCAGTTTTCAATTGCCCCAATCTCTTTTGTGGCGCTGTCTAAAATTACACTTTGAATTATGGGCCTGATCACATATTTTTGCATAGGTCCAATAGTGCTAAAATAAATAAAAACAAAAAAAACTAATAAAAAGCAAAAAAAAAAAAGAGAAAAAGGGAAAAAGGCCCCACCCGGCCCAACTGGGTCGTGGCCCAGCTGGGCCAACCGGCCCACCCCGCTCCCATAACCCCCACCGGGGGCAAACCCTAGCCCCCGAACCCCCCCACTCGCCCCCCTCGCTCTCTCCTCCTTTCCCTCCCCCGATCCGGATCGGGGGTCGACCCGCCGCCGCCGGCGACCGCCCCGCGCCGCCCCGTCGCCGCCGGGCCTCCCCACCGTCGCCCGCCGCCGCCTGCTGTCGGCGCTGCACCTCGCCGCCTCGCCGGCCGCCTCCTCACCCCCTCCCCAACGGCTCCACCATGCCTCGCCGAACCCGCCGCCTCTCCAACGCCGGTGAGCCCCCCTGGGGCTCCTCCCTCGACTCCTTCACGCCCCCGCCGCGTCCGCGCACCGCACTGCCGCAGCCCGCGCGGCGCCGCCCGCCGCTCCCAGCGCGCCCCCGAGCCCGCGCACGCGCCGCCGCTCCCGCGCTCGCCGCGCTCCTTCCCCGTGCTCCCCCGCGTCCCTCCGGCCTCGCAAACCGCGCGCGCGCGCTCGCCCTCACCCGCTCGCGCCCACGCGCGCCCGCTTCCCCCCCCCCGTCGTCGCTGCCGTCGCCCGCAGCCGCCCCGGCGCGCCCCACGCCACTGCCGCACCCCGGGCCCCTCCCCGCCGCCGTTGGCCACCTGGGCCTCGCCCACTTCCCCTCGCCGTCGCCCCTGACCGCGCGCCCCTGGGCGAGCGCCAGGGCGGGCCGCGCCCGTCGCCCATGCCCGCTGTGGCCTCTGGGCCACAGACAGGTGGGGCCGCCCCCCCCCCCCCCACTCTCACTGACAGTGGGGGCCCACCCTCAGAACGATTAGATAAAAAAATAAAAAAATAATAAACAATAATAATTAATTAATTTATTAATTAATTAACTTAACTAAGTCTGTTTAAATTAACTAATTAAGTTTAATTAACTTAATGACTAATTAACTTAATTAATCAGTTAATTAAACTAAACAGGGACTGGCATGTGGGTCCCACCCCCTTAATTAATCTGCTTAATGTTAATTAAACATTAATTAATTTTGTGTCACTGACATGTGGGGCCCACTGGTCAGTTTGACCAGTCAACAGGACTGTTGACTGCTGATGTCAGGATGACATCACGCTGATGTCATAATTGAATTATTGAATTAAAATAATCTGTTTTAATTTCTGGATATTAATAAAACTTTAAAAATTAATATAAAATGAACCGTAGCTCGGATGAAAAAGTTTTGAACATGAAAGTTGCTCAGAAAAATCCCACGAATCCGAATACGCAGTCCGTTAGTCTGTCACGTGCTCCTAGCATAGCAAACATGGAACTTTTCCATCCGTTTAATCTGTCCGGTAGTAGCCCGAGACCCGGGAAATATCATCAGATATTCTTCCGACCCGTCTGCGACGTGTAATACTGCGTTAGTGCATGCCTAGCCCTGCATATTGCCATGTCATGCATTGTGATTGTATCTGTGCTTTATATTTATTGTTTCTTCCCCGCCTCCTCTCTCCGGTAGACTCCGAGACTGACGCTGCTGCCGGGTACGACTACGCCGTTGACGTTCAACGTTTTGCAGCAGAGCAGCAAGGCAAGCAAACCCCCCTTGAGCATTCCGGTATCGCCTATGCCTTTCCGTCTTATTCTTGCATTAGATTTTGCTACTGTATTAGCTAGCTCCTATTCTGATGCATAGCCTGTTTTTGTTAAACTGTTACACTACCTGCAATCATATCAACTGCTTAGTATAGGTTGATCAATAATTCCCAGTGACCCCTTAGTCCCAGTTGCCCCTGCTTCTTCATCGACGACTCGACGACCCAAAGACTCGAAGACTCGGTCAACCGACCGACAAGCCAGGCCCCTCACATCACCGCACCCCCTTAGTTGTACGACTCTGCAGCGCTAGTATCGAGTACCGAGGGTGACACCTCGTGAAGTACTCATGATGCTAGCTCTGTAGTGCAGCTAGTCGGTCGTGGTTATCGAGGGTGATTCCTCCTTCACCACTCCCGACGATGACTCTGTCGTGCAACCCCTCAAGTGTGGGACCCTCGAGGGTGATTCCTCTAAGTCCACTTTGACGGTTTCATCGAGCGGGGCCCCTTGAGGGTGATTCCTCAGGTTCCACCTTGATGTTTTATACACACAGTTACTCTGACCGGGTTACTGAAACATGTTGGTGATGGGTCGGCCCTGAGGGGTACCCACAGTTTGATGATGATGAGGCGTGGACTGGCGAGAGAGGCCTTTGCCACACATCCTTGAGACGGGGCGACGGACCGCACTTCATGGGTCGCGCTTTCCCCGCATTAATAAAATGCTAATGGGTTGGGTACTTGATCTGAGTTAGGTCGCTGGCCTTAATACGCACTAACCTTCACGTGGGGAAGTTATGGGTACTCAGCGTCGTTGTATCAGCCGAAGCTCTTCGGACGTCAGCAATGGAGCGGCGCGCGCCGGATTGGACTGGACGGCGCAGCTCTTGGACTGGAGTGTACTAGGTCTGCTTCCGGCCGCCCACGCATCATGCAGGAGTGCAAGGGCAAGTGGGCCCACGAACCTGCGCGCTTAGGATTTAGACCGGCGGGCTGGCCTCTTCGTTGAGCCTAGGTGGGGCGACGACGTGCTGATATCCCGAGGCCGGGCATGACCCAGGAAAGTATGTCCGGCCGGAGGTGACTCAGGCGTGTTGGGGAATATGTGGTGCACCTCTGCAGGGAAGAAATTATCTATTCAAATAGCCGTGTCCACGGTAACAGGACGACTTGGAGTTGTACCTTGACCTTATACAACTAAAATTGTGATTCAATTTGAAATGAATGTGGCTCCGAGATTGCTTCCTCGCAGGGAGTCGAGGAAGAATCTCTGGGCGTGGTTACTTAATAAAATTGCTACAATAATATGATTATATATGAGATACCAGTCTACTCTATTCTAATGCTGCAAGATGTTGAAGATGCTAGTCTTCGATAGGACTAGGCCTTCTCCCTGTTCTTGCTTTCTGCAGTCAGTCCCGATATAAGCCCCCCCCTTGATAATGATGCATATTTAGCATAGTTCTGATGTCAGTCTTGCGAGTACTTTGGATGAGTACTCACCGCTGCTTTGCTTTCTCTTTCCCCTTCGATACGATTGCCGCGTTCAGACGACGGAGCCCAGGAGATGGAGTACGCCGGAGACGACTGCTACACCACCGCTGAAGCCTACTACTACGTGGAGAATGCCGACGCTCAGGAGTAGTTAGGAGGTTCCCAGGTAGGAGGCCTCGCCTCTTTCGATCCGCTGCTTATGTTTGTGCTAGCCTTCTTAAGGCAAAACTTGCCTAACTTATGTCTGTACTCAGATAATATTTGCTTCCGCTGACTCGTGCTTGTCGAGCTTTGTATTCGAGCCCTCGAGGCCCCTGGCTTGTAATATGAAGCTGTATGACTTTAATTTGTGTCTAGTGTTGTGTTGTGATATCGATCAGTGAGTCCCTAATCTTGGTCGTACGCATTGCGTGTTTGATTAGCGTACGGTCGAGATCGGGGGCGTCACAAGTTGGTATCATAGCCGACTGCCTGTAGGTAGCCCCCTTTCCAACTCCTTGGCCGAAGTTGAGTCTAGGCATTGAAAAACTTTTACTAACATAGTTGTGTGGCTTACGGGCCCACATCTCAATCGGGTGGTATTAGGATCTTTTATTCCTCGTCTATACTCTGGGTTCTGATCTCTCTTCTCTTTCGGGTTAAAGATTTTGCTAACTCTAACTCTAGGTTCTCGTAACTACTTCCTCCCGGAGAGCCCCTCATTCTAGACGATTACTTGATTCGTCAGAAGACTTCGAAGATATTCTCTGATGTTTCCCCGAGAACTTGTGCTCCTCGCTTTTGTGATTCCCTTTCACCGTCAACCCCTATGGATGACTACATGCAATTGTCGCTCATACTTTCATATCCAGTTGCTCTTATTATTACAAGGTACATCGAATTATCTTACCGGAGATTCGTTCTTCCTCGGTTGATCATGTGTTTCACGAAATTCTTTGAAACGCTACTCGATCTTCCGTAATCCTCAGTAGCCTATTGCTCTTGGCCTTTCTCACCTGCTTGCGTTATGGTTAATTCCATATGTCTAGCAATATTAGGTAAACCCTTTGTGGTTTTCATTTGATTTTATTGATTCAACCTGTGTGTGGATGCACGCAGTCATCGGTTGTTTACCATAAATTATCCGTCCGGCTTAGACGTTTTTCTAAACATGAGATGGTTCCCGACAAGTCAACCTTGGTTGCTTGTCCATCCAAGTCCTTTCAACTTATTGTTATTGGTCGGAGCATCTGATTCTGATACACCAAATTGGGAACTTAATTCCCTTGGTTATTTAAGCATCAAATTATTGGATGTTCTATAACCTGATGCTTTGCATTCTTCTCCCTCTGATTGAGCACCGATATTCAGATCAGGTCCCTTGTGGACCGCCAGACCCATTGTTGGGTTATTATCCGATGGCATCCTTCGCATTCAAAATTCTTGTGATGTTCTTCCCCTGATACATGATGCCATTGGTAAATTGTGTCTTCTCCCTCTGATAAGTTGTATCCTATGCTTTTATCAGCCATGCTCTGTTGTCAAGCATGTGTTAATTACTCTTGAAGCTTGTGGTATATGTTCCTAAGATGCCCCGATGGGTTGAACCTATGCCTTCCTTAATTCGTGTGAACTCAAGAGTTTTCACGAGTCCTACTCTTCTGGTGTTTTGCCGGATAATCTTTCAAAGCTACAACCTGATTTGATACTTTACAACCGTGGTTCCGACCATGACTGTTCTTCTTTGATCCCATTTTTAGACCAGTTTAAGCACTTGTCTTCTGCGGATCAATACATCGGTCCAAGCTTTAATTCTGATCTACATCCGAGTATTACCCCTGGTATCTCGAGAAAATCATGGAGCTGCATAGCTTCTTATAAGCTCCTCATCATCTATGTTTTCCTTCATTCCAATTTCCTCGTGTTCTGGGTTGTTGGACACTCAAGGACACTGATAATTGAATCGAGCCCGCATTGTGATTCAATGACTCTTAGTAATCTTCTTTGCTTATGAGTTTGTGCTCGATCATGTCTTTCCAAGCTGTTTGGCTACATCATCATCGTCATGCTAAGGCTTGACCATGCTGTTTATATCCTTCATCCCCGGAACACAATTCCAACAGTGCTCTAAGCTTACATCGAGTTTGCAACGTCATGTTGGTTGTCTTGAAGGCAATTTTGACTCTGAGCTAGCACTCTAAACTGTGGTTCCGACCACCCTTCGCTTCATCATTTCCTTGCTTGATGTCGTCGCTGATCGATTACATCTTCAAGAGACTTCTCGGCAAATGTGTCGTGATCCTCATCAGCATTCTGGGCTCTTCCAGGATATCAATTAAATTCATGATGAGGGTAGCATCCTTGTCCGTGGTAAATGGTGCTGTCGTTGGCGACACCCTTGCCATCACCTTTCTTGTCTTAGTTCCCGTGTTGTTGCTAACCGGGATACCGGCAAATGGATTGTGATGTGTAAATTCAACTCTTATGTCATACCAACTCTATTACCTTGGAGTTAATGAACAATAGTCCATTCTTAGTGTGTTGGCTGTTGAGTCAACATTCTAACGTTGATCGTACTACTTAGTCCGGATTTTGGTTTCACCTTTCGGTTAATCTTTATTGGTGGATGTTTCCCTCGGGTATACCTCAATATATCATCTGGTTTCGCCAATGCTATCACTTTGTTTACTCAATCGTGGAATCCATCTTGGTGGAAGTCTCGACGAATTGTTGCTGAGCCCCTCAGCCACATCCTCTTCTTCTTCGTGGTTCATGATGGACATTTAAATTAGTGTTGGAAACCTTGAAAGCATTATCTTTGTGCCTGGTTCATGAAGAATATGTTTGCTAAAAGAAGTGTTTTCTCTAAGTTCATGTGCATTTTTGCCACTGTGATTATGAGAAAATTTTGTTTCGCTTCCTCTGGAATCGTTCCAATTCATTCAGGCATGTGCGAAGTATTCTATGGTTTGATAGATTTGCTACCTTCACTCCATATGTATTTCCTAGCACGCCAGGCCACTGATTGATTTGATTTGTCCTAGTCCAGACTAACACATGGAACCTTGATATCCTTTATGATGGTCCCCAATCAGAACTTGATTGCCCTCCATTCTAGAAACTTCCATGTGGGCACGAATGTCTTGACCTTGTGTTCAGATGTCTTGCAGTCTGGCTAATGATTCTAGTCTTGCTTCTGTCGTTCATTCCGAGATTCTTGCAACATCATCTCGTAGGTCTGTGTTGCATCCTTTTCTCCTCAGGCCTTCTTTGTCTGAAGTATCCTGACACCAACCAGATCTGAATCTCGGACAGATATGATGGTTGGAACATTATCAAGAATTATAACTTTGGTCTTTATTACTCGGTAAGGTGATGTTGTAGCTAGCACACCTGGCCGGGTGACCTATTGTTATAATGCTTTGTTCAGCTAGGATTGCCATTCTTCCATGGGGAAATTATAAGACTTATTTTATAAGTTGTTCCTACTGGATCCTTTGTGTATCCAAACCCCATCCTTTACTCGAAACACCATATCATTGGTATCCCGAAACATGGATGTAGTATATCGTTCATCAAAAGGAATAAGGTAAGCTCAATGCTAATTGTTTCTTGATCAATTGTCCAAACACCATTGTATGGGAATGTCATGAATTTCCTCGCCCCTTTTTCCTAAATGGTTATCTACTTGCTATCCTGTTATGTATATCATGCTCTGTTTTCCTTGGGAAAGATATACTCCTAAAACTTGAGTATAAACACATTTTCCTTTCCATTGGTCTGTTAATGTGATAAACACATTTTCCTTTCCATTGGTCTGTTAATGTGATAAACACATTTTCCTTTCCATTGGTCTGTTTAATGTGATGAACACATTTTCCTTTCCATTGGTCTGTTTAACCTTTCTTGTAATCTAGCTTATCTGAACAGTGGTGATTCCCTACTTAGGTAAGCACCTCGGTGATCAATTCTGTCAGTAAGACCCTGTTACTATTGTTGTTAACATTTCGGTAACCGCCGGTGGACGAGAACTTTGCCTATTGGTCCGCCTCGTTTCGATGAGCAGGAAGATGGTTCTCTTCGTCCCCCGCCCTTGGTACCGATGTTGTTGCCGACATAGTTGACAGACTTTCCCCTGACATGTTCTGCTATCATGACCGTGCAAGATGTCACCGCTCTTCCTACTCTTAATCCACATGATGGGCCCATAACCCATAGTTCCACAGGATCGAAACCCGACCCTCCTGTACATCTTTGTTTCGGAAGTATCCTTTGCACTTGGCTTCGTATGTAATTCCCGAGCCACCGTCCAAGGGATGTTCTATTCTAGCATCAGACGCAATAATTATTTCGTTGCTCTGGACCCCCCCCTTTTTTTCGCCTTCTGTTTAGGCATCGAATGATTGCCTACCCGTTTGAATCTTTGTACTATTGCCTTTTGCTCTCAATGGATTTCCTTGAGTTACAACTCGCGGAATAATTCTTGTAATCTCCCTGGGTTCCCCGCCACATGCCCAACTTTGTTTAGATTCGTTCTTCCAGAGTTTTCCCTCTAATCTCATTCGTAGGACGATGAAGATCCCGAAGAAAGGATGACGACTCCATCATGATGACCTGAAGCAGAAAGATGAATATATCAATGAAAGGGATCAACTTCTTCGAGAAGAACAACAAAGACAAGAAGATCCATTAGGACTTCGTAACCAGAACTTTTTCCCTTACCCTACCTCTTAATTCTCGGTACGAGAATTCTTGTTAGACAAGGAGAATTATGACGCCCGGATAATTAAGCTATAGTAATCCCACGCTAATGATGACACATCACCACGATTACTGTTGTTAAACTCGCGTTGGAATCAAACCCCGTTCAAATTCACATTTAAAGTAAAGTCAAACAATGAAAGTTTTCAAACATTAAAACTAAAATGTTCTAAGGGTGACAAATAAATCATAAGTAATTATGGTGGAGAATCCACATTTTTATAAAATGTTTAACAGCTCTAAAATAAATAAAACAGTAGGCAAAACTATTAATTAAATGCCTTTCAAATTATATAAATTCCCAGAGCAGTTTACAATTGCCCCCAATCTCTTTTGTGGCGCTGTCTAAAATTGCACTTTGAATTATGGGCCTGATCACATATTTTTGCATTGGTCCAATAGTGCTAAAATAAATAAAAACAAAAAAACTAATAAAAAGAAAAACAAAAAAAGATAAAAAGGGAAAAAGGCCCCCCCGGCCCAACTGGGCCGTGGACCAGCTGGGCCAACAGGCCCACCCCGCTCCCATAACCCCCACCGGGGGCAAACCCTAGCCCCCGAACCCCCCCCACTCGCCCCCCCACGCTCTCTCATCCTCCCCCTCCCCCGATCCGGATCGGGGGTCGACCCGCCGCCGCCGGCGACCGCCCCGCGCCGCCCCGTCGCCGCCGGGCCTCCCCACCATCGCCCGACGCCGCCTGCTGTCGCCGCTGCACCTCGCCGCCACGCCGGACGCCTCCTCACCCCCTCCCCAACGGCTCCACCAAGCCTCGCCGAACCCGTCGCCTCTCCAACGCCGGTGAGCCCCCCTGGGGCTCCTCCCTCCCCTCCTTCATGCCCCCGCCGCGTCCGCGCACCGCACCGCCGCAGCCCGCGGACGCGCGGCGCCGCCTGCCGCTCCCAGCGCGCCCCCGAGCCCGCGCACGCGCCGCCGCTCCCGCGCTCCTTCCCCGTGCTCCCCCGCGTCCCTCCGGCCTCGCAAACCGCGCGCGCGCGCTCGCCCTCACCCGCTCGCGCGCGCGGCCGCCCGCTCCCCCCCCCCCCGTCGTCGCTGCCGTCGCCCGCAGCCGCCCCGGAGCGCCCCGCGCCACCGCCGCGCCCCGGGCCCCTCCCCGCCGCCGTTGGCCACCTGGGCCTCGCCCACTTCCCCTCGCCGTCGCCCCTGACCGCGTGCCCCTGGGCAAGCGCCAGGACGGGCCGCGCCCGTCGTCCATGCCCGCTGTGGCCTCTAGGCCACAGACAAGTGGGGCCGCCCCCCCCCCACTCTCACTTACAGTGGGGGCCCACCCCCAGAACGATTAGATAAATAAATAAAATAAAAATAAATAATAAAAATAAATAATAAATAATAATTAATTAATTTATTAATTAATTAACTTAATTAAGTCTGTTTAAATTAACTAATTAAGTTTAATTAACTTAATGACTAATTAACTTAATTAATCAGTTAATTAAACTAAACATGGACTGACATGTGGGTCCCATCCCCTTAATTAATTTGCTTAATGTTAATTAAACATTAATTAATTTTGTGTCACTGACATGTGGGGCCCACTGGTCAGTTTGACCAGTCAACAGGACTGTTGACTGCTGATGTCAGCATGACATCATGCTGATGTCATAATTGAATTATTGAATTAAAATAATCTGTTTTAATTTCTGGATATTAATAAAACTTTAAAAATTAATATAAAATGAACCGTAGCTCGGATGAAAAAGTTTTGAACATGAAAGTTGCTCAGAAAAATCCCACGAATCCGAATACGCAGTCCGTTAGTCTGTCACGTGCTCCTAGCATAGCAAACATGGAACTTTTCCATCCGTTTAATCTGTCCGGTAGTAGCCCGAGACCCGGGAAATATCATCAGATATTCTTCCGACCCGTCTGCGACGTGTAATACTGCGTTAGTGCATGCCTAGCCCTGCATATTGCCATGTCATGCATTGTGATTGTATCTGTGTTTTATATTTATTGTTTCTTCCCCCCTCCTCTCTCCGGTAGACTCCGAGACTGACGCTGCTGCTGGGTACGACTACGCCGTTGACGTTCAGCGTTTTGCAGCAGAGCAGCAAGGCAAGCAAACCCCCCTTGAGCATTCCGGTATCGCCTATGCCTTTCCCTCTTATTCTTGCATTAGATTTTGCTACTGTATTAGCTAGCTCCTAGTCTGATGCATAGCCTGTTTTTGTTAAACTGTTACACTACCTGCAATCATATCAACTGCTTAGTATAGGGTGATCAATAATTCCCAGTGACCCCTTAGTCCCAGTTGCCCCTGCTTCTTCATCGACGACTCGACGACCCGAAGACTCGAAGACTCGGCCAACCGACCGACAAGCCAGGCCCCTCACATCACCGCACCCCCCTTAGTTGTACGACTCTGCAGCGCTACTATCGAGTACCGAGGGTGACACCTCGTGAAGTACTCATGATGCTAGCTCTGTAGTGCAGCTAGTTGGTCGTGGTTATCGAGGGTGATTCCTCCTTCACCACTCCCGACGATGACTCTGTCGTGCAACCCCTCAAGTGTGGGACCCTCGAGGGTGATTCCTCTAAGTCCACCTTGACGGTTTCATCGAGCGGGGCCCCTTGAGGTCCGCCTTGATGTTTTATACACACAGTTACTATGACCGGGTTACTGAAACATGTTGGTGATGGGTCGGCCCTAAGGGGTACCCACGGTTTGATGATGATGAGGCGTGGACTGGCGAGAGAGGCCTTTGCCACACATCCTCGAGACGGGGCGACGGACCGCACTTCATGGGTCGCGCTTTCCCCGCATTAATAAAATGCTAATGGGTTGGGTACTTGATCTGAGTTAGGTCGCTGGCCTTAATACGCACTAACCTTCACGTGGGGAAGTTATGGGTACTCAGCGTCGTTGTATCAGCCGAAGCTCTTCGGACGTCAGCAATGGAGCGGCGCGCGCCGGATTGGACTGGACGGCGCAGCTCTTGGACTGGAGTGTACTAGGTCTGCTTCCGGCCGCCCACGCATCATGCAGGAGTGCAAGGGCAAGTGGGCCCACGAACCTGCGCGCTTAGGATTTAGACCGGCGGGCTGGCCTCTTCGTTATATGACTCAATCCGGAGAAATGTGTCTTCGGAGTTCCCGCTGGTAAACTGCTCGGATTCATTGTTTCCCATAGAGGAATAGAAGCGAATCCGGCTAAGATCCGCGCCCTATCGGAACTTGCAATTCCCACAGAGCTAAAGCATGTCCAAAAGTTGGCGGGTTGCGTGGCGGCGTCAAGCCGCTTTATTTCCCGTCTCGGTGAAAAGGCTTTACTGCTCTACAGGTTGCTGAAACGGACCAACAGTTTCGAATGGACCGATGAAGCAGCTGCTGCATTAGAGGAAATTAAAACACTGCTGGCAAGCAACCCCATACTCACAGCACCAGGCGCCGGTGAACCAATGTTATTGTACATATCGGCCACCAACCAAGTGGTTAGCGCAGTGCTCGTCGTCGAACGAGAGGAGGAGGGTCACAAATTCCGGATACAGAAGCCGGTCTACTATCTGTCAGAAGTACTAATGCAATGCAAGTCCAGATACCCGCATTACCAGAAGATAGCCTATACAGTATTTATGGCATCACGGAAACTAAGACACTACTTTCAAGAGTGTCCGATCACTGTGGCATCTGAAGTACCCCGGAACGACATAATCAATAACAGGGACGCCACCGGCCGCATAGCCAAATGGGCCATTGAACACCTTCCTTTCGAAATCGCCTATAAGCCGCGACGAGCTATTAAATCTCAGGTGTTGGCAGATTTCCTCGCTGAATGGACGGAGGCCGAGCTCCCCAGGGAATATAGTACATACTCCCATTGGACGATGTACTTCGACGGATCCAAAACACTGGCCGGACTGGGGGCCGGAGTTATTCTCACATCTCCCACAGGCGACAACGTTCGATACGTGTTGCAAATCATGTATGCCGATTCCAACAATGCAGCCGAGTACGAAGCACTTTTGCACGGTCTTCGGATGGCAGCTTCCATGGGTATACAACGGCTGGAGGTACGGGAAGACTCCAACTTGGCCATCTCTCAAATCAACGGTGAATTCGATGCCAAAAACCCAATGATGGCGGCATATAGAAACGCCGTCCTCAAAATATCCACACAGTTCGAGGGGCTGGAATTCCATCATGTCGCTAGAGACAACAACCAGGCCACTGACTTACTGGCCCGCATGGGGGCCAAACGCGACCCTCTCCCAAAAAACACTTTCCTTGAATGGCTCTTCAAGCCATCGGTGGTTTGGCAGGACGACAATAAGGGCGCCGGATCCATCAGCGCGGAAGAGGTTGTTCCCCCTATAAATGAACCAGACGACCAAATCATCGGCGGCTCCGTAATGGACGAAATGCCTTCGGCTCATGAGGTCATGGCAGTAATTGCACCATGGACCGAGCCCTTCCTCGCTTACCTTCTTCGCCAAGAACTCCCCGACGATCAGACAGAGGCGAGACGCATAATTCGGTGATCCAAGGCCTATAAAGTCCACGAGGGTGAGTTATACAAGAAAAGCACCACCGGAGTACTCCAGCGGTGCATATCTGAGGAAGAAGGAAGGCAGCTTTTTGCCAAAGTCCACGCAGGAATGGGCGGCCATCACGCCGCGGCAAGGGCCTTTTGGGCTGGTTTTTTCTGGCCCACCGCTCGAGCAGACGCCCAGTCACTTGTCCAGCATTGCGTGGGCTGTCAACTTTTTGCAAACCAAAGCCACATGCCCCCAACAGCTCTCCGGACTATTCCGATTACCTGGCCTTTCGCGGCCTGGGGGCTGGATATGGTCGGACCACTTAAAGGGGGGACCAAAAAGAATAAATATCTGCTGGTCATGGTTGACAAGTTCACCAAATGGATCGAAGCAAAACCTGTCAAATCAGCCAAGTCCGGACCAGTGGTCGACTTTATATCAAGCGTGGTACACCGTTACGGCGTCCCCCACAGTATAATAACGGACAACGGATCCAACTTCACCGCCCAAGAGGTAAAAGACTGGTGTACAAAGATGGGCATCAAGCTCGATTACACATCGGTGTATCACCCGCAGACTAATGGACAAGTCGAACGGGCCAACGGCCTCATCATGAGTGGTATTAAACCACGTCTGGTCCGATCTCTTCATGAGTCCGACTGCCATTGGGTGGAGGAGCTTGACTCCGTTCTGTGGGGCCTGCGTACCACCCTGAATCGATCAACAGGATACACACCGTTCTTCATGGTCTACGGGGCAGAAGCAGTCCTTCCTTGAGATATTATTCACGATGCACCAAGGGTGCGCATGTACGAGGAAAAGGAGGCCGAGTTAGATCGGCAGGACGACTTGGACGCCTTTGAAGGAGAGCGCGACATAGCTCGGGCTCGCTCTACTTTTTATCAACAGCAGGCCCGGCATTACCAAAGCAGGGAGGTCAGGGCAAAAGCGTAGAATGTGGGTGAACTCGTCTTACGGCTCCCCGAGAAGCAAAAGCATAAACTCAATCCCAAATGGGAGGGCCCCTTCATAATCGACGAAGTACTCGCAGGAGGGGCTTATCGTCTTCGAAGCCTGCCAGATAACCGCCTCGAACCACACCCATGGAACGCAGCTCGTCTTCGGCATTTTTACGGTTAGACCGGTGTCGTCATTCTTTTTACCCTCCTTTTTCTTTTCTTTCTTTTCATTTTCCTTCCCTTCCACCTTGATGTTTGGCAGGTTCGGATTTTTTTCTCTCTCCCCAAGTCTATGTTCGGCTAACCCGAGCTCATGTTAAGTCTTTCGGCATACATCCTCAAATGTTAGACCCGAATAAAACACCTGGGTGCTTCTTCCCGAAGCCGATCATTATATATTTTAAGCATCTATTCACATTTCCTGTGTATGCATGTTTCCCTTGTCGATTTTTTAAGCCATTATATGCATCAATTCGAACTAAGATTTTTGCCAAGCTGGGTTGCCTCGCTCCTGTGTTTACCCTCTACGTTCCCGATTGTTCGGCTAGAGGGTAAAGGGAGCACCTCTGCGATTGCTACAACCGGGTTATCCGGATACGTACCTCAGACGGGTGAAGCCAAAAGCTAGCTATCTTTAGTAGAAAATTGGTCGGGTATGACGGAAGCAACAAATAAAATTATGGTTGTTATTACCATTACTCGGGCTTCTTTTCTCAAAAAGGCCATTAGTCGCATACTAGCAGTATACGGCCTTACTATCCACGATTTACGTAGCAACCTAAAGGAAGGCACCGATAGAGGTACTATTTTCTTTGGAAGATGTTTCTTACGCTAAGCAGTAATATAACATATCTCCCTGTGCATCTTCTGTCTATTCACACCAAATGGTCGGATTGCCTGGTTCCTTGAAAGAATTCCCTCTTATCAAGGGATATTTTCTACGGAACACTCCCAAGCTCTTAGCATGGGAGGTCGAAGCCGATGGCCGGTTAAGACAAAGTTTACAACACACACGGAGCAATTTTTTGATTTAAAGTACATAGTTACATAAAATCACACATCTGGCTGCCGGTCAAGATTGTCTATTAAGGCATCCAGGGCGCAATCTTCCTGCGAGAGACGAGCGGCAGGCATCACTTGGTCGTACACCAAGTGAAGTGGCACTTCTTGCCCATCAGGCCCTGCTGGCCCAACCCGAGCTATATGCTCGGGGTTAAGACCGATATAACGGGTCTTGATCATTGCCCACGCTTCTCGTGCTCCCTCCCGGCAGGCCGATGTCTTCCATAGCTCGAACCGACTTCGGGCTTCCTTGAACCGATCGGCTAGTTCGGTCATCCCTTCCGGAGGCTTCTCGGCAGACCATAGCACTTTTATCATGCTCCTCATAACCTACCGAGCCCGCTCATGCACGGCGGACAGTTCCTTCAGAAGGCTCCCCCGGTAGGAGCCGATCTCTTCTTCAGGCCGCCCGGTTAGGAGACCTATACATGAGACAAGGCATGTTCATTACACTTCATGTAGGAGAGACACCCTTCGACGTTATAATCACACTTACCGAACATGCCCCTCTATAATTTCTGGTTCTCTTCTTGGGTCTGGGCCAATTGAGTCTTTAAACTCTCAATTTCTTCGGCATGCTGCTTGTTTTCCGCCTGGAGGCGTTTCTTCTCCTCCAGGTTTCGTTGCAACGAAAGGCAGCCGGCCTCATACTGGGACTCGGCGTACCTCTGAGATTCTCGAGCTGCATCTAAATCTTTTTGCAACTGCCCTATAGATTCAGCTGCTAAAAAGTACCCTCGCGTCAGCATGGGATTATATACTAAGATCAGCAGAATAGATATACTCACCATGCGCCTCCCGGGTAAAATTCTTTACTTGTTCAAATTCGGCCTTCACGGCTACCACCTGTGTTTGGCTTGCCTCCAATTCATTGGCCAATTGCTCGTTCTGCTGCCTTGAGGCCTGCATCATCCATAAAACAATATGTGGTTCCTTAACTCGGTCGTCCCGACCAATTCAAGGCTCAGGGGCTACTGGGTTTACATATGTGTCCGGATTCTCAAAATCAATCACTCACCTTCAGGCTGGATGATATCAGTTTCGCAGCTTCCCCAAGCCCAGCTCAGGCAGCTCTGATGTGTGCGTCTGCCGAGCATAGAGCATTGAACTCTTGTTCGGAAAACGCCGGGTGGCGCAGGGTTTCTCGTAGCCGCCGGTGGTTCATCGCGCTCTATACTTCGGATTTAGTGACTGATACCGCATCCCCGGAGTCTTCGGGGGCCATATTGACCACAGGGGCCTCCACGGCAGGTTCAGCATGAGCAGAAAATCTTGATTCATGAGTGTTGCCAGGCATCCCGGCAACGTCCTCGGCAGAAGATGGTTGTATTCGTTTCCTGAGTATTTCGACATAAGATCTTCTGTGAGATCCAATCGATCATAATAACAATAGATTAAGCGGCCGAATGAAGTACCTTTTGGTTGAACGAGTGGTCGGCGCCGTCTCCACGACCGGCTCACATGAAGGACTCCTGTTGATGCCCTGTCCGGGCATTGCTGCTGTAGCCGACGTTCGTCGCGAGGACCGACGACGCTTGGGAGTGGGAACCGGCATATTTGGGTCGACAGAGGACGTTTGCCTTTTACGGGAAGAACTTTTCTTCTTGCCTGTAGTGGAGGAAGGGAGTGATCCGGGGTGATCGACTATGATAGGCACCTTGGATCGATCAAGGCCCTCTTGGTAAAAGACCCCGTCTTCGTACTCAATTGACAGCTCCGGATCGTCATGGAATCCTGGATCGTCATCACGAGAGTAGTTCTCTGGTTGGGGGGCCGGACAGTTGACTGTCTCGACAAAGCTCCTCCATTCCTGTTTGCGCATATGGAAAGCTTTGGTCAAAAAGGGCAAATAAAAAACCCGAACTCAGGTCGCAAAGTCGAAAGGCTTACCCATTCGATGGGGTTGTAACTCGAGTAGCCCTCCTTAACCGGTAGCCGAACGAAGTCTTCTTTTTCTCCTTTGTACAGGTCGGCAAGTGCGGCTACCAATGCCGCTTGGTTGGCAGGGCCCAGCCGTCGGGAGAGAGTGGTGTCACTTGTTCTGTTGTAACGCCAAAAAGGATGTATCCTTTGCTGAAGAGGCTGAACGCATCGGGTGATGGCGGCAGCCATCACATCAATCATGGTTAGCTTGTGATGAGCCAGTATCCTTACGTGGGCGGCCAAGCGTTGAACTTCAGCACCGTCCTCTTGGGATGAACTCTTCGGTCGCCAATTGTACATTTTTTTCAAAGGGGCGTCGGAGTATTCGGGCAAACCCCTCCGAGCTGGATCGAATAGGGGAACGTCCTCATTATAGAACCATTCCGAAGACCATTCTTTGGACTACTTCTTCGGTGTCCCCACTGGATACACTATCCCGGCTATACGGCATACTTCGGCTCCTCCGACTTCCCGAATTGTCTCACCCCGAGTTCGGGTGATGAGGCAGAAGTACTTCCTCCATAATTCATAGTGTGCCTCGCAGCCCAGGAACATTTCGCAAAGGGCAACAAAGCCCGAGATATGCAGAATAGATTCGGGGGCTACTGAGGGAGTCCGGCATTAAGGGGTCCTCGGACTGCCGGCCTATTTCTCATAGGCCGGGCTCATGAGCCGCTCGCTGAGGATTGGATTGATCGAAGGCCTCGTCGCTATGGAGGAGACCTCAGGAGTCGTGGCGTGTCTTTCAAGTTTGAGATAAAGATTAGGCATGTTTTTTCCCTCCGGTGGGCACCCGACTATGTGTAAACCTAATGACCCTTGGAGCCTATATAAGCCGAAGGGTTTTAGATTGTAAGACAGAGAAACTCATCTAGGGTTTTAGCTAGTCGATCTCGAGGTAGATCAACTCTGTAACCTTCATACCATCAATATAATCGAGCAGGACGTAGGGTAAACATCATCTCCTTCGTCCCCTTGTTACCATCGATCCAAGACTCACTGCTCGGGACCCCCTACCCGAGATCTGCCGGTTTTGACACCGACACTAGGGTTTAAGCTTCTGTCACTCTAGCAACCCATCATCTAATAACTACTCCACAATGCATTCCCTTAGGCCCATGAATGGTGAAGTGTCATGTAGTCGACGTTCACATGACACCACTAAGGGAATCAGAACATACATATCATCAAAATATCGAACACATATCAAATTCACATGATTACTCGCAACATGACTTCTCCCGTGACCTCAAGAACAAAGGTAACTACTCACAAATAATAATCACGCTCAAGATCAGAGGAGTAATGAATAGCACAATGGATCTAAACATATAATCTTCCACCAAATAAACCATATAGTAATCAACTACACAAGGTAATCAACACTACTAGTCACCCACAGGTACCAATCTGAGGTTCCGGTACAAAGATTGAACACAAGAGATGAACTAGGGTATGAGAGGAGATGGTGCTGTTGAAGATGTTGATGAAGATTGGCCTCCCAAAGATGAGAGGGGTGTTGGTGATGACGATAGCTTCGATTTCCCCCTCCGGGAGGGAAGTTCCCCCGGCGGAATCGCTCCGCCGTAGGGCAAAAGTGCTCCTGCCCAAGTTCCACCTCGAGGCGGCGGCGCTTCGTCTCGAAAATACTCCTCCTCAATTTTTTAGGTTTTTAGGGAATATATACCAGAAGATGGGCTCCGGAAGTGGGCCTGGGTGAGCAGCACCCACCAGGGCGCGCCGAGGGGTGCCTGGCGCGCCCTGGTGGGTGGTGCCCACCTGGGAGCCCACCTCCGGTAGTTTTCAGCTCCAGTAATTATTATTAATTCCAAAAATAATCTCCGTAAATTTCAGCTTCATTGGAGTTGTGCAGAATAGGTATCTCTGACGTGCTTTTCTTGGGTCCAGAATTCCAGCTGCCGGTATTCTCCCTGTTTGTGTAAACCTTGCATATTATGAGAGGAAAGGCATTAGAATCACTCCCCAAAGCATTATTATTCAACAAAACAAAGTAAATAACAATAGGAAGTCATGATGCAAAATGGACGTATCAACTCCCCCAAGCTTAGACCTCGCTTGTCCTCAAGCGAAAGCCGATATTGAAAAGCATGTCCACATGGTTTGAGAGAGAGGTGTCGATAAAAACAAAATACGGACATAGAAGCATCATGCTTATTAACATAATAGCAACAAACTCTAACATAAGAACTTATTTCAATATATTTTTGTCATAAAGCTTCTCATGAACAAGTAACAATTCACCACAACATAGAAGTATGAAGCATAAACCTTATTGGAAACCAACAAACCGTGTTCTCAGTCAACTTTGCAACTACAATTCATCATATTTTCAGGAAGGGTCTCATGTAGGAGACTTTTGGCAAGTCCACATACTCAACCATCATTTAGTCTTCTATGATTGCTAACGCTCACGGCATACCCATGAACAAAAAGTTTCAACCGGACACATAGGAAGATAGGGGCTTATAGTATTGCCTCCCAACTCACTCACCTCAAGGGTGATGTCAACAATAATAACTCATGCCCACCCATATCCAACTGGATATATGTGCCTAGATCTTTCCTCACCACATGATGCTTGCAAAACAAAAAGTAAAAAGGAATACGGAAGAATACTTTGACTCTTGCATAAAAGTAAGTGCATAAAAGTAAAAGATAGGCCCTTCGCAGAGGGAAGCAGAGGTTGTCATGCGCTTATTTGTTTGTATGCCCAATCCCTTAATGTAAAAGAACGTCACGCTATATTGCCCCCTATGATAGCAACCTTTATTATGCAGTCCGTCGCTATTATTACTTTGCCATCATAAGTTCGTATAACGCTCAATTTTCTCTTACACTAATTGATCAAAACACTTTTAGAAGCAATTTTTATTGCCTTATTGCACCGATGATAACTTACTTGAATGATCTTTCTCGATCCATAGGTAGGTATGGTGGACACTCAAGGAAAGAGTTTGGGTTTGGGTTTTTGGATGCAAAAGTAGTATCTCTACTTAGTGCGGAATTTTTGGCTAGCAAAGATATTGGGCAAGCACCACATGTTAAAGGATCTATGACAATATAACTTCTATGTGGATATGAACAAACATAAATCATTATGTTGTCTTCCTTGTCCAACGTCAACAATTTTGACACATAATATTTGATGGCGGCTCACAATCATAAAAGATGTCCAAGATAGTATATTTTCATGTGAATCTTCTCTTCCCTAATTAATTCTTTCATGAATTGCATCATTGACCAATGCTATGTTAGTCAATCTCCAATAAATTTTACTACTTATACTTTTCCTTATGTGACGTCATTACTCACCATAAGATTAGCATATGATTCTTTTCATTTATTTGTTTTCTTTATTTGATTGCAACAAGAAAGTAGAGAAGCAAAAACTCAAACTAAACTTTATTATATAACTTTCACACGATTACATAGATAGGTAGGCCACGAAACTAACACACGAAAATAGATCTCACTAAACTTTTATTCAACTAAGGCAAAGGGAAACTAAAGATAGAACCAAAATAGGTAAAGGTGAGTAAAAGTGGTGGTGATACGATACCGGGGCACCTCCCCCAAGCTTGGCTCAAGCCAAGGGGAGTGCCCATACCCATGTACTCAAGTCTCCTTTGGTGGTGGTGATGAAGAAGGTGGAGGTGTTGATGTAGTAAGCTTGTCCTCCAGCTTTCAGGGTAGGCGCTCCCCATCAAAGGTTGATGCAAGAGTTCCCTGAGTCCTGCAACTGGCAGCTAAACTCATACCTTTAATCCTCGCTTCATATTCAAAGACTTGGTTTTGAAGATCATAAACTTGGCTCCGCAGAAAATTAATTTGCTCGTTGAGGGTGGAAATGATGTCCTTCACAGACCGGCCATCCACCGTCTGATCACGGGTGAATTCCGTGATCATGGAGTGATTGGCACTAAGTCCACGCTCCACCATCTTCTGGCACTTGAAGATTTCCTGCTCCACCGCTTCAAGCCTAGCCTCCATGCTCCCGGTCTTCTTAAGTCCTTGAACATCGCGGATGTGGAGCACCCCCTCACGCATCTTAATGGCTTGAGGGTGCTTCATCTCCTCTGGCAAATACGGGTTGATGACCTTCTCGAAGAACTTGTCCTTGGAGGAGCTTGGTGGAGCCATGGAAATCTAGATCTAACGAGAAAACAAACAAGAAACAAGAACAGAGGATTTTTTTGCGATGCGGTCGTCAAAATAGTCGGGGGTATATATAGAGAATTTTTATTCTTGGGAAACAAGTATTTCGAAGGAAAACGGAGTCGGGAAGGCATCCGAGGTGGGCAACACCCACCAGGGCGTGCCCAGGGGTGCCTGGCGCGCCCTGGTGTATCGTGCCCTCCTCGATCACCTTTCGGTTTATTTTTTTATTCCTAAAATTATAAAATATTCCAAAAGTGACAGAAAATATTTTTGCGGATTTTTCGGAGTCCGTTTACTTACCGTATCACGTACCTCCTATTTTTAAGTATTCTGGAGTGTTCCGGAAGGTTTCTTTTATGTGTTCCTCCGGTGTCATGGTTTGAATAACATTGCTTTCAACGTTAATAGGCGTACCTGATATATAATGCTTAATTCTTTGGCCATTGACCACCTTCAGGTTAGTACCTTCGGCGTTATTAATCTTGATAGCTCTAGAACGATAAACATCTTCGATAATATATGGTCCCTCCCATTTGGAGAGAAGTTTTCCTACAAAGAATCTTAAACGAGAGTTGAACAAAAGAACATAATCTCCTATTTTGAATTCCCGCTTTTGGATTCTTTTGTCATGCCATCTTTTTTCTTTTTCTTTGAATAGCTTGGCATTTTCGTACGCTTGGGTTCTCCATTCATCTAGTGAGCTAATATCAAATAGCCTCTTCTCACCGGCAAGTTTGAAATCATAGTTAAGTTCTTTAATTGCCCAAAATGCTTTGTGTTCTAATTCTAGGGGCAAATGACAAGCCTTTCCATATACCATTTTATATGGAGACATACCCATAGGATTTTTATAAGCTGTTCTATAGACCTAAAGTGCATCATCTAATTTCTTAGACCAATTCTTATGAGACCTATTGACAGTTTTTTGTAATATTAATTTTATTTCTCTATTGCTAAGTTCTACTTGACCACTAGATTGAGGATGATAGGGTGATGCAATTCTATGGTTAACATCATATTTAGCAAGCATCTTACGGAAAGCACCATGAATAAAGTGTGAACCACCATCGGTCATTAAATATCTAGGGACTCCAAACCTCGGAAAGATAACCTCTTTAAGCTTTTTAATGGAGGTGTGGTGATCAGCACTACTAGTTGGAATAGCTTCTACCCACTTAGTGACATAATCAACCGCAACTAAAATATGAGTGTACCCGTTAGAAGAAGGAAAAGGCCCCATGTAATCAAAACCCCATACGTCAAATGGTTCAACAACAAGTGAATAATTCATAGGCATTTCTTGACGCTTACCGATATTACCAATTCTGTGACATTCATCTCAAGACAAGACAAACTTCCGAGCATCCTTGAAAAGAGTAGGCCAATAAAAACCGGATTGCAATACCTTATGAGCAGTTCTATCTCCCGCATGGTGCCCTCCATAAGCTTCGGAGTGACATTTCCGTAGGATTTGTTCCTGTTCATGCTCAGGTACACAACGTCTAATAATACCATCTACTCCTTTATAAAGATGTGGGTCATCCCAAAAGTATTGTCTCAAGTCATAGAAGATTTTTTTTTCTTTTGTTGGTATGTGAAACTAGGTGGCATATATTTAGCAACAATGTAATTAGCATGGTCAACATACCAAGGTGTGTTGTGTGAGACACTTATTGCAGCTAGTTGTTCGTCAGGGAAACTATAATCAATAGGTAGTGGGTCATCAAGAATATTTTCTAACCTAGACAAGTTATCAGCTACGGGGTTCTCAGCTCCTTTCCTATCAACGATATGCAAGTCAAATTCTTGAAGCAAGAGAACCCACCTAATGAGTCTAGGTTTTTCATCTTTCTTTTCCATAAGATATTTTATAGCAGCATGATCGGTGTGAACAATAACTTTGGAGTCAACAATATAGGATCTAAATTTATCACAAGCAAACACAACTGCTAAAAATTCTTTTTCAGTAGTGGCATAGTTTTGTTGAGCACTGTCTAGAGTTTTACTAGCATAATGGATAACATTCAGTTTTTATCAACTCTTTGTCCTAACACAGCACCAACAGCATAATCACTAGCATCACACATAATTTCAAAAGGCAAGTTCCAATCAGGTGGTTGAACGATAGGTGCAGAGGTTAAGGCTTTCTTGAGTGTTTCATAGCTTCCACACAATCATCATCAAAAACAAAAGGAATATACTTTTGCAAAAGATTAGTAAGAGGCCCGGAAATTTTAGAGAAGTCTTTAATGAACCTGCTATAAAAACCAGCATGACCAAAGAAACTGCGAATACCTTTAATATCTTTAGGACATGGCATTTTCTCAATTGCATCAACTTTAGCTTTATCCACCTCAATACCTTGCTCAGATATTTTATGCCCCAAGATAATACCTTCATTAACCATAAAGTGGCACTTCTCTCAATTCAAGACAAGATTGGTTTGTTCACATCTCTGCAAA
This sequence comes from Elymus sibiricus, assembly GCA_039707655.1. NCBI lineage: Eukaryota > Viridiplantae > Streptophyta > Magnoliopsida > Poales > Poaceae > Elymus > Elymus sibiricus. Next base: position 128,734,473 of record CM077669.1, read on the forward strand.
ACTCGATCAAGGTTGCTTAAGCAATCATCAAAAGAAGTTCCGTAAACGGAAAAATCATCCATGAAAACCTCTACAATCTTTTCACAAAAGTCAGAGAATATAGCAGTAAAGGTAGCAGGTGCATTGCATAAACCAAAAGGCATACGTCTATAAGCATAAGTTCCAAAAGTGCAAGTAAAGGTGGGTTTCTCTTGATCAGATTGTGACACAAGTATTTGAGAGAAACCAGAATATCCATCTAAGAAACAAAAGTGTGTGTTCTTAGATAAACTCTCTAGCATTTGATCAATGAACGGGAAAGGGTAATGGTCTTTTCTAGTAGCTTTATTTAATTTTCTAAAATCAATTACCATTCTATAGCTAGTGATGACTCTTTGTGGAATGAGTTCATTCTTATCATTAGGAACAACGGTAATACCTCCTTTCTTAGGGACACAATGAACGGGACTTACCCATCTACTATCAGCTATGGGATAGATTATACCTGCTTTCAGAAGCTTTAATATTTCAGTTCTTACCACTTCTTTCATCTTAGGATTCAATCGCCGTTGGTGATCAACAACGGGTTTAGCATCAGGTTCCATATTGATTTTGTGCTGACATAGAGTGGGACTAATGCCCTTAAGATCATCAAGAGTATATCCAATAGCAGCCCGGTGCTTCCTTAGAACTTTCAATAATCTTTCTTCTTCATGTTCTGAAAGGTTAGCACTAATAATAACAGGATATATCTTTTTCTCATCAAGATAAGCATACTTCAAAGTGTCGGGCAATTGTTTCAACTCAAACACTGGATCACCTTTAGGTGGAGGAGGTCCTCCAAGAGTTTCAATAGGCAAATTGTGTTTCAAGAGAGGTTGTTGTTTGAAGAAAATATGATCTATTTCATTTCTTTCACGCATGTGCATATCGTTTTCATGGTCGAGAAAATATTGTTCTAAGGGATCAGTAGGAGGCACAGCAATAGAAGCAAGACCAATTATTTCATCTTCACTAGGTAATGCCTTATCACGAGGTTGTCTACTAAACTTGGAAAAATTAAACTCATGAGACACATCACCAAAACTGACACCGACAATTTGTTTTTCACAATCTATAATAGCATTGACGGTGCGCAAGAAAGGTCTATCAAAGATAATGGGACAAAAGTCATCTTGTGGGGAACCAAGAACTAGAAAATCAGTAGGGTATTTTACTTTCACACACAAGACTTCAACATCTCTAACAATCCCAAGTGGTGTGATGGTATCTCTATTAGCAAGTTTAATAGTAACATCAATATCTTCCATTTCAGCAGGTGCTATTTCATTCATAATTTGTTGGTATAAGGTAAAAGGGATAGCACTCACACTAGCACCTAAATCACATAAACCATGGTAGCAATGATCTCCTATTTTAACTGAGACAACGGGCAAGCCTTCAATAGGTCTATGTCTATCTTTCTTATCCGGCTTAGCAATTCTAGCAGCTTCATCACAAAGGTAAATGACATGCCCATCAATATTTTCTTCCAAGAGATCTTTAACCATAGCAACACTAGGTTCTACTTTAATTTGCTCAGGGGGTTTAGGTGCTCTTATATTACTCTTACGAACCACGGTTGATACCTTAGCATGTTCCTTTATCCTAACAGGGAAAGGTGGCTTTTCAATATAAGCAGTAGGCACAACTGGGTCAACATTGTAAAAGATGGTTTCTTCTTTAGCTATGACCGATTCTTTAATTTCTTCTTTAATAGGGGGATGATATTTAAACCACTTCTCCTTAGGAAGATCAACGTGAGAAGAAAATGCTTCGCAGAAAGAGGCTACTATCTCGGAGTCAAGTCCATATTTAGTGCGAAACTTGTGAAAAGTATCGGTATTCATAAAAGATTTAACACAATCAAATTCAAGCTTTATACCTGACTCATTACCTTCGTCGAGTTCCCAATCTTTAGAGTTGTGTTTAATTCTTTCCAAGAGATCCCACTTGAAATCAATAGTCTTCTTCATATAAGAACCAGCACAAGAAGTATCGAGCATGGATTGATCATTATGAGAAAGCCGAGCATAAAAATTTCGAATGATAACTTCCCTCGGAATGTCATGATTGGGGCCTGAATATAACATTGACTTAAGCCTCCCCCAATCTAGAGCGATACTTTCTCCTTCACGAGGCCAAAAATTATATATATAATTCCGATCACGATGAACTAGATGCATATGATAACATTTTTGATGGAATTCCAATTGCAAACGATTCCAGTTCCAAGATCCATGATCATCACATAGCCTATACCATGTCAATGCTTTTCCCTCCAAAGATAAAGGGAAAACCTTCTTCTTAACTTCATCTCCGGGTAAATCTGCAAGCTTAAATAATCCACATATTTCGTTCCCATATAAGAGATGCATATCAGGATATTCAGTTCCATCTCCTGCATAAGGTTTAGCAAGCAAGGGTTCTACCATACCCGAAGGAATTTCATAAGAAACATTTTCAGTAGGTGCTATAGGTTGAGGGGTAGCTAATTGTGGTTCCGATCGAGGTGAAGATACCCCGAACAAACCCCTCGAAGGATTGTTCTCCATAGTAGCAAGTAGCGATAAATTTCAGCACGTAGTATAAATTTTTCCTTACCGAATTCCACTTACCAAGAGCGCTTCACTCCCCGGCAACGGCGCCAGAAAAGAGTCTTGATGACCCACAAGTATAGGGGATCAATCGTAGTCCTTTCGATAAGTAAGAGTGTCGAACCCAGAGAGGAGCAGAAGGAAATGACGAGCGGTTTTCAGCAAGGTATTCTCTGCAAGCACTGAAATTGTAGGTAACAGATAGTTTGATAGCAAGATAATTTGTAACGAGCAAGTAACGGTAATGGTAAACAAGGTGAAGCAAGGTATCCCAATCCTTATGAGGCAAAGGACAGGCCATAACAGTCACTAGTAATAGGCAAAGTGTTCTTGAGGGTACACGGGAATTTCGTCTAGTCACTTTTATCATGTTGGTTTGATTCGTATTCGCTACTTTGATAATTTGATATGTGGGTGGACCGGTGCTAAGGTGCTGTTCTTACTTGAACTAACAACCTACTTATGATTAACCCCCTCGCAAGCATCCGCAACTACGAGAAAAGTATTAAGACAAAGTCTAACCATAGCATTAAACATGTGGATCCAAATCAGCCCCTTACGAAGTAGCACATAAACTAGGGTTTAAGCTTTTGTCACTCTAGCAACCCATCATCTAATAACTACTCCACAATGCATTCCCTTAGGCCCATGAATGGTGAAGTGCCATGTAGTCGACGTTCACATGACACCACTAAGGGAATCACAACATACATATCATCAAAATATCAAACATATATCAAATTCACATGATTACTCGCAACATGACTTCTCCCGTGACCTCAAGAACAAAGGTAACTACTCACAAATAATAATAATGCTCAAGATCAGAGGAGTAATGAATAGCATAATGGATCTGAACATATAATCTTCCACCAAATAAACCATATAGTAATCAACTACACAAGGTAATCAACACTACTAGTCACCCACAGGTACCAATCTGAGGTTCCGGTACAAAGATTGAACACAAGAGATGAACTAGGGTATGAGAGGAGATGGTGCTGTTGAAGATGTTGATGAAGATTGGCCTCCCAAAGATGAGAGGGGTGTTGGTGATGACGATAGCTTCGATTTCCCCCTCCGGGAGGGAAGTTCCCCCGGCGGAATCGCTCCGCCGAAAGGCAAAAGTGCTCCTGCCCAAGTTTCGCCTCGAGGCGGCGGCGCTTCGTCCCGAAAATCCTCCTCCTCATTTTTTAGGTTTTTAGGGAATATATACCATAAGATGGGCTCTGAATGTGGGCCTGGGTGAGTAGCACCCACCAGGGCGCGCCCAGGGGTGCCTGGCGTGCCCTGGTGGGTGGTGCCCACCTGGGAGCCCACCTCCGGTAGTTTTCAGCTCCATTAATTATAATTAATTCCAAAAATAATCTCCGTAAAGTTTTAGCTTCATTGGAGTTGTGCAGAATAGGTATCTCTGACGTGCTTTTCTTTGGTCCAGAATTCCAGCTGCCGGTATTCTCCCTCTTTGTGTAAACCTTGCCTATTATGAGAGAAAAAGCATTAGAATCACTCCCCAAAGCATTATTATTCAACAAAACAAAGTAAATAACAGTAGGAAATCATCATGCAAAATGGACGTATCAAAGCCTCACACATCATAATGAAGGCGGCGATGTGGAGGATGGAGTTCAGGGCCAGACGGTGGAAATCCAGTCCGTAGAAGAAAAGGAGGCCCCTCACGAATGGGTGGAGGGGGAATCCCATACCTCGGATGAGGTGGGAAAAAAGATTACCCTCTTCCCCGGCTTGGGGGTTGGGATGACCTGTTTGGATTCTGGTGCCCAGCAGTCGACCTGCTCGGGGAGGTAGCCCACGGTCTTCAGCTCCATGATGCTGCCCACCGTGATGGTTGGGGTCACCCATTTGCCTTTGTCGGCCATGGCGGAGTGTCGAGCGCGGATGGAAGGAATGTGAGAAAGGGGATCTGGGCGCTAGATCTCTTGGACATGCTGGCTATGGTGCGGGAAAGTGAGGCATGGTAAAAGTAATTGGTAATCCCATGTGTTCTTATAGTAGGGTGAAAGACCAACAACCCTCGAGATGTGTTGTTCAAATCTCCATGTTCCCTGCCGTCATTAAACATGCCATAGTCGAAACAAATCTTTTTGATGGTATCCACTAAAACGGGGCAGGATCTACGGTTTGGCGGAATGGGCAAATAAGGCAACTGCCTGGAAGCATGATTTTACTCATGATGACTCACCCCGACAGATTTTTAAGTGGTTGCGGTTCAATAAAAGGCATCAGATGAAAAACTGACCATTTATATTTCTGTGGCGACCCTTCAGGATTAAGTGGATATGTGGACTTCAGATCTAAACACTGTTGATCAGGGGAACTCGCCTGCTGATAACCCACAAGTGTAGGGGATCGTTTGTAGCCTTTTTCGATAAATAAGAGTGTCGAACCCAACGAGGAGCTAAAGGTAGAACAAATATTCCCTCAAATTCTATCGACCACCGATACAACTCTACGCACACTTTAACGTTTGCTTTACCTAGAACATGTATGAAACTATTTTGTAGGTGATAGGATAGTTTGCACGAATAAAACTATAAGTACTTTGCGGGAATAAAACTACGAGTAAAATGCAAGATAATAAAAGTTAGTTGTTTAGTATAAAGCTTTTGTCAAACAAGAAGGTTATTTGTCCCTAGGCAATTAATAACTAGACCGGTAATCATTATTGCAATTTTATATGAGGGAGAGCCATGAGCTAACATACTTTCCGTACTTGGATCATATGCACTTATGACTGGAACTCTAGCAAGCATCCGCAACTACCAGAGATAATTAAGATAAAACCCAACCATAGCATTAAGTATCAAGTCCTCTTTACTCCCATATGCAACAACCCACCTACTCGGGTCTGTGTATTCTTTCACTCACGCCACCCACCATAAGCAAATCATGAACATATTGCAACACCCTACAGTGGGGATCCCTCACGTTTGTGCGACAGGGAGGGCACCATAGGACAGCACCAAAAGAAAACATACAACTCATACCAACCACGATCATCAATTAGCCCATAGGACAAAACAGATCTACTCAAACATCATAGGATAGCCAAATATCATTGGGAAATAATATATGGAGTTGAGCACCATGTTTAAGTGGAGATTACAGCGGGGAAAAGAGGTGTTACACCGCTGCATAGAGGGGGAGAGAGTTGGTGTTGACGGCGGCGAAGTTGTTGGTGTAGATCACCGTCACGATGATTGCCCCGGCAGCGTTCCGGTGCCACCGAGAGAGAGGGGGAGAGATCCCCCTCCTCCTCCTTCTTCCTTGGCCTCCCCCCTAGATGGGAGTAGAGTTCCCCCTCTAGTCCATGGCCTCCATGGCGGCGGAGGGGCAGGAGCCCCTCCGAGACTGGATCTCCCTCTCTGTTCTCTTCTGTTTCTGATCCTGTTTTGTGGCCGAAAACCATTTCTTACATTCCTGGAGATCCGTAACTCTGATGGCACTGAGATTTTAACACGATTTTTTTTCCGGATATAAGCTTCCTTGCGCCCGAAGTAGAGCTCCAACCGACTTATGAGGTGACCACAACCCATCACCACGCGCATGGGCCCTGGGGCGCGCCCTGGTGTCTCATGGTGGTTGTGGGCCTCCTTTTGCGTTGATTCCAATTCTCAAAAATCACATATATTCCAAAATAATTCTCCGTAATTTTTTATCGCGTTTGGACTTCGTTTGATATGGATATTCTGCGAAACAAAAAACAAGCAACAAACACGAACTGGCACTGGGCACTGGATCAATATGTTAGTCCAATAAATCATATAAAATGTTGCCAAAAATATGTGAAAGTTGTATAATATTGGCATGAAACAATCAAAAATTATAGATACGACGGAGACGTATCAGCATCCCCAAGCTTAATTCCTGCTCGTCCTCGAGTAGGTAAATGATAAAAAAGATAATTTTTGATGTGGAATGCTACCTAGCATAATCTTGATCATATATCTAATCATGGCATGAATATTAAGACATGAGTGATTCAAAGCAATAGTCTATAATTTGACATAAAGACATTAATACTCAGGCATCCCAACAAACAATCATGTCTTTCAAAATATCAAGGCTAAAGAACGCTATCCCTACAAAATCATATAGCCTTGCCATGCTCTGTCTTCTGAACACAAAGTATAAATCATGTACTACCCCGGTGTCATCCAAGCAATTGGTTCATACTTTTTAACGCGCTTCAACATTTTCAACTCTCACGCAATATATGAGCGCAAGCCATGGATATAACACTATAGGTGGAATAGAATGTGGTGGTAGACATTAATATAGAGAAGACAAAAAGGAAGATAGTCTCACATCGAAGCGGCAAATCAACCGGTTATGGAGATGCCCATCAATTGATATCAATGCGAGGAGTAGGGATTGCCATGCAACGGATGCACTAAGAGCTATAAGTGTATGAAAGCTCAAACTGAAACTAAGTGGGTGTGCATATAACTCTATAATGAGAAATTCCCACTAGTATATGAAAGTGACAACATAGGAGACTCTCTATATGAAAAACATGGTGCTACTTTGAAGCACAAGTGTGGAATTAGCATGCCCCTTCTCTCTTTGTCTCTCTTTTTTTTCCTTTTTCTTTTTTTTCTTTTTTTTCTATTTATATTTGTCAGAGCCTCATCCCGACTTGTGGGGGAATCATAGTTTCCATCATCCTTTCCTCACTGGGACATGCTCTAATAATGAATAATGATGATCATCACACTTCTATTTACTTACAACTCAATATTACAACTCGATAGTAGAACAAAGTATGACTCTATATGAATGCCTCTGGCAGTGTACTAGGATGTGCAATGATCTAGCGTAGCAAATATATCCGAAAACGGACAAGCCATGGAAACATCATGCTACCTATCTTACGATCATGTAAATCAATACGACAATGAATGCTCAATTCATCAAAACGGAAGCGGTGGAAGTTGCATGGCAATATATCTCGGAATGGCTATGGAAATGCCATAATAGGTAGGTATGGTGGCTGTTTTGAGGAAGATATAATAAGGCTTATGTGTGATAGAGCATATCATATCATGGGGTTTGGATGCACCGGCGAAGTTTGCACCAACTCTCGAGGTGTGAAAGGGCAAAGCACGGTACCATAGAGGCTAGCAAATTGCGGAAAGGTAAGAGTGAGTATAATCCATGGACTCACATTAGTCGTAAAGAACTCACATATTTATTGCAAAAGTTTATTAGCCCTCGAAGCAAAGTATTACTACGCATGCTCCTAGGGGGGAGGTTGGTAGGAGTTAACCATCGCGCGCCCCCGACCTTCACACAAAGATAGACAATCAAGGATAAATTGTGCTCCAACTTCCTGGCATAACAGGAGACTATACGTGCACGTTTCGGGAATCACAAACCTTAACACCAATATCATCCACTAGTACCTCCCACATATTATCATCTCTATATCGCAAAACTATTGCAAGGAATCAAACATATCATATTCAGTGATCCATAAGTTTTATGTAGGATTTTATGACTAACCATGCAAATGACCAATTCATGTTGACTCTCTAAACAGATATAAGTGAAGCAAGAGAGTTTAATTCTTTCTACAAAATACCATGCTCTAATAAATATAAGTGAAGCAAAAGAGCATTCTTCAAATAACGGTTTTCTATGTGAAGAGAAACACGCAATCCAAACTTCAAATGATATAAGTGAAGCAAATGAAGCATTCTATAAAGCCATACTCAAAAGATATAAGTGAAGTGCAATGAGCATTTTATAAATCAACCATGGACTATCTCATACCAGCATGGTGCATAAACAAAAAGTGAAAACTAAACACAAAAGACGTTCCAAGATTTACACATATCACATGAACGAAACGAAAACAAAAACATACCGCACTTGTTGAAGAAAGATGGGATGCCTTCCAGGGCATCCCCAAGCTTAGACGGTTGAGTCTCCTTGGATATTTACTTGGGGTGCCTTGGGCATCCCCAAGATTTAACTCTTGCCTCTCCTCCTTCTCCTCATATCGAAACCTCCTCGATCTTTGCACAAAACTTAACAGAAAACCGGTGAGATCCGTTAGTATAATAAAGCAAATTACTACTTTAAGCACTGTTGCAAACCCATTAATATTTTATATTTTCATTATCCCCGCTGTATTATAACTTCTCCATGGATTATACCACCGATAAAATCGATAGTTTCATCAAAACAAGCAAAACATTGCATCAAAAACAGAATCTGTCTTAAACAGGACAGTCTGTAGTAATCTGAACTTTAACCATACTTCTGTAACTCCAAAATTCTGAAAATTAGGAAGAAATACAAAAAAATGTATATAAATACTGTGTAAAAATTTCAGAAAATTTTGACGTTCCAATAAAAAATGTAAATTCGCACACTACAGCCAAAGTTTCTGGTTTTACACCGCACATACCAACAAGCAATCTAATTATCCTAAAGGCAAATCTTGGCACATTATTTTTATAATACAATGGATTTGTACAAGGGGATAATTTTTTTTGTTGAAAAGTTTCTGTGATTCAAGATTCACAGAGTTTCCATGGGCATGAACAAAGTTCAAGGCTAGCCCCCACTTCAACGATGCTCATCATCTCTCTCACTTTCACCTTTCTTTTTGTGAAGTTTTAGGTTCCCCTCTATATTTTTTTTGTTTTTAAACTTTATAAAAGCACTCGACAGAATAAAATGACTCTCTAAAACTTCCGGGTTGTCTCCCTGGCATCGCTTTCTTTAAAGCCATTAAGCTAGGCATAAAATGCTCAAGTAATGGATCCACCCGGATCCCAAGGTATATCAAAGCCAATTTTAATTAACAATGATTAGTAATTTAATAGTGAGCACAAAGCAACATATATAATGCAATGACGAAGTATAACTCTCTTCCTATGCATCGGCATGTCATAAAAGAACAATTCATGCACATCAAGTAAAGGGCAATGCATGGTGTAAACAGTTTCTTGTAATTTTATCGTATTGGAAACATAAAGAGGTGGAGATGTAGTTCCTATCTCATAATAATTGAAAGTAGGAGCAGCAAGCACATGCATATTATATTCATCAAAATCATCATGTGTAGTAGCAAAACGCAACCCATCAGTATAATCCTTAATAAGAGCAAACTTCTCCGATATAGTGTAGTTGGGAGAATTCAAAAAGATAATAGGACTATCATGTGTGGGTGCAATTGAAACAATTTTATTCTTAACATAAGGAACTATAGCAAGTTCATCTCCATAAGCATAATTCATATTGTCATCTTGGCCACAGGCATAGCAAGCATCAAGTTCATCAAAAAGGGATATTTCAAAAGAATCAACGGGATCATAGCTATTATCATAGCATTCATCCTTCGGTAAGCACGAAGGGAAATTAAATAATGTATGAGTTGAAGAGTTTCTCTCATTAGAAGGTGGGAATGGGTAGCTAATCCGCTCTTCCTCCTTTTGTTCTTCGCTCTCCTCCTCATCTTTCTCATCTAATGAGCTCACAATTTCAGCAACTTCCTCTTCCATAGATTCCTGCAAAATATCAGTCTCTTCCAAGGCAGCAGTCATTCTTTCAATAATTCAACATAAGCATTAGAAGCATAGTTTTCATAGCAATATTTTAGTATGGCAAAAATTTCAGATTTGTAAAGAGTAGCATCATACTTTTCAATCAAAGAAGCAATTTCATAGGCACCCTTAAAAGCAACAAACTCTCCAATTTGTTCAATATCATAATAACAATAGGCTTCCCTGGCATAAGAAGATAGTATTTCATTATCATTAAACACACATTGGTAGGGAAGGTGTTTTTTAGTTTCTTCAGGACAACAAGTAAAATCATAAATTTCACATAGATTCCAAGCATAGCAATACAAACTATTAATATGATGCCACAAAAGTTCCCCTTTTGGATATAAACGGTGTCACACAAAATAAGCATGCTCATTTAATGATTTTCCCTCAACTAAGCTAGTTGGGTTTTCAGCACGAGCACAAATGGATTGAACATGATCCAAGTAATATTCTTCGATAGTACGGAACACTAGTGGTTCCTCAACTTTTGGAGCAGCAAGTACATCTATTTTTTTGGTATTTTGCATTTCCTACCCATAACTAAAGATAGAAAACAAGAGCACAAAATAAAAACTACTTAGTGATAAAGAAAACAAGCATGAATAAAACTAGAAGTACTTTGCGGGAATAAAACTAGGAGTAAAATGCAAGATAATAAAAGTTAGTTGTTTAGTAGAAAGCTTTTGTCAAACAAGAAGGTTATTTGTCCCTAGGCAATTGATAACTAGACCGGTAATCATTATTGCAATTTTATATGAGGGAGAGGCATTAGCTAACATACTTTCCGTACTTGGATCATATGCTCTTATGATTGGAACTCTAGCAAGCATCCGCAACTACCAAAGATCATTAAGGTAAAACCCAACCATAGCATTAAGTATCAAGTCCTCTTTACTCCCATATGCAACAACCCACCTACTCGGGTCTGTGTATTCTTTCACTCACGCCACCCACCATAAGCAAATCATGAACATATTGCAACACCCTACAGCGGGGATCCCTCTCGTTTACGCGGCATGGAGGGCACCATAGGACAGCACCAAAATAAAACATACAACTCATACCAACCACAATCATCAATTAGCCCATAGGACAAAACGGATCTACTCAAACATCATAGGATAGCCAAATATCATTGGGAAATAATATATGGAGTTGAGCAACATGTTTAAGTAGAGATTGTAGCAGGGAAAAGAGGTGTTACACCGCTGCATAGAGGGGGAGAGAGTTGGTGTTGATGGCGGCAAAGTTGTTGGTGTAGATCACCATCACGATGATTGCCCCGGCGGCGTTCCAGCGCCAGAGAGGGGGAGAGAGCCCCCTCCTTCTTCTTCTTACTTGGCCTCCCCCTTGATGGGAGGAGAGTTCCCCCTCTGGTCCATGGCCTCCATGCCGGCGGAGGGGCAGGAGCCCCTCCGGGATTGGATCCCCCTCCCTGTTCTCTTCTGTTTCTCGTTCCTGTTTTGTTGCCGAAAACCGTTTGTTATATTCGTGGAGATCCGTAACTCCGATTGCGCTGAGATTTTAACACATTTTTTTTCGGATATAAGCTTCCTTGCGCCTGAAGTAGAGCTCCAACCGACTTACGAGGCGACCACAACCCATCACCACGCGCCTGGGCCCTCGGGCGCGCCCTGCTGTCTCGTGTTGGCTGTGGGCCTCCTTTTGCGTTGATTCCAACTCTCAAAAATCACATATATTCCAAAATAATTCTCCGTAAATTTTTATCACATTTGGACTTCGTTTGATATGGATATTCTGCGAAACAAAAAACATGCAACAAACAGGAACTGACACTGGGCACTAGATCAATATGTTAGTCCAATAAATCATATAAAATGTTGCCAAAGATATGTGAAAGTTGTATAATATTGGCATGAAACAATAAAAAATTATAGATACGACGGAGACGTATCACCTGCCAAGCTGAAGACATCCAAGGCTAGAAGATCCGAAGAGTATGGTTGTCCGCGGCAATTGGAGACCATTTCAGGGGCTACTGAGGGTGTCCTGGACTAGGGGCTACCAACCCGAAGTGTTCGGTTTGTATGAGTGATGAGTCCAATTTACGTGCAGTTTTTCCTATATATTTTGTGCCTACAAGGTGGGCTTTGTGGAATTTTACTGCGTTCGCACACTTTTTTTGTTGATAATCCCTCAGGTAACGTCTTTTGGAGCAATACCCATTTAATGGAGCAAATCCCCCAAACTGGCAGTGGAATCACATATTAAAGGTGATAAACACTTTCCATAAAAAATTAAGCAAGAAAGCCAAAGAAACAGCCGTCGTCGCGCTTCCAGAGCGAACGGTCGCGTTCCATACGACCGCGCGCGCTCACATGAGTGGTTGTTTGGCGCGCCACCGCCTCTGGGGAATCTACTATTTTCACCTCGTCGAATAGGATCGTGGATGAGACGAACAAAGACTCCAGAAACTCATCCATAAGGCCAAGCCCTAGCCTCCGGAGCCCATCTGGAGGGAGGATCGACCAGGAGTGGAATGACAACATCATCAACATCTACAACATCACCATCATCATCATCATCATCATCATCCTTATCATCTGCAACATCAAGAACCCTAGTGAATCTTTCGGTGTACCGGTTGAATCATTCGTCCATGTATTCTTTTACCATTACCTTGATGATTGTTGTTCCCATGTGTGAGTAGACCCCTAGTTCTTGGGGATATGGATGAACCTTGGTATGTGTAGGATCTGAAATGTTTATTATGGATATGAGATCCTCTGCTGAATGCTTAGTTTAATGACTTCATGAAAGTTGTGAAGGGGGCCCACTCAGCATTTGTGCCTTTGTTGGCCATGAAGTATGTCACTGTGTTTTCATAGGTTTAGGATGTGGAGGTAATTCGAGGTGACAGTAAAAGCCAACTGCTCCTAACCTTTACAAGTGATCAGGGATTACGGAGAACCCTTAGTGAGGCCGCGTCCACGGGGAAACCCTTAATTATCATGAGTTGTAACCCACAGGCGGAGACTATGATGGTGGCATGCGTGGCACGAACTCTACCATGAGTGGAACGTGTTCTGTACCCAGCTCTGCCCAGCATAATCGCCAACACTGGGTCAAGTATGCGCTCTATGCTATGCTTATGAATAGTAGTACTAGAAACATACCAATGGGGATTCCAAACTCCCTTAGAAATTCTTTTAATATTGTTGTTTCACTGTCATTTACCACTCTCGTTTTTATTTATTTTTATGTCATTTAGTTACAAGTCGCCATTTCACTCAAATCTTATTTAAATACGCCGTCACTATGCTTGAAGTCTAGAATTATCTGCAGGCACAAAGTTACATAATTCTCTACCCGGGACAAAAGCCTGATTCCTGTGCTCCTTATGGGATCGATACTCTTACTTCGAAAAGGCTACAACTAAACCATGTGCACTTACAGGCTATCAAGCTTTTTCTGTCGCCGTTGCCGGGGAGCTGAGCGCTTTTGGGCCTTGCCTTAAGTTTTGAATTATTTTGTGATCTAATGGTTTTTGCAAACAAAGAGCAGCCATGGTCTTTCAAGAACAAGTTTATCAGGTAGGTGCTGAGTTAGTAACAGGACCAGCTCGAGGACAGAACTTTATAACAACTGGTCCTAACCAACCTGGTAAAGTATATTAAACAAACCCTTGGTTAATTTCTATGATAAAAGAAAATATATCCCGAGGTAGGGCAACAGAATGTCCTTATGAGGATATTGATAATTTTAATCTTGCATGCGGAACTCTTAAGTTGCAGGAGTTAACCAATGACGAGATCAAAGCATAAGTATTTCCCTATTCTCTCCAGGGAGCAACTACAAGATGGTTAAGATGCCAAGATATAAGTACACCGAGAAGCTGGCGAAAATTATTGGCTGCATTTTCTTATTATTATTTTCCTTAGGGGAAGCTATATACAAACAGGAGGAAGATAAGCGGCTGTGGGCAGCGGGAAGGTGAGTAGCTATGCATATATAAGGTACCATGGAATAATTCTTGCATGCCCTGAACATCATTATCCTGACTTTTTAATAGTCGACTTCTTTTATGGTGGGCTCACTTGACAAAGTAAAGAAGCTTTAGATCTTGCCTCTTAAGGTTCATTTTTGGGAACCGAGATATCAGATGCTTGGATTTTACTTGACAGGATGATGCACAATGTTGAGAATTGGTACCTTTGTTCAAAGAAAAAGAGTAAAGTTGATCCTATTTATGATATTATTAAATCTTTCCTTAGAACTTTGAAAGTAAAATATTTATGTTGTGAGCTAAATATTGGAACTGACCCCATGCTACATGTTTTGAAAGATTTTTCTAAGTTCTTGAACTTGCCAGAGAATAAGTACTTAAAATTCAGCAGGGAGTCTAAGGCTATTCGTATGGTGGAAGCTATAAAGAAAAAGACTACTCTGCCCGAAAAGCGAAAAGAAGCCTATTGTAAGCCCAAGGGTTAAAAGCTAGAAGGAACACCCTTAGAAAAGGGGAAGAAGAATGTCAAGATGGGACAATGTGGGACTCCACCCTATGTCAACATAATTAAAGAGCTTGCTACACCTATACTAGTGGTGAATAGAGAGGTCTATTTGGATAAATACACCACCTCTTATCTTAAAGGGTGTACTGAAGGTAAAAATGTAGTTAAGCAAATTTTATCGTGTTCCTTTGCATGCAAGACATATTTTGGGTACCCCGGTTCATCGGTTAACATCATACCTTATAGTTTGAGCTAAAATTTATGATGAGATTTACCCTTGCACCCTTGAGCCTACTAACATTATCATCAAGCTTGCAGATTAAACCAATAGGAAACCCTATGGCATACTTAAAGATGTCAACATAATAATAGGCTCTCTCATTCATACCATTGATATCTATGTACTAATGTTCTCTGAGGATAAAGATTGACATGTTGTCTTTGGAACCTCCTTTTTGAATTTTGCGGGAGCCTACATAAAGAAGAAATCTATATCCATGAAGTGGGGAGATGAGATGATAAAGTTTCCACTTTCCTCAATATTAAGAAAGCCATATGAAGAGGAAGTTCGGGATAATAAGGAGCAGGAATAATAATTGTAAAATCCGTTGGGATTTCCCGTGAAGAAGAGGGGATGATGCAGCACAGTAGAGGTAAGTATTTCCCTCAGTGAGAACCAAGGTTATCAAACCAATAGGAGAACCATGCAAACTCTTGTCTTCAGCTCCTACACACAAAAGAGCAAACACTTGCACCCAACGCGGGCAAGAGGGTTGTCAATCCCCTTGAACTCGTTACATGCAAGTGATAAGTAGGAGTTGGGCCTCCAAGCGCAGAGTTTTTTAGGACAGTAGCAAATTTCCCTCAAGTGGATGACCTAAGGTTTATCAATCCGTGGGAGGCGTAGGATGAAGATGGTCTCTCTCAAACAACCCTGTAACCAAATAACAAAGAGTCTCTTGTGTCCCCAACACACCCAATACAATGGTAAATTGTATAGGTGCACTAGTTCGGCGAAGAGATGGTGATACAAGTGTAATATGGATGGTAGATATAGGTTTTTGTAATCTGAAAATATAAAAACAGCAAGGTAGCAAGTAACAAAAGTGAGCAAAAACGGTATCGCAATGCTTAGAAACAAGGCCTAGGGTTCATACTTTCACTAGTGCAAGTTCTCTCAACAATACTGACATAGTTGAATCATATATAAATCCCTCACGTGCGACAAAGAGTTCACTCCAAAGTCACAAATAGCGGAGAACAAACGAAGAAATTATTGTAGGGTACGAAACCACCTCAAAGTTATCTTTTCCGATCAATCGTATGAGCTATCCCTATAAGTGTCACGAACAGCCCTAGAGTTCGTACTAAAATAACACCTTAAGATACACATCAACCAAAACCCTAATGTCACCTAGATACTCCAATGTCACCACGAGTACCCATGGGCTTGATTATACGATATGCATCACACAATTTCAGATTCATCATGTTCAATCCAACACAAAGAACTTCAAAGAGTGCCCCAAAGTTTCTACCGGAGAGTCAAGACGAAAACAAGTGCCAACCCCTATGCATAGATTCCCAAGGTCACGGAACCCGCAAGTTGATCACCAAAACATACATCAAGTGGATCAATAGAACATCCCATTGTCACCACGGATATCCCATCGCAAGACATACATCAAGTGTTCTCAAATCCTTAAAGACTCAATCCGATAAGAAAACTTCAAAGGGAAAACTCAACTCATCACAAGAAGATAGAGAGGGGAAAACTCCATATGATTCATCTATATTAATAAAGCTCGCGGTACATCAAGATCGTGTCATCTCAAGAACACGAGAGAGAGAGATCAAACACATAGCTACTGGTACATACCCTCAGCCCCGAGGGTGAACTACTCCCTCCTCGTCATGGAGACCGCCGGGATGATGAAGATGGCCTCCGGTGATGGTTTCCCCCTCCGGCTGGGTGCCGGAACGGGCTCCCGATTGGTTTTTCGTGGCTACAGAGGCTTGCGGCGGCGGAACTCCCGATCTAGGTTTCTTTCTGGGGGTTTTGGTATTTATAGGAATTTTTGGCGTCGTTCTCACGTCAAGGGGACTCCCGAGGGGCCCACAAGCCAGGGGGTGCGCCCTAGGGGGGGCGCGCCCCCTAGGCTTGTGGCTGCCTCGGGACTCCTCTCCGGTATCTTTTTGCTCCAGTATTTTTTATATTTTCCAAAAATATTCTCCGTAAATTTTCAGCCCATTCCGAGAACTTTTATTTCAGCACAAAAAACGACACCATGGTAGTTCTGCTGAAAACAGCGTCAGTCCGGGTTAGTCCTAATAAAATCATACCAAAATCATATAAAATTATTGTAAACATGGCATGAATACTTCATAAATTATAGATACGTTGGAGACGTATCATGTCCCTTTCCATCACTCGGATTAAGCACCGCAAGATTAAACCCAGTACAACGCACCATTCCCGCTGAAAATAAATCAATCTAGTTGGCCAAACCAAACCGATAGATAGGAGAGCATTACAAAGCTATAACAATCATGCATATAAATAACAAGCAAGGATTCAATATATTTTCATGAATAATCTGAACATAAACCCACAATTCATCGGATCCCAGCAAACACACCGCAAAGATTGACTACATAAGATAGATCACCGCGGGAATCACGGTGATCTTGGCAATGAAGAACATAGAGAGAGAGATAGCCTTATAGGTACTAACTACGGACCCGTAGGTCTGTGGTGAACTACTCACACATCACGATGGGAGCAGCAAGGTTGATGTAGAGTCCCTCCGTGATCAATCCCCCATCCGGCAGAGCAACGGAACAAGGCTTCAAATGGGCACACGGCATATTAGGGCTAACTAGCATGTATGAAGCTAAGTATGCATTTGTTAAGCAAAACACTAGAGAAAACTTACCATCGTCGTCATCACGGAGGTCAAGCACTAGGGTTGCCCGCGCCGGTTTCACCTGGAGAAGGTTGGCCTTGAGAAGGGTTGTGCGATGCGGCTCGGGAGTTATGCTGCACCAAAGATCATTTGCAATGTCTCGTTAGCATGATGACACTCAAATGTTAAGACTAGTAACTGATGACCATTCAAATGAAACTCACCGTTCCCACTGGAGTAATGACTGGCATCGACGGAGGGGTCTGACCGGTCTTCTCGCACTTAGACTGCACATTTGTTTTGACGAGTCAGTCATATTTGTTAGTAATGAAACGAACATTACGTGCATGATTTGGCTAATATGCAGAAGAAACTTACCACGAGGAACTCGTACATGGCCTGGTGAGCCGCCTCATTCCGTGCCCTCTCCTCCTCCAACAACCTAGCCGTCTTCTCCTCCGCCAGCAGTTCCTTCTTTGCCACCACCCGGTCCCTCTCCTCCAGAAGCATTTGGGTTGTCGCACTCTCTTTCTTAAGAGTAGCCTGCAACACCACTCCTCGTTAGCATTGTAATCATCGATGGACGCACACACAATGTAATGGAGGAAAGATATCTGAGTCCATATAACTAACCTCGATGGCGAGATCGACTGGCCATGGACGAGTCCTTATCTCAGGACAGGAGCTCGTTTGGCGCGCCTTGATCTCCGGGAGAGTGAGAGGACAACGTATCCGTCCATCTCCAATGGCTATCGAGCCATGGGCCTCCCTCCACCAGCAATGATCACCAGCTCTGGATCGATAGGATGCTGGCTCGGGTTATAGTCATCCCCTTTCCTTGCCTTCGCCTCCTTGTTGTACATCACGAGCTTGTGGTGGGAGGAGATGTTGGTGAACTTTTCTGGATGATCGAGGTCAGACTCAGAGAATGTCTTGGCCTTCTTGTACGAGGCAGTATGGGCCATGGCATAGAGGTCGTACACCTCTGGCACCTCCGTGTTATTGTGTCGCGCCTAAAAGAGAGGAACAAAGTATTAGTAAAGGGCTCAAGCTAGCATGAAGAATGAATTGCATGAATCATGAAGCAAACCACATACCCAGTTCCGCCCGAACTGAAATAAGTTGGCGCTGCCTTGATGGTGTGGCACACCAACCATTTGGGCACGCCGGTCCTTCGCATTGTCATGGACGGCTCGCCAGTGGTCTGTGCACCACTCATCCACCAATGCCTCCCAACAATCCATCTTATCCGCACACCATCTCGGGGGCACCTAAGTTAGTAAAGAGAAATTTGAGCGCTACGCCAACGAATCAAATTAAGGAAACTAAGTACAAGGCCTTAAGAATAGGTAATTACCTTCATGTACTGATGCTTCTTCAGAAACTTTTTGAGGTACGACGGCTTGTCCTTCTTAATACCACGCATGGCGTAGTAGTCTCGAACAGCGTGCGGCCGAGCCTCGTGCCATAAGTTTTGTAATAGGCGCTTGCACTCGGTATCGATAACCTTTGCCGCGTCCTCCTCGTATCCCTCCTCACACCTCTAGAAGGTCTACAATCAAACGAGACAACATTAATTAGTACAATAACTAGCTATTGTTAATTTTTTATTGTGTAAAGGAGAAATTACCCAAAAGCTTTTGATCACCATCTCGGCCGTCGTGTGGCACAAGACACCATCAATCATCTCCTCCGGTGGGCCTGGGCAGCCTTGTAGTGCTCCCAGCTCAATCCTAGTTGTGGAAGTTGACCCTCACCGGGCAACGTGACAAACCTCGGGAAATTTTGCCGGCAAAGCACACCAAGGACGGTGTTGGGCCTGCGGACTCCACTGGCGTGATGCCAACCCCTGCAGTATGACAAGGCCAATGCATTAGATATTTGAAGAAACGTGAAGGCAAAAGGTACAAAAGAGTAAATGCACTTACTTCTCCCCATCAGGCCTAATCACCGGCCTCTGCTCGCGGGACGCCGGCAGGGGCGGGAGCCGTGTACCACCACGCTGGTACACGGTGACCCCCTCAACCATCTCGCCCTCACTATCAGTTAACTGATCCCCGCCACCATCAGCATGGCCACTCGGCCCCTGAGGCGGATCCATCTAGGTACCCCATACGGACGTCTCCTGGGACATAGCCCGATCCCCGTCCTGTTCCTGAGTCTCGTGGGCCAAAGCCTCTGGGACCGGAGTCTCGTGGGCCTAAGGCCCGTCGACCCGAAGCTCGTGGTCCCCATAGCCTCCACCTCAGACGGGTCCACCCTAGAAGTCCTGTGCTCGGGTGAATGAGATGGGGGTGGCGGCGAGGAAGGCATGGCAGCTCTCCCGCGGCCACATCCTCTACCTTTCTTCTTCCCTCCCCGACCTCCTCTCCCGGTGGGCAATGACGCCGATGAGGAAGCGCCCGCTGATGTCCCCATACTATCCGGAGAGATAGGGGTGGAATGGAAGTAGCCCTCCCGCGGGCCACCGATGAACAAGTACCCGCGGAGCGCTCTGGACCCGCGCCCACCATCTTTCAACACCTGCCATGACATAAAAAAATTGAATACCTGACATGAATAATAATATGTATATAATTTAAGTTGGGATGCATACATACTAATAATAGTCTGGATCGTCTATCTATGCTCCGGGATCAATAAATGCATCACCACCATCACTGTCACGCGTGTCGTCATGAATGACGTGCTCATCGGGTTCAGCAGCATCAACATGTGGAAGGACTTTTTGTAATCGGTCAAGCATTGACAGGTCATCCGCAGCAGTAACCTCTTCTTGTTCCGACTCTCCTTGTTCCAGCTCAGGGGTGAAGTCGGATTCACTGTCGTTGTCTACTTCCATGTTCTGGGGTGAGGTAGAGCGGTCCTTGAAACGTTTTTTGGAAAGAAGTGTTTCTTGGAAGAATTCTCCTTCATATGTGTCTGGGTTAATGTGAGGTTCATAATCCTCTTCATTGGGGGGAGGTGGTCTAGCACGTGGAAGCACTTCATAAATGACATCCCAACCATTCAGATTTTTATCAGTTTGGCAGGCCCACGGTAGATAGAAAACTTGGGTCGCCTGTTGAGCCGTAATATAGACATCAAGAACATCTAAATGGGTGCTTTGTTTTTTCACACAAAGAACACGGAAGAAATAGTTCAGCTCTGTCAGTACTAGCCATTCATCCTCAGGGATAAATCCATGCAACATCACCGGCATTACCCGCTCAAGCCATATGTACCAATCATGACTCTTGAGACCAAATATTTTCAATTTTTCAAGACTTGCTCCCCTCTTTAGATTCGCTGCATACCCATCGGGGAACATCAAGTACATTTTCACCCACAAGATAATTTCCCTCATAGCTCCCCTTCCAAGATTGAACCAGGCCTATGGCTTCGACCAGTTCTGCTTTCCTTTCGGTTGTCGCATGTTCTGTAACGGTCTATCACATAGAGTCTGTTGATTGACTCTAGCCTTAGGATTATCCTTTGACTTCCCCTCTATGCCGAATAATGTACCAAAAAGGGCCTCGCCGATATTCTTTTTAGTGTGCATCACGTCGATGTTGTGTGGAAGAAGGAGGTCTTTGAAGTAAGGCAAATCCCACAAGCATGTCTTGTGAGTCGAGGCGTGTTCTGAATTCAACCCCTTGAAATACCCTGGACGCTCTGGATCAGGCTTGATAGCATTTAACTGATGCAGGATATGTTGACCTGTCAACGCAGGTGGTGCAGAGTTTTTGACAACTCTACCTTTGATGAAGTTCTTCTTGTCTTTTCTGAACTTATGGCGAGGATCCAGGAACTGTCTATGCAAGTCGAAGCAAGAATATTTGTGACCCGCCTGCAGCCAATGAAACTGAAGAGTTGCCTTGCATGTGGGGCACAGGAACCTTCCATGCACACACCAGCCAACGAATAGCGCATACGCCGGCAAGTCATGCATCAAGTATATGTACCAGACATGCATTGTGAAGTTTTGTTTTCTAGCGGCGTCGTATGTCTTAAAACCATTATACCAAGCTTCTTGCAATTCAACCTTAAGTGGCTACATGCACACATTCATATTCTTCCCCAGATAGTTGGGCCCTGGAATTATCAATGTCAGGAAAATGTTCTTTCTTTGCATAATCTGTCCGGGGGGGGAGATTGAGTGGAATGACAAATACAGGCCAACAACTGTATTGGGTTGCCACCATACCAAACGGATTGAACCCATCCGTGTCGACGCAGACTCGAGGATGCCTTGGATCTGCCGCTTTATCCTCATGTAATGCATCGAAGTGCTTCCACGCAAAAGTATCTGATGTGTGTACCAACATCTGATTCCCATCTTCATCTAGTTCGGTTCTTTTGCCCAATTTGTGCCATGTCATTTGTCTGGCCGTCTCTTCGACCATGAAAAGATGTTGAAGTCTTGGTATGATTGGCATGTACCGAAGAACATTAACTGGGATTTTGGTCTGCCTCTTCTCACCCATACCGTTGTCTACCACAACATACCTGGAAGACTTGCAAATGGGATAATAGTTCAAGCCCGCATACTCAAGCCTAAATAAGGCACATCCTTTCTCACAGGCATCTATCTTCTCATAGGACATCTTAAGTACACGGAGGATTTTGTCTGACTGGTACAGGTTTGCAGGCATGACATGGCCTTTGGGTAGAAAGCGTCCAAATAGTGTCATCATCGCATCGTAGCATTCTCTGCACAAGTTGAATTGAGCCTTCAGAGTCATTACTTGTGCGATGGCATCCAACTGGCAAAGCTCAGTGTGCTCGTGGAGAGGACGTTTTGAAGACTCCAACATTTCATTGAAGGCCTTTGCAGATTCCTCCATCACATCGTCCGAACCCCGATCATCATCAAAGTCTTGCACCATGTCTTCGATCCTGGTACCATGCTCGTCGGTGCGACGACGAACCACCTCAGCTCTGGTACGTTGGGCAGACTCACCATGAAATGTCCACACCGTATAATTAGGCGTAAAACCCCACTTCACCAGGTTTTTCTCAGGCCATTTGCAAATGCGGCTTTCACAAACCCCTTGGTTTTTGTTAACCATTCATTTGTCATGTATTTCTGACTAGTGTGAACGGTGTACATCCACGCATGATCACTCATCTTGCCTAGCTACTAAACACACAAGAAATATATATAATTCTGCATATATATTCACCAGTTAATCAAGTTTGTCAATTTTATTACGTCCATGCAACCTACAGGCTAATAGGTAAAGATAGGTCCTAATCCCACCCGACTATGTGTAGATTGGGTTCGTTTTCCCACGCTCTGCTCCGGATCCGACGTGAAATTTTGGCAGCACCTCCCCGCTGTTCTCCTGATACACGTCTCGTCAACAAGCCGAGAAAATGTGTACCCGGAGAACAATGAGGTGGCGCTGACAAAATTTTGCCTCAGACCGAAGTAGAACACAGGAAACGAAACCCAATCTACACGTAATTGGGCTTTCCATGGATAATGTGGACAATTCGAAAGGATGACGGTTATAAATATGCAAAGACATGCATATTTATAGATGCCACCCTTTCGAACGGGAGACGCCTAGGTTACGAGACTTGACATGAAAATAAAATGTAGTGGCATCAACATGACGACCGGAACAACGCAAATAGGGGAGGGTCGGGAGGAGATGACAGTAGTGCTCACCACTAGACCATGTAGGGGAGGTAGTCTAACGACAACGGGACTAACGGTGCTCATGGAGGTGAAGAGAAGATCCACTGCACATGAAAATCACCGGCACAATGATACTCGTGATCTGCGTTGGGTTTTCCGTGAAGAGGAACGGGTTATCGCAGCACAAAGTGCGTAAGTATTTCCCTCAGTTATGAAACCAAGGTTTATCGAACCAATAGGAATATCAATCCTCAACCGTCTTCAATGGCTGCACACAAAACAACAAACAACTTGCAACCAACGCGGGCAAGAGGGTTGTCAATCCCCTTGATCTCGATATTTGCAAGCAAATGAGTTGTGTAGATAATTGTAGATAATTTTCATTTCAAAATAAAATAAAAAGTAAATAAAGGCAGCAAGGCAATAGTAGTGTTTGTAAATATATAAGTGAATAGACCCGGGGGCCATAGTTTTCCCTAGCGGCATCTCCCATGTAGGCAGCATACGGTGGGTAACAAATTACTGTTGGGCAATTGATAGAAAAGCGGATAGTTATGCGATTTTCACGGCAATGATCATGTATATATAGGCATCACATCCATAAACAAATAGGCCGAGTCCTTCCTGCACCTATTACTATTACTCCACTCATCGACCACTATCCAGCATGCATCTAGAGTATTAAGTAAAACAGAATAATGCATGGAGAACGATGACATGCTGTAGACAAAGTAAATTCAAGCAATATGAATGAACCCCGTCGTGTTATCCTTAGTAGCAACAACACAAAGACGCATCTTGTCCCCTACTTTGTCATTGGGATATAGAAACTCGTCAGGTTGAACCTACCATAACGCACCACTCCCACTGAAGATAGATCAATCTACTTGGCCAAAGCACATCAATAAATCAGAGAGCATTACGAAGATATAATGATCTTGCAAATAAGAATCTTAATATTCAGAGGTGACTCCAATACTTTTCATGAATAATTTGAACATAAACCCACAATTCATCGGATCCCAACAAGCACACCGCACAATAGGATTACATCATATAGATCAAAGCGAAGATGCAATGATCATTGTATTGAAGATCAAGAGATAGAGAGATTGCCAACTAGGTACTAGCTATGGACCCGAAGGTCTGTGGTGAACTACTCACACATCATCATGAGGGCAGCAAGGTTGATGTGGAGGCCCTCCGTGATCGATCCCCCTCCGGAAGGGTGCCGGAACGGAGCTCCATATGGCCTCGCGACGGAACAGAGACATGCGGCGGTGGAAAAAGGGTTTCGGGGCTGCCTCCAGTGTTTTTAGGATATATTAGAATTTATAAGCTAGAGAGGTGTGTCGGGAGACGCCTGAGGGAGGCACAAGCCATTAGACCCCCCGCCCAGGGCGCGCCCTGTTGGCTTGTGCGGCCCTCGTTCGTCCCCCGGCCTCCTTTCGAAGCTTCCAGTTATTATTTTGGTCCAGAAAAAATCATCAAAAAGTTTTGCGGCAATCGGACTTCGTTTGGTACTGTAAACTTGAAAAGTGAAAAACATGCAGAAAATAGCAACTGGCACTGGGCACTGGGTCAATAGGTTAGTGCTCAAAAAAATTATAAATTGGTAAATAAAGACCCAAAAAGTATCCTATAATGATAATATATCAGCATGGAACAATCAAAAATTATAGATACATTGGAGACGTATCAAGCATCCCCAAGCTTAATTCGTGCTCGTCCTCGAGTAGGTAAATGATAAAAACAGAATTTTTGATGTGACATGCTATCCATTATGTAATCTTATGCATGTATGCTCATTGAGAAATGATGAATCAACAAATATGAACATAGCAATGTTTAAAGTGTAAGAAACAAAATCATCAATCTTTCTAAGTATACGATCCTTAAGGAATGTTGACCCCCCATTCATCTTATTATATTAGCAAGGCATGGCTCCATCTTCACCACATTAATACAAATGTTAAGCACCACGGTGTCCAGGTCAGGCAATTGGATCGTACTTTTTCAATATGCATCAAAGTTTTATTCTTCACGCAATACATGAGCGTGAGTCATTGGACATAGCATTTAGGTGGAATAGACTATGGTGGTAGATATCAAAGGGGCAAAAAGTGGAGAAGACAGTCTCACATCAACTAGGTGTACCAACGGGCTATGGAGATGCCCATCGATAGATGTCAATGCAAGGAGTAGGGATTTCCATGCAAATGATGCACTAGAGCTATAGGTGTTTGAAAGCTCAAATGAAGCTAAGTGGGGTGTGCATCCAACTTGCTTGCTCATGAAGACCTCGAGCATTTGAGGAAGCCCGTCATATGAATATACAAGCCAAGTTTGTAATAATGAATAGGTAATTCCCACTAGCATATGAAAATGACATATCATGAGAGTCTCTACATGGGGAGCATAGTGCCACTTTGAGGCACAAGTGTGGTAAAAGATAGTAGCAAAGTCCCTTCTCTCTTTTTCTCTCATCATTTTTTTTGAATGGTGGGCTCATTTTGCCTCCCCTATCTTTATTTTTCGTCTGGAGTCTCATTCCGACTTGTGGGGGAATCATAGTCTCATCATCCTTTCCTCACTGGGACAATGCTCTAATAATGATGATCATCACACTTTTATTTACTTACAGCTCGATATGGAGAACTAATATGAAGATATGACTCTGTATGAATGCCTCTGGCAGTGTACCAGGATGTGCAATGATCTAGCGTGACACATATCAAAAATATGATAATACTATGTCAACTCCATATGATCATGCAAAGCAATATGATGATGAACGAACTAGTCATGTGAAGTGACGATGGAATTTGCATGGCAATACATCTTGGAATGGCTATGGAAATGCCATGATAGGTAGGTATGGTGGCTGTTTTGAGGAAGATATAATGAGGCTTATGTGCAACAGAGAGTATCATGTCACGGGGTTTGGATGCACCGGCGAAAGTTGCACAGATCCTCGAGGTGAGAATGGGCTATGCACGGTACCGAAGAGGCTAGCAAATATGAAAAGGTGAGATTGCGTATGTCCATGGTTTCACATTAGTCATAAAGAACTCGTATACTTATTGCAAAGTTTTATTAGTTCTATCATAAATCAAAGTATTACTCGCATGCCCCGAGGGAAGAGTTTGGTAGGAGTAAACCATCGCGTGCTTCCGACCCGAAACAGCACTAGGATTTCAACGAGGAATAGAAATGCTCACACATCATCACCATGCCTCTTTAATTTTTAGATGAACAAAAAGTTAACCTTTCTTAATATCTACACTTCTACGGATCAACAATTATAAACTCACACCTTTTTCATATTACCACATCAATATCATTAACCCACAATTTCTCTATATGTGCTACTTGATGGTTTTGATTATCACTCATTGAATACCTAATATTTTTGGACTAGTCTTATGACCCATGCAAATTACCGTCACTATTCATTAACTCTCAAACAAATATAAGTGAATAACGAGAGTGAAATTATTTCTATAAAATCTACACGCCACCGTGCTCAAAAAGATATAAGGGAAGTACTAGAGTAACTGCTCAAAAGATATAAGTGAAGCACATAGAGTATTCTAACAAATTATGATGAAGGTTTGTCTCTCTTAAATAGGTGTGTCCAACAAACAATGATTGTGGCAAACTGAAAACTAAAAGCAAACAAAAACAAACAACGCTCCATCAAAACTCATATCATGTGACGAATAAAAATATAGCTTCAAGTGACATA
This sequence comes from Elymus sibiricus, assembly GCA_039707655.1. Taxonomy (NCBI): domain Eukaryota; kingdom Viridiplantae; phylum Streptophyta; class Magnoliopsida; order Poales; family Poaceae; genus Elymus; species Elymus sibiricus. The sequence goes on from CM077669.1 coordinate 128,761,423, forward strand.
CCGATGGATTGAGACGAAAGAGCGGATGCCTTCCGGGGCATCCCCAAGCTTAGACGCTTGAGTCTTCCTTAAAATATTACCTTGGGGTGCCTTGGGCATCCCCAAGCTTAGGCTCTTGCTACTCCTTATTCCGTTGTCCATCACGATAACACCCAAAACTTGAAAACTTCAATCACACAAAACTCAACAAAACTTCATGAGATCCGTTAGTATAAGAAACATATTGCATACTTTAGGTACTGTTATAAATTGATTATTATGTCATAATTTCATAATAGGTACTATATTCTAACTTCTCCATGGCTTATTCCCCCCGATACAATCCATAGCATAATCAAAAAATGCAACTATGCAAGCAAAAACAGAATCTGTCTAAAACAGAATAGTCTGTAGCAATCTGTAGAGAACCTATACTTTTTTAACTCTAAAATTCTGAAAAATTCAGAAAACCTCTAGAATTTGTATAGAAAAACTGTGTCAAAAGTTCAGATCATTATCACGCTCCAGTAAAAAATGAAAATTCCTTTACTGGAGTCAAAAGTTTCTGTTTTGTTTCAGCATCGATTCTACTCATCTTGTGAGTCATCCCAAAGGATTTACTTGGCACAAACACTAATTTAAACACAAAAAAATAATCATTACATAGGCAATAATCATGTTATCAAAAACAAACATAAAGTTTAAAGCAAAAATTTAAAGATAACTATTGGGTTGCCTCCCAACAAGCGCTATTGTTTTATGCCCCTAGCTAGGCATAATGCATAGTTTCAAGTATTGTCATCCTTGACACTCCACCCATAAGTACCTTTCATGATTGATTCATAAGGTGGTTTAATTCTCTTTCTAGGGAAGTGTTCCATCCCTTTCTTAATGGGAATTGGAACCTTATGTTTCCCTCTTTCATGTCAATGATTGCACCTATAGTTCGTAGGAAAGGTCTTCCAAGTATTATGGGACAAGTAGGATTGCAATCAATATCAAGAACAATGAAATCTACAGGCACATAATTTTTATTTGCAATAATAAGCACATCCTTAATTCTACCTGGAGGTTTCTTAATGGTAGAATCCGCAAGATGCAAGTTAAGGGAACAATCTTCAATATTAGTGAGACCAAGCACGTCACAAAGAGATTTAGGAATAGTTGAAACACTAGCACCAAGGTCACACAAAGCATAGTATTCATATTTATTTATCTTTATCTTGATAGTAGGTTCCCACGCATCATGCAATTTTCTAGGAATAGAAACTTCAAGCTCAAGTTTCTCATCATAAGCTTTTATCATAGCTTCTACTATATGTTCGGTAAAAGCTTTATTTTGTTCATAAGCATTGGGTGAGCTAATAATGGATTGAAACAAGGAAATACATTCTACTAAAGAGCAATTATCATAATTAAAGTCCTTGTAATCCAAAATAGTGGGCACCTCACTAGTTAAAGTGTTGACCTCTCCAAACCCACCTTTTTCAGTTTTAACATCAAAATCATCACCCTCCAAGCAAACGGGGCGCTTCTCAACTAGAGTTGACTCATCTGCAGTCCCTTTATCATTTATATTCGGAGAGGTAAATAAAGATTCAATAGGAGAAGTACCAATCATTTTAAGATCTTCATCATGATTCCCAATAGGTAAAGATTTCGGTTTAGCGGCCATCCTATTCACTAGCGTGGTTTGCTTATCAGAGATCTTTCCTAACAACTCCTCAGTTTGAGGAAACTGAGATTGGAGATTAGACACCTCCTTATTAACCTCATCATGTTGCTTACTAATAGCATCAAGCAAAGTTGAATGTTCCTTAATTTCAGAGGCGAGGGATTTATTCTGCTTATATTGTGAAGTCATGAAAGTTTTCATAGAACTCTCTATATCTGAAATTCTTTCGTAGTAAGAAATATTGCGGAGTCTATCTTGAGACATGGTGACCGAACAACCAAAGTAACAAGAAAGACAGGTAAACTAGCAAGCTAAGAAGTAAACTAGTAACAAGCAAAGATAAATATTTTTGTATTTTTGATTTTTATGAGACAAACTAAATATAACAGCAAATAAAAAGATAAACAAGTGAATGAAAATTTGTGTGAAGTTACTTGATAATTGATGATGATATTCCCCGGCAACGGCGCCATAAATCCTTCCTGATACTCGTGATCTGCTTTGGGTTTTTCGTGAATAGGAACGGGTTATCGCACCACAAAGTGGGTAAGTATTTCCCTCAGTTATGAAACCAAGGTTTATCAAACCAATAGGAATATCAATCCTCAACCGTCTTCAGCAGCTGCACACAAAAGAACAAAGAACTTGCACCCAATGCTGGCAAGAGGGTTGTCAATCCCCTTGATCTCGTTATTTGCAAGCAAATGAGTTGTGTAGATAATTGTAGATAATTGTAAATTGCAAAATAAAATAAAAAGTAAATAAAGGCAGCAAGGTAATGGTAGAGTTTGCAAATATATAAGCGAATAGACCCGGGGGCATAGTTTTCCCTAGCGGCATCTCTCATGTAGGCAACATACGGTGGGTAACAAATTACTGTTGGGCAATTGATAGAAAAGCGGATAGTTATGTGATTTTCACGGCAATGATCATGTATATATAGGCTTCACGTCCATAAACAAATAGGCCGACTCCTTCCTCCACCTATTACTGTTACTCCACTCATCGACCGCTATCCAGCATGCATCTAGAGTATTAAGTAAAACAGAATAATGCATGGAGAACGCTGACATGATGTAGACAAAGTAAATTCAAGCAATATGAATGAACCCCATCGTGTTATCCTTAGTAGCAACAACACAAAGACGCATCTTGTCCCCTACTTTGTCACTGGGATATAGAAACAAGTCAGGTTGAACCTACCACAACGCACCACTCCCACTGAAGATAGATCAATCTACTTGGCCAAAGCACATCAATAAATCGGAGAGCATTACGAAGCTATAATGATCATGCATATATGAATCTTAATATTTAGAGGTGACTCAAATACTTTTCATGAATAATCTGAACATAAACCCACAATTCATCGGATCCCAACAAACACACCGCACAATAGGATTACATCGGATAGATCAAAGCGAAGATGCGAGGAGGTGGCAGCGGCGGCGTGAGGCAGGAGAAGGAGGTGGCGGCATTGGCGTCGGGCAGGAGGAGGAGGAGGCGGCGGCGGCGGCGGGCATGAAGAGGAGGAGGCGGCGGCGGGCTGGAGGAGGAGGCGGCGGCGGGGGGGCGTGTAGGAGGAAGAGGAGGCGGCAACGGCGACGGCGTGAGGCAGGAAGAGGAGGAGGCGCGTGAGGCGGGAAGAGGAGATGCCAGTTCGGGAGCTGCAGCGGGTGGGATAACCCCTCGCTTTGCCATCTACTTTTTGTCGGGGCAGACGGCAAATCGAGAGGGCCGTTAGGTCAAGCGAGATGGTCGGCAGCTCAAACTTTGTCGTCTGCCTTCCTGGTCAATGTCGTATGCCTGCTATTTGCCGTCTGCTTTTTAGGCTCTTTGTCGTCTGCTAGCCGACGACAAAGAATGGACCGATGGCAAAAGCTATCTTTGCCATGAGGCCCTTCTTTGTCGTCTGCTTTTTGGAAGCGGACGGCAAAAACCATCTATGTCGTTCGCTAGCAGACGACAAAGTATGGACTGATGGCAAATTCTCTGATTCCTGTAGTGGACGTTGATGTAGCCATCGCTATGTCCCGTTGTTGTATCCCTCTACCGCGTGTCTGCGTGCTGCCTAGTTTGTCTAGGTTATTTTCCTTTCCGAACTTGTAACCGATGGCTTGTAATAGACCTATGTATGGATCTGTATGTCATGTTTGACTATTGTGATGTATCTATTGCACTTCTTTCTTTGTGCATGTTACCTCATGAATGATTCCTTGTCTTTGCTATTACTCAATTATAACTACCGCTGTTACAATTTGACAGAATGGTTAGGCTAGCTGGTTGTGGTCGTGGTGCCAACAATCCACCACCTCCCCAATATATGGCTGGAATGATACAGTAGTTTGAGATGAATCGCCAGTTTATGCAAGGGCTTATGGATCAATTCCCGCGGCCGAATATGAATCGGCAGCCAGCCTCAATAATTCTACAAGACTTTGTGAGCCTCAACCCTGCTGTCTATCACAGCTCAACTCGGCCTCTTGATGCTAATGACTGGCTCCGTGACATCACGTATGAACTGGAGTCTGCTAACGTTGCCCTTGCCAACTATGTCACCTTTGCATCCAACTTCATGAAGGGTCCTGCTGCTCAATGGTGGGACAATCATAGGCGTTCACTGCCTGTTGGAACCATCATTACCTGGCTAGAGTTCCAAGATGCCTTCCGTTCCCGCTACATTCCTCAGGGAATCATGGACAGGAAGAAGCGAGAGTTCCGCAACCTCATAGAGGGCAACAAGACCGTAGATACTTATCAATGGGAGTTCCTTGACTTGTCCCGCTATGCCGAAGAATATATCACTACTGATGCTCGTAGACAAGAAAAGTTCCGTGAAGGACTTCCCCCTGATATCAAGCTCGCGCTCCTTGTTCAGGACTTTGCTGACTTCGCCACCTTGGCGAACAAGGACATTCAAGTTGAGACTGATTTGCAAGAATACAAGAAAGGCTTCAAGCGCAACCGTGACGTGGGCCCATCTTCAGGCTCATCATCACAGAAACGGCGGATATGGATTCCCCATAACATGTACCATTCACCTCCTCCTGATCCAAGGCCGTCCTATGTTGCGCCTCGTCTAACTCCTCCACCACCTAGGTAGCCGAGACTTCCAGCTGCACCACCCCGACCTCCTGCACCCCGTCCCAATGACGGGCTATGTTTCAAGTGTGGTCGTCCAGGTCACCATGCGAGAGAATGCAGTTAGAGAATCAGCTCGCATCGCCTTCAACTGGCTATGGTAACAACCAGCCCCGCAACAACAATGCAAGGCATTCTTATGGTCGTGGTCAGGCTAATCACATTGATTTGAATGAAGCTCAAGACCAACCTGCTACTATGATGAGTACTCTTCTTGTTAATCCAATACCAGCTTCTATTTTATTTGATACAGGAGCATCGCATTCTTTCTTGTCAGAAGATTTTGCATACATGCATGGCATTAAATATGAAGAGATGAACACTCCACTAGTGGTACACACCCCCGCGGGCCAATGTCGAACCTCCATGGTTAGCCACAATGTCACCATTGAAATTGAAGGGTTGGAATTCCATGTCTCACCCATCATTTTGAAGTCTTCCAATATTGACCTCATTCTGGGAATGGATTGGTTGAAAAAACATACCGCTTCAATCGTTTGTGCCACGAAAACCGTCCATATCCTACATCCTTCGAATGAGATAGTAAGCTACCATGCTCGTCTTGTTCGAGATGCCGAAGCCCGAATTTATTTCTTAAATGCATTGAATGCGTCACCTCTTGAGAGGATTGAAGGCGTTCCAATTGTTTGTGACTTCCAAGATATCTTTCCAGAAGAACTTCCAGGAGTTCCCCCTGTTAGAGCTGTCGAGTTTGTAATCGACTTAAAACCAGGGACCACTCCTATCGCCAAATGACCTTATAAGATGCCTCCTCATGAACTCCTTGAACTTAAGGAAGAAATTGACAATTCACTTCGCAAAGGTTTCATTCGTCCAAGTTCCTCTCCCTGGGGAGCACCTTCTCTCTTTGTCAAGAAGAAGGATGGCACGAACCGTTTGGTCCAAGACTACCAACCCATCAACCAAGCAACAATTCAGAACAAATATCCACTTCCTCGGATCAACGATCTATATGATCAACTTGTTGGTTCCTCCGTATTTTCTAAACTCGACTTGAGGTTGGCTTACCACCAGATCTGAGTTCGTGAAGAGGATATTGCAAAGACCGCATCCGTTACTCGTTATGGTTCATACGAGTACACCGTCATGTCTTTCGGCTTAACCAATGCTCCAGCAACATTCTGTCATTTGATGAACTATATCTTCATGGAATACCTCAACAAGATCGTCGTGGTTTATCTGGATGATATCCTGGTGTATTCCAAGAATAAAGAAGAACATGCTGAACATCTTCGTCTTGTACTAGAAAAGCTTCGAGAGCATCAGCTATATGCCCAATACTCCAAGTGTGAGTTCTGGTTACCCAAAGTGACTTACCTTGGTCATGTGATCTCCAAGGATGATATTGCGGTCAACCTAGAACGAGTTCAGGCTATTCTTGACTGGACTCCTCCGAAGAATGTCAAGCAAGTCAGAAGTTTTCTCGGACTCGCCAACTATTGCCGCCGTTTTGTCGAGAACTTCTCCAAGATTGCCAAACCCTTGACTAATCTGCTTCACAAAGGTGTTAAGTTTGAGTGGATAGAAAAATGTCAGGAAAGTTTCCAGGCACTCAAGGACAAGCTGACATCTGCTCCAGTGCTTGCTCCTCCAGATTCTCGTAAGGACTTTGTCATTTATTGCGACACATCATGTCAAGGATTAGGTTGTGTCCTAATGCAAGAGTGCAGGGTGATTATTTATGCCTCACGACAGTTGCGTCCTCATGAAGAGAACTATCTAGTTCATGAAATCGAACTCACTGCAGTTATCTATGCATTGTTGTTGTGGCGACATTACCTTCTCGGTAATCGTTGTGAGATCTACACCGACCATAAAAGTTTGAAGTATCTATTTCCTCAACCGATCTGATTCTTCGTACAGCGATGGATGGAAGCAATTACATACTATGACTGCGGTATTTCTTATACCCTTGGCAAGGCTAATGTCATGGCAGATGCCTTGAGTCGAAAAGCTTATTGCAACAACCACATGGTTCAGAAAGCTCAACCCCGCCTTCATGAAGAACTTCGCAAGTTGAACCTTCACATTGTTTCACAGGGTTCTCTTAATAACCTTGTCCTGGAACCGACTCTTCAGAAATCTATCAAGTCAGCACAAGAGACAGACACTGAAATTGATCGGATTGAGAGTGATCTTGCCTCTGAGAAGGCCAAGGACTTTTCGTTGGATGAAGTCGGAGCGTTATTCTTCAGACATCGCCTTGTGGTACCCCAATTCGACCTTATGACAGAGAAAGCTTTGAAAGAAGCACATGATACACCCCTGTCTATTCACCCGGGAAGTACCAAGATGTATCTAGACATTCGTCAGAAATATTAGTGGCCTAAGATGAAGCAAGACATTGCTCGCTATATTGAAGAATGTGATGTTTGTTGTTGCGTTAAAGTAGAACATCAGAAACCTGCTGGACTTATGCAACCACTGCCTATTCCTGAATGGAAGTGGGATAAGGTTCAGATGGATTTCATCACTGGCCTCCCCAGATCACAAAAGGGTCATGATGCTATTTTTGTCGTCATCGACCAATTCTCCAAAATTTCACACTTTCTTCCAGTCAAGGAAACTATCACTGCTAGTTAGTTAGCAAACTTGTATATCTCCAACATTGTGCCAATTCACGGCATTCTGAAGGAGCTCAGTTCAGACCGAGGCACCATTTTCACCTCAAAATTCTGGGATAGATTCCAAGAAGCTATGGGAACTCATATAACCAGGAGCACTGCTTATCACCCCCAGTCTCAAGGTCAAGTTGAGCGAGTCAACCAAATACTTGAAGATATGCTGCGTGCTTGTGTCATCTCCTTTGGCAAAAAGTGGGAAGAATCTCGCCCATATGTTGAATTCTCTTATAACAACAACTATCAAGCTAGCTTGAAGATGGCCCCCTTCGAGGTATTATGTGGACGTAAGTGTCGAACCCCTCTGAATTGGTCAAAAACTGGGGAACAACCACTCATCGGTTCAGATATTATCCAACAAGAGGAAGAGCAAGTTCGCATTGTACGGGAAAACCTTAAGGCGACCCAGTCCCGTTAGAAGAGCAACTATGACCGTAAACACTAGGGATCTACCTATAACCCTGGTGTCGGTGTCAAAACCGGCGGATCTCGGGTAGGGGGTCCTGAGCTGTGAGATTAGGATCGATGGGTAATAGGAGACGAAGGAGACTGTGTTTACCCAAGTTTGGGCCCTCCTATGGAGGTAAAACCCTACGTCCTGCTTGATTGTATTGATGTGTACGAATATTACACAGTCGATCTACCTCGAGATCAAGTAGCCAAAACCCTAAATGAGCTTGTCTGCCCTCTACAATCTAAACCCTCTGGTTTATATAGACACCGGGGGTACCTAGGGTTTACACATGGTAAGTCTCCAGCCGGAAATAAAGACGTCGATCCTCTCATCTTGACTTGGAGTGCACGCCCCATCTTCGGAGGGTTCCTTCTAGAATATGGGGTCACCGCATATCCGGCCATTCCTGTGACAATCAGAGAGCGGCCCACCAAGCCGGCCTGTGAGAGATAGGCCGGCGGCCCGAGGACCCCTTAGTCCAGGGCTCCCTCAGTAGCCCCCGAACTAGCCTCCAATGCCAGGGGTCATGACACCAGTAGCTTCGCGTGATCGGAGTCTTCGGCTTGCGGGGCGAGTTCTTTTCCCCCTTTATGATCGGCTGGCTCTAGTTCGGCCGCCGATGATACGTAGTTATCCGAACATGTAGTTATCTGGACGCCATAAGTTTGTTTAACCTCGAAGGTCAAACGTCAAAGTGTGAATAGTATTTCCTGACAACCTTTCTGACGAAGGATCGCGGCCTACCATGACCGCCGAGCCGGTTACAAAAACCCGATTCACGGTTCGAGGCAGTTTCTCCATTGGCACGTCTTACCAATGTGCAGATCGTGTCCCGTTTCTTACGGGATATGATTAATCCTTTGGGTTATCCCACGTGCGCATAACGGCACGATTGTTTCGGGAACTGGCGAGGCCTGCGGTGCAGTAGAAGGGAGGCTCTTGGTATTACGGCACCCATAAAAGGGAGAAAACCCCCAAGGCCTACTCACGCTCCCAATTCGCAACCTCCGCTCCCTCAACCTTCCCAAGCTCCGAGAGCCCAGATCCAGTTCTTCCTCCATCTCCCCTCCGAGCTCGGCCATGGCTGGTTCAGGTTCCATGGGCAAGTGGGAGGCCTCCTCCATCACCGACAACGACATACGGGAGTTAAAGCGTGCCGGCTACCTCTCTGCCGACATCGCCCACCGTGCCCCAGAGGCGAATCAGGTGGTTCCCACACCGAGGCAGGGCGAGAGGGTGGTGTTCGTCCCCCATTTCCTCCGGGGACTGGGCTTTCCGCTCCACCCCTTCGTCAGGGGCCTCATGTTCTTTTACGGGTTAGACTTCCACGACCTCCCCTCGAACTCCATCATGCACATCTCGGCGTTCATCCTTGTCTGCGAAGCCTTCCTGCGGGTACAGCCGCACTTCGGCCTATGGCTCAAGGTGTTCAACGTCAAGCCGAAGACAGTTGCGGGTGCGCATGCGGATTGTGGAGGGGCGGTAATCAGCAAGATCCCCCATGTCGTGTGGCCGGAGGGTACCTTTATCGACACGGTAAAGATCTGGCAAAAGGAATGGTTCTATATCACTAAACCAAGGAGCGCGGACGGGATGGCACCCGCCGAGTTCAGATCCGGACCCCCTGCGAGGCTAACCTCGTGGCTCAAGAAAGGCCTTAACTGGGGGTCGGCCGAAGAGGTGAGATCGCTGCAGAAGCGCATCTCCTCGATGATCGAGACCAACATCAAGTTGACCAACGTTATCCAGGTCATGCTCCGCCGCCGTCTCCTCCCCTGTCAGCACCGGGCCTCCCCAATGTGGGCTTACCAGCTCGAGGACCCATCCACCATGCGTCAATTCTTCCGCACTACCCACGAGAAATTGTGGAAGGTGCTATTCAAGCCACAGGAGAGCTGGCCGGCCGAGGAAGAGGACACCGAACTCGACGCCGCAAATCCTCCTACCAAGGTAAGATAGGACTTTTAATTCCGCAGCTATGTCTTTTATCAAAGAGCTGAACCCCCTCTCCCTTATCTTCACAGAAATGGATGAGGAAGGCCGTGAAAATCGACTGTCCGGCCCCGCAGCCCGAAGACCCTCGGTCGGATCTGCTAACGGAGATGCTCGTTGTGGCGCCGTATTCAGCGCCAGAGAAGGAGAAGAAGAAAGGGGAGAAAAAGGGAGCCCGAGAGGGTCTTCGTCCAAGGGGTCTCCCAGACACTAAATCCGAGGAGACCCACGCCTCTTCCGCTCACGAGGAAGAGCACGAGGACGAGGGGGAGTGCGACTCCCCCCTCACAAGGAAAAGGGCGGCGTCAGCGGACGTCGCGGAGGACCTACCTCCTCCTGCCCCAAAGAGGACCTGCCGAACAAGTGCAGTCCTAGCCGACGATAGCTCGGACTCCGATAAGGAGTCTGAGGCTTCCGAAAAGGTTCCCCAGAGGAACCCCAGGGTTAAGCCCCCAGCCCAGAGGTATGAATCCGAAGACCTTCTGGGTTACTTGTATAGAGTTTTTAATGCTAAATGGGCGAACATATTCCAATTTGCAGCCCACCGCGTGATCTCCCCACCGACCAACTCTCAGAAGGGGAGCCTCTGCCCGCCGACCTGGCGGAAAGCGGGACCGCGTCGCATCCGACGCCTCCTGAGGCCTCGAAGGAGACCGCGGAGGTGTTATCGCGCCAGGCTCCTTCTGAGCTGAACACCGGAGGCGGGGGCAACGACGTTATGGCTGAGGTTAACACCTCGGCCTCCGAAGACCAGGAGGAAGAACATCTCCTGGCAACTAAAGAGGGGGGACGAAGTCCGGTCCGTCCCTCTCCGAAGACATCTCCGGAACGCTCTACGCCTCCGGAGCAGCCTGCCCAATCCCCCACCAGAGGGAGGGCTGGCAGGCCCCCACCAGTGCCGCCCATGACTGGGTGGCCGGCGCAGATGGAGGAAGCTTTATCCGGCTCCTCCATCGCCGAGGATCACCGTGCCCTTATGGGTGCGGTTTTGCAAGGCATTCAGTCTGTAGATAGCGGACTGAAAGAGGCCTTCAACGGTCTCTTGACGGGCTTCAAGGTGAGCCACGTAATACTCTTTTTCTTAGAAAAAGTTAATTTACCTAGTTATGCAATCCTTATAAGTGTAGTAGCCCCCGAGCCCTGGGTGAGTTTGAAAAAACCCACCCGGGGGTCAAACGTCCGAATAGTAGTAACGATGCTCAAGGCATCCTTCGTCCTTCATTATTCCAAGAGCTCCGGAGAGTACATAGCAGAGGGTCGGAATCCGATACCTCGGGAGTTTTAATGCGCATAGTTTGTTTTGTAGGCCTCATCATCGGCGGCGGCCGCCAACGCAAAGGAGCTTGCCGAGCTAAACCGGAAGCTCAAGAGCTCCGATGAGGAGCTTGATCGCCTGAACAAGAGATTCGACGAGACGCAAGGTGAGTCCGAATTGTACCATTCGGGCTACTGTCTATCCTCATTGATTGAGATATTCGAATTGTTATCTAGAGGTTTTTATTTACTCATTGTTACCACAGCTGTGGCTACGGAGGTCGAGAACCACAAGGCCGAGCTGGCCAGGGTGAGGCAGGAGGCCGCAGATGAGAAGGCGGCGGCCGAACGGGCGGCAGCCGACCTGTCGGCGTTAAAAGTCATGAACGACAAGCATGAGGCCCGGGTGGTGGAGGTGCAGCTGGAGCTCAAGGATGCCAGCACAAAGTGTGAGGCCCTTGAGCAGAAGAACGGAGACCAGGCCACCAAGCTATCCGCGCTGAAATCCGAGCTTAAATCAGAGCGCGTTGATAGGCGGTTTTTTGAATAAGAACTCCGCCAAGTCAAGGCGATCGCGGATGGTAAGCCGTATTTACTGCAATGTCCCTTTGGTGGTAACAGGTTTGCCTTGCTCACCCGGGTGTGGCGTTCCTCAGGCGCCTTTACGGACCTCCTGAAGAGTGCAGCAGACGCGAACAGATACTTCGCCTCCCGGGATGGGGATGTTGAGCAACGGCTGTTTTGGGCTCAATTTCAAGCCCCCGAGCACCCTCCCCTCCTGAGCAAGCAGATGAAACAATTGATGGAACTGCACAGGATGGCGAAGCTGGCCATGAGGGACCTCTGCGTCCGGCTGTGGCCTACAGAGCCGATGCCGAGCAGTTACTTTGGCTTGGTGCAGAAACTGTGCGACGCTACGCCTCGGATTGATGCTCTGAAGCGTTCTACGTGCATCGAGGGAGCTCGGATGGCCTTTGCAAGGGCCATGGTGCACCTGCCAGGGCTCAAGCCGACCGAGATGGCCACCGCGCCTCCACCCCCTGGGAAGGAGCATACGCGCCCCGAGAAATACTTTTCCGCCGTGATGGACGGTGCTCGGGCGATAGAAGCCCAATGCCCGAAAGATGTAATTTATGAATGAACGTTTTGTCATGTATCCGATGACTGTTCCGCTTTATAATGCGGTTGCATGGTTTATCATGTCTTTAAGCTTTGTATTATTTTGACTCCTGTGTGGCTGTTTTATCTGAAAGTTGCGAGTCGTCGGCTTCAGCCCCCATGTAGATACTACACGAGGTGTTTCTACCTCCGTATTGTGACCCTTAGCCGACGTATCGGTGCCCGAAGGCGGTAGTGCGAGGGGAACAAGGCCATCGGACTATGATGCTTTAGTGCTTTCACTTAGCCAGAGGAGCTTGATTGCGGGGGCTGATGACGAGCCCCCAGTGTTTTGTGTTATTCGGATACACCAAGGTTGAAACCAGCATCACATGGTTTGCAATAGTACAAACCCTTCGTATAACATGGAATAACCTCTAACGATTTTTAGTTTGACACTTATGCTCGGATTGCAAACCGGTTCTCGCTTATTATGACAGTCAGTTTTTGGCTTTCTCCACTAAGGTGCTTGACCAGGCGAGCCGGAAGCACAATCGCAGCGGTTCTCCCTTTACCCTTTTAGCCGAACGAGCGGAACGTAAGAGGGCAAGCACAGGAGCCGGGCAACCCAACCATTGACCCAAGACATAATTTGGAACCAATTCATATAACGCAACATCCGAGACGCCGAACACATGGATAGTAGTGCCGGGGTGATGCTTGGGGCGATTTTTATATTCGAGCCCCCGTCTATTAGCCAGTCGCATCGTAGTATGTACCGAACAACTTTTTGCTATAGGCGTCAGCGAGTAGATAGCAGAATATGTGACATAAAATACCGCAAGGAGGCCATAAAGGATGCTCTTTATTTCAGATGAATTCTTACAACTCAAACTGCCGAAGCAACTGTTACAGGTATTTTGGAATGAAAAATAAGGTGTACAAGGAGAGGCTTTACCCGGGGTCTTTGATGGGTGGCTTGACGTCCTCGATGTGCCCTGTCCCTTGTCTACTCCTTTGACCCTGAGGGGGTTGCGTTCCTTTAAAGGTAATTGCTATCGGCGAACGGACCTTTGGAAGAAGATCTTGAGAAGTCATCGTAGTGTGAATGAGCTTTACGCTTGGCAGGTCCTAGATGGTACCTGTAGTCTGTCCAAAGACATGTGTTGGCAGTAGTTCGGTCTAGCCGAACACTTTCCCTTTGATAGTGGGTCCCCACAGCTGCCCATGGTATTTTGAGCACGAAGTTGTGCCTTCTTGGCACATATTTTACAGGAACTAGGGTTGTGTTGTGGGGGGCGTATCCCTATTTTTGTTGGGCGGAAGGTGATTCCGGAAGTTCGGGTTGAGGCCGAACTCGTTTGCTATCATGACGTGCCTTTATGGCTGATTTGGGCGTCGGCCTATCATTGCCGTACTGGAATTCGGCTGCCAAGGCCGCCGTGTGCTCCTCGGTTCGGAGAGAGCGCTCTGTGTTGCCGTTGACAGTAATGATCCCCCTGGGCCCGGGCATCTTGAGCTTTAGGTACGCGTAGTGGGGGACGGCGTTAAAGTGAGCGAATGTTGTGCGGCCGAGAAGGGCGTGATAACCGCTGCAAAAAGGGACAATGTCGAAGATCAAGTCTTCGCTGCGGAAGTTGTCAGGCGAGCCGAACACTACTTCTAGATTTACGATGCCCGAGCAGCGGGCTTCGACGCTTGGGATCACTCCTTTAAAGGTAGTGTTGCTAGGTTTGATCCTTGACGGATCTATACCCATCTTTTTCACCGTGTCTGAGTAAATCAGATTAAGGCTACTTCCTTCGTCCATTAGGACTCTAGTGAGGTGAAACCCATCGATAATTGGGTCTAGGACAAGGGCTGCCGAACCCCCGTGACGGATACTAGTCGGATGATCCCATTGGTCAAAAGTGATCGGGCAAGCCGACCATGGGTTATACTTCGGGGCTACGGGCTCCACGGCGTAGACCTCCCGAAGGGCGCGCTTCCTCCTTTTTTGGTATGTGAGTGGCATATATTATATTCACGGTTTTCACCTCTGGAGGGAACTGCTTTTGTCCTCCATTGCTTGGACCGCGGGGCTCGTCATCGTCCTCGCTACGTGGGCTCTTGCCTTGCTCCTCGGTTGCGAGCTTGCCAGCTTGTTTGAATACCCAACAATTACGGTTGGTGTGGTTAGCGGGCTTGTCTTGGGTGCCGTGGATCTGGCAAGGCCTATCCATAATTTTGTCCAGCGTGGTAGGTCCGTCTCAATTTCCTTTAGAAGGTTTCTTCCACTGTCCAGATTTTGGGTTGCGGAAGCCGGCATTGACGGTCGTGTTCTCTGCATCGCCGTTGTTGTGGTTGCGTTTGTTTTTGTTGCGTCGTGGTTTCCCATTTCCATCTCGGACTTCAGAGGTGCCGGGGTCTTCAAGGTTATGGCTTCGTCGAGCTAGCCAGTTATCCTCACCCACGCAAAAGCGGGTCATTAGTGATGTATGGGCGGACATTGTCCTCGGCTTGTCCTGGCCGAGCTAACGGGCTAGCCATTCATCCCAGATATTATGTCTGAAGGAGGCTATTGCCTCGGCGTCCGGGCAGTCAACGATCCGGTTTTTCTTGGTCAGGAACCGATTCCAGAATTGCCGAGCCGATTCTCCTGCTTTCTGGACAACATTGTTCAGGTCGGAGGAGTCCGGTGGCCAGACATAAGGGCCCTGGAAGTTAGATCGGAAAGCATCCTCGAGCTCTTCCCAGCTCCCGATGGAGTTCTCGGGGAGTGTTTAACCAGTGTCGTGCTGGCCCCTTAAGTTTTAGGGGCAGATACTTGATGGCGTGGAGGTCATCTCCTCGTGCCATATGGATGTGGAGGAGGAAGTCCTCAATCCACACGGCTGGGTCTGTTGTCCCGTCGTATTGCTCTATGTTAACGGGTTTAAACCCTTCATGGAACTGATGCTGCATCACCTCATCTGTGAAGCACAGTGGGTGGGCAGCGCCTCTGACCAGAGCTATGTCATGCCTATGATCGGCGGTAGGCCGGGCCTGGTATTGTTCCCGACCTCTATTGTTGCGGTCGAGCCAAGACTGGTACCCGTCCCGTCTAGCGGGGGAGTACCCTCTAGATCCGTAGATGGATCTTGTGTGACCTGCTCTATAATCCAGGTCCTGTCGTAAGTCGTACCTGTCCTCGGGCCCTGCTGGCTCCTTTCCTCTTCTGCGGGGTACCGCGGGTCTGTACTCGGCCTCGCCGGCCGTCCTATCCCGTCCTCGGGGGGTGGTCCGGCTGGTCGTACGGAGTATGCCTGGGAGACGATGGTTCAAAGGGCTCGTCATCAAACTGCGGTAGCAGCCGCCGGCGTGGGTAGCTCTTGGGTTGGTCCGGTAGATCGGTACCGTACCCTTCTTCGGCTGCCATGACCTTCGTCCATCTGTCATTGAGGGTGTCTTGCTCGGCTTTGAGCTACTGTTGTTTTGCCTTCAGGCTTCGGGCGGTGGCTAGAAGCTGCCGCCCGAACCGTTCCTGATCCGCAGGGTTATCGGGGACGGTGAAGTCTTCGGCTTCCAGGTCGTCCTCCTCCTCGACAGGGAGGAGGTAGTTGTCGTCCTCGGAATCATTAAGATCCTCGGTGTCGCGCTGATCTTCGGGCTTTTCCTGGTCCTCCAGTGGCTGTTCGGGGACTTCGGGGTCACCGAGGTCTTCCGGGGTGCCGTTTTCCCCGGTGCCTGCAATGGCTTCCCTTCCCTTGTTTGCTTTAGATTGCTTTCGCTGTTTCCGGCGCCTTGACGGCGCCTCACCGGATTTATCGCCATTATTCTGCGGGGTGTGATCGCCCTTATCATCGGGGGTGTCTACCATGTAGACGTCGTAAGTGGAGGTGGCAGTCCATCGCCCAGTGTTGGCAGGGGCAGGGGCGCCGTCGTCCTTATCCATGTCTTCTGCCTCCTCGGAGGCATAGTCCAGCATATTGGTTAAGTCCTCGATAGTGGCTACCAAGTGGGTGGTGGGTGGGTCAAAAAATTCTCAATGACCCGCCTCCAGACCAATCTGAGCATGGGTCGAGGTCGGGTCGTCTGTGGTTTTTATTGATAGGATTCGATCCAGTGCCTCGTTGAGCGCTGAGAGCTCAACCGGATCGATCTGCCAAGGACTTCCAAAGTTAACCTCCGACGTGTCCGTACAAAGAGTGTGTTCGGCAGGGGCCGACCCCTGGCCCTCAGGTACTATAACCAGATCCGGACTAGGAGCCAGTTCATCGGCCGGGATAGACCCGAGGGAGGAGTCAAGAAGGAGACCCGAAGTTAAGGCTTCGGAGACTTCGGGCTCGTCAGATGAAACTGTGAGCCCAACGAATAGAGGATCGCCCCGGGAGTCTACGAAGAACTCTAGGTTTCCGAATCTGATCTCTTGATCAGGGGCGACAGTCCCGATCCGACCAAGGTGGCCGGTCGGGTCGGTGTGCAGCACGATGCTGCCGAGAGCGAGAAACTGTCCGGGGGCAAAGGAGTCCCCATTGCGGACTTCATCGCTAAGGATCAGGCGAGCCATCAATTCCTCTTGTGATCCCACAGCGGAACTCTCAATGAAAGCACCAATGTCGGTGTCAAAACCGGCGGATCTCGGGTAGGGGGTCCCGAGCTGTGAGATTAGGATCGATGGGTAACAGGAGACGAAGGAGACGGTGTTTACCCAGGTTCGGGCCCTCCTATGGAGGTAAAACCCTACGTCCTGCTTGATTGTATTGATGTGTACGAATATTACAGAGTCGATCTACCTCAAGATCAAGTAGCCAAAACCCTAGATGAGCATGTCTGCCCTCTACAATCTAAACCCTCCGGTTTATATAGACACCGGGGGTACCTAGGGTTTACACATGGTAAGTCTCCAGCCGGAAATAAAGACGCCGATCCTCTCATCTTGACTTGGAGTGCACGCCCCGTCTTCGGAGGGTTCCTTCTAGAATATGGGGTCACCGCATATCTGGCCATTCCTGTGACAATCAGAGAGCGGCCCACCAAGCCGGCCTGTGAGAGATAGGCCGGCGGCCCGAGGACCCCTTAGTCCAGGACCCCCTCACCTGGTGAACAAGCTTATCTGCGTGTCACTCCTATGAGAACTACTCATCGTTTTGGTGTAAAGGGCAAGCTAGCTCCTCGCTGCATTGGTCCTTTCTGCATTCTCGCCAGACGTGGATATGTGGCTTATAAATTGGAACTGCCAGCACAATTCTCTCAAGTCCACGATGTCTTCCATGTTTCGCAACTTCATCGTTGCTTCAAGGACCCGCACCGTGAAGTGGATCCTGAATTGATCGAAGTGCAAGATGATCTCTCTTACAAAGAGCATCCGATCCGCATTCTTGAAGAAGCTGAACGTCGAACCCGCCAGAAGGTTACCAAGTTCCTCAAAGTGTAGTGGTCGAATCATACTGAAGATGAAGCCACTTGGGAACGCGAAAATAATCTGCGTGCGGAATACCCAGATCTTTTCCCTTCTATCTCTTAATTCTCGGGACGAGAATTTCTTTTAGAGGAGGAGAGTTGTAACACCCCCATGTATTAAGCTACAGTAACCCTCCTTGATTAAGCTAAGTCTTTTGCTAAACAGTTCTTGATCTCCTTCTAATCCATATCTCATTTCAAATTCCACTTTTGAATTCAAAATCAAATCATAAGTGAAATAAAGAAATTCACAAACATGAAAACTGAAATGTTCATAATGTGGCAAATAATCCATAGATAATTATGGTGGAGAAATCAACTTTTTGTAAAGTGTTTAAGTGCCCTAAAATAATTAAAACAGGGGCCAAAACAATAATTTAACTGCTTTTTAAATTATAAAAATTGCAAACTAATTTATTTAACTCCCAAACTTTTTGTGGCGGTGCCAAATATTGCAATGGAATTAATGGGCCAGGTTCCATATTTTTCATAACTGATTTTCTATTAAAAATAAAAGCAAAACACAAGAAATAAAAGAAAAAAGAAAAAGAAAAAAAGAAAAAAGAAAACATGTCACTGTGCACTGTGCTAAGTGCACAGTGCCTAGCCCAAGCCGGCTCAACCCACCCCCGGGTCGCCCCCGACATCCCGCTACAGAAGGCCGACCGAGGGCGCCGGCCTCAACGTACCACCTCACCGCCCCCGCCACTACAGCGCCGCGGGAGGGGATAAGACCACCACTGCGACGCCTCGGGGCAGACCCCGGTCGACATCCCCCCTCGCCTGCTCCTCTTCCTCTCGCTCTCCACCTCACCAAAGCGCCGCCGTCGCCGCGTTTATCCCGCGGCGACCGGCCACCCCGAGCCAGGAGACGACCTCCAGGAGCTCCGCCGGCCTCGACCTTGTCCTCTACCCCCACCAGCTGGGGCCGGGAACCCTTGCTTCGCCTTCACCGCCGTCTTCTTCGACCTCGGGACGCCAAAGCTCTGTCGCCGTGATACGCTCCGTGGAGCCTCCCCCGCGCCCATTTCGCACACCTGCAGGCTCGCGGTGAGCTTCTCTTCCTTTCACCTCTCTCCTCTAGCTCGCGTGTGTAGGATCACTAGAAGAGTGTCTAGAGGGGGGGTGAATAGACTACTAGTAGGAATTTAAAACCTAACCTTTTCCCAAGTTAATTGGTTGGCAGATTTTAACAATTATAGCAAGTCTAGCACACCCTACACATGCATGTCTACAAGTATAGCAGCGGAAAGTAAAGACATTGCACATGAAGTAAAGAGTTGAGATAGGAAGATCAAACGCATGAGGGACACGAAGATTTTTCCCGTGGTTCCGATAGGTGGTGCTATCATACGTCCACGTTTATGGAGTCTTCAACCCACAGAGGGTAACGGTCGCGAGAGTCCACGAAGGGCTCCACCCATAAGGGTCCACGAAGTAGCAACCTTGACTATTCCATAACGGCTTCCGTCCACGAAGGACTAGCCTCACTATGGGTAGATCTTCATGAAGTAGGCGATCTCCTTGCCCGTACAAATTTCTTGGTTCAACTCCACAACACGAAGTAGGAGGCTCCCAAGCGACACCTAACCAATCTAGGAGGCACCACCCTCCAAAAGGTAATAGGCTCGGCAATGTCGATGAACTCCTTGCTCTTGTGCTTCAACATGATAGACTCCTCAACACACAATCACTCTCTCATAGATTTGGCTATGGTGGAAGAGATTGATTTGGTGGAAAGCAACTTGGGGAGGCTAGAGATCAAGATTCATATGGATGGAGTGGAATAGCTTGATCTCAGCACATGAGTATGTGGCTCTCTCTCAGAAAATAGGATGGGGCAAGTATGAAATAGTTCTGAGTGCTTCTCTTTCGAGTGGGTGGTGGTGAAGGGGTATATATAGGCATCCCCAAAAATCCAACAGTTACACCTTAAAGTGACCAACTCGGTGACACCGAAGTGTGAATCTCGGTGGTACCGAAGTGACCAAAAGGTGAAAACTTTTGAATCTCGGTGAGACCGATATATAATTCTCGGTGGTACCGATTAGGTGACCAGCGGTCAGATTGCGCAACTCGGTGATGCTGATCCAGAAAACTCGGTGGTACCGATTTTGTGAATCGAGGTAACAGAAAGTTGGCAACCCAAACTCGGTGGCACCGAAGTGGAATCGGTTGCACCGTTGTGCTAGGGTTGGCATGGGTCTGTCTGAGTTTGGGAATCGGTGGCACCGAGTGGAAAGTGTTGGTTCACCGATTTTGGATATTTGACTTTGAACAGACTTTTGTGGGAGAGCTTGTGGGTGTTTTTGGTGACTATCACTTGTGCACGTGGAGCATCTTGTTCACCAACAGTACCTTACCCCCTTTTAATAGTATTGGCTTTCCTATGGACTCAAAGTGGTTTCTCACAAAGTAAAATGTAGAGTCCTCTTGCATGAAGCTTTGCCAATCCATTTCCTTGCATCTTGGGGTATTTCCACAATCTCCATAATCCTTTTGCCAACCCTCTCTGTGGACTTTATCTGAAATACACTAGGTAAAAGTATTAGTCCAAGAGACAATGTATGTTGTCATGAATTATCAAAACCACCAAGGGGGCATGTTGTGCTTTCAATCTCCCCCTTTTTGGTAATTTATGACAACATACAATCAAAGCTTCAAAATAAAGATATGCATGGATATAATGAAGACTTTGAGAGACGCATGACTTAGACTTGCTCCCCCTAAATGTGTGCAATCCCTTTAAAGGATAGTTGCTTTGGAATGCATGGACACACATATAGTAGAAGGGATATAAGGAGTCATGTGTATCTTGGCTATATGCATCAAATATATATGAATGAGATGTATCCTTGTTCAAGACTTCACTCTTGCAAACAATATGTGCAAGAAGCAAGAGATCATCTTGATCAAAGATGTGATGCATATACTTACCTTGAGTTCTTGAGCATTCTAGTAGTAGAAACACACTTGAGAAAACAATGTTAGGAAACACAAGAGTATTCTACCAATCAAAAGCAATAGAGCTCAATAGAACCAAGATGTGGAGAACATATAGAAGATAGTATTCCTTAAGATTGATATGTCTCCAAGATCATTTAGAGCTTTCTCACCTTAGATATGAAAATAGTAGATCATCCGCTCCCCCTGAATCTGAGCATGTAGATATTGGGATTGGATAGGGTGAGAAAAGTCTAACATGAGTAGTCAAATGAAATAAACATGTTTTCTCCCGAACATATTTTTCTCCCCCTACTTTGGTATTCTCCCCTTGTCCATATAAGTATAAACTTTGATATTCTCCCCCTTGATTATATCTCCCCCTTTGCATAAGCATGTATCTCCCCCTTTTAGCTTTGAAGCTTTGGTATTTCTCCCCCTTTGTCATTAATTTCCAAAAAGGTCATACATAGTGTCAGATACAGGGATCATTAATTAAGAAGGGATCCTTGAGAACAAGGGTCATTGAGTGTAGGGTTCATAGAAATGAGAATCATAGATAGCAATAAAAACTGAGGGAATCATAGAAAATAATTTCTCTCCCTTTGGCTGATCTGAGAGCTTGTAAGACTTCTCCTCCTTTGAGTTAGGGATCCTTGAATTAAGTTTCTCCCCCTAATTTTTTTTTAATTTTTTAATTTTTTATTATTTTAAAGACGGGATCATCGAAGAATTGAAAATATCACAATAGGATCTCTAAGGAAACAAGGATTCACTAATATGAATACAGACTGGAGAAGATATCAAATCGGTGGCTCCGAGACAAACTAGTCGGTGGTACCGAGATGTTGTTTTGCACCTCATCTGCTAATTCGGTAGAACCGAGTTATTTGTATCGGCGACTCCGAGGCTAAAACAGAAACTTGGCAATGCTTGAGAAACTAGCAAATAAATTTAGAAAATTTTGTAACAAAGTGTCAGAAGGATTTTCAAAGGAAATGCAAAAGATTTTACAAAGAGATATCAACTAGAGAAGATTTGAGTGGTTCCAAGAGATCTTACAAGTAGAGAATGAACCAAACAAGATTCTTAACTAGATGATGGGCGGTGATGAGGTCACCTATATTAGAGTATATTGACTTAGGAGCCAAGCAAGAATACTTGATCATAGGTCATACTCATCGTTAAGCTCAAAATGGGGTTACCATTTTTCGATTAAGCATTTTAATGTCTCCATATCACTTGAGTTTCTTTAGCTCATGACTTGGAGTAAAGCTTTTTCAAGGATATGAGTACATACCTTTGAGTGATGTTGATGACGTGGCTTGTAGGTGAACTTGTTGAGGATGCTCGAGGTTGATGAAGATCATCTTGAGTTGGGAGCAATCCTTCTCGTTTTAGTCCACTTGTCACCTACATAGGTTAGTCATGCAAGGAAGAACAATATATGTCCATTTGACATGATACCAATTGAGAATTAGCAATTATGATCACATCAAATATATGTCAAGGATATGATCTTGTTGTCTTCTTCCTTCAATCATCAAACGAGCTTGTGGATACTTGGTTACGACAAAATTGCTTACGATTGGAGTCGTTGGCAATCCTGTGGAATGAAGTTCTTCCAAGTACCTACAAAAGGTTAGATGCAATACAAGGGAGCATAAAATTCCATGGTATAAGATAACATGTTAAGAGTATCATGGAAATATCAAGAAAGCTCATGCCCTTGCATGCATTAGAGTGAGTCTAGCTCAAGTTTGAAGCATCAATGATGTTCAACTCACTCCTCAAGTGACAAAACGTTTTCTCATCAAGTGGCTTAGTAAAGATATCGGCCAATTGCTTGTTAGTGCGAACATGCTTAAGATTAATATCTCCTTTGGCAACATGATCACGAATGAAATGATGTCTAACTTGAATATGTTTAGTTCGAGAATGTTGCACAGGATTATGACCAATCTTAACAGCACTTTCATTATCACAAAGTAATGGAACATTTTTAACATGGATTCCATAATCCTTAAGCGTTTGTGTCATCCATAGTAATTGTGCACAACATGATCCGGCAGCAATATACTCAGCTTCGGCGGTAGATAGAGATACCGAGTTTTGTTTCTTGGAGGACCAAGACACAAGAGATCTACCAAGAAATTGACAAGTACCCGAGGTGGATTTTCTATCAACCTTGTCACCGGCATAGTCCGAGTCGGAATAGCCAACAAGGTTAAAAGAAGATCCCTTGGGATACCAAATGCCAAAGTTTGGTGTTTGTATCAAATATCTCACAATACGTTTCACGGCCAAAAGATGACACTCTTTAGGTGCAGCTTGATATCTAGCACACATGCAAACACTAAGCATAATATCGGGACGGGAGGCACATAGATATAGCAATGAACCAATCATAGATCGATAGACTTTTTGATCAACCGGTTCATCCTCCTTGGTAAGATCAACATGTCCACTAGTAGGCATGGGAGTTTTCATACCTTTGCACTCTTGCATGTTGAACTTCTTGATCAAGTCCTTGGTATACTTAGTTTGAGAGATGAAAGTTCCTTCTCTAGTTTGCTTGATTTGCAAACCAAGAAAGAATTTCAGCTCACACATCATGGACATCTCATACTTCTCGGACATCAACCTTCCAAATCTTTCACTAAATTGTGGGTTAGTAGATCCAAAGATAATATCATCCACGTAGATTTGGCACACAAATAATTCACCATTAACTCTCTTAGTGAATAAGGTTGCGTCAATTTTACCAATTTCAAAACCCTTTTCAATAAGAAACTTCGTTAAGCATTTGTACCAAGCACGTGGGGCTTGCTTAAGACCATAAAGAGCTTTACGAAGCTTGTAAACATGATTAGGTTTCTTAGGATTCACAAAACCAGGTGGTTGCTTAACATAGACCTCTTCTTCAATCTCACCATTTAAAAAGGCACTTTTAATATCCATTTGATAAAGCGTGATATCATGGTGATTGGCATAAGCAAGAAGAATGCGAATAGCTTCAAGTCTAGCGACGGGGGCATAGGTCTCACTGTAGTCCATACCTTCGACTTGCGTATATCCTTGGGCTACGAGACGTGCCTTGTTGCGTACGACTTGACCGTCTTCGTCTTGCTTGTTTTGAAACACCCATTTGGTTCCGATGATGTTGTGCTCGTCCTTGGGCTTCTCCACGAGTGTCGACACTTCGTTCCTCTCGAAGTTGTGAAGCTCTTCATGCCCAAAAGTGTATTGGCGTCTTGTATTCGTCAAGCATCGTTCTTGCCATCTCAATAAACGTCCGGTTCTTCCACTCAACGACTCCATTTTGTTGAGGCGTGTACGTAGCCGAGAACTCATGTGAAACACCTTCTTCGTCAAGAAAGGTATCCACATGGGTGTTCTTGAACTCCGATCCGTTATCGCTCCGAACCTTCTTGATCTTCACTTCAAACTGATTTTGCGCTTTGCGAACGAAGTTCTTGAAGATCTTTTGCACCTGCGACTTATCATCAAGAAAGAATACCCACGTAAATCTGGAAAAATCATCAACTATAACTACACCATAGGAATTTCCACCGAGACTCAGCCGCACGCCAAACGGTCGCCCGTAGCGAAATCCCGACGCCCGCACGACGCGCGCCGCCGCGTTTTTTGTCGCCGTAGCCACTCCGGCGCCACCCGCCAACGTGACCGGCCACTAGGGCCCACCTAGATCACTGCTAGTGGGTCCCCTGGCCCCAGTTCACTGGGTTGACCCAATCAACTATGCTGACTGGGCAGCCCTAGTCACTTACATGTGGACCCCGCCATAAATTAACTAAACTCACTAAATTAATTAATTAGTTTAACTTAATCAGACACTGACAGGTGGTCCCTGTCCCCTTAATTAATCAAAGTTTATAATTAAACAGAGGGATTAGCTCTAGGCACTGACATGTGGGACCTGTCCACTGTCCCAGTGGATAAGGTTGACCCAGTCAGCCTGCTGACTGGGCAACACGACCCACCTGTCAGCCTTTGCTGACTGGGCAGTTGACCCAGTCAACTGGCCCCACCTGTCAGCCCCACATCCCTCTGCTGTGTACACTTTTCTGTGTGCTGTTAGCAATTTTACGCATTTAATTTTCGAATTAAATTAAATCCAATAGCTTCAGAAAATGATTAAAACTTTGAAAAATCATATAAAATAATCCGTAACTCGGATGAAAATAATTTATATATGAAAGTTACTCAGAAAAATATGACGAATACGAATATGCTATATGTTCATCTATCACATGCCTCTAGCATGATGAACACTGAACTTTCCCCTCTGGATCATCTGTCCGGTAAAGGCCTAAGACCCGGAAAATATCCACAGATATTTTCCCGCTCCGTCTGTAACGTGTAGCACTGCGTTAAGTCAACCTTAGCACAACATGTTGCCTTGTCATGCATCGTGATGCATTTGTTTGCTCTATATTTATTGTTCTCCCCCTCTTCTCTCCGGTAGACCCCGAGACCGACGCTGCTACCGGGTACGACTACACCTCTGACGTCTAGCCACTTGCAGCAGAGCTTCCAAGCAAGCAAAACCCACTTGATCATTCCTATATCGCCCATTCCTTCTCTCTCATTCTTGCATTAGATTTTGCTACTGTTGTTGATAACTCCTATTCTGATGCATAGCGTGCTTTTGTAACCTGTTGTTGTACTTTACATGTCTATCATATATGCTTAGTATAGGTTGGTTAGTGATCCACAAGTGACCCCTCACCTTGTCCTTGTTGCCCCCGCTTCATCATCGATGACTCGATCAACGTGATCGACGTCCTGAGCCCGACACATCACATCACCCCCCCTTAGTTGTATGACTCTACAGAATTACTATGCACTGACGAGGGTGATACCTCGCAACGCACTCCTGATGATAACTCTGTAGTGAAGCTGGTCGGTCATGGATTACGGAGGGTGATTCCTCCTTCACCACTCCCGATAACGACTCTGTCGTGTAACACCTCAAGTGTGAACCCTCGAGGGTGATTCCTCCTAGGTCACCTTGACGGTTACATCGAGTGGACTCCTTCGAGGGTGATTCCTCACATTCCCCCTTGATGTTATGGACACACTGTTACTTTGACTTTACCCCAGAACCATGTGAAAGACGGGTCGGCCCCGCGGGGTACCCGCGAGAGAAATGTGAAGTCCGGTTGACCGAGAGGGTACCCGCGAGTGATGTGGAGTCGGGTTGACCTGGAGGGTACCCGCGAGATAATTACGCGGCACGGTCGGGCATTCTTAGCCCTTGACGTAAGTCCGTGAGACGGGGCAACGGGACCACAGGTTGTGGATCATTGATCGTCTCCATGCGCTCCCAAGATACTAACGGGTTTGGATATGTGATCTGAGTAGGCCTCTGGCCTTTTCGCACTGACCACAACGTGGGAATAATTATGGGCACTCTGCATCGTACATTCTCCCGAAAGCCCTTCAGACGTCACACTGAGCGGCACGCGCCCAGGTGGCCCGCGTAAGCACCTGCTTTGTATAAAGAGGTAGCTAGGACTGATCCCGACCGTCCTTGTAACGCGTAGAAGTGCAAAGGGCGATGAGCCCAAGACCATTGAGCGCTTAGGACTTAGACCGGCGTGCTGGCCTCTCTGTGAAGCCTAGGTAGAAGTACGGTGTGTCGATCAGCCGAGGCCGGGCATGACCCGAGAAAAGTTTGTCCGGCCAGAGTTAATCGAACGTGTTGGGTAAGTTTATGCACCCCTGTAGGGAAGTATATCTATTCGAATAGTCGTGTCCACGGTAATGGACGCTCGGAGAGTATCCCGGTCTACTACAACTAGAACCAGATACTTGTGACTCTAAAATGAAATGATGCCTCCGGAATCGCTTTCTCGCAGGGAGTCGAGGAAGAATCTCTGGGCGTTGCTACTACATACGTACTACTTATGACATGCTAATTTGTACTCTTCTAATGCTGCAAGACGATGCAAGATGCTAGTCTTCGATAGGCCTTCCCTTCTATTCCTGCATTTCTGCAGTATAGTCCACGGATACAACCCCTTCCCTTGATACTGATGCATATTTAGTATAGATCTGATGTAAGTCTTGCGAGTACTTTGTATGACTACTCACAGTTGCTTTGCTCCCCTTTTCCCCTGGATACGATTGTTGTGATCAGATGACGGAGCCCAGGAGCCAACTGATCCCGCCGACGACTACTGCTACCCCGACGGAGCCTACTACTACGTGGAGGTCGGCGACGACCAGGAGTAGACAGGAGGCTCCCAGGCAGGAGGCCTACGCCTTTTCGATCTAGATGTCATTGTTTTGCTCAGCCTTCTTAAGGCAAACTTGTTTAATTATGTCTGTACTCACATATTGTTGCTTCCGCTGACTTATGTATTCGAGCCTTCGTGGCCCTGCTTGTAATATAAAGCTTTATGTTTGAATTTGTGTCTAGAGTTGTGTTGTGATATCTTCCCGTGAGTCTCTGATCTTGATCGTGTGCATTTGCGTGCATGATTAGTGTACGATCAAGACGGGGCGTCGCAAGTATGCTGACGACACAATTTTCCTCCTACAAGATGATGAAGAAATTGCAAAGAATCTAAAATGTATTCTTAGTGCTTTTGAACAAATGTTTGGTCTTACTATCAATTTTCACAAGAGTCAAATTTTCTTATTTGGGGATGTTATTGCAAAAGCACACATTTATCAGGAATTTTTTACATGTGAATTGGGAAAATTCCTTTGAAATATCTAGGGTTGTCAGTTTCTGGTGTTAGACCGAGTAACAATTTTTAGGAATTAGTTACTGAGAAAATTGAGAAGAGATGTCCTTGTTGGCACGGGAGGCTATTGAATATAGCTAGGAGAGTAACCCTGGTCCAATCATGTCTTACTAATATTCATCTTTTTCATGATGTCCATTTATCCCCTCCCTGTGGGGGGTTAGAAAAAAGGCTGATTTCCTTAGATCAAGGTTAGTTTGGCAGGAAGATGAAGATAAAAATAAATATCATCAAGTTAACTAGAACACATGTTGTCTACCAAAAGCGCAAGGGGCCAGGGGATTCTTAACTTGGACTTTATGAATAAAGCATTGCTAGCTAAATGGTTTTCGAAAATGGAAACTGAAGACGGACTTTGGATATATCTTCTTCTTAATAAATATGTTAAACATAAATGTAACTCTGGAGTTAAAAAAAGAGTTGGTGATTCTCGATTCTGGGCTAGTCTCCTCAAAGTGAAAGACTCGTACTATCAACATGTTTAAAAAAGACTTGGGGATGGCCGGAACACCAGACTTTGGGAAGAATGGTGGTTTGTTTCCATACCACTGAAAGATGCATATCCCAGATTATACAACATTAACTTTGATCATGGGATTTATGTTGTTGAGGTCATTGACAAAGGTTGGGAAAACTTCTCCTTTCGAAGAAATGTTGTTGGTGATAATGTAGATCTTTGGACTAGCCTAAAAACCAGATGTGAAGAGGTCTGAATGAATGTGGGGGGAGACAAACCACAATGGATGTTTACCAATGATAGAAAATTTTCTCTTAAACCCTTATATATGTTCCTTATTAAGACAGATGTGCGATTCCCGCAGAAGTTCCTGTGGAAGACTAAAGTCCCTGCCAAAATTAAAATGTTCTTTTGGTCGATTACTCGTAAAAGCGTATTGACCAAAGATAGTCTGCTTAAAAGAGTGTGGAAAGGAGAAAAAAATATGTATTTTGTGGTCAAGATGAGACCATAGGTCATCTTTTCTTTGAATGTTCAGCTGCTAGAATGATTTGGAGTTTGCTGAAATGTGCATTTCACCTTAGAACAACCCGAGTAACCCTGGATGGATGTTTAGATAGTTGGCTCAAAACATTTCAGAAAACTAATAAAAGACTTGTTCCAGGGTGGATTTCTGCTATGTTTTAGGCATTATGGAAATTTCGAAATGATATCATTTTCAAAGCTAAGAAGATCCACGATCCCATGATCTTAGTGAAACTAATGTGTAATTTGATTGTGGATTGGTGTGTTTTACAGAAGAAAAAAAACAGAAAAAAAGCTTCTGATGATGGGGCAAGGCTAGTCGAGCAGGTAGCAAGGGAAGTTTATCGCGTGTCGCAGGGTTGGTGACCAGGAGTTCTCGGACTGGAAAGCTAATCAGCTGGTGTCCGGTGCCGGGTCGTGTTGCCTATCTTCTTCGTTGATCAAGGCGTTGATCACAGTGTCTGCTATTTGCTTGATTTGGCTTGTAATCCTTGGATTTGCCCTAGTTTTTTATCCGTCTAGTTTCAGCCAGCTCTTTTAGCAGGTACTTTTTATTGGACTGGTGATGTAATAGGTAAAACTACTTAGAGTTTGTGTAGGCAATGCTTGCTGATTTGTAGCTTTTGCAGATTCGGTTGGTTCTTTCAGACATATGGTTTCCGTAATGAAATCGGATGGGAGCCCTCTTTTGCTAAAAGAAAAAAAAACACCCCGCTATCGCTCTCACTCTGACCGTCAAAAAGCATCCGCGGCCTGCGTACTCCAAGCCCCCAACCCCCAACGGCCAACAAATCGATCGACCTTCTCGAAAGCAACGTACGTACACTGCCCAAGTCGCACGACCCTGCATTTTAAAACTCGAAATGGTGCGTGCAGCCTAGGAAAACCATGTGCTACTACGGCATTAGATTAGTGCTCCGTTTCAGATGCCGTAGATCAAATGGAGCAGCCAGCTAGGTTAAACGGTGGGTCGATCGACTTGCCTTTCACCCTGAAAGAAGATGCGCACTAGCCCGCGATTGTTCAGCCCTCCTTTTCCATGGCGATCGCGACCAAAGTGGGGAGCTTTGGTCGGAGGGCGCCGCACGTCGCTTTCCAGGCGTGGACGTGAGTGGACTGCGCACTCTCGTGGGTACGTGCCGTGGTACGGAAAAAGAAGCGCCAACGATCTTTTGCGGGAGTATAGATAAACTACTAGTCCCACACTGAGATGATGCTAGCTTAGTTAATTAGTTGTAACCTGTACGAAGAGAAGACAAACAAAAAGTACACTTGATAACGAACATGATATGATAGCCTTTATTAGTAAGAAAAATATGTTGTGATAACCTTCTTGAATTAAATAGTACCGCTACCGTAACCAACTATGGCAGGCCGGCTCAGTCTCTCGGAGGTGCTCATAGGGATAGGGTGTGCGTGTGTGCGTTCATAGGGATGAGTGTATGCGCGTGTATATGAGCACTTGCGTCTGTACTGTGTTCGAAAAGAAAAGAAAAATGGCGGGAGAAAGCGAGGGCCGCGAGAACAGTGGTCGCACTCGCACGCGACGGAGCGGAGCGGAGCCCGTGACCGTGATTCCGGACAGTACGGCATGGGGCCCACGTGGACCTGCGTGCCCTCTGCAGCCGCCGTCGAACGACGGTACTAGTAGCACAAAGAGAGCATGTTTGTTTAAGCATTTGCTACGGCGGTGCGCTGCTGGTCTGATGCAGTGGGTGCTCCCATACATCGCCCGTGATCGATAGCACGCATACTCGCATGTCGCATGGCTTGAGCGTTGTGCCGGAATCGCCGGTGAAATGCATGCATGCATGCATGAACGCACGCACGTCAGCCGGGATCGGAGACGACGAGTCGCCGATCACGCGACTCTTCCGGCCCGGGACGGTGGCGCGCTCGTCACGCAGGCCGCGAGAAGAAAAGGAGGAGCGCCTATACGGGTCGAGATATTTTCCAGAACGCGCGTCGGGTCCAGAAAAATCGCTGCAGAATGCTCGAGATGATGCATCGCGCAACAAAAAGGAAAAAATCCTTCCGGGTAGGAACGGGCAAGACGGTCATCGCCCGAGGTTGGCTTGTCTGCGCGCACGCGAATCCACGGGACACGCGTCGGGACAGGCGCCGATCGAGCGTGGAAATGAAACATCTCGCCAAGCTAAAAAGATCTGGAACAAAAGCAAGCGAGCTCGCTAGCATTGCGTGTTTCGACAATTCCAGGCCGGTGGAAAATTAGGGGCGACACTGATGTACGTGCCATTGACGCCGCCGCTGTAGCCCACAGGAATATCGACGTCTTGCATTTGCATCCACGAAGGTGCGAAAAAGAGGACGAAAAATCCATGGAGGTAGACACGTATGTTGCTTTTTTTTGCGATGAGACACGTATGTTGCTATCGCTCTCGCTCTCGCTCGACCCTCAGAAATCAACCCCGGCCGGTCCCCATGGTTGGAACCAAACAAACAGCTACTCCGTGGTTTATTCAACAGCCTGCATGGACAGTCCCCAGCTTTGACTAGCTACGAGCAAACCTGGACATGGACAGCCCGGCCCGAAAAAACCGGGCTTCGGGCTTCGGGCTTGGCATTCGGGCTGGGTTCGGGCTTCTCTTTTTAAGGTTTTCGGGCCGGGCTTTCGGGCCTCGGGTCGGGCTTACACGTGCAAACAATAAAAAATAGCATCCGGGCCGGGCTTTCGGGCTTCGGGTCGGGCTTCGGGCCGGGCTCGGGCTTGAACAAAGAGTGCATTTCGGGCTTCGGGCCGGGTTCGGGCTTGGGATTTTTTTTCGTGCTTTGCAAAGCCCGGCCCGAACCCGACCCGGCCCGACCAATGATCAGGTCTAGCTACGAGTATACAAACATCCCCCTCACAAAAAAAAAGGAGTATACAAACATCGAATTTAAGTGCAGAAAATTAGACTACCAAAAAAAGAAAAGTGCAAAACAATTTGGTTGTGTCTCACGACCTCGTGGGTCGACGTGCCTTTCACTCGAGATCGGGCAAGATCAAAAGATGCGTCCCGTATCTCTTCCGTATCCCGCTCTCCAGATCTGCACTTGACACTGTTAAAAAAGAATCCTGCACTTGACCGTTCGTCCTCTCCTTTTCTGTCGAAAGGCCTCCCGTTCCATCCGTCCCACTCCTACGAGTACGTAGTATTTCTTGGCGATGATGATGATGGCTGAGCCACACGCCACGGCACGAAGCCACGAACATGCCGGACAGCTTCGAAAGTCGCGCGTCGCTTTCCTTTCCATGCCGGAAGACGCACAGCAATTTTTGCACCTACGCAGGGTACACTCCGTGGTACGGCAGGAGAAAGCACGAACGGGAAGATCCACTCCGGTGCTTGCTAGAAACAAAATAAATGTTGGCCTACTCCCGTCTCCCTAACCAACATAACCAACTTGATAAGCTTCTTCTGGTTGCTTATTCAGTTAGCCTTTTTTTTTTTTTGAGAAGCAGCTAGCCTTTTTAGGCTGGCATGCGTGCAAACCATACTCTCCTCTCCGTCGACGGCATGTCGCCGTCGGGAGCCTTAAACATCTTTTATATATTTTTGATCCGTAAACATCTCTTTTTCTTTTTAAAAATGTTAGGAATAAAATATCTTTAAGTTTAGGCTAATTATAGGCAATTAGCATATTCCTTAGAATATTCTATCTAGCAGTTAGAATATTGGCTTTGTCCATACGCTGTGTCTCTCGAACCGTTGTCGTGCCTTTTCTAAACGACACGACTATTGTAACCGACATGTAATCACGACTGTTCAGGACATATAAATACCTGCAGTCACTATCAATGAAATCACTCTTTCACTTCAATCTCACTCTTTTCTCTTCACGTTATCATGCACGCATCGCTCTAGAACAGAGAGAGTAGGCTACAGGAGAGAAGAAAGGTGAGAAGAGATGGATTCTCTGCCGGATCTTGCTTTTGCTTTTGCCAGGTTTGTGGCCAGGGAGCACCGTGGTTTCCGTCTTGCTCGCCGGACCTTCGGTCTGGCTGCCGCTCGTCGCTGGAATTTCGGCCGCCGCCAGGAACGGTGGCCTCCGTCACCGTGGGGCACCATACCGTGTTCCTCGCCATCGATATGGACCGGGTGGTGGCCTCCGCCGCCGCCATACCCATCGCCAGCACTTTCACCATGTGCACCGCTGAGTGGTAGTCGAGCCAAGGGAAGAGGCCCCGGCCATACCCTAGGAAGTTGTTGCTGCTCCAATAGTGGTTGCTGCCGTGCCGGAAGTTGCTGCAGAGGTTGGCATCGATGAGGCCTCTGCCCCCAACATCACCATGGATGCCGCTCAACTGCCGCCTCCTCCGCCGGTGTACGCACCTATGGAATGGATGCTCGCTGGACCAAGCGCCGGATGGCTCGTAGATGACCCAGACCGCCATTTCTCCGATGAGGAACTCGCGGCACCACCTCCGCCTCTGCTGATGTACTCTTGCCCAGGCTACGGCTACGGGTCGAGCCTCCCGTCTCCGACGCCATCCGGCGAAGACCCGGAGCACTTCAACCCGCCGGGCTACGATCCACTGCCGGAGTTCTCCTCGCCGTCGGCTGCAGTCCCCCTGGACGCGCTCAAGTCCCGGCTCGTCATCAACCTCCTGCCAAAGGTGAAGACGGAGGAGATCGAGGCCGCCGCGCCGACGCTTGCTGTCCCGACGCTCCCCGACCTCAACCTCCCAGCACCAGATGTGGAGGAGAAGGAGCACCAGGAAGCAGCGCCGCCATCCGCACTCCCGACGCCCTCGCCGGAAGCCCGTGTGCTACTCCGCCGTCTTGCATCCGCCATGGCTGCCCACCCCGCTGGAATCCGCGTCGGCACCTGGTCGCCCGAGGCTCTCGGCCTCACCAGCGGTGTCGCCGATCTCCGCCTCCACGAGGCTGCCCTCCCCTCCTCCTCTGCAGAGGAGCCGCTCCGCCGCTGAAGGAGCAGCCGGCCCTGAGCGCCGGCGTGGAGCAGAACTTGTACGAGCATTCTGGAGCGGATGTGTGTTCTGGGTTCGTCCCTTATCCACTCGCTGCTCGATCCCTTTTTAACAAGCTGCTTCAGCGGTGCCGGCCATGGGCCACGATACATGGGCCACGAAAGTAGACAGATCAGGCCACGATTCATATCTACTATATATACTAATTAGACGTACTAATCGTGATGTATTGGTCCTTTAGTCAGCTTATTATAAGTGTTGTAAATATATTCTAGACCTGATGTCTATTAGAATGTCAAAATTTGTAAAATGACATGTTGTTAATAAATTTGCTTTTAGTATATTATAACATGTTATTTGGTACAACAATTTTACTTTTGCATTTGAAATATAATCTTTCTTGCAAAATTCTCTTTTTAATATGAGATAAAGGCCAAATAAAATATGAGATTATTTTGAATTATATTTGTGCAATCACACAGTAATGGCATCTCTACTGTATATTACAGTTTGCCTATTACTCAGAGGTATTTTTTATGCCTCCATAGTGCTCTTCCAAATATATCAAAATTCGATGATCTTCACATATATGGCTTACAAATTATAAATGTTCCTCTAGAACATATTTGTTGTTTACCAAAATAAATTTTACTATCAAGTAAAATTAATCAAATGCATGCTCATACATGCAGGAAATATGGCTGACATCAATAAGAAAGAATTCCAAGAACTACAAATAGATGGAAGTAACTATCTATCATGGGCCATGGATATGAAAATATTCTTAAGTGGGCGTAGCCTTGGTCCTTGCATTGTCGCACCCCCCGAAAATGCTCCAGAAATACCTCAAGTGGTAAAGTATGCAGCATTGCACTACATAAGGCACCACCTCCATCCTGATTTAAAAACTGAATATTTGATGGAGGAGGATCCATTAGCTTTATGGGACTCCCTCAAGGAGAGATATGACCAACAAAGAGAAGTAATGTTGCCAAAAGCCCAAAGAGAATGGTCTCTTATAAGGTTTCAGGACTTTAAGTCCGTTGCTGCATATAATTCTGCCGTGCATAAAATTAACTCCAAACTAAGATTTTGCAATCAACAAGTTTCAGATGCAGACTTAATAGAGAAAACTTTATGCACTTTCCATCCCTCGATGAGGATATTGCAACAGCAGTATCGTCAACAGAAATACACAAAGTATTCTGAGCTCATATACACATTACTTCAGGCCGAGAAGCATGACAAACTTCTCATGAAGAATCACAATGCTCGCCCAACGGGTGCCATGCCTATCCCTGAAGCACATGCTAATGCTCATTCTACTAGTAAATTTGGAAACCGTAAAAGGAACTTCCAGAAATTCAAGGGAAAATGGAAAAAGAACAATGGTCAAAAGACCAACGGTCAAACTAAGGGGAAAGGTCATTTCAAGAAAAATGATCAAAATGACAACTCTCGAACTTGTCAAAGGTGTGGATGCATGAATCATCGTACTAATCAATGCCGAATTCCCAAGCACCTTGTGGATCTATACATGAAGTATGGAGGAAAAGGCAAACAAGTTCATGGAAATAAAGCTGAAGCTCACTTCAACGCCATTCAAGATAACCCTCAAGCCGGTCCTTCTCAAAGCGCTATTCAAGTATACAAGCCAAAGGACGATATCATCCTCGATGAAGACATGCTTGTGGATTACACCCGAGATGTTTTTGGAGACCTCAGTTAATCTCCATAAACAAGTTGATGTCACCTAGCTATTTAAATACTACAAGACGTTATATATTGTATAACAATAAGTAGAATAAAGTCTTTCAGACTATGTATATTGCATTATGTGAATCAGACATAATATTGTAATGAATTTATATTTAGGATTGTAATATAAATATTATGTATGTAATTTAATGAATATATGAATAAAAGTAAATTTATTCTAAAATATTCTTTTTCTATCTATAGAATTTTAACGGGAACAATCCGATGGAAGAAGAGTTATGTTTAGTGGATAGTGCTACCACTAACACAATTCTAAGGGAAGCAAAATATTTCCAAACTCTTACTAAGAGAAAGGAAAATGTTATGACCATAACAGGAAGTAACAAAGCAATTATTGGTTCAGGAAGAGCCACATTCACACTCCCTATGGGTACTACTATCATAATTCAGAATGCACTCTTGTATCCTGAATCTACACGTACCCTTATAAGTTTCAAAGATATCCGATCTAACAATTTCCATCTAAAAACAATAGAGGTGGATAACAAAGAATTTTTGCTTTTAACAAAAAGCAACGGATATGAGGAACAAACTCTTGAGAAATTCCCTTCATTTTCATCCGGATTATACTTTACATACATAAAACCCGTACCTTATGTTGCGTACAAAATAATTTTTCAAAATCTTGATAAATTCCAGACTTGGCATGATCGCCTTGGTCATCCTGGAATAGGTATGATGAGAAAAATTATAAGTAATTCTGTCGGTCATAATTTACCAATTAAAAGATTTCCCAAATCATCAGATTTTGTATGCACCGCCTGTGCTACCGGGAAATTAATTATTAAGCCATCTTATCTTAAAGTTAAAAATGAGTCACTTAATTCTCTTGAAAGAATTCATGGAGATATATGTGGTCCAATACAACCTCTATCCGGACCATTTAGGTACTTCATGGTGCTAATCGATGCATCTACTAGATGGTCACATGTGTGTCTATTATCCACACGTAACCATGCCTTTGCCAAATTAATTGCTCAAATTATCAAATTGAGAGCGAATCATCCTGAACACAGGATAAAAACAATAAGAATGGATAATGCTGCTGAATTTAGTTCAAGCGCATTTAATGATTATTGTATGGCTTTAGGAATCCATCTAGAACATTCAGTACCCTATGTTCATACTCAAAATGGAATGGCTGAATCTTTAATCAAAAGAGTAAAATTAATTGCTAGACCACTATTATAGAATTGCAATTTACCAACCTCTTGTTGGGGACATGCAGTTTTACACGCCGCAGATGTGATGCAAGTCAGACCAACTGCATATCATGAAACTTCCCCGTTTCAAATAGTACGTGGCAATCAGCCAAGTATTTCCCATCTGCGAAAATTCGGTTGCGCTGTATACGTACCGATATCACCACCGCAGCGTACCTCTATGGCCCCCCATAGAAAATTAGGAATCTATGTGGGATATAATTCTCCGTCAATTATAAAATATTTAGAACCCCTAACAGGGGACCTGTTCACAGCCCGGTACGCTGACTCGATTTTTGATGATGACCATTTCCCGGCATTAGGGGGAGAAACAAACCACAAAGAATGCCAGGAAATAGATTGGAATGTTACAGGCATTCAGTCCTTAGATCCACGTACAAAAGAATCTGAATCTGAAGTTCAGAAAATTATAGATTTGCAACACTTTGCAAATAACCTGCCAGACGCATTTACTGATCACAAAGGTGTCACTAAATCTTATATCCCCGCTGTTAATGCACCAGAACGAGTAGAGGTACCAAATAAAACTACTCAACCCCCAATTACAAATAAAAGGGGGAGAAATCTGGTCACAGGGGAAAAGGCTTCTCTAAAGCCTCCGCGGAAACAAAGAAAATCAAAATCTATGACAGTAAATGCAAATCAACCTCAAGTTGATGGACACCAAATAGATGTTCAACATCAAGAACCCAACATAAATGTGCACACAAATTATAATGTTGGGATATCGAAACAATCAGACTCCGTTGTTATGGGAAATCACACGGTGCCTGAAGAAATTAATGAAATATCCATAAATTATATTGATTCAGGAGAAACATACAATAGAAGCACTACAGTTGTCGACACAGATTTCTCCTCGAAAATTGCTGAAACCCTTCAACTGGATCCAGAGCCAAAATCTATGAAAGAGTGCCTCAAGCGCTCGGATTGGCCTAAATGGAAGGAAGCAATTGAGGCAGAATTACACTCGCTTAACAAAAGAGAGGTATTTTCTAAAATAATGCCTACTCCTCATAAAGTCTTCCCTGTGGGAGCTAAATGGGTTTTTGTTCGAAAAAGGAACGAAAACAATGAGGTGGTGAGATATAAAGCGAGACTAGTAGCTCAAGGGTTTACGCAGAGACCCAGTATCGACTACGACGATACATATTCTCCTGTAATGAATGGAATTACATTTCGATACTTAATATCTTTGGCAGTACAAATGAATCTATCAATGCAGTTAATGGATGTGGTGACCGCTTATCTATATGGGTCACTTGATGCGGAAATTTATATGAAAGTCCCTGATGGACTTAAAATTCCGAATCCAAATATAAATCGCAACATGTATTGTGTAAAACTACAAAAGTCACTCTATGGCTTGAAGCGGTCGGGAAAAATGTGGTATAACCGACTCAGTGAGTTCCTTCTCAGTAAAGGATACTCGAATAACAATGATTGCCCATGCGTATTTATAAAGAAATCCTCAAACGGATTTTGCATCATCTCAGTATATGTTGATGATCTCAACATCATTGGCAACGCAACAGATATATCTGTAGCACGCAATCATTTAATGACGGAGTTTGAGATGAAAGATTTGGGAAAAACCAAATTCTGCTTAGGTTTACAACTTGAGCACTTTCCCTCAGGAATACTCGTTTATCAACCAAATTTTGGAAAAATTCAACATGGATAAATCATATCCGTCCAAAACACCTATGGTCGTCCGATCCCTTGATATGAATAAGGATCCTTTTAGACCTAGGGATGATAACGAGGAGGTATTGGGACCTGAGTTTCCATACCTAGGTGCCATAGGGGCACTAATGTATCTT
Organism: Elymus sibiricus; assembly: GCA_039707655.1. Lineage (NCBI taxonomy): Eukaryota > Viridiplantae > Streptophyta > Magnoliopsida > Poales > Poaceae > Elymus > Elymus sibiricus. The sequence continues at coordinate 128,799,541 of CM077669.1, forward strand.
GCAAATTGTACTAGACCAGACATTGCCTTTGCAGTAAATTTACTGGCTCGACACAGTGCAGCTCCAACAAAACGTCATTGGACGGGAGTAAAGAATATCTTCAGATATTTACAAGGTACTAAAGATCTTGGTTTATTCTATCGGAAAAATCAAGACATGACCCTGATTGGTTATACTGACGCTGGATATCTTTCTGACCCCCATAATGCCAGGTCACAAACAGGGTTTGTATTTTTATATGGTGGAACTGCTATTTCATGGAAGTCAACAAAACAGACATTGGTAGCAACTTCCACTAATCATTCTGAAATAATTGCATTATTTGAAGCCTCACGAGAATGTGTATGGCTCCGCAGAATGATAAATCATATTCAGACATCATGTGGTATCGGTTCATTAGAATTACCTACTATTATCTATGAAGATAATGCCGCATGTGTTGTCCAAATGCATATGGGATATATTAAAAGTAATATCACAAAACATATCTCCCCAAAACTATTTTTCCCTCATCAGTTACAGAAAGATGGAAAAATTAATATTTTGCAAATAAAATGTTGTGACAATCTTGCAGATTTGTTCACTAAGTCTTTACCAACAGCAGCATTTCAAAAGTGCATTCATGGTATTGGTATGAGACGACTACGAAGTTTGCAAAGCCCAGGGGGAGAAAACTCCTAGAACTAAAACTTATTTATTATCATCCCCTGATGGTAAATATATTATATTTTTCCAACGGATTCCCTCATACAGGTTTGAATGAGATACTTAATTATCCTAACAGTATATATCGAATTCTATTTGTTTTCCTTATATTTTTCACAGGATTTTTGGGAAAACACAGACAATATAAGATCAAGGATTCTCGAAGTTACAAGATCAAGACAACCAAGAAAATGCAAGATTTTTCAGCACTCAAGACAATGAAGATTACTGACAGCGTTGTCCAAGGGGGAGTGTTAGGAATAAAATATCTTTAAGTTTAGGCTAATTATAGGCAATTAGCATATTCCTTAGAATATTCTATGTAGCAGTTAGAATATTGGCTTTGTCCATACGCTGTGTCTCTCGAACCGTTGTCGTGCCTTTTCTAAACGACACGACTATTGTAACCGACATGTAATCACGACTGTTCAGGACATATAAATACCTGCAGTCACTATCAATGAAATCACTCTTTCACTTCAATCTCACTCTTTTCTCTTCAAAAAACACAAGAAGAGGGAGAAGACGGTTAAACAACTCGAACCGATGGACAAAGCGGTGGCGCACCGTACACGCGTGGACCCGCGATGCCGGGCTGTACGGCACGGCCCCAAGTGGACTTGGTCACTCACAGCACCGTCTCATGCTTCTTTTTCGTTTTTATTTATTTATTTATTATTTATTTATATTATCGCCTGGGTGGAAAGAAAAAAACAACAACACATGAACGACTTAGTGTTATAGTGCAGTACACGCGCGCGTGGCACGTCATAAGTGCGCCGTGACAGGGCCGCATGCATGCATGCAGGTCCATATGCTCATCTCATGTGCTGGCTAGCCGGAGCAGCAGCAGCAGCATACCGGCAGTGCCGCAGTGGTACACACATCATCATACCGCTACGCTGGATCCATGTTCCAGCTAGATATCCATGAAACACAGGCCACGGGCACTTTGTACCTCTGGCGTACGGAACGGTTGGGAGGCAGGTCGTACCCCTACTTGAGCTGAGGTACTGGTGGTGGTAGCTCTCTCTGTAGCGCGGGCACGCATGCATGCATACATGGAGGACCGCCTTCAATTCACGATCGAGCAGTGGATGCATGGGCCACGACCCACGATGTCGGGGATAGATCGCCGGACGTACCCACTTACTAGTACGGACGTACCACGGCGCGGCACACGGTGGTCCGAAGCCATTACTTGACGAAATGATGGTGATGATGTTTCAGCGGACGGTTACAGGTTAAGCACTTGCCGATCCGTATGTGACCCATCATACCAATGTCGCGAGCCATCTTGCCCGAAATCTCCGATGCAAGCCACGAAACCGCGCACAGAATTCATGCATGCGTCTTGCTTCTTGACAGAAACAAAATTAGGTGCACACAGCAAAGCATCTGGTTCGATCGGGAGCAGGCAGGGCAGGAGCAGGACGCTCGCGTTTACTCGGCTGCGCTGCCAGAAATGCCCACGCGTAAATGCCACATGCCGGCCCAGAACAAGCTCTACTACTGCTACAGCACTGATGGCTACGTGCACTGTATAAGAGTAACACGGATTCGATTTAGAAGAGGGGCGACGCGTCACGGCAGGCCGTCGACCGGGCGTAGGAGATCACCCGAAATACGTATACGCTACGCGCGAACTGGAGTAGAAAAATGGAACGGGCGTTGAAATATCTCCAGGCCAGCAGGGGAAAAAAACGACACAGCGCGCCGTCGTCCACGCGTGGCCCACCTGCACGTCGCTCTCCGAGGCCCAGCTAGCGATAGAGGGCTCGTCCGTCCGTCCCTGCTGTCGCGGTCGGGTCGCGGACAAACCGTTCCGTACGAGCAGGACTACGGACGGTGTGGCGTCCGGTCACGGCACGCGACGTGGGTGACGGGGGCGGCCCACCATCAGCTCCTGCGAGAGGATCGCACCGGTCGGTCGGGGTAGGGGTCGGGCTCGGGGCCTGCGAGACCAACCGCCTCGGGTGGGTGGCGGGTTAAAGGCGCGCGCAGGAGGTGGGCACGACGGGGGTCCGGTGCACCGGCTTTTTATCCCCCGTACCCGCCGGGTACACAGATCGGTACCTGCGCGTACATCACTCTCCCTCCTCGCCTCCACTCCACTCCACTCTACTCCCACCCGTTCATTCAAATTGCTAAGCTCACGCGCAACCTTTTCCCCGTCCTAATTTGGCTACTTTGAAGTTTGATGAAATTCAAAATAGTCACAAACTGACGAAACACGGTTATATTTCACTAACAACAAGATTTCACTAACTCGCGAAAAAGTGATAAAACATCGCATTTGTTGTGTACAAAGTGAATCTGTTTTGAACCTTGGACACGTAGAGCCCGACAAAATTGAACTTTTCTTTGTTAGAAAAAACTACCAATCTATTCTTCAGTATTTATGACAATAAAACGAACACCAATAATTACATTCAAATCCGTAGACCATCTAGCGACGAATACAATCATTAGATCGAGTCGAAGGCATGTCGTTGTCATCGCACCTCCCTTACCAGACCTGGACAAATCTTGTTGTAGTAGACAGTCGAAAAGTTGTTGTGCTAAGGCTCAATAGGACCAACGCACCAGAACAACAACCCATCGCCGATGTAGAGAGCGTAGATCAGAAGTTTTATATCCGCAGACACATGAACGTAGACTGGATCCAAGTAGATCCATCGAAGACAAAAGCCGACCAAATCCCGCTTGATCCGCCGGAGATACACCTCTACACGCTCTCCGACAACTCCTTGTCGTATTACCGGGATGATGACTAGGCAGGGAAAATCTTATTCCATCTTGAGAGAGTTGTTGCTGCCCCGCCTTCGTAAACATGACACAAACCCTAACACATACACAAAAAGACACCTAAAAAGTATGTGGGCAAGGCCTAAACAATGACCTTATTGAGAATTTCGTTTCCTCCTTGCGATGCACCTCCATGCCCCTAGCAAAATTCTCCTGGTAAGTTGTTCCGTCTTGAGGGAGTTGTCGTCGCCTCGTCTTCGTGAACAAGACACAAACCCTAACACATACACAAAAAGACACCTAAAACGAAGGAGTCCTCCTGCCAACATCACTGTCGGGATATCGACCTAGGGGGATAGGATGTGGAATCCAATGGTCGCGGCAGATACGGGCCGACTCACCTTCGCTAATGCATCATATTAGCCCCGTTTTAAGGAGGCCTAGGCCATGCACAATGGACTACCATGTTGGCGAGGTGTTGCCGGAGAAGACTGTGTGAGGGATCACTAGAAGAGTGTCTAGAGGGGGGGTGAATAGACTACTAGCAGGAATTTAAAACCTAACCTTTTCCCAAGTTAATTGGTTGGCAGATTTTAACAGTTATAGCAAGTCTAGCAAGTCTAACAGCCCTACACATGCATGTCAACAAATATGGCAGTGGAAAGTAAAGACATTGCACATGAAGTAAAGAGTAGAGATATGGAGATCAAACGCAATTGGAGACACAAAGATTTTTTCCGTGGTTCCGATAGGTGGTGCTATCGTACATCCACGTTTATGGAGTCTTCAACCACGGAGGGTAACGGTCGCGAGAGTCAACGGAGGGCTCCACCCATAAGGGTCCACGAAGTAGCAACCTTGACTATTCCATAACGGCTTCCGTCCACGAAGGACTAGCCTCACTATGGGTAGATCTTCACGAAGTAGGCGATCTCCTTGCCCTTACAAACTTCTTGGTTCAACTCCACAACACGAAGTAGGAGGCTCCCAAGCGACACCTAACCAATCTAGGAGGCACCACCCTCCAAAAGGTAATAGGCTCGGTAATGACGATGAACTCCTTGCTCTTGTGCTTCAAGATGATAGACTCCTCAACACACAATCACTCTCTCACAGATTTGGCTTGGTGGAAGACATGGGATTGGTGGAAAGCAACTTGGGGAGGCTAGAAATCAAGATCCATATGGTTGGAGTGGAAGATCTTGACCTCAACACAAGGGTAGGTGGCTCTCTCTCAGAAAACTGGATGGGGCAAGTATGGAATAGTTCTGAGTGCTTCACTTTCGAGTAGGTGGTGGTGAAGGGGTATATATAGGCATCCCCAAAAATCCAACCGTTACACACAAAATGACCAACTCGGTGACACCGATGTGTTAATCTCGGTGGTACCGAAGTGACCAAAAGGTGGCAACTTTTGAATCACGGTGAGACCGATATAGGAAACTCGGTTGCACCGATAAGGTGACCAACGGTCAGATTGACATTCTCGGTGACGCCGATCCAACAATCTCGATGGTACCGATATTGTGAATTTGCGTAACAGAAAGTTGGCAACCTAAACTCGGTGGCACCGGAATGGAATCGGTTGCACCGAAGTGGCTAGGGTTTGGCTGAGTCTGTCTGAGTTTGGGAATCGGTGGCACCGAGTGGAAAGTGTTGGTTGCACCGATTTTGAATATTTGGCTATGGACAGACTTTGTGGAAGAGCTTGTGGGTGTTTTTGGTGACTATCACTTGTGCACGTATGAGCATTTTGTTCACCAATCAAAACCTTACCCCCTTTTAATAGTATTGGCTTTCCTATGGACTCAAAGTGATTTCTCACAAATGTAAAATGTAGAGTCTTCTTGCTTGAAGCTTTGCCAATCCATTTCCTTGCATCTTGGGGTATTTCCACAATCTTCACAATCCTTTTGCCAGCCCTCTCTGTGGACTATATCTGAAATACACTAGGTAAAGGTGTTAGTCCAAGAGACAATGTATGTTGTCATGAATTATCAAAACCACCAAGGGAGCATGTTGTGCTTTCAATCTCCCCCTTTTTGGTAATTGATGACAACATACAATCAAAGCTTCAAATAAAGATATACATGAATATAGTGAAGATTTTGAGAGACACGTGACTTAGATTTGCTCCCCCTAAATGTGTGATTCCTTTAAAGGATAGTTGCTTTGGAATGCATAGACACACATGTAGTGGAAGGGATATAGTAAGTCATATGTATCTTGGCTATATGCATCAAATATATAGGAATGGGATGTATCTTTGTTCAAGACTTCACTCTTGCAAACAATATGTGCAAGAAGCAAGGGATATTCTTGACCAAAGATGTGATGCAAATACTTACCTTGAGTTCTTGAGCATTCTTGTAGTAGAAATACACTTGAGAAAACAATGTTAGGAAACACAAGAGTATTCAACCAATCAACAAGGCAATAGAACTCAAAAATACCAAGATATGGAGAACATATAGAAGATAGTATTTCTTAAGATTGATATGTCTCCAAAATTATTTCTTTCTCCCCTTAGATATGACAATATTAGAACATCCTCTCCCCCTGAATCTCAGCATGTAGATATTGGGATTGGATAGGGTGAGAAAAGTAAACTTCCAACTCATCTTAGATGTTGAAATTCTCCCCCTACTTTGATATTCTCCCCTTGTTTATGATATTGGCTCTCCCCCTTGATCATATCTCCCCCTTTGCATAAGCATGTATCTTCCTCTTTAGCATGAAGCTTTGGTATTCTCCCCCTTTGGCATTAATTTCCAAAAAGGTCAAACACAGGAATAGATACAGGGATCATTGATAGGAAGGGATCCTTGAGAACAAGGGTCATTGAATGTAGGGTTCCTGGAAATGAAAACTGAGGGAATCATTGAGAAGAATTTCTCTCCCTAAGATTATCTTTTGTTATTCTCCCCCGATTTTTTTTTGAAACGGGATCATCGAAGTAACAGAATTATTGCTTAAAAGATTACAAAAGAAACATAAATTCACAACTGCGAACATAAATAACAAATCGGTGACTCCGAGACAGATAAATCGGTGGTACCGAGATTTTGTGGTGCAGCTTATCTGCAATGTCGGTAGAACCGAGATATATGTATCGGCGGCTCCGAGGCAAAAGCGACTAAAACAGAAAAGAAATAAGAGACCAAGTTTATGTTTTAAAAAAAATCAAAGGGAATGTGAAAGTTTTTACAAAGGGATATCAACTAGAGAAGATTTGAGTGGTTCCAAGAAGTCTTCGCAAAATAGAAAGTGAACCATCCAAAATACTTAACTAGATGATGGGCGGTGACTAGGTCACCTATATTAGAGTATATTTGTTGGGGAACGGAGCATGAATTTCAAAATTTTCCTACGCTCACGCAAGATCTATCCATGGAGATGCATCGCTACGAGAGGGGAGAGTGTGTCTACGTACCCTCGTAGACCGTTTAGCGGAAGCGTCTCACAACGCGGTTGATGTAGTCGAACAATCCTTCGAGCTCCACCGATCGAGTACCGAACGTACGGCACCTCCGAGTTCTACACACGTGCAGCTTGGTGACGTTCCTCGCCTTCTTGATCCAGCAAGACGTCGAGGAAGTAGATGAGTTCCGTCAGCACGACGGCGTGGCGACGGTGACGGTGAAGTGATTCCGGCAGGGCTTCGCCTAAGCTCTTCGAAAATATGACCGAGGTGGAAAACGGAGATTGGGGCACCGCACACGGCTATGGGACAATTGTGTGTCTCCAAGGGGTGCCCCTCCTCCGTATATAAAGGAGGGCGGGAGGAGGCTACTAGGACTCCTTAGTCCTAGTAGGATTCCACCTCCCATACGGAGTAGGAAAGGGGGAAGGGAGAGGGAAAGGAAAGAGGGGGCTGCGCCCCCTCCCCTAGTCCAATTCGGTTTGGACAAGGGGGGGCGCGCGCCTCCTCACGTGGCCTGCCTCTCCTTTTCCCGTATGGCCCAATAAGGCCCATTACTTCTCCCGGTGAATTCCCGTAACTCCCCGGTACTCCGAAAAATACCCGAATCACTCGGAACCTTTCCGACGTCCGAATATAGCCTTCCAATATATGAATCTTTACCTCTCGACCATTTCGAGACTCCTCGTCATGTCCGTGATCTCATCCGGGACTCCGAACAAACTTCGGCCACCAATCACATAACTCATATAATACTAAATCGTCATCGAACCTTAAGTGTGCGGACCCTACAGGTTCGGGAATGATGTAGGCATGACCGAGACGACTCTCCGGTCAATAACCAACAGCGGAACCTGGATGCTCATATTGGTTCCTACAAATTCCACGAAGATCTTTATCGGTGAACCTCATATGTCAACATACGTTGTTCCCTTTATCTGGCGGTATGTTACTTGCCCGAGATTCGATCGTTGGTATCCAATGCCTAGTTCAATCTCGTTACCGGCAAGTCTCTTTACTCGTTCCGTAATACATCATCTTGCAACTAACTCTTTAGTCACGGTGCTTGCAAGGCTTCTGTGATGCTGTATTACCGAGAGGGCCCAGAGATACCTCTTCGATAGTCGGAGTGACAAATCCCAATCTTGATCCATGCCAACTCAACAAACACTTTCGAAGATACCTATAGTGCACCTTTATAATCACCCAGTTACGTTGTGACGTTTGATACACCCAAAGTATTCCTACGGTATCCGGGAGTTGCATGATCTCATGGTCAGAGGAACGTGTATTTGACATAGTGAAAGCAATAGCATTAAACTGAACGATCATATGCTATGCTGACGGTTGGGTCATGTCCATCACATCATTCTCCTAATGATGTGATCCCGTTATCAAATGACAACTCATGTCCATGGTCAGGAAACCTTGACCATCTTTTGATCAACGAGCTAGTCTAGTAGAGGCATACTAGGGACATAGTATTTGTCTATTATCCACACATGTATTTAGTTTCCGGTCAATACAATTCTAGCATGAATAATAAACTATTATCATGAACGGGGAAATATGATAATAACTAATTTATTATTGCCTCTAGGGCATATTTCCAACAGTCTCCCACTTGCACTAGAGTCAATAATCTAGATTACATCTCCATGTAATTAACACTTAATCAGTTCTAAAGCTGATCATGTTTTGCTTGTGAGAGAGGTTTTAGTCAATGGGTCTGCAATATTCAGATCCGTGTGTTCTTGGCAAATCTCTATGTTATATGTAGATGCTGCTACCACACTCTGTTTGGAGCTACTCCAAAAGATTTCCCCACTATACTTATCCGGTCTGAGACTCATAGTCTTTCGGATCAGTGTTTAAAGCTTGCATCGACGTAACCCCTTACGACGAACTCTTTATCATCTCTATTCCTGAGAAATTCTTCCTTAGTCATCTTAAGGATAATTTGACCGTTGTCCAGTGATCTACTCCTGGATCACTTTGGTACCTCTTTTGCCAAACACATGGCAAGGCACACAGCTTGGCATACTTTATAGAACCTACGGCCGAGGCATAGGGGATAACCTTCATCCATTCTATTTATTTTGCCGTGGTCGAGATTTGAGTCTTACTCAACTTCACACCTTTCACCACAGTCAAGAACTCCTTCTTTGACTGATCCATTTTGAACTTCTTCAAAATCTTGTCAAGGTATATGTTTTGTGAAAGTCATATGAGGCGTCTCAATCTATCTCTATAGATTTTGATGCCTAACATGTAAACAACCTTTACCTAGATCTTCAAGTCTTACTCCACTTCACACCAGCCAAGAACTTATTTCTTTTGACTTGATCCATTTTGAACTTCTTCAAAATCTCATCAAGGTGTGTGAAAATCTTTTATCAGGTGTCTTGATCTATCTCTATAGATCTCGATGCCCAAACCGTGGATAACTCAAAAACAGGTTTTTATTGAAAAACTCCTTTCAATTAATTCTTTATGCTTTCCAGAAATTCTACATCATTTCCAATCACATATACTTATTAGAAATGTTATAGAGCTCCCACTCACTTTGTTGTAAATACAAGTTTCTCCATAAACTTGCATAAACCCAAACGCTTTGATCACTTTATCAAAGCGAGTATTCCAGCTCCGAGATGCTTGCACCAGTCCATAGATGGATCGCTGGAGCTTGCATACTTTTTTAGCACCTTTAGGATCGACAAAACCTTCCGGTTGCATCATATACAATTCTTCCTTAAGGAATCCATTAAGGAATGCCATTTTGACGTCCATTTGCCAGATTTCATAATCATAAAATGCGGCAATTGCTAACATAATTCTGACAGACTTTAGCATCGCTACGGGTGAGAAAGTCTCATCGTAGTCAACTCCTTGAACTTGTCGATAACCTTTAGCAACAAGTCGTGCTTTATAGACGGTGACATTACCATCAGCGTCCGTCTTCTTCTTAAAGATCCATTTATTTTTAATAGCTCGCCGTTCATCGGGCAAGTCTACCAAAGTCCACACTTTGTTTTCATACATGGATCTAATCTCGAATTTCATGGCCTCAAGCCATTTGTCGGAATCCGGGCTCGCCATCGTTTCTTCATAGTTCGTAGGTTCACCGTTGTCTAACAACATGACCTCCAAGACAGGATTGCCGTACCAATCTGGTGCGGAGCGTGTCCTGGTTGACCTACGAGGTTCTGTAGCAACTTGATCCGAAGCTTCATGATCATCATCATCTACTTCCTCTCTGGTCTGTGTCGGTGTCACAGAAATTTCTTTCTGTCGCGTACTACTATCCAGAGGAGGTACAATTACCTCATCAAGTTCTACTTTCCTCCCACTCACTTCTTTCGAGAGAAACTCCTTCTCTAGAAAGGATCCATTCTTAGCAACGAATACTTTGCCTTCGGATCTGTGGTAGAAGGTGTACCCAACGGTCTCCTTTGGGTATCCTATGAGGACGCACTTATCCGCTTTGGGTTCAAGCTTATCAGGCTGAAGCCTTTTGACATAAGCATCGCAGCCCCAAACTTTCAGAAACGACAGCTTAGGTTTCTTTCCAAACCATAGTTCATACGGTGTCGTCTCAACGGATTTAGACGGTGCCCTATTTAAAGTGAATGCAGCTGTCATTAATGCATAACCCCAAAATGATAGTGGCAAATCGGTAAGAGACATCATAGAACGCACCATATCTAATAGAGTACGATTACGACGTTCGGACACACCATTACGCTGTGGTGTTCCAGGTGGCGTGAGCTGTGAAACAATTCCACATTGTCTTAAGTGATTGCCAAACTCGTAACTCAAATATTCTCCTCCACGATCAGATCGTAATAACTTTATTTTCTTGTTACGATGGTTCTCTACTTCACTCTGAAATTCTTTGAACTTTTCAAATGTTTCAGATTTATGCTTCATCAAGTAGACATAGCCATATCTACTCAAATTATCTGTGAACGTGAGAACATAACGATATCCACCGCGCGCCTCAACACTCATCGGACCGCATACATCGGTATGTATTATTTCCAATAAGTTGGTTGCTCGCTCCATTGTTCCGAAGAACGGAGTTTTAGTCATCTTGCCAATAAGGCACGGTTCACATGTCTCAAATGATTCATAATCAAGAGATTCCAAAAACCCATCTGCATGGAGTTTCTTCATGTGTTTAACACTGATATGACCTAAGCGGCAGTGCCACAAATATGTGGTACTATCATTATCTTTTGGCATTCGTGTTATGAACATATGTATTACTACGATCAAGATTCAATAAATCTTTCATTTTAAGTGCATGATCATCAATGATATTATCCAAATAGAATAACAATTATTCTCTGAAATTGAATAACCGTCTTGCAATAAACACTATCAGATATAATGTTCATGCTTAACGCAAGCACCAAATAACAATTATTTAGGTTCATCACTAATCCTGAAGGTAGAGAGAGCGTGGCGATGGTGATCACATCAACCTTGGAGACACTTCCAATGCACATCGTCACCTCGTTCTTTAGCTAGCCCTCGTTTGTTCCGAAGCTCCATGTTTCAAGTTGCAAGCAACTGAACAAGTATCAAATACCCAGGTGCTCCTACGAGTACTAGTAAGGTACACATCAATAACATGTATATCAAATATCTTTGTTGACATTGCCAGTCTTATTATCTGCCAGTTACTTTGGGGAAGTTCCGCTCCTTGTGACATTTCCCTTTGCAATGGGAGCACTAAGTCTCGGGTTTGGTTCAGCCTTGGGTTTCTTCGCGTGAGCGGCAACTGTTTTACCGTTCTTCTTGAAGTTCCCTTTTCTTTCCCTTGCCCTTCTTGAAACTAGTGGTCTTATTAACCATCAACACTTGATGCTCCCTTTTTTGATTTCTACATACGCAGATTGTAGCATCGTGAATAGCTTAAGGATCTTCTATCCCTTGCATGTTTATAGTTCATCACGAAGATCCAGTAGCTTAGTGATAGTGACTGGAGAACTCTATCAATCACCACTTTATTCGGAAGTCTAACTCCCACTTGATTCAAGTGTTTGAAGTACTCAGACATTCTGAGTACATGCTCACTAACGGAGTTGTTCTCCTCCATCTTGTAGCTATAGAACTTGTCGAAGGTGTCATACCTCTCGACCCGGGTGTGAGCTTGAAAAACAAATTTTCAGCTCTTGGAACATCTCATATGCTCCGTGTTGCTCAAAACATATTTGGAGCTCCGGTTCTAAGCCGTAAAGTATGGCGCACTGAACTATCGAGTAGTCATCTTTTCTTGTCTGCCAGACGTTCATAACGTCCTCAGACGAAGCCGTAGGGGTATTTCACTGAGCGGTGCATTAAGGACATAAGCCTTCTGTGCAGCAGTGAGGACAATCCTCAGATCACGGACCTAGTCCGCATAGTTGCTTCCATCAACTTTCAACTTCGTTTTCTCTAGGAACATAATAAAAACAGGGGAACTACAGCGCGGTCTATTGATCTACAACATAAAATTGCAAAGATTATTTAGACTATGTTCATGATAATTGAAGTTCAATTAATCAAATTACTTAAGAACTCCCACTTAGATTAACATCCCTCAAGTTGTCTAAGTGTAACATGATCCACATCAACTAAACCACGTCCGATCATCACGTGAGGTGGATTAGTTATCAATGGTGAACATCTTTCATGTTGATCATATCTACTATATGACTCATGTTCGACCTTTCGGTCTCTTGTGTTCCGAGGCCATGTCTGTACATGATAGGCTCGTCAAGTTTAACCCAAGTATTCTGCGTGTGTAAAACTGGCTTACACCCGTTGTATGCGAACGAAAGAATCCATCACACCCGATCATCACGTGGTGCTTAGAAGCATCGAACCTTCGCAACGGTGCATACTAGGGGAGAACACTTATCTTGAAATTTATTGAAGGGATCATCTTATAATGCTATCGTCGTCCTAAGCAAAATAAGATGCATAAAAGGATTAACATCACATGCAATTCAATATATGTGACATGATATGGCCATCATCGTCTTGTGCTTTTGATCTCCATCAGCAAAGCACCGTCATGATCTCCATCGTCACCGGGTTGACACCTTGATCTCCATCGTAGCGTCGTGACACCTTGATCTCCATCGTAGCGTCGTGACACCTTGATCTCCATCGTAGCGTCGTGACACCTTGATCTCCATCATAGCGTCGTGGTCGTCTCGCCAATTATTGCTATTACTACTACTACTGCTAACTCATAGCGGTAAAGTAAAGCAATTACATAGCGTTGGCATTGCATACAATAAAGAGACAACCATAAGGCTCCTGCCGGTTGCCTGATAATTTACAAAACATGATCATCTCATACAACAACTTATATCACATCATGTCTTGGCCATATCACATCACCAACATACCCTGCAAAAACAAGTTAGACGTCCTCTACTTTGTAGTTGCAAGTTTTACGTGGCTGCTACGGGTTTGCAAGAACCGTTCTTACCTACGCAAAACCACAACGTGGTGTAGTGATTGCTTTTTGATCTTCTAAAAGAACCCTCTTCATTGAAACCGATTCAACTAAAGTGAGAGAGACAGACACCCGCCAGTCACCTTTATGCAATGAGTGCACGTAGCGGTGAAACCTGTCTCGCGTAAGCGTACGCGTAATGTTGGTCCGGGCCGCTTCATCTCACAATACCGCCGAATCAAGTAACAACTAGTAACGGCAAGCAATATGTATACACCCACGCCCACAACTCACTTGTGTTCTACTCGTGCAAATCACATCTACGCATAGACCTGGCTCGGATGCCACTGTTGGGGAACGGAGCATGAATTTCAAAAATTTCCTACGCTCACGCAAGATCTATCCATGGAGATGCATCGCTACGAGAGGGGAGAGTGTGTCTACGTACCCTCGTAGACCGTTTAGCGGAAGCGTCTCACAACGCGGTTGATGTAGTCGAACAATCCTTCGAGCTCCACCGATCGAGTACCGAACGTACGACACCTCCGAGTTCTACACACGTGCAGCTCGGTGACGTTCCTCGCCTTCTTGATCCAGCAAGACGTCGAGGAAGTAGATGAGTTCCGTCAGCACGACGGCGTGGCGACGGTGACGGTGAAGTGATTCCGGCAGGGCTTCGCCTAAGCTCTCCGAAAATATGACCGAGGTGGAAAACGGAGATCGGGGCACCGCACACGGCTATGGGACAATTGTGTGTCTCCAAGGGGTGCCCCTCCTCCGTATATAAAGGAGGGCGGGAGGAGGCTACTAGGACTCCTTAGTCCTAGTAGGATTCCACCTCCCATATGGAGTAGGAAAGGGGGAAGGGAGAGGGAAAGGAAAGAGGGGGCTGCGCCCCCTCCCCTAGTCCAATTCGGTTTGGACAAGGGGGGGCGCGCGCCTCCTCACGTGGCCTGCCTCTCCTTTTCCCGTATGGCCCAATAAGGCCCATTACTTCTCCCGGTGAATTCCCGTAACTCCCCGGTACTCCGAAAAATACCCGAATCACTCGGAACCTTTCCGACGTCCGAATATAGCCTTCCAATATATGAATCTTTACCTCTCGACCATTTCGAGACTCCTCATCATGTCCGTGATCTCATCCGGGACTCCGAACAAACTTCGGCCACCAATCACATAACTCATATAATACTAAATCGTCATCGAACCTTAAGTGTGCGGACCCTACGGGTTCGGGAATGATGTAGACATGACCGAGACGACTCTCCGGTCAATAACCAACAGCGGAACCTGGATGCTCATATTGGTTCCTACATATTCCATGAAGATCTTTATCGGTGAACCTCATATGTCAACATACGTTGTTCCCTTTGTCTGGCGGTATGTTACTTGCCCGAGATTCGATCGTTGGTATCCAATACCTAGTTCAATCTCGTTACCGGCAAGTCTCTTTACTCGTTCTGTAATACATCATCTTGCAACTAACTCTTTAGTCACGGTGCTTGCAAGGCTTCTGTGATGCTGTATTACCGAGAGGGCCCAGAGATACCTCTCCGATAGTCGGAGTGACAAATCCCAATCTTGATCCATGCCAATTCAACAAACACTTTCGGAGATACCTGTAGTGCACCTTTATAATCACCCAGTTACGTTGTGACGTTTGATACACCCAAAATATTCCTACGGTATCCGGGAGTTGCATGATCTCATGGTCAGAGGAACGTGTATTTGACATAGTGAAAGCAATAGCATTAAACTGAACGATCATATGCTATGCTGACGGTTGGGTCATGTCCATCACATCATTCTCCTAATGATGTGATCCCGTTATCAAATGACAACTCATGTCCATGGTCAGGAAACCTTGACCATCTTTTGATCAACGAGCTAGTCTAGTAGAGGCATACTAGGGACATAGTATTTGTCTATTATCCACACATGTATTTAGTTTCCGGTCAATACAATTCTAGCATGAATAATAAACTATTATCATGAACGGGGAAATATGATAATAACTAATTTATTATTGCCTCTAGGGCATATTTCCAACAATATTGACTTAGGAGCCAAGCAAGAATACTTGATCATAGGTCATACTCTACGTTAAGCTCAAAATGGGGTTACCATTTTTAGATTAAGCATTTTAATGTCTTCATATCACTTGAGTTGCTTTAGCTCATGACTTGGAGTAAAGCCTTTTCAAGGATATGAGTGCATACCTTTGAGTGATGTTGATGACGTGGCTTGTAGGTGAACTTGTTGAGGATGCTCGAGGTTGATGAAGATCATCTTGAGTTGGGGGCAAACCTTCTCGTTTGAGTACACTTGTCACCTACATAGGTTAGTCATGCAAGGAAGAGCAATAGATATATCCATTTGACATGATACCAATAGAGATTTAGCAATGATCACATCAAGTATATGTCAAGGATATGGTTGAGTTATCTTCTTCCTTCCATCACCAAGAGGGATTGTGGATACTTGGTCATGACAAGATTGCTTATGATTTGAGTTGAGGGCAATCTTGTGGAATGAAGTTCTTCCAAGTACCTACAAAAGATTAGATGCAATACAAGGGAGCATATAATTCCATGGCATAAGATAGCATGTTAGTGCTTCATGGAAATGTCAAGAAGGCTCATGCCCTTGCATGCATCCGAGTGAGTCTAGCTCAAGTTTGAAGCATCAATGATGTTCAACTCACTCCTCAAATAGCAAAATGTTTTCTCATCCAGTGGTTTGGTAAAGATATCGACCAATTGCTTGTTAGTGCGAACATGCTTAAGATTGATATCTCCTTTGGCAATATGATCACGAATGAAATGATGTCTGACTTGAATATGTTTTGTTCGAGAATGTTGCACAAGATTATGACCAATTTTAATAGCACTTTCATTGTCACAAAGTAATGGAACATTTCTAACATGGATTCCGTAATCCTTAAGCGTGTGTGTCATCCATAATAATTGTGCACAACAAGATCCAGCAGCAATATATTCAGCTTCGGCAGTAGATAGAGATACCGAGTTTTGTTTCTTGGAGGACCAAGATACAAGAGATCTACCCAAAAATTGACAAGTACCCGAGGTGGATTTTCTATCAACCTTGTCACCAGCATAATCCGAATCGGAATAGCCAACAAGGTTAAAGGAAGATCCTTTGGGATACCAAATGCCAAAGTTTGGTGTTTGTATCAAATATCTCACAATACGTTTCACGACCAAAAGATGACACTCTTTAGGTGCAGCTTGATATCTAGCACACATGCAAACGCTAAGCATAATATCGGGATGAGAGGCACATAGATATAGCAATGAACCAATCATAGATCGATAAACCTTTTGATCAACCGGTTCGTCCTCCTTGGTAAGATCAACATGACCACTAGTAGGCATAGGAGTTTTCATACCTTTGCATTCTTGCATGTTGAACTTCTTGATCAAGTCCTTGGTATACTTAGTTTGAGAGATGAAAGTTCCTTCTTTCGTTTGCTTGATTTGCAAACCAAGAAAGAATTTCAGCTCACACATCATAGACATCTCATACTTCTCGGACATCAACCTTCCAAATCTTTCACTGAATTGTGGGTTAGTAGATCCAAAGATAATATCATCCACATAGATTTGGCACACAAATAATTCACCATTAACTCTCTTAGTGAACAAGGTTGCATCAATTTTACCAATTTCAAAACCTTTTTCAATGAGAAACTTCGTTAAGCATTTGTACCAAGCACGAGGGGCTTGCTTAAGACCATAAAGGGCTTTACGAAGCTTGTAAACATGATTAGGTTTCTTAGGATTCACAAAACCAGGCGGTTGCTTAACATAGACTTCTTCTTCAATCTCACAATTTAAAAAGGCACTTTTAATGTCCATTTGATAAAGCGTGATATCATGGTGATTAGCATAAGCAAGAAGAATGCGAATAGCTTCAAGTCTAGCTACGGGGGCGTAGGTCTCACCGTAGTCCATACCTTCGACTTGCGTATATCCTTGGGCTACGAGACGAGCCTTGTTCCATGAGACTTGACCGTCTTCGTCTTGCTTGTTCCGAAACACCCATTTGGTTCCGATGATGTTTTGCTCATCCTTGGGCTTCTCCACGAGTGTCCACACTTCGTTCCTCTTGAAGTTGTGAAGCTCTTCATGCATCGCGTTCACCCAATCAACATCTTCTAGAGCTTGTTCTACCTTGAAGGGCTCAATGCTAGAGATGAAAGAATAATGCTCACAAAAGTTAGCTAGGCGAGTTTTAGAGCGAGTGATTCTCCCTGTTTGTATATCACCAAAGATTTGGTTTAGGGGATGGTTCTTGGTCACTTGTGCTCGAACTCGGGTCAGCTTCCGATTGTTGGATGGTGGAGCTTCTTCTTCATCATCATCTCCTTCATCTTCGTTGTTGTTGAAGGTGCCGTTCCCTTGAGGTGGGGGCGAAGGAGGTTGTGGTGGATCTTCATGATGTACTTCCTCCTCTTCATCATTGTGTCGTGTACCGCTTGTGGATGCCTCCATGTCATGTTGTGGTTCACCTTGACGTGAAGTAGGGGCTTCCACTTGAGTTGATGAGGTACTTTCCTTCACCTCCATGGGACGAATCTTGCCGATGGGCAAATCTAGGATAGCTTCTGGATGGTCCTTATCACCTACATCATTTGGCAATTGTTCGACTTGCGAACCATTAGATTCATCAAACTTCACATCTACCGTCTCTTCAACCTTTCGATTGAAGTTGTTGTAGACACGGTAAGTGTGAGAGTTCGATCCGTAACCAAGTAGGAATCCTTCATGAGATTTAGGAGCAAATTTAGTACGACGATGCTTATCAAGAATGTAGCACTTTTGAAAGAACATGTGCTGCCCCCATGTTTGGTTTTAGTAATTGATGACAATCTCTATGGACTAATGGTTGCCTTGAGTTATATTTGAAGGGTTTGTCCATAGGCATTGCTTGAAGTCCATTTGTTGGTTTCAAGGTTATTAGAAGAAGAATGTGTGTTGACCAAGGTGCTATTCAAGGATTTATCCAAAGATTGGTCATGTGAGTGTTGAGCCTATTGCAAGCATGTCTTGAAGAAGAAGTTTGTGTGAACATTCATGTTTACCTTCAAGACATCATCCTAATGAAGAGAGTTGGAAAGATTCAAGGTTGATCAAGACTAAATATGAAGAGTGATTCAAGTTGATCAACACACAAAGCGTAGAAGATGTACCGAGTGGGATCAAGTGATCTCACGGTATGGTAAGCATTGTCCATTACGCTTTGTGTACTAACCCATGTTCTATGCGAGAGTTCTATGTGGGGTTAGGTATGTTTCCATGGGCTTGCGTCAAGAGGAAGATCTCATTCAACCCATGGAGGATGACATCAAGTGGTGATCGTCATCAAGATTGCGGTGTGCAAGTTCAAGTGGAGCATCACGAAGAGATCACATGCTTGAAGCTTGCCGTCCATTGTGGTGACAATGGACTTGTGAAGATGTGCCGAAGAGTGGCTCACCCATAGTGGAGTATGGGGGAGCAATCTACTAGTCTTCATCGAGCCGGCGCAATCAAGAAAGGTGGTCCAACTTGAGGAGGTCAAGATCGTCATCATCTAGCTCAAGTGGACTATGCGCAAGGCAAAGGTTTGCCCTTGATAGGTTTTCTATTTTACCGGTCTCATGGTAGTAGTTGGGAGACCGGGTTATAGGATCGATAGCCGTACTATCAAGGGGGGCTCTCAAGTGAGTAGCTTTATCGTATCTTCGTAGAGAGCTCAAACCATTGCATCCTTGCATCATCTTTCTTGGTTCTTGTTTGGTGTTTCTCTTTGTGAGTTTTTGAGCTTATGGTCATCTTCATGACAAGCTCGAGTTCATCGAAAACGGAGTTCATATATGCATCTTCTATGATGTTTTCGATGTTGGAGTTTATGCCGGTTCTTCATTCATAGAGGTTTCTCATATCTATATGTTAGGCATATCTCCCCTGCCACTTCTTATTATAACCAACAAGCTTGAGTTTATGTCGCTGTTGGATAGTGCTTGTCGTTATCTATCCAACAAGCTTGAGTTTGCTCAATTCGGAGCTCATTTGCAGAAGTTATGGCAGTTTCAGTCTCTGGGCAGTTTTCTTGTCACCCAAGCGGTAGTACCGCTCGGTACCACGGTAGTACCGCTGTGGTCTACCGCAGCGAGTACCACTTGTGGGAATTTCTTCTGTTGCCCATTCTTGGTGAGCGGTAGTAGCACGGTAGTACCGCTTATGCGGTACTTCCGCTTTCTACTACCGCTTCCAGTACCGCTTGCTGAAATTCTTCTGGTGCCCTGTTTTTCCTTAGCGGTAGTAGAGCGGATGTAGGGCGGTAGTACCGCTTGAGGCGGTAGTACCGCTCCAGTACCGCTCCACTACCTCGTTTCTGAGCTGTTCTGCGAACCTTTGCGGTAGTACCGCTTGTGGGTGCGGTAGTACCGCTTCGTGCGGCACTACCGCGCTCCTGTTCTTGCTGTACTCACTGGCTTCGGCTGGTAGTACCGCTCCTTGGAGCGGTAGTACCGCTTGAGTGCGTCCAGCACAGGTAACGGTTCAATTTGGTGGGGGCTATAAAAGGGGTCTTCTTCCCCAACGGTTATCTTATCCTTTGAGCTCGTTTTTGCCCCCCTTTGCTGATCTTCTTGAGCTTGCTAACTCTCAATCCGTCCAATGATTCTTGCTCCTTCTTGAGGGAATAGAGAGAGGAGATCTGGATCCATCTTTCCACCAATCACTTTCTCCTCTATGTGAGGGAAACCTTGTGGATCTAGATCTTGGAGTTCTTGGTGTTCTCCTTGTTCTTCCTCTCACTTTCCTCCATAGCTTTTGTTGCTTTGGTGGGATTTGAGAGAGAGGGACTTGAGCACTTCGTGTGTTCTTGCCATTGCATTAGTTGCATCGGTTTGAGTTCTCCACGGTGATACGTGGAAGTTAGTAGTTGAGAAGCTTATTACTCTTGGGTGTTTGAGCACCCTAGAGCTTGTTCCTCTTGGGTGCTTTGGCGCCCTAGATGGTTGGTGGTGCCTCGGAGCTCAATCATTGTGGTGTAAAGCTCCGGGCAAGCGTCGGGGTCTCCAATTAGGTTGTGGAGATCGCCCCGAGCAATTTGACGGGTACCGGTGACCGCCCCCAAGGGTTGCCAAAGTGTACGGGTTCGGTGACCGCCCTCAAGGGTTGCCATTTGTACGGGTTCGGTGACCGCCCTCAAGGATCCCTTAGTGAAATCATGGCACCTTGCATTGTGCGAGGGCGTGAGGAGAATACAGTGGCCCTAGTGGCATTGTTGGGGAGCATTGTGCCTCCACACCGCTCTAACGGAGATTAGCATCCGCAAGGGTGTGAACTTTGGGATACGTCGTCGTCTCCGCATGCCTCGGTTATCTCTTACCCGAGCCCTTTACTTATGCACTTTACTTTGTGATAGCCATATTGTTTCTTGTTATATATCTTGCTATCACTTAGTTGTTTATCTTGCTTAGCATAAGTTGTTGGTGCACATAGGTGAGCCTAGTCGATTTAGGTTTTGTGCTTGACAAATTAAACGCTAGTTTTATTCCGCATTTGTTCAAGCCTAAACCGTAATTATTTTAAAGCGCCTATTCACCCCCCCCCTCTAGGCGACATCCACGATCTTTCAACTTTGAGCCGAATACCCGGAAGTATCCAACTTGGGGTTTATTACCGGTGAGTAGCTCGTATGCCGTTTTACCGAGAAGCTTGTGCAAGTAAAGTCGGTTCGTGGCATCACATGCTGTTTCCACGGCTTCTGCCCAAAAGTGTCTTGGCGTCTTGTATTTGTCAAGCATCGTTCTTGCCATCTCAATAAGCGTTCGGTTCTTCCTCAACAACTCCATTTTGTTGAGGCGTGTACGTAGCTGAGAACTCATGTGAGACACCTTCTTCGTCAAGAAAGGTATCCACATGGGTGTTCTTGAACTCCGATCCGTTATCGCTCCGAACCTTCTTGATCTTCACTTCAAACTGATTTTGCGCTTTGCGAGCGAAGTTCTTGAAGATCTTTTGAACCTTCGACTTATCATCAAGAAAGAATACCCATGTAAATCTGGAAAAATCATCAACTATAACTAGACCATAGGAATTTCCACCGAGACTCTTGTAAGCATTGGGACCAAAAAGATCCATGTGAAGTAACTCGAGTGGTCTCCTAGTAGTCATGATATTCTTAACGGGATGACTTCCACCTACTTGCTTTCCAGCTTGACAAGCACTACAAAGTCTATCTTTGTCAAAGATAACATCTTTAACACCAAGTATATGATCACCTTTGATAAGCTTGTCTAAGTTACGCATGCCAACATGTCCTAGTCTTCTATGCCAAAGCCAACCTTTAGAAGATTTTGCAATAAGACAAGTATGAGGTTTGGATCTCTTAGTGAAATCGACAATGTATAGATCACCTCTACGGAAACCGGTAAAGACCATTTTATGATTATCTTGATGAAGCACTTGGCAATCTACTTTCGTGAATAGCACATTAAAACCAAAGTCGGCAAGTCTAGATACGGAAAGAAGATTGTAGCCAAGAGATTCAACAAGCATAACATTTTGGATAGAGCTATCATGGGATATGGCCACCTTACCAAGACCAAGTACCTTACCCTTGGAGTTGTCTCCAAATGTTACGTACCTTCGCGGTCCATGGTTTGGTGTGATCTCTTGAAACATTTCTCTATCTCCGGTCATATGATCGGTACATCCGCTATCCAGAATCTACTCTTTTCCTCCGGACATGTAATCCTTGAAGTTTGCCATGAGACTTAGATTCTTCATGATCTTCTCATACTCGATGTCGAACAGCTCATCTTCATCATAGTAGCCATGTTCCACATTGTCATCATCAAGTGGGAAATCCTCGTCATAAAGAACAAGAGATTCGTTAGGATGGTGATCATGACAATGTTCAAGTTTATGAATGCGAAGGGCCTCTATAATGATATTGTTGATAGTTGTGACATCTCCTTTAGCACGCATGAGGTCTCTAAGCTCAAATAGACAATCATCAAACTTGGGATCACTCTGCGTCATTTTGTGGAAGGCAATAGATTTATGAAGAATTTCATCAAGATTACTCAATGAATAACTTGCATATCGCTTCTCCAAGTCATTCCACAAAGTGTAAGCACATTCAAAATTCTTCATTTGAATAAGCACATTTCTAGGCAATGCTCTAACAATGAGATTAACAGCTCTAAGATTGCATAGCATATCAATTTCCTCTTCATGTGTGGGATGTAAAGGATCAATGGGAGGTACATAAGGGCACTTAACATATTTGCTCAATTGAAATTCATTAAACAACTCAAGCATCAAGGTTTTCCATTGACTATAGTACTCTCCATCAAGGATAGGCACTCTACAACTCAAACTCCCTATACTAGACACATCCATCTTCCTCCACGGTGATTAAACCGAAGCAACGGAGACCAAAGCTCTGATACCAATTGAGGG
Source organism: Elymus sibiricus (assembly GCA_039707655.1). Classification (NCBI taxonomy): domain Eukaryota; kingdom Viridiplantae; phylum Streptophyta; class Magnoliopsida; order Poales; family Poaceae; genus Elymus; species Elymus sibiricus. The sequence goes on from CM077669.1 coordinate 128,822,351, forward strand.
ATCACTAGAAGAGTGTCTAGAGGGGGGGGGTGAATAGACTACTAGCAGGAATTTAAAACCTAACCTTTTCCCAAGTTAATTGGTTGGCAGATTTTAACAGTTATAGCAAGTCTAGCAAGTCTAACAGCCCTACACATGCATGTCAACAAATATGGCAGCGAAAAGTAAAGACATTGCACATGAAGTAAAGAGTAGAGATATGGAGATCAAACGCAATTGGAGACACAAAGATTTTTTCCGTGGTTCCGATAGGTGGTGCTATCGTACGTCCACGTTTATGGAGTCTTCAACCCACAGAGGGTAACGGTCGCGAGAGTCCACGGAGGGCTCCACCCATAAGGGTCCACGAAGTAGCAACCTTGACTATTCCATAACGGCTTCCGTCCACGAAGGACTAGCCTCACTATGGGTAGATCTTCACGAAGTAGGCGATCTCCTTGCCCTTACAAACTTCTTGGTTCAACTCCACAACACGAAGTAGGAGGCTCGCAAGCGACACCTAACCAATCTAGGAGGCACCACCCTCCAAAAGGTAATAGGCTCGGTAATGACGACGAACTCCTTGCTCTTGTGCTTCAAGATGATAGACTCCTCAACACACAATCACTCTCTCACAGATTTGGCTTGGAGGAAGAGATGGGATTGGTGGAAAGCAACTTGGGGAGGCTAGAAATCAAGATCCATATGGTTGGAGTGGAAGATCTTAACCTCGACACAAGGGTAGGTGGCTCTCTCTCAGAAAACTGGATGGGGCAAGTATGGAATAGTTCTGAGTGCTTCACTTTCGAGTAGGTGGTGGTGAAGGGGTATATATAGGCATCCCCAAAAATCCAACCGTTACACACAAAATGACCAACTCGGTGACACCGATGTGTTAATCTCGGTGGTACCGAAGTGACCAAAAGGTGGCAACTTTTGAATCTCGGTGAGAACGATATAGGAAACTCGGTTGCACCGATAAGGTGACCAACGGTCAGATTGACATTCTCGGTGACGCCGATCCAACAATCTCGATGGTACCGATATTGTGAATTTGCGTAACAGAAAGTTGGCAACCTAAACTCGGTGGCACCGGAATGGAATCGGTTGCACCGAAGTGGCTAGGGTTTGGTTGAGTCTGTCTGAGTTTGGGAATCGGTGGCACCGAGTGGAAAGTGTTGGTTGCACCGATTTTGAATATTTGGCTATGGACAGACTTTGTGGAAGAGCTTGTGGGTGTTTTTGGTGACTATCACTTGTGCACGTATGAGCATTTTGTTCACCAATCAAAACCTTACCGCCTTTTAATAGTATTGGCTTTCCTATGGACTCAAAGTGATTTCTCACAAATGTAAAATGTAGAGTCCTCTTGCTTGAAGCTTTGCCAATCCATTTCCTTGCATCTCGGGGTATTTCCACAATCTTCACAATCCTTTTGCCAGCCCTCTTTGTGGACTATATCTGAAATACACTAGGTAAAGGTGTTAGTCCAAGAGACAATGTATGTTGTCATGAATTATCAAAACCACCAAGGGAGCATGTTGTGCTTTCACTGTGTCCTCCAAGCAACCTCAGGGGTAGTACCATGCCTTCAGAACCTGCGTGCATAAACTGTCAGTATCTTTACTCCTAATTGGGGAGTTGGTAGCTTCCGTTCCGGGTTTATTTTCGTCTGGGTTTTTTTCGTCCGTTTTTTTCATCCCGCCTCCCACCGTTCCCTTCCATTGGTTTATTTTCTCCCTCTCATTAAAAAACCAGATCCACCATTAAAGCGGAAGATTTTGTTTTGTGCTTGCTTTGGCAGGTGATGATTCGGTTTAATCACATTAATAATAGGTAATTAAGAATTCCAAAATCATACCATATATGTGAGATCACCTTCCGAGAAAACAAACATAGGATTTTCTTTGCGAGGAGAAGAAAGAGGAGGCGGAGGCGATGCTCCTCAAGTTCCTCCGCGCGCGCGACTTCAAGGCGGGGGCCGCCTTCGAGATGCTCCGCCAGACGCTCCGGTGGCGCCGGGAGTGGAAGAGCCTGGCCGCCACCGCCGCCGACGGCGACGAGGAGGAGGACGCGCTCTCGGAGGGCGCGTGCTACCTAGAGGGCGTGGACCGCGAGGTCCACCTGGTGTGCTACAATGCGCTAGGCATGTTCACGGATGAGGCCGTGTACCAGTTCACCGCTCGGCACCGACGGCGACAAGAAGCCGGCCCGGTTCCTTCGGTGGCGGGTGCGCGCCATGGAGCACCACGTTGCCGAGCTGGACTTCATCCCCGGCAGCGTCGCGTCGCTGCTGCAAGTGACGGACCTCCGTGGCTCCCCCGACCCCGCCAAGAAGGACCTCCGCGTCGCCATGAAGCAGGAGTTTGACCTCTTCCAGGACAACTACCCCGAGCTCGTCGCCCGGAACGTGAGTACCACCACCCGAATCATGCCTTCAAATTTAACTGAATTTGAAAATTTTAACTGAATGTGCTTCGAGATATGACTGAATTTTTGGTGGCGCTGTCATGCTGCAGATCCTGGTCAACGTGCCGTTCTCCTACTACGCCTTCAGCACCATCTTGTTCCCGTTCATGATGCAGAGGACCAAGAGCAAGCTCGTGGTCGCCCGACCCTCCAAGGTCACCGAGACGCTGGTCAAGTACATCCCGATCGAGGCCATCCCAGTGAAGTACGGCGGGCTGAAGCGTGATGGCGAGGACACCGAGTTCTCCAGCCCGGACGACGCCGAGATCGCCGAGGTGGTCGTCAAGGCCGGTGCCACCGAGTCCATCGAGATCGAGGCCGCCGCGCTAGGTATCCTCGATCGCTGCTGCTGTTTATCTAAAGATATGCTTATTCCATTTGCACCAACTGTCGGTGTCAAAACCCGCAGATCTCGGGTAGGGGGTCCCGAGCTGTGAGATTAGGGTCGATGGGTAACAAGGGACGAAGGAGACGATGTTTACCCAGGTTCGGGCCCTCCTATGGAGGTAAAACCCTACGTCCTGCTTGATTGTATTGATGTGTATGAAGATTACAGAGTCGATCTACCTCGAGATCAAGTAGCCAAAACCCTAGATGAGCTTGTCTGCCCTCTACAATCTAAACCCCCTGGTTTATATAGACACCGGGGGTACCTAGGGTTTACACATGATAAGTCTTTAGCCGGATGTAAAGACGTCGATCCTCTCATCTTGACTTGGAGTGCACGCCGCGTCTTCGGAGGTTTCCTTCTAGAATACGGGGTCGCCGCACACTCCGGCCCTTCCTGCGATAACCAGAGAGCGGCCCACCAAGCTGGCCTAGAAGAGACAGGCCAGCGGCCCGAGGACCCCTTAGTCCAGGACTCCCTCAGTAGCCCCCGAACTAGCCCCCAACGCCAGGGGTCATGACACTTGCAGCTTCGTGTGATCGGAATCTCCGGCTTGCGGGGTGAGTTCTTTTCCCCCTTTATGATCGGCTGGCTTGAGTCCGGCCGCCGACGATATGTAATTATCCGAACATATAGTTATCCGGGCGCCATAAACTGCTTAACCTCGAAGGCCTAAGCGTCAAAGTATGGACAGTATTTCCTAACAACCTTTCTGACGAAGGGTCGCGGTCTATCACGATCACTGAGTCGGTTACAAAAACTCGATTCGTGGTTCGAGGCCGTTTCTCCATTGTCACGTCTTATCAACGCGTAGATCGTGTCCCGTTTATTACGGGATATGCTCAATGCCCTAGGTTATCCCACACGCGCATAACGGCACGATTGTTTCGGGAAGTGGTGAGGCCTGCGGCGCAGTAAAAGGGTGGCTCTTGGTATTACGGCACCCCATAAAAAGGGAAAAAAACCCAAGGCCTATTCACGCTCCAAATTCGCACCCTTTGCCTCCTCAACCTTCCAAGCTCCGAGAGCCCAGATCCAGTTCTTCCTCAATCTTCCCTCCGAGTTCGGCTATGGCTGGTTCAGGCTCCATGGGCAAGTGGGAGGCCTCCTCCGTCACCGACAACGACATCCGGGAGCTCAAACGTGTCGGCTACCTTTCCGCCAACATCGCCCACCGCGCTCCAGAGGCAAATCAGGTGGTTCCCACACCAAAGCTAGGCGAGAGGGTGGTGTTCATCCCCCATTTCATCTGGGGATTGGGCTTTCCGCTCCACCCCTTCGTCAGGGGTCTCATGTTCTTTTATGGGTTAGACTTCCACGACCTCCCCCCGAACTCCTTCATGCATATATCGGCGTTTATCATCGTCTGCGAAGCCTTCCTACGGGTACAGCCGCCCTTCAGCCTGTGGCTCAAGGTGTTCAACATCAAGCCGAAGACAGTTGCGGGCGCGCATGCAGATTGCGGAGGGGCGGTGATCAGCAAGCTCCCCCGTGTCGAGTGGCCGGACGGCACCTTCATCGACACGGTCAAGATCTGGCAAAAGGAGTGGTTCTATATCACCGAACCAAGGAGCGCGGATTGGGAGGCACCTGCCGAGTTCAGGTCCGAACCCCCCACGAGGCTAACCTCGTGGCTCAAGAAAGGCCTTGACTGGGGGTCGGCTACAGAGGTAAAATTACTGCAGAAGCGCATCTCCTCGATGATTGAGGCCAAGATCGAGCTGGTCAACATGATCCAGGTTATGCTCCACCGCCGTCTCCTTTCCTGCCAGCACTGGGCCTCCCCAATGTGGGCCTACCGGCTCGAGGACCCGGCCACCGTGAGCCAATTCTTCCGCACCATCCACGAGAAATTGTGGAAAGTGCTATTCAAGCCCTAGAAGAGCTAGCCGGCCGAGGAGGAGGACACCAGTCTGGACGCCGAGACCCCTCCCACCAAGGTATGACAAAACTTTCAATTTTCCGGCTCTGTTTTTTAACAAAGAGCTGACCCCCTTCTCCCTCATCTTCGCAGAAATAGCTGAGCAAGGCCGAGCACATTGACTGTCCGGCCCCGCAGCCCGAAGACCCTCGGTCGGATCTGCTGGCGGAGATGCTCATCGTGGCGCCGTATTCAGCGCCAGAGAGGAAGGAGAAGATGAAGAAAGGAGAGAAGAAGGAGGCCCGAGAGGGTCTTCATCAAAGGGGTCTTCCGGACTCTAAGTCCGAGGAGACCCATGCTTCTTCCACTCATGAGGAAGAGCACGAGGACGAGGGGGAGTGCGGCTCCCCCCTTACAAGGAAAAGGGCGGCGTCAGCGGACGCCGCGGAGGATCTACCTCCTCCGGCCCCGAAGAGGACATGCCGGACAAAGGCTGTCCTGGCCGATGATAACTCGGACTCCGATAAGGAGTCCGAGGCCTTTGAAAGGGTTCCCCGAAGGAACCCAAGGGTTAAGCCCCCAGCCCAAAGGTATGAATCCGAAGACCCTCTAGGTTATTTACATAGAGCCTTTAATGCCTAATGAGTGAACTTCTTTCAATTTGCAGCCCCCCACGCGATCTCCCCACCGATCAAGTTTCAGACGGGGAGTCTCCACCCGCCGAACTGGCGGTAAGTGGGACCGCGTCTCATCCTACGCCGCTCGAGGCCTCGAAGGAGGCCGCGGAGGTGTTATCAAGCCGGGCTCCTTCTGAGCCGAACACAGGTGGCGGGAGTGACGACGTCGTGGCTGAGGTTAATACCTCGGCCGCCGAAGACCAGGAGAAGGAAACTCCCCTGGTAACTGAAGAGGGGGGACGGAGTTCGGCCCAGCCCCCTCCGAGGACATCTCCGGAGCGCTCTACGCCTCCGGAGGTGCCAGCCCAATCCCCGACCGGAGGGAGGGTTGGCGGGTCAACACCGGTGCTGCCCATGACTAGGTGACCGGCCATGATGGAGGAAGCTTTATCCGGCTCCTCCATCGCCGAAGATCACTGCACCCTAATGGGTTCGGTTTTGCAAGGCATTCAGTCCGTTGATAGCGAACTGAAAGAGGCCTTCAACGGTCTCTTGACGGGCTTCAAGGTGAGCCACGTAATACTCTTTCTTCCAGAAAAGGTTATCTTACCAAATTTATGCAACTTGTATAAGTGTAGTAGCCCCCGAGCCCTGGGTGAGTTTGAAAAAAACCCACCTGGGGGTCGAATGTCCAAAAATCAGAAATGATGCTCAAGGCACCATTTGTTCCTTACTATTCTAAGAGCTCCGAAGAGTACGTAGCACAGGGTCTGAATCTGACAGCTCGGGAGTTTTAATGCACATAAGTTGTTTTGTAGGCCTCGTTGGCGGCAGCGTCCTCCAACGCAATGGAGCTTGCCGAGCTAAATCGGAAGCTCAAGAGCTCCGATGAAGACCTCGATCGCCTGAACAAGAGATTTGACGAGACGCAAGGTGAGTCCGCATTGTATTATTCGGGCTATGGTCTATCCTCATTGACTGAGATATCCAGATTGTTATCCCTAAGTGTTATCTTCCCTTTGTTATCACAGCTGTGGCCGCGGAGGTCGAGAAACTCAAGGCCGAGTTGGAAAAGGCGAGGCAGAAGGCCGCGGATGAGAAGGCGGCGGCCAAACAAGTAGCAGCCGAACTCTCGGCACTAAAAGGCGAGAGCGACAAGCACGAGGCCCGGGTGGGAGAGGTGCAGCTGGACCTCAAGGATGTCAGTACGAAGTGCGAGGCCCTTGAGCAAAAGAACCAAGACCAGGCAGCCGAACTATCCAAGCTAAAATCTGAGCTCAAAGCGGAGCGTGTTGATAGGCGGTTCTTTGAAGAAGAACTCTGCCAAGTCAAGGCGACCGCGGATGGTAAGCCGTACTTACTGCAATGTGCCTTTGGTGGTAACAGGTTTGCATTGCTCACCCGGGTGTGGCGTTCCTCAGGCACCTTTACGGACCTCCCGATGAGTGCAGCGGACGCGAACATATACTTCGCCTCTCGGGATGGGGATGTTGAGCCTCGGCTGTTCTGAGCGCAATTTAAAGCCCCCGAGCATCCTCCCCTCCTGAGCAAGCAGATGAAGCAACTGATGGAGCTGCACAGGATGGCGGAGCCGGCCATGAGGGACCTATGCATCTGGCTGTGGCCTGCAGAGCCGTTGCCGAGCAGTTACTTCGGCTTGGTGTAGAATCTGTGCGATGCTGCGCCTCGGATTGACGCTCTAAAGCGTTCTACGTGCATCGAGGAAGCTCGGATGGCCTTTGCAAGGACCATGGTGCACTGGCCGAAGATCAAGCCGTTAGAGATGGCCACCGCGCCTCCGCCCCCTGGGAAGGGGCATAGGTGTCCCGAGAAATACTTTGCCACTGTGATGGATGGTGCTCGGGCAATAGAAGCTCAATGCCCTAAGGATGTAATGTATGAATGAGCGTTTTGTCATGTATCCGATGATTGTTCCGCTTTATAATGCGGTTGCATGGTTTATCATGTCTTTAAGCTTTGTATTATTTTGACTCCTGTGTGGCCGTTTTATCTGAAAGTTGTGAGTCGTCGGCTTCAGCCCCCATGTAGATACTACACGTGGTGTTTCTACCTCCGCACTGTGACCCTTAGCCGACGTATCGGTGCCCGAAGGCGGTAGTGCGAGGGGAACCAGGCAATCGGACCATGATGCTTTAGTGCTTTCACTTAGCCGTAGGAGCTTGACTGCGGGGGCTGGTGACCAGCCCCAGTGTTTTGTGATATTCGGGTACACCGAGGTTGAAACCAGCATCACATGGTTCATAATAGTACAAACCCCTCGTATAACACGGAATAACCTCTATCGATTTTTAGTTTGACACTTAAACTCGGATTGCAGACCGGTTCTCGCTTATTATGACAGTCAGTTTTTGGCTTTCTCCACTGAGGCACTTGACCAGGCGAGCTGGAAGCACAATCGCAGTGGTTCTCCCTTTACCCTTTTAGCCAAACGGGCGGAACATAAGAGGGCAAACACAGGAGTCGGGCAACCCAGCCATTGACCCAAGACATAATTCGAAACCGATGCATATAACGCGACATCCGAGACGCCGAACACATAAACAATAGTGTCGGGGTGATGCTTTGGGCAATTTTTATAGTTAAGCCCCCGGTCTATTAGCCGGTCGCATCGTAACATGTACCGAACAGATTTGCTACTAGCGTCGGTGAGTAGAGAACAGAGTATATGACATAGAATACAGCGAGGAGGCCGTAAAGGATGGTCTTTATTTCTGATGAATTCTTACAACTCAAACTGCCGAAGCAACTGTTACAGGTATTTTGAAATAAAAAAATAAAGTTTACAAAGGAGAGGATTTACCCGGGGTCTTCGATAGGTGGCTTGACGTACTCAATCTGCCCTGTCGCATGTCTGCTCCTTTGCTCCCGAAGGGGTTGTGTTCCTTTAAAGGTGATTGCTATCGGTGAACGGACTTTGGAAAGAAGATCTTGAGAAGTCGCCGAAGTGTGGATGAGCTTTACGCGTGAAAGGTCCTAGATGGTACCTGTGGTTTGTCCGAAGACATGTGTTGGTAGCAGTTCGGTCCAGCCGAACACTTTGCCTTTCATAGTGGGTCCCCACAGCAGCCATGGTATTTTGAGCGCGAAGTTGTGCCTTCTTGGCACATATTTTACGGGAACTAGGGCTGTGCTGTGGGGGGCGTATCCCTATTTTTGTTGGGCGGAATATGATTCCGGGAGTTCGGTTTGAGACCGAATTCATTTGCTATCATGACGTGCCTTTATGGCTGATTTGGGCGTCGGCCTTTCGTCGCCGTACTGGGATTCAGCTGCCAGGGCCGATGTGTGTTCCTCAGTTCGGAGAGAGCGTTCTGTGTTGCCGTTGACAGTAATGGCCCCCCTGGGCCCGGGCATCTTTAGCTTCAGGTACGCATAGTGGGGGATGGCGTTAAAGCGAGCGAATGCTGTGCGGCCGAGTAGGGCGTGATAACCGCTGCGAAAAGGGACAATGTCGAAGATCAAGTCTTCGCTGCGGAAGTTATCGGGCGAGCCGAACACTACTTCCAGATTCACGGTGCCCGAGCAGCGGGCTTCGACACCTGGGATCACTCCTTTAAAGGTAGTGTTGCTGGGTTTGATCCTTGACGGATCTAAACCCATCTTTTTCACCGTGTCTGAATAAATCAGATTAAGGCTACTTCCTCCGTCCATGAGGACTCTAGTGAGGTGATACCCATCGATAATGGGGTCTAGGACGAGGGCTGCCGAACCTCCGTGACGGATACTGGTCAGATGATCCCGTCGATCAAAGGTGATCGGGCAAGCCGACCATGGGTTATACTTCGGGGCTAAGGGCTCTACGGCGTAGACCTCCCGAAGGGTGCGCTTCCTCTCCTTTTTTGGTATGTGAGTGGCATATATCATGTTCACAGTTTTTACCTCTAGAGGGAAGTGCTTTTGTCCTCCATTGCTTGGACCGCGGGGCTCGTTATCGTCCTCGCTGTGTGGGCTCTGCCTTGCTCCTCGGTTGCGAGTTTGCCAGCTTGTTTGAATACCCAACAATTACGGTTGGTGTGGTTAGCGGGCTTGTCTTGGGTGCCGTGGATCTGGCATGGCCTATCCATGATTTTGTCCAGCGTGGTAGGTCCGTCCCTATTACCTTTAGAAGGTTTCTTCCGTTGTCCGAATTTTGGGTTGCGGAAACCAGCATTGATGGCCGTGTCCTCCGCATCGCCGTTGTTGTGCCGGCGTTTGTTTTTGTTACGTCGTGGTTTCCCGTTTCCATCCCGGACTTCGGAGGTGCCGGGGTCTTCGGGGTTATGGCTTCGTCGAGCTAGCCAGTTATCCTCACACGCGCAAAAGCGGGTCATAAGTGAGGTGAGGGCGGACATTGTCCTCGGCTTGTCCTCGCCGAGCTGACGAGCTAGCCACTCGTCCCGGATGTTATGTCTGAAGGAGGCGCCTCGGCGTCCGGGCAATCAACGATCTGGTTTTTCTTGGTCAAGAACCGATTCCAGAATTGCCGAGCCGATTCTCCTGCTTTCTGGACAACATTGCTCAAGTCGGAGGAGTCCGGTGGCCGGACATAAGTGCCCTAGAAATTAGATCGGAAGGCATCCTCGAGCTCTTCCCAGCTCCCGATAGAATTCTCGGGGAGATTGTTTAACCAGTGCCGAGCTGGCCCCTTAAGTTTTAGGGGCAGATATTTGATTGCGTGGAGATCATCTCCTCGTGCCATATAAATGTGGAGGAGGAACTCCTCAATCCACACGGCTGGGTATATTGTCCCGTCGTATTGCTCTACGTTAACGGGTTTAAAGCCTTCAGGGAACTGATGCTGCATCACCTCATCTGTAAAGCACAGTGGGTGGGAAGCGCCTCTGACCCGAGCTATGTCATGCCTATGATCGGCGGTAGGTCGGGCCCGGTATTGTTCCCGAACTCTATCGTTGTGGTCGAGCCAAGACCGGTGCCCGTCCCGTCTAGCGGGGGGGGGGGAGTACCCTCTAGATCCGTAGATGGATCTTGTGTGGCCTGCTCTGTAATCCAGGTCCTGTCGTAAGCCATACCTGTCCTCAGGCCCTGCTGGCTCTTTTCCTCTCCTGCGGGGCACCGCAGGTCTGTACTCGGCCTCGCCGGCCGTTCTATCCCGTTCTCGGGGAGGGCTGTCCGGCCGGTCGTATGGAGTATGCCTGTGAGGCGATGTTTCAAGGGCCTCATCATCGAATTGCGGCAGTAGCCGCCGGTGCGGGTAGCTTTTGGGTTGGTCCGGTAGATCTGTACCGTACCCTTCTTCGGCTACCAAGACCATCGTCCACCTATCATTGAGGGTGTCCTGTTCGGCCTTGAGCTGTTGTTCTTTTGCCTTCAGGCTTCGGGCGGTGGCTAAAAGCTGCCGCCTAAACCGTTCCTGATCCGCAGGGTTTTCGGGGACGGTGAGGTCTTCGGCTTCCAGGCTTTCTTCCTCCTCGACAGGGGGAAGGTAGTTGTCGTCCTCGGAATCATTAGGATCCTCGGTGTCGCGCCGATCGTCGGGCCTTTCCTGGTCCTCCAGCGGTTGTTCGGGGTCTTCGGGTCGCCGAGGTCTTCCGGGGTGTCGTTTTCCCCGGTACCTGTAATAGCTTCCCTTCCCTTGTTTGCCTTAGATCGTTTGTGCTGTTTCCGGCGCCTTGACGGCGCCTCACCGGATTTATCGCCATTCTTCTTAGGGGTGCGATCGCCCTTATCATCGGGGGTGTCTACCATGTAGACGTCATAGGTGGAGGTGGCAGTCCATCGCCCAGTGTTGACAGGGGCGGGGGCGCCGTCCTCTTCATCCATGTCTTCTGCCTCCTCGGAGGTGTAGTCCAGCATATCGGTTAAGTCTTCGATAGTGGCTACCAAGTGGGTGGTGGGTGGGTCGAAAAACTCCCGGTGACCCGCCTTCAGACCGATTTGAGTATGGGTCGAGATTGGGTCGTCTGTGATTTTTATTGATAGGATCCGATCCAGCGCCGAGAGCTTGACCGGATCGATCTGCCTAGGACTTTCGGAGTTAACCTCCAAAGTGTCCGTGCAAAAAGTGTGTTCGGCAGGGGCCGACCCCTGGCCCTCAGGTACTGTAACCGGATCCGAACTAAGGGCCAGATCGTCGGCAGGGATAGACCCGAGGACGGAGTCGAGAGGGAGATCCGAAGTTAAGGCTTCGGAGACTTCGGGCTCGTCAGATGGAATCGCGAGCCATGCGAACGAAAGATCGCCCCGGGAGTCTACGGGGAACTCTAGGTTCCCGAATCTGATCTCTTGATCGGGGGCGAGAATCCCGATCCGGCCAGGGTGGCCGGTTGGGTCGTCGTGCAGCACGAAGCTGCCGAAAGCGAGAACCTATCTGGGGGCGAAGGAGCCCCTGTTACGGACTTCATCGCTAATGATTAAGCGAGCCATCAATTCCCTCTTGCGATCCCACAGCGGAACTCTCAATGAAAGCACCAATGTCGGTGTCAAAACCGGCAGATCTCGGGTAGGGGGTCCTGAGCTGTGAGATTAGGGTCGATGGGTAACAAGGGACGAAGGAGACGATGTTTACCCAGGTTCGGGCCCTCCTATGGAGGTAAAACCCTACGTCCTGCTTGATTGTATTGATGTGTATGAAGATTACAGAGTCGATCTACCTCGAGATCAAGTAGCCAAAACCCTAGATGAGCTTGTCTGCCCTCTACAATCTAAACCCCCTGGTTTATATAGACACCGGGGGTACCTAGGGTTTACACATGATAAGTCTTTAGCCGGATGTAAAGACGCCGATCCTCTCATCTTGACTTGGAGTGCACACCGCGTCTTCAGAGGTTTCCTTCTAGAATACGGGTCGCCGCACACTCCGGCCCTTCCTGCGATAACCAGAGAGCGGCCCACCAAGCTGGCCTAGAAGAGACAGGCCAGCGGCCTGAGGACCCCTTAGTCCAGGACTCCCTCACCAACCTTGCTGTTTAGTAACATGAATGTCTCTGTTTCTTCTACTACAATGACAGGATAAGAGCACCTTGTCCCTTTCAGCGGGGTGCTCCAACTTTTGATGCTGGCGCAACTTTTGCAATGATGGATGCATCATTAAACTGTGGTAAATATGCCATATTCTTTTGTGAAATGAAAACATGACTGTCTATTTTGCTTGTCAGGACCAAGATATCTAGCTATCAATGAAATTTTCAGAGTAGTTTTTGTTGCCTCTGTGTAATCCTGGTAGCAGCTTCTTGGAAGGTTCAGATGTGTGGCAAAGGATTTCAATTTTCCTGTTTATAGAAAGGAAACTCGAGGAAGGTTCAGATTTCTCATGCTCGGTTCTGTGCTCTCAAGGTTACATAGAGAAAATTGCCTCCTATTTACACAAAGGAAACCCGAGGAAGGTTCAGATTTCTCATGATTGCTTTTTGGGTATTTCATGCATGTGCCATCTTATTAGGAAAATGTAGTTTGTTTTATAGCTGATGATGCTCGATGTTTTTTATCGATTAGTAAATACTGATTTTTAGCTCATAAACTAAAAGCTAATTCTAATGGGTCTGATGCAAATAATTTTCATCTTCATACATGCCTTGATTTGATTATTTAATCCTTTTATATTGATCTATTAGCTTTGTATTGTTGCAGTTTCATTATATATCCACTTACCAATGCATCTAAAGATTCAACAATGTAGAAACCACCATCAGTCTTGGGACAACAAATTGTTTCTTCATTCCTCCGTGTTGCACTGTAGGTGCTAAGGTGTCGCGTTCGTATGTTTGTCAAGGCATCAATACACTTCACTTTCCTTTTCCTTCTCCCTATTTTTGTTCTTGCATTTATTTCTTATTTTCGGACCTCTCTGTCCGCTGCTTTAATATGGTTCCGATTGGTGCCCTGCATCTCCCAAGATATATGGATTTTGGTCGAGGCAGTCATCACATAAATAAAATGCTAACATCCTCTCAATTTCTGAATGAATTTCTTAAATTTCCTTTCTCTTGTTGGATCACATACCTGATTTGTTTGTTGTCCTTGAAGCAAATATCATGACATGGGCTTGAAGATTTCAAGGATACAGACGATTGACAGAAAGAGGATACACTGATTTCAGTTGTGGACACTTAAGAGCTGAGTCTCTCCCTAACAGGTAACTCAACTTTCAACATATTCATTGCAGAAGCAGAAACAATGGGATACATGACCTGAATACTTACATTGTGATACTTACTATTTTGCAGGGGGTTCTACTCTCCCTCTTGAGGCAAGTGTGGATGTAATGGATATTGATTGTGGTTGTTCGGACAAGAATATTACATGCAAACATTATTGAGTATTGATGGTGAGACTTTCCATTTATTTATCTTTTGTCCTTCTAATCAAGAACAATGTTTAGAGCTTACATGATTGTCCAAATTTAGTCTGTCAAAGAGACATATTGATGTCATGCAATGATCAGTGTGGAGTAGGATAGTTACAGAGTTCTTCCTCAGTTATCATTGAGAAAAGATTGGATGCATGTGATTCTTCCTCAGTTCTCATTGAGGAAAGATTGAGCAAAGGTTTAATGTTTGATCTGTATGTTATTGACCTAAGAGAAAATGTGTTTTGCATCTCTGATGTGATGTATTTCTTACAAACAGTGACAAAATCAATACCTTGCACGGGCAATTACTCTTATATAGTTTGATGCTTCAAAAATTGTAGAGTCAGCGCCTCTCTCTGAAGTGTACATGATGTGATAAGAACAAAAAATAAATAAGCATCTTGAGTACCATGCCATGATACATATTTTGTTCCATTAGAAAATACAATTGTATTTTGTTACATTCAGGGAATGTTATATCCAGCACGTGTGTTACAGGTGTTTCTCTCTACTTTGTGCTCCAAATTTTTTCCTATAATATGCCGCATTAATGTATATTCTTCTGAAGTCATAGTACATTCATGGTCTGTATATCTATTTGTATGCTGCAAACTTGAGCCGGGCAGGCAGCAACTGATTTCTTTATTTGCTATATTTATATTCTTCAAAGCAATTAAATTTCTCATCTTGCACTTGAGATAAACCTACAATCTAGAGCAGAAGGAAACTATAGATCATTTTTTCTATTTCTTCTATAAACATCATGTCTTTATATGTCTTTTTTTTCTATTTTTTCTCTTGTCTTTCCTCATTTTGTTTTTTCCTCCATTTTTTTCAGGCTCCAAAGTTTGGCCGCAGCTAGCTTGATTTGGAGACATTTCCTGTTAGGAGCATTGAGCTTTGGCTGTAACTACCTTTGTTACTTGGTATACCTCTGTCAGCGTTCAGGTAAACACCATCTACCACATTGTTTAATCTGGGGTTTACTCCAGTGCCAAGTGTACTATATTGCTAGATTTAACTTTAATCTATAAGGTGCCCTGTATCTATTTTGGCATAAATGGTTCGTCATACTAGGATTTAATTAGTGACCTTACTTCTGTTGCTTCTTGATGAATATGCAATATATTGCGTTTTCATGGAAGCAAGAGCCGGGTAGTTGTGGAGCGGGTCGTGGGAGAGGCGGTCGGCGAGCGCGGGCTAGACGGGAAGGTGATGCATGCGATGGCGACCATGCCGGCGGGCAGGACAGGGTCGACCGTGGCCATCATGATGTTTCCGAGGGAGAGCGAGGCATCCGCCATCGTGCAGCTGAAGAAGTCAAAGCCCGGGGCGAGGTTGGTCATCGTGGCCGGCGTGAAAGCTGACGGGACAAAAGGCCGGTGAGAGGTTCGCCGCCGTCGCACCGTCTCTGAACTTGGTGAAGACCCGAAAGGAGAGCAGTGGCGCCGTGAAGACCTCGACGCCTACTGCTGTGACCACGACCATGACCATTGTGTTGGTTATAAAGATACTAATTGTATACATAACCCCAGCTTCAGAAACATTAGATAAATATCCAACTTATTATTGAAAATCTTGATTCAAGATAAATTGAACCTTTCCTATATACAATGAGCTTCGGAAACATTAGATAAATATCCAACTTATTATTGAAAAATCTTGGTTCAAGATAAATGGAACCTTTCCTATATACAATGAGCTTATTATTGAAGGTTGCATCTATTGTGCTATTATTGCTGAAATAAGAGGCTTATGAATTTGTCAATCTTTGTGTACCTTGTAATAGTGACTGTCAATCTTTGTGTACCCTGTAATAATGACTGTTAATCTCTGTGTACCTTGTAATAGTGACACGTGGATGCGTGAAGTTGAGTGATACTCCCTCCGTAAAGAAATATAAGAGCGATTAGATCACTACCTTTAGTGATCTAATCACTCTTATATTTCTTTACAGAGGGAGTACTAATACTATTTTAAAATGGATGATATATCCAGTTATAAGTTCTTGGGTGACGAGCGATTTGGCTGGTTAAGGAGATAGGAAGATTGCCGAGAAGGAAAAAAAGTGGAGAGAATTTATATTCGTCGTTGCATGATGAAAACTGGATGTAACCATGCTTAACCCGTATTTCTAAATGGGTATTCGTCTTTTGCCCGTAGCAACGCACGGACGTTCTATTAGTTAGCTATAAGAGGCCAATCATGTCGGGCTTGCAAGGTTTGGTTGAACTATCTAAACTCTCAAAACCCAGGCTGCCTTGCTCCTTTTGCTTGATCAAAGTGTCCCAGGCCCTCAAGTGTGTCTTCCTTCTTCTTCTTTCGCTCCTCGCCAAAAGTTTCAGACCATGCGAGTGAGGTCGTCACATACACTGCGAGGAAGACGAAACACACACATCAAGTATGTGGGCAAGACGTGAACAACGACCTTAATGAAAATTTCTTTTCCTCCTTGCGATGCACGTCCACCCCCTAACAAAATTCTCCTGGTGAGTTGTTCTTGTAGGCTTTGGAAGTGCCCTTTAGACATGCGTCCAATGGGCGTTGGCAGTCCCAGATATCGTCCCTTACGTGCGTATTCTAGACCTATAAGGTGAGGGTGACTGCAACCTGGTAATCATGTCGGCATCTATTGCCAAATATCATAGATCACTTTCAAAGGTTTGATGAACTGTCCAATAGTCTCCTCATACACTACCAAGGCATCTTTGTCTCCAAGGCCTCATCTTCCTTGGTACAAAAAAATAGTATGATATCGTCCGCAAAATAGTAAGCAGGATATGCCTGGCGCCCAGGAGCACACATGCACACGCGCGCGCGCGCGCACACACACCGGGCGATACGTCTCTCTGCACCTTCTGTTTCAAAATAGTGTCAAGTCCATCCGTAGGAAAAATAAATAAGAATGGTGATAACGGGTCTCCCCGCCGTAACCCACGTAACGGTGCAAACAGATATGCTACGTCTCCATTAAGTTTAACACTCTAAGTCATCAAGGTCACGCACATCATGATCTAGTGCACCCACTAGTGATCGAAGCCCAACTGTTGCATAATTTGCCTCGGGAATTTCATGCGCAACCTATCATATGCCTTGGATAAATTGAGCTTCTACGCACAAAAACTTCTGTCCGGATTGTTCCCCTGTTTGTTAGTATGAATACACTCATAAGAAATGAAAATCAGTGATGAGTCTACCTGGGATAAAGGCACTCTGTTCCAGAGCCACAATGTCATCTAGAAGGGGTCTAAGACGATTCACCATGCACTTGAAGATCGATCACTTTTATAGATGGCATTGCATAAACTGACGGGACGAAACTTAGATAGCCTAGATGGTCCATTTTCCTTAGGAATAAGCACTCTAGATGTGGAGTTGGCTCCCTTTGGCATGATACATGTCTCCAAAAATTGTGTGACAACCGCAATAACCTTCTCCTTAAGGATTCCCTAGTGACGCTGAAAAAATCTAGCTGGAAACCCGACACGACCGACGCTTTTAGGGGCCTTATTTGAAAAAGAATGTCACCGATTTCCTTGTCAGAAAAGGGAGGGCACAAACCGGCATTCATATCTGCAATCACCTTCGATCTAAAATAACTAGATGACGTCCTCCGGATCAATATCGGGGTCAGCCACGAACATGTTCTCAAAAATACTCTTGCCATTTTTATCATAATATTCTGATTTAATTGCCATGTCCCATGATCATCTGTCAGCCTTTTAATTCTGTTTTTCCTAGCACGCTACACTACTTTGCGATGAAAAAACTTCACATTGCTACCCCCCTCCTTCATCCGGGCTATTCGTTATCTTAAGAGCCATATCATCTCTCTTTTTTGCGAAGTTAGCCACATCATCTCCTCGCGACACAACAACTCATTAATGGTAATTTCTAGGGCCCTTTGATTCGCAGGATTTTTAAAATGAAGGAATAGAGAAAATGCAGGAATAGGATGGCATGTCCTATAGTATCCTACATGATTTGAAAGAATGTTTGATAGCACAGGAAAAACAAAGGAATTCTACAAAGAGGCTTGAGTGGATAGAAATTTTCCTCTAAAATGCAGTACAAATAGATCCTATGAAAAAATTCCTAAGGATGCCAATCCTACGAACAAGCGTCCATCAAAGAAAAAAGTCCTAAGGGTCCAAATCCTCAAAAAATCCTATGCAATTCCTTCGAATCAAGGGAGCCTTCATAGTAATGTCTTTGAATGATTCACATGAGAAAAAGGCAAATAGAATTCGTAGAACTGATGCACAAGAGTACGAGGAAATAGATAGACGGTTAATTGAATTTTACACTGGAGACACACGAAATTTGAGTCTGATATGATATTCTGATCACCGAAATAAATTTCGTAAGATTATTCACTTAGTTATGATGATATGCTACATTTAAAGAAAGAATATGTTTTTTTCTGTTAAAAATATATAGCACGAAGGAATAAAAGGTTCCCCGCACACAAAAAAAGTGGAAATGGAGAAAAGCGGCTACGAGCACTAGCCCCCCTACACACACCAACCTCTATAAAGCACGGAGGACCGCGGCACAGCCCACCCAGTACCACAAACAACCCAACGCCTTGACCCCTGCGCTCTCCCTCCCTCCGCACCCCAGCGCCAAGAACCCACCTTTTCTCCTCCCCGCCGCCGCCTCCAGCGCCATGAAGCGCCTCTTCAGACGCCTCTCCCGCGTCGCGGCGGCCGACTCCTCCTCCGCGGCCGCCGCCACGGCGTACCGGCAGCTCCGCGCCCCGAAGCAGGCGTCGGCGGCCGGCGGCGCCAAGGTGCCGCAGGGGCACGTGCCGGTGTGCGTCGGCGAGGAGGGCGGGCCCGTGGAGCGGTTCGCGGTGCGCGCGGACCTGCTGGGCAGGCCGGCCTTCGCGGCGCTGCTCCTCCGCGCCGCCCAGGAGTACGGGTACGGCCATCCCGGCGCGCTCCGCATCCCCTGCCCCGTCGCCGACTTCCGCCGCCTCCTCGTCCGCCTCTCCGACGACCCCTACGCCGCCGAGTGCTAGGCGCCGCCCTCCCCCGCCCCTTCCTTGGCCCGCCGCTGGAGAACTCTGCCCTTCATTCGTCCCCCTTCTGACAGATTTACCCCCGGGCACTGGGCAGACTTGCAATGTACATACAGCGGCAGGCCGAAGAAGAGTCGCCGGAGCGAGGGTTAGGATAGGGATCTCCTAGCTTCGTAGTAACTTTTTTTATTACTGCTGAGCATGAGCTGAATGGGAAGAACTTGTGGGTGTTCCTTTTTCACCCCCTCCAGTTCTAGGAATTTCAGTGAGTGTGTGTGTGTGCGCGTGCGTGCGTGTGTGTGAGGGAGAGAGGTAGCAGCAGTACGCGTTCGTGCTAGGGATTTTGAGGTATTCGGTGTTTAACCATATGAGATCCTGAGGCTATCATGCCATATTTTTACTGAGCTAGTAACATCTTTTAGCACTACATACATTGTTGTCCCCCCTGCTGTCTATTTGCTTCAGTTCATATCAGAGATCCGGGATCTGTTTTGGAAAGCATGAATTCTTACAGGCATTTTAGAGAAGATAGTTAAGTTATTTGAAATCGACGAAGCATTATTATCCTCTTGGTTCTTTTTACTGAATTGCACTGCATTTTGGTGCAAGCTGTGATGGGCAAGGGATGCCATGTTGGTGGTCCGGGCAAAGATGGCAAGGGTGCCGGTTTAAAGCAGGATATATGCCAAATAAATGAAAGGATGCTGCAGATATCAACTTTTATTTACACCAAGACAAGCACTCAAGCAGTGCACTTGGAGCTTTTGTGCTGCTGATCTGGTGTAAGTGCAAGAGCATCTTCACTAAAAATCCAAGAAAATGCTGCAGCCTGAGTATGAACTGCAGTCTCACTGGCCTGTCACAGGTTGTTCAGCAAAATTTGGTTAGTACCTTCAGCCGTGTTCCTATCAAGCACTGCATTGCCTTGTAGAAAACTTGAGTTAGGGTTTGGCTTGGTTTTCAGTCAATATCCGAGTTCGGAACGCGGCAATTTCAACTGAACTTTGGCATCGTTTTGCTGAAGATAGTTCAGATGCTTATAAATCGACACTTATCCGCGTCGGAACATTATGTAGTGCATTGCATCTGGGGAGAGCATGAGTTAACATTGGGGCAAGCTTGTGAATGCAAGCGAGATGTTAGTGGTCCGGGCCAAGATAGCAAAGGATATACCTGACTAAAGCAGAATCTGCCAAAGAAAGTCACACCGGCTGTTTGAACAACTGTAGAAACGCATTTTTGTGAACATCCAGACAAGATATGATTGGGGCATTTGTAGATATGATCTGGTGTAAGAGTAAGAACATCTCCAGCCAGAGTAAGAATTCTGAAACACTTCATCCTGAATCTGCACTGCACTCTCCGTTTCTGACTTTGCGTTCAACAGACTGTTGATCAAAGTTTGGTTGTCATCTCTACAACAATTGCAAACCAAAACTAAAATTCAGAAAAATTGCAGCCTGAATATGAATCGCAGTCGCACTGGCCTGTCGCAGGTTGTTCGGCAAAATTTGGCTAGTATCTTCAGCAGTGTTCTTATCCAATACTTGCATTATACTGAACTATGTTCAGATCCTTTTAAATCGACACCGAGTCTTCTGCGTCGGAACATTATGTGGTGCATTTCATTTGGGGAGAGCATGTGTTAACATTGGTGCAAGCTTGTGAAAGCAAGCGATATGTGGGTGGTCCGGGCAAAGATAGCAAGGATACCGATTAAAGCGGACTCTGCCAAATGAAGCTACACCGGCTCTCCGATCAACTGTAGAAATCCATTTTTTCTTAACATCAAGACAAAGATGCAACTGGTGCATCTGTGCAGTGCAGTGCAGTGCAGATGATCTTGTAAGAATATCTCGTAAGAATATCTCCAGCCAGGCTAAGAATTCTGAAACACTGCATCCTGCATCTGCACCGCACTGCACTGCACTGATGAAGCACATTGCGCCACTGCTCATCAAATTTTGGTTATCATCTTCAATTTACTGAGCATTTTTCTTCTTCTTCTTTCTCTTCTTCATAAAGAAGAAACGCAATGCTGGGTTTTGCGGTGGATTAACACCTTGGCGTGCTGGAGATATATATGGGCATGACAGGGACAGGGGAAGAAGGAAGGATCCTGCGGCAATTGCAGCCTTGGCTTGGAACAACACTTGACTGATCGTCAGGCTGTCATGAGATGGACGGCTGGGGTTTGGCGCGGCTGAAAATAGGAGGAGACGACAGCGACGCGGCGACGGTTGGATACCTCAGCACTCATGCTTCGGTTCCCTCGTCCAGCTAGTATAAAACATCAGCGTCGAAATCCTCATGAAAGCAAATCCGATTGATCGCCGGGAGAAGAAATGACACTTGGTAAAATCTGCGGAGGAGTGCGCTTGACCGTTTTGGTCAGAGAAAAACAAACTTACAGCAACTATTTGTTCTGGTTTTATTGTGGAGGGTAGCACTCACTTGAACAGGTCGACCAAGGGAATAAAATTTCCCAGAAGTTTCGGATGCATTGCACCGCCATTGGAACGTGAGAATAATAATGGAAAAATGCAGTGCTCGAGAAATGTGGACTAAGCATGGTTATGTACAACTAAAACAAGCAGACCCATGTGCAGAGATACTATTGACCGGTGCTACAGTCCGGTTGACAAGTTCAGGAAGATGGAAGGTTCAGAAGCTGCATCCCAACTTCCATCCTGCTACTACCTGCACTTTAACGAACCACTAATCCTGCATCATCATCATCGTTATATAGTATTATTATAAATCATCGCCACGACCTGGTCGTCTCATCCCAATGATTGTGACGGAACCGATGTCGAAGGGACCGTGCCTGAATCTCCTGCCCGAGCAGACCAAGCAGACCATATATATACAAACATAAAGCAGCAAGCAAGCAGGAGGAAATAAAAAGACAAATATTTAGGAACGGAGGGAGTATATCTAGGTTTCCTTCCCAAAAGTAAAATCTTCTCGATCCCCCCCCCCCCCCCCCCCCTGACGATCTCGAGGGGGACTGGATCTGCCACCACAATCCATCGCCCCCCCCCCCCCCCTGTTTCCTCACTTTCCAGACCTACCACCAAAGAGCCTTCTGGGTGTTTCTAGAGCACCGAGTCGTAATACCCTTTTTGTTCTAGATTGGGGTTCGGAGCTCCTGTAGGAGGAAGAATGGAGGGTGTGGAAGGAATGCTGAAGAAGATGAACTTGTCAGAGGCAGAGAGAAGGGGCGTGAAGATCGGTTGGCGGAGGGCAAAGCAGGAGGAGGGAGGAAAGGCAAAAGCGATGGGGAAATTGATCTCAGACAAACCGGGGTATGCAGCGGGCATGGAGGTGGCCTTGGGCAGGGCTTGGTGCCCGATGAGCAGGATGGAGGTAAAGGAGATGGGAGGGAATCGATTCCTATTCATATTCAATCAGGAAGCGGGGAAGAGGAAAGCGGTGGAAAATGGGCCATGGACGTTTGGGAAGGAACTCCTAATCATGGAGGATTTTGACCCGGCTAAAACTGTGGATGACTACAAGTTTAAGAAGGTGCCAATATGGGTGCGGATCTTCAATGTACCACTGGGGCTCATGTGCAAAGATCTCGCTGAAGACATAGGTGAACAAATAGGAGATGTTGTGGAAGTGGACTCAGGGGAGGATGGTACGGCATTGGGGCAATGTCTCCGTGTTAAAGTGCGTATTGAAGTAGCTGAGCCGCTTATGAGAGGCCTATATCTAGATGATGAGGAGGATAAAGACGGTGATGCAATTGTGAGAGATGAAGATAAAAGGAAAGAGGAAGATGCAAAGAATTGGATTTACTTCCGGTATGAGTTTTTACCGGATTTTTGTTATACTTGTGGAAGGCTGGGTCACACTGATCGAGAGTGCAAGATTAAGCTAAAGAGAGGGGAAACTGCTGAGTACGGAAGGTGGCTGAGATATTTGCCAGAGAATACAACAGGCTTTGAAGAAAGGAGGAGAGGGGGACCATTGTATGCGGGGAGCACATCAAGGGGGAAGATAGGTTGGACGAGCAAGGGAGGAAGGTCCGGGAGTGATGCACCATCGTGGAAGAAGTCGTCGGACACTTCTGGAAAGGGGAGCCAAAAAGATAATAAGGCAGATGGAGAGGAGGTCACGAGCCCACTAAAATTGGTACCTAATCCAAAGGGGGCGGAGGGGAGGGAGGGGAGTAGTACAGGAAAAAAGAAACTTGACTTTCAGAATGACGGCGGGGTTGACACAACAGGAGATGGGAGCGCCGCAGGAAGAGGTCAGAAGGGGGAGACAAATGAGGGTTTGGAGCATAAGAAAAAGGTGGATCCGAAGGGAGGAAGAGAGGAGGAGCTGAGTGAGAAAGAAGCTGATGAGGCGGGAAAGGGCAAGAAGGAAAGGGAGGAGAAGGGAGAGAAGACGGGGATGGAAGAGCCGGGAAGGAACAGAGGGAAGAAGGACAAAGGGTTTAAAAGGCAGCAGAGGAAAACTAGAGGTGATGGGACAACGTTGGGTGTGATAGTGGGAGGAAAGAGGAGGGACGGACCGAATGACGAAGATATGGCAGAGGGGGAATCTCCAAAAAAGAGAAGAACAAAGGAGGAGGAGGCGGTAGACCAGGATAAGATTGCGGGGCTGTCGGAACAGCTCTGCGGAAAGCAATGATGATCATCGCTTGGAATTGTCGGGGGTTGGGGAACGGCCCGGCAATAAGTGGTCTTCTGGAACTCCAGAAGAGGGAGGACCCCGTCGTTCTATTTTTGTCAGAGACGAAGATGGAGCGGAGTAGAATAGAGTGGCTTCGGTGGAAGATGGGGATGACCAATATGTTTGCCAAAAACTGTGAGGGGCAGAGTGGGGGACTAGCAATATTCTGGAAGAATGAAGTACAACTGAGAATAATGCCGTTTGTCTCAAAATACCACATTGACACAGAGATCACAGAGGATGATGGCTTTGTTTGGAGGTTTACCGGGGTCTATGGTGAACCAAAGAGTGACGAAAAGGAGAAAACTTGGAGGCTGCTGAGAAATCTGAATCACCAAAACAACAAACCGTGGTTGTGTGCGGGCGATTTTAATGAAATACTACACTCCTGGGAGAAGGAAGGGGGTGTGCCGAGGGGTCAAAGGTGCATGGACAGATTCAAGGCAACCCTGGAAGTATGTGAACTTTGTGACCTGGGATATGTGGGGGATACTTTTACATGGAGAAATCATAGTCACACAGCAGCCCATTATATAAAGGAAAGATTGGACAGGGCGGTGGCAACTCAATCTTGGTGTGATCGGTTCCCAGCCTTCCGGGTGACGAACGGTGATCCGCGCCACTCAGACCACAGACCTGTCATCGTGGACACAACAGGTGCGGCGAGGGTTAGGAGTGGCTCGGCCCAAAGCCTTACTCCAAGGTTTGAGGCTAGCTGGCTTGAAGAGGAGGGATGCAAAGACATCGTGAGGAATGCATGGCAGCTAGAAACACAAGTTTCAGGGACTGAGGTGGCTGGGGCGGTTAAGGGAGTGATGAAGGAGTTGGTGGATTGGAGCAAAAATATTTTAGGAGACTTGGATAAGCGAATATGTAGGCTGAAAAAGGAGCTTGAGAGATGTAGGAGAAGGAATATAACAGAGGAGCAAGTGCAACGTGAGCAAATGCTGCGGTTCAAATTAAACAGGTTGGAAGCACAAAGGGAGACTTACTGGAAACAACGCGCTCACATCCACTGGATGAAGGCCGGAGACCGCAACACAAAAATTTTCCATGCCTCGGCTTCAGCGAGAAGAAGGAAGAACCATATTAAGAGATTAAGGAGGGAGGATGGCAGAGTTGTGGTGGAGAGGGAAGAGTTGAAGGCTGTTGTGACTAACTATTTTGTAGACCTGTTCACCTCACATGCAGGTACCCGCCTTGATGAGCTCTTGAGCCACATTGATCCTCGGGTAACAGACTCGATGAATGAGATGCTGGGCAATGAGTTCACCAGAGAGGAAATTTTTGACGCCTTGCAGAGCATTGGAGATCTCAAAGCACCGGGACCGGATGGTATGCCGGCCATCTTCTATAAAAAATGCTGGGACATTGTTGGCGATAAAGTAGTTGCGGAGGTGCTGAATGTTCTCAACGGAGGGCCCATGCCAGAGGGCTGGAATGAGACTTGTGTAGTGCTTATCCCCAAAGTAAATAACCCAGAAAGCATGAAGGACCTTCGACCAATCAGTCTTTGCAATGTGGTGTACAAGCTGGTGTCCAAGGTACTATCTAACCGGTTGAAACAGATCCTCCCCGACATCATTTCACCAAATCAAAGTGCCTTTGTTCCAGGACGGCTGATAACGGATAACATCTTGCTTGCCTATGAGTGCACACATTATATGCAGAACAAGCATGGAGGAAAGGAAGGATTTGCAACAGTAAAGCTAGACATGAGCAAGGCGTATGATCGGGTGGAATGGTTATTTTTGGAAAGAATGATGAACAAGCTGGGGTTCCAAGAGGAATGGATTAAAAAGATCATGTTGTGTGTGACTTCAGTCTCATACAAATTCAGAGTTAATGGGGATTGCACAGATGTTATCATTCCCCAAAGAGGGTTGAACCAGGGAGATCCTTTATCACCATACCTCTTTCTGATTTGTGCTGAAGGGTTCTCGTCTTTGTTGAACAAGGCCGAGGTGGAGGGCAAACTGAAAGGAATCCGCATTTGCAACGCAGCCCCGAGTTTTAACCATCTATTATTTGCAGATGACTCACTAGTACTTATCAAAGCATCGCGTGAGAGTGCTACGTATCTGCAAAATGTGCTACAACTTTATGAGGTTTGCTCGGGACAGATTGTAAATTATGACAAATCCTCGGTTATGTTCAGCAAGAACACAAGAGCGGAACAGAAAAATGAAGTGCTCCAAGCCTTAAATATCAGAGCCGAAGCCAAGACTGAGAGGTATCTTGGGCTCCCTGTCTATGTGGGACAATCTAGGACAAAGATCTTTGAATACTTGAAGGATCGGATATGGAAAAAGATTCAGGGGTGGCAAGAAAGGCTCCTATCAAAGATGGGGAAGGATGTTCTTATTAAAGCATGCGCGCAGGCCATCCCGACCTTTTCCATGTCCTGCTTTGATCTTACAAAAACGTTGTGTGAAGAGATTGGAATGATGATATGCAGATTTTGGTGGGCAAAGCAAGAAAAGAACAACACCATGCACTGGCTGAGTTGGGAGCTGTTAACGAAGCCAAAGAAGGAGGGAGGCCTAGGTTTCCGTGATATCTATGGTTTCAATTTGGCCATGCTAGCTCGGCAAGCATGGCGTATGCTGGAAGCACCGGAATCACTATGTGCACGTGTTCTCAAAGCACGATACTTTCCGAATACTTCTATCCTTGAAGTGACTACACACCCGGGGATTTCGTATACATGGAGGAGTATTTTAAAAGGTATCGGTCTGCTGAAAGACGGACTTATACACCGGGTAGGGGATGTGTTGGGGAACGTTGCATGGGAAACAAAATTTTTCCTACGCACACACAAGATCTATCCATGGTGATGAGCATCTACGAGAGGGAGAGTGAATCTACATACCCTTGTAGATCGCTAAGCGGAAGCGTTTAAGAAACGCGGTTGATGTAGTCGAACGTCTCCGCGATCCAAATCGCAAGTCGTCCCTCGATCCGATCACGAACTAGCGCCGAACGGACGGCACCTCCGCGTTCAACACACGTACGGCTTGATGACGCCTTCACCTCCTCGATCCAGTGAGCGATGGTGAAGTAGTGGTTGAGTTCCAGCAGCACGACGGCGTGGTGATGGTGGTGAGGAACAATCTCTGCAGGGCTTCGCCAAGCGCTATGGAGATTATGACGGAGGAACTAGAGGGTTAGGGTTGCCGCACACAGCTTGGGGAAATCTTGATGTGTCCTGTGTGCTAGCCCTGCCCCTCTATTTATATGTTGAGCCTTGGGGTCTAAACTTGGAGTAAAAGCCTCCTCCAGGTCGGTTTTGCCCGCACAAGGTCGGTTTGGCCCGCAGGAAAAGAGTCCAACTCGGATCCCTGCAGTACCGCGCACAAGCGGTAGTACCGCTTCACACAAGCGGTAGTACCGCTTGGGCGGTAGTACCGCTTCACACAAGCGGTAGTACCGCTCGGGCGGTAGTACCGCTTCACCAAGCGGTAGTACCGCTTACGCGGCAGCAAAACTACTTTTGCACTTTCCAATACCTCGTGGGCTTTTATCCCTTGGCCCATATAAAGTGTTCTTGCACCCGAACACTTCGGTAAACATCCAGAACCACTTCCGGTGAATTCCAGAACCCTTCCGGAGATCAAAACACTATTATCACATATATCAATCTTTACCTCCGGACTATTCCGGAGATCCTCGTCATGTCCGGGATCTTATCCGGGACTCCGAACAACCTTCGGTCACCAACAAAATAACTCAATTATACTAATCGTCACCAAACTTTAAGTGTGTAGACCCCGCGGGTTCGAGAACTATGTAGACATGACCGAGACACCTCTACGATCAATAACCAATAGCGGGACCTGGATGCCCATATTGGCTCCTACATATTCTACGAAGATCTTTATCGGTCGAACCTCTATGTCAAGGATTCAGTTAATCCCGTATGTTGTTCCCTTTGTTCTTCGGTATGTTACTTGCCCGAGATTCGATCGTCGGTATCTCTATACCTAGTTCAATCTCGTTACCGGCAAGTCTCTTTACTCGTTCCGTAATACAAGATCTCGTGGCTAACACTTTAGTCACATTGCTTGCAAGGCTCATTGTGATGTTGTATTACCGAGTGGGCCCTGAGATACCTCTCCGTCATACGGAGTAACAAATCCCAATCTTGATCCATGCCAACCCAACAGACACCCTCGGAGATACCTGTAGAGCACCTTTATAGTCACCCAGTTACGTTGCGACATTTGATACACACAAGGTACTCCTCCGATGTCAGGGAGTTGCATGATCTCATGGTCATAGGAACAGATACTTGACATGCAGAAAACAATAGCAATAAACTGACACGATCAAATGCTACGTTTACAGTTTGGGTCTTGTCCATCACATCATTCTCCTAATGATGTGATCCTGTTATCAAATGACATCTCATGTCAATGGCTAGGAAACCTTAACTATCTTTGATCAACGAGCTAGTCAACTAGAGGCATACTAGGGACACAGTGTTGTCTATGTACCCACACATGTATTTGAGTTTCCAATCAATACAATTATAGCATGGATAATAAACGATTATCATGAACAAGGAAATATAATAATAACCAATTTATTATTGCCTCTAGGGCATATTTCCAACAGTCTCCCACTTGCACTAGAGTCAATAATCTAGTTCACATCACTATGTGATTTACATTGTAATGAATCGAACACCCATGCAGTTCTGGTGTTGTTCATGTTTAGCCCTTGGAAGAGGTTTAGTCATCGGATCTGCAACATTTAGATCCGTGTGTACTTTGCAAATATTTATGTCGTCCTCCTTGATGTAATCGCGGATGGAATTGAAACGTCGCTTTATGTGTCTGGTCCTCTTGTGAAATCTTGGTTCCTTGGCTAGAGCAATGGCACCAGTATTATCACAAAACAGAGTCATTGGGTTAAGCGCACTAGGCACTACTCCAAGATCTGTTATGAACTCCTTCATCCAGACACCTTCCTTCGCTGCCTCCGAGGCAGCGATGTACTCCGCTTCGCATGTAGAATCTGCTACCACGCTTTGCTTGGAACTGCACCAGCTAACCGCACCCCCATTAAGAATAAATACGTATCCGGTTTGCGACTTAGAGTCATCCGGATCAGTGTCAAAGCTTGCATCGACGTAACCCTTTACGACGAGCTCTTGATCACCTCCATAAACGAGAAACATGTCCTTAGTCCTTTTCAGGTACTTCAGGATATTCTTGACCGCCGTCCAGTGTTCCATTCCTGGATCACTTTGAAACCTTCCGACCATACTTATGGCAAGGCTGACATCGGGTCTTGTGCACAGCATTGCATACGTAATAGAGCCTATGGCTGAAGCATAGGGGATGACACTCATCTTTTCTCTATCTTCTGTAGTCACTGGGCATTGAGTCTTACTCAACTTTACACCTTGCAAAACAGGCAAGAACCCCTTCTTGGACTGATCCATTTTGAACTTCTTCAAAATCTTATCAAGCTATGTGCTTTGTGAAAGTTCTATTAAGCGTCTTGATCTATCTCTATAGATCTTGATGCCTAATATGAAAGCAGCTTCTCCTAGGTCCTTCATTGAAAAACTCTTGTTCAAATATTCCTTCACGCTTTCCAACATTTCTATATTGTTTCCAATCAGCAATATGTCATCCACATATAATATTAGAAACGCTATAGAGCTCCCACTCACTTTCTTGT
This sequence comes from Elymus sibiricus, assembly GCA_039707655.1. Classification (NCBI taxonomy): domain Eukaryota; kingdom Viridiplantae; phylum Streptophyta; class Magnoliopsida; order Poales; family Poaceae; genus Elymus; species Elymus sibiricus. The sequence goes on from CM077669.1 coordinate 128,851,373, forward strand.
AAATACAAGCTTCTCCCAAAACTTGTATAAACTCGAACGCTTTGATCACTTCATCAAAGCGAAGATTCCAACTCCGAGATGCTTGCACCAGTCCATAAATGGATCGCTGGAGTTTGCAAACTTTGCCAGCATTCTCTGGATCGACAAAACCTTCTGGTTGCATCATATACAACTCTTCCTTAAGGTAACCGTTAAGGAACGCTGTTTTGACATCCATCTGCCAAATTTCATAATCGAAAAAGGCAGCTATTGCTAACATGATTCTGACGGACTTAAGCATCGCTACGGGTGAGAAGGTCTCATCGTAGTCAACTCCTTGAACTTGTGAAAAACCCTTTGCCACAAGTCGAGCTTTATAGACGGTGACATTACCGTCCGCGTCCGTCTTCCTCTTAAAGATCCATTTGTTCTGAATGGCCTTACGCCCTTTAGGTAATACTTCCAAAGTCCATACTTTGTTTTCATACATGGATCCCATCTCGGATTTCATGGCCTCTAACCACTTCTCGGAATCCGGGCCCATCATCGCTTCTCCATAGCTCGTAGGTTCATCGTTGTCTAACAACATGACCTCTAAGACAGGGTTGCCGTACCACTCGGGAGCAGTACGCGTCCTTGTCGACCTACGAGGTTCGATAGCAACTTGATCCAAAGCTTCATGATCATCATCATTAACTTCCTCTTCAGCTAATGTAGGCTCCACAGAAACAACTTTCTGCACTGCGCTACTCTCAGGTTGAAGTAAAGGTTCAACAACCTCATCAAGTTCTATCTTCCTCCCACTCAATTCTTTCGAGAGAAACTCTTTCTCAAGAAATGTTCCGTTTTTAGCGACAAACACTTTGCCTTCGGATCTGAGATAGAAGGTATACCCAACTGTCTCTTTTGGGTATCCTATGAAGACGCATTTCTCCGCTTTGGGTTCCAGCTTTTCAGGCTGAAGCTTTTTGACATAAGCATCACATCCCCAAATTTTAAGAAACGACAGCTTTGGCTTCTTGCCAAACCAAAGTTCATATGGCGTCGTCTCAACGGATTTCGATGGTGCCCTATTTAAAGTGAATGCAACTGTCTCTAATGCATAACCCCAAAACGATAGTGGCAAATCGGCAAGAGACATCATAGATCGCACCATATCCAATAAGGTTCGATTACGACGTTCGGACACACCATTACGCTGTGGTGTTCCAGGCGGTGTCAATTGTGAAACAATTCCACACTGTCTTAAGTGACTGCCAAACTCATAACTCAGATATTCTCCTCCTCGATCAAATCGCAGGAATTTAATTTTCTTGTTACGATGATTCTCAACTTCACTCTGAAATTGTTTGAACTTTTCAAATGTTTCAGACTTGTGTTTCATTAAGTAAATATACCCATATCTACTTAAGTCATCAGTGAAGGTGAGAAAATAACGATAACCACCGCGCGCCTCAATACTCATCGGACCACACACATCAGTATGTATGATTTCCAATAAGTCACTTGCCCGTTCCATTGTTCCAGAGAACGGCGTTTTAGTCATCTTGCCCATGAGGCATGGCTCACATGTGTCAAGTGATTCAAAATCAAGTGACTCCAAAAGTCCATCAGCATGGAGCTTCCTCATGCGTTTTACGCCAATATGACCTAAACGGCAGTGCCACAAGAAAGTGGTATTATCATTATCAATTCTACATCTTTTGGCATCAATGTTATGAACATGTGTATCATTACTATCGAGATTCAATAAGAATAAACCCATCACATCGGGTGCATGACCATAAAAGATATTACTCATATAAATAGAACAACCATTATTCTCTGATTTAAATGAGTAACCGTCTCGCAATAAACAAGATCCAGATATAATGTTCATGCTTAACGCAGGCACCAAATAACACTTATTTAGGTTCATCACTAATCCCGACGGTAATCGAAGAGCGAGCGTGCCGACGGCGATCACATCAACCTTGGAACCATTTCCCACGCGCATCGTCACTTCGTCCTTTGCCAGCCTCTGTCTATTCCGCAGTTCCTGTTTTGAGTTGCAAATATGAGCAACCGCACCGGTATCAAATACCCAGGCACTACAACGAGAGTTGGTAAGGTACACATCAATAACATGTATATCATATATACCTTGTTTGTTGTTGGCCGCCTTCTTGTCAGCCAAATACTTGGGGCAATTCCGCTTCCAGTGTCCAGTTCCCTTGCAATGAAAACACACAGTTTCTGGTTTGGGTCCAGCCTTGGGTTTCTTCACGAGAGGAGCAACTGCTTTGCCACTCTTCTTGGAGTTACCCTTCTTACCCTTGCCATTTTTCTTGAAACTAGTGGTTTTATTGACCATCAACACTTGATGCTCCTTCTGAATTTCAGACTCAGCGGCTTTCAGCATCGCAAACAGCTCGGCGACTGACTTGTTCATCCCGTGCATGTTATAGTTCAACACGAAGCCCTTGTAGCTAGGTGGCAATGATTGAAGAACTCTGTCAGTGATAGCCTCTGGCGGAAGGGGCATCCCCAATTCAGCCAGACGGGTGGAGTACCCAGACATTCTGAGCACGTGATCACTGATAGACCCGTTCTCCTCCATCTTGCAAGCATAGAACTTATCGGAGATCTCATATCTCTCGATCCGGGCATTCTTCTGAAAGATAAACTTCAACTCCTGGAACATCTCATATGCTCCATGACGTTCAAAACGTCTTTGAAGTCCCGGTTCTAAGCCATACAACATTGCACATTGAACTATTGAGTAATCATCAGAACGAGCCTGCCAGGCGTTCACAACGTCTAGATACTCAACTGGAGCGGGTGGATCACCAAGCGGTGCATCAAGGACATAAGCTTTCTGGGAAGCCGTAAGGATAATCCTTAGATTACGGGCCCAGTCCACAAAGTTACTTCCATCATCTTTCAACTTAGCTTTCTCTAGGAACGCATTAAAATTCAGGGGTGCTACTGCGCGAGCCATGATCTACAACATAAATATAGCAAAGACAACTTAGACTATTGTTCTAGATAATGAGTTTAGTTAATCATATTACTTAAAAACTCCCACTCAAATTGACATCCCTCCGGTCATTCGAGTGTAACATGATCCAAATCCACCAACTCAAGTCCGATCATCACGTGAGTCGAGGTGGTTTCAATGGTGAACATCTTCATGTTGATCATATCTACTATATGACTCATGTTCGACCTTTCGGTCTCTTGTGTTCCGAGGCCATGTCTGTACATGCTAGGCTCGTCAAGTTTAACCTGAGTGTTCCGCGTGTGCAACATGGCTTGCACCCGTTGTATGTGAACGTGGAGTCTATCACACCCGATCATCACGGCGTGTCTCGAAACGACGAACTTTCGCAACGGTGCACACTCGGGGAGAACACAATTTATCTTGAAATTTAAGTGAGGGATCACCTTATAATGCTACCGTCGTCCTAAGCAAAATAAGATGCATAAAAGGATTAACATCACATGTAAATCATAAGTGACATGATATGGCCATGAACTTGTGCTTTTGATCTCCATCTCCAAAGCACCGGCATGATCTCCATCGTCACCGGCATGACAGCATGATCTCCATCATCTTGATCTCCATCAACGTGTCGCCATAAGGTTGTCGCGCCGACTGTTGCTTCCACGACTATTGCTAACGTTTAGCGATAAAGTAAAGCATTACATAGCGCTTAATGATTGACACGCAGGTCATACAATAATTAAAGACAACTCTATGGCTCCTGCCAGTTGCCGTACTCATCGACATGCAAGTCGTGATATTCTATACAACACATGATCATCTCATACATCACATATATCTCATCATGTAATTGGCCATATCACATCACAACATACCCTGCAAAAACAAGTTAGACGTCCTCTAATTGTTGTTGCAAATTTTACGTGGCTGCTACGGGTTTGCAAGAACCGTTCTTACCTACGCAAAACCACAACGTGGTGTAGTGATTGCTTTTTGATCTTCTAAAAGAACCCTCTTCATTGAAATCGATTCAACTAAAGTGAGAGAGACAGACACCCGCTAGCCATCTTTATGCAACGAAGTTACATGTCAGTTGAAGGAACCTGTCTCGCGTAAGTGTACGCGTAATGTCGGTCCGGGCCGCTTCATCTCACAGTACCGCCGAATCAAATATCAACTAGTAACGGCAAGCAATATGTATACACCCACGCCCACAACTCGTTTGTGTTCTACTCGAGATCTCATCTACGCATAGACCTAGCTCTGATACCACTGTTGGGGAACGTTGCATGGGAAACAAAAATTTTCCTACGCACACACAAGATCTATCCATGGTGATGAGCATCTACGAGAGGGAGAGTGAATCTACATACCCTTGTAGATCGCTAAGCGGAAGCGTTTAAGAAACGCGGTTGATGTAGTCGAACGTCTCCGCGATCCAAATCGCAAGTCGTCCCTCGATCCGATCACGAACTAGCGCCGAACGGACGGCACCTCCGCGTTCAACACACGTACGGCTTGATGACGCCTTCACCTCCTCGATCCAGCGAGCGATGGTGAAGTAGTGGTTGAGTTCCAGCAGCACGACGGCGTGGTGATGGTGGTGAGGAACAATCTCTGTAGGGCTTCGCCAAGCGCTATGGAGATTATGACGGAGGAACTAGAGGGTTAGGGTTGCCGCACACGACTTGGGGAAATCTTGATGTGTCCCGTGTGCTAGCCCTGCCCCTCTATTTATATGTTGAGCCTTGGGGTCTAAACTTGGAGTAAAAGCCTCCTCCAGGTCGGTTTTGCCCGCACAAGGTCGGTTTGGCCCGCAGGAAAAGAGTCCAACTCGGATCCCTGCAGTACCGCGCACAAGCGGTAGTACCGCTTCACACAAGCGGTAGTACCGCTTGGGCGGTAGTACCGCTTCACACAAGCGGTAGTACCGCTCGGGCAGTAGTACCGCTTCACCAAGCGGTAGTACCGCTTACGCGGCAGCAAAACTACTTTTGCACTTTCCAATACCTCGTGGGCTTTTATCCCTTGGCCCATATAAAGTGTTCTTGCACCCGAACACTTCGGTAAACATCCAGAACCACTTCCGGTGAATTCCGGAACCCTTCCGGAGATCAAAACACTATTATCACATATATCAATCTTTACCTCCGGACTATTCCGGAGATCCTCGTCATGTCCGGGATCTTATCCGGGACTCCGAACAACCTTCGGTCACCAACAAAATAACTCAATTATACTAATCGTCACCAAACGTTAAGTGTGTAGACCCTGCGGGTTCGAGAACTATGTAGACATGACCGAGACACCTCTACGATCAATAACCAATAGCGGGACCTGGATGCCCATATTGGCTCCTACATATTCTACGAAGATCTTTATCGGTCGAACCTCTATGTCAAGGATTCAGTTAATCCCGTATGCTGTTCCCTTTGTTCTTCGGTATGTTACTTGCCCGAGATTCGATCGTCGGTATCTCTATACCTAGTTCAATCTCGTTACCGGCAAGTCTCTTTACTCGTTCCGTAATACAAGATCTCGTGGCTAACACTTTAGTCACATTGCTTGCAAGGCTCATTGTGATGTTGTATTACCGAGTGGGCCCTGAGATACCTCTCCGTCATACGGAGTAACAAATCCCAGTCTTGATCCATGCCAACCCAACAGACACCCTCGGAGATACCTGTAGAGCACCTTTATAGTCACCCAGTTACGTTGTGACGTTTGATACACACAAGGTACTCCTCCGATGTCAGGGAGTTGCATGATCTCATGGTCATAGGAACAGATACTTGACATGCAGAAAACAATAGCAATAAACTGACACGATCAAATGCTACGTTTGCAGTTTGGGTCTTGTCCATCACATCATTCTCCTAATGATGTGATCCTGTTATCAAATGACATCTCATGTCAATGGCTAGGAAACCTTAACCATCTTTGATCAACGAGCTAGTCAACTAGAGGCATACTAGGGACACAGTGTTGTCTATGTACCCACACATGTATTTGAGTTTCCAATCAATACAATTATAGCATGGATAATAAACGATTATCATGAACAAGGAAATATAATAATAACCAATTTATTATTGCCTCTAGGGCATATTTCCAACAGGATGGCACCTCTATCAACATTTGGAATGATCCATGGCTTGCCCGTGAGGGGAGGCGAACTCCAGTAACGCCGAGAGGGCATTGTCTTCTCACGAGAGTTTGTGAACTTATTGATCCTGACACCCAAACCTGGGATGAGAAAATAGTGTGTGCAATCTTTAGAGAGGAGGATGCGAAAGTGATCCTAGCTATCCCTGTAAGAGACGACTTTGAGGATTCTTTTGCATGGCACTATGACAGCAAAGGCATTTCTTCAGTCAAAGCTGCCTACCAGTTGTATGTGCAGCAAAGAGATGCAAGCCAGCCATCTTCGGCTAGCCCAGCACCAAGAGACTGGGACGAAGGAGATCTGGAATCTCCCCTGTCAACCAAAAATACAACAATTCATGTGGCGTTTAGCACATAATAGCCTGCCTCTGAAACTGTCTATGAAAAGGAGGGGTATTCAATGTGAAACCATTTGTGTCTGCTGTAGTAGAAGGGATGAGGATGGAGCGCACTTATTTCTGAACTGCAAAATTGTCAAGAATGTGTGGCGAAGCTTGCTCCTTGAAAAGGAACGTCTATGTATGACTGAATGTAAGGACGCTGGAGAACTGATGCTTTTTGTTCTCAGGTTGCCGGAGCAGAAAAGAGTTTTGGTTACCTGTCTCTTGTGGCGATGGTGGACCTGAAGGAATAAAACTAATGCTGGAGAGAAGACAATACCGCTGGAAAAACTTGCTGGAGAGATTAGTCACTGGGCCAATGATTCTCTGAATTTCTATGCAAAATCTCGTACTGACACCCCTGGCCAAGTTGTGCATGTGTGGAAGAAACCTGAAGGGGACTGGCTGAAAATAAACTGTGATGGGGCGTTTAATGCAGTTGATGGATCTGGAGGCTGGGGCTTTGTGGTCCGCGACCAGGCTGGAGATGTGAGAGGCTCCGGCGCGGGTTGCTTGCGGCATGTAGCAAGTGCGCTGCAGACGGAAGCGGCTGCATGCGGCGCAGCGTTGCAAGCGGCCTCGCAATGGGGTATGCAGTATGTGCATGTGGAGTCAGACTGCCAGACGCTCATCAAAGCGCTACAAAGTTCAGATTTAGACCGGGCACAAGAAGGCATCTTGTTCAGAGAAATCGGAGTCTTTGCTCGTCCGAATTTTAATGCTTGTTTGTTCTCATTTGCCCCCAGGGCTTGTAATAATCTAGCGCATACTATGGCTGCTTTTGGTGCTACCAAACGGGTTGCTTCCCAGCTGTGGCTGGATGACCTGCCTAATGATGTACTCATTCGTCTGGCCAGCAATGTGGCTGCGCCTGTCTAAGTATGGAATCAGAGTGTTCCATTTCATCGGACGATGCATGCAGCCTTCACAATTACTTTATAAAGTAATACATTTTGAAGCAACCATCTTGTTAACATTTGTTGCTACTCTTAATCACTTGATAAATGGGTGCCAATTGTTCGAGTCGAACACCAAACAGACCTCACACCAACACATCTAAAGCCGAAGGCCCCAACCAAGCCACATTGTCGGGTCTGGGGCACACACCGGTCCGATGCACTGTCAGCGGACACCGCATGCGCACGCTGTAAGAGCCGTCATCACCGTCTTCCATTGATCCATCTTCAGAGCAGGTACTCATGCATCCCCCTTGCCAAACCTGACATCGACGCCACCACGACGCCAGACACCGCCACCTCCTTGCGCACATCCATCATCACACATCTGTCGCCGAGACCCGCCGCCGTCGATGCGGTATATGCCACACCGCACCACATCATAGCCCCTCCAGTCAGCACCCTGCTCCAAAACAATGCCATCAGGAGGGAGAACATCATCAAAGGCTCTGTTATTGTCCGATTCGGGACACCTTGATCTAGGGTTTCCCTTGGAGCAGCCCGTGTAAAGTGACGCAGACTGGAACGACGATGCTTCGACAAAGAAACAACGTCAAAGACGCCGTCATTGTCCGCCAAGACCAAAGTCGACGCCATTTTCATCGGCGGTCGTACCACCCCGACCCGAAGTTGACTGGAACCACTCGGTGCCACGCAGAGAAGACGTAGATGGGCTGTAAGACTTTAAATATTATATCTTTGGTGAGTTGGATGATAGAAAATGGGAGAAAGAAGAGAAGCGGGTTGTGGATTTACAGCCGACCATAGCACGGACTCCAAAAAGCTATATGAGAGTGTATGGCGGACCATGCGGTTAAAAAGTAGTACTTTCTTGTAGACCATTAATATACATGTTGGCTATTACATTGACTATAGATGACATGGTAACATGTTATAGCCATTAGTCGGCTATATTATTAACCATGCTCTCAAATGCTCGGGTTCGAGTCACTGTACTTGGTAGTACACTGACTAGTCGAGGACCTACTCTGATGTAGGATAGCTTCTTCAAATGCCACGGCTTCTGCTTCTATTGTTGGCTTTTCCTGCTCTGTGCGGCGTTATGCGTCCGTTTCGACTTCGGTGGCTGGTTGGGCTACAACCACCGCTGCATCGGGCTGGCAGCCTAGGTTTTCTTTAGGGGAGGCTCGCAACCCTACGCCAATGCAGGGGAATCCAATATGGCGGGCGCCTGCGAGCTACCTGGCGCCCACCCCCCTTGTGTGCTGGGCGTTTGAATGGGCCGACCCAATTTCCTTTTTTTACCTTTTTATTTTTCCTTTTCCCTTTTTTGTTTATTCTTTTAATCATCACTTGTCTTTTATTTTCCTTGTTATCTCTATTTTATTTTTCTTTCTTGCTTCCCTTTTTCTTTTATTTTTATATTCTTTACTTTTTCACCTTTTTGCGAATTTTCTTTTTCAAATTCGTGCACATTTTTGTGCCCATCGATTTTAATGTAAAACAAATGTTCAACAAGTCAAAATATGTTCATCAAATTCAATTTTTTGTTCATTGGATTTAAAAAATATTCCTCAAAATTCAAAGTCTGTTCATCAAATTTTAAAAATGTTCATCAAATTTGAAATTTCTTCATAAAATTCTTTTTTTATAGATTTCAATTTTTTTCATAAAATTCAAAATTTGTTCATCCACTTTCATAAAATCTTGATTACAAATTTTGTTCATCAAGTTCAAAAACTGTTCATCAAATTCAAAATTTGTTCATCACACAGAAGAATTTTTTAATCATTATTAAAAAAATGGTCATAAAAAGTTCATAAAAGATACTCACTAAAATTATAAAATATTCATTCTTTTGAAATCACGAACATTCTTGAACTCGCGAAATATTTTGGAAATTTTAGAACATTTTGTAATGCCAAATTATGTTAACATAGAATAAAACAAAAACAGAAAATAAAAAAGGGAAAGTAAAATGAAAAAACTATGCGTCCAGCCCCGCAAATGGGCCAGTCGAAACTCGCGTCCCATGGGAAGGGGGCAAACCCTATTTGGCGCCACAGGCGCCCGTTATAGCGCATGCCTGCAGCGCACACCACCTGCCGCGCTTGGGCCGGCCCAGTTTACCCTCGTTTTTCTGTTTGAAACTTCAAAAAATGAGATGACGACCGGATTCGAACTCACAACCTCCTCCATCGTAGAGACCCGAGTGAGCAGTAGGCCATCGCGGTGGATGTGCACATTGTCTTCTTTTCCCCCTTTTCTACTCAGTATATCTAGTTTCTATAAGCCCGGTTTTGGGAAAGTTCTAGAAGCTTCCCAAAACCGGGTTTTTCCGGTTCATTACTCAGGCTTCGGAGGGTTTTGTTCTGTTTTTGTCTTCTTAAATTTGTGATTATTTTTCAAATTCGTGAACGTTTTTTCCAATTTGATGAAGTTTTTTAAAAATTCGATGAACTTTTTTCAAATTTGATGAACTTTTTCAAAAATTGATGATTTTTTAAAAAAATCAATGAACTTTTTTTCAACATTAATGAACTTTTTTCAATTTTCGATGAACTTTTCTCAAATTTCGATGATCTTTTTTCGAACTCGATGAACTCTTTTGAAATTCGATGAACTCTTTTCAAATTCGATGAACTTATTTTCCTAAAATTATAAAAGTTTTGTATAATTTGTGAACTATTTTTCAATCGAGCGAATCAACGGAACCCATCGAACGAGCGATTCTATTGTCATCTGATTGAGGAGGGGAGCTGACGCTCATCCCAATGGGCCGGCCCGCTAGGCTGTTCCTGCAGGCGCCAGCAACGCTAACCGGCGCTTAAAGCGCTGAACAGGAGCTCCCTAGGAAGGGAGGGTGCGCGTTCGCAAGACCCTTGATGCGCACCACGCATTATAGGAGGTCCCACCAATGCCGCGGTGACTATTTCTCGCATTCAGTGAAACGATAGGATCTCTCGCTCAAGTGTTTTTAGTTATCGGGCAGGCCCATTCACGACAGTAAAAACAAATAGGGAAGGGAAAAAGGGAAAAGGGGAGCTGCAGGGTTCAACCCTCGTATCCTAGAATATCACCCGCATTGCTGTTCACTACGGTCAGGTCCAGTACGTGGTAACCAGTCGGCGCACAACGTACTTCAGGCGAGTGGAGGCGGTTTTCCACCAGTTTTTCCATTTTTTTACCTTTTTTTTTGTTTTTTCATGGGGGTTTCTTTGTTTTTTCTCTCTAGATTTACTCGTTTTTCTCTTTTTTTTATTTTCTTCTGTTGCTTTTCTTCAGTCTTAGTTACATCTTTCTCGGTTTACACTGTTTTTTCCTTTTCTTTGCTTTTTCTTCGTTTTCTCTTTTGTTTTGTTTGTTTCTTTCTCAGTTTTCAATAGTTTTTCTCTCTAGATTTACTCGTTTTTCTCTTTTTTTTTTATTTTCTTCTGTTGCTTTTCTTCAGTCTTAGTTACATCTTTCTCGGTTTACACAGTTTTTTCCTTTTCTTTGCTTTTTCTTCGTTTTCTCTTTTGTTTTGTTTGTTTCTTTCTCATTTTTCAATAGTTTTTGTTTATTTTTCTATATACATTTTTGTATGTACTAATACATTTTTTCTAACACATGGTTAACATTTTTAATACCAAATTAATATTTTTTAATACATGGTCAACATTTTTTCTACACATATTTAACATTTTTATTTTTCCAAACGTTTTATTACCATATTTCGAATACAAGTTTAACATTTTTTTAATACATAGAGAACAGTTTTTCTATACACATTTAACAATTTTCAAATACATGTTTAACATTTTTTAATACATGGTCAACATTTTCATTATACACATTTATCATTTTTCACATACAAGCTACACAGTTTTTCTAATACATACTAAATATTTTTTCAATATGCATTTAGCATTTTTAAATAAAGTTTTAAAATTTTTTAATACATGGTCAAATATTTTTTCTATACACATTTCACATTTTAAAATGCAAGTATAACATTTTTTTAATACATATTCAACATTTTTTTGGATACACTTTTAAAATTTCGCAAATAAAGGCTTATCATTTTCTTAATACAGGGACAACATCTTTTCTATACATAGTTAACATTTTTCAAATACAAGTTACACATTTTTTAATACATGTTCAACATTTTTTCTATACACATTTAACATTTTCTAAATATAGGTCTAACATTTTTTTGATATACATTAATTTTTTTAAAATCTTTGATTATATTTTTTAAAACTTATGTAACATTTTTTCAAAATCTTGATTAACATTTTTTTAAGTACATGATCAACCTTTTTCACACATTGTATAGTTTTTGTATACATAGTCGACATTTTTTCTATACAAATTTTTTAAAACATTATGTGAAGTATATTTTTGTAATATACTTCCTTCCGTTCCATAATGTAGTGGATATAGATTTCTTAAAAAGTCAAATTTTGCCAACTTTGATCAAGTTTATAAACAAAACTATTTATATCTATAATACCAAATATATATAATATGAAACTACGTCTTACGATAAATCCAATGATATATGTTAGGCATTCTAGATGTAATTTTTTTTTTTCACAAACTTGATCAATGTTGGTGAAGTTTGATTTTTAAAATATCTATATGCACTACATTATGGAATGAAGGGAGTATGTGTTTTAGATTTTTTGGAAGTGTACAAAAAATTTAAAAATATATTTACCTAATAATAAAGCGGCTATTGCTTCTGCCAGATACGTAAAAAACGATTTGTATGCTGCGTTCCAATCGGTGGTCGTGAGGCTGCGTTGTTCGTCGCTTGGCCGAGCTGCATCCCAGTTGGGCCTTGTCCTGTCACGGTGGTCCGCCTAGGCCTGGGGCCACGTCCACGCTATCTTTTTCCATCCAGTTTTCTCAAAAAAATCCTGTTTTCTTACCCCACATCAACAGAAACCGGTCCGAACACGGGTGTACATGTCCAGCTCATCGTGAGAACCGCGACAAAGAATCAACCCAGAACCCATCGATGTCGCTGCCGCCCAACGCCGGCCGCCTCGCGCGGCAAATCGAGGGACGACCGGATGAGGAGGAGGAGCAAGTACGCGGAGCAAGGGACGAGCTTTCCGCGGTTCAGCTTCAACGTCGGCAAGGGCAACGCGTACATTCAAGAGCCCTCGTTGTTCCTGTTTAGGGGGCATGGGATTGACCGGCTCGGGGCTTCTGAGAAACGACGGTGGCGGCAACCTGGTGCTACTGTGTACATAATCCATCCGATCCCGTTCGAAATCCCCAAAGAGGTTGGCAACAAGATCAATCGATAGCTGCCGCGCAGAGCCATCCAATCGAGTCGTCATGGTGGTGATTGGTGAACAATCCCAGCGAGGGTTACTTCGTTCACCGGCGAACCCGATCACTTGCGATCCGAGCCGGACCGTTCTCCTCCTTCCTCCTCGGCATGCAAGATCGTTTGTTTGATGGTAGAGAAGGTGTTTGTTCGTGTGGCCTCCGTGATGGCAGTGGCTTCCACAAACGCCGGCGTGATGACCCCTCTTGCGAGCTCAACGTACAAGCTCTGGAAGGCCCGTCTTTCTTCTAGTAGAGGAAGCAACGCTAAAGTGCTGGCCTGAACGAGGAACATGAGCTACCTCGACTCCGAGTCTGCCGTTTGGAACGACGACACTGTCCGCACAGAGCTGGAGAGCGTGGTGTTTTGGTCCGAGTGCGGCGTATGCACGGTCGCTGAGTGGGTACTGTAAGTTCAGATTGGCCTAGTCGCCGAAAAGTGTCCTAGAGTAAATTCTACGAATCTCAGACCACGCACTGGTACTCGCCGTCGCGACGGCGGCCGACTATTCTCTGTGAACGGTGATGGCGGCTGACTATTCACCGTGGAAGGTGACGGTGGCCGACGCAACTCCCATGCCCGGTGTGGAGGCGGCTCCTAGCACAAAGCACATGCTGGCCGTTGGCTTGACTTCCTCCAATGAGCGGCGATGCCGACCGCGCGGCTCCCTCCGGGCGAGTGAAATGCCCTTCAACTTGGAGCGTCCAGCCGCATAACACACTCTAGCCCGAGGCAGCCTAATAACCCACAAGTATAGGGGATCGCGACAGTCTTCACGGGTAGTATTTCACCCTAATTTATTGGTTCGACACAAGGGGAGCCAAAGAATATTTATTGGCCTTGACAGTTGAGTTGTCAATTCAACCGCACCTGGGATATCTCTCTGCAGCAAAGGTTTAGTAGCACGGCAAATAGTAGTAGCAAAAGTAACAACAATAGTGACAACAACAATTTTGTAGCAGTTGTGACAGTAGCAGTAGCAGTAGTAACTTAGCAAGATTCAGTATGTGTAAAGCGTAGGCACGTGGATCGGTGATAGATAATGATTTCGATGACATTGATCATGTAACATTTACACACTAGGGCGACACAGAACTAGCTCCAATTCATCAATGTAATGTAGGCATGTATTCCGTATATAGTCATACGTGCTTGCGATAAGAACTTGCATGACATCTTTTGTCCTACCCTCCCGTCGCAGCGGGGTCCTATTGGAAACTAAGGGATATTAAGGCCTCCTTTTAATAGAGAACCAGAACAAAGCATTAACACATGGTGAATACATGAACTCCTCAAACTATGGCAATCACCGGAAAGAATCCCAATTATTGTCACCTTGGGGTATGCGGATCAAGACACGTAATAGGTGCATACAACTTGTGTAAGAGCACATTTATCCATGTGTGGTTTTGGTAATTGATGACAATCCCTATGGACTAATGGTTGCCTTGAGTTATATTCGAAGGATTTGTCCGTAGGTACTTCTTGAAGTACATGTGTTGGTTTCAAGGAGTTTATATGGTGACCAAGGTGGTATTCAAGGTTTATCCAAAGATTGGTCATGTGGGAGTTGAGCTTATTGCAAGCATGTCTTGAAGAAGAAGAGAGAAGATTGTGTAAGCATTCATGTTTACCTTCAAGACATCATCTTTATGAAGAGAGAAGATAAGACACAAGGTTGATCAAGATTAAGGCAAAGAATGATTCAAGTTGATCAACACACAAAGCGTAGAAGATGTACCAAGTGGGATCAAGTGATCCCATGGTATGGTAAGCATTGTCCATTACGCTTTGTGTACTAACCCATGGTCTACGTGAGAGTTCGTTGTGGGGTTAGGTATATTTCCATGGGTTTGCGTCAAGAGGAAGATCTCATACAACCCATGGAGGATGACATCAAGTGGTGATCGTCATCAAGGTTGCGGTGTGCAAGTTCAAGTGAAGCATCACGGAGAGATCATGCTTGAAGCTTGCCGTCCATTGTGGTGACAATGGACTTGTGAAGATGTGCCGAAGAGTGGCTCTCCCATGGTGGAGTATGGGGGAGCAATCTACTAGTCTTCATCGGGCCGGCCCAATCAAGAAAGGTGGTCCATCTTGAGGAAGTCAAGATCGTCATCATCTAGCTCAAGTGGACTATGCGCAAGGCTAAGGTTTGACCTTGATAGGGGTTTCTATTTTACCGGCCTCATAGTGATAGTTGGGAGACTGGGTTATAGGATAGTTGTCGTACTATCAAGGGGGCTCTCAAGTGAGTAGCTTGATCGTATCGTTCGTTGAGAGCTCAAACCATTGCATTCTTGTCATCATCATCTTTCTTGGTTCTTGGTTGGTTTTTCTCTTTGAGGTTTCTTGAGCTTATGGTCAGCTTCATGACAAGCTCAAGTTCATCGAAAACGGAGTCCATATGCATCTTCTATGATGTTTTCGATGTTGGAGTTTTTGCCGGTTCTTCATTGATAGAGGTTTTCACATCTCTATACCATTGGCATTTTGCCGGTTCTGCTGTTGGATAGCTGTTGTCGTCCTGAATCCAACAAGCTTGAGTTTGCTCAATTCGGAGCTCGTATGCGAAAGTTATGGCAGTTTCAGTGCCAGGGCAGTTTTTCTCTGAACTAGCGGTAGTACCGCTCGGTACCACGGTAGTACCGCTCCGGCGGTACTTCCGCTATGTACTACCGCTTATATTTTTCTTCTGGCTTCTTGGGATTATTTGAGCGGAAGTACCGCTCCCTCCAGAGCGGTACTACCGCCCCAAGCGGAAGTACCGCTCCCTCCGGAGCGGTACTACCGCTTTGTTGTTCCAGGACGAGTGTAAGCGGAAGTACCACTCCCTTGAGCGGTACTACCGCTTGTGTGCGGGCTGTGGGGGTAACGGTTGGATTTTCCCCCACCTATAAAAGGGGGTCTTCTTCCCCATTGCTCCCTAACTCTTGAGCTCGTGTTTGCCCCCCATTGACCTTCTTCGAGCTTGCTTTCTCTCAATCCCTCCAATGATTCTTGCTAGTTCTTGAGGGAAAAGAGAGAGGAGATCTAGATCCACATTTCCACCAATCACTTTCTCCTCTTTGTGAGGGGAACCCCTTGGATCTTGATCTTGGAGTTCTTCGTGTTCTTCTTCGTTCTTCCTCTCATTTTCCTCCCTAGCATTAGTTGCTTTGGTGGGATTTGGGAGAGAAGGACTTGGACACTCCGTGTGCCTTTGCCATTGCATTTGGTGCATAGGTTTGAGTTCTCCACGGTGATACGTGGAAGTGAGAAGTTGAGAAGCTTATTACTCTTGGGTGTTTGAGCACCCTAGTGCTTGTTCCTCTTGGGTGCCTTGGCGCCCTAGACGGTTGGTGGTGCCTCGGAGCTCAATCATTGTGGTGTAAAGCTCCGGGCAAGCGTCGGGGTCTCCAATTAGGTTGTGGAGATTGCCCCGAGCAATTTGTACGGGTACTGGTGAACCGCCCCCAAGGGTTGCCAAAGTGTACGGGTACCGGTGACCGCCCCCAAGGGTCGCCATTTGTACGGGTTCGGTGACCGCCCTCAAGGGTCCCTTAGTGGAATCACGGCATCTTGCATTGTGCGAGGGCGTGAGGAGATTACGGTGGCCCTAGTGGCTTCTTGGGGAGCATTGTGCCTCCACACCGCTCCGAACGGAGATTAGCATCCGCAAGGGTGTGAACTTCGGGATACATCATCGTCTCCTCGTGCCTCGGTTATCTCTTACCCGAGCCCTTTACTTATGCACTTTACTTTGTGATAGCCATATTGTTTCTTGTTATATATCTTGCTATCACTTAGTTGTCTATCTTGCTTAGCATAAGTTGTTGGTGCACATGGGTGAGCCTAGTTGTGTTAGGTTTTGTGCTTGACTAATTAAACGATAGTTTTATTCCGCATTTGTTCAAGCCTAAACCGTAATTATTTTAAAGCGCCTATTCATCCCCCCTCTAGGCGACATCCACGTCCTTTCAACTTGCAAGATAGGATCCAAATCACTCTTATATTCATGAAAACATAATAGGTTCAGATCTGAAATCATGGCACTCGGGCCCTAGTGACAAGCATTAAGCATAGCAAAGTCATAGCAACATCAATCTCAGAACATAGTGGATACTAGGGATCAAGCCCTATCAAAGTTAACTCGATTACATGATCAATCTCATTCAATCCTACCACCGTCCAGCAAGCCTATAAAGGAATTACTCACTCCCGGTGGTGAGCATCATGGCGGTGTTGATTGAGAAGGGTTGGTGACGATGACGGCGACGATTTCCCCTCTCTGGAGCCCCAAACGGACTCCAGATCAGCCCTCCCGAGGAAGAACAGGAGGTGGCGGCGGCTCTGTCTCGTGAAATGTGATGAAAACTTCTCTCTGATTTTTTTCTCCGAAGATGTGATTTTATAGGACTGGAATTAGGGTCGGAGGAGCCTCGAGGGCCCCACAAACCATCAGGGCGTGGCCTAGGGGGGGCCGCGCCCTGATGTGTGGTGGCCCCGTGGCACACGCCCTCCGGTAGTTCTTTGCTCCA
Organism: Elymus sibiricus; assembly: GCA_039707655.1. Classification (NCBI taxonomy): domain Eukaryota; kingdom Viridiplantae; phylum Streptophyta; class Magnoliopsida; order Poales; family Poaceae; genus Elymus; species Elymus sibiricus. The sequence continues at coordinate 128,868,646 of CM077669.1, forward strand.
TAATTCATCATAATTTTTTGACTGAAATAATTCATCATAATTCCCAAAAATAATTCACAAAAAGTTTCGTCCAATTCCGAGAACTTTTATTTTTGCACAAAAATAACACCAAGGTAGTTCTGCTGAAAACAGCGTCAGTCCGGGTTAGTTTCATTCAAATCATGCAAATTAGAGGTCAAAACCAGAGCAAAAGTGTTTGGAAAAGTAGATACGTTGGAGACGTATCAACTCCCCCGAGCTTAACTCATTTCTTGTCCTCAAGCAATTCAGTTGACAAACTGAAAGTGATAAAGAAAACTTTTACAAACTCTTTTGTTCTCGTCGTTATACACATGCTTAGCTAGTGTTCAAGTTTTCAGCATAAATTATAAATAACCACATCCATGATAGCAATTATACATCATATCAACTCATGGCAATACATAACCAGCTAGAAAGCAAATAATAAGATATCTCACATGCCAACAAATTATCAAAACAATCATGATATAATTTGGTGACATGGTATTTCGCCAACCCTTTCTAAGACCGCAAAACATAAATGCAGGGCACCTCTGAGGCTCAAGCAGTGACTAAACATTATAATTCAGAATAGGAAAGATCTAGTCATGCTCACATCCAACATTAACTAGGCTCAATGCATAAGAATGACAATAATGCTCTCCGGTCTGGTGCTTTTAGTAAGAGGATGATGACTCAACGTTCAAATAAATAGATAGGCCCTTCGTAGAGGGAAGCATTGATTTGCAGAGGTGCCAGGGCTCAAGTTTTAAAGCATGATCGGAATGTAGTTTTTGAGTGGTGCACTTTTCCTGTCAACGTTACGACAAAGGTTTTCAATATCTTCCATGCTAAACTCATTATTAGCGGTTCCCAAACAGTATAGTAAAGTTTACTCCTATCCACCATCCATACACAAACCATGGCTGACCGAATCCACGGATGCCTGCCAACATATCAACTGTCCCAAGGAGTTTTGTTTAATTAATTTTGGTTTTGCAGGACTGGGCATCCTTTTTACTAGCCTCTCTCGTGCAATGATAGCGAATAAACGACCGTCTTGAGAATAACTCACTTAGCATGGAAAATATTGACCGCCTCGTCGCTCCATGAGCGAGATGCGTGCACAAAATAGATGTTTATTTGAATGTTTAGAGATGACACATGCAAATTTACTTGGAACGGCAGGGTAATACCGCATATAGGTAGGTATGGTGGACTCATGTGGAATAACTTGGTTTAAAGGTTTTGGATGCACAAGCAACATTTTCGCTTAGTACTGGTGAAGGCTAGCAATAGGTTGGAAGAGACCAGCTAGAGAGCGAAAACGGTCATAGGTATGCATTGCGAATAATTAACATTGAACATAGCATGAGTAGTATATGAACACTCTGAATTTAAACATCATGAAGGCTGCATTGGTTTTGAATCAACTACATGTTTGCACATGGGCCAAGTCAAGCCGCTTGAATTTCTCAGAGGGAAATACCATACTACCATACCACATCACAACCATTTTAATGCATGTTGATCTATAAGATAAATCATTATTCACTACTATTAAGCATGGCATGAGAAGCTATAATCTCTAATTGTCATCATGAACATGTTCACTCATAATATACTGAATCGAGATCGAACGAGCTAAACATATTTACAAAAATTGAAAACAAGAAGAGTTCATACCAGCTTCCCTTGCCAAGTTCACTTCGTCAAATATCGTCATTATTGCCTTTCACTTGCATGACCGAATGATGTGATAATAATAATAGTGCAAGAATACCGTGGACTAAGCTGGAATCTGCAAGGCAGTTTTGGACAACGGAGAAGACACGGTAATATTGGCTCTCAGTGAGATCAATAATAAAGCGTATAAGAGCCACTCAACATTTTCATCGTGGTCTTATCCTTTCAAAGACGCAACAAAAAGAAAAGAAATTCAGATAAACACACTGAAATATTTTTGGAGTTTTTGTTTTTCTCAAGCAAGAAAATAAACTAAGGGAAAACAAGAACGAGAAAAATTATTTACACGGGAAAGCTCCCAACATGCAAAGGAAATCTTTTTGTGTTTTCTTTTTAGTACTAAGATAATTAAAATGGGAAAAGAAAACTAAAAAGAAGCGAGAAATATTTTTTGGTTTTCCAGAGTTTTTCAAACACACAAGAAGAAAGCGGAAAAATAAAACTAATATGGATATACAATGAAAGAGGTTGAACACCGACAATTTATATGAAGTGTGTGAACATGAATGTAATGTTGGTGAGAAATACGTACTCCCCCAAGCTTAGGCGTTTGCCTAACTTGGTGATCACCACTGGTAATCTGGAAAATGGTTAAAATGATAACTTGTGGAGGCGTTCCTGGCCTCCTCCTCCGCTAAACGAGTAGCCCCACTGCAGCTTTGTATTCCCGCACCTCCTCCTTAAGAACATAATAATGTTGTCGAGTCTGAAAATCAAAGAGGGCAGGTGCAGGCAAAGTGACAGGCATAGGCGTATATTTCTCAAATATTAAATTATACTCATAACCCCTAGCGCGGTTTACAATAAACTCATGATAACGCATAGCGTCAAAATCTAAATATCTTTCAGGTAGGATAGGATCATTAGGTTGAGGCGACACTCCCAGCTTTGCAGCTACGCGGGAGGCATAAATCCCTCCATAAAAATCACTGTAGAGATCGAAAGTAGGTCTAGAGGGGGGTGATTAGTCTACTTGACCGAATAAAAACCTACCCTTTTCCCAAGTTAAATGGTTGGCAGATTTTAGCAATTTTAGCACATCAAGTTCACCCTACACATGCATGTCTACGAGTATTGCAGCAGAAAGTAAAGACAAGCATATGTAAGAGGATAAGGGTAGGAAGATCAAACACAATTTAGAGACACGAAGATTTTTTCCATGGTTCCAATAGGTGGTGCTATCGTACGTCCACGTTTATGGAGTTTTCAACCCACGGAGGGTAACGGTCGCGAGAGTCCACGGAGGGCTCCACCCATAAGGGTCCACGAAGTAGCAACCTTGACTATTCCATAACAACTTCCGTCCATGAAGGACTAGCCTCACTATGGGTAGATCTTCACGAAGTAGGTGATCTCCCTGCCCTTACAAACTTCTTGGTTCAACTCCACAACACGAAGTAGGAGGCTCCCAAGCGACACCTAACCAATCTAGGAGGCACCACCCTCCAAAAGGTAATAGATGCGATAGTAATGATGAACTCCTTGCTCTTGTGTTTCAAATGATAGTCTTCTCAACACTCAATCACTCTCTCACTGATTTGACTTGGGTAGAAGAGATTGATTGGATGGAAAGAAACTTGGGGAGGCTAGAACTCAAGATCCATATGGTTGGAGTGGATGATCTTGACCTCAACACAAGGGTAGGTGGTTCTCTCTCAGAAATTTGGATATGGGAAGTGTGGGTCTGTTCTGAGTGCTTCTCTTGCGAGTGGGATGTGGTGGAGGGGTATATATAGGCATCTCCAAAAATCCAACTATTACAACATTATTGCCCAACTCGGTGAAACGGAAGTAGAAACTCGGTTGCACCGACTAGTGCAAAATGTGGCAACTTTGGCGTTTTCGGTGAGACCGATATAGAATTCTCGGTGGTACCGATATGAGTGGCCGAGGGCAGTTACACAACTTGGTGAGACCGATTCACAATTCTCAGAAATTCCGATTCTTGTGAATGAGGTAACAGGAACTTGGTCATTGGAACTCGGTTGCACCGATATGAAACTTGGTAGTACCGAGAGGTAGGTTTTGGCTAGGGTTTCTGTCTAGGGTTTTGATTCGGTGTAGCCGATAGGATATTGTTGGTGGCACCGATTTTGAGTGGTAGGGTCTAAGACAGAATATTTGTCAGAGAGCTTGTGAGTGTTTTTGGTGGCTAACACTTGATCATTTTGAGAATTTCATTCACCATTATTACCTCACCCCCTTTTGATAGTATTGGCTTTCCTATGTACTCAAAGTGATTTCTCACAAAGTAAAATGTAGAGTCTTCATGCTTGTAGCTTGGCGAATCCTATTCCTTGCATCTTGGGGTCTCCTCATAATCCTTTGCCAATCCAACATTGAACTTTTTCCTGAAATATACTTGGTGGAAACATTAGTCCAATGAAATATATGTTGTAAACCACCTAGGGAGAAGTTGTGCTTTCAATCTCCCCCTTTTTGGTAATTGATGACAACATATAGATCAAAGCTTCGATAGAGATATAATCAATGAATAGCATCGTCGCTTTGAGTGGTATGTGATAAGCAAGAGCTCCCCCTAAATTTGTGCATTATTTTAAATTTGCGTTTGAATGCAAATGCACAAACGATTAGGATCATGGGTCACTCTTCCATGTCACATACAACTTGGTGGTGCGCAAAAATTAATATGAGTGAATTACAAAAAGCACATCACACCAATCATTAAGTGAATGATCATCATATAGATCTCTCAAATATAGGCAATAGTAGCATCACACAAGAGTGTATGATCAAACACCGACAAGGTTTGCAACACCAAACGATAAACCAAATGTTTTTGAAAAACAGAGAGATCAAAATGCAACTCTCTCTCTCTCTCAGCCCTATGATCTATAACCTCTCCCCCTTTGGCAACAAGTTACCAAAAAGTTCAAAGTTATAGAGCTAATCGTCGCTCTGGGCATGATCTCCTCCATGAGACGATGAAGCTGCTCCGGTGGTTGTCGATGGAGTCGAGAGAAGAGCATCCACGAAGTCTTCAGCTGAAGTCCTCTAAGGTGGTGGAGTAGACACTGGAGCTGATGGAGCTGATGGACCTGCGGCAGGTGCTGAAGAAGAAGGCCTCAACTCTGGAGCAGGCACTGTAGGAGTTCTGGCTTGAGTCTTGAACTGAGTGATGGTCCTGAGAGGTGGACTTCCACCATCATCATCAGAATCTGAAGAGTGGGGAATGGGAGCTTCATCCACTTCCTTCTTAAGTTCATCCATAGTTTTAGTCAGCCCATCCACTTTGTTGTTCAGCATGGAAAACTTATCCTCCATGATCCTCACAAGACTCTGTTGATTCAGCAATATATTCTTGATGTCCTTCTGCATGCCCTGAACTATGATAAGTAGAAGATCCATTTGCTCGCTCCTGGATCTTGGAACCTGAGCACTAGTGACTCTGCCTGCCTCAGCCTCTGCCTGTGCAGCAGATGAAGTGGGATGACTGGGATCCATCACCACGACATTATCCTCGAAATCTGGCTGGAGTGGCAAATGTGGGCGATCAAGTGCTTATACATTCTTCTCTAACTTAGAGTTGATGAGCATCTGAATGTATGGTGCATATCCACAAGATCTCTTCTGATATGTAGCTGTCCTCTTCACTCTCTCAACTATCAGATCCATCACCCTAAACCTGGTGTGGGTGTCAATGTGGTGCAGCATGTTGATGGAGTAGCCTCGGATCATCTTGTCATCTCCTGACTTGGGCATTAAGGTGTACCTCAAGATAGTGTTGCTAGTAGGCAATCCTGCTTGCAGATAGTAAACTGAATCAAACTTATGTGAATGCACATAATCAGCAGGGATCTCCTTGTACATATTTGCCATAGAGTTGTGACACATCTTGGCCTCAGTGTATACATCCAAATCACCTTCTTGTACCTGTGGGGCTCCTAAGATGGTAGCCCACTCATCAACAGTGGATTGGTACCTAACACCTTCAATCATCCATATGATCCTGCCATCTGGGTAGAAGTGAGCAGTGTAGGGGAACGCAGCAGAAAACAAAAATATCCGACCTACGCACCAGCCCAGGACCACTATGGAGACTGCATACAAGGTTTGATCTTTTTCGTTACCAACTCGTAGCGCAGCGGAAGTAGAGTCGATGACGATCGGCGGTGCAGATCCCCGCAGCTAGGATTTACAACCTCCCAACCGCGAGGATGTATACCGTCATCCGCCCCACGGACAGCCCTCCGGGAGGCGGTCAGACAGTCCCCCGGACGGTGTCACGGACAGCCCTTCGGGAGGACCTTCGAAACTCGGACAGTCACTCGGACAGCCCTTCGGGAGGACCCACGAAACTCGGACAGTCACTCGGACAGCCCTTCGGGAGGCACTCTCGAACTAAGACCGAAACTACGATCTCTCTACAGAGTTGCACACATACGGTGTCATCTATCCGGCAGGGCTTCGCCGTCCAGAACTAGTTCCCACCGGAACCCAGACAACCTTTCGGCTCTACGAAACTATTTCGCTGGGAGGGAGAGAGAAGCCAGATAACATCAGATGGCATGTGTATGTGAGAAAGAGAGTGAGTGTGGAGAGTGCATCTCCACCTCTATTTATAGGAAAACCCAAGGGGTAGGGTGACACTTGAAATACCCAAAATGCCCTTCACAAGGGCACAAAGGTAAAAGCAAGTGGACAACCCTTATCCTTCCATGTCATCCCTAGAGATATTTGTGAGTAAAGCCCCAAAAGGTGGCTTTCCATAAAGTAATCCAAAAAGCACTTTCACTATTCATGACGACATATTTCAGCGTCCGTTCGAACTGAAAATATTTATGTGGGCTTAGAACATTTCCAGTACCCACTAAAATAATTTTCAACGCGCTCCGAAACAATTCCGGTTTAGTGATTTTCATCTGCGAAAAGCATCTGAAGCGGTTCCGGCAGCTCCGGAACATTTCCGGTTTTCATCCCGGAAAATTCCAGAAAGTTTCCAGAACGATTCTGGCACCCTTCAAGAATTACCAGGCATGTGCCGAAACCAATTTGACTTTATGGTGCACTCCGAAACAACTTTTCGGTTTAGTGATTTTCATCTGTGAAAAGCAACTAAAGCGGTTCCGGCAGTCCGGAACATTTCCGGTTTTTGTCTTTGAAAAATCTCAGAAGTTACCAGAACAATTCTGGTACCTTCTAATAATTTCCAGGCATGTGCCGAAACCAATTTGACTTTATGGTGTACTCCGAAACAACTTTTCGGTTTTACCGAAACTCTTCCGGTGCTCTCTCTCCGGAACTCTTCCGTTGTCTCCGAAACTTTTCGGTGAATTTCTCTCAGACTCCCTGTCTAGTATTCAACAGATAGATGACCCTTAAGCGTGTGACCCTATAGGTTCGGTGAAGCATAGACATGACCCGGAACCCCTTCCGATCAATAATCAACATCGGAGCCGTGGACACCCATATTGACCCCTATACCCACACGAATGAATATTCGAGTGAACCTCCAGTTGCCGTGTGCTATTCCTGTTGCTTCGCAATATGTTACAAATACCCGAGGTGAGACATGTTGGCATCCCCGTGGATCAACAACTTGTCCACTATGCCAGTTACCTCGTTACCGGTATTGTTCTCTTTTCTCGTTCCCGTGTTCCGGCATCCCCGTGATCAAATCACAAAGTGTCTGGCCAGACGATGATGGATACCTTAACACCGAGAGGGCCCAGAGATATCTCTCCATCGTCGGAGGAGCAAATCCCAATCTTGAGCTATCGAGTTACTTGACATACTTTTCCATGAACCCGTAAGCCGCCGTAATAGCCACCCATTTACGGATGACGTTTAACAAACCCCAAAGTTCATGAAGCAAGCATGAAGAAACTCGATACTCTCATGGTCTAAGGAATCATGCAAACGTTAACCATCTCTGTGTTATAAACCATTAACTAGTGACGAATGTATCTCATAGCATAACATCAATGCGGGTCGATTCAACACAAATGTTCTTCTAACATTGTGCCCTCAAAGTTGCTGGCATAGACATGCCCATGATCAGGAAAACAGAACCATCATGCAACACTTGAGCTAGTCTTAGAGGCCAGACTAGGAATACATTTTACCGTTTATTATTCCACACGTGCATATGAGTCTTCCTCCGAGCCTCGTGGTTATTGTAGACTCGAGAACCATAGCAGTTATAGCATGGAACATAAACGTAATTATGAACATGGAGATAATCAATAACATTTATTATTGCCTCTAGGGCATATCTCCTACAAGCAGTAGAGTAGAACTACATGATCATCTCATCGTTCCATGATGTGAACTCTCTTCCAACAAAATTTGCAATATCAATGCACTGGAAGTTGTCTTGCACAGTTGGAAAATAATCTTCATTTTCCTTGATATATGCCCAGTCAACATATCTCATGTCACTGACTGCTGGGCTCTTGTCCAATAGGACAGTCTCATAAAAGTCCTGCTGTTCCTTGGTGTGAAATCTGGCATCCACAACAGTCCTTCTCCTGGAGGCATAGGGGTCATTTGCTCTCCACAACCTCAGCCCTGAGTCCTTCCTCTTTTCATATCCTCAGCCATAGGATGAGCATCATCATGAGCTGGTAAATGGGGCCTGAGTTTCCTCAACACAGTCAATTCTTCCTCAGCATCTCTGGAAGTTGAAGTTTTTTTCTTGGCAGCAAGGGGGATGTCCCTAGTAGTCTGATGTCTACTATGCAACTTTATTCTTGTAGACTTTGTTGGGCCTCCAAGCGCAGAGTTTTGTAGGACAGTAGCAATTTTCCCTCAAGTGGATGACCTAAGGTTTATCAATCCGTGGGAGGTGTAGGATGAAGATGGTCTCTCTCAAACAACCCTGCAATCAAATACAAGAAATCTCTTGTGTCCCCAACACACCCAATACAATGGCAAATTGTATAGGTGCACTAGTTCGGCGAAGAGATGGTGATACAAGTGTAATACGGATGGTAGATATAGGTTTTTGTAATCTGAAAATATAAAAACAGCAAGGTAGCAAGTAAAAAAAGTGAGCACAAACGGTATTTCAATGCTTGAAAACAAGGCCTAGGGTCCGTACTTTCGCTAGTGCAATCTCTCAACAATGCTAATATAATTGGATCACATAACCATCCCTTAACGTGCAACGAAGAATCACTCCAAAGTCTTATCTAGCGGAGAACATAAAAAGAAATTGTTTGTAGGGTACGAAACCACCTTAAAGTTATCCTTTCCGATCGATCTATCCAAGAGTTCGTACTAAAATAACACCAAGTTATCCTTTCTGATCAATCTATCTTGAGTTCGTACTAAAATAACACCATATGATACGCATCAACCAACTCTAATGTCACCTAGATACTCCAATGTCACCACAAGTATCCATTAGTTAATTATACGATACGCATCAAACAATTTCAGATTCATGATACTCAATCCACACAAAGAACCTCAAAGAGTGCCCCAAGATTTCTATCGGAGAAAGTAGGACAAGAACGTGTATCAACCCCTATGCATAGATTACCCCAATGTCACCGCGGGAATCCGCAAGTTGAGTACCAAAAAATATATCAAGTGAATCAATAGAACACTCCATTGTCACCACGGGTATCCACATGCAAGACATATATCAAGTGTTCTCAAATCCAATATTCGATCCAACATAACGATATCTCAAGGGGAAAGATTCAATTCATCACAACAAGGTAGCAAGGGAATAGCATCATGTGATCCGACTATATTAACAAAGCCCGTGATACATCAAGATCGTGACATCTCAAGAACACAAGAGAGAGAGATTGAACACATAGCTACTGGTACATACCCTCAGCTCCGAGGGTAGACTACTCCCTCCTCGTCATGGCATCCGCTGGGATGATGAAGATGGTCACCGGAGATGGATTCCCCTCTCCGGCAGGGTACTGGAACGTCTCCAGATTGGTTTTTTGTCGATACAGAGAGTTGCGGCGGCGGAGCGGAGAGTCTAGGGTTATTTCTGATGGTTTCTATATTTATAGGAATTTTTGGCGTTGGTTTCACGCGAAGGTGGGCCACGAGGTGGGCACGATACACCACGGCGCGCCGGGGGGGGCCTGGCGCGCCCTGGTGGGTTGTGCCCACCTCGTGGCTCTTCTGGACCTCCCACAAAGCGTCTAGTGCCTCTTTTGTTCCAAAAAAATCATCAAAAAGTTTCGGGCGATTCCGAGAACTTTCATTTTCTGCACAAAAACAACACCACGGTAGTTCTGCTGAAAACAACGTCAGTCCGGGTTAGTTCTAAATAATCATGTAAAGTGCATCAAAACTATATAAAAGTATTGTAAACATAGGTGAATATGGCATGAATACTTCAGAAATTATCGATACGTTGGAGACATATCAACATCCCCAAGCTTAATTCCTACTCGTCCTCGAGTAGGTAAATGATAAAAGAAATAATTTATGAAGTGTGAATGCTAGCATAGTGCGTAAGTTTGATCAATGACAATTTCAAGCACTTTTCCTAGCATCATAACAGCAACTCTTTCTCATAAAACTCATCATGATAGAGCAATCAATTCACTTGTTATGATTCAAACAATGAATTCTCTTGAAACTTAACAACCTATGTTCTTAGTCACCAAACAATTGCAATTCAACTAATTCTCAACAAAGTCTAAGTAAGAGCTCCACATACTCAATCATCATATAGTCTTCTATGATTGTTAGTACTCAAAGCATATTTTTAGAACAAATGGCATCCATAGAACACAGAGAAAGATAGGGGCTTAATGTTTCGCCTCCCAACTCATTTATCATAGAGATAATTGTCAACAATAATAAATCATGATCAAATATATTTGACTAGATATATATGTTTGGATCTTTCCCCACCACATGATGCTTGCCAACTAATATACTGAGGTTGGAATAAGAAGTTGACTCAACAAGAATAGTAAATAACATGAAAGTAAATAGATTGTCCCTTCGCAGAGGGAAGCAGGGATTTGCAAAGGTGCCAGAGCTCATTGTTTAAAAACAGAGATAGATATAATTTTGGGAGGTGCACCCTTCCTGTCAACTTTACGACCAAGAGTTATCAATATCTTCCATGCTAAACACATTAGCAGTGGTTCCCAAGCGGTAAAAGTAAAGGTTTACCCCCCCTCCACCAACAAACACACTCCACCGCTAGCCGAATCCACGGGTACCATCCATACCAACAACATTCCTGGGGGAGTTTTGTTTAATTATTTGCATTTTATTTATTTCGGGACTGGGAATCCCTATTACCGCCCCTCTCGTGCAAGGACGAGTGAATAAACACTCATCATGAGAATAACCCGCTTAACATGGAAGATACTGACCGCCCCCGTCGCTCCATGAGCGATCCAGGCACACAAAACAGATGTTTATTTGAATGTTTAGAGGTGGCACATGCAAATTTACTTGGAATGTCAGTGAAATACCATATATAGGTAGGTATGGTGGAATCTTATGGAAGAAACTTGGCTCAAGGATTTGGATGCACAAGTAGTATCTCTACTTAGTACAAAGTGTTGGCTAGCAAAAGGTTCTAAACAAGCACCACATGTTGGAGGATCCATAACAATATAACTTCTATGCAAATATACACAACCATAACTCATTACGTTGTCTTCCTTGTCCAACTTCAACTAATTTGCTCAAGTTTGAAAATAATTAATGGGTATTCACAATCATAGAAGATGTCCAAGATAATATATTTGTATGTGAAAGTTCTCTTCCTTATACTAATCGTTCATGAATTGCTTGTATGACCAATATTGTGATTGTTAAACTTTAATAGATTTTACTTTCTAAACCAAATGTGAACTTGCTACTAAGAATATAGCACATTGATAATTTCAGATTTATGATATTTCATTCATTCACAATTTACTCTTAGGATATAAGTGAAGCACAAGAGTAAACATCAAACTACTCTCAAAAGATATAAGTGAAGATCAATGAGTAGTCAAACAATTAAGTAGCTATGTGAGGACTCTCTCTCAATAAAGATTTTCAGATCTGAGTATTTTATTAACAACAAGCAAAAGAAAAATAGCACTCCAAGAATAGCACATATCATGTGGACAAATAAAAATTTAGGCTCAACATAGGCTAAGCGATAGTTTTTGATGAAGAGAGGTGGGATGCGTAGCATCCCCAAGCTTAGATGCTTGAGACTTATTGAAATATTTACTTGGGGTGCCTTGGGCATCCCCAAGCTTGAGCTTTTGTATCTCATTCAATCCTCTCATATCACGGTTTCACCTATTCTCAAAAACTTCATCCACACAAAACTCGAAAAGAACTCGTGAGATAGGTTAGTACACATAAAAACAAATCAACACTTCATGTACTGCCTAGACAAGTTGCACAATAATTTTCAAACATCATATACTATTTACTATCGTTTCCACAATTTATATCTACCAATATAGGCTATGGAAACTATAGGATAAGTAGATAACAAAACTATGACAGCAATCTGTCCAAACAGAACAGTCTGTAGAAATTTATGAAAACATTGTACTTCTGTAGCTCAAAAAATTATTAAAATTTAGGAAAAGCTAAATAATTTATATGCAAACACTGTGTAAAATTTTCAGAAACTTTCCACGTTCCAGTAAAATATGAAAATTCAAACACTACAGAAAAAGTTTCTGTTTTTACACAGCACATATCAAACATGCAATGCAAGCATCCTAAGGCAATTCTTGGAACTTTTTATTGGAAAACAAGATTATAAATAACACCTAACAGAAAATAACAAAATATAATGACAATCCAAGCAAAGCACATATTATGTGACGAATAAAAATATAGCTCTAAGTAAGATATACCGATAATGTTGAAGACGAAGGAGGGGATGCCTTCCGGGGCATTCCCAAGCTTAGACGCTTGAGTCTTCCTTGGATATTACCTTGGGGGTGCCTTGGGCATCCCCAATATTAGGTTTTTTTCACTCCTTATTCTCCTCATATCGGTGTCTCACCCAAAACTTGAAAACTTCAATCACACAAAACTTAACGGAACTTCGTGAGATGGGTTAGTATAATAAATATAAATCATTCACTTAGGTACTGTCAAAACAAGATTAATAATTGTTATCACATAATACCTACTGTATTCTACCATTCCCATAATTTATATCACTAAATATAAGCTATGGAAACACTAAAACAAGCGAACTATGCAAGCAAACAGAATATGTCAAAAACAGAACAGTCTGTGAAGATCTGTAGTGTAGCCATACTTCCCTGTCTCTAAAAATTCTGAAAAATCAGTAAAACCTGAATAATTTGTATATCAAGACTATGTAAAAATTTCAGAATTTTTTGACGCTCCAGTAAAATCAAAGAAATTCTTTACTGGAGGCAAAAGTTTCTGTTTTTGCACAGCATCAAATCAACAAGTACCCATACTATCCCAAAGGCTTTACTTGGCACATTATTGAAATAAAAGGCACAAAACATGATTACTACAGTATCTTAATCATGTGAACACACAAAAACAGAAAGGAAAAGTGTTGGGTTGTCTCCCAACAAGCGCTTTTCTTTAAAGCCTTTTAGCTAGGCATGATGATTTCAATGATGTGCTCACATAAAAAGTAGTAAATGAAACATGCAAGAGAGCATCATGAATCTCATGACAAGCACATTTAAGTCTAACCCACTTCCTATGCATAGGGATGTTGTGATCAAACAATTTATGGGAGCAACAATCAACTAGCATAGGAAGACAAAACAAGCATAACTTTGAAACTTTGAACACATAGGGAGGAAACTTGATATTATTGTAATTCATACAAGCATATGTTCCTCCCTCATAATAAATTTTAGTAGCATCATGAAGTAATTTCACAATATAACTATCACATAAAGCATGCTTTTCATGATCTACAAGCATAGAAAATTTATTACTCTCCACATAAGCATATTTCTTCTCATTCATAGTAGTGGGAGCAAACTCAACAAAATAACTATCATAAGACACTTGATTTTCATAACCACATTCAATACTAAAATCATGATGACAAGTTTCATGGTTACTATCACTCTTTATAGCATACATGGCATCATCATAATCATCATAGATAGGAGGCATGCCATCATCATAATAAATTTGCTCATCAAAACTTGGGGGACTAAAAATATCATCTTCATCAAACATAGCATCCCCAAGCTTGTGGCTTTGCATATCATTAGTATCATGGATATTCAGAGAATTCATACTAGCAACATTCCAATCATGCCCATCATTCAAGGAATTCTCATCAACTATTTTTATAATTTCTTCCTCTACCAATTGAGCACAATTTTTTGAATCCTTATTTTCATGAAAGACATTATAAAGACGATGCAAATGATGCAACCTAAAATCCATTATTTTGTAGTTTTATTTTATAAAAACCAAACTAGTGAAAAACAAGAAACTAAAATATTTAATTGCAAGATCTAAAGATATACCTTCAAGCACTCACCTCCCCGGCAACGGCGCCAGAAAAGAGCTTGATGTCTACTACGCAACTTTATTCTTGTAGACTTTGTTGGGCCTCCAAGCGCAGAGTTTTGTAGGACAGTAGCAATTTTCCCTCAAGTGAATGACCTAAGGTTTATCAATCCGTGGGAGGTGTAGGATGAAGATGGTCTCTCTCAAACAACCCTGCAATCAAATACAAGAAATCTCTTGTGTCCCCAACACACCCAATACAATGGCAAATTGTATAGGTGCACTAGTTCGTCGAAGAGATGGTGATACAAGTGTAATATGGATGGTAGATATAGGTTTTTGTAATCTGAAAATATAAAAACAGCAAGGTAGCAAGTAACAAAAGTGAGCACAAACGGTATTGCAATGCTTGAAAACAAGGCCTAGGGTCCGTACTTTCGCTAGTGCAATCTCTCAACAATGCTAATATAATTGGATCACATAACCATCCCTCAACGTGCAACGAAGAATCACTCCAAAGTCTTATCTAGCGGAGAACATAAGAAGAAATTGTTTGTAGGGTACGAAACCACCTTAAAGTTATCCTTTCCGATCAATCTATCCAAGAGTTCGTACTAAAATAACACCAAGTTATCCTTTCCGATCAATCTATCTAGAGTTCGTACTAAAATAGCACCATATGATACGCATCAACCAACTCTAATGTCACCTAGATACTCCAATGTCACCACAAGTATCCATGAGTTAATTATACGATACGCATCAAACAATTTCAGATTTATAATACTCAATCCACAGAAAGAACCTCAAAGAGTGCCCCAAGATTTCTATCGGAGAAAGTAGGACAAGAACGTGTATCAACCCCTATGCATAGATTACCCCAATGTCACCTTGGGAATCCGCAAGTTGAGTACCAAAACATATATCAAGTGAATCAATAGAACACCCCATTGTCACCACGGGTATCCACATGCAAGACATATATCAAGTGTTCTCATATCCAATATTCAATCCAACATAACGATATCTCAAAGGGAAAGATTCAATTCATCACAACAAGGTAGCAAGGGAAGAGCATCATGTGATCCGACTATATTAACAAAGCCCGTGATACATCAAGATCGTGACATCTCAAGAACACAAGAGAGAGAGAGAGAGATTGAACACATAGCTACTGGTACATACCCTCAGCCCCGAGGGTGGACTACTCCCTACTCGTCATGGACTCCGCCGGGATGATGAAGATGGCCACCGGAGATGGATTCCCCTCTCCGGCAGGGTACTGGAACGTCTCCAAATTGGTTTTTTGTCGATACAGAGAGTTGCGGCGGCGGAGCGGAGAGTCTAGGGTTATTTCTGATGGTTTCTATATTTATAGGAGTTTTTGGCGTTGGTTTCACACGAAGGTGGGCCACGAGGTGGGCACGATACACCAGGGTGCGCCGGGGGGCCTGTCGCGCCCTGGTGGTTGTGCCCACCTCGTGGCTCTTCTGGCCCTCCCACGAAGCGTCTAGTGCCTCTTTTGTTCCAAAAAAATCTTCAAAAAGTTTCGGGCGATTCCGAGAACTTTCATTTTCTGCACAAAAACAACACCACAGTAGTTCTGCTGAAAACAGCGTCAGTCCGGGTTAGTTCTAAATAATCATGTAAAGTGCATCAAAACTATATAAAATTATTGTAAACATAGGTGAATATGGCATGAATACTTCATAAATTATTGATACGTTGGAGACGTATCATAGTCTTCTTGGACTTTTGAGCAACTGGCTTCTTTGGTGCAGATTTCTTGCTTTTGAAGGAGCTTGCTTGGGCATAGCATCAGCAAGCAATTTCTTCTTCTTGGCAGGAGGAGCCTTGGCAGCTGGCTCTTCCTCCTCTTCTGCCTCTTCATCAATGGCTGGATCTTCATACATGGAAGTGGGCCTTCCGAAGACTTTGACTATCCTCTTTCTTGCCCTTTTCTTATCACTTGCCTTCTTAGGCTTAGAACTCTTTGCCGGCTCAACAGAAACAGAAGTGTTGGCCTTGGCACACTCAGGTGCCCTCATAGCATCAACACTTGCATAGACCTTCTTGACTGGCCTCTTAGAAGAAGTATCCTCTGTAGCTGTGCTCTTGGCAGCCTTCTCTTTCTGCCTCTTGGCTATCTCTTCCTCTGGCACAAAATCAGAATCCTCTTCATTAAAATTCAGCTTCTTCCTTGCCCTGGTGGCAGCCTTGGGCAAATCAGGTGAACTGGGGTTATCATCAAAAGAAGATGAGCTAGCTTCAGGGCTAGTGCCTGAACTCATGTCCACATCTCTCTCTTTGAAGTTGTTCTGGCTGTCATCAGATCCTGACATGCTGATCATGTGAATAGAGCATAGAAGAGCAGAGAGGTTGAGCATCACAAAACACAGATCATTTTTCAAAATTTCAACTCAGAATCTTAGTTTTGAACTTCTACAAAAAAAGATTTCCATTGCACCGAGTTGATATTTTTGGAGCCACTGAGACTGACCACTTGCCTTAACAGAGACTTGGCAGTTTTCACCGAAAAGAACAGCTCGGTCCCACCGAAGTGGTTCTCAGTAACCCTAAACAAAATCGGTAGAACCAACTTTTTCAACTCGGTGTCACCGAGATGCGATTTGCGGAAGGTCAGACCTAAAAATTCCTCGTTCTCTAATCTATGGAGGTTACTCGTGGGATAGAACGATCTCAAACTATGGCAAGATAACGAAACAACCTTAATGCTCTAGAATTAGACATGGGAGCGCAAGAAGGGATCGAATCCATACCCTAACTTCATGATGGCTCGGCTACGGCGGCGACGGTGGTGAAGATTACCGTCGACGGCGAGGATCCCAGTGGCGAGGGCGCACGTGGAGGCAAGGGCGACGACCAGGGGTCCAGGTGCGGCAGCTTAGGGTTGGAGGAACGGATGTTTGAAGATTTAATTTCAAAAGTTGGGTCCGTCGAGATAATATACCCTTCGCTGTTGGTGACACCGGTTCAAAAATATCGGTGCCACCGAGTTCCTCAACTGTCAGTTGATAGGGAAACTCGGTGAAGCCGAGATTATGGAATCGGTGTTACCGAGATGGGAATACTAGATCAACCCTAGGCATTGGTGAAACCAAGATTTTGGAGTTGGTTGCACCGAGTTGCACTGGGGAGGTTTTGGTGGTCAGCTCTTGACGAAATGGAACTCCGAGTGCTCCTCACACAGAGGGTTCGAGAAGTGCTTGTTCAAGTTTTGTGATGTAGCATGAATAGAACTTGAGACGAGAAAGCATAGATAGCTAGAGAGGGGTCCTAGGCATTCTTGTATATCCAATTGGCCAAATAAAAATGAAACCCAAACAATAACAATTGGATATCCTCGAACGAGAAAAGACATGCAGACCAACATGCTTACACAATAAGATGTCAAATTAAATATGGCAAACATGCAAAACCACTCTAGTATCTACCAAGCACTTTGGCAATGACGGAGTCATCTATATATGAGTATATAAGAATACTTGATCATAGGTGACATGGCTTGGACTGTGTCGGTATTTCCCCAAAGAGGAAGGGATGATGCAGCACAGCGACGGTAAGTATTTCCTTCAGTTATGAAACCAAGGTTATCGAACCAGTAGGAGGATCACCACCACCCAATAAGCAGCACCTGCACACAAACAACAAATACTTGCAACCCGACGCGAAAGAGAGGTTGTCAATCTCTCTATGGTAATAAGATATATTAGGTAGTGATAGATAGGAGAGATAGATCTCTCAAGAACACAAATAAAAAGAGTAAATATGCAGCAATATGTTTTTGGGTTTTTGGTTTTGTAGATCTGAAAACAAAGATTGCAAAAAACGTAGATTGGAAAGCAATATGATAGGAAAAGTAGACCCGGGGGCCGTAGGGTTCACTAGTGGCTTCTCTCATGAGTATAGCGCACGGTGGGTGAACAAATTACTGTTGGGCAATTGATAGAAAATCGAATAGTCATGACGATATCCAAGGCGATGATCATTATATAGGCATAACGTCCAAGATAGATAGACCGACTCCTGCCTGCATCTACCTCTATTACTCCACACATCAACCGCTATCCAGCATGCATCTAGTGTATTAAGTTCATGGAAAAACGGAGTAATGCAATAAGAACGATGACATGATGTAGACAAGATCTATTCATGTAGGAATAGACCCCATCTTGTTATCCGTAATAGCAACGATACATGCGTGTCTTGCTGCCCCTTCTGTCACTGGGAAAGAACACCGCAAGATCGAACCCATCACAAAGCACCTCTTCCCATGGCAAGAAAAATCGATCTAGTTGGCCTAACTAAACCAAAGATTCGAAGAAGAAATACGAGGCTATAAGTAATCATGCATATAAGAGATCAAAGAAGACTCAAATAATATTCATGGATAGAAACTTATCATGAACTCAAAATTCATCGGATCCGACCAAACACACCGCAAAAGTTTACATCAAATAGATCTCCAAGACACCATTGTATTGAGAATCATAAGAGAGAGAGAAGAAGCCATCTAGCTACTGCCTACGGACCCGTAGGTCTATGGTGGACTACTCACGCATCATCGGAGAGGCACCTATGAGGAAGATGAACCCCTCCGTGATGGTGTTTAGATTGGATCTCGCTGTTCTAGAACTTGCGGCGGCTGGAATTGTGTTTCGGCGACTCCCTTAGGGTTTTTGGATTTCCAGGGAATTTATAGGCACGATAATCGGTTGAGGGGGTGCCGGAGGTGCCCAGCACCCACCAGGCCGCGCCAGGGGGCCTCTGGCGCGCCCATGTGGGTGCTGGCCACCCTGGGCCCCCTCTTCTGGTGTTCTTTGGCCCATCCGGTCTCTTCTGGTCCGTAAAAAATCCACAAAAATCCCCGCATCATTTCTTCTCTGTTTGGTACTGATTTCCTGCGAAGTAAAAAACAAGCAAAAACAGCAACTGACACTTTAGCACTATGTTAATAGGTTAGTCCCAAAAAATGATATAAAGTTGTAATAAAATGATTGTAAAACATCCAAGAATGATAATATAACATCACGGAACAAGCAAAAATTATAGATACGTTGGAGACGTATCAAGCGTCCCCAAGCTTAATTCCTACTCGTCCTCGAGTAGGTAAATGATAAAAACAGAATTTTTGATGTGGAATGCTGCCTAACATGTTCATCATATTCTTTTCTTCTTTGTATAGCATGGACATTTGGACTTGTAAGTGATTCAAAGCAATAGTCTAGTTTTAACATAATGACTTCAATACTCAAGCATGTCAACAAGCAACCATGTCTTTCAAAATATCAACACTAAAGAAAGTTATCCCTAGCCCATCATGCTCAATCATTGATCCATTCATGGAACACACTCAAATATTAGCTATGCCCAATGCTCAAGTACGATCATAGTGCCCCCTAGTTGGTGCTTATAAGAGAAGATGGAGACTCAAAGCAATAAAAATAAAAATTGCATAAAGTAAATAGATAGGCCCTTCGCAGAGGGAAGTAGGGATTTGTAGAGGTGCCAGAGCTCAAGGTTTAAATTGAGAGAGAAAAAATATTTTGGGTGGCATGCTTTTCCTGTCAACGAAAACGACAAAGTAGCGCACAATACTTTCCATACTAGATATATCATAGGCGGTTCCCAAACAGAAAATAAAGTTTATTCCTTTTTCCACCAAACTTTCACTTTCCATGGCGGGCCGTATCCACGGTTGCCTTCCATACCAACACTTTCCAAGGAATTTATTATTTGACAACATAAAGTAAATATTTTTTTTCTTTTTCATTTCGGGAATGGGCATCCCTATTACCGCCGCACTCTCGTGCAATGACAAGTGAATAAACACTCATCTTGAGAATAACACATCTAGCATGGAAAAATATTGGACACTCCCCACCGTTTCATGAGCGGTACGGGCACACAAAAGAGAAAAATTATTTTGAAAATTTAGAGATGGCACATACAAATTTGCTTGGAACGGCATGGAAATACCGCATATAGGTAGGTATGGTGGACTCATAAGGCAAAACTTGGTTTAAGGATTTTGGATGCACAAGTAGTATTTCTACTTAGTACAAAATGAAGTCTAGCAAATAGATTGGGAAGCAACCAAACCAAGAAACGAAAAATCACATAAGTGAGCATTGAACATAACTAACACCGAATAATTCACCACAAGTAGGATGTAACTTCATTGCATAACTATTGACTTTCGTGCATGCATAGGGAATCACAAACCTTAACACCAATATTCCTACTAAGCATAATTACTCATTAACATGACTCACATATTAGTATCATCATGTTTCAAAACTATTACAAGGAATCAAGTTTAATTTGTCCAATGATCTTCATGAAAGTTTTTATTATATCCTCCTTGGATATCTATCACTTTGGGACTAGTTTCATATATTGCCATTGCTTTTTGGCAAGCTCAAACAAATTTAAGTGAAGCACATGAGCATAAAGATTTCATCTCTCAAAAAGGTATAAGTGAAGCATGAGAGGATTTCTTCAAAAATTTACTAACTCTCAAATTAATCTAAGTGAAGCATGAGAGTATTTCTACAAAAGTTTCCAAGCACACCGTGCTCAAGAAGATATAAGTGAGGCATTAGAGCAATTCCTATAGCTCAAAAATTTTAAGTGAAGCACATAGAGCAATTCTAACAAATCATAGCATGATTGTGGCTCTCTCAAATAGGTGTGTACAGAAAGGATACAAAGGAAAAACTAACAAACAAAGAAAGCAAAGATACAAGACGCTCCAAGCAAAACTCATGATATGTGACGAATAAAAATATATCTCCAAGTAAAATACCGATGGTCGTTAGAAGAAAGAGGGGATGCCACTCGGGGGCGTCCCCAAGCTTAGTTGCTTGTTACTCTTTGGATATATCTTGGGGGTGCGGTAGAATCCCCAAGCTTAGGCTTTTGATACTCCTTATTCCTTCATCCATCGTGATCTCACCCAAAACTTGAAAACTTCAATCACACAAAACTCAACAAAATCATTGTGAGATCCGTTAGTATAAGAAAGCAATTCACTACTTTAGGTACTGTTGTAAACCCATTCAAATTTTATAATTGCATTATACCTACTGTATTTTAACTTTACCATGGCTTATACCCTTCAATACAAACTATAGATTCATCAAAACAAGCACACAATGCAACGAAAACAGAATCTGTCTCAAACAGAACAGTCTGTAGTAATCTGTACCATAACCATACTTATGCAACTCTAAAAATTCTGAAACATTAGGACAACGTAAGTAATTTTTATAGAAACACTTTGTTAAAATTTCAGCTCAAGATCACGTCCCAGCAAAAAATGGAAATTCATATACTGGACACAAAGTTTCTGTTTCAGATTCAGCATCACTTCTACTCATCCTTTGAATCATCCTAACAGTTCTACTTGGCACAAACACTAAATAAACCATAAAAATACAATAATAACAGAGGCATAATTGTGTCAACACTCAAAAACAGAAAGGAAAAAAGCAAAAATTTATTTATTCATTGGGTTGCCTCCCAACAAGCGCTATCGTTTTACGCCCCTAGCTAGGCATATTGGATAGATTCAAGTATTGTCATCTTTGGTTTTGGACCCATAAGATGAACTCATGATTGATTAATATGGTGGCTTAATTCTTGTTCTAGGGAAGTGTTCCATACCCTTTCTCAAGGGAAATTGAAAACGAATATTGCCTTCTTTCATATCAATCACGTCACCTATAGTGCGTAAAAACGGTCTACCAAGTAAATGGGACAAGACGGATTGCAATCAATATCAAGCACAATAAGATCAATGGGCACATAATTCCTATTTGCAAGAATAAGAACATCATTAATTCTTCCCAAAGGCTTTTTAATAGTAGAATCCTCCAAAAGCAAATTAAGAGAGCATTCTTCAATGTTGGTAAGACCAAGCACATCACATAGAGATTTCGGAATCGTGGAAATACTAGTACCCCAAATCACACAAAGCAAATCATTCATAATTTTTAATCTTGACCTTAATGGTAGGTTCCCACTCATCATGTAATTTTCTAGGAATAGAAATCTCCAACTCCAACTTTTCTTCAAAAGATTTCATCATGGCATCAACGATATGTTTAGTAAAAGCTTTATTTTGCTCATAAGCATGAGGTGAATTCAACATAGATTGCAACAAAGAAATACATTCAATCAAGTAGCAACTATCATAGTTAAAATCTTTGCAATCCAAGATAGTGGGCACATCACTAGTTAAAGTTTTGACCTCTTCAAACCCACTTTCATCAAAATTTTCATCAAGATTTTCACCCTCCAAATTATTGGGACGCCTTCTAGATAAAGTTGGCTCTACTTCAGTCCCTTCATTATCAATTTTAACATTACTAAACAAGGAATCAATAGAAGAAACACCAATCACTTTAAGATCTTCATCACTTTTATAACGGCAATCACTAGAAGACGATTTTTCTAAGATTTCCCTTTTAGCTCTAAGCATAGCGGTTCTTTTCTTACTTTCATCCATAGAGACATAAAAAGCTTTAATAGATTCATCAATCTTAGGCACAAAAGCTTTCAACTTGAGATTTTCAACATCATGAGAAATTCTATCAATGCTTCTAGACATATCATCAATCTTATTCAACTTTTCTTCTATCGTAGTATTGAAAGCCTTTTGCGCATTGATAAATTTTTTAATATTACTCTCAAGATCAAAGGTGTTCCTATTATTATTGTAAGAAGAATTACCATAGGAATTACCATAATTATTAGAGGAATTTCCAGGAAAAGGCCTAGGATTAAAATAACCTCTATAAGCATTGTTATTGAAATTGTTGCGCGAGACAAAATTCACATCTACGGATTCACTATTTTGCTCAATCAAAGTAGACAAAGGCATATCATTAAGATCAATAGGATCATTTTTACTAGCAACCAATTTCATCAAAGCATCAACTTTATCACTCAAAGTACTAATTTCCTCTACCGAATTAACTTGTTACTAGTAGGTGCTCTTTCAATATGCCATTGAGAATAATTAGCCATGATATTATCTAGCAATTTAGTAGCTTCACCCAAAGTAATCTCCATAAAAGTACCACCCGCGGCGGAATCTAAAAGATTTCTAGAGACAAAATTCAATCCCGCATAAATTTTTTGTATGATCATCCAAAGATTTAAACCATGAGTAGGACAATTTCTTACCATCAACTTCATTCTTTCCCAAGATTGAGCAACATGTTCATGCTCAAGTTGCTTAAAATTCATGATTTGTGTCCTAAGGGAAATAATTTTCGCAGGAGGAAAATACTTAGTGATAAAAGCATCCTTGCACTTATTCCAAGAATCGATACTATTGCGAGGCAAAGATGAAAACCAAATTTTTGCACGATCACGCAAGGAAAAAGGAAATAGTTTCAACTTAACAATATCATTGTCCACATCTTTTTTTCTTTTGTATATCACACAATTCAACGAAAGTGTTTAGATGGGACGCGACATCCTCATTAGGATTACCGGCAAATTGATCTTTCATGACAAGATTCAACAAAGCGGCATTAATATCACAAGACTCCGCACTAGTGGCGGGAGGAGCAATAGGCGTACTAATAAAATCATTGTTATTAGTATTGGAAAAATCACACAACTTGGTGTTCTCTTGAGTCATCGTGACTACGCAAACAAGATTGCAAGCAAGGAAGAGATCCGGCAAGAAAAAGGGCAAATGAAAAAGAGGGCGAATAAAACGGCAAATTGGTGAAGTGGGGGAGAGGAAAACGAGAGGCAAATGGCAAATAATGTAATTGCAAGGATATGAGATTTGTGATTAGGAACCTGGTAGATGATGATGGAGTCCCCTCGGCACCTACGATAGGCATATAGAAGAGACTGCTTCCTCCCCGGCAACGGCGCCAGAAATTCCTTTGACGTGGCTTGGACTGCGTCGGTATTTCCCCAAAGAGGAAGGGATGATGCAGCACAGCGATGGTAAGTATTTCCCTCAGTTATGAAACCAAGGTTATCGAACTAGTAGGAGGATCACCACCACCCAATAAGCAGCACCTGCACACAAACAACAAATACTTGCAACCCGACGCAAAATAGAGGTTGTCAATCTCTCTACGGTAATAAGATAGATTAGGTAGTGATAGATAGGAGAGATAGATCTCTCAAGAACACAAATAAAAAGAGTAAATATGCATCAATATGTTTTTGGGTTTTTCGTTTTGTAGATCTGAAAAAAAAGATTGCAAAAAATGTAGATCGGAAAGCAATATGATAGGAAAAGTATACCCGGGGGCCGTAGGGTTCACTAGTGGCTTCTCTCATGAGTATAGCGCACGGTGGGTGAACAAATTACTGTTGGGCAATTGATAGAAAATCGAATAGTCATGACGATATCCAAGGCGATGATCATTATATAGGCATCACGTCCAAGATAGATAGACCGACTCCTGCCTGCATCTACCTCTATTACTCCACACATCGACCGCTATCCAACATGCATATAGTGTATTAAGTTCATGGAAAAACGGAGTAAAGCAATAAGAACGATGACATGATGTAGACAAGATCTATTCATGTAGGAATAGACCCCATCTTGTTATCCTTAATAGCAACGATACATGCGTGTCTTGCTGCCCCTTCTGTCACTTGGAAAGAACACCGCAAGATCGAACCCATCACAAAGCACCTCTTCCCATGGCAAGAAAAATCGATCTAGTTGGCCTAACTAAACCAAAGATTCGAAGAAGAAATACGAGGCTATAAGTAATCATGCATATAAGAGATCAAAGAAGACTCAAATAATATTCATGGATAGAAACTTATCATGAACTCAAAATTCATCGGATCCGACCAAACACACCGCAAAAGTTTACATCAAATAGATCTCCAAGACACCATTGTATTGAGAATCATAAGAGAGAGAGAAGAAGCCATCTAGCTACTGCCTACGGACCCGTAGGTCTATGGTGGACTACTCACGCATCATCGGAGAGGCACCTATGAGGAAGATGAACCCCTCCGTGATGGTGTTTAGATTGGATCTCGCGGTTCTGGAACTTGCGGCGGCTGGAATTGTGTTTCGGCGACTCCCTTAGGGTTTTTGGATTTCCAGGGAATTTATAGGCACGATAGTCGGTTGAGGGGGTGCCGGAGGTGCCCAGCACCCACCAGGGCGCGCCAGGGGGCCTCTGGCACGCCCTGTGGGTGCTGGCCACCCTGGGCCCCCTGTTCTGGTGTTCGTTGGCCCATCTGGTCTCTTCTGGTCCGTAAAAAATCCACAAAAATCCCCGCAACGTTTCATCTCTGTTTGGTACTGATTTCCTGCGAAGTAAAAAACAAGCAAAAACAGCAACTGGCACTTTGGCACTATGTTAATAGGTTAGTCCCAAAAAATGATAAAAAGTTGTAATAAAATGATTATAAAACATCCAAGAATGATAATATAACAGCATGGAACAAGCAAAAATTATAGATACGTTGGAGACGTATCAATAGGTCATACTCATCGTTTAAGCACAAGTGGGGTTAACACTTTTACATAAAGCATTTAATGTGTTCACATCTTTAAGAGATGATTTAACTCAAGTCTTAGAGTAAAGCTCCCCCTTGATGTGATATCCCCCTAAGAGGGATAAACTAACCTTGGGTTTGTCGTAGAAGACTTCATGTGGGTGAGGTAGTGGTGGATGCTCATTGTTGATGAAGATCATCTTGAGTTGGGAGCAATCCTCGTTGTTTCCTACTCTTCTCACCTACATGGGTTAGTGATGTCTACTACGCAACCTTCTTCTTGTAGACTCGTGTTGGGCCTCCAAGCGCAGAGTTTTGTAGGACAGTAGCAAATTTCCCTCAAGTGGATGACCTAAGGTTTATCAATCCGTGGGAGGTGTAGGATGAAGATGGTCTCTCTCAAACAACCTTGCAATCAAATACAAGAAATCTCTTGTGTCCCCAACACACCCAATACAATGGCAAATTGTATAGGTGCACTAGTTCGGCGAAGAGATGGTGATACAAGTATAATATGGATGGTAGATATAGGTTTTTGTAATCTGAAAAATATAAAAACAGCAAGGTAACTAATGATAAAAAGTGAGCACAAACGGTATTGCAATGCTTAGAAACAAGGCCTAGGTACTGTCAAGACAAGATTCATAATTGTTATCACATAATACCTACTGTATTCTATCATTCCCATAATTTATACCACTAAATATAAGCTATGGAAACACTAAAACAAGCAAATTATGCATGTAAAACAGAATCTGTCAAAAACAGAACAGTCTGTGAAGATCTGTAGTGTAACCATACTTCCCTGTCTCTAAAAATCCTGAAAAATTAGGAAAACCTGAAGAATTTGTATATTAAGACTGTGTAAAAATTTCAGATTAATATCACGCTCCAGTAAAAAAATGAAAATTCCTGTACTGGAGTCAAAAGTTTCTGTTTTGGTTCAGCATCAATTCTACTCATCTTGTGAGTCATCCCAAAGGCTTTACTTGGCACTTTATTGAAATAAAAGACACAAAACATGATTACTACAGTAGATTAATCTTCTGAACACACAAAAACAGAAAGTAAAAGTGTTGGGTTGTCTCCCAACAAGCGCTTTTCTTGAATGCCTTTTAGCTAGGCATGATGATTTCAATGATGCTCACATAGGAATAATAATTATAACAATGCAAAAGAGCATCATGAATCTCATGACAAGCACATTTAAGTATAACCCACTTCCTATGCATAGGGATTTTGTGATCAAATAATTTATGGGAGCAAGAATCAACTAGCATAGGAAGGCAAAACAAGCATAACTTCAAAACTTTGAACACATAGAGAGGAAACTTGATATTATTGCAATTCCTACAAGCATAATTTCCTCCCTCATAATAATTTTTAGTAGCATCATGAAGGAATTTCACAACATAACTATCACATAAAGCATTCTCTTCATGATCCACAAGCATAGAAAATTTATTACTCTCCACATAAGCATATTTCTTCTCATTCATAATAGTGGGAGCAAACTCAACAAAATAACTATCATGAGCTACTTGTTTGACATAACCACTTTGAATATTGAAATCTTGATGACAAGTTTCATAGTTACTATCACTATTTATAGCATACATGTCATCATGATAATCATCATAGATAGGAGGCATGCCATAATCATAATGAATTTGCTCATCAAAACTTGGGGGACTAAAAATATCATCTTCATCAAACATAGTATCCCCAAGCTTGTGGCTTTGCATATCATTAGCATCATGAATATTTAGAGAATTCATACAAGCAACATTGTAATCATGCTCATCATTCAAGGAATTCTCATTAAGTATTTTCATAAACTCTTCCTCTAGCAATTGAGCACAATTTTCCAAACCATCATTTTGATGAAAGACTTTATAAAGACGAGACAATTGATGCAACCTAAACTCCATTTTTTGTAGTTTTCTTTTATAGACCAAACTAGTGAAAAACAAGAAACTAAAAGATATACCTTCAAGCACTCACCTCCCCGGCAACGGCGCCAGAAAAGAGCTTGATGTCTACTACACAACCTTCTTCTTGTAGACTCGTGTTGGGCCTCCAAGCGCAGAGTTTTGTAGGACAGTAGCAAATTTCCCTCAAGTGGATGACCTAAGGTTTATCAATCCATGGGAGGTGTAGGATGAAGATGGTCTCTCTCAAACAACCATGCAATCAAATACAAGAAATCTCTTGTGTTCCCAACACACCCAATACAATGGCAAATTGTATAGGCGCACTAGTTCGACGAAGAGATGGTGATACAAGTGTAATATGGATTGTAGATATAGGTTTTTGTAATCTGAAAATATAAAAACAGCAAGGTAACTAATGATAAAAGTGAGCACAAACGGTATTGCAATGCTTAGAAACAAGGCCTAGGGTTCATACTTTCACTAGTGCAAGTTCTCTCAACAATACTGACATAGTTGAATCATATGTAAATCCCTCACATGCGACAAAGAGTTCACTCCAAAGTCACAAATAGCGGAGAACAAATGAAGAAATTATTGTAGGGTACGAAACCACCTCAAAGTTATCTTTTCCGATCAATCTTATGAGCTATCCCTATAAGTGTCACGAACAGCCCTAGAGTTCGTACTAAAATAACACCTTAAGATACACATCAACCAAAACCCTAATGTCACCTAGATACTCCAATGTCACCATGAGTACCCATGGGCTTGATTATACGATATGCATCACACAATTTCAGATTCATCATGTTCAATCCAACACAAAGAACTTCAAAGAGTGCCCCAAAGTTTCTACCGGAGAGTCAAGACGAAAACATGTGCCAACCCCTATGCATAGATTCCCAAGGTCACGGAACCCGCAAGTTGATCACCAAAACATACATCAAGTGGATCAATAGAACATCCCATTGTCACCACGGATATCCCAACGCAAGACATACATCAAGTGTTCTCAAATCCTTAGAAGACTCAATCCGATAAGAAAACTTCAAAGGGAAAACTCAATTCATCACAAGAAGATAGAGAGGGGAAAACTCTAAATGATTCATCTATATTAATAAAGCTCGTGATACATCAAGATCGTGCCATCTCAAGAACACGAGAGAGAGAGATCAAACACATAGCTACTGGTACATACCCTCAGCCCCGAGGGTGAACTACTCCCTCCTCGTCATGGAGACCGTCGGGATGATGAAGATGGCCTCCAGTGATGGTTTCCTAATCCGGCAGTGTGACGCCCCCAATTTGACCGTATGCTAATCATACACGCAAATGCGTACGACCAAGATTAGGGACTCACTAATCAATATCACAACACAACACTAGACACAAATTAAAGTCATACATCTTCATATTACAAGCCAGGGGCCTCGAGGGCTCGAATACAAAGCTTGACAAGCACGAGTCAGCGGAAGCAAATAATATCTGAGTACAGACATAAGTTAAACAAGTTTTGCCTTAAGAAGGCTAGCACAAACATAAGCAGCGGATCAAAAGAGGCGAGGCCTCCTACCTGGGAACCTCCTAACTACTCCTGAGCGTCGGCACTCTCCACGTAGTAGGAGGCTCCAGCGGTGGTGTAGTAGTCGTCTCCGGCGTACTCCATCTCCTGGGCTTCGTCGTCTGAACGCGGTAATCGTATCGAGGGGGAAAAAGAAAGCAAAGCAGCGGTGAGTACTCATCCAAAGTACTCGCAAGACTGACATCAGAACTATGCTAAGTATGCATCATTATCAAGGGGAGGGGTTATATCTGTACTGACTGCAGAAAGCATGAATAGGGGGAAGGCCTAGTCCTATCGAAGACTAGCATCTTCAGCACCTTGCAGCATTAGAAGAGAGTAGACTGGTATCTCATATATAGTCATATTATTGTAGCAATTTTTTTAAGTAACCACGCCCAGAGATTCTTCCTCGACTCCACGCGAGGAAGCAATCTCGGAGCCACATTCATTTCAAATTTAAATCACAGTTATAGTTGTATAAGGTTAAGGTATAACTCCAAGTCGTCTTGTTACCGTGGACACGGCTATTCGAATAGATAATTCATCCCTGCAGGGGTGCACCGCATTTCCAACACGCCTGAACACCTCCGGCCGGACACACTTTCCTGGGTCATGCCCGGCCTCGGGATATCAGCATGTCGTCGCCCCACCTAGGCTCAACGAAGAGGCCAGCCCGCCGGTCTAAATCCTAAGCGCGCAGGGGTCATGGGCCAATCGCCCTTTGCACTCCTGCACGATGCGAAGGCGGCCGATGTCAGTCCTAGCACCCCTTATGACAAGCGCAGTGCCGTTGCGGACCACTCGGGCGCGCGCCGCTCCATTGCTGACGTCCGAAGAGCTTCGGCTGATACAACGACGCTGAGTACCCATAAGTTCTCCCACGCGATGGTTTGGTGCGTAAAAAGGCCAAGGACCCAACTCAGATCAAATACCCAACCCATTAGCATTTTATTAATGCGGGGCAAGCGCGACCCATGAAGTGCGGTCCCGTCGCCCCGTCTCGAGGATGTGTGGCAAGGGCCTCTCCTGCCCGTCCACGCCTAATCATCATCAAACCGTGGGTACCCCTCAGGGTCGACCCATCACCAACATGTTTCTGTAACCAGGTCATAGTAACTGTGTGTATAAAACATCAAGACGGAACCTGAGGAATCACCCTCAAAGGGCCCCGCTCGATGAAACTGTCAAGGTGGACTTAGAGGAATCACCCTCGAGGGTCCCACACTTGAGGGGTTGCACGACAGAGTCATCGTCGGGAGCGGCGAAGGAGGAATCACCCACGATAACCGTGACCGACTAGCTGCACTACAGAGTTAGCATCATGAGTACTTCACGAGGTGTCACCCTCGGTACTCGATAGTAACTCTGCAGAGTCGTACAACTAAGGGGTGTGCGGTGATGTGAGGGGCCTGGCTCGTCGGTCGGTTGGCCGAGTCTTCGAGTCTTCGGGTCGTCTAGTCGTCGATGAAGAAGCAGGGGCAACTGGGACTAAGGGGCCACTGAGGATTCATTGATCAACCTATACTAAGCAGTTGATATGATTGCAGGTATAGTAGCATTTTAACAAAAGCAGGCTATGCATCAGAAATAGGAGCTAACTAATACAGTAGCAAAATCTAATGCAAGACTGAGAGGGAAAGAAATGGGCGATATCGGAATGCTCAAGGGGGGTTGCTTGCATTGCTGCTCTGCGGCAAAAGGCTGATCGTCAACGGTGTAGTCGTACCCGGCAGCACCGTCAGTCTCGGGGTCTACCGGAGAGAAGAGGGGGGGAGAAACAATAAATATAAGGCAGACAAATGCATCACGATGCATGACATGGCAGTAAGCAGAGCTAGGCATGTACTAACGCAGTATTACACGTCGTAGACGGGTCAGAAGAATATCTGACGATATTTTCCGGGTCTCGGGCTACTACCGGACAGACGAAAACGATGGAAAAGTTCCACGTTTGCTATGCTAGGAGCACGTGACAGACTAACGGACTGCGTATTCGAAACCGTGGGATTTTTCTGAGCAACTTTCATGTATAAAGTATTTTCATCCGAGCTACGTATTATTTTATATTAATTTTTAAAGTTTTATCAATATTCAGAAATTAAAATAGATTATTTTAATTCAATAATGAATTATGACATCAGCATGATGTCATGCTGACATCAGCAGTCAACAGTCTCAGTTGACTGGTCAAACCGACGTGTGGGTCCCACCTGTCAGTGACGGTTTAGTTTAATTAACAGATTAAATTAGTTAATTACATCATTAAGTTAATTAAACTTAATTAGTTAATTTAAACAGACTTAATTAAGTTAATTAATTATTAAATTAATTAATTAGTTAATTATTTATTATTTATTTTTATTTATTTCCCCTTTTATTTAAACGTTCTGTGGGGGGGGGGGGGCCGTTGTCAGCCTCACAGGGGGGGGGGGGTTAATCCCCCACTAAAACAGATCGGGGCGGCCGGAGGAACGGGCCAGCACGATGCGCAGAGGCGCCGGCGGCCGTGGCCAAGTGGTTGCACGGGGAGGGCCGGCTAGCAGGCGGCGGAGGCGGGGCGTAGCGGGCGTCGTGCGTGCGCGAGCGAGGGCTGGCAGCGGGGAGAGCGAGCGGCGACGTGGGCGCGCGCGTGCGGTTGCGGGCAAGGAGCGGCGAGCGCCGTAGGCGCGCGCGGTCGGTGCGCGGCAGCGAGCGCACGGACGAGGCGCGGGAGACGTGTGCGGCGGCAGGGGTGGCGAACGGGGCCGCGACGGGCGTGGCGAGCGCGCGAGCGGGCGCGGGCGGGGCGCAGCCGTGGGCGGTGGTGAGCGTGCGCAACGGCGCGGTGAGCGCGCGACGGAGGGGGGCCGGAAGGAAGAGGGGAGGGAGGAGCCCGGGGCTCACATTGGCGTGCAGGGGGCAGTGGGATCGGGGAGGGTCGGCGAGGGTCGTGTGCGACCGTTGGGGAGAAGACGGGGAAGAGGAGGAGCGGCGAGGCGGTGCAGTGGCGACGGCGAGTGGCGGCGCGATGGCGCCGGGGCGATGCAGACGGCAGGGCGGCGCCGGCACCGACAGGGGAGGGCGCTGGCGGCGGCTTGACGGCACGGGACTGGGACGGGGCGCCAGCGCGGGCGCGTGGTAGCGGCGTGGGGAGGCGACGCCGGCGAGAGGCGGTGACGAGGTGCGGCGTCGGGCGCGGGCGAGCGGCCCAGATCCAATCGGGCGCTCGGGGGGGGAAGGAGGGAGGAGGGAATCGCGGGGCAGTGGGGTGGCTGTGGCCTAGGGTTTGGGCACGGGGTGGGTATAGGCCAGGGGGGCTGGGGTGGGCCGGCCTGCTGGGCCGGGGGCGCTTTTTTTTTTCTTTTATTAGTTTTATTTTTATTTATTATTTTCTGTTTTTAAATAGATTTAGAAATAAATTACCCTTACAAAAATAAGTGAACATGCCCAATATTTGCAATGCAATATTTGGCATAGCCACAATAATTTTGAAGGCCCTTTGAAACATTAGAAAAAATATTATAATCCAAAAGGGCATTTAATAATTGTTTTGGCATCTGTTAAAATAGTTTTGAGGCACAAAACCACATGATAAAATGTTGGTTACAATTTTAGAAAAGCTTAGGAATATTTGCAAGCTAAGCATGATTTTTAATTTGAAGTTTGTAAAACTTTTAATTTCACATTGAATCGAATTTGAATTGCAAGTAAGTTTGAATCAGGGTTGATTCCAAGAGTGATCTTAACTGGATTAGCAAAAATGGATTATCATAATCCTCGGATTACTGTAGCTTGATTACAGAGTTTACTGTAGCACTTAATCCAGGGCGTCACAACTCTCCCCTACTAAAAAGAATTCTCGTCCCGAGAATTAAGAAGTAGAAGGGAAGAGCCCGGGGTATTCTACACGAAGATGATCTTCGCGTTCCCAAGTGGCCTCACCTTCAGAATGATTTGCCCACTGCACTTTGAAGAACTTAGTAACCTTCTGACGAGTCCGACGTTCAGTTTCATCGAGAATGCGGACTGGTTGCTCTTTGTAAGAAAGGTCTTATTGCAGTTCAAGCATATCAGGATCCACTGCTCGGATAGGATCCTTGAAGCAGCGACGTAGTTGTGACACATGGAACACATCGTGAACCTGAGAAAGGTTTGGCGGCAGTTCCAGTTGATATGCCACCTTACCATGCCTTTCGAGAACAGTGAAAGGACCAATATATCGAGGAGCCAGCTTGCCCTTGATTCCAAAATGGTGTGTACCTCTCATTGGCGTGACTCGAAGATAAGCCTTTTCGCCAGGTTGATAGACCATATCTTTGTGATGACGGTCATACTGACTCTTCTAACGGGACTGAGCAGCCTTCAGATTTGCATGAATAATGCGGACTTGATCTTCGGCATGTTGGATAATATCCGGACCGATAAGTGTACGTTCCTCAGTTTCTGACCAATTCAGAGGAGTCCGACACTTACGTCCATATAACACTTCAAAGGGAGCCATCTTCAGACTAGCTTTATAGCTATTGTTGTAGGAGAACTCAGCATACGGGAGAGATTCCTCCCATTTCTTGCCGAAAGAAATGACACAAGCACGAAGCATGTCTTCGAGAATCTGGTTGACTCTTTCAACTTGTCCCTGGGATTGAGGGTGAAAAGCGGTGTTGAATGACAAATGAGTTCCCATAGCTTCCTGGAAACTTGCCCAGAATCTTGAAGTGAATAAACTGCCACGGTCCGAACTAATCACCAATGGAATACCGTGGAGTGAAACAACTCTGGACATGTAAAGATCTGCTAGCTGACTAGCAGTAATAGTTTCCTTGACAGCCAGAAAATGTGCAACTTTAGACAACCGGTCAATGACGACAAGAATAGCATCATTACCTTTCCGTGACCTGGGAAAACTAGTAATGAAGTCCATTTCAACATGATCCCATTTCCATTCAGGAATAGTAATAGGTTGCAGAGTTCCGGCAGGCCTTTGATGTTCTGCTTTGATCCGACGGCAAATGTCACATTCTGAAACATAGCGTGCAATGTGTTGCTTCATGTTAGACCACCAGAATCTTCGACGAATGTCTTGGTACATCTTGGTACTACCAGGATGAATAGACAATGGAGTGTCATGTGCTTCTTTCATGACCTCCTGAGTCATATCATGGTTTTTCTCCTTACTCGGTACCACTAGGCGGCCTTTGAAGTACAAAGCGCCATCCTCAGCAATAGTGAAGGATGAGGGCTTTCCTTCTGCGAGATCGAATTTAATCCTCTCGACTTCATTGTCACACTTCTGGATCCACTTGATGACGTCCACAAGATCTGGTTTAGCAACCAGGGTATTAAGAGAACCCTGGGAAACAACGTGGAGGTTCATTTTGTAGGACCCTTCAGGAGGGGGAGTGAGATAATCTTGAGGAACAATATGGAGGTTCAGCTTGCGGAATTCCTTTTGAAGAAGGGGGTGAACCTTGTGAACCTGGAGGTGATTGCAATACGACTTGCGGCTCAAAGCATCATCCATCACATTAGCCTTCCCAGGTGTGTATGAAATACCCACATGGTAATCTGCTATGCGCTCCATCCATCTCTGTTGACGGAGGTTCAGATCTGGCTGAGTAAACAGATACTTCAGACTTTGGTGATCGGTGTAGATCTCGCAACGATTACCAACAAGGTATTGCCGCCACTCTTTCAGTGCGTGAATTACTGCAGCAAGTTCAAGATCATGAACTGGATAGTTCTCTTCATGAGGGTGCAATTGACGAGATGCATAAGCAACCACTCTGCGCTCTTGCATTAGGACACATCCCATTCCTTGACGTGAAGCATCACAATAGATGATGAAGTCCTTACGAGTATCCGGAGGAGCAAGTACTGGAGCAGACGTCAGTCTGTCCTTAAGTGCCTGAAAGCTCTCCTGACATTTTTCTGTCCACTCATATTTAACACCTTTGTGAAGCAAATTGGTTAAGGGCTTTGCAATCTTGGAGAAGTTCTCGACGAATCGACGGCAATAGCTGGCGAGTCCGAGAAAACTTCTGACTTGCTTGACATTCTTCGGGGGAGTCCAGTCAAGAATAGCCTGAACTCGTTCAGGGTTGACCGCAATACCATCCTTGGAGATCACATGACCAAGGTAGGTTACTTTGTCCATCCAGAACTCACACTTTGAATACTTTGCATAAAGTTGATGTTCTCGAAGCCTCTCCAGTATAAGACGAAGATGTTCAGCATGCTCTTCTTTATTCTTGGAGTAAACCAGGATATCATCCAGATAAACCATGACGAATTTATCAAGGTAATCCATGAATATATAGTTCATCAGGCGAGAGAAGGTTGCTGGAGCATTGGTTAAGCCGAAGGACATGACGGTGTACTCGTATGAACCATAACGAGTAACAAATGCAGTCTTGGGAATATACTCTTCACGAACTCGGATCTGATGGTAACCCAACCTCAAGTCGAGTTTTGAATACACCGATGAACCGGCAAGTTGGTCATACAGATCGTTGATCCGAGGAAGCGGATATTTGTTTTGAATCGTTGCTTGGTTGATGGGACGGTAATCTTGGACCAATCGATTCGTACCATCTTTCTTCTTGACAAAGAGAGAAGGTGCTCCCCAAGCAGAGGAACTTGGACGGATGAAACCCAGACGAAGCGAATTGTCAATTTCTTGCTTAAGTTCAAGGAGTTCATGTGGTAGCATCTTATACAGACGCTTGGTTATAGGAGTGGTACCAGGTACCAAGTCGATGACAAACTCGACAGCTCTAGCAGGGGGAATCCCTGGAAGTTCTTCCGGAAGAATCTTGGAAATCCTGGACAATTGGAATGTTTTCAATCCCTTCAAGAGGTGACACATTTAATGCATTCAAGGCATATAGTCGGGCTTCAACATCTAACAGCTTGGAATGACATGATCGAGTACAACTCATAATCAAAGAAGATTACTAAGAGTTGTCGAATCGCAATGCGTACTCGATTCAGATATCAGTGTCCCTGAGTGTCCCACAACTCAGAACTCGAGGGAAACTGCAGTCAGTGAAGTATCATAGTTGATGAGGAGCTCATAAGAAGTTATATAGCTCCGTGATATTCTTGAGACACCAGGGATAAAACTCGGAGGTAGATCAGAATAAAGGTTAGACTAGTGTATTGATCTGTGGAAGACAGACACTTTAACTTGTCTGAGAATGAAATCGAGGTAGAACAACATGGTCGGAACCACGATTGCAAAGGACAAGATCAAAGATACAAGATCAAATCATACAATGAATGATTATATGAAAGGAGAAGCTTGTATGATAAGATCAACATCGTTTCCATGGGTATGAACACAAGGTTCAAGGTCGACTCCCACTTCATCAATGCATCACCTTCCATTTACACCTCGCCTTTGGTGAAGTTATAGATTTGAAAGATTAACTGACAAAACACCAGGAGAGTAAGACTCGTGAAAACTCTCGGGTTCACACGAATTAAGGAAGGCATAGGTCCAACCCATCGGGGCATCTTAGGAACATATACCACAAGCTTCAAGAGTAGTTAACACATGCTTGACAACAGAGCATGGCTGACAAGAGCATAGGATACAACTTATCAGAGGGAGAAAGAAGGCAAGGCATCAGATTATAGAACATCCAATAATTCGATGCTTAAATACCCAAAGGAATTAAGATTCCCAATTTGGTGTATCAGAATCAGATGCTTCGATCAATACAGATAAGTTGAAGGGACTTAGATGGACAATCAACCAAGGTTGATTTAATGAGAACCAGCTCCTGATTGGGAAGACGTCTGAGCTGGACGGATAATTCATGATAAACAACTGATGACTGCGTGCATCCACACACAGGTTGAATCAATAAAATCAAATGAAAATCACAGAGGATTTTAATGGATATTGCTTGACATAAGGAATTAACCACCATGTAAGCAGGTGAGAAAGGTCAAGAGCAAAAGGCTACAGAGGATTTCGGAAGATCGTATAGCAATTCAAAGGATTTTGTGAAACCAATGACAACTGAGGACGAACGAATCCCCGGTAAGCATAGGTGGGTTGATGGTAGAAGGGAATCGCAAGAGTGATGAACACAAGTTCTCAGGAGAACATCAAAGAGTATCTTCGGAGTATTCTGATGAATCAATCCGTCATCAGGAATGAGGGGCTCTCCGGGGGAAGTAGTTACGAGACCCTAGAGTTAGAGTTAATAAAATCTTTAACCCGAAAGAGAAGAGAGATCAGAACCCAGAGTATAGACGAGGAATAAAATATCCTAATACCACCCAATTGAGATGTGGGCCCGTAAGCCACACAACAATGTTAGTAAAAGTTTTTCAAGTACTAGACTCAACTTCGGCCAAGGAGTTGGAAAGGGGGCTACCTACAGGCAGTCGGCTCTGATACCAACTTGTGACGCCCCCAATTTGACCGTACGCTATTCATACACGCAAATGCGTACGACCAAGATTAGGGACTCACTAATCAATATCACAACACAACACTAGAAACAAATTAAAGTCATACAGCTTCATATTACAAGCCAGGGCCCTCGAGGGCTCGAATACAAAGCTTGACAAGCACGAGTCAGCGGAAGCAAATAATATCTGAGTACAGACATAAGTTAAACAAGTTTTGCCTTAAGAAGGCTAGCACAAACATAAGCAGCGGATCGAAAGAGGCGAGGCCTCCTGCCTGGGAACCTCCTAACTACTCCTGAGCGTCGGCACTCTCCACGTAGTAGTAGGCTCCAGCGGTGGTGTAGTAGTCGTCTCCGGCGTACTCCATCTCCTGGGCTCCGTCGTCTGAACGCGGTAATCGTATCGAGGGGAAAAAAGAAAGCAAAGCAGCGGTGAGTACTCATCCAAAGTACTTGCAAGACTGACATCAGAACTATGCTAAGTATGCATCATTATCAAGGGGAGGGGTTATATCTGTACTGACTGCAGAAAGCATGAATAGGGGGAAGGCCTAGTCCTATCGAAGACTAGCATCTTCAGCATCTTGCAGCATTAGAAGAGAGTAGACTGGTATCTCATATATAGTCATATTATTGTAGCAATTTTATTAAGTAACCACGCCCAGAGATTCTTCCTCGACTCCCTGCGAGGAAGCAATCTCGGAGCCACATTCATTTCAAATTTAAATCACAGTTATAGTTGTATAAGGTCAAGGTATAACTCCAAGTCGTCCTGTTACCGTGGACACGGCTATTCGAATAGATAATTCATCCCTGCAGGGGTGCACCGCATTTCCAACACGCCTGAACACCTCCGTCCGGACACACTTTCCTGGGTCATGCCCGGCCTCGGGATATCAGCACGTCGTCGCCCCACCTAGGCTCAACGAAGAGGCCAGCCCGTCGGTCTAAATCCTAAGCGCGCAGGGGTCATGGGCCAATCGCCCTTTGCACTCCTGCACGATGCGAAGGCGGCCGAGGTCAGTCCTAGCACCCCTTATGACAAGCGCAGTGTCGTTGTGGACCACTCGGGCGCGCGCCGCTCCATTGCTGACGTCCGAAGAGCTTCGGCTGATACAACGATGCTGAGTACCCATAACTTCTCCCACGCGATGGTTTGGTGTGTAAAAAGGCCAATGACCCAACTCAGATCAAATACCCAACCCATTAGCATTTTATTAATGCGGGGCAAGCGCGACCCATGAAGTGCGGTCCCGTCGCCCCGTCTCGAGGATGTGTGGCAAGGGCCTCTCCTGCCCGTCCACGCCTCATCATCATCAAACCGTGGGTACCCCTCAGGGCCGACCCATCACCAACATGTTTCTGTAACCAGGTCATAGTAACTGTGTGCATAAAACATCAAGACGGAACCTGAGGAATCACCCTCAAAGGGTCCCGCTCGATGAAACCGTCAAGGTGTTCTTAGAGGAATCACCCTCGAGGGTCCCACACTTGAGGGGTTGCACGACAGAGTCATCATCAGGAGCGGCGAAGGAGGAATCAACCTCGATAACCGCGACCGACTAGCTGCACTACAGAGTTAGCATCATGAGTACTTCACGAGGTGTCACCCTCGGTACTCGATAGTAACTCTGCAGAGTCATACAACTAAGGGGTGTGCGGTGATGTGAGGGGCCTGGCTCGTCGGTCGGTTGACCGAGTCTTCGAGTCTTCGGGTCGTCGAGTCGTCGATGAAGAAGCAGGGGCAACTGGGACTAAGGGGCCACTGGGGATTCATTGATCAACCAATACTAAGCAGTTGATATGATTGCAGGTATAGTAGCATTTTAACAAAAGCAGGCTATGCATCAGAAATAGGAGCAAACTAATACAGTAGCAAAATCTAATGCAAGACTGAGAGGGAAAGAAATGGGCGATATCGGAATGCTCAAGGGGGGTTGCTTGCCTTGCTGCCCTGCAGCAAAAGGCTGATCATCAACGGTGTAGTCGTACCCGGCAGCACCGTCAGTCTCGGGGTCTACCAGAGAGAAGAGGGGGGAAGAATCAATAAATATAAGGCAGACAAATGCATCACGATGCATGACATGGCAGTAAGCAGAGCTAGGCATGCACTAACGCAGTATTACACGTCGTAGACGGGTCGGAAGAATATCTGACGATATTTTCCGAGTCTCGGGCTACTACCGGACAGACGAAAACGATGGAAAAGTTCCACGTTCGCTATGCTAGGAGCACGTGACAGACTAACGGACTGTCTATTCGAAACCGTGGGATTTTTCTGAGCAACTTTCATGTATAAAGTATTTTCATCCGAGCTACGGATTATTTTATATTAATTTTTAAAGTTTTATCAATATTCAGAAATTAAAATAGATTATTTTAATTCAATAATGAATTATGACATCAGCATGATGTCATGCTGATATCAGCAGTCAACAGTCTCAGTTGACCTGTCAAACTAACGTGTGGGTCCCACCTGTCAGTGACGGTTTAGTTTAATTAACAGATTAAATTAGTTAATTACATCATTAAGTTAATTAAACTTAATTAGTTAATTTAAACAGACTTAATTAAGTTAATTAATTATTAAATTAATTAATTAGTTAATTAGTTATTATTTATTTTCCCTTTTTTTAAACGTTCTGTGGGGGGGGTGGGGCCCCGTTGTCAGCCTCACGGGGGGGGGGGGGGGTTAATCCCCCACTAAAACAGATCGGGGCGGCCGGAGGAACGGGCCAGCACGGTGCGCAGAGGCGCCGGCGGCCGTGGCCAAGGGGCTGCGCGGGGAGGGCCGGCTAGCCGGCGACGGAGGCGGGGCGTAGCGGGCGTCGTGCGTGCGCGAGCGAGGGCTGGCAGCGGGGAGAGCGAGCGGCGACGTGGGCGCGCGCGTGCGGTTGCGGGCAAGGAGCGGCGAGCGCCGTAGGCGCGCACGGTCGGTGCGCGGCAGCGAGCGCACGGACGAGGCGCGGGAGACGTGCGCGGCGGCAGGGGTGGCGAGCGGGGCCGCGACGGGCGTGGCGAGCGCGCGAGCGGGCGCGGGCGAGGCGCAGCCGTGGGCGGTGGTGAGCGTGCGCAATGGCGCGGTGAGCGCGCGACGGAGGGGGACCGGAAGGAAGAGGGGAGGGAGGAGCCCGGGGCTCACATCGGCGTGCAGGGGGGGCAGTGGGCTCGGGGAGAGTCGGCGAGGGTCGTGGGCGACCGTTGCGGAGGAGACGGGGAAGAGGAGGAGCGGCGGGGCGGTGCAGTGGCGACGGCGAGTGGCGGCGCGGTGGCGCCGGGGCGATGCGGACGGCGGGGCGGCGCCGGCACCGACAGGGGAGGGCGCTGGCGGCGGCTTGACGACACGGGACTGGGGCGGGGCGCCAGCGCGGGCGCGTGGTAGCGGCGTGGGGAGGCGACGCCGGCGAGAGGCGGCGACGGGGTGCTGCGTCGGGCGCGGGCGAGCGGCCCCGATCCAATCGGGCGCTCGGGGGGGAGGAGGGAGGAGGGAATCGCGGGGCAGTGGGGTGGCTGTGGCCTAGGGTTTGGGCACGGGGTGGGTATAGGCCAGGGGGGCTGGGGTGGGCCGGCCTGCTGGGCCGGTGGCCCAGTTGGGCCGGGGGGGCTTTTTGTTTTGTTTTTCTTTTATTAGTTTTATTTTTATTTATTATTTTCTGTTTTTAAATAGATTTAGAAATAAATTACCCTTACAAAAATAAGTGAACATGCCCAATATTTGCAATGCAATATTTGGCATAGCCACAATAATTTTGAAGGCCCTTTGAAACATTAGAAAAAATATTATAATCCAAAAGGGCATTTAATAATTGTTTTGGCATCTGTTAAAATAGTTTTGAGGCACAAAACCACATGATAAAATGTTGGTTACAATTTTACAAAAGCTTAGGAATATTTGCAAGCTAAGCATGATTTTTAATTTGAGGTTTGTAAAACTTTTAATTTCACATTGAATCGAATTTGAATTGCAAGGAAATTTGAATAAGGGTTGATTCCAACAGTGATCATAACTGGATTAGCAAAAATGGATTATCATAATCCTCAGATTACTGTAGCTTGATTACAGAGTTTACTGTAGCACTTAATCGAGGGCGTCACAGGCAGGGTGCCGGAACGGGCTCCCGATTGTTTTTTCGTGGCTACAGAGGCTTGCGGCGGCGGAACTCCCGATCTAGGTTTCTACTGGGGGTTTTGGTATTTATAGGAATACTTGGTATTGGAATCAAGTCAGGGGGACTCCCGAGAGACCCACAAGCCAGGGGGGCGTGCCCTAGGGGGGGGGTGCGCCCCCTAGGCTTGTGACTGCCTCGGGACTCCTCTCCGGTATCTTTTTGCTCCAGTATTTTTTATATTTTCCAAAAATATTCTCCGTAAATTTTCATCCCATTCCGAGAACTTTTATTTCTGCACAAAAAAAACGACACCATGGTAGTTCTGCTGAAAACAGCGTCAGTCCGGGTTAGTTCTAATAAAATCATACCAAAATCATATAGAATTATTGTAAACATGGCATGAATACTTCATAAATTATAGATACGTTGGAGACGTATCAGCATCCCCAAGCTTAATTCCTGCTCGTCCTCGAGTAGGTAAATGATAAAAGAAATAATTTATGAAGTGTGAATGCTAGCAAGTGCACAACTTTGATCAATGATAATTCCAATCACCTTTTCTAGCAAACCATAAACAGTAGCTCATCTCATAAAACTTCTCATGATCAAGTAACAAGCTATTCACATGTTAAAGTATAGACCAGAAAGTTTCTTGAAAACTAACAAACCATATTCCTAGTCATCGAACAATTGCAATTCATCTTATTTTCAGGAAGGGTCTATGTAAGAGCTTTGATTTAGCAAATTCCACATACTCAACTATCATATAGTCTTCCATGATTATTGTCACTCAAAGCATATTTTTAGAACAAATAACATCCATCGAACACAGAGAAAGATAGGGGCTTAATGATTCGCCTCCCAACTTATTTATCATATAGATAATTGTCAACAATAATAATTCATGATCAAATATATTTGTATGGATATATATGTCTAGATCATTCCCCAACACATGACGCTTGCCAAGAGAAAAAGGCGAAATATAGGAAGTGGTGAAGATCACCATGACTCTTGCATGAAGGTAAGTACTAGAAAGTAAAAGATAGGCCCTTCGCAGAGGGAAGCATTGATTTGCAAAGGTGCCAGAGCTCGAGCTTTTAAAACAGAGATGAATAATAATTTTGAGCGGTATGCTTTCATTGTCAACATAACAACCGAGAGATCTCGGTATCTTCCATGCTAGATACATTATAGGCGGTTCCCAAACAGAATGGTAAAGTTTTTACTCCCCCTCCACCAATCAATCACACTCCACGGCGAGCCGAATCCACGGGTACCGTCCATACAAAC
The DNA here is from genome assembly GCA_039707655.1 of Elymus sibiricus. Classification (NCBI taxonomy): domain Eukaryota; kingdom Viridiplantae; phylum Streptophyta; class Magnoliopsida; order Poales; family Poaceae; genus Elymus; species Elymus sibiricus. The sequence goes on from CM077669.1 coordinate 128,911,658, forward strand.
AACAATCTTGGGGGAGTTTTGTTTCATTATATTTTGATTTAATTCTTGAGCACGGAACTGGGCATCCCGAATACCAGCCACTTTCTCGTGAATGATAGTGAATCAACACATATCGTGAGAATAACCCACCTAGCATGGAATATACTGACAGCCCCTAGTCACTATATGAGCGATTCGGGCATACAAAACAGAATATTATTTGAAGGTTTAGAGTTTGGCACATGCAAATTTACTTGGAACGGCAGGTAAATACCGCATATAGGTAGGTATGGTGGACTCATATGGAACAACTTTGGGTTTAAGGGTGTTTGGATGCACAAGTAGTATTTCTACTTGGTGCGGAAGTTTTGGCTAGTATGAGGTGGAAGCAAGCACCACATGTTGGAGGATCCATAACAATATAACTTCTATACAAATATACCCAAACATAACTCATTAAGTTGTCTTCCTTGTCCAATTTTAAATAATTTGCTCGAGTTTGAAAATAATTAATGAGCTCACAATCATAGAAGATGTCCAAGATAGTATATTTATTTGTGGAATCTCTCTTCCTTCAATATTCTTTCATGAATTGTTCAAGTGACCAATGCGGTGTTTCCTAACTTTCAATAAATTTTACCGCCTATACTTATTATGTGTGAAGTCATTACTCCCCATGGGATAAGTATATGAAGCATATTTAATTTCATAATTATGATATTCAATTCATTCAACCATTTACTCATATGATATAAGTGAAGCACGAGAGTGAATGACAAACTACTCCAAAAAGATATAAATGAAGATCAATGAGTAGCAAACAATTAAATAACTATGTGAAGACTCTCTCATCTAAGAATTTCAGATCTTAAGTATTTTATTCAAACAGCAAACTAAAAAAAATAGAACTCCAAGAATAGCACGCGTCATGTGAACGAATAAAAATTTAGGCTCAACATAGGCTAACCGATAATTGTTGATGAAGAGAGGTGGGATGCGTAGCATCCCCAAGCTTAGATGCTTGAGATTTTTTGAAATATTTACTTGGGGTGCCTTGGGCATCCCCAAGCTTGAGCTTTTGTATCTCGTTCAATCCTCTCATATCATGGTTTCACCTATTCTCAAAAACTTCATCCACACAAAACTCGAAAAGAACTCGTGAGATAGGTTAGTACACATAATAATAAATCAACTCTTTATGTACTGCCATGACAAGTTGCACAATAATTATCAAACATCATCTACTGTTTACTATCATTTCCACAATTTATATCTACCAATATGGCTATGGAAACTATAGGATAAGTAGATAACAAAACTATGACAGCAATCTGTCTAAACAGAACAGTTTGTAGCAATCTATTAAACCAGTGTACTTCTGTAACTAAAAAAATTATGAAAATTGAGGACATGCTAAATAGTTTATATGAAAATTCTGTGTAAAATTTCAGAAACTTTCCACGTTCCAGTAAAATATGAAAATCCAAACACTACAGCAAAAGTTTCTGTTTTTACACAGCACACATCAAACATGCAATGCAAGCATCCTAAAGGCAATTCTTGGAACTTTTTATTGAAAAACAAGATTATAAATAACACCTAACAGAAAACAAGAAAATAAAATGACGCTCCAAGCAAAACTCACATTATGTGACGAATAAAAATATAGCTCCAAGTAAGATATACCGATAGTGTTGAAGACGAAAGAGGGGATGCCTTCCGGGGCATCCCCAAGCTTAGGCGCTTGAGTATTCCTTGGATATTACCTTGGGGGTGCCTTGGGCATCCCCAAGCTTAGGTTCTTTTCACTCCTTATTCTACTCATATCGGTGTCTCACCCAAAACTTGAAAACTTCAATCACACAAAACTTAACGGAATTTCGTGAGAAGGGTTAGTGTAATAAAGATAAATAATTCACTTAGGTACTGTCAAGACAAGATTCATAATTGTTATCACATAATACCTACTGTATTCTATCATTCCCATAATTTATACCACTAAATATAAGCTATGGAAACACTAAAACAAGCAAACTATGTATGTAAAACAGAATCTGTCAAAAACAGAACAGTCTGTGAAGATCTGTAGTGTAACCATACTTCCCTGTCTCTAAAAATTCTGAAAAATTAGGACAACCTGAAGAATTTGTATATTAAGACTGTGTAAAAATTCTGAAAAATTAGGACAACCTGAAGAATTCCCTGTCTCTAAAGAGCATCATGAATCTCATGACAAGCACATTTAAGTCTAACCCACTTCCTATGCATAGGGATTTTGTGATCAAACAATTTATGGGAGCAAGAATCAACTAGCATAGGAAGGCAAAACAAGCATAACTTCAAAACTTTGAACACATAGAGAGGAAACTTGATATTATTGCAATTCCTACAAGCATATGTTCCTCCCTCATAATAATTTTCAGTAGCATCATGAAGGAATTTCACAACATAACTATCACATAAAGCATTCTCTTCATGATCCACAAGCATAGAAAATTTATTACTCTCCACATAAGCATATTTCTTCTCATTCATAATAGTGGGAGCAAACTCAACAAAATAACTATCATGAGATACTTGTTTGTCATAACCACTTTGAATATTGAAATCTTGATGACAAGTTTCATAGTTACTATCACTCTTTATAGCATACATGTCATCATCATAATCATCATAGATAGGAGGCATGCCATAATCATAATGAATTTGCTCATCAAAACTTGGGGGACTAAAAATATCATCTTCATCAAACATAGTATCCCCAAGCTTGTGGCTTTGCATATCATTAGCATCATGAATATTTAGAGAATTCATACAAGCAACATTGTAATCATGCTCATCATTCAAGGAATTCTCATTAAGTATTTTCATAAACTCTTCCTCTAGCAATTGAGCACAATTTTCCAAACCATCATTTTGATGAAAGACTTTATAAAGACGAGACAATTAATGCAACCTAAACTCCATTTTTTGTAGTTTTCTTTTATAGACCAAACTAGTGAAAAACAAGAAACTAAAAGATTTAATTGCAAGATCTAAAGATATACCTTCAAGCACTCACCTCCCCGGCAACGGCGCCAGAAAAGAGCTTGATGTCTACTACGCAACCTTCTTCTTGTAGACTCGTGTTGGGCCTCCAAGCGCAGAGTTTTGTAGGACAGTAGCAAATTTCCCTCAAGTGTATGACCTAAGGTTTATCAATCCATGGGAGGTGTAGGATGAAGATGGTCTCTCTCAAACAACCCTGCAATCAAATACAAGAAATCTCTTGTGTCCCCAACACACCCAATACAATGGCAAATTGTATAGGTGCACTAGTTCGGCGAAGAGATGGTGATACAAGTGTAATATGGATGGTAGAAATAGGTTTTTGTAATCTGAAAATATAAAAACAGCAAGGTAACTAATGATAAAAGTGAGCACAAACGGTATTGCAATGCTTAGAAACAAGGCCTAGGGTTCATACTTTCACTAGTGCAAGTTCTCTCAACAATACTTACATAGTTGAATCATATGTAAATCCCTCACGTGTGACAAAGAGTTCACTCCAAAGTCACAAATAGCGGAGAACAAATGAAGAAATTATTGTAGGGTACGAAACCACCTCAAAGTTATCTTTTCTGATCAATCTTATGAGCTATCCCTATAAGTGTCACGAACAGCCCTAGAGTTCGTACTAAAATAACACCTTAAGATACACATCAACCAAAACCCTAAAGTCACCTAGATACTCCAATGTCACCACGAGTACCCATGGGCTTGATTATACGATATGCATCACACAATTTCATATTCATCATGTTCAATCCAACACAAAGAACTTCAAAGAGTGCCCCAAAGTTTCTACCGGAGAGTCAAGACGAAAACATGTGCCAACCCCTATGCATAGATTCCCAAGGTCACGGAACCCGCAAGTTGATCACCAAAACATACATCAAGTGGATCAATAGAACATCCCATTGTCACCACGGATATCCCATCGCAAGACATACATCAAGTGTTCTCAAATCCTTAGAAGACTCAATCCGATAAGAAAACTTCAAAGGGAAAACTCAATTCATCACAAGAAGATAGAGAGGGGAAAACTCCATATGATTCATCTATATTAATAAAGCTCGCGGTACATCAAGGTCGTGCCATCTCAAGAACATGAGAGAGAGAGAGATCAAACATATAGCTACTGGTACATACCCTCAGCCCCGAGGGTGAACTACTCCCTCCTCGTCATGGAGACCGCCGGGATGATGAAGATGGCCTCCGGTGATGGTTTCCCCCTCCGGCAGGGTGCCGGAACGGGCTCCCGATTGGTTTTTCGTGGCTACAGAGGCTTGCGGTGGCGGAACTCCCGATCTAGGTTTCTTTCTGGGGGTTTTGGTATTTATAGGAATACTTGGTGTTGGAATCAAGTCGGGGGGACTCCCGAGGGACCCACAAGCCAGGGGGGCGCGCCCTAGGGGGGGGCGCCTCCTAGGCTTGTGACTGCCTCGGGACTCCTCTCCGGTATCTTTTTGCTCCAGTATTTTTTATATTTTCCAAAAATATTCTCCGTAAATTTTCAGACCATTCCGAGAACTTTTATTTCTGCACAAAAAAAACGACACCATGGTAGTTTTGCTGAAAACAGCGTCAGTCCGGGTTAGTTCTAATAAAATCTTTCCCTAATAATAAAGCACGGATTGACTCCGTGGGTTCACCATCAATTTCCCATATTATTATTTTTAAGATTTTTTAATATCCGATGTGGTACTAATAAACTGCCCGTACGTTCGTTATTTTCTTTTCATGGGCCGCATTGTTTTCGTCTATCCCGCTCGTGGCTGAGCTGGGCCAGTTTTATTTCCATCATATGGGCCTGGGCGGCCGAGCAGCCAAAAATATTACCCACAAGTGGATCGAACTTCAAGACCTCCCCTCCTACGCCAAGGGACACAACCAACTGAGCTACCTAGCAACTACAATAGGAATAGTCCCACCTCGGTTCTTTATAATGAAACCCACCAGTTTTTATACGTATGTGATTTGAAATCAACAAGCTCCGGTTACAACCATCGTAGGCTATCCTAAAGGAGCAAAAAATAAGGTGCAGCCTGTGACGATGAAGTCAAGTCGTGAACGAGGAAAATAAATATGGTGCCTTTGTGTGACGATGGAGGATGCTATCAACCGAGCGCAAGCCAGCTAGCATGGCCTGATACTTCATGCAGATATGTGGCGTGCACGGCGACATGACCGACACGACAAGGCTCAGTGGCTGCCATCGCTGCCTCGCTTGGAGATGCCGACAAGGCTCAGTGGCTGCCCTCGCTGCCTCGCTTGGAGATGCCGGAGGTGATCAAGATGACCCGTGCAAAGCGACCGGCATAGCAGGTGGCATCGACGGTCCTCGCATCGATGCGGGGGAAGTGACTCAAGCTGACCCACGCAACGAATGCGTTCATGACCGTGGCATGCACAACGGCCTGCCCGGCACAGTAGACGTCATCTTGCATCAATGCTTGAAGTCACCAAAACTGAGCACGGAGTGAGTGTACCTCGTCGTGTGCGGACGAAACCCCCACGTCGCGCGCAGACCAGACCGCAATCCTGGTGAGTCACAGAGCTGACCCCGGAGTGAGTGTTCGTGTGCGGACGGACAAATCAAGTCGGCGGTGGCAAGGCTCCAGAGCGCGAGGCCCGTGATTCGGCGGCGACAGGGCCGGTAGAGAGAAGTCGGCAGAGGGGAGAGCGCTGGGGCAAGGAGAGAATACGGGTTTTTTTTGGGTTGTGTTTTGTTTGGAAAAAAGGCGAGCTGAGAGAATGAGTGTGACCATTGGATAAACAATAAACGGAGGGGATCACGGATGGGAGTAAATGGCGTATGAGGGATGGTGTCTTTTTTTGGGGTCAGGGTATGGGTGGTTGAATGTACGGAGGCAGCATGGCGAGGCGGCGCTGGGGATTCGCCAAATGAGAAAAGGGCGGATTTACGCTGGAGCGGCACGGGAGGAGAGATGCATGTGTGCAGTTCGGCTATCACCAGAGCGTCCGTCTATTGTTTTTACCGTGAAAGAGCGGGCGTAATCTGTACATGAACTGTTTGTGTTTGGGCCAAACTTAAATGATGCAAAAGAGCAATTAAGAATGAAATATTAATTCTGCAAACATATTCTAGAGTATTTTCTATAATATGTTTCTAAAAAAAGGCAAACTAAACAACCAACAAAATCAAAATCATTAAAATTCAAATATTTTGAAATTTATATATAAATCATGTGAATTAGCTTTCAATTCCCTCAGAGTATGTAACAATACCACTGCTTTTGTTTCGAAAAAGTATCCTACCATTTGTTTTTCCCGGTCAAAAACTCTTCCATGCACCACTCTACTTGCACTTCGATGGCAGTGCGGAGCTGAAGTAGGTGCCGATGAAGGACATGACGGTGGGGCTTTTAAAAACAAAATTCATGATCCGAAAATCGACAATCCAACACGGTGCAACGCACGGGCATTTTTACTTCTTACCACCGTAATTTCGTCCGTCCATCGTCCCGTTCACCGACTCTTTTTATACCGATTTTGCCCCTGTAAATTCGAAAATATTACCCACCATGCCATCCATAAGTGAGGTAACAGGTAAAAAAAACATGGCTTGCCCGTCAGCCACATGGGCTTCAACCCAACCACGTGGTGGCCCGGGCAACACGTGCATTCCAGGATATAAAGGAGGCAAAAATTAAATGTCGGGATGGGCACTCGAACTAAAGACCTCCTTGGTGCTATCCTCACCCATGACCGCTTGAGCTATGAAGTTTTTGATAACAATTTCAGCCCTAGAGCAACTTATGTAGTGGGCTAATGAATAAGTTTTTTTGTACGCGCGTTCGATCGGGCCTTGGGCTTCACAAACGGTTCGCGCGTTGGCCTGTAGAAAAATACGTTTTGTTCTTTTAAATAGTCCCACATCGTCCGCTTACGTTCAATCGTACCAATTTATATAGTGTGCGAGACTATACGTACTAAGCTGGTTGAAGGATGAACTGGTACGGAATTAATAAGCGGAGAATGCTGAGTTAGAACAGAACCGAGACCCAAAAATCGAGGAAAAGGAGGAGGGACATGCACGGAATCATGGAAGGATGGAGGAATTAACTCCATCCGTCACGGAGACGGACATGCACGGATGAAGAAGGGACTGGCTGTTAGTTAATCAGGGAATTAACCAACTCCCCGTTGCACACGGGAGACAAAGCGGAAAGGAAAATGAAGCCGGCCGTGCATATGCACGAGAGTACCTGCTTGATCGTGGGCATGTCTAATGAAAGGAATAAAAAGACCCGGTTCTCGGTAGAAAAACAAAAATTGCTGCATGCAAATAAGTTGCTTGGATAGTTGCTGCATGTTTCATTCAGCAATTTTTTTAATCCAATATTTTAAGAGAAAAACAAGTATGATTCATTCCCTCCAATTACTATCTACCTTGATTGATGATATTTGTGGATAGGCCTAACAACCCTGAAGCGAGAGAGTAGATTTCAGAATTATGGAATTGAGTGTTCCTTACCACCTTTGTTAAGGCTTCTTTCGTGACTAATGCGCAGATGATAATGGTTTCCTTTCTAAACCTCGGCATGCGCTTTTTTGCCGTCACCGGGTGTCATCGTACAAATGCCGTTGTGTCGCTCTGGTAGACTTTTTGATGGACACACGTTAAATTTCGCTCCCGGTGCAACGCACGGGCATTTGTGCTAGTCATACCAAAATCATATAGAATTATTGTAAACATGGCATGAATACTTCATAAATTATAGATATGTTGGAGACGTATCAGTTAGTCCCGCACAAGAGACAAATACAAGGATATCTATGGACATGGATTGCAATGCATACATGATGATGTCCATGGATTCTTTCATTACCTTGTCCCTTGCTTACCTTTGAGGGAATGTGTGACTCCTTGAACTATTGCATAAGGTTGGAGTTGATTGCAAATAGTCCTTGCCAAAAATGAATGTGAGTGAATTTCATTGGCGAAGTCACCCCTCAAGAACTTCTCTAGTTCTTCTTCTTTAGGATCCACATCAACTTGATGGGGATCCTTGGAGTTGAAGTAGCACTTGTAGAAGTTGAGCTTGTGGTAGCTTTGGGAACCCACTTGACCAAAGCTTGGGATTCATCTTCATATGAGTCAATCTCCTCTTGACGCTTGTCCTTGCCCTTGAGCTTGTGATCTTGTGGTTGAAGGTCATCTTGAACTTTTATTCCCTTGGGGAGAGTATATTCATACTTCTCCTTTTGAGGAACAAACTTGGGCTTGGGGTATTGACCTTCTTCCCATTCAACTCCATTGGCGTTGAAGTAGCCAATGCCATGGTTCTTCCGGTATCCTCCATGTTCGCGTACAATTTCCTCAAATTGCTTACATCCGGCAAGACTTTTATAGATACCCTTTTCTATAATCCCTTTCAATAAATCATTTTCTTGCTCAAGTGTAACTTGGCTAAGAGAATAATTAGTGGAATCAATAGAACTACTAGAAGCAATATCATTAGATTTATCATTTTTATTGCTACTAGTTGAAGAACCTTTCTTGCCTTTGTTACTATATTGCTTAGTCTTAACTTGTGGAATAAATGTAGACAAGAGTAGTCGTTTGGCTAGATAAGAAGAGGTCTTGTTTCGGAGATCGTCATTGATTGCTTTAAGAAACTCATGTTCTTGCTCCAAATAGAGCTTCTCGAAGCGTAGCTTCTCATGAGTTCTTACAACCTCTCTATGATCTTCTAAAGTAGATTCATGGGCTAACTTAAGAGTGTTTAATTCTTTAGTTAGTCGTTCTATTTCCTTCTTATCATCATCACATGATTTATCTTGACTAGCATGATCATTATCTAGCTCATTTTGACTAATATCACTAGTTTTATCAAATAGCAAGTCATCATCTCCAAGTAAATCATCCTCATCACCATTAAAGTCAATGTATTCGGGGTGTGGTACCTTGGGGCCTTTAGCCATGAAGCAACTTCCACTCCCTTCATTTGGTGAATCAAATATGTCGTAGGAGTTTGAGGAAACGAGTGCAAGTTCGGCAACACCTTCATCTTGACTATAGTCGGAGTCGGAGTGATAGCTTCTCTCGGAGTGGTTGTCGGATTCGGAGCTGGAAACCAGTTCACCAACATGAGCTTGATGTCTTCTTCTTGTGTAGCTCTTGGTGTACTTGTCCTTCTTCTCTGAGTCCCTACTTCTCCTTGAGGGTCTTCGTTCATAACGATCATCTCTACTCCTTCTCTCTCTTCGAGGTGACTCATATCTTGAGCTCTTTCTTCTAGGTGACTCTTCTCTTATTTTGTGGGGGGCCGTGCACTCATTGGAGTAGTGCCTGGGCCTTCCACAATTGCAACAATTCCGTTCACAACTAGATGAACGCTTCTCTTCATATCTTGAATTGGAGCTTCTTTCTTGTAGAACTTGTTGAATTTCTTGACCATGAGGCTTATCTCTTCATTGGTTACAAGGTTATCACTTGATGTAGCGGGAGTGTCACTTGTAGCTTTCTAAGCACCGCTTGACTTGGTGTGAAGTTCTTCTTTGTCCTTGAGTGACATCTCATGAGCAACAATCCTTCCAATCACTTCCGTAGGCTTGAGATATTTGTAGTTTGGCATCATTTGGATCAATGTGCACATGGTGTCGTACTTTCTATCCAAGGCTCTAAGTATCTTCTTGATGATGAATTTGTCGGTCATTTCTTCGCTTCCTAAGCCGGCAATCTCATTGGTGATGAGAGCAAGCCTAGAGTACATTTCCGCAACTCCTTCACCATACTTCATCTTGAACTTGTCAAGTTGACTTTGAAGCACATCCAACTTAGATTCCCTGACGGATTCAGTACCTTCATGCATAGCAACCAAAGTATCCCAAATTTCCTTTGCATTCTCAAGACAACTGATTTTGTTGAATTCTTCGGGGCATAGGCAGTTGAATAGAACGTCACATGCTTGAGCGTTGTATTGCAACATCTTCGATTCTTCCGCGGTCGCTTCACGATCCAGTTCCTTTCCATCGCCAAAGAATTCACCTTGCAAGCCAACACGAACAACAACCCATACGGCAGGGTTATGACCAAGAATATGCATTTTCATCTTATGCTTCCAACTAGCAAAATTTGTACCAACAAAATATGGACCTCTACGGTGATAGTTTCCCTCACTAGACGCATACTCTCCTTGGTTGTGAGACCAATGCAATGGAGACCAAAGCTCTGATACCACTTGTAGGGATCGAAAGTAGGTCTAGAGGGGGGTGATTAGACTACTTGACCGAATAAAAACCTAACCTTTTCCCAAGTTAATTGGTTGGCAGATTTTAGCAATTGTAGCATATCAAGTTCACCCTACATATGCATGTCTACGAGTATTGCAACGGAAAGTAAAGACAATCATATGTAAGAGGATAAGGATAGGAAGATCAAACACAATTTGGAGACACGAAGATTTTTCCCGTGGTTCCGATAGGTGGTGCTATCGTACGTCCATGTTTATGGAGTCTTAAACCCACGGAGGGTAACGGTCGCGAGAGTCCACGGAGGGCTCCACCCATAAGGGTCCACGAAGTAGCAACCTCAACTATTCCATAACGGCTTCCGTCCACGAAGGACTAACCTCACTATGGGTAGATCTTCACGAAGTAGGCGATCTCCTTGCCCTTACAAACTTCTTGGTTCAACTCCACAACACGAAGTAGGAGGCTCCCAAGCGACACCTAACCAATCTAGGAGGCACCACCCTCCAAAAGGTAATAGATGCGATAGTAACGATGAACCCCTTGCTCTTTGATATGTCTCCAACGTATCTATAATTTTTTATTGTTCCATGCTATTATATTATCTGTTTTGGATGTTTTATATGCATTAATATGCTATTTTATATTATTTTTGGGACTAACCTATTAATCTAGAGCCTAGTGCCAGTTTCTGTTTTTTCCTTGTTTTTGAGTATTGCAGATAAGGAATATTAAACGGAGTCCAAATGGAATAAAATCTTCGGAATGATTTTTCTTGGACCAGAAGAAACCTGCCAGACTTGGAGACGAAGGCAGGAGACCTACCGGGAGATCACAAGCCACCAGGGCGCGCCCTAGGGGGGGGGCGCCCCCTGGCTTGTGGCCCCCCAGCAGGTCTCCTAACCCTATTCTTCGGCCTATAAATTCCCAAATATTACCTGGATACCAAAAAGAGCCACGAAAATACTTTTCCGCCGCTGGAAGCCTCTGTTCCCGTGAGATCCCATCTTGGAGCCTTTTCCGGTAATCTGCCGGAGGGGGAATCGATCACGGAGGGCATCTACATCAACTCCATTGCCCCTCCGATGATGCGTGAGTAGTTCACCACAGACCTTCGGGTCCATAGCTAGTAGCTAGATGGCTTCTTCTCTCTCTTTGTTCTTCAATACCATGTTCTTCATGATCTTCATGGAGATCTATCCGATGTAATACTCTTTTGCGGTGTGTTTGTCGAGATCCGATGAATTGTGGGTTTATGTTCAGATTATCTATGAATATTATTTGAATCTTCTCTGAATTCTTATATGCATGATTTCATATCTTTGCAAGTCTCTTCGAGTTATTGGTTTGGTTTGGCCAACTAGATTGGTAATTCTTGCAATGGGAGAAGTGCTTAGTTTTGGGTTCAATCTTGCGGTGTCCTCACCCAGTGACAAAGTAGGGGTAGCGAGGCACGTATTTGTATTGTTGCCATCAAGGATAAAAAGATGGGGTTTTCATCATATTGCTTGAGTTTATCCCTCTACATCATGTCATCTTACCTAATGCGTTACTCTGTTCTTCATGAACTTAATACTCTAGATGCAGGCAGGAGTCGGTCGATGTGTGGAGTAATAGTAGTAGATGCAGAATCGTTTCGGTCTACTTGACACAGACGTGATGCCTATATGCATAATCATTGCCTTGGATATCTTCATAATTATTCGCTTTTTTATCAATTGCTTGACAGTAGTTTGTTCACCCACCGTATTATTTTCCTTCATGAGAGAAGCCTCTAGTGAAACCTATGGCCCCCGGGTCTATTTTCCATATTATACTTTTAGATCTACAAACCAAAAATACCAAAAATACTTAGCTGCAATCTTTTTACATTTTTTTACTTTTCGTTTTAGCAATCCTATCTATCTATCTCTATCTGATCTCATCCTTGCAAGTAACCGTGAAGGGATTGACAACCCCTTTATAGCGTTGGGTGCAAGTGTTTGATAATTTGTGTAGGTACATCTATTGGGGACTTGCTTGTATCTCCTACTGGATTGATACCTTGGTTCTCAACAACTGAGGGAAATACTTATCTACTTTGCTGCATCACCCTTTCCTCTTCAAGGGAAAACCAACGCATACTCAAGAAGTAGCAAGAAGGATTTCTGGCGCCGTTGCCGGGGAGATCTACATCAAGCCTACCAAGTACCCATCACAAACTCATCTCTTGCATTTACATTATTTGCCATTTGCCTCTCGTTTTCCTCTCCCCCACTTCTAAAACGATTTTCAGAAAATACCAAAAATATTTGCCTTTTTATTGGCCCTTCTTCCGTTCGTCTTTTCGTTTGCCTTTTTGTTTGCTCGTGTGTCAGAATGCTTAAACTCATGGCTAGCCTTACTACTATCGCTAGTACTCCCGAAGGTGAAATTCTTAATTTTAAGCAAAGGGAGGGAGAAAACTTAAAAGATGCTTGGTATAGAATTTGCAATGCTCAAAATAGATCTACTCGTAAGCAATCTACCACTGTTCTCCTTCGTAATTTTTATGTGGGCGTTTCTATTGGAAATATGCCCTAGAGGCAATAATAAATTGGTTATTATTATATTTCCTTGTTAATGATAATCGTTTATTATCCATGCTATAATTGTATTGATTGGAAACTCAAATACATGTGTGGGGACATAGACAACACTGTGTCCCTAGTAAGCCTCTAGTTGACTAGCTCGTTGATCAAAGATGGTTAAGGTTTCCTAGCCATTGACATGAGATGTCATTTGATAACGGGATCACATCATTAGGAGAATGATGTGATGGACAAGACCCAAACTAAGAACGTAGCATTTGATCGTGTCAGTTTATTGCTATTGTTTTCTGCATGTCAAGTATCTGTTCCTTTGACCATGAGATCATGCAACTCACTAACACCGGAGGAATACCTTGTGTGTATCAAACGTCGCAACGTAACTGGGTGACTATAAAGGTGCTCTACAGGTATCTCCGAGGGTGTCTGTTGGGTTGGCATGGATCAAGACTGGGATTTGTTACTCCGTATGACGGAGAGGTATCTCAGGGCCCACTCGGTAATACAACGTCACAATGAGCCTTGCAAGCAATGTGACTAAAGTGTTAGCCACGAGATCTTGTATTACGGAACGAGTAAAGAGACTTGCCGGTAACGAGATTGAACTAGGTATAGTGATACCGACGATCGAATCTCGGGCAAGTAACATACCGAAGAACAAAGGGAACAGCATACGGGATTAACTGAATCCTTGACATAGAGGTTCGACCGATAAAGATCTTCGTAGAATATGTAGGAGCCAATATGGGCATCCAGGTCCCGCTATTGGTTATTGGCCGTAGAGGTGTCTCGGTCATGTCTACATAGTTCTCGAACCCGCAGGGTCTACACACTTAACGTTTGGTGACGATTAGTATAATTGAGTTATTATGTTGGTGACCGAAAGTTGTTCGGAGTCCCGGATAAGATCCCGGACATGACGAGGATCTCCGGAATAGTCCGGAGGTAAAGATTGATATATGTGATAATAGTGTTTTGATCTCTGGAAGGGTTCCGGAGTTCACCGGAAGGGGTTCCGGATGTTTACCGAAGTGTTCGGGTGCAGCAACACTTTATATGAGCCAAAGGGATAAAGCCCACAAGGTATTGGAAAGTGCAAAAGTAGTTTTGCTGCCGCGTAAGCGGTACTACCGCTTGGTGAAGCGGTACTACCGCCGGAGCGGTACTACCGCTTGTGTGAAGCGGTACTACCGCTTGTGTGAAGCGGTACTACCACCCAAGCGGTACTACCGCTTGTGTGAAGCGGTACTACCGCTTGTGCGCGGCTGTGCACGGTTCGGCAGGGATCCGAGTTGGACTCTTTCCCTGCGGGCCAAACCGACCTTGTGCGGGCAAAACCGACCCGGAGGAGGCTTTTACTCCAAGTTTAGACCCCAAGGCTCAACATATAAATAGAGGGGCAGGGCTAGCACACGTGACACATCAAGATTTCCCCAAGCCGTGTGCGGCAACCCTAACCCTCTAGTTCCTCCGTCATAATCTCCGTAGCGCTTGGCGAAGCCCTGCAGAGATTGTTCCTCACCACCATCACCACGCCGTCGTGCTGCTGGAACTCAACCACTACTTCACCATCGCTCGCTGGATCGAGGAGGTGAAGGCGTCATCAAGCCGTACGTGTGTTGAACGCGGAGGTGCCGTCCGTTCGGCACTAGATCGGAAGGATCGTGATTGGATCGCGGGACGCTCGGCGATTTGGATCGCGAAGACGTTCGACTACATCAACCGCGTTTATTAACGCTTCCGCTTAGCGATCTACAAGGGTATGTAGATCCACTCTCCCTCTCGTAGATGCTCATCACCATGGATAGATCTTATGTGTGCGTAGGAAAATTTTTGTTTCCCATGCAACGTTCCCCAACAGTTTCTCCTTGGAATAGATATGTTTTGGATACCATTACGGGAGGGAATTTCTTGGAAAGCAATACCTTTGATTCTTATAATGCTATGACAAATTTGGTAGGTTCATCCCCGCTCATGGTTAATGAAACAATCTTAACTTTGGAATATGTGATGCGAAGGCTTGATATTATTGAAAATAAAGTTGCTACTATAGAGCTCATTGAAAACTTGGATAAAAAGATTCATAATCATATCACTCAATATGGATCTAAGGTAGGAGTTACTCTAAAAAACCTAAGGGAAAAAGAACCCACAGTTAATGAAAAATTGGATCAAGATTCCTCTAGAATTGGAAAGCTAGAGGACATTATTACCAACTTGGGTTCCGCTTTTGCCTCTGTTCAAACTACTCCAAAATTTCCTCCTACTAAGACTGCCAAGTTTATTTATGTTCCTAAAAATAAGGGTGAACCCTCTAGTAAAGGAGATGAAGATCTTAAGATGATAAGTGTTCACCCTAACTTTATTGATATTGTCCGGGAACCAATTGCTACAAGTGAATTTCTTGATTTTCTGCCTAGGAGTGTGATTATTGATAAAACCAAAGAATCTCCTAGGGTTTATAAGTGTGCAATTGAGGAATTGCATACCAAAGATGACAATACCTAGATCTATTGCGTTATGCCTAGCTATGGGCGTTAAACAATAACGCTTGTTGGGAGGCAACCCAATTTTATTTTTATGCTTTTGTTTTTTGCTTCTGTTTTTTGAGTGTTCTACACATTATTAACTCTGTAGTAATTGTGTTTTCTTGTTTTAATTAGTGTTTGAGCCAAGTAAGACCTTTGGCATGGTCTACGGTGTTTGTGATTTGATTTTGCTGAAAATAGAAACTTTTGCGCTCAGTCCAGGAATTTTATAAATTCACTGGAACGTGCCTTTGATATGAAATTTTTACACAAGATTAATATGCAAATTTCCCTGATTGTCCTAATTTTTCAGAATTTTTGGAGTTACATAAGTATTTGAAGTCTATAGATTTCTACAGACTGTTCTGTTTTAGACATATTCTGTTTTCTTTGTGTTGTTTGCTTATTTTGATGTATCTATGGGTTGTATCGGGGGGTATGAACCATGGAGAAGTTAGAATACAGTAGATATTACACCAATATAAATAAAGAATGAGTTCACAACAGTACCTAAAGTGGTGATTTATTTTTCTTATACTAACGGATCTCACGAGTTTTCTGTTGAGTTTTGTGTTGTGAAGTTTTCAAGTTTTGGGTAAGGATTTGATTGACTATGGAATAAGGAGTGGCAAGAGCCTAAGCTTGGGGATGCCCAAGGCACCCCAAGCCATATTAAAGGATACCAAAAAGCCTAATCTTGGGGATGCCCCGGAAGGCATCCCCTCTATCGTCTTCAATCCATCGGTAAATTTACTTGAGGCTATATATTTATTCACCACATGATATGTGTTTTGCTTGGAGCGTCTTGTATGATATGAGTCTTTTCTTTTTAGTTTGCCACAATCATCCTTGCTGCACACATCTTTTGAGGGGGACACACATTAATCGTGAATTTATTAGAATACTCTATGTGCTTCACTTATATCTTTTGAGCTAGGCAATGTTGCTCTAGTGCTTCACTTATACTCCCTCCGTTCCGAAATATAGTGCGTCCTCGGTTCCCGCACTTTAACTTTGACCATAAATTTAACCAACGAGACCGGCTACGGCGGGAGCAAAAATTATACCAATGAATTCGTATTCGAAAGAAGTTTTCAATTATATAATTTTTGCTCCCGCCGCAGTCGGTCTCGTTGGTTAAATTTATGGTCAAAGTTGAACCTCGGGAAACGCGGGCGCACTATATTTTGGAACGGAGGGAGTATCTTTTTAGAGCACGGTGGTGTTTTATTTTATAGAAATAATTGAACTCTCGTACCTCACTTATATTATTTTGAGAGTCTTTAAACAGCATGGTAATTGGTTTAGGTTATGAATTTAGTCCTAATATAATGGGCATCCAAGAGGGATATAATAAAAACTTTCATATAAAGTGCATTGAATACTATGAGAAGTTTGATTCCTTGCATATAGTTTTGAGATATAAAGATGGTGATATGAGAGTCATGCTAGTGAGTAATTGTGAAATGGTAGAAATACTTGTGTTGAAGTTTGTGATTCCCGTAGCATGCACGTATGGTGAACCGTTATGTAACGAAGTCGGAGCATGATTTGTTTAATGATTGTCATCCTTTGTGTGAGGGTCGGGAGCGCGCGATGGTTAACTCCTACCAACCTCTCCCATAGGAGCATGCGTCTAATACTTTGCTTCGATAACTAATAGACTTTTGCAATAAGTATGTGAGTTCTTTATGACTAATGTTGAGTCCATGGATTATACGCACTCTCACCCTTCCACCTTTGCTAGCCTCTCTAGTACCGCACAACTTTCGCTGGTGCATTAAACCCACCTTCCTCAAAACAGCCACCATATACTTTCCTCAAAACAGCCACCATACATACCTATTATGGCATTTCCATAGCCATTCCGAGATATATTGCCATGCAACTTCCACCGTTCCGTTTTTCATGACACGCACCATCACTTTCATATTGCTTTGCATGATCGTAAGACAGCTAGCATGATGTTTTCATGGCTTGTCCGTTTGATGTCATTTGCTAGGCTTGATCGTTGCACATCCCGGTGTCCCACCGGAAGCATTCATTGTTGGGGAACGTAGTAATAATTCAAAATTTTCCTACGTGTCACCAAGATCAATCTAGGAGATGCTAGCAACGAGAGAGAGGGAGTGCATCTTCATACCCTTGAAGATCGCTAAGCGGAAGCGTTGCAAAGAACGCGGTTGATGGAGTCGTACTCGCGGCGATTCAAATCGCGGAAGATCCGATCCAAGCGCCGAACGGACGGCGCCTCCGCGTTCAACACACGTACAGCCCGGGGACGTCTCCTCCTTCTTCATCCAGCAAGGGGGGAGGAGAAGTTGAGGGAGAGCTCCGGCAGCACGACGGCGTGGTGGCGGTGGAGCTCGTGGTTCTCCGGCAGAGCTTCGCTAAGCACTACGGAGGAGGAGGAGGTGTAGGAGGAGGGAGGGCTGCGCCAGGGGCAAGGGGTGCAGCTCCCATGCACCTCCCCACTATATATAGGGGTGGAGGGGGCTGGTTTCTTGCCCTCCAAGTCCATTGGGGCGTTGGCAAAGGTGGGAGGAAAGAAATCCCATCCTTTCCCTTCCCCACCGATTGTTATCCCCCCCTTTTAGGGATCTTGATCTTATCCCTTCGGGATATGATCTTATTCCTTCTAAGGGGGGATCTTGGTGCGCCTTGACCAGGGGTGTGGGGCCTTGCCCCCACTACCCACGTTCATGTGGGTCCCCCCATGCAGGTGGGCCCCACTCCGGAACCTTCTAGAACCTTCCCGGTACAATACCGAAAAATCCCAAACATTTTCCGGTGGCCAAAATATGACTTCCCATATTTAGATCTTTACCTCCGGACCATTCCGGAACTCCTCGTGACGTCCGGGATCTCATCCGGGACCCCGAACAACTTTCGGTAACCACATACAATTCCCATTACAACTCTAGCGTCACCGAACCTTAAGTGTCTAGACCCTACGGGTTCGGGAACCATGCAGACATGACCGAGACACCTCTCCGGCCAATAACCAATAGCGGGATCTGGATACCCATATTGGCTCCCACATGTTCCACGATGATCTCATCGGATGAACCACGATGTCGGGGATTCAATTAATCCCGTATACAATTCCCTTTGTCCATCGGTATGTTACTTGCCCGAGATTCGATCGTCGGTATCCCTATACCTTGTTCAATCTCGTTACCGGCAAGTCTCTTTACTCATTCCGTAACACATGATCCCGTGACTAACTCCTTAGTCACATTGAGCTCATTATGATGATGTATTACCGAGTGGGCCCAGAGATACCTCTCCGTCACACGAAGTGACAAATCCCAGTCTCGATTCGTGCCAACCCAACAGACACTTTCGGAGATACCTATAGTGCACCTTTATAGTCACCCAGTTACGTTGTGACGTTTGATACACCCAAAGCATTCCTACGGTATCCGGGAGTTGCACAATTTCATGGTCTAAGGAAATGATACTTGACATTAGAAAAGCTCTAGCAGATGAACTACACGATCTTGTGCTATGCTTAGGATTGGGTCTTGTCCATCACATCATTCTCCTAATGATGTGATCCCGTTATCAACGACATCCAATGTCCATGATCAGGAAACCATGACCATCTATTGATCAACGAGCTAGTGAACTAGAGGCTCACTAGGGACATGGTGTGGTCTATGTATTCACACATGTATTACGGTTTCCGGTTAATACAATTATAGCATGAACAATAGACAATTATCATGAACAAGGAAATATAATAATAAACATTTTATTATTGCCTCTAGGGCATATTTCCAACAGTCTCCCACTTGCACTCAATAATCTAGTTACATTGTGATGAATCGAACACCCATAGAGTTCTGGTGCTGATCATGTTTCGCTCATGGAAGAGGTTTAGTCAACGGATCTGCGACATTCAGATCCGTATGTACTTTACAAATATCTATATCTCCATCCTGAATGTAACCACGAATGGAGTTGAAGCGGCGCTTGATGTGCTTGGTCTTCTTGTGAAACCTGGGCTCCTTGGCAATGGCAATAGCTCCAGTGTTGTCACAGAAGAGAGTCATCAGGCCCGACGCATTGGGAATCACTCCTAGGTCGGTGATGAACTCCTTCATCCAGACTCCTTCCTGCGCTGCTTCCGAAGCAGCTATGTACTCCGCTTCACATGTAGATGCCGCCACGACGCTTTGCTTGCAACTGCACCAGCTGACTGCCCCACCATTCAAAATATACACGTATCCGGTTTGTGACTTGGAGTCATCCGGATCTGTGTCGAAGCTAGCATCGACGTAATCCTTTACGACGAGCTCTTCGGCACCTCCATAAACAAGAAACATATCCTTAGTCCTTTTTAGGTACTTAAGGATATTCTTGACCGCTGTCCAGTGTTCCATTCCGGGATCACTTTGGTACCTCCCTACCAAACTTATGGCAAGGTTCACATCAGGTCTGGTACACAACATGTCATACATAATAGAGCCTATGGCTGAGGCATA
Organism: Elymus sibiricus; assembly: GCA_039707655.1. Taxonomy (NCBI): domain Eukaryota; kingdom Viridiplantae; phylum Streptophyta; class Magnoliopsida; order Poales; family Poaceae; genus Elymus; species Elymus sibiricus. The sequence continues at coordinate 128,931,482 of CM077669.1, forward strand.
GGGGATGACACTCATCTTTTCTCTATCTTCTGCCGAGGTCGGGCATTGAGTTGTGCTCAATCTCACACCTTGCAATACAGGCAAGAACCCCTTCTTGGACTGATCCATATTGAACTTCTTCAATATCTTGTCAAGGTATGTGCTTTCTGAAAGACCAATGAGGCGTCTCGATCTATCTCTATAGATCTTGATGCCTAATATGTAAGCAGCTTCTCCAGGGTCCTTCATTGAAAAACACTTATTCAAGTAGGCCTTTATGCTTTCCAAAAGTTCTATATCATTTCCCATCAACAATATGTCATCCACATATAAAATGAGAAATGCTACAGAGCTCCCACTCACTTTCTTGTAAATACAGGCTTCTCCATAAGTCTGTATAAACCCAAACACTTTGATCACCTCATCAAAGCGAATGTTCCAACTCCGAGATGCTTGCACCAGTCCATAGATAGAGCGCTGGAGCTTGCATACCTTGTCAACATTCTTAGGATCGACAAAACCTTCCGGCTGCATCATATACAATTCTTCCTTAAAGAAACCGTTAAGGAATGCCGTTTTGACGTCCATTTGCCAGATCTCATAATCATAAAATGCGGCAACTGCTAACATGATTCGGACGGACTTCAGCATCGCTACGGGTGAGAAAGGCTCATCGTAGTCAACTCCTTGAACTTGTCGATAACCCTTAGCGACAAGCCGAGCCTTATAGATGGTCACATTACCATCCGCGTCAGTCTTCTTCTTAAAGATCCATTTATTTTCTATGGCTTGCCGATCATCAGGCAAGTCCACCAAAGTCCATACTTTGTTCTCATACATGGATCCTATCTCGGATTTCATGGCTTCAAGCCATTTGTTGGAATCCGGGCCCGCCATGGCTTCTTCATAGTTCGAAGGTTCACCGTTGTCTAACAACAGGATTTCCAGGACAGGGTTGCCGTACCACTCTGGTGCGGAACATGTCCTAGTGGACCTACGAAGTTTAGTAGTAACTTGATCCGAAGTTTCATGATCATCATCATTAACTTCCTCTCTAGTCGGTGCAGGCACCACAGAAACATTTTCCTGCGCTGCGCTACTCTCCGGTTCGAGAGGGGGTACAATTACCTCATCAAGTTCTACTTTCCTCCCACTTACTTCTTTCGAGAGAAACTCTTTCTCTAAAAAGGATCCATTCTTGGCAACAAAGATCTTGCCTTCGGATCTGAGGTAGAAGGTATACCCAATAGTTTCCTTAGGGTATCCTATGAAGACGCACTTTTCCGATTTGGGTTCGAGCTTTTCAGGTTGAAGTTTCTTGACATAAGCATCGCATCCCCAAACTTTCAGAAACGACAGCTTAGGTTTCTTCCCAAACCATAATTCATACGGTGTCGTCTCAACGGATTTAGACGGTGCCCTATTTAAAGTGAATGTGGAAGTCTCTAATGCATATCCCCAAAATGATAGCGGTAAATCAGTAAGAGACATCATAGATCGCACCATATCCAATAGAGTGCGATTACGACGTTCGGACACACCATTACGCTGAGGTGTGCCAGGCGGCGTGAGTTGTGAAACAATTCCACATTTCCTTAAGTGCGTGCCAAACTCGTGACTCAAATATTCTCCTCCACGATCAGATCGTAAGAACTTTATTTTCTTGTCACGTTGATTCTCTACCTCACTCTGAAATTCCTTGAACTTTTCAAAGGTCTCAGACTTGTGTTTCATTAAGTAGACATACCCATATCTGCTTAAGTCATCAGTGAGGGTGAGAACATAACGATAGCCACCGCGAGCCTCAACGCTCATTGGACCGCATACATCGGTATGTATTATTTCCAACAAGTTGGTTGCTCGCTCCATTGTTCCGGAGAACGGAGTCTTAGTCATCTTGCCCATGAGGCATGGTTCGCACGTGTCAAATGATTCATAATCAAGAGACTCCAAAAGTCCATCTGCATGGAGTTTCTTCATGCGTTTGACACCAATATGACCAAGGCGGCAGTGCCACAAGTATGTGGGACTATCATTATCAACCTTACATCGTTTGGTATTCACACTATGAATATGTGTAACATCACGTTCGAGATTCAATAAAAATAAACCATTGACCAGCGGGGCATGACCATAAAACATATCTCTCATATAAATAGAACAACCATTATTCTCGGATTTAAATGAGTAGCCATCTCGCATCAAACGAGATCCAGATACAATGTCCATGCTCAAAGCTGGTACTAAATAACAATTATTGAGGTTTAAAACTTATCCCAAAGATAGATGTAGAGGTAGCGTGCCGACGGCGATCACATCGACCTTGGAACCATTCCCGACGCGCATCGCCACCTCGTCCTTCGCCAGTCTCCGCTTATTCCGCAGCTCCTGTTTTGAGTTACAAATGTGAGCAACTGCACCGGTATCAAATACCCAGGAGCTACTACGAGTGCTGGTAAGGTACACATCAATAACATGTATATCATATATACCTTTGACGTTGCCGGCCTTCTTATCTGCTAAGTACTTGGGGCAGTTCCACTTCCAGTGACCGGTTCCCTTGCAATAAAAGCACTCAGTCTCAGGCTTGGGTCCATTCTTGGGCTTCTTCCCGGCAACTGATTTACCGGGTGCGGCAACTGCTTTGCCATCCTTCTTGAAGTTCTTCTTACCCTTGCCTTTCCTGAAACTGGTGGTCTTATTCACCATCAACACTTGATGTTCCTTTTTGATCTCCACCTCCGCTGATTTCAGCATCGAATATAACTCAGGAATGGACTTCTCCATCCCTTGCATATTGAAGTTCATCACAAAGCTCTTGTAGCTAGGTGGAAGCGACTGGAGGATTCTGTCAATAACCGAGTCATCCGGAAGATTAACTCCTAGCTGAGACAAGCGGTTGTGCAACCCAGACATTTTGAGTATGTGCTCACTGACAGAACTATTATCCTCCATCTTACAACTGAAGAACTTGTCGGAGACTTCATATCTCTCGACCCGGGCATGAGCTTGGAAAACCATTCTCAGCTCTTGGAACATCTCATATGCTCCGTGTTGCTCAAAACGCTTTTGGAGCCCCGGTTCTAAGCTGTAAAGCATGCCGCACTGAACCAGGGAGTAATCATCACTACGCGACTGCCAGGCGTTCATAACGTCTTGAGTTGCTGGGAAAGTGGGTGCATCACCTAGTGGTGCATCAATGACATATGCTTTCTTGGAAGCTATGAGGATGATCCTCAAGTTACGGACCCAGTCCGTATAGTTGCTTCCATCGTCTTTCAGCTTGGTTTTCTCTAGGAACGCGTTGAAGTTGAGGGCAACATTAGCGTGGGCCATTGGATCTACAAGATAGATTGTAAAGACAATTTTAGACTAAGTTCATGATAATTAAGTTCATCTAATCAAATTATTTAATGAACTCCCACTCAGATAGACATCCCTCTAGTCATCTAAGTGATACATGATCCATATCGACTAGGCCGTGTCCGATCATCACGTGAGACGGACTAGTCATCAATGGTGAACATCTCCATGTTGATCGCATTTACTATACGACTCATGTTCGACCTTTCGGTCTCTCGTGTTCCGAGGCCATGTCTGTACATGCTAGGCTCGTCAAGTCAACCTATGTGTTTCACGTGTGTAAATCTGGCTTACACCCATTGTATGCGAACGTTAGAATCTATCACACCCGATCATCATGTGGTGCTTCGAAACAACGATCCTTCGCAACGGTGCACACTTAGGGGGAACACATTTCTTGAAATTTTAGTGAGGGATCATCTTATTTATGCTACCGTCGTTCTAAGCAAATAAGATGTAAAAACATGATAAACATCACATGCAAATCATAAAGTGACATGATATGGCCAATATCATCTTGCGCCTTTGATCTCCATCTTCGGGGCGCGGCATGATCACCATCGTCACCGGCACGACACCATGATCTCCATCATCGTGTCTTCATGAAGTTGTCTCGCCAACTATTACTTCTACTACTATGGCTAACGGTTAGCAATAAAGTAAAGTAATTACATGGCGTTTTTGATTGACACGCAGGTCATACAATAAATTAAGACAACTCCTATGGCTCCTGCCGGTTGTCATACTTATCGACATGCAAGTCGTGATTCCTATTACAAGAACATGATCAATCTCATACATCACATATATTTCATCACATCCTTTTGGCCATATCACATCACATAGCATACCCTGCAAAAACAAGTTAGACGTCCTCTAATTGTTGTTGCAAGTTTCACGTGGCTGCTATGGGTGAGGGGGTCCTGGATTAAGGGGTCCTCGGGAGGCCGACCTATTTCCTATGGGCCGGACTGTATGGGCCGTTCGCCGGACACTGGATGGATCGAGGGTCTTGTCTCCAGGATGGAAGCCTCAAGGATCGTGGCGTGTCCTCCAAGTTTAAAGTAGTGAATAGGCATGTTTATCCCTTCGATGTGTAACCGGCCATGTGTAAACCCTAGGTACCCTCGGCGTCTATATATGCCGAAGGGTTTTAGGTTGTAGGCCAACAGAACTCATCTAGGGTTTACTTACTTGATCTCGAGGTAGATCAACTCTGTAATCCCCATACAATCAATATAATCAAGCAAGACGTAGGGTATTACCTCCATAGGAGGGCCCGAACCTGGGTAAAACCTTGTCCCCTTCGTCTCTTGTTACCATCGATCCAAGTATCACAGTTCGGGACCCCCTACCCGAGATCTGCCGGTTTTGACACCGACATTGGTGCTTTCACTGAGAGTTCCGCTGTGATCGCCAGAAGGAATCGATGGCTCGCCTAGTCATCAACGAAGAGGTCCGCAATCCGGGCAATTTTGTCCCCGGACAGATCTTCGCTTTCGGTAGCGTTGTGCTGCACGCCGACCTGACCGGCCATCTAGGTCGCGTCGGAAGTTTCACCCCTGATCAAGAGGTCAGATTCGGGAACTTAGAGTTCTCCGTAGACTCTCGAGGCGATCTATCACTAACCGGGCTCGCAGTCTCGCCTGCCATGCCCGAAGACTCTGAGGCTTTAACCCCAGACCCATCTTTCGGCTCCGCCCATGGGATCTACCCCGGCGAGGGCCCGACTTTCAGTCCGGATCAGGTCATAGTGCCCGACGTCCGGACATCAGTTCTTGCCGAACACTCTCCCTGCACAGAGGCATCGGAGGTTCACTCTGGAAGCTCCGGGCAGACCGGTCCGATCGAGCTCTCAATACTCGACGAGGCTCTAGATCGGATCTCGTCGATGAAGATCAACGACGACCCAACCCCGATCTATTCTCAGATCGGGCGTCAGACTGGTCAGGACGGATTTTTCGTCCCACCCACCACCCACTTGATAGCCACTGTCGAGGATTTAACCGACATGCTAGACTACGCTTCCGAGGAAGCAGAGTACATGGATGAGGAAGATCACTCCCTCATCCCCGCTAAGACCGGGCGGTGGACTGCCACCTCTACATACGACGTCTACATGGTGGACACTCCGAAAAACAACGGCGATAAATCGGATGAAGCGCCGTCAAGACGCCGAAAGCCGCATAAACGGTCAAAAGGAAAAATGGGGCGAAAGTCTATCGATGGCACCGGGGACGGAGATACCCCGGAAGACATCGACGGTCCTGAAATCCCTGATCACCCGTTAGAGGGTCAGGAGAGACCCGAAGGCCGTCGCAACCCCGATGATCCAGATGATCCTGAGGACAACGACTACCTCCGCTCTATCGAGGGGGAGGATAATGCGGATGCCGATGACTTCGCCATCCCCGACAATCCTGAAGATCAGGAACTGTTCAGACAACATTTCATATCGACGGCTCGCAGCCTGAAAGCAAAAGAGCGGCAACTCAAAGCCGAACAAGACAACCTCAATGACCGATGGACGAGAGTCCTCTCTGCTGAGGAAGGATACGACACCGGTCTATCGGACCAACCTAAGAGCTACCCATGCAGAAGGCTGCTGCCACAATTCAACGACGAGCTCACTGATTCGCCGTCTCCCAAGTATACCCCATACGACAAGCCAGACTGCCCTCCTTGAGGACGCGATAGGACGGCTGACGATACCGGCTACAGGCCAACGATACCCCGTAGACGGGGAAAGGAGCCACTAGAGCCCGATGGCAGGTTTGACCTGCGACACGACCTGGACCATAGAGCAGGTCGTACGCGATCCATCTACGGATCCAGAGGATACTCACCCGATAGACGGGAAGGGTACCGGCCTTGGTTTGACCACGGCAATGAAGATTGGGAACGAACCCGAGCTAGGACAGACACCGATCACCGGCGCACCATAGCTCGGGTCAGAGGCGCCGCCCACCCACTGTGCTTCACGGACGAGGTAATGCGGCATCAGTTCCCGGAAGGGTTTAAACCCGTAAACATAGAGCAATACGATGGGACAACTGACCCAACCATATGGATCGAGGATTTCCTCCTCCACAACCACATGGCACGAGGAGATGACCTCCATGCCATCAAGTACCTACCCCTGAAGCTCAAGGGGCCAGCTCGGCACTGGTTAAATAGCCTCCCCGAAAACTCCATTGGGTGTTGGGAGGACCTAGAAGAGGCATTCCGATCTAACTTCCAGGGCACTTATGTTCGGCCACCGGACTCCTCCGATCTAAGTAACGTCGTTCAGAAGCCAGGAGAGTCCGCGCGGCTATTCTGGAATCGTTTCCTGACCAAGAAGAACCAGATCGTAGACTGCCCGGACGCCGAAGCTATAGCCTCCTTCAAGCATAATATTCGGGATGAATGGTTGGCTCGACAGCTCGGCCAGGACAAACCAAGGACAATGTCCGCCCTCACATCACTCATGACCCGATTTTGCGCGGGCGAGGATAACGGGAAAAAGAAGCGCAACAAGAACAAGCGCCGGCACAATAATAGTGACGCCGATGACATGGCTGTTAATGCCGGCTTCCGCAATTCCCGGCCTGGGCAACGGAAGAAGCCTCCTAAAGGCAAACACGATGGACCAACCCCGCTGGACAAGATCCTAGAGAGGCCTTGCCAGATCCACGGCACTCAAGAGAAGCCCGCCAATCACACCAATCGTAACTGTTGTGTCTTCAAACAGGCCGGCAAGCTCGCATCCGAGGACCAAGGCAAGAGCCCACGCAGCGAGGACGAGGATGAGCCTCGTGGTCCGATCGGTGGCGGTCAAAAGAAATTCCCTCCAGAGGTAAAGACAGTAAACATGATCTACACCACTCATATACCCAAAAAGGAGAGGAAGCGCGCCCTTCGAGATGTCTACGCCATAGAGCCTGTAGCCCCGAAGTATAACCCATGGTCGGCATATCCGATCACTTTCGATCGACGCAACCATCCGACCAGTATCCGTCACGGGGGTTCGGCCGCACTCGTCCTAGACCCGATCATAGATGGGTACCACCCCACTAAAGTCCTCATGGACGGTGGAAGTAGCCTCAATCTGATTTACTCAGATACGGTGAAAAAGATGGGCATAGATCCGTCAAGGATCAAGCCCAGCAACACTACCTTCAAAGGAGTGATACCAGGCGTTGAAGCCCGGTGCACAGGCTCTGTAAGCCTGGAGGTTGTGTTCGGCTCGCCCGATAACTTTCGAAGCGAAGACTTGATCTTCGACATCGTACCCTTCCGCAGTGGCTATCACGCCCTGCTCGGCCGTACAGCGTTCGCTCACTTTAACGCCGTTCCGCACTACGCATACCTCAAGCTCAAGATGCCTGGCCCTAAGGGGGTCATTACCGTCAATGGCAACACAGAGCGCTCCCTCCGAACTGAGGAACATGCGTTGGCCCTGGCGGCCGAATTCCATTACAACGATGATTGGCAAGCGCCGACATCTGCCGCAAAGGCATCCAAGGCTGGGAAGCGAGCTTGGTCTCAACCCGAAGTACTAGAACCTTCTTCTCCCCATAAATAGGGATTCGCCCCCCATCGCACGGCCCTATTACCGGTAAAGTACGTGCCGAAGAGGCACAACTTCGCGCTCAAAATTCCATGGGCAGCGGTGGGGAAAAACTATTAGAGGGTAGGTGTTCGGCTGGACCGAACTATTACCATCAACACGTCTTCGGACATACTACAGGTACCATAAAGTGCCTGCTAAAGGCGTCAAGCTCATCCATACCTCGGCGACTTCTCAAGACCCTTTCTTCAAGGTCCGTTCCCCGAACTAACAAAGCCCATAAAGGCATACACCTCCTTAGGAGATGCAGGAGCGGATAAGCGACAAGGCACATCAAGGACGTCAGGTCATTCATCGAAGGCCCTCGGTACAACCCCTCCTGTAAATTTTATATTTCATTTATCAAATACCTGTAAACAGTCGCATCGGCAATTCGAATAATAAGAGTTGTTGAGAAAAATACAGATATATCATTTTCTCTTTGCTGTCCCTTTTCGGAACACTTTCTGTTTTCTCCCTCTTCTTGCGAACCTGTTTGGTATACTGTACGATGCAACCGGCTAATAGACCGGGGGCTCAACCTTAAAAATCGCCCTAATCACAATTTCTTTAAGTGTTCGGCGTCTTGGAATTCCGCTTTATATGCATTGGTTCCGAACTATGTCTTGGGTCAATAGTTGGGTTGCCCGGCTCCTATGCTTGCCCCTTTACGTTCCGCTCGTTCGACTAAAAGGGCAAAGGGAGCACCGCTGCGATTGTGCTTCCGGCTAGTCTGGTTAAGCGCCTCAGCGGAGAAAGCCGAAAACTGACTATCATGGTATGCGAGAACCGGTCTGCGAATCCGAGCTTAACTAAATCTCGTCAGAGGTTATTCCGTGTCATACGATGGGTTTGGTGTTAGTACAAAGCAGGTGATATAGGCTTTGGCCGCTGTTCATCCGAACATAACAAACACCTGGGGGCTAGTCATCAGCCCCCGCACTCCTTTCTCGCGCCCCTACGGCTAAGTGAAAGCAATAAAGCATTATGGTCTGATTGCCTTGTCCGCCTCACACTACCGCCTTCGGGTACCGATAGCTCGGCTAAGGGTCATAGTGCGATTGGCAGAGACACTCCGCGTAGTATCTACGTGGGGGCTGAAGCCGACGACTCGCAGCTTTTAGTTTCAATGGCCACACATGAGTTATAAAGGATGCAAAACATGCAAGACATGATAAACCATGCAACTTTAAATATAAACGCGTTCTAAGGTCTTCGGACATATTACATAAGTGTTTACTCATACACATTCTCTCGCGAACACTGCGCCTCTATTGCCCGAGCACCCTCCATTACGCCGGAGAAGTATAGCTCGGGGCGCCTATGCTCTTTCCCGGTCGGCGGAGGAGCGGTGGCGATCTTCATCGGATCCAGCCCCGGCCAGTGCACCTTGGCCTTCGCAAAGGTCATCCGAGCTCCCTCGATACAGGAAGATCGCCTTAGCGCGTCGACCCGGGGCGAGGCGTCGCTCAGCTTCTGCACCAGGCCGAAGTAGCTGCCCGGCAGTGGCTCGTTGGGCCATAGCCGGATGAAGAGATCCTTCATGGCCGGCTCCGCCATCCGGTGTAGCTCCATCAGCTGTTTCAGCTGCTCGATAAGGAGAGGAGAGCGCTCGGGGGCTTCGAACTGTGCCCAGAATAGCCGAGCTTCATCTCCTTCTCCCCGCGAAGCATAGAACTGCTTCGCGTCCGCCATGCTCTTCCGAAGGTCCGAGCAGGCGCCTGGGGAACGCCATACTTGGGTAAGCAACTTGAACTTGCTATCCCCGAAGATACACTGCAATGAATACGGCTTACCATCCATGATAGCTTTGGCCTGGCTGACCTCCTCTTCAAAAGACCGCCTATCCACCCGCTCCTTTTGGAGATTAGTTTTAAGGGTGGATAGTTCGGCGGCCTGCTCCAGGTCCTCGCACTTTTGGCCGGCGTCCTTGAGCTCCTGTTGGATTTCCTCCACCCGAGCCTCGTGCTTGTCGCTGGTGGCTCTCAGGGCGGATAGCGCGGTAGCTGCTTCTTTGGCAGCCGCTTTCTCCACCGCAGCCTCCTGCTTGGCTTTCTCAAGCTCGGCCTTGAGCTTCTCAATCTCCTTCGCCGAGGCTGCGCAAGCATTAAGCATATCACACAACACTGCATTGACAGTACGATAACGAAAGAGTTTTTTACTCTAATTCGACTTACCTTGCGCCTCGTCGAATCTCTTGTTTAGAGCGTCAAGCTCGTCTTCGGAGCTCTTGAGCTTCCGATTTAGCTCTTCTAGCTCGGCAACGTTATTGGCTGCTGCCGTCGACGAAGCCTGTAACAAACAACATCATATAACGTTACAGGAGTTTACAACCTCCGAACTATCACTAAAATGATCCTGTGTACGGTCCTCTTAAGGGCTGACAGAACGATCCGAACATATATTGTCCTATACATAGTTCGGATAAGGATCTATGATTTGACCCCCAGGTAAGTTTTTCCAAACTCACCTAGGGCTCGGGGGCTGCTATGTATATAATCATAACTCAAAGAAATCAATATTTCACAAAATAGAGCATTACATGGCTTACCTGAAAGCCCGTCAGGAGACCGTTGAAGGCCTCCTTCAGTCCGATATCCACGGACTGAATGCTCTGCAGTACCGCACCCATAAGGGTGCGGTGCTCTCCGGAGATGGGGGAGCTTGACAGAGCCTCCCCCATAACCGACCACCCAGTGGCCGGCGGCGCCGGCGGTGATCGATTGACCTGATCTCCAACCGAGGATTGAACCTGTGCCTCCGGAGGCATGGTGCGCTCCGGAGACGACCTTGGAGGTGACTGGACATCACCTTGTCTGGACTCCTCAGTATTCGGGAGGGGCTTCTCCCCGGGTCTTCGGCGGCCGAGGTGTTAGCCTCGGCCATAACGTCATCGCCCCCGCCTCCAGTGTCCGGCTCTAAAGGAGCTTGTTGGGAGGACACCTCCACGGCGTCCTTTGCGGCGCCCGAAGGAGAGGGGTGCGACGCGGTCCCGCTCTCCGCTAGTTCGGCGGGTGGGGTCTCCCCATCCGAAGACTGATCGATGGGGAGAACTTGTGGTGGGCTGCAAGTCACAAAGGCGCTCACATGATTAATCATATTCAAAACTTAGCACTAATAGATCGGAAAGATCTTCGGATCTGTACCTTCGAGGTGGGGGCTTGACCCTGAGGTTCCTTCGCGGAACCCTCTCGAAGTCCTCGGACTCAGTATCCGAGTCCGAACTATCGTCGGACAGAACCACCTGTGTCCGACGCGCTTTCTTCGGGGCGGGAGGATCTAAGTCCTCCGGGGCGTCCGATGACGCCGCCCTCTTTCCTGCGAGGGGGGAATCGCCTCCCTCCTCACCCTCTTGCTCCTCCTCTTGATTTGAGGAGGCATGGGTCTCTTCGGACACAGCTTCTGGCTGGTCCCTGTTGCGCAGGCCCGTTCGGCCTGGCTTTTTCTTCTCCTTCTTCTCTGGCGCCTTGTAAGGTGCCACGACGAGCATCTCCAACAGTAGCGGAGACTTGGGGTCTTCGGGCTGTGGAGCCGGACACTTGATGCCCGTGGCTTTGCTCAACCATTCCTGTGAAAGGTGATCGGAAAATGCTTAGACTATCTTTAGGAAGATAGAACCGGTGAAATGAAACTATGCTATACCTCGGGTGGGGACTTGATGGCACTCAAGCCCTTGTCCTCCTTCTTGCCCGGCCAGTTCTCCTGCGCCTTGAACAGCGCCTTCCATAGCTTCTCCCGCGTGGTGCGCAAGAGTTGACGAACTGTAGGATCGTCATCAGTCCGGTAATCCCACATAGGAGAACTCCGGCGCTGGCAGGGGAGGATGCGCCGCCGAAGCATAACCTGGACCACATTGGTCAGGCCGACTCCCTCCCTCATTAGGGAGGCGATGCCCCTCTGCAGGTCCTCCGCCTCTGTGTCCGACCCCCAGTCAAGGCCCTTTCGGACCCATGAGGTCAATCTGGTCGGAGGGGCTGATCTGAATTCGGCAGGAACAGTTCCGCCCTCCTCCCTTGGCTCAGTGATGTAAAACCACTCTTTTTGCCAGGTCTTGATGGTGTCGATGAAGGTGTCGGATGGCCACACTGCGCGCGAAAGCTTGCCGATGACTGCCCCGCCGCAATCAGCATGTGCGCCGGCGACACACTTCGGCTTGATGTTAAAGATCTTGAGCCACAGTCCGAAGTGTGGCTCGACTCGCAGGAACGCCTCGCAGACGATGATGAAGGCCGATATATGCATAAAAGAGTTCGGCGGGAGGTCGTGGAAGTCGAGGCCGTATAAGAACATGAGGCCCCTCACGAAGGGGTGAAGCGGGAAGCTTAACCCTCTGATGAAGTGAGGGATGAAGACCACCCTCTCACTTGGTTTGGGGGTGGGGATCACCTGACCCTCCTCTGCGGTGCGGTGGAAGACGTTGGCGGGGAGGTATCCGGCCTCCTTGTGGTCTCGGATGTCCTGGTCGGTGACTGAGGAAGCCTCCCACTTGCCGCTAGAACCTGAGCTGGCCATGGCTGTGCTCGGAGGAGGAGTGGATTGGGAAACCTAGATCTGGGCTCTGGAAGCTCGGGAGAAGGGGGAAGCGGGGATGCGAATGCGAGATGCGGATAAGCCTTGGGGTTTTCTTCCCCTTTTATTAAAGCTTGCTGCCGGTTAGCCTCCCTTCACGGCGCCGTGAATCTCTCCGCTTCCCAAGGCATGCGTGCCGTTATACGCGCGTGATCAAACATATCCCGTGTAAAATGGGGCACGATCTGTGCATTGATGGATCGTGCTAGTGGAAACGGCCTCGAACCACGAAGCAGGTCTTTTCGACTGGTTCAATGGTCGTGGTGGGCCGTGACTTTTCGTCTGAAAGGTTGTCAGAAGTCACTATTTACTCCCTGACATTTGGCCTTCAGGGCCGGTTACTCATGATGTTCGGACGATCTATGATCGGAGAAACTACACGTCGACGAGAGCCGAACTAACTCGGCCGAGCATTGTTCGGAGAAAGGAACTCGCCTCGCAAGCCGAAGACTCTAATCATTTGAAGCAGCTGGAGCTTGGACCCTTGGCGTTGGAGGCTAGTTCGGGGGCTACTGAGGGAGTCCTGGATTAAGGGGTCCCCGGGAGGCCGACCTATTTCCTATGGGCCGGACTGTATGGGCCGTTCGCCGGACACTGGATGGATCGAGGGTCTTGTCTCCAGGATGGAAGCCTCAAGGATCATGGCGTGTCCTCCAAGTTTAAAGTAGTGAATAGGCATGTTTATCCCTTCGACGTGTAACCGACCATGTGTAAACCCTAGGTACCCTCAGCGTCTATATAAGCCGAAGGGTTTTAGGTTGTAGGCCAACAGAACTCATCTAGGGTTTAGTTACTTGATCTCAAGGTAGATCAACTCTGTAATCCCCATACAATCAATATAATCAAGCAGGACGTAGGGTATTACCTCCATAGGAGGGCCTGAACCTGGGTAAAACCTTGTCCCCTTCGTCTCTTGTTACCATCGATCCAAGTATCACAGTTCGGGACCCCCTACCCAAGATCTGTCGGTTTTGACACCGACAATGGGTTTCTAACAAGAACGTTTCTTACCTACGCAAAAGCCACAACGGTGATATGCCAATTGCTATTTACCCTTCATAAAGACCCTCTTCATCGAATCCGATCCGACTAAAGTGGGAGAGACAGACACCCGCTAGCCACCTTATGCAACAAGTGCATGTCAGGCGGTGGAACCAGTCTCACGTAAGTGTACGTGTAAAGTCGGTCCGGGCCGCTTCATCCCACAATGCCGCCGAATCAAGATAGGACTAGTAACGGCAAGCAAATTGACCAAATCATCGCCCACAACTACTTGTGTTCTACTCGTGCATAGAATCTACGCATAGACCTAGCTCATGATGCCACTGTTGGGGAACGTAGTAATAATTCAAAATTTTCCTACGTGTCACTAAGATCAATCTAGGAGATGCTAGCAATGAGAGAGAGGGAGTGCATCTTCATACCCTTGAAGATCGCTAAGCGGAAGCGTTGCAAAGAACGCGGTTGATGGAGTCGTACTCGCGGCGATTCAAATCGCGGAAGATCAGATCCAAGCGCCGAACCGACGGCGCCTCCGCGTTCAACACATGTACAGCCCGGGGACGTCTCCTCCTTCTTGATCCAGCAAGGGGGGAGGATAAGTTGAGGGAGAGCTCTGGCAGCACGACGGCGTGGTGGCGGTGGAGCTCGTGGTTCTCCGGCAGAGCTTCGCTAAGCACTACGGAGGAGGAGGAGGTGTAGGAGGAGGGAGGGCTGCGCCAGGGGCAAGGGGTGCAGCTCCCATGCGCCTCCCCACTATATATAGGGGTGGAGGGGGCTGGTTTCTTGCCCTCCAAGTCCATTGGGGCGTTGGCAAAGGTGGGAGGAAAGAAATCCCATCCTTTCCCTTCCCCACCGATTGTTATCCCCCCTTTTTAGGGATCTTGATCTTATCCCTTCGGGATATGATCTTATTCCTTCTAAGGGGGGATCTTGGTGCGCCTTGACCAAGGGTGTGGGGCCTTGCCCCCACTACCCACGTTCATGTGGGTCCCCCCATGCAGGTGGGCCCCACTCCGGAACCTTCTAGAACCTTCCCGGTACAATACCGAAAAATCCCAAACATTTTCCGATGGCCAAAATATGACTTCCCATATATAAATCTTTACCTCCGGACCATTTCGGAACTCCTCGTGACATCCGGGATCTCATCCGGGACCCCGAATAACTTTTGGTAACCACATACAATTCCCATTACAACTCTAGCGTCACCGAACCTTAAGTGTGTAGACCCTACGGGTTCGGGAACCATGCAGACATGACCGAGACACCTCTCCGGCCAATAACCAATAGCGGGATCTGGATACCCATATTGGCTCCCACATGTTCCACGATGATCTCATCGGATGAACTACGATGTCGGGGATTCAATTAATCCCGTATACAATTCCCTTTGTCCATCGGTATGTTACTTGCCCGAGATTCGATCGTCGGTATCCCTATACCTTGTTCAATCTCGTTACCGGCAAGTCTCTTTACTCGTTCCGTAACACATGATCCCGTGACTAACTCCTTAGTCACATTGAGCTCATTATGATGATGTATTACCGAGTGGGCCCAGAGATACCTCTCCGTCACACGGAGTGACAAATCCCAGTCTCGATTCGTGCCAACCCAACCAACACTTTTGGAGATACCTGTAGTGCACCTTTATAGTCACCCAGTTACGTTGTGACGTTTGATACACCCAAAGCATTCCTACGGTATCCGGGAGTTGCACAATCTCATGGTCTAAGGAAATGATACTTGACATTAGAAAAGCTCTAGCAGACGAACTACACGATCTTGTGCTGCTTAGGATTGGGTCTTGTCCATCACATCATTCTCCTAATGATGTGATCCCGTTATCAACGACATCCAATGTCCATGGTCAGGAAACCATGACCATCTATTGATCAACAAGCTAGTCAACTAGAGGCTCACTAGGGACATGGTGTGGTCTATTTATTCACACATGTATTACGGTTTCCGGTTAATACAATTATAGCATGAACAATAGACAATTATCATGAACAAGGAAATATAATAATAACCATTTTATTATTGCCTCTAGGGCATATTTCCAACATTCATATAGAGTCATATTTTGTTCTAGGTATCGAGTTGTAAGTAAATAAAAGTGTGATGATTTTCATTATTAGAGCATTTGTCCCGTGAGAGAAAAGGATGATGGAAGCTATGAATCCCTCACAAGTTGGGATGAGTCTCCGGACTTTATATATAATAAAAGAGGCCAATGAAGCCCAAATAAAAAAAGAGGCCAAAGATGCCCACCAAAATAAAATAAAAGAAAAAAAATGAGAGAAAGAGAGAAGGGACAATGCTAGTATCTTTTTCCACACTTGTGCTTCAAAGTAGCACCATGATCTTCATAATAGAGAGTCTCCTATTTTGTCACTTTCATATAGCTAGTGGAATTTTTCATCATTTTGCACAACCACTTAGTTTCTTTTTGAGCTTTCATACAGTTATAGCTCTAGTGCATTCGTTGCATGGCAATCCCTACTCACTCACATTGATATCTATTGATGGGCATCTCCATAGCCCGTTGATACGCCTAGTTGATGTGAGACTATCTTCTCCTTTTTCCTCACAACCTCCACCATATTCTATTCCACCTATAGTGCTATATCCATGGCTCACGCTCATGTATTGAGTGAGAGTTGAAAAGGTTTGAGAACATAAAAGGTGTGAAACAATTGCTTGACTTGTCATCGGGGTTGTGCATGATTTAAATACTTTGTGTGGGGAATATGGAGCATAGCCAGACCATATGATTTTGTAGGCATAGCTTTCTAAGGTCATGTTATTTTGAAAGGACACAATTGCCTTGTTAGTATGCTTGAAGTATTATTGTTTTTATGTCAATATTGAACTTTTGTTTTGAATCTTACGGATCTGAATATTGATGCCACAATAAAGAATATTACATGGATAAATATGTTAGGTAGCATTCCACATCAAAAATTCTGTTTTTATCATTTACCTACTCGAGGACGAGCAGGAATTAAGCTTGGGGATGCTTGATACGTCTCCAACGTATCTATAATTTTTGATTGTTCCATGCTATTATATTATCTATTTTGGATGTTTTATATGCATTAATATGCTATTTTATATTATTTTTGGGACTAACCTATTAATCTAGAGCCTAGTGCCAGTTTCTGTTTTTTCCTTGTTTTTGAGTATTGCAGATAAGGAATATTAAACGGAGTCCAAACGGAATAAAATCTTCGGAATGATTTTTCTTGGACCAGAAGAAACCTGCCAGACTTGGAGATGAAGGCAGGAGACCTGCCGGGAGATCACAAGCCACCAGGGCGCGCCCTAGGGGGGGGCGCGCCCCCTGGCTTGTGGCCCCCCAGCAGGTCTCCTAACCCAATTCTTCGGCCTATAAATTCCCAAATATTCCCTGGATACCAAAAAGAGCCACGAAAATACTTTTCCGCCGCCGGAAGCCTATGTTCCCGTGAGATCCCATCTTGGAGCCTTTTTCGGTAATCTGCCGGAGGGGGAATCGATCACGGAGGGCATCTACATCAACTCCATTGCCCCTCCGATGATGCGTGAGTAGTTCACCACAGACCTTCGGGTCCATAGCTAGTAGCTAGATGGCTTCTTCTCTCTCTTTGTTCTTCAATACCATGTTCTTCATGATCTTCATGGAGATCTATCCGATGTAATACTCTTTTGCGGTGTGTTTGTCAAGATCCGATGAATTGTGGGTTTATGTTCAGATTATCTATGAATATTATTTGAATCTTCTCTGAATTCTTATATGCATGATTTCATATCTTTGCAAGTCTCTTCGAGTTATTGGTTTGGTTTGGCCAACTAGATTGGTAATTCTTGCAATGGGAGAAGTGCTTAATTTTGGGTTCAATCTTGCGGTGTCCTCACCCAGTGACAAAGTAGGGGTAGCGAGGCACGTATTTGTATTGTTGCCATCAAGGATAAAAAGAAGGGGTTTTCATCATATTGCTTGAGTTTATCCCTCTACATCATGTCATCTTACCTAATGTGTTACTCTGTTCTTCATGAACTTAATACTCAAGATGCAGGCAGGAGTCGGTCGATGTGTGGAGTAATAGTAGTACATGCAGAATCGTTTCGGTCTACTTGACACGGACGTGATGCCTATATGCATAATCATTGCCTTGGATATCTTCATAATTATTCGCTTTTCTATCAATTGCTTGACAGTAATTTGTTCACCTACCGTATTATTTTCCTTCATGAGAGAAGCCTCTAGTGAAACCTATGGCCCCCGGGTCTATTTTCCATATTATACTTTCAGATCTATAAACCAAAAATACCAAAAATACTTAGCTGCAATCTTTTTTACTTTTGTTTTACTTTTCGTTTTAGCAATCCTATCTATCTATCTCTATCAGATCTCATCCTTGCAAGTAACCGTGAAGGGATAGACAACCCCTTTATAGCGTTGGGTGCAAGTGTTTGATAATTTGTGTAGGTACATCTATTGGGGACTTGCTTGTATCTCCTACTGGATTGATACCTTAATTCTCAACAACTGAGGGAAATACTTATCTACTTTGCTGCATCACCCTTTCCTCTTCAAGGGAAAACCAACGCATGCTCAAGAAGTAGCACTCTTGTGTTTCAAATGATAGTCTCGTCAACACTCAATCACTCTCTCACAGATTTGGCTTGGGTAGAAGAGATTGATTGGATGGAAAGCAACTTGGGGAGGCTAGAAATCAAGATCCATATGATTGGAGTGGATG
Organism: Elymus sibiricus; assembly: GCA_039707655.1. Taxonomy (NCBI): domain Eukaryota; kingdom Viridiplantae; phylum Streptophyta; class Magnoliopsida; order Poales; family Poaceae; genus Elymus; species Elymus sibiricus. Next base: position 128,949,731 of record CM077669.1, read on the forward strand.
ATCTTGACCTCAACACAAGGATAGGTGGTTCTCTCTCAGAAATTTGGATATGGAAAGTGTTGGTCTGTTCTGAGTGCTTCTCTTGCGAGTGGGATGTGGTGGAGGGGTATATATAGGCATCTCCAAAAATCCAACCGTTACAACATTATTGCCCAACTCGGTGAAACCGAAGTAGAAACTCGGTTGCACCGACTAGTACAAAATGTGACAACTTTAGCGTTTTCGGTGAGACCGATATAGAATTCTCGGTGGTACCGATATGAGTGGCCGAGGGCAGTTACACAACTCGGTGAGACCGATTCACAATTCTTGGAAATTCCATTTCTTGTGAATGAGGTAACAGGAAGTTGGTCACTGGAACTCGGTTGCACCGATATGAAACTTGGTAGTACCGAGAGGTAGGTTTTGGCTAGGGTTTCTGTCTAGGGTTTTGACTCGGTGTAGCCGATAGGATATTGTTGGTGGCACCGATTTTGAGTGGTAGGGTCTAAGACAGAATATTTGTGGGAGAGCTTGTGAGTGTTTTTGGTGGCTAACACTTGATCATTTTGAGCATTTCATTCACCATTATTACCACACCCCCTTTTGATAGTATTGGATTTCCTATGGACTCAAAGTGATTTCTCACAAAGTAAAATGTAGAGTCTTCATGCTTGTAGCTTGGCCAATCCTATTCCTTGCATCTTGGGGTCTCCTCACAATCCTTTGCCAATCCAACATTGAACTTTTTCCTGAAATATACTTAGTGGAAACATTAGTCCAATGAAATATATGTTGTTATTAATTACCAAAACCACCTAGGGAGAAGTTGTGCTTTCAATCACCATTGCTAGAATTAGAATACAGCCTTCGGGCAACAATTGCACCAAGGTTATAGTGTTGTTCACCAGTTACAACAGTGTGAATAAGGCTTAAATCAGGGCACATAAAGCACTACAATCTTGTTTTCCGACTACGCATTTCCCATTAAATAGTGCAAAGTAACGAATAGAGGGAAACTGTATGCTTTTAATTCTTGCCTGTGTTACTCCCCTATCTTCTCCAATGCATAGACTCTCGAGAAACATATTATAATCAGTTTTTGAAGGTTTCTCGGTCGAACCCCAAAGTGGAAGTTTGTAAGCAATAGAGAAATCTTCTAGAGTCATGCTAAAGGATTCATCATAAAGTTTAAATAACACCCTGGAGGCATGCGATTGATAACGAAATCCTTGCGTAAATGTACGGGTAAGGTCATAGTGTTGGACACACTTATCTGCGAGAAAATCAGTGAGGCCGGTATTATCAATGAATCGGTCAAATTCATCCTTAATGCCTGCATTTATCATGAAATCTTCACTCGGCCACCGACATGATTTGGTGTCAACCATAACTATCTGGTTGTCTCGAGGTTCCATGTAAGCTTGTCGTATTGAGTTCCCATTGGATGACTCACCCGAGGTGAGTCTCCTTGAGGAGCTCCTCCTAAAGAAACTCATCTTCCTAAGCACAAATTTCTGGATTTTTTGAGCCACAAATTCATGTCAATAAAACTTTGCAAGATTGATAGCAACTACTCATATGGATGCCTAGAGGCCATATCAAGCATTCATACTACTTGGAACTCAAATAATTCAACATGCAAGCTCATTTTCTATAGCACCAAGTGCAGCACATTATGCAAAATATAAACCACTAAAACAAAGACTAATTGGAGGAATGGAGGAGTCACATACCAAGGAACAATTCCTTAAAACAGTTTCGGAAACGGAGTTCCAGGCAAAGAGATCGAAAATTTCACTTTTTGGGTGAAGAACACGGGAGAGAGATGGATAGAGATTTTTTTTTGCTGGAGGTAGGAGGAAGAGTGGGACGAAGGGATAAGGCAGGGGCCCCCTGTGGGCCCCACAAGCCATTAGGGCGCGACCTACGAGGGTCGCGCCCTGATGTGTGGTGCCCCACAGGTGCAGTCCCCGGCTGTTATTTTTATGCTGATTTTTTTATTTATTCCAGAAAAAATCATGTTAAAATTTGGTGGCAATATGAGACTTTTTATTTTCTGCCTTTTTCTACGCACGGGAAAAACAGAAAAACGGAAAATCATTCTAATTTATTTTATGTAAACTGGAAATAACAGAGGATAAACTTTTGATACAGAGAATTGTGAGTACTAAATTCATCAGTCACATGCCTTCCGAAAAGGATCCATTAATAAGGTTGATCAAGTCTTATTAACAACCGTTTCCGATCAACATGTAACCGAAGAATTTTTATATGTCACTAGGTTACCTCAGTGGGGATTTGCATCTCCCCAACAATAAGATTATAATATTTCTTCTTGACAGTAGGTAGGGGAATTACAAAACTTCCAATGACAACCGTGAGAGTAGGCTTAATGACATTAATATTATTAACCAAAGTTTGCTTCTTCAGAAAATGCACGGTATGTTGCTTGCCATTGACGTGAAAGGTAACCTTGCTTTTATTGCAATCAATAATAGCCCCTGCAGTATTTAAGAATGGTCTACCAAGGATGATCGACATATTGTCGTCCTCGGGCATATCAAGAATAACAAAGTCTGTCAATATAGTAACATTTGCAACTACAACAGGCACGTCCTCGCAAATTCCAATAGGTAAAGCGGTGGATTTATCAGCCATTTGCAAAGATATCTCAGTGGGTGTAAGCTTACTCAAATCAAGTCTTTTATAAAGGGAGAAAGGCATAACACTAACACCGGCACCTAAATCACATAAAGCAGTTTTAACATAATTTCTTTTAATAGAGCAAGGTATTGTGGGTATGCCAGGATCTCCTAGTTTCTTTGGTATTCCTCCATCAAAAGAATAATGAGAAAGCATGGTAGCAATTTCAGTTTCGGGTATCTTTCTTTTGTTGGTAATAATATCCTTCATATACTTAGCATATGGAGGCATTTTCAATATATTTGTCAAACGAGTACGCAAAAAGATGGGTCTAATCATTTAAGCAAAGCGTTCAAAATCTTCATCATCCTTATTCTTAGAAGGCTTACGAGGGAATGGCATGGGTTTTTGAACCCATGTCTCTCTTTCCCTTCCATGTTTTCTAGCAACAAAGTCTCTCTTATCATAACGTTTATTTTTAGGAGGTGGGTTATCAAGTTCCTCCGTAGGTTCTATCTCTACACCATCATCATTTTCTTTATTACTATTTGGTTGATCATCTACATGCAAAGTATCATTTTCATCTCCTTTTTCATTATCACTAGGTGCATGTTCACTACCAGATTGTGTCTCAGCATCAGAAATAGAAAAATCATTATGTTTCTCAGTAGGTGTTTCTATAACAGGTTCACTAGAAGCATGCGAGTTCCTATCATTTTTCTTCTTTTTCTTATTAGAGGAACTAGGTGCATCATCATTAATTCTCTCGGAATCCTGTTCTTCTCTTTTAGGATGACCTTCTGGGTAGAGAGGTTCTTGGGTCATACGACCTCCCCTAGTCATTAATCTAACAGCATGATCATTCATATTATCATTTATTTCAGCAAGCAAATCATTTTGTGACTTAGCAACTTGATCTAGTTGAGTGTGAACCATAGAAGCATGTTTACCTAGACCTTTCACATCATTAGCAATTCTAAACATCAAGTCACTTAAGCGGTCTATCATCATGGCATTACGTCTCAATTGACCCTTAACATAATTGTTGAAGTGTTCTTGCTTCACAACATAATTATCATATTCATCCATGCATTGTTCAGGAGACTTCGTGTAAGGTATATCATTTTCACTAAAGGAATGGAGAGAGTTTACCTCTACTACCTGTGTCAAGTTATCAAGTCCATGTATTTTTTCAATAGGTGGCAGTTTCTTGATTTCCTCAATTTTAATACCTTTCTCCTTCATAGATCTTTTTGCTTCTTGCATATCTTCAGGGTTGAGGAATAGAATACCTCTCTTCTTTTGAATAGCTTCCGGAGTTGGTTCAGGAAGTGTCCAATCATTGACATTTTGCAATATGCTATTCAATAATTCTTCAGCTTGACTGACAGTTCTTTCCCTGAAAACACAACCAGCACAACTATCTAGGAAGTCCCTAGAAGCATCGGTTAGTCCATTATAAAAGATATCGAGAATTTCATTTTTCTTAAGAGGACAATCAGGCAAAGCTCTAAGTAACCAGAGAAGCCTCCCCCAATCTTGAGGGAGATCCTCTTCTTCAATTTGCACAAAGTTAAATATTTACTGTAAGGCAGCTTGTTTCCTATGAGCAGGAAAATATTTTGCAGAAAAATAATGGAGCATATCCTGGGGACTACGCATACAACCAGGAGCAAGAGAAAGAAACCATTCCTTGGCTTCACCTTTTAGCGAGAAAGGAAAAAGCTTAAGGATATAATAGTAGCGTATCTTTTCATCATTGGTAAACAGAGCAGCAATATCATTCAGTTTCATAAGGTGTTCGACAACAGTTTCATTTTCATAACCGTGGAAAGGATCAGATTCTACTATAGGAATTAACTCAGGGTTAATAGAGAATTCATAATCCTTATGAGTAAAAAATATAGGAGAAATAGCAAATTTAGGATCATATTTCATTTTCTCCATCATAGATTTTTCTTTCAGTTTGCATAGTAGTTTTTTCAAGTCAACTCTATTTTCACAAGCAAAGAAATCACTAGTTGTTTCCTTATCCATAACATAACCTTCAGGTACATAAGGCAATTCATATCTATTAGGAGAGCGAGGTGTAACAGGTGATTCAAAGTCCCAATCAGTTTTAGCATTTTCAAGTTCTCTAGCTTTAGCAATATGAGCATCAAGTAATTCATTCAGTGGCACAGTTTCAGTTTCAACACATGTAGCAATACTATCATCATTAATTTCAGAGGTAGCATCATCAAGTTCATGTGACATACCAGGACGATCAACAGGTGGTGGTGTAACAAGCTGATTCAAAACAGTAGGTGAATCAAAAGCAGAGCTAGATGGCAGTTCCTTACCTCCTCTTGTTCGAGAGGGGACAATCTTAGTTTGAGTATCTTTCAGACTCTTCATAGTGGCAATTGGATATCCTCAAGTTAACACAATAAATAGAGCTATGCTCCCCGGCAACGGCGCCAAAAAAAGGTCTTGATAACCCACAAGTATGGGGGATCGCGACAGTCATCATGGGTAGTATTTCACCCTAATTTATTGGTTCGACACAAGGGGAGCCAAAGAATATTTATTGGCCCTGACAGTTGAGTTGTCAATTCAACCGCACCTGGGATATCTCTCTGCAGCAAAGGTTTAGTAGCACGGCAAATAGTAGTAGCAAAAGTAACAGCAATAGTGACAACAACAATTTTGTAGCAGTTGTCACAGTAGCAGTAGCAGTAGTAACTTAGCAAGATTCAGTATGTGTAAAGCGTAGGCACATGTATTGGTGATGGATAATGATTTAGATGACATTGATCATGTAACAGTTGCACACTAGGGCAACACAGAACTAGCTCCAATTCATCAATGTAATGTAGGCATGTATTCCGTATATAGTCATACGTGCTTGCGATAAGAATTTGCATGTCATCTTTTGTCCTACCCTCCCGTGGCAGCGGGGTCCTATTGGAAACTAAGGGATATTAATGCCTCCTTTTAATAGAGAACCGGAACAAAGCATTAACACATGGTGAATACATGAACTCCTCAAACTACGACAATCACCGGGAAGAATCCCAATTATTGCCACCTTGGGGTATGCGGATCAAGACACGTAATAGGTGCATACAACTTGCAAGATAGGATCCAAATCACTCTTATATTCATGAAAACATAATAGGTTCAGATCTGAAATCATGGCACTCGGGCCCTAGTGACAAGCATTAAGCATAACAAAGTCATAGCAACATCAATCTCAGAACATAGTGGATACTAGGGATCAAGCCCTGTCAAACTTAACTCGATTACATGATCAATCTCATCCAATCCCACCACCGTCCAGCAAGCCTACAAAGGAATTACTCACTCCCGGTGGTGAGCATCATGGCGGTGTTGATGGAGAAGGGTTGGTGATGACGACGACGATAATTTCCCCTCTCCGGAGCCCCAAACGGACTCTAGATCATCCCTCCCGAGGAAGAACAGGAGGTGGCGGCGTCTCCGTCTCATGAAACGCGGTGAAAACTTCTCTATGATTTTTTTCTACGAAGATGTGATTTGATAGGACTGGATTTAGGGTCGAAGGAGCCTCAAGGGCCCCACAAGCCATCAGGGCGCGGCCTAGGGGGCGTACCCTGATGTGTGGTGGCCCCCTGGCACACGCCTTCCAGTAGGTCTTTGCTCCATAATTCATCATAATTCCCAAAAATAATTCACAAAAAGTTTCGTCCAATTCCGAGAACTTCTATTTCTGCACAAAAATATCATCAAGGTAGTTCTGCTGAAAACAACGCCAGTCCGGGTTAGTTTCATTCAAATCATGCAAATTAGGGGTAAAAACCTGAGCAAAAGTGTTTGGAAAAGTAGATACGTTGGGGACATATCACAGCCGGCAGCCCAAAAATCAGGCAGAGGCTGCCGACGAAGCAGAGCCACAACTCACTGACCATGTCGGTTTATTGCTATAGTTTTCTGCAGGTCAAGTATCTGTTCCTATGACCATGAGATCATGCAACTCACTGACACCGGAGGAATACCTTGTGTGTATCAAACGTCACAACGTAACTGGGTGACTATAAAGATGCTCTACAGGTATCTCCGAAGGTGTCTGTTGAGCTGGCATGGATCAAGACTGGGATTTATTACTCCGTGTGACGGAGAGGTATCTCAGGGCCCACTCGGTAATACAACATCACAACAAGCCTTGCAAGCAATGTGACTAAAGTGTTAGCCGCGGGATCTTGTATTACGGAACGAGTAAAGAGACTTGCCGGTAACGAGATTGAACTAGGTATAGAGATACCGACGATCGAATCTCGGGCAAGTAACATACCGAAGAACAAAGCGAACAGCGTACGGGATTAACTGAATCCTTGACATAGAGGTTCAACCGATGAAGATCTTCATAGAATATGTAGGAACCAATATGGGCATCCAGGTCTCGCTATTGGTTATTGACCGTAGAGGTGTCTCGGTCATGTCTACATAGTTCTCAAACCCGCAGGGTCTGCACACTTAAGGTTCGGTGATGTTTCGATATAGTTGAGTTATGTATGTTGGTGACCGAAGGTTGTTCGGAGTCCCAGATGAGATCCCGGACGTCACGAGGAGCTCCAGAATGGTCCGGAGGTAAAGATTGATATATAGGAAGTTGGTGTTTGAACTCCGGAAAAGTTTCGAGCATTTCCGGCAGTGTACCGGGAGTGACGAATGGGTTCCTGGGGTCCACCAAGTGGGCCCACCACACCCCAAGTGGGTCACATGGACCTGAGGGTGGCACACTAGCCCCTGGTGGGCTGGGCAGTCGGCCCAAGAAGGCCTATGCGGCTGGGCTTGAGGGAAAGGAAAGTCCAAGTGGGGGAAGGGAAGGAATCCTACTAGGAGTAGGATTGGAGGTGGACTCCTCCACCTCCTCCTCCTTGTGGCCGACTCCTAGGAGGAGATTTCGGCCGGCCAGCCCCTCCCCTCCCTCCTATATATACTAGAGGGAGAGAGGGCAAAAGCACTTTAACCCAAAAAAGGCCATAGTGCAGCCCTCTCTCCCGATAGATCAAGTCCTCTAGTTTTCAGCAGCGCTTAGGCGAAGCCCCGCTAGAATAGTTCCACCACCACCGCCGCCGCGCCGTCGCGCTGCCGGAGAACTCATCTACCTATCCGCTCCCTCTTGCTGGATCAAGAAGGCGGAGATCGTCATCGAGCTGTACGTGTGCTGAACGCGGAGGTGCCGTCCGTTCGGTACTAGATCGTGATTGGATCGCGGGACGCTCGGCGATTTGGATCGCGAAGACGTTCGACTACATCAACCGCGTTTCTTAAACGCTTCCCGCTTAGCGATCTACAAGGGTATGTAGATCCACTCTCCCTCTCGTAGATGCTCATCACCATGGATAGATCTTGCGTGTGCGTAGGAAAATTTTTGTTTCCCATGCAACGTTCCCCAACAGTGGCATCATGAGCCAGGTCTATGTGTAGATGAGATCACGAGTAGAACACAAAGGAGTTTGTGGGCATTGATATTCATATTGCTTCCTCCCTTGGTCTTTTCTTGATTCAGCGGTATTGTGGGATGAAGCGGCCCGGACCAACATTACCCGTACGCTTACGAGAGACCGGTTCCATCAATTTACATGTAACCTCGTTGCATAAAGATGGCTGGCGGGTGTCTATTTCTCCCACTTTAGTCGGATCGGATTTGACAAAGGCGGTCCTTGAGAAGGTTGAAAAGCAATTTTTGTATCACCGTTGTGGTTTTTGCGTAGGTAAGAATTGTTCTTGCTAGATACCCATAGCAGCCACGTAAAACTTGCAACAACAATTAGAGGGCGTCTAACTTGTTTTTGCAGGGTATGTTGTGATGTGATATGGCCAATTACATGATGATATATATGTGATGTATGAGATGATCATGTATTGTATAGAATATCACGACTTGCACGTCGATGAGTACGGCAACCGGCAGGAGCCATAGGGTTGTCTTTAATTATTTTCGCCGTTTTGCTTTACTTTAGCGCTATGAGTTAGCAATAGTCGTGGAAGCAATAGTCGGCGCGACAACCTCATGGCGACACATTGATGGAGATCAAGATGATGGAGATCATGGTGTCATGCCGGTGACGATGGAGATCATGCCGGTGCTTTGGAGATGGAGATCAAAAGCACAAGTTCATGGCCATATCATATTACTTATGATTTGCATGTGATGTTAATACTTTTATGCATCTTATTTTGCTTAGGACGACGGTAGCATTATAAGGTGATCCCTCACTTAAATTTCAAGATAAAATTGTGTTCTCCCCGAGTGTGCACCGTTGCGAAAGTTCGTCGTTTCGAGACACCATGTGATGATCGGGTGTGATAGACTCTACGTTCGCATACAACGGGTGCAAGCCAGTGTTGCACAAGCGGAACACTCGGGTTAAACTTGACGATCCTAGCATGTACAGACATGGCCTCGGAACACAAGAGACCGAAATGTCGAACATGAGTCATATAGTAGATATGGTCAACATGAAGATGTTCACCATTGAAACCACCTCAACTCACGTGATGATCGGACTTGAGTTGGTGAATTTGGATCATGTGACACTCGAATGACCAGAGGGATGTCAATTTGAGTGGGAGTTTTTAAGTAATATGATTAACTAAACTCATTATCTTGAACAATAGTCTAAGTTGTCTTTGCAAAATTTATGTTGTAGATCATGGCTCGCGCAGTAGCACCCCTGAATTTTAATGCGTTCCTAGAGAAAGCTAAGTTGAAAGATGATGGAAGTAACTTTGTGGACTGGGCCCGTAATCTAAGGATTATCCTTACGGCTTCCCAAAAGGGTTATGTCCTTGATGCACCGCTTGGTGATCCACCCGCTCCAGTTGAGTCTCCAGACGTTGTGAACGCCTGGCAGGCTCGTTCTGATGATTACTCAATGGTTCAATGTGCAATGTTGTATGGCTTAGAACCGGAACTTCAAAGACGTTTTGAACGTCATGGAGCATATGATATGTTCCTAGAGTTGAAGTTTATCTTTCAGAAGAATGCCCGGATCGAGAGGTATGAGACCTCCGATAAGTTCTATGCCTGCAAGATGGAGGAGAACGGGTCTGTCAGTGAACACATACTCAAAATGTCTGGGTATTCCACACGTCTAGCTGAATTGGGGATGCCCCTTCCAGCAGAGGCGATCACTGACAGAGTTCTTCAATCATTGCCACCTAGCTACAAGAGCTTCGTGTTGAACTATAACATGCACGGGATGAACAAGTTAGTCACCGAGCTGTTTGCGATGTTGAAAGTCGCTGAGTCTGAAATTCAGAAGGAGCATCAAGTGTTGATGGTCAATAAAACCACTAGTTTCAAGAAGAATGGCAAGGGTAAGAAGGGTAACTCCAAGAAGAGTGGCAAAGTAGTTGCCCCTCCCGTGAAGAAACCCAAGGCTGGACCCAAGCCAGAAATTGAGTGCTTTCATTGCAAGGGAACTGGTCACTGGAAGCGGAACTGCCCCAAGTATTTGGCTGACAAGAGGGCGGCCAACAACAAACAAGGTATATATGATATACATGTTATTGATGTGTACCTTACCAACTCTCGTTGTAGTGCCTGGGTATTTGATACCGGTGCGGTTGCTCACATTTGCAACTCAAAACAGGAACTGCGGAATAGACGGAGGCTGGCAAAGGATGAAGTGACGATGCACGTGGGAAATGGTTCCAAGGTTGATGTGATCGCCGTCGGCACGCTCGCTCTTCGATTACCATCGGGATTAGTGATGAACCTGAATAATTGTTATTTAGTGCCTGCGTTAAGCATGAACATTATATCTGGATCTTATTTATTGCGAGACGGTTACTCATTTAAATCAGAGAATAATGGTTGTTCTATTTATATGAGTAATATCTTTTATGGTCATGCACCCAATGTGAGGGTTTTATTCTTATTGAATCTCGATAGTGATGATACACATGTTCATAACATTGATGCCAAAAGATGTAGAGTTGATAATGATAGTACCACTTTCTTGTGGCACTGCCGTTTAGGTCATATTGGTGTAAAACGCATGAAGAAGCTCCATGCTGATGGACTTTTGGAGTCACTTTATTTTGAATCACTTGACACATGTGAACCATGCCTCATGGGCAAGATGACTAAAACGCCGTTCCCTGGAACAATGGAACGGGCAAGTGACTTGTTGGAAATCATACATACTGATGTGTGCGGTCCGAAGAGCATTGAGGCGCGTGGTGGATATCGTTATTTTCTCACCTGCACTGATGACTTAAGTAGATATGGGTATATTTACTTAATGAAACACAAGTCTGAAACATTTGAAAAGTTCAAGCAATTTCAAAGTGAAGTTGAGAATCATCGTAACAAGAAGATTAAATTCCTACGATCTGATCGAGGAGGAGAATATCTGAGTTATGAGTTTGGCAGTCACTTAAGACAATGTGGAATTGTTTCACAATTGACACCGCCTGGAACACCATAGCGTAATGGTGTGTCCAAACGTCGTAATCAAACCTTATTGGATATGGTGCGATCTATGATGTCTCTTGCCGATTTGCCACAATTGTTTTGGGGTTATGCATTAGAGACAGCTGCATTTACTTTAAATAGGGCACCATCGAAATCCGTTGAGACGACGCCATATGAACTGTGGTTTGGCAAGAAGCCAAAGTTGTCGTTTCTTAAAGTTTGGGGATGTGATGCTTATGTCAAAAAGCTTCAACCTGAAAAGCTGGAACCCAAAGCGGAGAAATGCGTCTTCATAGGATACCCAAAAGAAACAGTTGGGTATACCTTCTATCTCAGATCCGAAGGCAAAGTGTTTGTCGCTAAAAACGGAACATTTCTTGAGAAAGAGTTTCTCTCGAAAGAATTGAGTGGGAGGAAGATAGAACTTGATGAAGTTGTTGAACCTTTACTTCAACCAGAGAGTAGCGCAGCGCAGAAAGATGTTTCTGTAGAGCCTACATCAGTTGAAGAGGAAGTTAATGATGATGATCATGAAGCTTCGGATCAAGTTACTATCGAACCTCGTAGGTCGACAAGGACGCGTACTGCTCCTGAGTGGTACAACAACCCTGTCTTAGAGGTCATGTTGTTGGACAACGATGAACCTACGAGCTATGGAGAAGCGATGATGGGCCCGGATTCTGAGAAATGGTTAGAGGCCATGAAATCCGAGATGGGATCCATGTATGAAAACAAAGTATGGATTTCGGAAGTATTACCTGAAGGGCGTAAGGCCATTCAGAACAAATGGATCTTTAAGAGGAAGACGGACATGGACGGTAATGTCACCGTCTATAAAGTTCGACTTGTGGCAAAGGGTTTTTCACAAGTTCAAGGAGTTGACTACGATGAGACCTTCTCACCCATAGCGATGTTTAAGTCCGTCAGAATCATGTTAGCAATAGCTGCCTTTTTCGATTATGAAATTTGGCAGATGGATGTCAAAACAGCGTTCCTTAACGGTTTCCTTAAGGAAGAGTTGTATATGATGCAACCAGAAGGTTTTGTCGATCCAGAGAATGCTGACAAAGTTTGCAAACTCCAGCGATCCATTTATGGACTGGTGCAAGCATCTCGGAGTTGGAATCTTCGCTTTGATGAGGTGATCAAAGCGTTCGGGTTTATACAAGTTTACGGAGAAGCTTGTATTTACAAGAAAGTGAGTGGGAGCTCTATAGCGTTTCCAATATTATATGTGGATGACATATTGATGATTGGAAACAATATAGAAATGTTGGAAAGCGTAAAGGAATATTTGAACAATAGCTTTTCAATGAAGGACCTAGGAGAAGCTGCTTTCATATTAGGCATCAAGATCTATAGAGATAGATCAAGACGCTTAATAGGACTTTCACAGAGCACATACCTTGACAAAGTTTTGAAGAAGTTCAAAATGGATCAGTCCAAGAAGGGGTTCTTGCCTGTGTTGCAAGGTGTGAAGTTGAGTAAGACACAATGCCCAGTGACTGCAGAAGATAGAGAAAAGATGAGTGTCGTCCCCTATGCTTCAGCCATAGGCTCTATCATGTATGCAATGCTATGCACAAGACCCGATGTCAGCCTTGCCATAAGTATGGCCGGAAGGTTTCAAAGTGATCCAGGAGTGGAACACTGGACGGCGGTCAAGAATATCCTGAAGTACCTGAAAAGGACTAAGGACATGTTTCTCGTTTATGGAGGTGATCAAGAGCTCGTCGTAAAGGGTTACGTCGATGCAAGCTTTGACACTGATCCGGATGACTCTAAGTCGCAGACCGGATACGTATTTATTCTCAATGGGGATGCGGTAAGCTGGTGCAGTTCCAAGCAGAGCGTGGTAGCTGATTCTACATGCGAAGCGGAGTACATCGGTAACACCCTGGTTTTCGCTCCTTGTTTTTTTTCCTTTGCGGGATTTGACTTCCGTCTTTTTTCTCGGTGTTATCGGATTTCTTTCACTCTTGGGTATATGAAGATGGTCATTCAGCCTTGCCTTCCTATCCAACCAGAGATTCTCTCCAGTCCAACCTTGCCACCCAAGATCTTTGGCTCAGGGTTTTGCTGTTGAAACCCTACCTTCCGAGTTATCGGAAGGGAAACCCTAATCCTTTCAGTTACAAAGGAACCTCAATTTACTTTGATCTATTGCCTCCCAAACTTTTCCCAGTGATCATCCCACATCTATAAACCCTGGATATGTAAAAATATTGCCAAGTCATTTGCAATATTTTTCATTTATAATTAATTCCTTTTTCTGCCAGTTAAAGGAATCAAATCCAGGAAAATATCTATCCATCTCCAAAGTTCATGAAAACTTGTGGAGATATTCTTTGTGATCATATTGAGCTCCCATAAAAATATTGGCCATAATTAAATAAGGGAAATGTCATTTTCCTATTTAATGCCAATATTGCATTTTGGGCAGTTTCCAAAGGAACTACCATTTTGGTAGCCAAGAAAAATCCCAAATAATTTGTGGAGCTTCTCCTATCCATATCTTCACCATTTCCATCAAGAACCCAAGTTCCATAGTTCAAATTTTGAGCACAACATCAATTTGCAAATTCTGACCAGTGGGGCAATTTGCAAAGGAAGTGCTTGAACCTTTGATCTATTTGAGCTGAAATTTTTCATGGTAATTAACATTGATAAATCACTCATGGAAACCAAAGACCAGCTCAATCCCTCTATCCTTTCATCCACAACATTTTTCTCAAGTTTCTGTCCATTTGGAAGTGCTGTGAAGGAAGTACCATGTGGGCATTTCCAAATGAGCTGAAACTTTTCCAGTATCTCCATATATTCAACTCATCACTCTCCACAAAGATTCAACTCATTTCACTCAGCCATTTGAGCCCAATTTCAAATTCTAGCTTCTGGACCAGGTTGTCCATGTGTGAAAGAAGTGCTATCTAGAGTGATCTTTTTGGTCTGAAAATTGTCCAAGGGATTCACCTTAGCAAGGCATTGCTACCCACCAAAAACCAGCCACTTTCACCAAGCCAATCTCCTCCAGAAACTTACAAGCACCTTCCTGTCAGAATCTGTTTTGGCTTGTTTTGCTCACCTCAGAGCTACCTAGCTGGCTCCAGACCCTTCTCTTATCTATTTGAGCAGCAAGGGACTTGTTGGACAAGCTTGGACAGGCAGGAGCCCTCCAGAACAAGCCATGCGCGTGGTGACCGCGTGAGCTACACGCAGAAGTGGTGCTCTGCCAGCTCCGTCCGGTCATCTCCGGTCGGCCTCTGCTTGTCCGATTGTGTCTAGTGGCTCTGCAGCGTCTACATGCCCCTCTCCCGCACCTTCTCCCCTCTCTTCTTCTTCCCCACGCCATGGCAACTCCGGCAAACTATTCCGCCCGTGACGCCGATGTCGTTTTCTCCTCTGTCCTCATCTCCCTCGAGCTCTCTCTCCTCTCCACGAAGCTGCTCGATGCCGCTACCGTCTAGCCACGTCTCCCCGACGCTCCAGTGCGGCGATAAGATCGCCACCGCCGCCGTGCTCATCCCCACCACCTCGCCGGGCTATAAATAGCCTGCCCCTCTCCCTCTCGAGCTCACCAGCCACCTCCCCACACTCCTAGCTCCCTCCCAACCTCTCCACCGAGCCGGAGGAGTCCTCCCCACTGCCCATTGCCGCCACGGCCGCCGGGGAGCTTTGCTCAAATTCCGGCGAGCCCGCGCTTCCCTCTCCACCCCGCCACCACCAGAGTACCCCCTAGACCCCGCGAGCCTCCCTGTCTCCTCGCCGCATCCCCGGGACGCCGGTAACCCTGAGCCAAAGGGCGCCCGTGGCCGCCGTCTGCCATGGCCAAGGGTGTGCTCGCTGCCGCCCTCCCCGAGACGCGTGCCCTGCATAGATGGATGCGGCTCGGTTCCCTGATCTCTCCGGTAGCCCGGGCGCCACGAACGGTGGCCGGAGCCGCCGGTAGTCGCCGCTGGTGCCGTCTCCTCCCTCGGCCAGGCGCGTGCGGGAGGAGGGCGACAACCCTGCCTCCGGGCCCTGTGCGTCAGCGGCCCAGCTCCCCCTCTGTTTTTTTTAAAGTGGGATGCAGCGCGGGCGGGCCAGCCCAACAACCACAGCGGCTGCGCGGCCCAGCCAGCGCCCAGGCAGCGGCCGAATCCAGCCCAGTTCGGCCCAGGCGCACAGTGCGCTTTATTCTTTTCTCAGAAAATCTGCCAAGGATCCATTGGTAAATAAAATATTGACAGATAGGTCCCTGGCAGTCAATCGTCGATATCTTTTTATCCACAACTCCGATGGAGGTAAAACCAACGCCCACGTCTTCAGTTCGTCGAGCCCATCTCGATGGTATCATTTTAATAATGTTTACACATTCTGAAAATGACCATTTTGCCCTTGCCTCTAAACAGCCCTCTCCGAGAGAGAACGGTTTCCGGCGATCCTTTCCGCGGACTCTCCGCACTTCTTCCCGGAGTATTCTTCGACCCCAGGCAAGCCGACCATCTGATATATGACCTAAAGCATTGCTCTGTGTTATTATTGCATGTTTAATTAATGATATGCTTGTGCTAGAAATAATTAAACTCCTGCCATTTCGATATTGTCATTTACATTACCTGCTACTGCTCATCTTATCATTGCACTAATGACATGTCGTGATATTATATGGAGGTAGGTGGTTATGTTTTTATCATGCTTAGCTACTGCCATCTCAAGTTATTGTGATAAACAACCATGCTTGTTATATACTTGCTAAGGCTAAACCTAGTCGGTTGATCTAGAGTAACCTGTCCGGGCTTATCCGTGCAGCCACATTTGCCGGTATGGGACGGCCTTGACTTGGTTTGATCGCGTGCTCTTTCACCGGTACCTCCAGACAGGGAAGGTTATGCGCACGCGCTACCCTGGCCCGGTAGGCGGTGATAACCTTGTGAGCCCAGTTGATTGTTTAACCCGGGAGTCCCCGTTTGGGACAGTTTGTGTGGCCACGACGGTGGCAGGTGTCGCGAGGTGACACAGGGGCCACCCAGGGCAGGACTCCGGGGGAGGATGACAGCCGGTGGTACGATGGGAGAGTCACGGGTCAGGCGGGTTTCGTTGGAGCAACGCTAGTCCACCCGAATGGGATCACGAGGCCAGGTGCTCCATGGTGTGGGTAAAGTGCGCAACCTCTTCAGAGTGAAGAATCTATTCGAATAGCCGCGTCCACGGTATTGGACAGTCCGTCCAGGCCTCACTAGGTGGTCAACCATAACAAGGATAATAATGATGGAAGAACTTGTCTTATGCCCTGAAGTACTCAGTGGATCATGGATGTTCTGAGGGTTGTAAGGCAACCCGGAAGAGAGTAAGCTGGATCTGGTTTGGATTGGATCCTGAGAATGTTCGGAGTATGAGTATGAGTTATTTACTTGCCCTGCTTTACTTTACCTTGGTAGTTATCTTGCGGGATAAACCTGTTATGACATGATAATTATTATTGCTAGATGGGTATGTTACACCATGATAGTTAATATTGCTCTAATAACATATGCATGCTTGAATGCCATGGATTGCATTGCTTGGTGTATATGTTAGTTTGGTTTGCTTGCGAGTACATTCAAAAGTACTCAGCGGCCTTTAACATGGCCAGGTTCACATAAGGATCCGTCGTCCGTCGTCGAGGAGTCGGAGTGTTCGCGGGCTAGGAGAGTAACCCAGTCAGATCCCTGTGGATTGGAGCCACACCAAGCCCCTGCTGCCTTAGATAGAGCTTTTCCACTGCCATCACTCTTGTAATATATCTTGTAAGACTGATATATCCATTAATAGAAATGCTTGTGTTCATGATACTTGTTGTAAACACGCATGCCAGAGTGATTTCCTGGGCTGGTGTGCGTGGCGACCGTCTGGCTATAGTGGTAATCAGGCGGGACGCCACAACATCGCTGCCTCGGAGGCGGCGAAGGAAGGTGTCTGGATGAAGGAGTTCATGACAGATCTTGGAGTAGTGCCTAGTGCACTAAACCCAATGACTCTGTTCTGTGATAACACTGGTGCCATTGCTCTAGCCAAGGAACCAAGGTTTCACAAGAGGACCAGACACATAAAGCGACGTTTCAATTCCATCCGCGATTACATCAAGGAGGACGACATAAATATTTGCAAAGTGCACACGGATCTGAATGTTGCAGATCCGATGACTAAACCTCTTCCAAGGGCTAAACATGATCAACACCAGAACTGTATGGGTGTTAGATTCATTACAATGTAAATCACATAGTGATGTGAGCTAGATTATTGACTCTAGTGCAAGTGGGAGACTGTTGGAAATATGCCCTAGAGGCAATAATAAAAGTAGTTATTATTATATTTCCTTGTTCATGATAATCGTTTATTATCCATGCTATAATTGTATTAATTGGAAACACTGATACATGTGTGGATACATAGACAACACTTTGTCCCTAGTGTGCCTCTAGTAGACTAGCTTGTTGATCAAAGATGGTTAAGGTTTCCTATCCATAGACATGAGATGTCATTTGATAACAGGATCACATCATTAGGAGAATGATGTGATGGACAAGACCCAAACTATGAATGTAGCATATGATCGTGTCGGTTTATTGCTATAGTTTTCTGCATGTCAAGTATATGTTCCTATGACCATGAGATCATGCAACTCACTGACACCGGAGGAATACCTTGTGTGTATCAAACGTCACAACATAACTGGGTGACTATAAAGATGCTCTACAGGTATCTCCGAAGGTGTCTGTTGAGCTGGCATGGATCGAGACTGGGATTTGTTACTCTGTGTGACGGAGAGGTATCTCAGGGCCCACTCGGTAATACAACATCACAACAAGCCTTGCAAGCAATGTGACTAAAGTGTTAGCCACGGGATCTTGTATTACGGAACGAGTAAAGAGACTTGCCGGTAATGAGATTGAACTAGGTATAGAGATACCGACGATCGAATCTCGGGCAAGTAACATACCGAAGAACAAAGGGAACAGCGTACGGGATTAACTGAATCCTTAACATAGAGGTTCAACCGATGAAGATCTTCGTAGAATATGTCGGAACCAATATGGGCATCCAGGTCCCGCTATTGGTTATTGACAGTAGAGGTGTCTCGGTCATGTCTACATAGTTCTCGAACCCGCGGGGTCTGCACACTTAAGGTTCGGTGACGTTTCGGTATAGTTGAGTTATGTATGTTGGTGACCAAAGGTTGTTCGGAGTCCCGGATGAGATCCCGGACGTCACGAGGAGCTCCGGAATGGTCCGGAGGTAAAGATTGATATATAGGAAGTTGGTGTTTGAACTCCGGAAAAGTTTCGGGCATTTACGGCAGTGTACCGGGAGTGACGAATGGGTTCCGGGGGTCCACCAAGTGGGCCCACCACACCCCAAGTGGGTCACATGGACCTGAGGGTGGCGCACTAGCCCCTGGTGGGCTGGGCGGTCGGCCCAAGAAGGCCTATGCGGCTGGGCTTGAGGGAAAGGAAAGTCCAAGTGGGGGAAGGGAAGGAATCCTACTAGGAGTAGGATTGGAGGTGGACTCCTCCACCTCCTCCTTGCGGCCGACTCCTAGGAGGAGATTTCGACCGGCCAGCCCCTCCCCTCCCTCCTATATATACTAGAGGGAGAGAGGGCAAAAGCACTTTAACCCAAAAAGGCCATAGTGCAGCCCTCTCTCCCGATAGATCAAGTCCTCTAGTTTTCAGCAGCGCTTAGGCAAAGCCCTGCTGGAATAGTTCCACCACCACCGCCGCCGCGCCGTCGCACTGCCGGAGAACTCATCTACCTCCCCGCTCCCTCTTGCTGGATCAAGAAGGCGGAGATCGTCATCGAGCTGTACGTGTGCTGAACGCGGAGGTGCCGTCCGTTCGGTACTAGATCGTGATTGGATCGCGGGACACTCGGCGATTTGGATCGCGAAGACGTTCGACTACATCAACCGCGTTTCTTAAACGCTTCCCGCTTAGCGATCTACAAGGGTATGTAGATCCACTCTCCCTCTCGTAGATGCTCATCACCATGGATAGATCTTGCGTGTGCGTAGGAAATTTTTTGTTTCCCATGCAACGTTCCCCAACATCACTTTCACGTGTTTGGGTGCACACGCCTGTGTGACCACTCCTTGCTATTGTTTCTAGTGTCGACGACACCCCCTTGACTGCGAAGTCACCTAGAGCTTCGCTGACATCTAATGTCCAATACTCAATATTGACAGAATATTACTGAATCTGCTATGCGATATGAACTTTTTGTATCTAGCGAGTTCATGTATGTGTTACTGTTGCAGGGCTACAGTCCACGAAATCATCTGGCTCTATGGCCCTGGCGGTAGGCCTGGAGGAGACTCCATGGCACATGGTTCCATCTGGCATAGATCCGTCCAACGGTAAGGATCTCGGGCCGGGCCAACGAGGCAAGCTCTGAATTTGGGCGAGTCGTCATGAAATTAAGGTGAGAACTGACATCCAGTAAATTATTATTCTGACCGCTAAGTACGTGTTTGACCTAAATGGTGGCTCCATTTGCTTACTGCAGTTTGAGTGTTTAGACGGCATGTGAGAGTACAATATGAGTGTTAATTTTCTTTTAGTTAAAAATTTATTTGTAGTTCAGAGTTAAGAGGAACTACGAATTTCTGTGTGAAGTGTGATGAACTACGTAGGGTCACCATTTTGTGCATAGCATAATTTTAACAAGCCAGGAAGTGAGCCTAACATCATTGAACTATGGATGGACTGATTTCAGTTTCAAGGGAAGAAGGCAAAATTTATTCACTGCCTGGTCCCTCTGTTTGCAAATATGTCTGTTGGAAAACTTTTCAGCAACCAGGAAAGGGCATATTTCAGTTTCCAGTTGATTCCACAATAATCGAGTGGTGTCCTGAATGAAATATTAGCAATGAAGTAACTACAAAAGTTGAACATATGTACTGACAGCCAACACTAGAGAGTGCTTGGGAAAATATGCTAGGAGTAGAAGGGATAAATTGCATGGATAACCAAAAGGTATTCTAATCAGTGCCTGCTAAAAATAGCATGATTTAGTAAGTTGTCCGCGACATTAGAAAGTACGAAATAATCAGACTTCTCCTTTCGATATTTGTTCTTATCGTTAGACAGAGACTATTAAGAAAATCGCATAATTGAAGTCAAGATGTTTTTGTATACTTCATATTGCATCAGCATGTGAATTGTAGATGTAACATCTCAATGCATGTTACCACAAGAAGTTTTTGTATGCTTTTTGTACAACAATATTTTTTTCTGTATGTTTCTATTCTAAATGACACTACTTGCTCGACTGTCAATTTTGCTATTCTGGATGCAGCATTTGCGTGCATATATGCAACCAATATTTTGCTCTGGATAAAGTTTCAGAATGATAACACCGATAAACTGAGCTGGTACAAAGTAATACACTCTCTCAGGATACTCGGTTAAATTTCCCTTATGTTAACTTGTCAGGAAAATGTGAAGTCAATATACCAAGTTGTATACAAGACCATGTTATGTAGACGATCATTCATACTATGTTAGGAATACTATGTATAAAGACTAGAGATATACGAGACAGCATGTTTCCAAGTGATAGTAAATGTATTGCTAGACTACATCAATTCTAAAGTTTTCAATGTATGAAGTTCTGCAGTCAAGAGTTAACTACAAAGTGCCAAGATATTAAACTGCAATTTGACATGGGCCTCACATATTTGAATTTCTGGTCAGCTCCTTAAGTTCTTCCTTACTTTTCTTAATTTACACGATGACATGTTTTCCATTTTGATTGAATCCTCCCTCCTATTCCACTATCTGATGCTTACCTTTTTCTGTACAGATGAGTTGATCAAAACATAGGCGCTTTTCCTGGCGACCTTTTACAACAAGTACTTCACATTTTTTTATGTCCGCTTTCCATGAGTACTAAGAATATGTATTTATCAACTTATCGTAATAAACAACTTTTCTTAGTTGCAAGAATAGCATGCAGTACTCTCATGTTTATGTCTTTGTGCAACACAATTTATCATGTTGTTTCTCTTGTTGTACCATGAAGTATTTCAGGAGTTTGTTGATGCCGTCGAGTGTGTGGGTGAAACCAATTTATCTTTGTCTCGAGCAAATGGATATCACGATACAAATAATTGTAATATAAAAAGACATGGTGGTGGCTACACTTTTCCTTAATCTTAGCACCTAAAAATATTGCCCTTTAACACACATAGCTCTGCCTTGCTGGAAAACTTGGCTTGGAGCAAAACAAGGAGCTTCCTACTCGCTCCCATTACATGCCACCGAGCCCTTATTCATGCAATAGCAATAAGAATCAGTAAGCAGAAATATAGAAACAACAGAACAAATCGCGCTTTCTCTTCAGTCAGGTGATGTCGCTTTCTTGTCGAGCTGCTATTGCTTCATGAAAAACGCCCTCCTCTTCAAAAGGTCATCAGTGACACGTAAAGCTTTGAAGGCATTATCAAATTTTTGTGGCGCGGTACGTTCCTCGTCCGACATGTCAATGCAGCCGTTTCTAGACTTCTTCTTTCCAGATTCTTCAAATTGATCAAAGAAGCCCGCTTCGTTGCTTGTTTCGAGTTTCGCCGGCAGCGTCTTGGTGTGCTTGGATAAAATGGCAAGGTCGTCGAGGAAGTCGGCGAT
Source organism: Elymus sibiricus (assembly GCA_039707655.1). Classification (NCBI taxonomy): domain Eukaryota; kingdom Viridiplantae; phylum Streptophyta; class Magnoliopsida; order Poales; family Poaceae; genus Elymus; species Elymus sibiricus. The sequence goes on from CM077669.1 coordinate 128,971,448, forward strand.
GCACCTTGGCTTTAACACCCATTGCTTGGTCAGCAATGGCAGAGCTATACCTTCGAAGCTCTAGGTTATAAAATTGGACGTCTACAAGCAAGCATGCATGCATACACACATGGGCTGCTATCTAGGTTATAATAAGGGGAACACCAGCTAGCTATTCGCTCGCTCGCTGCAACGGACACCCACCCACCTGACCAAATCAATTTCATCCATCATCACCATGGCCATGTCGCTGCCTTAAACCTACACCTTGGCTATTCTTGCCATCACCGTCACCCCTATGTCCAAACCAGAACCAGAACCCGTGGACGCCATCAACGCTACGTGCGCCACTGCTTCGGCCAAATTTTAGTGCAGCCATATGTTACTAACCAACCTGGATGTCAGGACGCCGGAGGGGATGGACGTCATCGGAATGTCGGTCCAGGTGGCCGCCAAGAAGGCGGTGGAGGCGGCTGCATTCGGCAATAGCATCTCGAATAATGGTTCAGTGGCATGCAATGGAGCGAGTAGGAAGCTCCTTGTTTTGCTCCACGTGGAGGCAAGGTCGTCGAGGCAGTCGGCGATGCACGTGGAGGGTTTCTTGGTAGCCGCCTCCGATGCCGCCTTGGTGCCCACCTAGACTGACATTCCGATGACCTCCTTCATGCACCGCCGGCGTCCTCACATCCATCTTGGTTAGTAACAGATGGTTGCACTGAAATTGGGCCGAAGCGGTCGCACACGTAGCGTTGTTGGCCTCCACGCTCAGGCTGGGTCCTGGTTCTGTTTGGACATCCAAGGTGACGGCAAGGGCAAGAAGAGCCAAGGTGTAGGTTTAAGGCAACGGCATGGCCATGGTGATGATGGACGGTTGATTTGGTCAGGCGGATGGGTGTACGCTGCAGCCTGCGAGCGAGCGAATTAGCTAGCTGGTGTTCCACTTCTTATATTTTCATCTCTATAGCAGCCCATGCATGTATGCCTGCCTGTTTACTTTCTTGTGGACGTCCAATTTTATAGGCAAGCAATTGAGGAGGAGCTAGCTAATTAAGTTGTGGCCATGGATGGATAGACTTCTTCTCCCCATACCTAATATAGATAGAGAAGCTTGTTAGCCTGCTTAGCTTAATTTTTGGTCTCTTTCAGCCTGTGCTCTATGTTTAGAAAACAAACTCCGGCCGACCATAAAAAATAACATGTTTGTGCGTTGCAACAGAAAAAAAACATGCTCTAAGCCATTTGTTCACCTTCAAATCGACTTGTGAGTGCTGAATTGTAGATAACATGTCTGCATTAAACATTAATATGTTTATAGTTTAGGCCATAGAATTTTTGTTTGAAAACTATAGGTAAAAGTGTGATGTCTACAATTCGACGGTCACAATTTTGTAAATTGAAATTATCAAAATCATAGACAAAATGATGATCACCATTGAGTAATCACCGTGTGCAAAACAATGTTTATTTCAGTAGCTATCCTACCATTATTGTATATACCCAATGCATCAGGGCAACTGAATGTTTGAGGCCTCTTAAAAAAATGTTTTTTTAATCATTTATGCCACTGGTTGTGTATCATTACTCAGTTTTGCCACTAGGAATTTCAACAGCTCAAAAATGTCATCGTTTTGTTAGGTGCATGCTCAAAAATGCCATTGGACACCATTACTTTGAACTCAAATCTCGTTTGCCATGTTATAATGACAAAAATACTTGTAGACCAATGTGTCAGCTCTCCCTCTATCTCACTACAATAAAGTGTGGGTCCCACTTGATCCCAAAAATGTTCTTATTTTCCTCTAAAATTATTCGCTTGCTTACTCCTGACAAGTGGGATCCACACTTATCATCGTGAGATAGAGGGAGCTGACATGTGGGTATAGTATTTTCGTCATATAACATGGTCAACGAGTTTGACCTGAAAATAATGATGTCTAATGGCATTTTTGAGCAAACATCTAATGAACAATGACATTTTTGAGATATCTAATGGCATTTTTGAGAAAGCATCTCACAGAATGATGACAATTTTTTAGCAGTTGTAACTTCTAATGGCAAAACTGAGTAATGGAATAGAACTAATGGCATAAATGATAAAAACCCTAAAAAAATATAAAAAAACGTGAAAGAAAACAGAAAAAAAAAAAACAAGGATGCTGCGCACTTGGGTGGCCCATCTGCAGCTGTCTTGTCGCGAGGTTTTCCTAGGTCTCGCTTAAAGCGAGATATAGGGGCTCCCCGCCAATAAGTGGGGATGGGCCCGAGAAGTTTAGCAGCCCTGGGCCAAATCTTGATATGGACGCAAGTACAAACGAAAGAGAAGGCCCATTAAAGTTCCTCCTCTTCTAGTTGACCCCTGACCTCTCTCTCAAACTGCCTCATCCACCCCAACCGAAGCGATCGCCGAGTGTTCGACGAGCGCGTGCGCTGACCGGCGTCAATGGGTTCATCGCCCCAAGCATAAAGCCATCCGCGAGTTCGTTCCCGGAGCATCGACGCCGAAAGGTATATCCATAATCTCACTCCGCTCTTCAATTCTGTAGGCGAAACACCCAGCGTTCCAGCGTCTGATCGGCACCCTCGGTGTGTTCGGCAGAATGCCAGTCCGGGATCTTCATCTTGTTTGGACCTTTGAACGACTAGTTTGAAGAATTTATCGCGCGTGAGATGCATAGAATTAGGATCAGGATGATATTTTTGCGTGTAAAGTTTCCTGCGTTTTGGGAATCTTGTGCTGTTCTGTATGGTTCGCAAAAGTTTTACTCTTCTTACTTCTCAGTGCTGAAGATTGCTCCATCGACTCATCTTGATACTCATGGAGCGGGATCACTCGGCTTTGAAGAAAATGAGATTGGACGACGCAGATGATTCTGCAATCAGTCAAGTGTCTGCGACTGCATCGAGCATGAATCAGCAATTGTCCTGGAGCCAGTGGCAGCTACTGGACTCCATTCTCCCCACAGGCGGTTTCGCACACTCATACGGCCTGGAAGCTGCTATGCAATCGCGCATAGTGAACAACCAGGAAGACCTGAGGCTATTCCTCATCCAGGTCTTGGACAACATTGGAAGCCTGCTGCTTCCATTTGTGTACTGTGCCAGTAGGTCTCCTGCCGCCGCGGCATGGGTCAAGCTAGATCAGCTGCTGGACGCTACATTGACGAACGAGGTCGGCAGGAAGGCGTCGACGTCGCAAGGCTCGGCTCTGTTGAGGGTGTCCGCATCTGTCTTCACTGAGATCCAGTCGCTGCAGGATCTCCGAAGGACATTTCTCGGTTCCACGAGCGTGTCGTTTCACCATGCCCCGATATTCGGGTTGATATGTGGGCTGGTTGGATTTGACAGCGAGACAACGCAGCGCGCTTACATGTTTGTCGCAATGAGGGATGTGATCTCCGCCGCGACGAGGCTCAATTTGATCGGACCGCTTGCTGCTTCGGTGCTGCAGCACCAGGTTGCGCCAGATGCTGAGAAGATGCTGCAGAAGTGGAGGGACCGTGATGTCTCTGAAGCATCACAGACTGCGCCGCTGCTTGACGCGTTGCAGGGCTGCCATGCTTACATGTTCTCTAGGCTGTTTTGCTCCTGACAGTGAGGTTCACTTCCATATCTTTCTATCTCTTTCGTTGTACAATGTCTCCAAGCATACACAACAGAGGGCTCAATTTTATGATACATATACTGTTCGTTCTTTTGTATTATTCTGATGTATTGAAACATATCTCCTTATTTCCTGAAAAAAAAAACTTAACTGGTTCATAGGGAGATGTATGTTTCTCTGTATAAAGCATCTTTTATAACATGGCATATGGTTGATCGATGGCTTTGTGCGCTGCAATTGAACATTCACTTGAGTGATGTCACCTAACAAGGACATGATAAGAAATTGAACAGTTTATTCAATTATCCTGTAACAAGGAGATGTTTAAATAGATCAGACATTTCGCAGGTCCATTTTGTGGACAACATGATGCATGATACACCCAGCTATATGTCTGGATAACCTTGTTCTGATATTAACCTGCTTCTTTCAGGTTGCTGAATGCAGTTTGGTGTAGTTCTGCTCACAGTTTTACCCCAGAGAAGTACAGGACCACTGGCTTTCCTAAGAAACAATGGCATCGGAAGACTACAAGCATCCTGAGGATAGAAGCCCAGTATGATTCTTTATTTTACTTGCAAGCAAGATTGTAGAAAAATGTCAATCGTACATTATGTTCATGTGTGAGCCCTCTCTACCATCTATTACACTCGATCATACGTATGATACATCTGTCTTCAGCTTCACCAATTATAACATTGATATAATTATGCATCACATATTACAAAGAACATTGTTTTGTTTTGCTCCATGATACAAAGTACCGGATCTGTTGCTCCAGCTCCAGATTCCATCCTAAATGCAACAGCAAAATGCTTGGCTTCAAGGGATTTCTCTTGCTCCTTAATAGATCTGAACAGCTCGGAGACATTGCCCTTGCCAATCCTGCCGCAGCCACCTTTCTCGTACTCTTGCCCGGCCCCGTCCTTCCCCATGCACCCGATCCTTTGGATCATCTCCATAACATGGTTAGCCTGAACATAGTATCTGATGCAGTTAGATTTGTAATCAGGGAGAGTAGATAAAAGAAGTTTGGTGACCTAAACCCTTTTATATTTCTTTACAGTGGGAGTAGCAAAGATGCAGTCTGAAGTAGGGCACTGAACCTCAAGTTACTGAATTATGGCATAAATACTAGTACTATCTGCTGAATCAAAACTTTTTCAAACAATTATGTATGACTCTATGCTAAAATACAGTACACCATGCCACGAATTGTGAAATTGGATACGTTGTCCTATGCAAGCAGCTTTATTCCCCTTTAAAGCTGTCACGATTTTCATAAAGATGCATCATGCATGGATGCGCTAAAAAGAGTTTCAGTTGGATTCACGGCATTCAGTATAACTAAGGTTTGATACCTTTGTGCACCATACACATGCACCATGTGATGTAGAACTCACAATCAGTTCTTCTCTTATTTTACTTTCAAGCAAGATTGTACAACAATGCCAACAGTACATTTTGTTCTTGTGTGAGCCCTTCTTCCATCTGTTACACTCATGATACATAGGATACCTATATCTTCAGCTTCACCAATTATAACACGGATATAATTGCGCGTCGTATATCACAAACGGCATTGTTTTCGTTTGCTCCATCAGACCATGATACAAAGTACTGGATCAGCTTCTCCAGCTCAGAGATGTTGCCTTTGCCGAACCCGCCACAGCCACCCTTCTGGTACCCTTCCCCTCTCTCGTCCTTCTCCAGGAACAACGTTGGCCTGAACATAATAGTTGATGCAGTTAGATTTGGAATCACGGGGAGTAGAGCAAAGAAGCAGCTTGAATTTATTATCCAGGTCTTGGAGAATTAGAATCCTGCTGCTTCCATTTGAGTACCGCGCCAGCTGCTGGATGCTACGTTGACGAACGAGGTCAGCAGGAAGGGGTCCACGTCACAAGGCTCGGCTCTGTTCCGGGTGGCCGCGTCCGTCTTCACTACGATCCAGTCACTGCAGGATTTCCGAATGACATTTCTCGGTTCTACGAGCGTGTCATTTCACCATGCACCGATGTTCGGGTTGATATGCGGGCTGGTTTGATTTGACAGCGAGACTACGCAGAGGGCTTACATGTTTGTGACAGTGAGGGATGTGATCTCTGCGGCGACGAGGTTGAATTTGATCGGACCGCTTGCTGTTTCGGTGCTGCAGTATCAGGTTGCGCCAGATGCTGCAGAAGTGGAGGGACCGTGATGTCTCTGAAGCATCACAGACTGGCTGTTTTGCTCCTGACAATGAGGTTCGCTTCCATATCTTTCCGTCTCTCACGTTGCACAATGTCTTCAAGCATACACAACAGAGGGCTCAAATTCATGATACATGTATAATTCATGCCTTCATACTATTCGGATATAGGATGCCATTGAAACACATCTCCTTATTTCCTGAAAATAATCAGTTAACGGGCTCATAGAGAGATACATGTTACTATGTATAAAGCATCTTTTATAACATGGCATATGATTGATCGATGACTTTGTGCAATGCAATTGAACATTCACATGGTTGATGTCTCCTACAGTAACAAGGACATGATTAGCAATTGAGCAGTTCATTCCTGTAACAAGGAGATGTTAAAATAGACCAGAGGTTCTACTCATCCATTTTGCGAACATAATGCATGATACACCCGGTTATATGTCTAGATGACCTTGTTATGTTTTTCCTCTTCTTCTTTCAGGTTGCTGAACGCAATTTGGTGTACTTGTGCTCACAGTTTTACCCCAGAGAAGTAGAGGACTGCTGGCTCTTCGTAAAGAAAAATGGCATCAGAAGATTGCAAGCATCTCGATGACAGATGCCCAGTATGATTATTTATTGTACTTGCAGGCAAGATTTTACAACAATGTCAATAGCCCAATAGTACATTATGTTCATGAGTGAGCCCTCTCTACCATCTATTACACTCATCATACATAGGATACATTTTTCTTCAGCTTCACCAAATACAACAATTAGTACTGGATCTGTTGCTCCAGCTCCAGATTCTATCCTATGATGCACCCGCAGATTGCTTGGCTTCAAAGAATTTCTCATTCTCCTTAATAGATCTCAACAGCTCGGAGAAGTTGCCCTTGCCAAACCGGCCAGGTACCATTCTGGTATTCTTGCCCAATCTCGTCCTTCTCCATGCACCCGGTCCTTTGGATCATCTCCATGAACAAGGTTGGCCTGAACATAATATAATAGCTGATGCAGTTTGATTTGGAATCACAGAGAGTAGATAAACAACAAAGATGCTGTCTGAAGTCAGTAGGGTACTGAACCTCAAGTTACTGAATTATAACATAAATACCACTCCCTCCGTTCCTAAATATAAGTCTTTGACTTATATTTAGGAACGGAGGGAGTACTAGTAGTACTATCTGCTGAACCAATATAAAATAAATCAAATAACTTTCTATGCTAATATGAAGTACACCATGCCACGAATTATGAAGTTGGATTCTTTGGCCTTTTACTATTCAAGGAGCTTTATTTCCCTTTAAGTTGTCAGTCTTCCTAAAAATGCATCATGACGTTCACTATCATATGGCCGGTATGACCAAAACCAAGATTTGATACCTTACACACAAACCATGTGACGTAGAACTCAAAAATCGGTTCTTCTTTATTTTTCTTGCATGCAAAGATTGTACAACAATGCCAACAGTACATTTTCTTCATGTGTGAGCACCCTCTACCATCTATTACAGCCATCATACATAGGATACATCTGTCTTCAGCTTCACCAATTATAACATTGATATAATTGTGTGTCGCATATTACAAACAACATTGTTTTCTTTTGCTCCATGAGACCATGATACAAGGACCAGCTTCTATCCTATGATCCCTAAACTGCAGCAGATTGCTTGGCTTCAAGGGACTTCTCATAATCCTCAATGGACTTGAACAGCTCGGAGAAGTTGCCTTTGCCGAACCCGCCGCAGCCACCCTTCTGGTGCTCTTCCCCTCTCTCGTCCTTCTCCATGCACCCGATCCTCTGGATCATCTCCAGGAACAACGTCGGCCTGAACATGATAGCTGATGCAGTTAGAGTACTAAAACTCACATTACTGAATTATAGCATAACTGATACTGTACTACCTCCTGAACCTGAGTTTGTGCAGATAGCTTATGCTAATCTATGGTGTGAATTGGGAATATACGTTGGCTTTTCACTGTGCACAGGGAGCTTTATAATTATTCCCCCTTTCTTTTGAACATGATTTTATTCCCCTTTTTAGTTCTTAAAGGTGCATCATGCATGGAGTTCAACTCTGTATCCTAACGGCAACTTTTTATACTTTTCTGCAGCATTACACGTGCATCATGTAATTTAGAACCCAACATCAAAGTGGAAAGGCTGTGTTTTTACCTGTCCCCCACTGGCTTGGTGAAGATTTGGAGCAACACCCCTTGGTCGTCCCTGTCGACGAGCACCCCCAGCTCCTGGCATTCCTTGATCTGCGCCTCCGAGAGCACATCCCCGGCGATGCGCCGCACGCCTTCATAGTACTTCAGCAGCGGGGGTGGCAGGAAGTCGAAGCCGCCCATGGCAGAGCGTGCCCGCATCTCCCTGACCGTCCTGAGCACGTCGCTGCTGGCCACCGCGATGTGCTGCATGCCCGGGCCACAGTGGTGTTCCAGGAACGTCTGTATCTGGCTCCGGCGCTTAGTGAGGTTCACTTCCATATCTTTCTATCTCTTTCGTTGTACAATGTCTCCAAGCATACACAACAGAGGGCTCAATTTCATGACACATATACCGTTCGTTCTTTTGTATTATTCTGATGTATTGAAACATATCTCCTTATTTCCTGAAAAAAAAAGTTAACTGGTTCATAGGAAGATGTAGGTTTCTCTGTATAAAGCATCTTTTATAACATGGCATATGGTTGATTGATGGCTTTGTGCACTGCAATTGAACATTCACTTGAGTGATGTCACCTAACAAGGACATGATAAGAAATTGAACAGTTTATTCAATTATCCTGTAACAAGGAGATGTTTAAATAGATCAGACATTTCGCAGGTCCATTTTGTGGACAACATGATGCATGATATATCCAGCTATATGTCTGGATAACCTTGTTCTGATATTAACCTGCTTCTTTCAGGTTGCTGAATGCAGTTTGGTGTAGTTCTGCTCACAGTTTTACCTCAGAGAAGTACAGGACCACTGGCTTTCCTAAGAAACAATGGCATCAGAAGATGACAAGCATCCTGAGAATAAACGCCCAGTATGTTTCTTTATTTTACTTGAAAGCAAGATTGTACAAAAATGTCAATCGTACATTATGTTCATGTGTGAGCCCTCTCTACCATCTATTACACTCCTGTCTTCAGCTTCACCAATTATAACATTGATATAATTATGCATCACATATTACAAAGAACATTGTTTTCTTTACTCCATGATACAAAGTACTGGATATGTTGCTCCAGCTCCAGATTCCATCCTAAATGCAACAGCAAAATGCTAGGCTTCAAGGGATTTCTCGTACTCCTTAATAGATCCGAACAGCTCGGAGAAATTGCCCTTGCCAATCCTGCCGCAGCCACCTTTCTCGTATTCTTGCCCGGCCCCGTCCTTCCCCATGCACCCGATCATTTGGATCATCTCCATAACATTGTTAGCCTGAACATAGTATCTGATGCAATTAGATTTGTAATCAGGGAGAGTAGATAAAAGAAGTTTAGTGATCTAAACCCTTTTATATTTCTTTACAGTGGGAGTAGCAAAGATGCAGTCTGAAGTAGGACACTGAACCTTAAGTTACTGAATTATGGCATAAATACTAGTACTATCTGCTGAATCAAAACTTTTTCAAACAATTATGTATGACTCTATGCTAAAATACAGTACACCATGCCACGAATTGTGAAATTGGATACGTTGTCCTATGCAAGCAGCTTTATTCCCCTTTAAAGCTGTCACGATTTTCACAAAGATGCATCATGCATGGATGCACTAAAAAGAGTTTCAGTTGGATTCACGGCATTCAGTATAACCAAGGTTTGATACCTTTGTGCACCATACACATGCACCATGTGATGTAGAACTCAAAATCAGTTCTTCTCTTATTTTACTTTCAAGCAAGATTGTACAACAATGCCAACAGTACATTTTGTTCTTGTGTGAGCCCTTCTTCCATCCGTTACACTCATGATACATAGGATACCTATATCTTCAGCTTCACCAATTATAACACGGATATATTTGTGCGTCGTATATCACAAACGACATTGTTTTCTTTTGCTCCATCAGACCATGATACAAAGTACTGGATCAGCTTCTCCAGCTCCAGCTTCTATCCTATGATCCCTGAACTGCAGCAGATTTCTTGGCTTCAAGGGACTTTTCATAATTCTCAATTGACTTGAACAGCTCAGAGATGTTGCCTTTGCCGAACCCGCCACAGCCACCCTTCTGGTACCCTTCCCCTCTCTCGTCCTTCTCCAGGAACAACGTTGGCCTGAACATAATAGTTGATGCAGTTAGATTTGGAATCACGGGGAGTAAAGCAAAGAAGCAGCTTGGATTTATTATCCAGGTCTTGGAGAACATTAGAAACCTGCTGCTTCCATTTGTGCACTGCGCCAGCTGCTGGATGCTACGTTGACGAACGAGGTCAGCAGGAAGGAGTCCACGTCACAAGGCTCGGCTCTGTTGCAGGTGGCCGTGTCCGTCTTCACTACGATCCAGCCGCTGCAGGATCTCCGAATGACATTTCTCGGTTCTATGAGCGTGCCGTTTGACCATGCACCGATGTTCGGGTTGATATGCGGGCTGGTTTGATTTGACAGCGAGACTACGCAGAGGGCTTACATGTTTGTGACAGTGAGGGATGTGATCTCTGCGGCGACGAGGTTGAATTTGATCGGACCGCTTGCTGTTTCGGTGCTGCAGTATCAGGTTGCGCCAGATGCTGCAGAAGTGGAGGGACCGTGATGTCTCTGAAGCATCACAGACTGGCTGTTTTGCTCCTGACAATGAGGTTCGCTTCCATATCTTTCCGTCTCTCACGTTGCACAATGTCTTCAAGCATACACAACAGAGGGCTCAAATTCATGATACATGTATAATTCATGCCTTCATACTATTCGGATATAGGATGCCATTGAAACACATCTCCTTATTTCCTGAAAATAATCAGTTAACGGGCTCATAGAGAGATACATGTTACTATGTATAAAGCATCTTTTATAACATGGCATATGATTGATCGATGACTTTGTGCAATGCAATTGAACATTCACATGGTTGATGTCTCCTACAGTAACAAGGACATGATTAGCAATTGAGCAGTTCATTCCTGTAACAAGGAGATGTTAAAATAGACCAGAGGTTCTACTCGTCCATTTTGCGAACATAATGCATGATACACCCGGTTATATGTCTAGATGACCTTGTTATGTTTTTCCTCTTCTTCTTTCAGGTTGCTGAACGCAATTTGGTGTACTTGTGCTCACAGTTTTACCCCAGAGAAGTAGAGGACTGCTGGCTCTTCGTAAAGAAAAATGGCATCAGAAGATTGCAAGCATCTCGATGACAGATGCCCAGTATGATTATTTATTGTACTTGCAGGCAAGATTTTACAACAATGTCAATAGCCCAATAGTACATTATGTTCATGAGTGAGCCCTCTCTACCATCTATTACACTCATCATACATAGGATACATTTTTCTTCAGCTTCACCAAATACAACAATTAGTACTGGATCTGTTGCTCCAGCTCCAGATTCTATCCTATGATGCACCCGCAGATTGCTTGGCAAGAAAAATAATAGCCGATGCAGTTAGATTTGGATCTCAGAGAGTAGATAAACAACAAAGATGCTGTCTGAAGTCAGTTGGGCACTGAACCTCAAGTTGCTGAATTATAGCATAAATACTGGTAGTACAATAGGCTGAACCAAAATAAAATAAAATCAGATAACTTTCTATGCTAATATGAAGTACACCATGGACCATGCCACGGATTGTGAAGTTGGATTCTTTGGCCTTTTACTATTCAAGGAGCTTTATTTCCCTTCAAGTTGTCACAATCTTCCTAAAAATGCATCATGACGTCGTTCACTATCATATGGCTGGTATGACCAAAACCAAGATTTGATACCTTACACACAAACCATGTGACGTAGAACTCAAAAATCGGTTCTTCTTTATTTTCCTTGCATGCAAAGATTGTACAACAATGCCAACAGTACATTTTCTTCATGTGTGAGCTCCCCCCACCATCTATTACAGCCATCATACATAGGATACATCTGTCTTCAGCTTCACCAATTATAACATTGATATAATTGTGCGTCGCATATTACAAAACAACATTGTTTTCTTTTGCTCCATGAGACCATGATACAAGGACCAGCTTCTATCCTATGATCCCTGAACTGCAGCAGATTGCTTGGCTTCAAGGGACTTCTCATAATCCTCAATGGACTTGAACAGCTCGGAGAAGTTGCCTTTGCCGAACCCGCCGCAGCCACCCTTCTGGTACTCTTCCCCTCTTTCGTCCTTCTCCATGCACCCGATCCTCTGGATCATCTCCAGGAACAACGTCGGCCTGAACATAATAGCTGATGCAGTTAGATTTAGAAGCACAGGGAGTAGAGCAAAGATGCAGCTAGAATTTATTAGAGCACTGAACCTCACATTACTGAATTATAGCATAACTGATACTACCTCCTGAACCTGAGTTTGTGCAGATAGCTTATGCTAATCTATGGTGCGAATTGGGAACATACGTTGGCTTTTCACTGTGCACAGGGAGCTTTATAATTATTCCCCCTTTCTTTTGAACATGATTTTATTCCCCTTTTTAGTTCATAAAGGTGCATCATGCATGGAGTTCAACTCTGTATCCTAACGGCAACTTTTGATACTTTTCTGCAGCATTACACGTGCATCATGTAATTTAGAACCCAACATCAAAGTGGAAAGGCTGTGTTTTTACCTGTCCCCCACTGGCTTGGTGAAGATTTGGAGCAACACCCCTTGGTCGTCCCTGTCGACGAGCACCCCCAGCTCCTGGCATTCCTTGATCTGCGCCTCCGAGAGCACATCCCCGGCGATGCGCCGCACGCCTTCGTAGTACTTCGGCAGCGGGGGTGGCAGGAAGTCGAAGCCGCCCATGGCGGAGCGCGCACGCATCTCCCTGAGCGTCCTGAGCACGTCGCTGCTGGCCACCGCGATGTGCTGCACGCCCGGGCCACCGTGGTGTTCCAGGAACGTCTGTATCTGGCTCCGGCGCTTGGTGCCGTGCACCGGCTCGTTGAGCGGCAGCAGCACGCCCTCCGAGTTGTTGGCGAGCACCATCGAGTTGAGCCCGCTCTCGGCCGTGCCCACGTCCTCCGTCGTGAACTCGGCGAACTCGTGGAACCCCGTGAACCCGGCGACGTAGGCGGCTGCGGGGGCAAGCTCCGGGACGTTGCCGACGACGTGGTCGAACCGCGTCAGGCCGTAGTCCACGGCGTCCGGGTTGCTCACGCCCTCGAACCCCGGCAGGAAGGGCACGTCCGTGCCGTCCGGGTGGCTGACGAAGCGGAGCACGACGTCGCCGTAGAGCTCGACCTCCGCGAAGCCGAAGCCGCGGCCGAGGTCCACGGGGCTGAAGGCCGGGCGCGCGCCTCCGTCGACGCTGGCGCGGAAGGCCTCGGCGGCGTCTGCGACGCGCAGCGCTATGGAGCGCACCGCGAGCCCGTGGTCCGCGGAGAACCGGCGCGCGGCGTCGGCGGAGAAGGAGGGCAGGGAGGCGGTGGCGGCGTCGCAGCCGTTCGCGTAGGGCGCGGTGAAGAGGAAGGCGAGGTTGCCCGAGCGGAGCAGCTGGGAGGCGTGCGCGGAGTTCCCCGTGGAGAGGTCGGACCTGGCGGCGAGCGGCGCGCCGAGCGCGAAGGCGAAGCGGCCGGCGGCGGAGGCGGCGGAGGCGCACCAGAACTCGACGTGGTGGAAGGCGAGCGTGTGGAAGCGGTCGCTGCGCGGGTTGAAGCGGACCATTCGGCGTGGCAGCGCATGCTCCGGCGTCACCGCGGCTGCGGCGGCGGCGGCGGCGCCGGTAGCTGCGGGGGTGGTGGGGGTGGGCGGCATGGCGTGTGTTCGCTTCTTGGTCGCGTGTGGTAGAGGCTCGGGGTTATCAGTTACAGGAGAAGTGGGGGCTAATAAAGGGAGGAGATGGCGCCACGTGGGCTTGGGGTTTAGTGGTGGCGGGTGCGATTTGTCTTTTGGCGTTTGGTGGTGTGGGGGCTCGAGCTAGTGTGATGGGTTTGCTGACTGGCCTAGGGTAAGGTACAGCGAATAATATGGGAAACGTTTGGGGCCGGTGCGCCGGCCGAACGCTTCGGCCGGTCTGTCCACTCGCTCGCGGTAGCGAATTAAATTGGAAGGGTCCACCACGTTATCTTCTTCCTCATCCTGCGTCCTTCTCCTTCCTTTTTTTCAATCTCCCGGTTGCCATGGGAATCCTACCCCGGCGATCTCCTCTAGCGAGCCCCGTCTTCTTCTCCGGCGAGCACCTTCGAACTCCCCTCGATTTCCCCTCTCTCAACTGCTCCATGGCGACCGGAGCTGCAACGGACATGGCCGGCGAAGTTGCAGCTCAGTAATTTACTATATGCTTCAACCGGCATCAAAATTTGCTACAACCGGCACCGCATTTTGCTATCACCGGTGTCGCATTTTGCTACATCGCACATGGCGTCACGATTTTTGCTACATGCGGTGTTTCATTTTGCTACAACCGGGATAACGTTTTTGCTACAACCGGCACGGCTGAGCTGCATCTCGGACAGCGTAGAGCTTTGACGGTCACCATGGCCAGCTAGGAAACCATGCTCGCGTTTGTTGCAACCGTTGACAGAAAAAGCTTCAACGGTATATGAAAAATGTTTTAGCCGGCAATAGAGAAAGCTTCAACCAGGCACTCGTTTTTGCTACATGCATCATGGCAGAGCTGGGAGCGACGGCGAGGGCCGCGACCGACGGCGAGGGGGCGGCGACCGGGGATGACCAGCGGCGAGAGAAGATGAGGAGGCGAGGCGTGGGGTGCGGCGTGTGCGGGGGCGGCGCCCTCCCCTTTTTCTCTCCCGTGTGGGAGGTTGAAGATGGGATGCGGAAGAGGAGGGAGGAGATCTGACGGCTACGCGTGTTTAAATCGGACGGATCTGGGCTGACCGGCCGAAAAGATTGGGCCGACGCGCCGGCGCAGAGCGCTGCCCTAATAATATTATCTCAAAATTAAAGTACTATTAAAATATTGCGAGGTTCATATTCTCTCTAGTTGGTAGTAGTGGTAATTTCTTTTTCCCTTTCTCTCTCCTCCCTCCTGGTCTTGAGAGTTTTTTTTTTGCAACTCCTGGTCTTGAGAGTTGATCCTGGTTTCTACTTCTTCTCCTTCTTCGACGGCCTCGCCCGTCGAAATTGGGATAAGAGAGAAGGGCAAGTCTCGTCTAGATATTAGTTTTAAGTTGTGCTTTAGGGCTAGACTTGTCACTGAGGCGACTGTCGATACGCCATGGATAAGCTTGGCACCATTGCTCATTAGGGGCGAATGGTGGAAGCCCTCCCCTTCCTATTTCTGATCCATGGTGGATGGAAGTTGACAAAGATGGATCTGGCGACAGTTTCATAATAAGCTTGTTTGGTTTCGAATATGAAGATCATTGGAGTTGCTTCTTCCTTCTCCCTTTGTCGGTTCGATGGTGGAAAGGGCGACGATGATGGACCGGACTCTGATCCTTTCAGATCGAACGAGTCTAGTAGGTAGTGGTCATTTCTTCTTTCCCTTTTTCTCTTCTTCCTCCTGGTTTTGAAAGTTCATCCTGGTTTCTGCTTCCTCTTCCCCTTCGATGACCGAACTTGGGATAAGAAAGGAGGGCATGTCTCGTGTAGATATTAGTGTTAAGTTGTGCTTTAGGACTAGACTTGTCGCTGAGGCGACTGACAATATGCCATGGAGATGCTTGGAACCATAGTTGGGGAGCGACGCGTGGTGGAAGCCCTTCCCTTGCTATTTCTTGCCCATGGTGGATGAAAGTTGACGAGGTGGATCTGGCTACAGTTTCATAATAAGCTCGTTTGGTTTCATAATTGAAGATCATTGGAGTTGCTTCTTCCTTCCCCCTTTGCCGATGTGATGGTGGAAAGGGTGAGGATGACGAACCAGTCTCTGATCCTTTCAGCTCCGACGAGTCTAGGGAATCCTTGTTGGCATCGGTGCTCACTCGTCATCTTCATTTCCCATCCTCATCGACCTCTGTTGTCGGAGCTGAGGATCAAACAATGGATTTTCTTTGGTGAAGGATTTGGGTGGCTAGGACGCAACACTTAGGTGGATTTGTGGACAATCTTTGACGTCCCCTTGTTTAGACTCCAGAAGGGAGGACCTTCTTTCCTTGCCTTGCGATGACAAGTTTTGTGTCCGGAGATGGTGGCCAAAGCATCTTCGGCGAGGTCGCCGATAGATTCAGGACTCGGTTGTGTTTTTGTTTTTACTATAATATAAAATGGGAGTACTTGTTTATAATTCCGTTTTTGGGGTTCCTCTTTGCAGTGTTGTGAAACTTTTGTTATTATAATACCAACTCTGGGACCTTCGAGTCCCTTCGTGGTTTCAAAAGAATAATCTCTCTAGTTTTTCCTCTAATGGTCCAAAGGATTTTCAAAGAAATTTTTAACAATTATGATTCTTAGGAGTTTTTAATAAGTGCTTTGTTTGATTTGCTATATTTTGATCCATAGAAAAAATTCATTAGGATTCATTTGTATTAGATTTCATAGGAAAGTTTCCAACAGCTCTAACCTCATGTAAAGATTTCTTGGGCTTTTCATGAGCAATCAAACGACTATACAACCCCCTCCCCCCTCCCCCGGTGGAGCAGGTTAGCACCCCCTTCATCCTCTTCCCGAGCTCGTCCAACTCTCGTACCGCCTTCTTCCAGCAACAGCTCGCACATAGAACACCATGGATTTGTTGCCCTAGAGCTCGAGGTCATGCCACCAAGCTCTAGGGAAGCATTGGGTCTACTAGGGAGTAGGTTCCATGTCGCCTATTATGACCCATATGGGACTCCGACGAGCCCAATCCACTGATGTCTATGCTAAAAATGAAGGTGACCAATTAGTTTTTTTTATGTTGCATGGCATTTGTGGATTTTTGATGTAGCAAATGCTTCTTCTAGGCGCTGCAATCTTGTGTGTCTTACCGAAAAAGGCTTTCGCCCCACTTTATATATAAAGCAATGATCAACAACATTCCGATACAACCGCATGCCAACACAACACCCGCACGCACCCAAGGCAGGATACAAAGGCGCTGGACATAGCAACACGAAAGCCACATACGGCAAATCGTGGGCTCACCGGCGGCGCCTTCAGGAAGGATACGACACTGGAGCGCCGCCACCGCCCGATCCGAGGGTCAGAGTTTCCCCTGGAGCAACACGACGAGTGATGAGAGCCGCGACGACGCCTTTAAGAAGGGAACGAGCTTCGCCGCCGCCGGTCCGTCCAAAGATAGAGCAGGTTTTCACCCCGGCCAACACTCACCGCTACCGATCGCCACACCCCGGCTACCACGCCGCCCACACGGCCATGGCCACCAGGCAGCACCAAGCAGCCCATGAGCATTGCGCAACCACCTCCAGGGCCGCCGCCCCGGCAGCCAAGACCTTGACACCACCTCACCCGAGAACCGCCGCTACCCCAACCAAAGAGATGAGCGAAAAGGTCCCGCCTTTTCCATCCCTGGGAAGCCCCCAGCGCCGAGACCCAAAGGTCGGCCAATACTGGCCTCCATCGACTCGTCCTGCAGCACCGGGCGCGAGACGAGCATGGTCCTACGGCAACGAGTGCGAGACGAGGCTCGTCCTGCTGTAACGTGTGCGAGTCGAGCTCGATCCAACACACCGTGCGCGAGACGAACTCGGTCCTGCTGCACCGGGCGCGAGACGGGCGATGGACCGCAACTGGGAGCGGGCCAGCCCTTCGACATACGTAATGCCCGAACACCGAGGAGATAAAGCGAAGGTCGACATGGTCCAACCGTCGACGAGCCAACGCCGGAGAGGAAGCCGGCCGTCGCCACGGCCAGAGCCGCCGCCATGAGCCACCACCACACCGTGGCAGCCCACATCCACCCTGAGGGCCAGACCCGAACAGCCCACCGGCGGCCATGGGCCAGATCTAAGCTGGCTGGCCTGCACCACCGCCGACAGCAGCAGCGGCGCTTCGCCGCCAGCCCGGCCCCCGACCCGCGCTGCCGCGTCGCCACCTCCAACAGCCCGCGTTGTAGAAGAGGCGGTCGCCCACGACCTGTGTCGTCTACAGCCCTTGTCGCCGGAGGAGAAGGACGGCCGGCTGTCGCCGTCGCCCCAGGCACACACCGCCACCGCGCCGCCTGTCATACCGCCGCTGCAGACGAACTGCCGTGGCGCCCGGCGTCAGTGCCACGCCCCGGCCCGGGGTGTTGACCCGCGCCAACCCCACCGCGCGGGAGGACGAGGATGCCCCGCCGCCGCCGGCGTCGGCCGGCCTTTGGCCGTCCGCCCCCCTGGCGGCGGCGAGGAGGAGGAAGGAGGAGGGGGGCGACCGGCGACGCGATCTAGGGTTCCCTCCCCGTCGCCACGCGGGGGCGACGCGGGAGGGGCGGGGAGCGGTCCGTCCTTCAATAGCCTGCTAGCTCTGCTTTCGCTCTCTGAAGTCAAGGATTGAATCTTGTGTGTCTTCCGCTGCAAATGCATGGGTGACATGATGCAATGACTCTGAGGGAAATGTTGTGTCCATGCTGCGAGTATTTTGATGGTGCTGCAAGCGTTGGCTAACAGCCTAACATGTTGCGTGCATGTGGTGAGTTTTGAGTTTTTGCTGCGACGAGGGGGGATCTTGCGTGCGCGCGCACACACGCACACACAATAGTGTTAGGAATATGCAACATGTATTACTAGGAGGCCAAAGCCACCATATATATGATGTACATGAGGATGCCAAAAGACAGAATACAAAAGGCCAAAGGCCATCATCAACATAACTCTAACACCCCCTCAAACTCATGGTGGATCCACAACACTGAGTTTGGGGAGGTGAAATCTATGTTGTGCTCTAGTTTGTGCTTTCGTGAAGAAGTCCGCTAGGTGTAACTCGGAAGGCATATATTGAAGAGCAATAACATGATCCTGCACGGCAGCGCGCACATAATAAGCATCAACACCAATATGTTTGGTCAGCTCATGCTTCATGGGGTCCCGAGCAATACTGATAGCATTTGTACTGTCGGACAAGAGGGTGGTAGGTGTAGCAACAGAAACACCAAAATCCTCCAGTAGCCATCGTAACCAAGTCACCTCTACTGTCAGAAGAGCCATAGCTCTCAACTTGGCCTCTGCACTCGAACGAGAAACTACAGTCTGTTTCTTTGTCTTCCAGGCAATGAGAGAACCACCTAGAAAAACACAGTAAGCAGAGAGTGAACGGCGATCCGAAGGATCACTGGCCCACGTAGCATCTGAATAGGCCTGGAGCTGTAACGAGCTAGAACGAGGAAAAAGAGACGATGAGAGATCGTGCCACGAAGATATCGTAGAACACGAAGAAGGTGACTGTAGTGAACTGAAGTGGGAGCGGAAACAAACTGACTAAGAATATGGACAGGATAGGAGATATCCGGACGTGTGACAGCAAGATAGACAAGACTCCCAACAAGATGACGATAACGTGTTGGATCAGACAAGACCTCACCATCAGAAGCACGAAGGTTAACATTAAGCTCCATAGGAGTCTCAGCAGTGCGCTCATCACTAAGAGCCACACGAGCAAGAAGATCCTGGATATATTTTTCTTGGGAAATAGAAAAAACCATCAAAGGTGGAGGAACCCTCAATCCCAAGAAAGTAGCGAAGGGGACCAAGATCAAGCATAAGAAACTGCTCACTGAGACGGGCCTTGACAAAGGCAATGTACTCAGAATCGTCGCCAGTGATGATCATGTCATCAACATAGAGAAGAAGAAGAGTGCAACCACGAGGAGAAAGGTGGACAAACAGCGCTGGATCATGAGCACTGGGCGAGAAACCAACTGTAGTGACCATAGAGGCAAAACGCTCAAACCAAGCATGTGGGGCTTGCTTAAGGCCATATAGAGAGCGACGAAGACGACAAACCATGCCGTCAGGAACTGAATATCCAGGTAGTGGCTGCATATAAACTTCCTCACGCAACTCACCATTAAGAAAGGCATTCTTAACATCAAGCTGAGACACGGACCAATGCCGAAGAGAGGCCACAACGAGCAGTGTGCGGACAGTGGTCATATGGGCCACAGGAGCAAAAGTCTCATCGTAATCACGACCATGCTCCTGCTGAAAACCACGAGCCACAAGACGAGCTTTATAACGCTCAAGAGAACCATCGGAGCGAGTCTTAATCTTATAGACCCACTTACAAGTGATGGGACGAACACCAGGTGGAAGAGAAACCAGGTCCCATGTGCCGTTGCGCTCAAGGGCAGCAATCTCCTCTGCCATTGCAAACTGCCATTCAGGATGAACAATAGCATCTCGATAAGAAGCCGGCTCAAGAATGGTCGAAAGACCATAGCGAGAAGGAGAATATCGGTCAGGGGGCGGACAAGGCTGAGAACGAAGACCATAAGTTGGTTGAGAGGAGGAATACGACACACCAGAAGTAGAGGGCGCATCGGTAGACTTGTCCACAACACGTGAACGACGAGTATAATGGAAAGGAAAGGACGGAAGAGGTGGAATCACTGTAGGTGGAGACGGTGAATGTATTAGTGATGAAGATGAAGAAGGGGAAGGTATCGGTGATGAAGGTGGAGATTCATGCGATGAGGGAGGAGAAGAAACCATAGGAGAGGACGGTGTTGGATCTGCAATGGTGGGACGAGGAGTAGGAATACTGGGCATAGAGGGAGGTGTATCCGTAAACATAAGAAAAGAAATGTCCTCTATGGAAAAGGCCGAGGAGGATGGACGCGGGTAGAAGGAACGAGATTCATCAAATGTCACATCCCGGGAAATACGCATCCGAGGACCGACAGGATCCCAACACCGATAGCCCTTGTGCTCATCACTGTGTCCGAGAAAAACACACTCAACAGACTGTTGTTAGTTTGGTGCATTCACGAGGGGCAAGCAAAACATAGCAAATGCAACCAAACAAACGGAGCGCCGAATAATCAGGAGAACGACCAGAAAGACGCTCGAGAGGAATACCACCATGTAGAGCAGCAGATGGCTGAATATTGATGAGATAGGTGGAAGTAGTAACAGCCTCAGCCCAGAAGTGAGGCGGAAGAGAGGCGGTGATCATCATCGCATGCGCCGTCTCAAGAAGGTGGTGATGCTTGCGCTCAGCCACACCATTCTGAGCATGAGCACCAGGGCAAGAGAACTGAGCAAGAGTACCCTGCTCAGCAAGAAATCCTCGCAGTGCACGGGAGATATACTCACCAGCCGAATCTACGCGAAAAACACGAATAGGAGTGGAAAACTGTGTATGAACCATGGCAGCAAATTGTTTGTATATAGATAAGACCTCAGTATGAGAAGACATGAAATATATCCAAGTGTACCGAGAAAAATCATCTATAAAGATAATATAGTAGCGATGACCCCCTTTCGAAGCGAAGGGAGCCGGACCCCCAAACATCAGAGTGAACGAGATCAAAAGGACGCTCGGACACTGACTCACTGTGAGGGTAGGGTAGTTGAATCTACTTACCAAGTCTACAACCCAGAGAATCCAACAAAGCGTTACCAGAGACAGACCCCAGAACACCACGATGAACCAAAGACGAGAGACGAGAACCACATAAATGGACAAGATGATGATGTCATTGCTGAAAAGAGCTAGTAGATGCAGCAATAGGGGTTATGAGACTAGCGGCGGTGACAGCAGAGGGAAGACGAAGCCAGTCAAGCTCCCAAAGACCATCAGAACGTCGAGGGCCAGCACCAAGTAGAGCGTCCGTGCGACGATCCTGAACAGAACACGAATCAAAATCGAGAATGACCCGACAACTAGAGTCAACAATCTGACCACCAGATATGAGCTGCATGGTAAGTCGAGGAACATGAGCAACAAAGGGAACATGAAATGAAGAAGTGCTAAGAGTGCCTCGACTAGCTACAGGAAGGGGAGTGCCATCAGCCGTAAGAACACGAACATGACACTCGACAGGTCGAACGGAGGTCAAAGTGGAAGAATCATAAGTCATATGAAAAGACGCTCCAGTATCAAGAATCCATGGGGATGTACCTGAATGAGTAGAATGTGGTTTCTCGGTGCCAGAAGAGTCGGTCATGGAACCTGCAGAAACTGTTGGTGAAGAATCCCAAGCATCAAGCAGGCATCGCAGTTGTGCAATCTCACGCACAGACAAGGACACGGCCGAAGAGGTCGAGGTAGAAACACCTGCCGACGATGAGCAATCGTCAACACCCGTGGAGGCCACGTGTAGAGTCGATCGAGAGTGGCAAGTCGACGTAGGGCCATATGTGAAAGTCGATGTAGAGCGGTCACCGCTGCTCGCGGAAGCCGCAAGAGGAGTCGACATAGGGCGACAATCACCAGGTGCGGAAGTCGTGGGAAGAGTCGGTGAAGAACGACCAGCACCATGCAGAGAAGCGGATAGTGGAGGCGGTACAACTGTCGAAGGAGTCGATGTAGAGCGGCCAGCAGCACCAGTGGATGTCACGACAGGTGTCGAAGTAGAGTGACAACCACCACCTCCAAGTGGGCGAGCACCAAGCACCTACGAACGGCACATGTGCGAGACGGGGTCAATATACGGAACACCGTCGAAAAACATCGAGCAGCAAGGGAGAGGCGTACCAGTCAAAATCATTGTACCTTTTTTTACTCTCTCTCTCTCTCTCTCTCTCTCTCTCTCTCTCTCTCTCTCTCTCTTTTGGAATATGCTCTGGATCACGTCAAGACCACGTCCAGACTGAATCAGAGTCGATTTCACACACAAACGCACGACCGGTCGCGTGATACATCTCCAACGTATCTATAATTTTTCATTGGTCCATGCTGTTATATTATCATTCTTGGATGTTTTATAATCATTTTATAGCAACTTTATATCATTTTTTGTCCTATTGACATAGTGCCCAGTGCCAGTTGTTGTTTTTTGCTTGTTTTTTACTTTGCAAAATATCAGTACCAAACGGAGTCCAAATGCCACGAAACTTTTTGGAGATTTTTTTTGGACCAGAAGACAACTTGGGAGCCAAGGAAGCACCTGGGGGGAGGCCCGTGGGGCCCACGAGACACCAGGGCGCGCCAGAGGGCCCTGATGCGCCCTGATGTATCGTGGGGCCCACAGAGGTCTTTTCTGCCGCCTCTCAGCTCTATAAATCCTCATAAATTCTAGAAACCCTAGAGGAGGCGACGAAACACAATTCCAGCCGCCGCAAGTTCCAGAACCACGAGATCCAATCTAACACCATCACGAAGGGGTTCATCCTTCTCATGGGTGCCTCTCCGATGATGCTAGTCCACCATAGACCTACGGGTCCATAGGCAGTAGCTAGATGGCTTCCTGTCTCTCTTTTGATTCTCAATACAATGGTCTCTTGGAGATCTATTTGATGTAATGACTTTTTGCGGCGTGTTTGTTGGGATCCGATGAAGTTTGAGTTCATGATCAGTTTCTATCCATGAATATTATTTGAGTCTTCTTTCATCTCTTATATGCATGATTATTTATAGCCTCGTATTTCTTCTTTGAATCTTTGGTTTAGTTAGGCCAACTAGATCGATTTTTCTTGCCATGGGAAGAGGTGCTTTGTGATGGGTTCGATCTTGCGGTGTTCTCTCCCAGTGACAGAAGGGGCAACGAGGCACACATGTATCGTTTTTATTAAGGATAACAAGATGGGGTCTCTTCCTACATGAATAGATCTTGTCTACATCATGTCATCGTTCTTATTGCATTACTCCGTTTCTCCATGAACTTAATACACTAGATGCATGCTGGATAGCGGTTGATGTGTGGAGTAATAGTAGTTGATGCAGAATCGTTTCGGTCTACTAATCTTGGACGTGATGCCTATATATTGATCATTGCCTTGGATATCATCATGATTATTTGATCTTCTATCAATTGCCCAGCAGTAATTTGTTTACCCACCCTGTGCTATTTTCTTAAGAGAAGCCACTAGTGAAATCTACGGCCCCCGAGTCCATTCTTTTAATATATTGCTTTCTGATCTATCCTTTTCCGCATTTGTTTTCAGATCTATTATTCCAAAAATCCAAAAATACTTTGCTGCACTTTTTATGTGCATCTTTTATTTTGTGTTCTTGTGTGATCTATTTATCCAATCTAATACAAATCAATCTATCTTTTTACCGTGGAGAGATCGACAACCTCTCTTACGCGTCGAGTTGCAAGTATTTGTTCTTTGTGTGCAGGTACCGTTTACATAGTGTTGCGTGGTTCTTCTACTGGTTCGATAATCTTGGTTTCATAACTGAGGGAAATACTTACCGTAGCTGTGCTGCATCATCCCTTCCTCTTTGAGGAAATACCGACACAGTCTCAAGCCACGTCAAAGGAATTTCTGGCGCCGTTGCCGGGGAGACATCATCAACATCTATCAGGTTCCTAATCACAAATCTCATGTCCTTGCAATTTACATTATTTGCCATTTGCCTCTCGTTTTCATCCGCCCCGCTTCACAAAAATTTGCTGTTTTATTCGCCCTCTTTTTTGTTTGCCTTTTTCTCGTCAGATCTCTTGTTTGCCTACCTTGTTGTTATGGATAGTTCTTCCTCTATTGCGTGTACTCCCGAGAATGAAGTTCTCAATTTTAAGCACAGGGGAGGGAGAACCTAAAAGATGCTTGGTATAGGATTTGCAATGCTCATAATAGATCTATTCATAAGCAATCTACCGTTGTTCTTCTTCGCAGTTTTTATGTGGGCATCACCACTTGGTATAGATTCGTCCTTGATACGATTACCGGTGGGAATTTCTTGATGTGTCCATCTTTGGATGCTTTTAATGCTATGGGAAATCTAGTGGGTTCACCAGCTCTCATGATTAATGAAACAACCTTAACTCTCGAACATGTTATGGAAAGGCTAGATGCTATTGAAAAGAAGATGATTACCAAAGAACATCTTGAAAATTTGGATAAGAAAATGCATAATCTTACTAATAAAATTGGTTCAAAAGCGGGGGATGTCTTTAAATTATTATAGGAAAAGGAAGCTGTAGTTAACGAAAGAATAGAAGAAAGTCCCTCCCGGATTGATAAGTTGGAAGAAATTTTTAGTAACTTGAGCTCGGCCTTTTCTTCTGTTAAAAATATTTAAAAAACTTCCGTAAAAATTTGCATGTCTACACAAGTCACTAAGAACAAAGGTGCCACATCTAATAGCCTCAAGATCTTAAAATGATTAGTGTTTATCCCAATTTTGTTGAAATAGCGAAAGACCCTACTTACAAGAATGAATTTTTCAGGCTTATTCCTAGAAGTATTGTCATTCAAAGTGTGCATGCTAAATTCTTGAAGAAATCTAGTTGTGTGATTGAGGAGTTGGAAACTAAAGATCACAACACTTGAATCTATGCATTATGCCTAGCTAGGGGCATAAAACGATAGCGCTTGTTGTGAGGCAGCCCAATGAATAAAATTTATTTTTACCTTTTTATTTCTGTTCTTGAGTGTTTGCACAATTATGCTACTATTATGATTGTGTTTTTTATGTTTTCATTAGTGTGTGTGCCAAGTAAAGCCTTTGGGGTCATGTTGTGTGATAGTTGATTTGATCTTGTTGAAAAACAGAAACTTTTGCGTCCAGTAGCAGAATTTTCAAAAATCACAAAAGTGACGAAAAATTCTGAATTTTTTACACAAGAATTATATACAAATTGCTTACGTTTTCCTAATTTTTCAGAATTTTTGGAGTTATAGAAGTATGGTTAGAGTACAGATTACTACAGATTGTTCTGTTTTTGACAGATTCTATTTCCGTTGCATTGTGTGCTTATTTTGATGAATCTATGGTTTGTATTGGAGGGTATAAGACATGCTAAAGTTAGAATACAGTAGATATAACGCAATAATAAAATATGAATGGGTTTGCAACGGTACTTAGAGTGGTGATTTGCTTTATTATACTAACGGATCTCATGAAGGTTTTGTTGAGTTTTGTGTGGTTGAAGTTTTCAAGTTTTGGGTGAGATCACGATGGATGAAGGAATAAGGAGAGAAAAGAGCCTAAGCTTGGGGATGCTATGGCACCCCAAGATAATATCCAAGGAGAAACATGCAACTAAGCTTGGGGATGCCCCGAGTGGCATCCCCTCTTTCTTCTAACGACCATCGGTATTTTACTTGGAGCTATATTTTTATTCGTCACATATCATGAGTTTTGCTTGGAGCGTCTTGTATTATATGAGTCTTTGCTTGATTTTATTTTTAGTTTGTCACAAGTATCCTTGCTGGACACACCTATTTGAGAGAGCCAAAATTATGCTATGATTTGTTAGAATTGCTCTATATGCTTCACTTAAATTTTTTGAGCTATGGAATTGCTCTAGTGCTTCACTTATAACTTTTTGAGCACGGTGTGCTTTAATTTTTGAAGAAATACTCTCCTGCTTCACTTAGATTAATTTGAGAGTTAGTAAATTTTGAAGAAATTCTCTCATGCTTCACTTATATTATTTTGAGAGATGAAATTTTTATGCTCATGTTCTTCACTTAAATTTATTTGAGCTTGTCAAAAGCAATGGCAATATATGAAACTAGTCCCAAAGTGATAGATATTCAAGAGGGATATAATAAAAACTTTCATGAAGATCGTTGGACAAATTAAACTTGATTCCTTGTAATAGTTTTGAGACATGATGATAGTAATATGTGAGTCGTGTTGGTGAGTAATTATGCTTTAGTAAGAATATTGGTGTTAAGTTTGTGATTCCCTATGCAAGCACGAAAGTCAATAGTTGTGCAATGAAATTACATCCTACTTGTGGTGCATTATTCGGTGTTAGTTATGCTTAATGACCGTTTATGTGAATTTTTGTTTCTTGGTTGGTTGCTTCTCAATATATTTGCTAGCCTCCACTTGTACTAAGTAGAAATACTACTTGTGCATCCAAAATCCTTAAACCCATTTTTGCCATATGAGTCCACCATACCTACCTATATGCGGTATTTCCATGCCGTTCCAAGCAATTTTGTATGTGCCATCTCTAATTTTCAAAATTAATTTCCTTTTTGTGTGCTCGTACTGCTCATGAAGCGGCAGGGGGTGGCCAATATTTTTCCATGCTAGATGTGTTATTCTCAAGATGAGTGTTTATTCATTTGTCATTGCACAAGAGTACGGCGGTAATAGGGGTGCCCAGTCCCGAAATGAAAAAGAAATTTACTTTATGTTGTGAAATAATAAATTCCTTGGAAAGTGTTGGTATGGAAGGCAACCGTGGATACGGCTAGCCATGGATTGTGAAAGAATGGTGGAAAAAGGAATAAACTTTATTTTCTGCTTGCGAACCGCCTATGATATATCTAGCATGGAAAGTATTGAGAACTACTCAGTCATTTTCGTTGACAGGAAAAGCATGCCACCCAAAATATTTTTCTCTCTCAATTTAAGCTTTGAGCTCTGGCACCTCTATAAATCCCTACTTCCCTCTGCGAAGGGTCTATCTATTTACTTTATGCAATTTTTACTTTTATTTGAGTCTCCATCTTCTCTTATAAAGCACCAACTAGGGGGCACTATGATCATACTTGTGCATTGGGTGTAGCTAATATTCGAGTGTGTTTCATGAATGGTGGAAAAAGACATGGGCTAGGGATAACTTTCTTTAGTGTTGATATTTTGAAAGACATGGTTGCTTGTTGGTATGCTTGAGTATTCAAGTCTTCATGTCAAAACTAGACTATTGCTTTGAACCATCTAAAAGTCCAAATGTCCATGCTACAAAAGAAAAAAAAATGTGATGAACATGTTAGGCAGCATTCCACATCAAAAATTCTGTTTTATCATTTACCTACTCGAGGACGAGCAGGAATTAAGCTTGGGGATGCTGATACGTCTCCAACGTATCTATAATTTTTGATTGTTCCATGTTGTTATATTATCATTCTTGGATATTTTATAATCATTTTATAGCAACTTTATATCATTTTTTGGGACTAACCTATTGACATAGTGCCCAGTGCCAGTTGCTGTTTTTGCTTGTTTTTTTACTTCGCAGAATATCAGTACCAAACGGAGTCCAAATGCCACGAAACTTTTTGGAGATTTTTTTTGACCAGAAGACAACTTGGGAGCCAAGGAAGCACCTGGGGGGAGGCCCGTGGGGCCCACGAGACACCAGGGCACGCCAGAGGCCCCTGGCGCGCCCTGATGTATCGTGGGGCCCACGGAGGTCTTTTCCGCCGCCTCTCAGCTCTATAAATCCTCAGAAATTCCAGAAACCCTAGAGGAGGCAACAAAATACAATTCTAGCCGCCGCAAGTTCCAGAACCACGAGATCCAATCTAACACCATCACGGAGGGGTTCATCCTTCTCATGGGTGCCTCTGCGATATTGCGTGAGTAGTCCACCATAGACCTACGGGTCCGTAGGCAGTAGCTAGATGGCTTCCTCTCTCTCTTTTGATTCTCAATACAATGGTCTCTTGGAGATCTATTTGATGTAATGATTTTTTGCGGTGTGTTTGTTGGGATCCGATGAAGTTTGAGTTCATGATCAGTTTCTATCCATGAATATTATTTGAGTCTTCTTTGATCTCTTATATGCATGATTATTTGTAGCCCCGTATTTCTTCTTCGAATATTTGGTTTAGTTATGCCAACTAGATCGATTTTTCTTGCCATGGGAAGAGGTGCTTTGTGATGGGTTCGATCTTGCGGTGTCCTCTCCCAGTGACAGAAGAGGCAACGAGGCACGCATGTATCGTTGCTATTAAGGATAACAAGATGGGATCTATTCCTACATGAATAGATCTTGTCTACATCATGTCATCGTTCTTATTGCATTACTCCGTTTTTCCATGAACTTAATACACTAGATGCATGCTGGATAGCAGTCGATGTGTGGAGTAATAGTGGTAGATGCAGGCAGGAGTCGGTCTACTAATCTTGGACGTGATGCCTATATATTGAACATTGCCTTGGATATCGTCATGATTATTTGATCTTCTATCAATTGCCCAACAGTAATTTGTTTACCCACCGTGTGCTATTTTCTTGAGAGAAGCCACTAGTGAAATCTACGGGCCCCAGGTCCATTCTTTTAATATATTGCTTTCCGATCTATCTTTTTCCGCATTTGTTTTCAGATCTATTATTCCAAAAACCCAAAAATACTTTGTTGCACTTTTTATTTGCATCTTTTATTTTGTGTTCTTGTGCGATCTATTTATCCAATCTAATACAAACCTATCTAACTTTTTACCATGGAGAGATTAACAACCTCTCTTACGCTTCGGGTTGCAAGTATTTGTTCTTTGTGTGCGGGTACCGTTTACATAGTGTTGCGTGGTTCTATAATCTTGGTTTCATAACTGAGGGAAATACTTACCGTAGCTGTGTTGCATCATCCCTTCCTCTTTGGGGAAATACCGACACAGTCTCAAGCCACGTCAAAGGAATTTCTGGCGCTGTTGCCGGGGAGACATCATCAACATCTATCTGGTTCCTAATCACAAATCTCATCTCCTTGCAATTTACATTATTTGCCATTTGCCTCTCGTTTTCATCTCCCCCACTTCACAAAAATTTGCCGTTTTATTCGCCCTCTTTTTCGTTTGCCTTTTTCTCGTCAGATCTCTTGTTTCCCTACCTTGTTGTTATGGCTAGTTCTTCCTCTATTGTGTGTACTCCCGAGAATGAAGTTCTCAATTTTAAGCAAAGGGGAGGGGGAACCTAAAAGATGCTTGGTATAGGATTTGCAATGCTCATAATAGATCTATTCATAAGCAATCTACCGTTGTTCTTCTTCGCAGTTTTTATGTGGGCATCACCACTTGGTATAGATTCATTCTTGATACGATTACCGGTGGGAATTTCTTGATGTGTCCATCTTTGGATGCTTTTAATGCTATGGGAAATCTAGTGGGTTCACCAGCTCTCAAGATTAATGAAACAACCTTAACTCTCGAACATGTTATGGAAAGGCTAGATGCTATTAAAAAGAAGATGATTACCAAAGAACATCTTGAAAATTTGGATAAGAAAATGCATAATCTTGCTAATAAAATTGGGTCAAAAGCGGGGGATGTCTTTAAATTATTAAAGGAAAAGGATGCCGTAGTTAACGAAAGAATAGAAGAAAGTCCCTCCCGGATTGATAAGTTGGAAGAAATTTTTAGTAACTTTGTAGGATCGAAAGTATGTCTAGAGGGGGAGTGATTAGACTACTTGAGCAAATAAAAATTCTACCTTATCCCAATTTTAAGTGTTGGAAGATTTTAGCGATTATAGCAATTCAAGTACATCCTACATATGCATGTCTAAGAGTATAGCAGCGGAAAGTAACAACAAGCATA
This sequence comes from Elymus sibiricus, assembly GCA_039707655.1. Classification (NCBI taxonomy): domain Eukaryota; kingdom Viridiplantae; phylum Streptophyta; class Magnoliopsida; order Poales; family Poaceae; genus Elymus; species Elymus sibiricus. Next base: position 129,001,565 of record CM077669.1, read on the forward strand.
TGTAGTAGAGGGTAGGAAGGAAGATCAAACGTAATTTGGAGACACGAAGATTTTTCCCGTGGTTCTGATAGGTGGTGCTATCGTACGTCCACATTTATGGAGTCCTCAACCCACGGAGGGTAACGGTCGCGAGAGTCCACGGAGGGCTCCACCCATAAGGGTCCACAAAGTAGCAACCTTGACTATTCCATAACGGCTTCCGTCCACGAAGGACTAGCCTCACTATGGGTAGATCTTCACGAAGTAGGCGATCTCCTTGCCCGTACAAACTTCTTGGTTCAACTCCACAACACGAAGTAGGAGGCTCCCAAGCGACACCTAACCAATCTAGGAGGCACCACCCTCCAAAAGGTAATAGGCTCGGCAATGTCGATGAACTCCTTGCTCTTGTGCTTCAAGATGATAGACTCCTCAACACACAATCACTCTCTCACAGATTTGGCTTTGGTGGAAGAGATTGATTTGGTGGAAATCAACTTGGGGAGTCTAGAGATCAAGATTCATATGGTAGGAATGGAATAGCTTGATCTCAACACATGAGGTGGCTCTCTCTCAGAAAATTGGATGGGGCAAGTATGGAATAGTTTTGAGTGCTTCTCTTTCGAGTGGGTGGTGGTGAAGGGGTATATATAGGCATCCCCAAAAATCCAACCGTTACACCTAAAGTGACCAACTCGGTGACACCGAGTTGCTCCAAAGGTAGCAACTTTTGAATCTCGGTGAGACCGATATAGAAATCTCGGCGGTACCAATCAGGTGTCCAACGGTCAGAGTCCAAATCTTGGTGAAGCCGATCCAAAAACTCGGAAATTCCGATTTTGTGAATCGAGGTAACAGAAAGTTGGCAAGCTGAACTCGGTGGCACCGAAGTGGGATCGGTTGCACCGATGTGCTAGGGTTTGGCATGGCTCTGTCTGGGTTTGGGAATCGGTGGAACCGAGTGGAAAATGTTGGCTTCACCGATTTTCATGAATGGCCTTTAGACAGAATTTGTGGGAGAGTTTGTGGGTGTTTTTGGTGACTATCATTTGTGCACGTGGAGCATCTTGTTCACCAACAGTACCTTACCCCCTTTTAATAGTATTGGCTTTCCTATGGGCTCAAAGTGATTTCTCACAAAGTAAAATGTAGAGTCCTCTTGCTTGATGCTTTGCCAATCCATTTCATTGCTTCTAGGGGTTTCTCTACAATCCTTTTGATAACCCATCATTGAACTTTTCCTGAAATATACTTAGTGGAAACATTAGTTCAATGACATATATGTTGTTATTAATTACCAAAACCACCAAGGGAGCAAATGTGCTTTCAATCTCCCCCTTTTTGGTAATTGATGACAACATATAGATCAAAGCTTCGACATATGATATAATCAATGAATATAATCGTCGCTTTGAGAAGTATGTGATAAGCAAGAGCTCCCCCTAAATTTGTGCATTATTTTGAATTTGCGTTTGAATGCAAATGCACAATCGATTAGGTACATGGGGCACTCTTCCATGTCACATACAACTTGGTGGTGTGCGAGAGTAATAGGAATGAATATCATAGCACAACACAATCAAGCAAAGGTGAATGATCATCTCATAAGCATCACAAGGATAGGAAATAGTTGCAATACACATCAAGTGTATGATCAAACACCAACAAAGTTTAACACAAGCAAACCAACCAAAAGATATCAATGTTTTGAAAAGCGATAAAAAGAAACGCTCTCTCACTCGAAGCCTAAAGATCTATATACATCTTCTCCCCCTTTGGCAACAAGTTACCAAAAAGTTCAAAGGTATATAACTAAGCGCTCTTCTGGGGCTGATCTCCTCCGGTGGCTGATGAAGGAGTCGAGAGAACGGCATCAGCGAAGATGTCTGCAGACGTCATGGACGGAGTCGGAGTAGCAACTGGAGGTGCTGGAGGAGCTGAAGGAGCTGCGGCAGGTGCTGATGAAGAAGGTCTAGACTCTGGAACTGGCACTGTAGCAGATCTGGGCTGAGTCCTGAACTGAGTGGCTGTCCGGAGAGGTGGACTATCCTCATCATCATCAGTAGTGTGGGGACTGAGCATGCCATCAACTTCCTTCTTGAGCTCATTCACAGTCACTGTGAGCTCATCCACCTTGTTGTTGAGAATGTGGAATTTGGTGTCAACAATCCTCGAGAGGCTCTCCTGGTTCTTCAGAATGTTCCCGATGTTCTTCTGCATGCTGAGCACAAAACTGAGTAGAAGATCCATCTGCTCACTCCTCGTCTTTGGCACCTGAGAACTGGAGTCTCTGGCTGCCTCTGCCTGTGCCTGTGTTGTAGCTGAAGTGGGATGATCTGGGTCCATCACCACAACGTTGTCCTCTAGCTCTGGCAAGAGTGGCAAATGTGGTCGGTCAAGTGCAAATATGTGCTTCTCCAGCTTGGAGTTGATAAGCGTCTGTATATATGGAGCGTATCCACATGACCTCTTCTGATCTGCAGCAGTCCTCTTCACGGTCTCAACTATCAAGTCCATCACTCTGAATCTGGTGTGTTGATCAAGATGGAGCAGCATGTTGATAGAATATCCTTTTATCATCTTCTCATCTCCAGACTTAGGCATCAAGGTATGCCTTAAGATAGTGTTGATCGTGCGTAGACCAGCCTGGAGGAAGTAAATGGATCCAAACTTGTGTGATTGCAAGTTTGCAGCAGGGATCTCATTGTACATGTTCTTCGTAGCATTGTGATTGGCCTTGGACTCGGAGTACACATCCAAGTCTCCGTCTTGCACCCGTGGAGCTCCTAAGATGGCAGCCCACTCCTCAACTGAGGATTCATACCTGGTGCCTTCTGTCATCCACACAATCCTACTATCTCCATAGAAATGTGCAGTGGAGTAGAATTGCATGATCATCTCGTCGTTCCAAGCGGTAAACTCCTTACCAACAAACTCATCAAGACCAATGCAGTGGAAGTTGTCTTGCACACTTGGGAAGTAGTCCTCATTATCCTTGATGTGCTTCCAATCCACATATCTCATGTCACTCACTACGGGGCTCTTATCAAGCAAAATTGTTTCATAGAAATCTTGTTGCTCCTTTGTATAGAATCTGTAGTCCACAGTTGTCCTCCTCCTCTGAGAGTAGGGATTAATAGCTCTCCACTCTCTCAAACCTGAGTCCTTCTTCTTCTTCATGTCCTCAGCAACAGGATCGCTGGCATTGTGCTCTGGAAGGTGTGGCCTTAGCTTCATCAAAGCAGACATAGCATCCTCCTCAGCATCTCTGAAGGTAGATCCCTTGTTCTTCTCAGAAGCTGGAATCTCTCTAGATGTCCTCTTTGGTTTAGGGGCTGTGGGCTTCTTGGATCTAGCTGGCTTGCCCTTGGGAGCTGCTTGGCTAGGCATAGCATCAGACATCAATTTCTTCTTCTTCTTGGGAGGAGCCTTTGCAGCTGGCTCTTCCTCCTCTTCTTCAGCAGCAGCCTCTGCTGGGTCCTCATACATTGAGGTAGGCCTGCCCATGACATGAATGGTCCTCTTCCTGGATTTCTTCTTCTCTCCTGCCTTCTTAGGCATGGACTTCTTTGAGGGCTCAACAGTCATTGTTGCCCTAGCACTCTCTGGTGCTCTCACTGACCCTAAGCTAGCATACTCTTTCCTTATAGCCTTCTTCTTCTTGGAAGTAGTGGCAGCAGCAGTGCTTTTGGCAGTATCATCTTTCTTGGATAGCTCCTCAGGTATAAAGTCTTCATCTTCCTCATCTGAGTTGAGCTTCCTTCTTGCCCTAGTTGCAGCTTTGGGCAGATCAGGTGAGCTAGGAACATCATCATAGCTCCCTTCAGGACTAGTGCCTGAGCTCATGTCAACACTTTCCTCTCTGAAGTTGTTCTCACTATCATCTGAGCCTGACATCTCTGACCCTGTGAAATAGAGTATAGAAGAGTGGAAGGGTTGAGTCATCACAAAATGCAGACAATTTTCAAAGATTTGAACTAAAATTTCTCAAGATTTGCATTCTGCCAAATGAATATCGGTACAACCGAGGCAAACTTTTCGGACCCACCGAGACAGACAACCTGCATTACAGAAACTTGGCACCACTTTCGGTGAGACCGAAAATGGGCACTCGGTTTCACCAAGGTTGTTCTCAGTTGACCAGAAAAGGGAATCGGTGATGACGATTCTTTTGCTTCGGTGTTACCGAGATTCAAGTTGCGGACGGCAAACCCTAAAAAATCTTTAGTTCACTATTCTACTGGAGATTCTTGTGGATGGATCAATCTCAAACTTTGGCTTATCGATGGAAAAGTCCTAATGCGCAAGATTTGGAGAGGGGAGCGCACGAGGGGTCGAAATCGTTCCCTAATTCGGTGATGACTTCGCTATGGCGGCGACGGCGGTGAAGAATCCGTCGACGGCGTGGACTTCCAACGGCGGAGGCGCTCGGGAAGACGAAGGAGACGACCAGGGGTCCTTGTTCGGCAGCTAGGGTTTTGGAGGGGATGACGTTTGAGAAAGTAATTTCAAAAGTCGGGTCCGCCTCTTTATATACCCGTGGCTGTCGGTGTCACCGAGTTTCTCTACTGTCAGCTGACAGGGAAACTCGGTGTAACCGAGAAGATGGAATCGGTGATACCGAGTATGAAAACCAAATCAACCCTAGGCATTCGGTGATACCGAGAATTTGGTATTGGTTCCATCGAGATGCACCTGGGAGGTTTTAATGGTCAGTCCTTTGTCGATACGGAACTCCGAGTGCTCCTCACAGAGAGAGATCGAAAAGTACTTGTTCAAATTTTGTGATGCAGCAAGAATGGAATATGAGACGAGAAAGCATAGATAGCTAGAGAGTGGTCCTAGGCATTCCTGTCCATCCAATTGGCAAAAGAGAAAACCAAGAGCCAAATAGCAACAATTGGATGTCCTCGAATGGTTAAAGAAATGCAGACCAACATGCTCACACAATAAGATGTCAAATGAAATCATGGCAAACATGCACATACATACTAGCATCTATCAAGCATTTTGGCGACGACGGAGTCATCTATATATGAGTATATTGACTTAGGAGCCAAGTAAGAATACTTGATCATAGGTCATACTCATCGTTTAAGCACAAGTGGGGTTACCACTTTTACATAAAGCATTTAATGTTGTCACATTCTAAGAGATGCTTTAACTCAAGTCTTTGAGTAAAGCTCCTCCTTGATGTGACATCCCCCCATAGGAGGGATAAACTAACCTTGGGTTTGCCGTAGAAGACTTCATGTGGGTGATGTAGTGGTGGATGCTCAAGGTTGATGAAGATCACCAAGAGTTGGGAGCATCCTTGTTGTTTCCTTACTCTTCTCACCTACATGGGTTAGTCCCAACACACAAGAGACAAATACAAGGATATCTATGGACATGGAGTGCAAAGCATACATGATGATGTCCATGGATTTGTTGATTACCTTGTCCCTTGCTTACCTTTGAGGGAATGTGTGACTCCTTGAACTATTGCATGATGTTGACGTGGATTGCAACTAGTTCTTGCCAATAATGAATGTGAGTGAATTTCATTGGCGGAGTCACCCCTCAAGAACTTCTCTAGTTCTTATTCTTGGGGACCCACATCAACTTGATGGGGATCCTTGGTGTTGAAGTGGCACTTGTAGAAGTTGAGCTTGAAGTAGCCTTGGGAACCCACTCCACCAAAGCTTGGGATTCATCTTCATATGAGCCAATGTCCTCTTGAAGCTTGTCCTTGCCCTTGAGCTTGTGGTCTTGTGGTGGAAGGTCATCTTGAGTGTTTGTTCCCTTGGGAAGAGTATGTTCATACTTCTCCCTTTGAGGAACACACTTGGGCTTGGGGTATTGACCTTCTTCCCATTCAACTCCATTTGCGTTGAAGTAGCCAATGCCATGGTTCTTCCGGTATCCTCCGTGCTTGCGTACAATTTCCTCAAATTGCTTACACCCGACAAGACTCTTGTAGATACCTTTCTCTATAATCCCTTTCAATAAATTGTTTTCTTGCTCAAGTGTAACTTGGCTAAGAGAATCGTCATTAGTGGAATCAATAGAACTACTAGAAGCAACATCATTAGATTTAGCATTTTTATTATTGCTACTAGATGAAGAACATTTCTTTCCTTTGTTACTAGTTTGTCTAGGTTTAACTTGTGGCATGAATGTAGACAAGAGTAATCGTTTAGCTAAGATGAAGTCTTCTTTCAGAGATCGTCATTGATAGCTTTAAGAAACTCATGTTCTTGCTCCAAGGTGAGCTTCTCGAAGCGTAGCTTCTCATGAGTCTTTACAAGCTCTCTATGATCTTCTAGAGTAGATTCATGGGCTAACTTAAGAGTGTTTAATTCTTTAGTTAGTTGTTCTATTTTCATCCTATCATCATCAAGCGACTTATCTTGACTAGCATGAACATTATCAAGTTCATTTTGACTAACATCACTAGTTTTATCAAAGAGCAAGTCATCATCACCAAGTAAATCATCTTCATCACTATTGAAATCAAGATACTCGGGGTGTGATACCTTGGGGCCTTTAGCAATGAAGCAACTTCCACTCCCTTCATTTGGTGAATCAAATAGATCATAGGAGTTGGTAGTCACTAGTGCAAGTCCGGCAACACCTTCATCTTGACTATAGTCGGAGTTGGAGTGGTAGCTTCTCTTGGAGTGGTTGTCGAATTCGGAGCCGGAAACCCATTCACCAACATGAGCTTGATGTCTTCTTCCTGAGTAGCTCTTGGTGTACTTGTCCTTCTTCTCCGAGTCCCTACTTCTCCTTGAGGGTCTTCGTTCATAACGATCATCTCTACTCCTTCTCTGTCTTTGAGGTGATTCATTTCTTGAGCTTCGTCTTCTAGGTGACTCTTCTCTTCGTTTGTAGGGAGCCGTGCACTCATTGGAGTAGTGTCCGGGCTTCCCACAATTGTAGCAGTCTCGGTCACGACCTGACGAATGCTTCTCTTCATATCTTGAGTTGGAGCTTCGTTCTTTGCCTCTATTCTTGTAGAACTTGTTGAATTTCTTGACCATGAGGCTTATCTCTTCATTGATGACAAGGTTCTCGCTTGAAGTTGCGGGAGCATCACTTGTGGCTTTGTAAGCACCGCTAGACTTGTTGTGAAGCTCTTCTTTGTCCTTGAGTGTCATCTCATGAGCAACAATCCTTCTAATGACTTCCGTAGGCTTGAGATCTTTGTAATTGGGCATCATTTGGATCAATGTGCACACGGTGTCATATCTCTCATCCAAAGCTCGAAGTATCTTCTTGATGATGAATTTGTGGGTCATTTCCTCGCTTCCTAAGCCGGCAATCTCATTTGTGATGAGAGCTAGCCTAGAGTACATCTCTGCGACTCCTTCACCACCCTTCATCTTGAACTTGTCAAGCTGACTTTGAAGAACGTCCAACTTGGATTCTCTCACGGATTCAGTACCTTCATGCATATCAACCAAAGTATCCCAAATCTCTTTTGCACTCTCAAGACGGCTGATTTTGTTGAATTCTTCGGGGCATAGGTAGTTGAAGAGAATGTCACATGCTTGAGCGTTATATTGCAACATCTTCAATTCATCCGTGGTCGCTTCACGATCCGGTTCCTTTCCATCACCAAAGAATTCACCTTGCAAGCCAACACGAACAACAGCCCAAACGGCGGGGTTATGACCAAGAATATGCATTTTCATTTTGTGTTTCCAACTAGCAAAATTTGTGCCATCAAAGTATGGACCTCTACGGTGATAATTTCCCTCACTAGACGCCATACTCTCCTAGGTTGTGAGACCAATGCAATGGAGACCAAAGCTCTGATACCACTTGTAGGATCGAAAGTATATCTAGAGGGGGGTGATTAGACTACTTGAGCAAATAAAAATTCTACCTTATCCCAATTTTAAGTGTTGGCAGATTTTAGCGATTGTAGCAATTCAAGTACACCCTACATATGCATGTCTAAGAGTATAGCAGCGGAAAGTAACAACAAGCATATGTAGTAGAGGGTAGGAAGGAAGATCAAACGTAATTTGGAGACACGAAGATTTTTCCCGTGGTTCCGATAGGTGGTGCCATCGTACGTCCACGTTTATGGAGTCTTCAACCCACGGAGGGTAACGGTCACGAGAGTCCACGGAGGGCTCCACCCATAAGGGTCCACGAAGTAGCAACATTGACTATTCCATAACGGCTTCCGTCCACGAAGGACTAGCCTCACTATGGGTAGATCTTCACGAAGTAGGCGATCTCCTTGCCCGTACAAAATTCTTGGTTCAACTCCACAACACGAAGTAGGAGGCTCCCAAGCGACACCTAACCAATCTAGGAGGCACCACCCTCCAAAAGGTAATAGGCTTGGCAATGTCGATGAACTCCTTGCTCTTGTGTTTCAAGATGATAGACTCCTCAACACACAATCACTCTCTCACAGATTTGGCTTTGGTGGAAGAGATTGATTTGGTGGAAAGCAACTTGGGGAGTCTAGAGATCAAGATTCATATGGTAGGAATGGAATAGCTTGATCTCAACACATGAGGTGGCTCTCTCTCAGAAAATTGGATGGGGCAAGTATGGAATAGTTCTGAGTGCTTCTCTTTCGAGTGGGTGGTGGTGAAGGGGTATATATAGGCATCCCCAAAAATCCAACCATTACACCTAAAGTGACCAACTCGGTGACACCGAAGTGTAAAACTCGGTGGTACCGAGTTGCTCCAAAGGTAGCAACTTTTGAATCTCGGTGAGACCAATATAGAAATCTCAGCGGTACCGATCAGGTGTCCAACGGTCAGAGTCCAAATCTCGGTGACGCCGATCCAAAAACTCGGAAATTCCGATTTTGTGAATCGAGGTAACAGAAAGTTGGCAAGCTGAACTCGGTGGCACCGAAGTGGGATCGGTTGCACCGATGTGCTTGGGTTTGGCATGGCTCTGTCTGAGTTTGGGAATCGGTGGAACCGAGTGGAAAATGTTGGCTTCACCGATTTTCATGAATGGCTTTTAGACAGAATTTGTGGGAGAGTTTGTGGGTGTTTTTGGTGACTATCACTTGTGCACGTGGAGCATCTTGTTCACCAACAGTACCTTACCCCCTTTTAATAGTATTGGCTTTCCTATGGACTCAAAGTGATTTCTCACAAAGTAAAATGTAGAGTCCTCTTGCTTGAAGCTTTGCCAATCCATTTCCTTGCTTCTAGGGGTTTCTCCACAATCCTTTTGCTAACCCATCATTGAACTTTTCCTGAAATATACTTAGTGGAAACATTAGTTCAATGACATATATGTTGTTATTAATTACCAAAACCACCAAGGGAGCAAATGTGCTTTCAAACTTGAGCTCGGACTTTTCTTCTGTTAAAACTATTGAAAAAAGTCCCGTAAAAATTTGCAAGTCTACACAAGTCACTAAGAACAAAGGTGCCACATCTAATAGCCACAAGGAAGATCTTAAAATGATTAGTCTTTATCCCAATTTCATTGAAATAGTGAAAGACCCTACTTACAAGAATGAATTTTTCAGTCTTATTCCTAGAAGTATTGTCATTGAAAGTGTGCATGCTAAATTCTTGAAGAAATATAGTTGTGTGATTGAGGAGTTGGAAACTAAAGATGACAACACTTGAATCTATGCATTATGCCTAGCTAGGGGCATAAAACGATAGCGCTTGTTGGGAGGCAACCCCATGAATAAAATTTATTTTTACCTTTTTCTTTCTATTCTTGAGTGTTTGCACAATTATGCTACTGTTATGATTGTGTTTTTATGTTTTAATTAGTGTTTGTGTCAAGTAAATCCTTTGGGATCATGTTGGGTGATAGTTGATTTGATCTTGTTGAAAAACAGAAACTTTTGCGTCGAGTAGCAGAATTTTCAAAAATCACAGAAGTGACGAAAAATTCTGATTTTTTTACATAATATTGATATACAAATTTCTTACGTTGTCCTAAGTTTTATGAATTTTTGGAGTTACAGAAGTATGGCTAGAGTACAGATTACTACAGACTGTTTTGTTTTGACAGATTTTGTTTTCGTTGCATTGTGTGCTTATTTTGATGAATCTATGGTTTGTATTGGAGGGTATAGGCCATGGTAAAGTTATAATACAGTATATATAATGCAATAATAAAATATGAATGAGTTTGCAACAGTACTTAGAGTGGTGATTTGCTTTATTATACTTACGGATCTCACGAAGGTTTTTTTGAGTTTTGTGTGATTGAAGTTTTCAAGTTTTGGGTGAGATCACGATGGATGAAGGAATAAGGAGAGAAAAGAGATTGACAACAGTAATTTGTTTACCCACCGTGTGCTATTTTCTTGAGAGAAGCCACTAGTGAAATCTAGGGCCCCTGGGTCCATTCTTTTAATATATTGCTTTCTGATCTATCTTTTTCCGCATTTGTTTTCATATATATTATTCCAAAAACCCAAAAATACTTTGCTGCACTTTTTATTTGCATCTTTTATTTTTTGTTCTTGTGCGATCTATTTATCCAATCTAATACAAACCAATCTGTCTTTTTACCGTGGAGAGATTGACAACCTCTCTTACGCGTCGGGTTGCAAGTATTTGTTCTTTGTGTGCAGGTACCGTTTACATAGTGTTGCGTGGTTCTCCTACTGGTTCGATAACCTTGGTTTCATAACTGAAGGAAATACTTACCGTAGCTGTGCTGCATCATCCCTTCCTCTTTGGGGAAATGCCGATGCAGTCTCAAGCCACGTCATCGCGGCAGCCGCGGAGGCCAGCAGCGACGCGGAGTGGGCGGGGCCGGGCGAGCGACCTGCCACGGTAGGCTACCGGCGGCAAGCGGCGAGGGGCGGTCTAGCCTGAAGGAGGCGATGCGGGGGCGGCAACGGTGACCTGGCAGCGGCGAGCGGCGGCCTGACCTGGAGGAGGCGGGGCGGCAGTGCCTCCAAACGGGCGGGCGGAGCACTCGATGTAGGTAGCGTCGAACGGCGATCGGAGCTTCACCGGCGGCGGCAGAGGATAAGCGGTCGGCGGCGGCAGAGGATCAATGGTCGGCGGCGGAGATCGGGGTGGCCGCGTTGATCAGGACAGGCCACCTGATCGGGGGAGACCAGGGCGGCTCGATCTGGGCGAGCGGTAGGGCCCCTGCTCAATCCAGAGATTGGGACCGGCCCAATCGGCTCGAATTGAGGGTGTGCCGGCCTGGGATCGGAGCCAGTTTGGTAGCATCAGGGAAGAGATTCGCCGGTTAAAAAAAAGCTCTGGAAGACCTGCGCTTTGTACCAAATCGGACTGGGCCCACGTACGAGGAAACAAAGGTTGTTGATCGCCTCGTCGAGCTGTTCCATCGGGAAGAGATTTTGTGGCGCCAGAGGGCACGTCTTGACTGGCTAGCACATGGGGACAAAAACACTTATTTTTTTCACCTGAGAGCTAGCAGGAGGAGAAGGAAAAATCAAATAAAATCTCTGCAAAAACCGGATGGCCAGTTTACGGAAGATGGAAACACTAGCAACATTGTTCTACCGAGATCTATATACCTCTGAGGGCGTGCATAATATGAACGAGGTTCTTTCCACAGTCCCTGCTAAGGTAACACCGGCGATGAACGACATTCTTAACGCTCCCTACTGTCATAAGGAGGTAAAGGAAGCCCTCTTCCAGATGTATCACATTAAGGCTCCTGGCCCGGATGGCTTTCTGGCACACTTTTTTCAACGCCATTGGGACGTATGTGGAGAAGATGTAACCAGGGTAGTCCTCAGGATTGTGGAAGGCTCTGAGTCCGCGAAGTGCATTAATGATACTATTCTGGTCCTGATCCCTAAGGTAAAAAACCCCAACTTAGTCTGTGTAACGTGCTTTATAAAATTGCTTCCAAAGTCATCTCCAACAGATTGAAGATAGTGTTGCCAGATATTATCTCTAAAGAACAATCGGCTTTTGTTCCTGCGAGGCTGATTACTGATAACATCATAGCTGCATATGAATGCTTACACTTCATGAAGCGCAACAGGGCAAAGAAGCACCATTCATGTGCTTTGAAACTGGATATGATGAAAGCTTATGACAGAGTCGAGTGGACATACCTACAAGCTATAATGCTTAAACTAGGGTTCTCTCACAGATGGGTGACAGTAGTCATGGACCTAGTTAGCTCAGTTAAATTCTTAGTTATGTTCAATGGGAAGAAACTCCAGGAATTCAAACCTTCGAGAGGGATTCGACGGGGGGTCCGATTTCCCCATACTTGTTCTTGTTAGCAGCAGAGGGCCTTTCGTGCCTCCTGAAATCTAAAAGTGAGTCATCCAACTTGAGTGGGATACAGGTGGCAGCCTCGGCGCCGCAAGTAAACCATGTCCTATTCGCTGATGACAGCCTGCTGTTTTTCAAGGCAAATGGTGTGGGTGCTATAGAGGTGAACCAGGTGTTGGATATCTATTGCCAAGCCACAGGTCAGCGAATAAACTATGCTAAATCATCCATCTTTTTCAGTAAGGGAGTTCCTGACAGTGTACGCAATGAGATCAAAGGTTTGTTGAATGTTCCCAATGAGACTTTAAATGAGAAACATCTGGGTATGCCTTCTGACATTGGTAACTCAAAAAACGGGGCGTTCAAATATCTCAAAGACCGCTTGTGGAACAAAATCCTGGGTTGGATTGAAAGGACAATGTCTACCGCGGGCAAAGAAATCTTAGTCAAGGCGGTGGCGCAAGCTGTTCCCGTTTATTCCATGGCTTGCATTAAGCTCCCTAGGGGCTTGTGTGAGCACCTCAACATGTTGATTCGAAAGTTCTGGTGGGGGAGCAAGAACAGGCAACGCAAGCCTCATTGGGTTTCGTGGAAAGTGATGACACAACCCAAGAGTATGGGAGGGTTGGGGTTCAAAGACTTCGAGCTTTTTAATCTAGCAATGTTGGCACGCCAGGCATGGCGCTTATTGCAGTCTCCTGAAACTCTGAGCGCAAAGATTTTAAAGAGTGTATACTATCCAAACTCTTCTATATTGCATGAAACACTAGGGAATCATCCCAGCCAGATATGGAGATCAGTCATTGAGGGCAGAGACACCCTTAAACAGGGCTTGATTAAGAGAATCGGCAACGGACACGACACATCTATTTGGGGTGACAACTGGATCCCCCGGACAGAGATGATGCGGCCTTACGGATGCATGTCGTCGAACCCACCTCAGTCTGTGGCCGACCTTATTACACCCAATACTGCTACATGGAACAAGCAAAGAGTTGATGAGGCCTTCCTTCCCTTTGATGCAAAGGTTATCATGGGCATTCCGCTATGCACGATGGATATCACTGACTTTTGGAGTTGGGCCTATGAAAAGAATGGGCGGTTCTCTGTTCGATCCGCGTACAGGATGCTGGCCGAAACGAAACAAAGAAGGGAGGCATGGCTTGATGGTTTCGCAGGGTCCTCAAGTGGGAATTCTGAAGAAAGTGCATGGAAGGCGTTATGGCATGTCCAGGTACCTGCAAAGGTCCGGATGTTCTTATGGAGACTGTCGAAGCACTCTCTCCCGACTGATGATGTTAGATCTCACCGGCATATGTCCTCTACAAGCTCGTGTGGGCTGTGTGGGACGCCTGATTCATGGCGTCACTCTCTTCTAGAGTGCACGGTTTCAATATGTAGTTGGGCACTGGTTGATGAAGATTTGGGCTACAACCTGATAGCAAATTATGCTAAAATCCATGTGGACGCTGGAGTACGAGCTACACGAGGAGGATCAACGGCTGCGGTCTGCAGGGACAGTAATGGCAACTTTGTGGGCAGCTCGAAACTTGTTATTGTTGGGGTTCATGACCCTGCGACGCTGGTGGCGATTGCTATACGTGAGGCTATTGCGCTAGCCGAAGACCTTCAGATAAACAACTTTGTCATTGGTTCTGATTCAAAGCAGGTGGTGGGCAACATTTCTAAGAGCTCTAGGGGTCCCTATGGTGCTATTATCTGTGAAATTAAAGCTCGAATGGTTCCGTTTTCTTGTAACATTACTTTTGAGAGTCGTAAGGTTAATTTAGAAGCTCGTAGTCTAGCAAAACATTCTCTTTCTTTAGCTCCGGGGCATCATGTGTGGTTTGCCAAACACATGACCCAGTTTGTATCCCACTCAGTTGTGGAATTTGATCAATAAAGTTAGGCTTTTCCCTAAAAAAAGCAGGGAAAAAAAAGGAATGGCGACGACGTGGGTTAGGAGCAGCGCACCCAAAGAGAGAACGGCGACGATACGAGGTAGGATCTCGGCACGAGTTGCGTGTGTGAAATAACCTAAGCTCTAATATCATGTTTTTTTTAAATGGCAGTTGTCCTGCATTCATTAAGAAGAAAAGAGTTGCTCAATTAATTAGGGAAAACCAAGTGAAAACCAAATTGCCCAATTAATTATGGAAAACCAGGCAAAAACCGTTACAACCGTTGAGCGGCACACATAAAAAAGGCCACACACACCACTCCAAAGAGGGTCGTGGCGAGACAGCACGCAGGCGTCATCGTCATCAGTCCTCCCCTAGAGGCGTCATCGCCATCCCTACACTCTGAGCAAACGACTCCGACTCCGCCGTAGGCGATCATCGACCCAACCCACACTGAAGCGGACACGTGAAGCTGCATGAAGATCTATGCCAAAATCTCAACCACCTGCGGCCAGACGAAGCAACTCCGACTCTGACGAAGAACTCTGTAAGACAAAACCAGTCACGGCTGGCGCCACGGGAGATCGCCGTACGGGCTACCTGCAGCCAGTCATCGTATACCACAGGGCCCCGCCGCCGCAGCTTCGACTCCATAGCAACAAACAAACCGAGGCAAAACCGTGGACACGCCGAAGAAGAGTCGACTACCGCAACCATTGCCGCGTCGCCGACATCGCTCCCACCATCATCGTTGCCACAGAAGTCTGGACGCCACACCCGCCGCCAACCGCCATCCACCGGTCCCGCTCGCCGACGCCAAGCTCCCAAGACGAAGCCCCCAAGAGGGAATACGACACCAAGGCGCCGCCATCATCCGATCACAGATCAAGGTTTCCCTTGGAGAGGCCGAAATGGCCAGATCCGTGCAGGAGGGATGGGAGAACAAGCAACGATGCCTCCATGAAGGTCAACGACGGCCACAGTCGCCGCCATCGCTGGTCACGGCACGAGACCAAGACATGGTTTTCACCAAGCTCCACACCACCTCAGCCGCACATCATTCCGCATTGGTGTCGGCAAGCCCACCAAACATCACCACCATCGAAGCTGCCCATCGACGAAGAAGCACCAATATCCGCCGCAGCCAACCGCACCTCGCGGAGACCACTGACGGTCGGAAACCAGATCCGCATCACATGCCGACGTAGCGCACTTCCTCGTTGCCATAGGCCTCCGATCCGCGCACCCCCAGGGGCGTCCACGCGATGCTAGACCGCGCAGACACCCACCGGTCGCGCCCCTCACGGTCGAAGCCGCCGCTCCCCGTCGCCCCGAGCACCACCAGTGCCAAATCTGGGCAGAGGACTCCCAGATCCACCGTTGCCCAGCCCTGCAGCCAGCACTCACCGCCATCGCGCCCAGCCCCTCGTCCGCCACCTCGCCTGCATCGTCTCGCACCATGAGCAGCCCCTGTAGAACCGCCGCCGCCCGGGCACGCGTGCACCCACGCAGCCCCCAACTGACGCCAGGGCTAGACCGACAGGATTCCGCAGCACGGCCGCCGCGCAAGATCCGCGGCCACCGCGCGCGCCTCCGGCACGCCCACATGCGGCCGCGCCGCGCACCAGCCGTTGAGAGCCCGACAGTGTCGCACCTCCGCAAAGCCGGGCTTTCCCGCGTCGAACATCCCTGCACGTCGCCCACCACCTGCGCCCTTGTCGCGACGTCCACGCAGCAGATCCGAGCCGCCTGGACCTCCCGCACCCCTCGGAAGCAAGCGCCGTGCCTCCACACGTAGATTCGCGCACGCCCGCGACGCGCCACTGCGCGCTGAGCGGCGCCGCCTCGGCCCTTCGCCGACGGCCCGCTCATGCGGTGCCTCGCTCCGCCGCCCCGAGCCGGCGCACGCGCGGCCCGAGCTCCCGCCGAAGAGGCCGGCCCGCGTCGAACCGCCCCGAGTGGTAGGAGGAAAGGACCCCGCCGCCCCCGAGCCGTGCGGGCTTTGCCCGACGACGCTGTCCGGCGGCGACGAGGGGAGGCGGGGGGGGGGGGGGCCTGGCCTGACGCTGTCCGGCGACTGCTAGGGTTCGCTCCTGGGTGCGACCAGGGAGCGATCAGTTTGGGTCGTCGTATGCCTATCTGTTAATATCATGTTAGGAATATGCAACATGTATTACTAGGAGGCCAAAGCCACCATATATATGATGTACATGAGAATGCCAAAAGACAGAATACAAAAAGGCAACGATCATCATCAACATAATTCTAATAATTCTAACAAATAGCATGTTCTTTTACGCGTCGCGAGGGAAATAAATCGACGTTGTTGCGCAATAGGCGTGATCTTTTGTGTGCCGTCTTGGAACGGGTAGGCATGACAAGGGCGTAGACGATGTATTTCACGTGGCTAAGTAAGCAGCTGCAGTGTTCAACAACAACAAAAAAAAAGTAAGCAGCTGCATTTTTACTGTAGAAAAAGAAGAAGAAGTAAACATCTGCGTTCGACTGAAAGTAAAGAAAATCAGAATACATATGCCGTGCGTCATACGAAAGGAGATGCGAGCGTGCAGCACTGCTCCTCCTCTCAGTCTCAAGAGCAGCAGTAGCGTTTCCGGCTTGTCCTTCGGCGCCCGGATCCCAGTCATCGACCTGATCTATCGTCGAGCTACGTATGGGCCAGAGCCACAGGATATGCAATTATGCATGCATGCGATGCGTCCGGGCTGCGCCTCGAGATCTCTTGTTTGACTCGTATACTTTTTCCCACAGTACAGTCTGGAATTCTCCTCGTCCCATCCCGCTAGACCGACGCACCATTTGTGCACGCAACTTGGGATCGCCATCCAGCTGCATTTCTGGTTGCTTCCAGCGCTTGGCTTTTGCCGCCGCTTTCGTGGCGTGCAGAGCAGACATTTCGGGTGATTTATTTTGTCTTCATGTTGTAGGTGCGTAACAGGGTAAAATCCATGTGACTTGCCCATGTACGTCTGTTGCCCAGAATCAAACATCTTCAGAAAACAGAGGCAAACTTGCTTGATCGTGGCAAAGCGAGCGCTGTTGAGACAGGCCCACATCTTCAGCTTCACGTGGCTGAAACATCTGTCACCTGGAGCCAACGGCACTAATTAGTTCACCAAGGGTTGAACAAAATTTCATGCAACCGAATTGTGAGACCCTGCTGTTAAGGAGAGGACCCTTCAAAAATAGGTGTATGCTGCTTGACGTGGCGTGCACACGTATTCTTTAGTAAAAGGCGAAAGGATAGTTCGCTTTGTGCGCACCACGCAGCTGCCTGACCTCTAATGCTGCAGCCGATGCCCTATAAGTAGCCATCATCTCGAGCTCAACACCATTGAGCAAGCGAGCTGGGACTAATACCCGTGCTCAATTTTTTCGTAGCCGCATGGCACTTTCAGTTCTAAGCCCAGCCCATGGTACGCTTTTAGATTGGACGTTTGGCCCAGTTCGGTTTAGTTTAGTTGGACTTCTTTCCTTCTTGTATGGGCGGGCCTATACTCGCGTTCAGCGAGTGCGCGCGAGCATATGGACCGGCCCAGTACATGGGAGGACACTGCCCTGTTTTTCTTTTACGTTTTTATTTCATTATTACTTCTTATTTACACTTTCAAATATTCTTAACATATATATTACAAAAATATACTTTATATCATGTTTAAAAAAAATTTAATTATGCATTTGAAAAATATTAAATATGTATACAAAAAAATGTTAACCATGTATTAGAAAATGATGAAATCTTTTGATCATGTATATATAAAAAAATCAAGCGGTTGAAAAACGGATGAACAAGTAGTTCAAAAATGTTATATGTGTATAGAAAAAATGTTGCCCATGCATTAAAAATTAATGATTGTTTCCATCATTGTATATAAGATATTAATCAAGCATTTAAAAAAATATTGAACACGATTTAAAAAATTATAATCAAGCATTTGGGAAATATTTAATGTGTATAGACAAAATTTTGGCCATGCATTTTTTTTAATATTGCACAAATTTTATATAAAAAAAGGTAATCTTGTATTTGAAAATTTTAATCAAGCATTTGATATTTTTAAAGTGTGTGAAAGAAAAACGTTGACCATTTATTGAAGAAATGTTAATCTTGCATCTGAAAGTGTTAATTAAGCATTTTAAAATGTTAAAAATGTGTATAGAAAAATGTTCACTATGTATAAAAATATTAAATTTATATTAAAAATGTTAAACGTGTAATAGAAAAATATTGTTGACATATACAAAAAAAATATAGAATGAAAACCCAAAAAATGAAAACCCAAAAAGAAACAAGAAAAACAAAGAAGAAAAAAGAAAAGAAACAAAAGGAAACGAAAAAAACCCATGTTAGGGCCTAGCGAGGTTGCATCCATGTTGGGGCCTACTCATCAGCCCACATCACGTTCAACATAGCATCTCTCATGGTGTGACTTGTCCGTACTCGTGGCAGGATCCTCGAGTGGACAATTGGTACAATCTTCCTTATGCAAAACTCAACAATCCACCATCCTCTCAGGACAGTGTAGCTTCTCCATTCCCAATCACACTATGTGTTGCCGCCCTATAGAGCGCCATGGATTCCTTGGGCACCGCCCTATAGAGCCACGCTTATAGATTCCCAATCACACAAGGCCAAAACACAACTTAAAAGAATAACCCTACACCTACTACTGCTATAGATGGGAGCAGCCGGAGCTCCCCTCTCACCCCCACTGCACGCGACGACGCTACTGAGGAGAAAGTGAGGGGAGCCGAGGAATCAATGGGGACTCTCAACGGGGTGGAGTAGAAGAGAGAGAAAGAGGAGAAGAGAAATGAGCCCGTGCACCATGTTGGGGATGTAAAAAAAACCTTGGTCGTGCATCTTATGAAGTATTTGCTGCAGGATATCAGCAATGACCAATGAGAATGAATAAATGTGGGGACAAGGACAAGGGTCTCCTTCCCGCACCTCTCTGTAAATTCTGAAATAAATCACGGTTTCACCCATGCATTATATCAAACCTTCTATCTAAAAATCCCTGGCATGTGAAACTGTGAACGATTCCTTGCTTCATGTCAAATGCGTGATGCAAGTCCAAATATTGTCTATGCTGTGATAGTAAGCTCATCAATGAATGGACACATTTTGTGAAAGTGAATTGTAGGAGAAATCCCTTCAAAAATAGATGTATGCTGCTTAATGTGGCGTGCACACGATATTCTTCAGTAAAAGGCGAAAGAATAGTTCACTTCGTGCTCACCACGCAACTGCCCGACCTCTGACCCCGCAGCTGACACCCAATAAGTAGACATCAGCTCGACTCAACTCCAGTAAGCAAGCGAGGTGGGACTAATAATATCTCCGCTGTACGGCACATTCGGCTCTGCGTCCGGCCCATTTACGCCCTCCGAAAGCCCGCGCCCAACTCATTTCCACTTGACGGCACAAAAAGGCCCGCCTCCCGTCCCCCTCTCGCCTCTTCTGCGCTCTGCGTCGTCTGCGGCGCCCGTGTCTCCGATTAGAATTTCCATTTCAAATCTCGCCCCCTTCGGCTCCGCCTCCTCTTCTTCTCCTGCTCCGCTCCTTCCATTTCGGACAATCCCTCCCCGGGATCCCGCACCAGCCCCCAAACCCTAGACCGCGTCGTCGGCGGCGACCGAGCGCGCTCAAGGCAGGATTATCTCGGCGCCGCCATGGGTTGCTTTCTCTCGTGCTTCCGCGGCCGCCCCGACCCGGTCGGCCGGGGCCTTCACGTACGCGCACTCCCCCCCCCCCCCCCCTGCGGTTTCGTCTTCCCTAGAACCCCCGTTCTCGATCCGCGTGGCGATGATCTGTTTCTCTTTCCGTGGTGCAGGATCCGCTCGTGCGCAAGACCCGGCTCGGGGACGCCTTCCTGGACGACCACCACGACGACAACACGGTGAGTAGGTTTTGAATCTTCCGTTGCGCCGATCGGATCGGATTCGATCTATTGATGATAGCGATAGAATACTGATTTCATATTGTTTTGTTTTCAGAGCTTGAAGCGAGCGGAACGCCGAATGAGGACCTCGGGAACGACGGAGGGGTCGACGACGACCTCTGGCGAGAGGTATCGGGACTGCAAAGCGCTTTCCAGACGAAGGGGTCGTCGACCTCAGACGAAGGGGTCGACGACGAAAGAGGAGAAGAGAAATGAGCCCCTGCACCATGCTGGGGATGTAAAAAACCTTGGTCGTGCATCTTATGAAGTATTTGCTGCAGAATATCAGCAATGACCAATGAGAATGAATAAATGTGGGGACAAGGACAAAGGTCTCCTTCCCGCACCTCTCTCTAAATTCTGAAATGAATCATAGTTTCACCCATGCATTATATCAAACCTTTTATCTAAAAATCCCTGGCATGTGAAACTGTATATCAAACTTTTTGTCTAAAAATCCCTGGCATGTGTGTGAATGATTGCTTGCTTCATGTCAAATGCGTATGCTCGTTCAAACATTGTCTATGCTGTGACAGTAATAAGATAATCAAAGGACGCACACAATTTTGCTACACTGAATTGTGGGACCCTCCTCATCAAAAGGAGAGAACCCTTCAAAAATAGATGTATGCTGCTTAATGTGGCGTGCACACGGTATTCTTTAGTAAAAGGCGAAAGAATAGTTCGCTTTGTGCACACCACGCAGCTGCCTGGCCTCTAACCCCGCAGCTGCACCCAATAAGTAAGCCATCAGCTCGACTCAACTCCACTAAGCAGGCGAGGTGGGACTAATAACCATATGCTCCATCCAGCGTCTCCGCGGCACGGCCCATTCGCCTCTACGTCCGGCCCATCTACACATTTCCACTGAACGGCACAAAAAGGCCCACCACGCGAGGCGACGACCGTCCTGCTGCGCCCTGCGTCGTCTGCGGTGTCCGTGCCTCCGTTTCGAATTTCCATTTCAAATCTCGCCGCCCCGTCCCCCCTCAGCTCCCCCTGCTCCACCCCTTCCATTTCTGACAATCCCTCCCCGGGATCCCGCCGCACCAGTTCCCCGAACCCTCGACCGCGTCGGCGGCGGCGACCGAGCGCGCTCGCGGCGGGATTCTCTCGGCTACGCCATGGGCTGCTTCCTCTCCTGTTTCCGCGGCCGCCCCGACCCGGCCGGCCGCTCCCTCCACGTACGCGCCCTCCCACCCCCTGCGGTTTCGTCTTCCTTAGAACCCTCGTTCCCGATCCGCCCGGCGATGATCTGTTTCTGTTTCTCTGGTGCAGGATCCGCTCGTGCGCAAGACCCGGCTCGGGGACGCCTTCCTGGACGACCACCACGACGACGGCACGGCGAGTGAGTTTTTGAATCATCCGTTGCGCTGATCGGATCGGATCCGGTGGGTAGATGGTAGACTGGTAGTGATGGACTACTGATTTCGTATTGTTTTGTTTTCAGAGCTTGAAGCGAGCGGCACGCCGAGGGAGGACATCGGGAACGACGGAGGGGTCGACGACGACCTCAGGCGAGAGGTATCGGGACTGCAAAGCGCTTTCCTGTTTATGTGTTTTTTTTCCTACCGTGTGCAACTCCGTCAGTATTCATGCCGTGTTGCCGGTGGGTAGCAGCGAAAAAAATGAATTGATTGATGCTTACAGTTTGAAGTGATCTGTTTGACTTTGACACATCAGCAGTGTCGATGTGGTCTTCATGGATAGACTGTCACGTCTGCACTGCACTATTCTCTGTGTTGTGTCACCTGCTATGTCTAGATGAATTTTGTAGTTAGAAAGTTGTTCTGCAATTGCCAAGGGTCCTTCTTAGTACCTAGGGTTGGCTCTTAGTCTGCATATGCACTTTAGTAGAATGGAAAGTGTGCTGCAGCCCTAGCAGAAAAATGTCGAAAAACTGTAACGTTCCCCTTCCATGCATTCTTTGGTTTCGGGGACGTATGTGGCAGTTGGCCTTTTTTGTATTTAACTTTTAAATCTAAAATTCATCTCCAGTATATGACATGTTCAATTGTTGTTACTTTTGTCATGTGGGCTAACTACTATGCTCCACATTGATCGGGCGACTATTTAATGTTCATTGGAATGTGTAAACTATGCACCTGTGGCAACAAAAATATCATCTGCCTTTTAAATACCTTTTAACGGTTTTGCTTGTGGAGACACATCTAGTTGTTGGCCGAATAGAACACTATTTGCAGATTTGAAACCTTTTGCTTAGACCATTTTCAGTGGATGTGCCATAAAAATTTCCATGGCAAGTACACTGCAAGTCTAGCAGATGCTAGTTATCACATCTGCTGAAGTGAATGTGCACTGATGTCAACATTAAATATTGACTTTTTAAATCCCATCTGAACTTTTAGACTTTGAGTATATTGAAAGATCATGCTGTAAAATGCATAACCTTGTAAAGATTTTGTCGCATAGGTAGTTATGAATAATAGAGTTATCAATTAGTGTTCAAATGTATTGCTTGCCGTTCCCCAACAGGCTAGGACTTTGCTGAAGTCTGTGTGCACTGTCAAGACTAAATCTTGATCTTTTTTAATCCCACTTGAACTTTTAGTCTTTGCAAAATTATATCAAGGACCATGCCATACAATGTATAACCTCGTAAAGGTTTTTTGTATGCATTGCATTTGTATATGTAGTTCAGAATAGTATAATGATTAGTTATTGTTGAAATATATTGCCCGTGTTTTCCACATATGCATTTGGGCAAGTTTGTTATATGCATGCAACTTAATACGATATCATAGCCAATAGGTCATCATTTCAGGTTTTCAACACCCAGCCGACACACCATTTCTAAAAATAATTGTAACCTACATCGATCTCAAGTCCAAGGCCGAGAGGAGCCTAGACTTGAGAGTTGAGAGGAAGTGGCGAAATATATTGTCCGCCTTTCTCCATCAGCTTAAACTTCAGAGAGGTGGTTAGGTCCATGCAATTCAATGATTAGGGTTATAATCTTCAGATATAGGTCATGTCTTGCTGTTTGTCAGATTTCAGGTCCATGCAGTTCAAGGATTAGGATCATATTTTTCAGATATAGGCCAAGTTTTACTGGTTGTCATATTTTGGCATAGTTAGCACAAACCAATTGCCATGAAATAGTTCTGTAACGCTCTTTGCTTGATATTTCTACATTTATCTCTGCACTGCATACTGATAGATATTGCTACACTTCAGTGTTGCAAGTCCATGTTATCTTAGCACTCTAAATTATATTAACAAATTCTGACGAGGTTTTCATGGAATATCACTATACCAGGCAAATTATCTCAAATCCTGTGGCGCAATATCAGAAACCCCTCCAGAAATTCTGAAAGTAACAAATCAAGTCAAAGAGGAAGAAATTAATGAGGTATCGGTGTATTGAGTTTGTCTTTGTGATCTTCTTTTCATAAAAAATCGCTGTCTTGACATCTTTTTTCTTACGCTCAGTGCAATGCAGACGAGATTAAAGGGGCCCTGGTGTCTGAAAATAAGGATTACTTATCTGAAGGGTAAATAGCTACTACCCTCTATCTCCACGAATGTTTTTTTGTTGAACAATATCATCATGTGAATGTTTTGTTGTTGAATAATATCATCATGAATGTTGTGATCATGTAAACTACTCCTGGTAACATGATGACTACTGTTGGCTGGTCTGAAAACCAATTTTGCTGTTTCTTCCAACACAGGTTCAACTCTGATGGGCACGATGATGGTGTTTTGAAGCGTGATCAGGACACTGATGAAGGTACTGACGACCATGTCAGTGAGGTT
This sequence comes from Elymus sibiricus, assembly GCA_039707655.1. Taxonomy (NCBI): domain Eukaryota; kingdom Viridiplantae; phylum Streptophyta; class Magnoliopsida; order Poales; family Poaceae; genus Elymus; species Elymus sibiricus. The sequence continues at coordinate 129,025,397 of CM077669.1, forward strand.
GAATCAGCGCCGAGATCATCGTCGCAGGAAAGGTCTTCAGGCCAGAGCATCAGGAACCAGAAGCTCGACCCCAGCGACTCACCTTTCCCCACCCCTCTTGTTCTCAGAGACGACATCCAGACCCCTGGATTCACTGCACACCAGGGGAACTTCAAGCCAGGGAAGCGCGGGAGGGCCAGCAAGCAGTTTGTCTACCCCGTCCTGAGACCCATCGAGAACAAGCTGCAGTGGGCGGAGCTGAGAGACGAGTCCTCCTCCCCCGTGGTTGCCTCTCACCCTCCCAAGAGAAGGTACCTGTGCGCAGATTCCGCCAAGAAGCCTCAGCAGCAAGCCCTTGCAAGCTCAGTGAATGAAAACACAGATCTGTCATCAGAGTCTGCGCCGTTTATGTTCCATGCCGGCAGAAAAGAGCAGCACACTCAAGAAGTGACGTCTCCAGTGGATGAGAATGATAACCAGCTGCAGCTTGTGGGTGGCGGCGTTGGAGAGCTGCTGAACAAGAGCTCGGAGAACGGGAAGCATGGCGTGGCTAGCCTGTCTTGCTGGCTCAAGGCTTCTGGTGAGGGTGAGACTGTAAGGCAGCTGGGCATGGACAGGGTTGATCTCAGCGATGTCCCCATCTTTGTGGCCTCTGGACTGAACTGGGACTGTGAGAACAACCCTACCCCGATGCTCCCCAAGGCCTGGGACGGCAATGGGATCCCGAACACCACCACCAAGTACAAAGAGGTATGCATTTTCTTGCCATGTTTCTCACTTCCACAGCTATCTGTATAACTTACTGTAGTTGGCGCTTTGATGTTAATAGGACCAGAGAGTTAGTTGGCACGCCACACCATTTGAGGAGAGGCTGATGAAAGTTTTGTCCGACGAGAAACCACACCATCAGAGGTACCTACTGTGCTGCGTTTTTTTTTTCCTGCTAACTTTTTCACCAAATGTAAATATCACCGAGTTAACATGAACATCATGGATACTTTCCAACTTTGCCAGGAAAATCAGCGGGAAGCTGATCCACCTGGAGGAAGACGCGGTAGAGAGCCCCGCAAGCGCGACTGCTTCCTCATGATCGGGCTCGGCGGTATGAGAGAGAGGGTCCAGTGTTTGTGCAGTCCGACCTGAGGCCACCTCCAGCTGCATCAGTGTGTCTGAAGCCGTCTGAAACTGAACTAGTGCTACATTCTTGCCCGCTGAAGCATTTTGCTTGCGCCTCGGTGCAACTTTTGCACATCACCTGCTGGTTGATGTGATGCTGGGTATACCATCAATCAATAATGAAAAATAAGGAACTCTGCTTCGGTTTCGTCCTCCCCTGGCTGGTCCTGTGATGCCTTTGGGTCTCTGCCGAACAGCATAGGGTGGTGGTTGTTGCGGTTTAAATTGGGGCAATAAAAGGTTTTCACATCTCGCACAGAGGCCTGGATTCGTGTCGATGGACCATCTGGTCCCGTCCCCCGCAGTAACCGAAGTTACTGAAGGTCCTCGAGGGTGAAAGCGTCCCTGATAAGTAGATTTGCGCCGCATGTGAGACCATGATCCGTATCCTGACGGTGGATTCCTCCCGGATGGACGCTAGCGTGGCGGGCACCCATTTCCAGCCGGGGAGGGAGGGAGTAAACCATGGGCGGCCAACATGGCTAATAACACACCTCCAAGACGAAGCAGGTCGATCAACTCATCAAATGGGCGGGACAAAAACAAGGAAATCTACAGGCGGGCAGACAGATGAGTGAAAAATCGCCGTCGTCTAGCCCCAAATTGGTCATATGATATTGGGCTGGCCGGGCAGGCGCGGGCTCACGGGCGCGTACCACTGTTTGCCGTGAGCGTCCTGTCTGCCTCCGCCCAGCGCTGCCTCCGCCGCTCGCTGTAGCCGCAGATTCCCCCCCGCGACCGCGCCACCCGAGGCGCGTGTCGTTTCCGGCCGCTCCGGTCGTCGTCGTCGACTTCGTGCTGGCTTCGCTCGCATGTGGCCGGCTGGCTGATGGATGGGCCGATCGTGATCAGCTAATCAATTCACTGCTTCACCTTGGTACCCAAGCTTGCGACCTTCTCTTTTTTTCGTGTCAAGACTCAAGACTCGCACGGCGTGTCACCCGAAGCCCATGCTTATCTACTCGGCATCTCCGGTGAAAACCGATGGATCATCGGAGGCGAGGCGAGGCTCGGCTCGGGACCGATCATCGGCCGGTCGGGCGTGCCCTGTGTGCTGTCCCTCCCTGGCTCCGTCTGCACGCACGGATATGCAAAATGCACATGCACCAGGCCTCCAAGCAAGCAAGACAAACCAAGATCGCAAGATAGACTACTCCGCGTTTGCGGCCGAGTAGTAGATAGCAAACATGCGTTTGTGTTCACGCAACATGCCAAATGCGCTCCCACAAATTAACCAAAGCACGTACAAGTACGTGGTAGATCACCACGCTACCAGCATCCAGCCAGCCAGCCACGCATTGATTCGCAAAAGCTTAAGTTTGCAGCCAAGTACCCTGATGGTTGCATCGTTATTTTACAGTAGTCTGCTCCCTCCAATTACAGTAAAGATAGTATCGTCTTAAAAACACAAATTTAAGCTGCATTTTCTTTAATATACAATACATCTACCAAAATGGCAAGAAAATTTGTTGAAACGATTTTTTAAAATTAAATTCTGGTATGCAGTCTAAGCATTTGAAAAAAGAAACAAGCAATGGTTTAAATATGTTCCTTGCAATTTTCTTCTGTCTCTATATGTCCTTACAAAAAAAAAAAAAACATCAGAAAGAATACTGGAGAAACTAGTTTGCTAACTAGCATAGCATTTCAGCCAGTTGTCAATTACTTCACCAGAGCGAGGCGATACGTTCGCCCTACAACCTCACATGTCGTTGGTTTCTCTGCTCCTTTGCCCTTCTTATAAAAACGTTCACTAGCGATCGATCAGCGACTGCTTAACCACCCTGCTATTTAATGGTGCCTACGTACCGCGTGCATGCAGCTAGCTAGCTAGCTATCTTTTGGCGGAGATCGCTACGTGCATGCCGTGACGTTCAAGTTGCAGTTGAAAACTATGGGAGATCTTGTTTTGTACTCATATATCTAGGGTTTGAGGACGCTCGCCGACAACGACAACAAAAATGCTCGACCGATTGTCCTCGTAGTATCTAGCTACTGCATTCAGGTCAAGGTCAGAAATACGTGAACAACAGATTGAATACTCACTACGTTACACATGTGAACAATACGCTAATCAAGATGATATATAATCTCTCTTGAAATCTTTGAATTCCAGTAATTTTTTAGAGATCTTTCAATCAACCCCCGATCGTCTGGCTCCACCGTAGACACGCTAAATTGCAGTATTTATACCCTATTTCGCGAATACGCGAAGCTTACGTATCTTTCATCGATAGAAGGAAACATAATGAGTACATTAGAGTATACTATCCGTCCCGGTTTATTGGTCATCTTTGTATTTTTTGTCAAATTTTGACTTTAGATTAAACTAACAAAACTTTAATGCATGTCACCAAAACTTATATCTTTGGATTCATATAAGTTTTGGTGACATGCATTCATATTTTGTTAAGTTAAATCTTTGGTCAAAATTTGACACGGAATACAAAGGGAACAATAAACCAGGACGGAGGTAGTACTACACATGGCACAAACTCAAAACCGGGTGGGCATGATTACCCGAAAGAGAGAGACAAGGGATACTTCGCCCAGACAGAGTAAAAACATAGCTAAAAAACTACCAAGGTAAGAACTAGAGGGACAGGCTGAACTAGCATGACATCCAACATCTCCAAAGTCAACACTGGACGCCGCGAGCGAGCAAGATAGTGCTGCCGCTGCCAACATAGGCAAGCCGAGCAAGGAGTTCACCGCTGGCCTGATCTGAGAAATTCCATAGCTGCTTGATCAGGGTCCGGAGATGAGGAAGTCAAGCTGCTGGACGAGATCGTCACTTCAAGAGTGGGGTGGGCCTACCGTCGGAGGGTGGCACCGAGAGCCACCAAAAATGCGAGCTTTGGATCTAGCTCAAGGGCGAGGCGTGGATGTGGATGTGGTCGAGGAGGCGGTGAGACAAAGAGAGTCGACGCATAGGATGGGACGGTGACCGACAGGCCAGGAAAATCGAAGGAGAACGCATATCCAAGTCGTCGGGGAAAAGGTCACGGGTTTTAGGCCGCTAGTGCCGGAGCAACGTTGATAGGGGATCCACCGCAAGGCCTGAAGCGTTCGCCAAGAGAACCATGCTACCCCCGCAGGATTTGTTGGATTTCTCCGAAGAGGAAGGATGATGTAGCACAACAGCAGAAAGTATTTACCTTAGTTAAGAACCAAGGTTATCGAACCAGTAGGAGTTACCAATGCCAACAACTTTAGCAGTACCTACGCAAACAAATAATTTGCTTGCACCCAATAAAGGCAATGTGATTGTCAATCCACTTGTTCTTGCTAGCTACAAGATTAAAAGAAAATAGTGATAGGACAAAGCGGGAAACAGTAAAGAAAGTAAAGAGCAACTGTAAGAGTTTGGTATTGATGAAAAATAGACCCGGGGGCCATAGGTTCACTACTGACATCTTTCCCGAAAGCATGTAGTGGCATGGTAGATAGATTACTATTCGGCAATTGACATAATAGCGAAAATTATAACCATGATCATTCATGACATAATCTCACATAGGCATTACGTATGTGATATGTGGACCGCGAATACAACTACAGCTACTACTATTACTTCATCCCAAGAATTGTTGGGGAACGTTGCATGGGAAACAAAAAATTTCCTACGCGCACGCAAGATCTATCCATGGAGATGCATAGCTACGAGAGGGGGAGTGTATCTACATACCCTTGTAGATCACTAAGCGGAAGCGTATATAACGCGGTTGATGTAGTCGTACTCTTCATAATCCAATCATGATCCGTCCCGATCTAGCGCCGAAAGGACGGCACCTTCGCATTCAACACACATGCGGCTCGATGACGTCTCCTCCTTCTTGATCCAGCAAGCGAGGGAGGAAAAATAGATGGGATATCAACCAGCGCGACGACGTGGTGGAGATGGTGGTGCAGTGCCGGCAGGGCTTCGCCAAATGCTGCCGGAACCGATATGAGGAGAAAACAGAGTTATGGGAGAGGTAGGGCTGCCACCGGGGCGTGGGAATTGGTGTGTTCAGCCCCTCCCTCTCCCCCACTATATATAGGAGGCAAGGGGGAGGATTGGGGCGCAGCCCTAGCCCCTCCTCCAAGGAGGGGGCGTGGGCCTAGGGAGGTTTCCTCCCTCCCCAAGGCACCTAGGGGGTGCCTTCCCCCTTTAGGACTCTTCCTCCTCCACCTCTCCTTGGCGCATGGGCCTCTTGGGGCTGGTGCCCCTGGACCATATAGGCCAAGACGCACCCCCTTCATCCCATGTGGGCCCCCGGGGCAGGTGGACCCCCGGACCCCTTTCGGCACTCCCGGTACAATACCGATAATGCCCGAAACTTTTCCGGTGACCAAAACAGGACTTCCTATATATAAATATTTACCTCTGGACCATTCTGGAGCTCCTCGTGACGTCCGGGATCTCATCCGAGACTCTGAACAACATTCGGTCACCAACGTACATATCCCAATACTACTATAGCGTCACCCAACGTTAAGCGTGCGGACCCTGCGGGTTCAAGAACCATGTAGACATGACCGAGACACCTCTCCAACCAATAACCAATAGCGGAACCTGGATGCCCATAGTGGCTCCCACATATTCCACAAAGATCTTCATCGGTCGAACCACGATGTCAAGGATTCAGTTAATCCCGTAAGCAGTTACCTTTGTCCATCAGTATGTTACTTGCCCGAGATTCGATCGTCGGTATCTCCATACCTAGTTCAATCTCGTTACCGGCAAGTCTCTTTACTCGTTCCGTAATACAAGATCCCGTGACTAACTCCTTAGTCACATTGCTTGCAAGCTTCTTGTGATGTTGTATTACCGAGAGGGCCTAGAGATACCTCTCCGTCAAACGGAGTGACAAATCCCAGTCTCGATCCATGCCAACCCAACAGACACCCTCGGAGATACCTGTAGAGCATCTTTATGATCATCCAGTTATGAAGTGACGTTTGTGAAAGTGCGTTATATCGACTAGAGGGGGGGTGAATAGGTGATTTTTACAAATTCATCACAGAGGAATTTCACCTTGAGGAATTTGAAATGTGATGAATAACTAACAGCGGAATAAGTACTCAAGTGCATACGAAGCATAGCGATCGCATAGTCGTCATGATGAAATAAAGCATGCACAGATTACAAATAGCGTGATACAGGATAAGCAGGTGAGGAACAAGGTAGCTTGAAGAATTTGAGGTGAGGAAATTGAGAAAGTCTTCAGTCAAATTCTTTAAATAGTAACGATCAATTTCATCAACAAGTATACGAGGAAATTAAAGGGTTGAGGAAATAGAACCAGGTAGCTCGATGAAGACAATGATTTGATGACCCAGTTCCAACTGTTGTGACAGTCGTACATCTGGTTTGGAGCGGCCTGGTATTTAAACCAGAGGACACACAGTCCCAGGACACACAGTCCTTACCGTATTCTCCTTGAGCTAAGGTCACACAGACCTCGCCCAACACTCGTGGTAAGTCTTCAGGGTAGACTTCCAAAACCCTCACAAACTGGTCACCCGGCGATCCACAATTGACTGCTGGATGCTCTAGACCAAGGTCACTTCGTGATCCCCAATTGACTGCAGGATGCACTAGACCATGACGCCTAACCGTCTGGAAGATACACAGTCTTCAAAGGTAACAAGCGTCGGTTCCACACAGGAACAATTTCTTCAGTGATGCTCAATCACTTTGGGTTTGGTGGTTTGGTTTGGGGCTTTTCCTCACTGATGATTTTCTCTCAAAGTCCTCGAGGAATGGGATGCTCTCAAATGACAAGTGTCAGTTCTCTCTCGGAGCAGCCAACCAACTAGTGGTTGTGGGGGGTGGCTATTTATAGCCAGGGTGCAACCCGACATGATAAGACATAAATGCCCCCAATGATATGACCGTTATGTGGATAGGATGATTGGGGACAGCTGGCACTTAGCACAGCAACGGTCGGAATTTCGAACTATGAAAGTCCTCAGGCTTATCATATTCTTCACTTGTAGGCAATTCGCACTGGCGAAATCCTAACTCCTCAGTCAGACCAATTTCCTCAGAGACCAGAAGATCATCGTCTCTGTCACTGAAGAACTTGACTGAACTGCAAGAGATTTCCAAAGGCTTCACTCGAAGGATTGGATAGGTTGAGGCTTTTGAGTTGAGCATCAGTTGGAAATTTTCCTTAGTATTACCTCGGCCCCCTTTAACAGTACGGTGTTTCCTATGACTCAAAGAAAGGAAATGAAACTACGAAAACAAAAGTCTTCACGCTTCATAGTCCTCGTTCATATCTTCAAGGTCACACCAACTTTTTCTTTTTCAAAGTCTTCAGGGAATACCAAAGTCTTCAGCAAAGTCTTCACCAAAGTCTTCACCAAAGTCTTCAGTTGAAGACATACATTTTTAGGGGTCGATAATCTCCGAATGTATCAAACTCCTCAGCGACTTATAGAGCCTGTGTACACTTACAAACGCATTAGTATCTTAACCTATAAGTCTTCAATACACCAAAATCACTAAGGGGCACTAGATGCACTAACAATCTCTCCCTTTTTGGTGATTGATGACAAATAGGTTAAGTTTTCAACGGGGATAATAATATGAAGTGTAAGTACTGAGTTTGAGGAATTTGATTGCAAGATACAGAAGAACTCCCCCTGAAGATGTGCATATTTGAGGAATTTGCTTTGGACTGCAAATGCACATGGCAGGTTAAAATCATGGAGAACTCCCCCTATATCTTGTAATCCATACACGCATTTAATATATATCATGAGGAAATTGAAATGCATGATGGAAAATGGGGTCTGAGGAAGTTCAGCATGCGTGCATTAAGATAACTTGAGGAAATAGCATGCGGAAAGCAGTTCAAAAGCATCAGACCACCATCGGACTTAAGTTTACAACTCAACCAACAAAAGCTTCAGAAGAGCGAGAGTTGTAACTTAAACAAAAACAACCCATATATAGAGACCCGCTTGAAGACTAACTCAAATTTTCTCCCCCTTTGTCATCGAAGACCAAAAGGGATGAAAAAATGAGGACTAACGCCCCTGAAGAATTTCATCTTGAAGGTGGTAGAGGAGCGCCAGCGTTGTCGGGGTCGTTCGTTGATGTAGGGCCTACAGCAGTGTCGTCAATATCCTCAGCTTCATCCGCCTGGCGTGATGAAGAATATGAGCTTGTAACCAGCTGAGGAACTTGAACTTTCTTCCATTTCTTCCTTGGAGGGATGGACCAATCAAAGTCCTGCTGAAATTCCATCTCCTTGAGTTCTTCAGGAGTCTTGAGGTGAGACAGGATGGCCCATGTGCGGTCAAAGACTTCATGAAGATAATAGTGGTTCTTCCTCACAGAGTTGTGCATGACAGTCATGTCTCGAAGAAGTGAACCAAACTGACGTTTTACCCATTTGTGATTGCGATCAATCTTCTGATGAAGACTTAGAAGAAGCTCTCGATCAGTCATCACACGAGGGGCAGTTTCTTGAGGATTTTGCGCTGAGGCTTTTGCGGCAGAATCTTGGGTAGCAGTGTCATCATTGGTGGAATAGGATGCAGCTTTGCGAAACTGACCATCCAATGGACGAGTACCTTCATCAATGACAACTTTGCCTTTACCCTCAACTGAGGAAAATGAGCTCTTGAGGACTTCAATTGGAGGCAGAAAGCTGAAGTGATTCTGAAAGTCAGCCTTGAATGGAAGTGAAGACCTTGATCTGATGAATTTCATGATCCAGGGAGCGTAAGGCTTCAATTCAAATGGGGCTGAAGCAGCATTGGCCAAAGTCCTCATGAAGAAATCATGGTAATTTATGGGAATCCCATGAATGATGTTGAATAGCATGTTCTTCATGATTCCCTCCACTTCTTCTTCTTCAGAATTGTGGCCCTTCTGAGGACTGAGGGTTTTGGTCAGAATGCGATAAACGGTCCTGGGCACATAGAGCAAATCCTTCACAAGGAAGGAAGTCCTTTGAGGTTGGCCCTGAGCCAATGGCTTCATCAGCACTTGCATCAAGTGGTTGGGCAGTTCAGTTTCATCATAGATGCAGCGTGCTCATTCTGAAGGAATTGCTATTGGCACAGCCTGAAGCAATTCAGTGGCTGGGGCAGTGTAGTGAGTAGATCCAGTCATCCAGTCCAGAATCCATGAATTGACATCAGAAGCATCACCCGAGATATGCAAGGTTGCATAGAATTGAAGAATTAGCTCTTCATTCCAGTCGCATATGTCAACGCAGAAGGGAAGAAGTCCAACATCATGAAGAAATGTGAGCACATGTGTGAAGCATGGAATGGATTCCATATCCACATGAGGAATTTGCTGATGCTCGAAGACTTTCTCTTTGTCAAATAATACTGATGCATAGAAATTCATCTGCGAAGGGGTCCAGAATCTTGTGCGACCGGTCCTTGCTGAGTCATAAGGATTTGGCCCATTGAAGAAAATGTGCTCGTTGAAGAAATTGGTCTTGATGAATTTGGGGCGGTTTGAGCCTTTGAGGGGCAACTTTGGCTTCGGCTGAAGATTTGGCTTGAAGCGGCCCACAATGTCCTTAATCATAGGAGGAACTTCTTCAGATTGAGGAATTTGAATAGCAGTTTCCTCATTTGCGGTTTGAGCAGCAATTTCTTCAGCTGATGCAGCTGGAATATCTTCAGTATGAATTTCTTCAGTCTGGGCTGGAGACTGAGGAATTTGAGTAATTGGTGTGGTCATTGGAGAATTTGGGTGTGCAGCTTCCCAATATTCATCATTGATTAGAGGAGTTGTGTTGCCAATGTCCACGACCTCTTCCATTTCTTCAACGCCGGCCTCTTCAGCAGTCAACTGAGGCAGGGGCGATGATACCAGTGGAGTTGAAGCATTTGCTTACACTTCAATTTCTTCAACAATCTGCTCTGTTGAAGCAGCAGAATGAACTTCTTCATCATCAACATTTGGAATGTCATACTTGACACCAAATGGAACTATTTCATAGCCAGGTACTGAGGAGATTGGGGTTGCATCAATGGGTTCAGTTGAAGAACTTGGCAGTGTCTTCAATTTCTTCATCGCTGAGGAATCTGAAGTTGATGCTTTTCTTTTATTAGCAGCAATTTTCTCCGCAGCCTTTGTTTTCTTCGCTTCTGATGCAGAAGGAAGGTTGATGTTCTTCACCCTTGAGGACTTTGCAGTTTCAGCAGAGGGTGAAGGTGGAGCAGTTTCTTCAGGAACGACTGATGCAGTCGCCCTAGTGGTCTCAATTTCATCAGGCGCAGCAAAAGCTTCAGCTGGCCTGGCAGTTTCTTCAGGCGCAACAGTGGAGGTTGCCCTGACAGGTTCTTCAGCAGCCTGAATTTCTTCAGCTGCGCGTGCAGTTTCTTCAGCAGGCTGAGCAGATTCTTCAGCCTGAGGAATTTGTTGTTGCAATTGAGCTGCAACCCTTGAGTTGTGATCTTTAACTGCAGCTTGGGCTGCCCTGACAAATCTTACTTTGGTGCCCTTCCATTCAGCATCATATTTTGCTTGTTCATCAGTTAGGCAGCGAATCTCAGACTGAACTGTGATGAGTTGAGTAGGAGTCAAATTCATCACATTGTTCTTCAGGAACTTTTCCTTTCTGGCCCTGCTCCTCTTAGCTCTCTGAGCTTGATCTCTCTTCCATTTTTCTTCAGCAATGAAGTGGGTGAGGACATGGTCAACACCAAGAGGTAACTTCAGTGAGGAAAGTGGAGTGCTGGGATCCTCATGCCATATGTCAATGAAGTTGAGGATCATCTTTGGATCCAGCATAAGAGGAACAGAGCTGCCCTTAGCTATTGCAACTCTCTGCTGACTGTTTCTGACGATTTCTTCCAATTCTTCATTAGTAGCATCATCATTATCCTCAGATCCCGAGGGTACATTCACAGTAACTTGGCTTTTGTGAGGACTTGGTCTCTGACCTCGTCCAGCAGTTCTCTTTATCTTCATCAAGGTAGGACTTGTTGAAGACTGTTCTTGGGCTGAGGAACTTGCAGAGGCCCCTGAAGCAATTGATAAGCCAGTAGTCCTCTGACATGTTGTAAGATTTACAGGTGTTGAGGACTTTGCAACAGCAGCTGATGATTGTGCAGCTACTGAAGGCATTGCAGTGGCCTTTGAAGAATTTGCATGAGTATTTTGCAGTGAGGATTTTGAAGTTGAGGACTTTGACTTCACTGCAGATTTATTCACTAATGATTTCTTCGGAGCACTATCAGAGGCTCCGGCAGAGGCAGCAGCAGCAGCAAAATCTTCATTGAATTTCTTCACTGCAGCTTTGGCAGTTCTCTAAAGTTTTTGTTGATGCTTTGCCCATTCAGCTGGAAAGTCTTCAGCACGAGCAACACTAGTGGGATCAATTTCTTGACCATCAGCAGGAGGAGCCCTTTTGCAAGGAGGTTTGAGGGCGAATTTCTTCATGTACTTGGGAGTGACATAGCGATAGTCTCTCCACTCCTTTGCCCACCTCCGTTCAATCCTCTGAATTCTGATTTTACTCTGCTCTTTAGTTTCTTTGCCATGAATGGCCTCATCTGGAGTACAGTAACCAGCATACAGATCCTCAGGTATCTCAAAAGCAGTGTTCTGTTCAGCCTTCTTTCCACCCGTCTGAGGTCTTTTACCATCTGCCATTTTCTTCACTTGATGACTTTGAACTCTTGATGATTCTGAAGATGTATACAATTTTTCCTCAAGAAACGCTGCAAATGAGTTAAGTTGATGAGAATCTAGTGATTCATCAGCAGACATTTTGTACCTGTGAACAGAGTATAGGTGCGAGGAATTTGAAGAGGTCATATGCGTTCTCAGAAATTTTTCAAAATACATCAAGTTGAGGATTTTGATCATAGATGTCTTGAGGAATTTCTCTAAGTGTTCTTTATCTTAGGTTCCAGAGTTGTGCGAATATGTAGATCCACACAATTGAGGAATCTTGAAGAAAATCATAACTTAGAGAAAAACATCAAGGGATTGAAACATGTAAGGTGCTTAAGAAGATGATTCTTGAAGAAAAAAACACTTTTGAGGATTTTGTGGAAGACATGAAGATCAAACAAGGGCAGTAAAATTAGATTTTATTTACCCTGATGAAGAACACGACGAACAGAGAGATGAAATCTGGGAAGTTCGTCCATCCAGATCTCCCACGCCCTAGCTTGGCAGAGGGAGACAACTACAGCGACGGCAGGGTGAAGACTTCCGCGGCCGATGCGAGTACGACGACGGCGAGGTCGAGGCAGTGAAGATCTTCCTCTCCGGCGGCGATGATTTTAGCGGCGGCGCTAGGTTTGAGCTCGGGAGAGATGGGAGTGAGGAGTAACTCGAGCACAGTGAAGGGGAGGGGGTATATATAGTGGCAGTAAAAATGAATCGGCCCGAAGATTTTGGACCAGATTGCCCCTGACCCTTGCTCTCCACGTGACACGTGTCACCCAAGTTCTGAGTAGTGGAGACAGTGGGGGATCGTGGCTTATCCAGTCGTGGGAATCGGAACTGTTTGAGCGGGAAGCGCCGAAAGATTTGATAGTGAAAATTTTAAAGTTTCCGTTCGCAAATTCTTCAGCTGTCAAGGATACAGTGAAGACTTTGAACGAGTTTCAAAGTAGAACGCATATGAAGAATTTGTGAACAGACTGGGTTGAGTTTAGCATAGAGGGGGAACGGGTCTGATCACATTCACTTAGATGAAAATCAACTTGAAGAATTAGCAATAAGTGAATGCTGTTGAGGACATTGAAAACTCAATATATATATATATATATATATATATATATATATATATATATATATATATATAGTCAATGAAGAACATCAGTTTCACTGTTTGAAGAATTTGAAAAGTTGAGGAATTTGCAAACTTGAGGAATTTGAAAATTTGAAGAATTTGCAAAATGATGAAAAACTCAACTCTGAAGAATTTCAACTATTGTTGGTGGCGTGACCCACCGTATAAGAATGATGATTTCAGACACCGCGTACAATTGTTGTAGGGTTCTGAGAATCAAATTCTTCGTTAATTTCTTCACACTTAGAGAGTTATTCTTCATTGATTGAAGAAAAACGTTACTTCGTGTGTTGCACATCAAAGTCATCAATTTTGCATAAGTGTTAGGATGTGTGTCCTTTCAAAGAACATTCGAAGATTCTAAGATATTTAGCTCACACCGCAACTTGCAAAATCTCTTTTCATCCAAGGGCTTAGTGAAGATATCGGCCAGTTGTTCTTCAGTGGGGATGTGATCGATGGAGATGTCGCCCTTGAGTACATGATCTCGAAGAAAATGATGACGAATCTGGATGTGCTTGGTCTTGGAGTGCTGAACTGGGTTGTAAGCAATCTTGATAGCGCTCTCATTGTCGCAGTAGAGAGGCACATTCTTCACCTTGATGCCATAGTCCTTGAGGGTTTGCTTCATCCACAGCAGCTGAGCGCAGCATGAACCAGCAGCAATGTACTCAGCTTCAGCAGTAGAAAGTGACACGCAGTTCTGCTTCTTCGAGGACCAACAGACTAAGGATCGTCCGAGGAAATGACATGTGCCTGAGGTTGACTTGCGATCCACACGATCTCCAGCATAGTCAGCATCTGAGTATCCGACGAGATGAAGATTTGAGCCCTTGGGATACCATAATCCAAGCGTTGGTGTGTGAGCTAAGTATCGAAGAATATGTTTCACAGCCTTATGGTGTGATTCCTTCGGTGTTGCTTGGAATCGGGCACACATGCAAACACTCAGCATAATATCAGGCCTAGATGCACATAGATACAATAAAGAGCCAATCATGGAGCGGTATACCTTCTGATCGAAATCTTTACCATTTTCGTCAGTGCAGAGGTGGCCTTTTGAAGGCATTTGAGTTTTGACGCCTTTGCATTCATGCATGTTGAATTTCCTCAGCACATCCTTGAGGTATTTCTCTTGTGAGATGAAGATGCCATTGTCTTGCTGATGAATTTGAAGACCTAAGAAGAATTTCAACTCTCCCATCATAAACATTTGATATTCTTCACTCATCATATAGGCAAATTCATCACTGTAACGTTTGTCAGTATAGCCAAAGATAATATCGTCGACATATATTTGGCATATGAACAGTTCATTGTCATAGGATTTGGTGAAAAGAGTTGGGTCGAGTGAACCGGGTTTGAAGCCTTTCTTCATGAGGAATTCCTTCAGAGTGTCATACCACGCCCGAGGGGCCTGCTTGAGGCCATAGAGGGCCTTGTTGAGTCTGAAGACTTTGTCAGGATGCTTAGGATCTTCAAAACCTGGGGGTTGAGCAACATATACTTCTTCCTCAAGCTTACCATTGAGGAATGCACTTTTCACATTCATTTGATATAAAGTGATATCATGATGGTTAGCATAAGCAAGCAATATGCGAATAGCTTCAAGTCTAGCAACAGGTGCAAAAGTTTCATCAAAGTCAATTCCTTCAACCTGTGTGTAGCCTTGAGCTACAAGACGGGCCTTATTCCTTACCACAAGGCCATTTTCATCTTGCTTGTTGCGGTAGATCCACTTGGTACCTATGATGTTATGCTTGCGAGGATCTGGCCGCTTGACAAGTTCCCACACGTTGTTGAGCTTGAATTGATGCAATTCCTCTTGCATAGCTTGAATCCACTCAGGCTCCTTGAAAGCTTCATCAACTTTGGTGGGCTCTATCATAGAGACAAAAGCAAAATGCCCACAAAAGTTAGTCAGATGTGAAGCTCTTGAGCGAGTGAGAGGACCTGGCGCTTTGATGTTGTCGATGATTTTGTCAATCCACACTTCATTTGCAACTCTTGGATGAGCAGGTTGACGTGGCTGAGGATTTTCTTCAGCACCATTTTCTTCAGGTGTATCAGCATGAATGTCTTCATTGATTGGAATGACTTCCTCAGTTGGTTGAGGATTTTCTTCAGTGGGTACTACATCCTCAGTTGCCTTCAACTTAATGGATTCCTCAGGAGTCTTTTCATCTAGCACAGAAGGCAGGTGCTCTCTTTGCGAGCCGTTAGTTTCATCGAACCGCACATCTACAATTTCAACAACCTTGTGATGGTAGGTGTTGAAGACTCTGTAGGTGTGCGAGTCCTTTCCGTAACCAAGCATAAAACCTTCATGTGCTTTCGGTGTAAATTTAGAACTGTGGTGAGGACCTCTTATCCAGCATTTTGCACCGAAGACTTTGAGATAACTTACATTGGGTTTCTTGCCGGTCATGAGTTCATATGATGTCTTCTTGAGGAATTTGTGAAGATATACCCTGTTGATGATGTGGCATGCTGTATCAATTGCCTCAGGCCAGAAGCGACGAGGAGTCTTGTATTCATCAAGCATGGTGCGAGCCATCTCAACAAGAGTCCTATTCTTGCGCTCCACGATGCCGTTCTGTTGAGAAGTATATGGGGCAGATAGCTCATGAGTAATACCAAGTTCATCAAGATATTCATCAAGATTGGTGCTCTTGAACTCAGTCCCGATATCACACCTGATATGCTTGATCTTGACGCCGAAGTTTGTTGAGGCCCTTGAAGCAAATCGTCTGAAGACATCCTGCACTTCAGACTTGTACAGAATAATATGCACCCAAGTGTAACGAGAGTAATCATCAACAATGACAAAACCATACAAACTTGAAGCATTTGTTAGTGTGGAATAATGAGTGGGGCCAAAGAGGTCCATGTGAAGCAATTCAAAAGGTCGAGTCGTGGTCATGATGGTCTTCGAGGGATGCTTGGATCTGGTCATCTTCCCAGACTCACAAGCACCACAGAGGTGATCCTTGAGGAATTTGACACCTTCAATGCCAATGACATGCTTTTTCTTCACGAGCGTGTGCAAGTTCCTCATACCAGCATGTCCAAGTCGTCGATGCCACAGCCAGCCTTCTGAGGACTTTGCAAGTAGGCACATGGCAGGCTGAGGACTTGTAGAGAAATCAGCAATATACAAGTCTCCTCTCCTAAAGCCTTCGAAGACTTTGGAATGGTCAGATTCCATGATGACAACACAACGATATTTTCCAAAGACGACAACCATATCAAGATCACAAAGCATTGAGACAGACATAAGGTTGAACCCGAGGGATTCGACAAGCATCACCTTGTCCATGTGTCGGTCCTTGGAGATTGCAACCTTACCTAGACCCAGTACCTTGCTTTTTTCCTTTGTCAGCGTAGGTGATATGCTTCAGATGAGATGGGGCAAGTGGCATATTCATCAATAGACTCTTGTCACCAGTCATGTGGTTGGTGCATCCACTATCGAGGACCCACTCAGTAATTTTTGGAGTTTCATCCTGCATATGAATTAGTACAACTTACGAACTCATATGCTTCAGAGTGAAGAATATGACATCAAATTCATCAGGCAGAATTTTATCACACAACATAGTAAGTAAAGCAGTGTGAGGACGTGAGAAATGAGGGACTCATTTTTGCATGATTAGCTTGCGTCCTTTCAAGCATTTCCTCAGGTCTCCAGAAAATTCATCAGACGTTCAAGTTCGTCTGGAGACCTGACCCTGCATAAGAAGTTAGTTCAATTTCTTCACCACCCACATCTGGAGGGGTGGCAAAGAGTTCTTCATTCTATGAGCTCCATATGAGAAGGGAGGCATTGAAGCTAGTGCACTTCGTTTCACAGGACTAGGGTTAGAGTACTCATATGAATAAGCAGAGAAATTCTTCGAGGACTTATGAACATAATGATTTGAAGAATAATGCACATATTCAGAACTCTTAGATTTTTCCAGCGAAACAGATGCATTAGCACGAGAATGATACTTTTGACCATTTGAGGAATTTGGTCCAAGTGAAGACTTTGGTCCATATGAGGAATTTGATCTGGGGTTCCTTTTCTTCATGGGTGGTGTCGTGAGGACATTCACTTGAAGATTTTCCAAGCAGCTCTTAGGAACCCAGATTTTCCTCATAGGTGAACCGTTCCTGCAGTTAGTTCCAACAAATCTGGCAAATACTTCACCTTTCTGATTTTTGAAGAATTTGTAGTTGGAGTCAAGTGACTCATCAGAGGAATATGAAGTTTCACAAGTAAAGCCAGATAAAGTGGATGGATCCACAGGAGGTCCTTTTGCAACAACCCATGAGGTTTTGGGGTACTGCTCAGGTGTCCAGTAGGATCCATCAGCATTGAGTTTCCCCTCAAATGCAATACCCTCTTTCCTAGGATTCCTGTTCAGAATCTGCTTTTTGAGCACATCGCAAAGGGTTTGATGCCCTTTGAGACTTTTGTACATGCCTGTCACATACAATTCCTTCAACCCTGCATTTTCGTCAGTGATACTTGTGGTATCCTCAGATGAGGAATTTGTGACCACGGGGATAGTTGAAGAATTTGCAGCAATAGAAGCATTTGAACATTCAGGTGAAGAATTAGCAGTTTCACGTTCGATGCATTTCATACATGGTGGAACAAATTCTTCCTGAGCGGTACTGATCTATTGAGCCAGTAAGGAATCGTTTTCCCTTTGGAGATCCTCATGAGCCACTCTTAGTTTCTCAAGATCTTGCTTTCTTTGAAGAAATTCATAAGAAAGCTTCTCATGGTCAACTAAGAGAGCATTATGATGAGTCTGAAGGTTATCATACTTTGTCTGAAGACTTTTGAGATCATCAGACAGAGTTTGAGTCCGATCCACTTCCTCATTCAACAGATCATCGCTTTTGTCTAGCAATTTCTGAAGCTTTTCAAGTGCACTTTGTTGCTTAGTGGCAATTTTAGCAAGTTTGGCATAGCTAGGTTTCACATATTCATCAGATTCACCTTCACTTGATTCAGAAGAAGAGTGATGCTTGTGTACCTTGGAACCTTTTGCCATGAAGCAGTAAGTGGGAGCATATTCATCGTTGCCGGCATCAGAGTCGTTGGAGTGGTCATTTTCTTCATCGTTGAAGATGGACTTGCTGACGAAAGCAGTGGCGAGAGCAAGGCTAGCAACACCAGAGTCAGACTCTTCCTCAGATTCTTCCTCTTCTTCATATTCTTCAGATTCTTCTTCAGATTCTTCTTCAGAGTCTATTTCCTTCCCAATGAAAGCCCGAGCCTTTCTGGAACCTTTCTTCTTGTGCGATGAGGACTTTGCAGATGAAGACTTTGAAGTTGAGGACTTTGAAGATTTCTTCTTTTTCTTCGAGTCATCAGAACTGTAGTCCTTGTATTTCTTCTTCTTTGATTCTTTTTCCCAGAGGGGACAGTCAGAGATAAAGTGACCAGACTTCTTGCATTTGTGACAAGTTCTCTTCTTGTAGTCGCTTGAGGAATCTGATTTCCTCAAACCACCTTTTGATGACTTTCCAAATTGGCCTCTCCTTGAGAACTTCTGGAATTTCCTCACAAGCATTGCCAGCTCCTGACTCAGTTCTTCAGGATCACCAAGGCTGCTATCAGAATCTTCGTCTTCGGATGAGGAAATTGCTTTTGCCTTCAGAGCACGAGATCTTCCATAGCTTGGTCCGTAGAGGTCTCTCTTCTCAGCTTGTTGGAATTCATGAGTATTGAGTCTCTCAAGTATATCAGCAGGATCAAGTGACTTGTAGTCTCCACGTTCTTGAATCATCAAAGCCAGAGTATCGAATGAGGAATCAAGAGATCTTAGCAGTTTCTTCACCACCTCATGGTCGGTGATGTCAGTGGCACCCAGAGCTTGAAGCTCGTTGGAGATATCAGTGAGACGATCAAAAGTTTGCTGAACATTTTCATTTTCGAGTCTTTTGAAGCGATTGAAGAGATTGTGAAGAACATCAACACAGGAGTCACGTTGAGTGGAAACACCTTCATTGACTTTGGACAGCCTATCCTAGATAAGCTTAGCAGTCTCCAAAGCACTCACTCTGCCATACTGACCTTTGCTCAGATGGCCACAGATGATATTCTTCGCTTGAGAATCGAGTTGCTTGAATTTCTTCGCATCAGCAGCAGTAATAGTCGGAGATGTGCGGGGAACACCATTTTCCACAACATACCAAAGATCATTGTCAATAGCTTCAAGATGCATGCGCATCTTGTTCTTCCAGTAGGGGTTGTCGTGGGAACGAGTCTGACAGTAGAAGGTAGGGGTACGTAAGGAGAGGGCAGAGTCCTAGCTACGGCGAGGGTGTACACACAGATGTATGAGTTCAGGCCCCTCTCGTGGAGGTAATAGCCCTACGTCTCAGGTGCTCGGGAGCTATTTGTCGAGTGTAATTGGAGTATCGCTACAGGGGGTGCGAACCAACCAACTCTTATGCTAGAGGGGAGGGGTGGCTTATATAGAGTGCGCTGCCCCTCATAAGTGACCGGCGTTTAAGGGTCAGATCGTGGTTATAAAGACGTACGTTACTGGTAACGTACAACATAAATGCTATTAATGGTCTTGATGAATGCCTGCCCGTTAGCCTCCCTGGGGTGACTTCTGGGCTTCTGTGGTCGACTGTCTTCTGGTCCTTCCGAGTGAAAGGTAAGCGTCGAGTGAAAGGTACCTCCGAGTGTATATTGTCGAGTGGCTTGTATGACTTGGTGATTTCAGTCGGAGACTTCCTTGTAGCTCTTAAGCTTTCTGGGGTAGTGTCTTTAGGTAGGGCATGTAGGTCAGGCCTATGACCCTACCCTAGGTACATATCCCCATCATTAGCCCCCGAATGGATTGGGGTTCGAGTGTAAAGAGTGTCAATGCAGGTTCTGACAAGACACAAAAGTTCCAAGTGCATTTTGAGGCTTCTTAGAAATCTGCGTCGATTGGAACCTTTATCGCTCGCCCTGATCGATTCTGTCTTGAAGTATATCCGAGTGAAACTGAGCTCGAAATCAGGTCCGAGTGAAACTGTGCTCAAAATCAGGTCCGAGTTGTCTACAGAGTCTTCTGATGTGACGGTTCGCTCCGTCGGGTCCGGATTTTACGGGATTCAAAAATCAGATAAACGCGCGCCGAGCGGGGATGGCGCGACCGCAAAGGCAAGTGAGGGCCCGACGCCTCGATTACCGCGCCGCCAAAATCGCCACGTACCGCGCCTCCTCTGGACTCGGGATACCCAGAGATCTGATGGGCCCGCGGGTCAGTGACCCACACGGGCGGATATAAGGGGCGACGACGCCGGTGCTTGGTACAGTATTCTTCCCCCAAATCTGCTCTTCTCCTCCTCTCCCTCTGCTCAGCTCCGCTCCGACGACCGCCGCCACCATGACGAAGGGCAAGACGGAGAAGCTCGAGCGCGCCAAGAAGGGAGGAGCCAAGGCAAAGAAGCCGTCGGGCGCCCGGTCGACGGTGCCGCCGGGGTGGATCCAGGGGGATTTCCTCCAATCGACGGTCACGGCGGAGGATGTGCAAAATCTCGTCGTTGACGGGTTGATAGCTGCGGAGTCCTGGAGATTGCCGAAGGGGGAGACCGAACCGGAGCCGCGCGACGGCGAGCGAGTTCTGCTCCTCAGTCACATCGAACGAGGTTTCTCCATGCCACCCCACCCGTTCATCCGCAGTTTCCTGAACTACTTCGAGGCGCAGCTCCACCATTTTCCTCCGAATGCGATTGCCTATCTTTCCTGTTTCATAACCCTGTGCGAATGCTTCTTGGGCTGTCCTCCGCATTGGGGTTTGTTTAAGCACATATTCTCTGTTAGATCTCAATCCGTCAAGAAAGCCAATCCCAGTGATAGCAAAACCAATGTAATCCAACTGTGTGGTGGCTTAGGGATCCAAAAGAGAGGTAGGAGTGCATTTCCCTCTATGACCTTTCCTGATTCTGTCCGGGGTTGGCAGTCGACATGGTTCTATTGCAAGGATGTTGCATCACCAAATATGTCGACTGGGCTTCCTCCTTTCACCTTGGATCGACCTACCACTCCCAAACCACTGTATGTGACAAAGGTAGAGAAAATCCAGGTAGGGATCCTAGTGAACGTTGTATCTGATCTCATCCGCGGCGGAGTGACTGGCTTGGATCTCCTTGAAACGTTTCTCAGTCGACGGATATAGCCTCTCCAGGCCCGGGATCACACCATGTGGCATTACTCGGGCCCTGAGGATACCACTCGGACCCATCCTGAAGAAGTTTCCGACGAGACCGTCTCCCAGTGGCTCAGGAGCATCACCGGAGCCTGTGACAATCCCGAGGGAGCGAAGCGAATTCCGCCCTTTTCTGCTTTGAACCCACCAAAGAATCTTGTGAGTCATACCTCCGTCGATTGTTTTAATATCTGTCGAGTAACTGGATCTTCAGTCGACTGACTTTGAAGCTTGTATCTTGCAGGAATTTACAAACATGTACTCGCCCGTGCCAAACGGAGAACAGTCTGACGAAGAAGAAGGGAGCGTAGGTGACAGCGCAGACGGCGATTATACCAACGACAGCGAGAGCAGCGATGACGACCTGGAGGAAGGCGAGGTGAAAGCTCAGGTCCCTCTGTGCCCTGGGCGTCGCACCAAGCAGCAGGAAGACCCAGAGGTTGCTCCGAGCAAAACTGTGGCGTCGAGCACAAGGAACCCAAAACGCGACCGCACCACAACACCGGGGTCGACTGAAAAAGCTGCGAAACAACTCAAGCCGGACGCGCCAAAACCTCGGAAGGCCCTGCCTCGCATCAAGATTGCCGTGCCTGTTGCCTCAACGTAAGTGTTTATTTCCCGCAATTGTGTTTGTGGCACTTCATGTCTCTGCTGACCAAGTGGAGTTTATCCACCAGAGCTGCTACCTCTGTGACGTCGCCCCAGTGAAATGATGGGGACCATATGGAAGTGGACACTCCTGATGCGGCCACCTCCCAACGAGGTATAACAAACCCACACTCTACTCTGTTTTTTTTGAAGAATAATCGTCGAGTGACTTGATTAAAATTGCCGATTGATAGCTGACGAAGTCATCGAACTGGAAGATGACGAGGAGCTACAGCGAGGAAGGCGAGATGAAGCTGTGCCTCTGGAGGCTCCACACGTACACACTCGGAGAACATCGTCAGGACAGACACCCCATGGGCCGACTGTTGCGACGCCTCCAGCCCTTGTGGCCCCGCTGTCGAGTGCTCCGCCAGCCACTTCAATTCTGGTGGCTTCAGCACCTATTGGACAATCTGAAGCACCACCTGCTGCCTCAGTTACAGCACCAACTCATTCGACGCCCGCGTACCCTTTGTATCACGTCCCGGAGGACCAAACTGGAGCTGCCAAGGAAGCTATGATTCAGGCTGGGCAGATGATGCTGCGAACAAAGGAGGCGTATGAAGCCAGCAAGTTAGCCTATGATGCCAGCTCAGCGCTTCAAGCCAACGTCCGAGTAAGTGCTATTGTAAGTTCATTTCCGATTGAATTCCTGTCCATCTTGATTTTACACCCACTGGGTGTTTTCTTCGCAAGTAGATCAGGTAGTCTCTGGTCCAGTGGGGGCACGCTGAGTGCACCCACTGGGTGTAGTCCCCGAGACCGCCGTCGAGTGCGTGCATCGGCGGGGGTCTGATAGAAACAATGTTCGCTTGCTTGCTTCTTTTATACTCTGATAGGCCAGACCTGGTCGAGTGTTTTTGTATCCTGTGGGGGCACGCTGAGTGCACCCACTGGGTGTAGTCCCCGAGACTACTGTCGATCGTTGACGATGGGCAGTAGTCTTAAGAACCATTCTGCAGGTTTCATGAACATCATTTTCATCAACCATGATATGACGCTGTATAGGGTTGTGGGGTGGAGCGGCGGGCCGCCTTTCAGTCGACTGCAATTGTACTTTTCCACTCAGAAGTAGAGAAATATCCATGTCGACTGAACCCCTTCTTTGCTGATTCCAGAAAGCCTGTGGGCTCGGGACCAAGTACGTCGAGCTGGAGAAGGAAAAGAATCGACTTCTGCTGGATCTGGAGCTGACGAACAACAACCTGGACCGTGCACAGACCGAACTGAAGGCTTTTGGAGGTAATCTTTGTCGATCAATTGCATTATCACTTTAATCTTCCATCCTTTGAACCGAGTGCATCCACTCGAACAGACGTACATGATGAGAACCGTCGTCTCCGAGCGCGACTCAACAATGTTATTTCTTTAGATACCATGAAGAAGGCGCTCGAGGACAAGGACAAATCACTTGCTGATGCTCAGAAGGAAGCGAAGGAGAAAACCGAAGCTGCTGAGAAGAAACTTGCTGCAGCCAGTAAACTGGAAGAAGAGAACGCCAAACTCAAGCAGGAACGATTCGACTGGATCAAGAAACTTGAAGTGCAGACCAAGGGAAAGAGTGCTCTGGAAAAACACTTAGGAGACTTTGCGAAGAAAATGTTCAACATGCTTGAAGGTGACTTTCTTCTGTCGAATGAATTTCTTTGATTTCCTCAGAACGGCACTGTGATCACCTTTTCTCTTTCTCTTCACGCAGAATTCTGTCAAGACTTTGAGAAGGAAACCGAAGAAATCGAGCCCAATCTGGACCCCACGGAGTCACTCGTCGGAGACGCCGTGGCCATGGATATGTTTCGACTCGAAGCTCGTCTTAAGAGTGTCCAAGGATATGTCACTCGGCTGAAGGCTGCATTCGAGAAGGTCGACAAGGAGTTGTGGCCTGAAGATTCTCTCCAGGCTGACCTCGAGTCTATGATGACTCGCCTCGACGAAATTCCCAGTCGAGTACAGGCGTGGAAGAAATCCGCTGCTCGTTGTGGTGCTGATGTGGCACTTTCACTCGTCAGGGTTCATTGCAAGGAGGCCAGGGAGGACAAACTGAAGGCCCTCCGAGTGATCAACACAAAGAAACTGCAGTTTGAAGATTTCATGGAGACTTTCATCGAAGCAGCCACTCGAATCGCCGACGGAATTGACCTGGATACTTTTGTCGAGCCTTCAAGCCCTACCGGAGCTTGAAGAAGTATGCTCCTTTCAGTTAAAACTTTATTTGCCTCGGTATGCCGAGTGATGGTGTAACTGATTAAAACTTCTTTCAGGCCTTAAGCCTGAGAACTTCCCTTTGCGCGAACAAGTTTTTGCTGCGCTAGAGATTCTAATCTTACTCGCATTTTGCTTTCCGACGTTTTGCTTGGTTGAATTTAGGACTTAGGCGAAGACTGGTTCACAGCTAAGTTCCGAGTGTTAGGAATACCTTACACTCGGCAAGATTTTTTAACTTAGGTGAAAACTGGTTCACAGCTATGTTATACACTCGAAAGGGTTTTTCACTTAGGCGAAACGGATTCGCAGCTAAGCCCCCAAGAAAGAGGGTTGCTCTTCACTCGGAGAAGTTTTTGAACTTAGGCGAAGACTGGTTCGCGGCTAAGTCTCCGAGTGTATTGAATGTTATACACTCGGAAGGGTTTTTCACTTAGGCGAAACGGATTCGCAGCTAAGCCCCCGAGAGAGAGGGTTGCTCTTCACTCGGAGAAGTTTTTGAACTTAGGCGAAGACTGGTTCGCGGCTAAGTCTCCGAGTGTATGGAATGTTATACACTCGGAAGGGTTTTTCACTTAGGCGAAACGGATTCGCAGCTAAGCCCCCGAGAGAGAGGGTTGCTCTTCACTCTGAGAAGTTTTTGAACTTAGGCGAAGACTGGTTCGCGGCTAAGTCTCCGAGTGTATTGAATGTTATACACTCGGAAGGGTTTTTCACTTAGGCGAAACGGATTCGCAGCTAAGCCCCCGAGAGAGAGGGTTGCTCTTCACTCGGAGAAGTTTTTGAACTTAGGCGAAGACTGGTTCGCGGCTAAGTCTCCGAGTGTATGGAATGTTATACACTCGGAAGGGTTTTTCACGTAGGCGAAACGGATTCGCAGCTAAGCCCCCGAGAGAGAGGGTTGCTCTTCACTCTGAGAAGTTTTTGAACTTAGGCGAAGATTGCTTCGCGGCTAAGTCTCCGAGTGTATGGAATGTTATACACTCGGAAGGGTTTTTTACTTAGGCGAAACGGATTCGCAGCTAAGCCCCCGAGAGAGAGGGTTGCTCTTCACTCGGAAAAGTTTTTGAACTTAGGCGAAGACTGGTTCGCGGCTAAGTCTCCGAGTGTATTGAATGCTATACACTCGGAAGGGTTTTTTACTTAGGCGAAACGGATTCGCAGCTAAGCCCCCGAGAGAGAGGGTTGCTCTTCACTCGGAGAAGTTTTTGAACTTAGGCGAAGACTGGTTCGCGGCTAAGTCTCCGAGTGTATGGAATGTTATACACTCGGAAGGGTTTTTTACTTAGGCGAAACGGATTCGCAGCTAAGCCCCCGAGAGAGAGGGTTGCTCTTCACTCGGAGAAGTTTTTGAACTTAGGCGAAGACTGGTTCGCGGCTAAGTCTCCGAGTGTATGGAATGTTATACACTCGGAAGGGTTTTTTACTTAGGCGAAACGGATTCGCAGCTAAGCCCCCGAGAGAGAGGGTTGCTCTTCACTCGGAAAAGTTTTTGAACTTAGGCGAAGACCGGTTCGCGGCTAAGTCTCTGAGTGTATCGAATGTTATACACTCGGAAGGGTTTTTCACTTAGGCGAAACGGATTCGCAGCGAAGCCCCCGAGAAAGAGGGTTGCTCTTCACTCGGAGAAGTTTTTGAACTTAGGCGAAGACTGGTTCGCAGCTAAGTCTCCGAGTGTATGGAATGTTATACACTCGGAAGGGTTTTTTACTTAGGCGAAACGGATTCGCAGCTAAGCCCCCGAGAGAGAAGGTTGCTCTTCACTCGGAGAAGTCTTTGAATGTGAAATTGTACGATCAGAATCGACAATAGACTGCGGAAGTCATAACTTAACAAACGACATCGTCTGGAGCACTCTTATTACATCAAAATAACTCAGTCGTCAAGTATAAAAGCGTCGAAGCAAATCCGCATTCCAGGCGCGTGGCTCATCAATATTCTTCTTCAAGTTGAAAAGATGGTACGCCCCGTTGTTCAGCACCTTGGTGACGACGAATGGGCCTTCCCACGCTGGGGCCAACTTGTGGGGCCGCTGCTGATCCACTCGAAGCACCAGATCACCTTCGTGGAATGAACGGCTTTTGACGTGTCTCGCATGGAAGCGGCGAAGGTCTTGTTGATATACAGTCGACCGGATCAGGCTCTCGTTCTTCCTCTAGGAGATCCACACCATCTTGTCTAGCTTGCTCAGCTTCGTCTTCAGAGTATAGATCCACTCGGGGGGAATTGTGAAGGACGTCACTTGGTAGAACGGCTTCAGCTCCATACACAAGGAAGAAAGGAGTGCGTCCAGTCGACCGGTTAGGAGTCGTCCTCAAGCCCCACAGAACAGACGGCAATTCAGTGACCCAAGCTCCAGCAGCATGATCAAGATCTCGCATGAGCCGAGGCTTCAGTCCTTGGAGGATAAGTCCATTCGCTCACTCAGCTTGACCGTTAGACTGGGGGTGTGCAACGGATGTGTAGTCCACCCGAGTGCCTTGAGAGGAGCAAAAGTGTCTGAACTCTTCCGAGTCAAAGTTAGAGCCATTGTCTGTAATGATACTGTGGGGGACTCCATATCTGAAGGTTATTTCTTTCATGAATTTGATAGCAGTGCGGGCGTTCAGCTTCTTGATGGGTTTAGCTTCAATCCACTTAGTGAACTTGTCGACTGCAACTAGTAAGTGAGTGAATCCACTCTGGCCTGTTCTAAGGGGTCCAACCATATCCAAGCCCCATACAGCAAACGGCCAGACGAGTGGAATAGTCTTCAAAGCAGACGCAGGTTTGTGTGACAGGTTCGAATAAAACTGGCATCCTTCGCAGTGATCAACTATATCTTTGGCCATCTCATTGGCGCGTGGCCAAAAGAAACCCGCTCGGTAAGCTTTGGCAACAATTGTCCTAGAGGACGCATGATGACCACAAGTTCCCGAGTGAATCTCCTCCAAAATCAGTCGACCTTCTTCAGGAGAAATACACCGCTGAATCACGCCTGTCACACTTTCTCTGTAGAGTTGTCCATCCATAACAGTAAAAGCTTTGGATCTGCGGACTATCTGTCGAGCTTCGTCTTCATCATCTGGGAGTTCTCGCCTCAGAATATACGCAATATAAGGAACAGTCCAGTCGGGGATGATCACTAAAACCTCCATAACTAAATCAATAACTGCTGGGATGTTGACTTCAGTCGGATCTGAGGCGCTCTTTGCTTGCGAGGGCTCTTCAGTGAAAGGATCTTCCTGTACCGAAGGAGAATGAAGGTGCTCGAGAAATACATTGCTGGGGACAGGTTTCCGAGTGGATCCAATCTTTGCCAGCTCATCAGCTGCTTGATTCTTTACTCGGGGAACATGATGGAGTTCTAAGCCTTTGAATTTCTTCTCAAGTTTCCTTACTGCATTGCAGTATCCTGTCATAGCGGGGTTCCTGACATCCCACTCTTTCATCACTTGATTGACCACCAAATCAGAGTCGCCATATACCATCAGGCGCCGGACGCCGAGTGAAATGGCCATACGCAACCCATACAAGAGTGCTTCATATTCAGCTTCATTGTTGGAAGAATCAAAGTGAATCTGCAAGACATAACTGAGTTTGTCGCCTTTTGGGGACACCAGAACTACGCCAGCACCAGACCCATTCAGCATCTTCGAGCCATCAAAGAACATGGTCCAGTGTGCCAAGTAAACTTGGATCGGTTGCTGCTGTTCAGTCCACTCGGCCAAGAAATCAGCAAGGGCTTGAGACTTGATTGCTTCCTTTGCTTCAAACTTGATGTCAAAATAGAGGAGCTCAATAGCCCATTTGGCCACTCGACCAGACGCATCTCGATTGTGGAGAATTTCAGACAATGGAGCATCGCTGACGACTGAAATTGAGTGATCTTGAAAATAATGTGCCACCTTCTTAGCTGACAGATATATACCGTACACAAGCTTCTGGTAATGTGGATATCTTTGCTTTGAAGGAGTCAACACTTCAGAGACGTAATAAACAGGACGCTGGACTTTGTAAGCTTTACCTTCCTCTTCCCTCTCGACAGTGAGAACTGTACTGACAACCTGATTAGTAGCCGCTATGTATAATAGCAATGGCTCCTTACTGCGCGGAGCAGCAAGCACCGGCTGGGTGGAAAGCAGAGCTTTGAGCTCGACAAACGCTGCTTCAGCTTCAGAAGTCCACTCGAATGTATCAGACTTCTTCATCAGTCGGTATAAAGGCAATGCCTTTTCACCGAGACGAGAAATGAATCGACTCAATGCTGCCAAGCAACCTGTGAGCTTCTGGACATCGTGCACATGCTCAGGGCTTTTCATTCGGGTGATGGCACCGATCTTTTCAGGATTAACGTCGATTCTCTTTTCAGAAACGAGAAAACCGAGTAATTTGCCGCCAGGAACACCGAAAGTGCACTTAGTCGGATTTAGCTTGATATCATATCTCCTCAGATTGGCAAATGTTTCAGTTAAGTCAGACAACAGGTCGGGACCTTTGCGAGACTTGACAACAATGTCATCCATGTAGGCTTCAACATTCCGAGGAATCTGATTGAGTAAACATTTTTGAATCATGCGCATGAAAGTAGCGCCAGCGTTCTTCAAACCAAAAGGCATGGTGATATAACAGAAACACCCGAAAGGGGTGACGAAGGCTGTCTTTATTTCATCCGGACCAAACAGACGGATCTGATGGTAACCAGAGTAAGCATCCAGAAAAGATAGACGCTCACACCCCGCAGTTGAGTCGACAATCTGATCAATGCGGGGGAGTGGAAAATGATCTTTCGGGCAGACCCGATTGATATGTTTGAAATCAATACACATGCGGAGTGACTTGTCCTTCTTAGGGACCATAACGACGTTCGATAACCACTCGGAATGGTAAATCTCACGTATGAACTTGGCCGCCAAGAGACGAGCCACCTCCTCACCGATTGCTTTTCGCTTCTTCGTTGCCGACCGACGCAAATGCTCCTTCACAGGCTTGGCCTTTGGGTCAACTCTCAACCGGTGCTCAGCCAGTTCCCTGGGTACACCAGGCATGTCAGCAGGCTTCCATGCGAAGATGTCCCAGTTCTCACGGAGGAACTGGATGAGCTCGGCTTCCTATTTGCTGTTGAGTGTCGTCGAGATGTTGGTCGGGGCAGCTGTTGGATCTGTCGGGTGAATGTTCACCTTCTTCACTTCTCCTGCCGACTGAAAAGCTGACTCAGAAGCGGGCTTCTTAGCGCGTAACAGGTCGGAAGGATCAACGTTTTTCTTGTATTCTTCCAATTCGACCATGGCCATCTGATGATCGGCGATCTTGGAGCCCTGCTGGAGGCACTCCTCAGCCCTCTGTCGATTGCCAGTGACTGTGATCACACCCTTGGGTCCGGGCATCTTCAGCTTGAGATACACGTAACATGGACGGGCCATGAAACGGGCATAAGCCGGACGACCAAGGATGGCGTGGTATGCACTCTGGAAGTCCACCACTTCAAATGTCAATTTTTCCTTGCGAAAATGCTTATTGTCACCAAACACCACATCCAACGCTATTTGACCGAGTGAACGGGCCTTTTTCCCAGGGATGACACCATGGAACTGCATGTTGCTTTCACTAAGTCGGGACATCGGAATGCCCATCCCCTTGAGGGTATCTGCATATAGGATGTTCAGACCACTTCCACCGTCCATCAAAACCTTGCGGAGTCGAGTGCCCCCCACAACTGGGTCCACCACCAGCGCTTGCCACCCGGGGGTAGCAATATGCACAGGGTGATCTGACTGATCAAACGTGATAGCAGTCTGAGACCACTTGAGATATGTGGGGGTAGAGGGAACCGCCATGTTAACCTCCCTGTTGATAACTTTCAGTCGACTCTTGCTCTCAACATCAGCAAAAATCAACAGAGTGGCATTGATCTCAGGAAACTCTTCTTTATCTTCTTCATCTCCCTTTTCAGGGTCTTTTTCACTCGACTGGGTCTCTTTGCACTGTTCAATCAGCAAACGGCACTGTCGGGTGGTATGCTTTGGCAATATTAAATTGCCCTCTTCATCTTTCCTCGTGTGGATTGCACACGGTAAATCCATAACATCTGTACCCGACTGATTCTTTGACTTCTTGAGGGCGAACTTAGCTTTGGACTTTCCTTTATTTTTGGCCTGAGCCGCCAGAGCGGCCGCTTCTGCCGGAGCGGGGGGATCAGCCTTGCGCTTCTGCTTCCGATTGGAATTTCCGCCTGCATCATTGTCGACTGCTTTTCCTTTACCGCTTCGGAGGCGGTCCTCTTCTTCCCCATTGGCGTACCGAGTGGCAATCTCCATCATCTTGCTCAGAGAAATATCACCAGTGCGACCAAATTTCAGATAGAGCTCTCTGTATCTAACACCAGCCTTGAAAGCACAAACAGCCTGGTGTTCGGAAACATTCTCCACCGTGTGATGCAGGGTGGACCAGCGCTGAATGTAGTCTCGCAAGTTCTCATTGGGTTTCTGAACACAGTGCTGCAAATCAATCAAACCAGCCGGACGTTTACAGGTGCCCTCAAAGGTTCTGATAAACACTCGGGCCAAGTCCTCCCAGCAATAGATGCTAGAGGGAGCCAAACGATTCAACCAAGCTCTGGCCGAACCATCTAACATCAGGGACAAATGCTTCATGGCTATGTTGTCGTTTCCTCCACCAATCTGCACGGCCACTCGGTAATCATCTAACCATGTCTCGGGCTTCGTCTCGCCAGAAAACTTGCCAATTCCAGCCGCCAACCTGAAGTTGGGGGGAATTTCTGCAGAGCGAATGGCTCTGCTAAAACACTCGGGACCAGACACAACAGCTCCGCTTCCACTCGGATAGTCTCCGTTATAACCATCTCTGTGGGCTCTGCCTCTGTCGACCCGTCTTTGAGCGAGGACATCCCTTGCGTCAAATCCAGGATTCCGCTCATCACCGAACGGGCGCCTATCATCATTGTGTCGGGGCACATAGGAACCACTCCGCGGAGGAGAAAGCACTCGACGGCGGTCATCGCGGTGATAATGGGGAGCAAACTGATCTCGCCCCTGATCTCTGTACCGATCTTCCCGGAAGTCTCCGCCTCTGTGGCGCAGGGGCGACCCAGGACTGTGGGCCGATTGAACTGTTTCCGCCCTGGGTGAATTGCTATGTAGTCTGTTCTGCGACTGAGACACAGCCGCATTCTGCTGCTGCGCTGCTTCGAGCAGCGTTCTGATCTGTTGCAAACCTCTACCAGCTTCCGACCGTGACGGCTGTATAGAATCTGCAATCCTAGCAGCAGCCGCAACATTCAACACTGGAGTACGGAATACCTCGACGTTATTCCGCGATCCACTCGGAAACAACTGTCGTTGATGTCGATTGGGACGCGGCGGACGCTGTCGAGCACGCTCGTCGAGTGCCTTCTGCATCTCTTTGAGTCGAAGGCGAGTTGCCTCCATGGCTTGGGCCTCAGCAGTCGTGCCGACGATGGGAGTACGGAGAACATCCTCATCCCGGTGCTGCTGTTCATTCGACATTCCACCAATCTCGCGCCTGGCGTGGCTTAAGCCAGGCGGCGGACTCTGATGAGAGCCAGCCATAAAAACTTCAGCCGCAGGATCGCAGCTCTCGCACTCGGAGGGAACGCCCGACCGATCTGACGCCGAATCGAACGCGCCGAGAAGTGACTCGACGGGCTCGATGGCCGCAATCTGCGGGGACGAAGCCTGGCGGGCCGCCGCATGTCGCACCCAATGTTGTAGCCGCGAACGACCGGATCGCTTGCGACGATGAACAGCATGGAGGGCCGACACGTACGGAGTCGACGGCTGAAGGAGAAGAACACCGCAGGAGCTTGCGCAAAAGTGCGTCGCCCCACGACTCGGGAGCGCCTCAACGTCCAGAGGCGCCTCCCGGAGCCATGCCGAATCGTCGGCGATGAAGGTGAGCGCTCCGAGACGGATCTCGCGGCCCAGGAACAAATCACCGCCGGATGACATGATGAAGGAAAACAAATGCAACCTCGCCGGAAGTCGCTTAGACGCCTGCCCCACGGTGGGCGCCAATTGTCGTGGGAACGAGTCTGACAGTAGAAGGTAGGGGTACATAAGGAGAGGGCAGAGTCCTAGCTACGGCAAGGGTGTACACACAGATGTATGAGTTCAGGCCCCTCTCGTGGAGGTAATAGCCCTACGTCTCAGGTGCTCGGGAGCTATTTGTCGAGTGTAATTGGAGTATCGCTACAGGGGGTGCGAACCAACCAACCCTTATGCCAGAGGGGAGGGGTGGCTTATATAGAGTGCGCTGCCCCTCATAAGTGACCGGCGTTTAAGGGTCAGATCGTGGTTATAAAGACGTACGATACTGGTAACGTACAACATAAATGCTATTAATGGTCTTGATGAATGCCTGCCCGTTAGCCTCCCTGGGGTGACTTCTGGGCTTCTGTGGCCGACTGTCTTCTGGTCCTTCCGAGTGAAAGGTAAGCGTCGAGTGAAAGGTACCTCCGAGTGTATATTGTCGAGTGGCTTGTATGACTTGGTGATTTCAGTCGGAGACTTCCTTGTAGCTCTTAAGCTTTCTGGGGCAGTGTCTTTAGGTAGGGCATGTAGGTCAGGCCTATGACCCTACCCTAGGTACATATCCCCATCAGGGGTAGTCCGTCCCATCGAAGGTAGGACAGCCTGCGGAAACCTTGATCATACCTGCAGTCGACATAACTAGAACTCCAGGTGGTTAAACCAAAATCACACAGAACAAGGGAGTACCTTGCTCTGATACCAATTGAAAGTGCGTTATATCGACTAGAGGGGGGGGTGAATAGGCGATTTTTACAAATTCATCACAGAGGAATTTCACCTTGAGGAATTTGAAATGTGATGAATAACTAACAGCGGAATAAGTACTCAAGTGCATACGAAGCATAGCGATCGCATAGTCGTCATGATGAAATAAAGCATGCACAGATTACAGATAGCGTGATACAGGATAAGCAGGTGAGGAACAAGGTAGCTTGAAGAATTTGAGGTGAGGAAATTGAGAAAGTCTTCAGTCAAATTCTTCAAATAGTAACGATCAATTTCATCAACAAGTATACAAGGAAATTAAAGGGTTGAGGAAATAGAACCAGGTAGCTCGATGAAGACA
Source organism: Elymus sibiricus (assembly GCA_039707655.1). NCBI lineage: Eukaryota > Viridiplantae > Streptophyta > Magnoliopsida > Poales > Poaceae > Elymus > Elymus sibiricus. Next base: position 129,058,497 of record CM077669.1, read on the forward strand.
ATGATTTGATGACCCAGTTCCAACTACTGTGACAGTCGTACGTCTGGTTTGGAGCGGCCTGGTATTTAAACCAGAGGACACACAGTCCCAGGACACACAGTCCTTACCGTATTCTCCTTGAGCTAAGGTCACACAGACCTCGCCCAACACTCGTGGTAAGTCTTCAGGGTAGACTTCCAAAACCCTCACAAACTGGTCACCCGGCGATCCACAATTGATACTGGATGCTCTAGACCAAGGTCACTTCGTGATCCCCAATTGACTGCAGGATGCACTAGACCATGACGCCTAACCGTCTGGAAGATACACAGTCTTCAAAGGTAACAAGCGTCGGTTCCACACAGGAACAATTTCTTCAGTGATGCTCAATCACTTTGGGTTTGGTGGTTTGGTTTGGGGTTTTTCCTCACTGATGATTTTCTCTCAAAGTCCTCGAGGAATGGGATGCTCTCAAATGACAAGTGTCAGTTCTCTCTCGGAGCAGCCAACCAACTAGTGGTTGTGGGGGGTGGCTATTTATAGCCAGGGTGCAACCCGACATGATAAGACATAAATGCCCCCAATGATATGACCGTTATGTGGATAGGATGATTGGGGACAGCTGGCACTTAGCACAACAACGGTCGGAATTTCGAACTATGAAAGTCCTCAGGCTTATCATATTCCTCACTTGTAGGCAATTCGCACTGGCGAAATCCTAACTCCTCAGTCAGACCAATTTCCTCAGAGACCAGAAGATCATCGTCTCTGTCACTGAAGAACTTGACTGAACTGCAAGAGATTTCCAAAGGCTTCACTCGAAGGATTGGATAGGTTGAGGCTTTTGAGTTGAGCATCAGTTGGAAATTTTCCTTAGTATTACCTCGGCCCCCTTTAACAGTACGGTGTTTCCTATGACTCAAAGAAAGGAAATGAAACTACGAAAACAAAAGTCTTCATGCTTCATAGTCCTCGTTCATATCTTCAAGGTCACACCAACTTCTTCTTTTTCAAAGTCTTCACCAAAGTCTTCAGCAAAGTCTTCACCAAAGTCTTCAGTTGAAGACATACATTTTTAGGGGTCGATAATCTCAGAATGTATCAAACTCCTCAGCGACTTATAGAGCCTGTGTACACTTACAAACGCATTAGTCTCTTAACCTATAAGTCTTCAATACACCAAAATCACTAAGGGGCACTAGATGCACTAACAGTTTGATACACACAAGGCATTCCTTCGGCATCAGTGAGTTGCATAATCTCATGGTCTTAAGAACAGATACTTGACATGAAGAAAGCAGTAGCAATAAACTTAGTGATACGATCAAATGATATGCTTACGGTTGGGTCATGTCCATCACATCATTCTCCTAATGATGTGACCCTGTTATCAAATGACAACTCATGTCTATGGTTAGGAAACCTTAACCATCTTTGATCAACGAGCTAGTCTAGTAGAGGTTCACTAGGGACACGGTGTTGTCTATGCATCCACACATGTATATGAGTTTCCGATCAATACAATTTTAGCATGGATAATAAACGATTATCATGAACATGGAAATATGATACTAATAAACAATTTATTATTTCTTCTAGGGCATATTTCCAACAAGAATGATATCCATCATGCATCTCAAAGTATTAATTTCATAACAAATAGAGTAACGCAATAAGAAAGATGACATAATGTAGACAGAAAGAGATCAATCAATGTGACCAAACCCCGTCGTTTATCCTTAGTGGCAATAATACAATATATGCCTTTGTCCTTCTGTCACTAGGGAAGATCACCGCAAAAATGAGCCCACTACTATGCACCACCTCCTCTGAAAATCTACTCATATATCTTGGCCAAATAAAACTCATAGATCAGAAAGTACACATGGGTATAAAATTACACAATAGAGAGACTTCATGAGAATCAATATAAAATAATGAACAATCTGATCATAAATCCACAATTCATCAGACCCCAACAAACATGCCACAAGAATTACATCGAATAGAGCTCCGAAGAGATAGAGATAGATAGATATATAGATAGATAGAGAGAGAGTGTGTGTGTTAGAGCATATTTCTCCGTATGTGGTTTTGGTAATTGTTGACAATCCCTATGGACTAATGGTTTCCTTGAGTTATATTCGAAGGATTTGTCCATAGGCACTTCTTGAAGTACATGTGTTGGTTTCAAGGAGTTTATATGGTGACCAAGGTGGTATGTATGGTTTTATCCAAAGATTGATCATGTGAGAGTTGAGCTCATTCCAAGCATGTCTTGAAGAAGAAGATTGTGTGAACATTCATGTTTACCTTCAAGACATCATCTTTGTGAAGAGAGAAGATAAGACACAAGGTTTATCAAGATTAATGGAAAGAATGATTCAAGTTGATCAACACACAAAGCGTAGAAGATGTACCAAGTGGGATCAAGTGATCTCATGGTATGGTAAGTATTGTCCATTATGCTTTGTGTACTAACCCATGTTCCTTGTGAGTGTTCCTTGCGGGGTTAGGTATATTTCCATGGGCTTGCATCAATAGGAAGATCCCATACAACTCATGGAGGATGACATCAAGTGGTGATCGTCATCAAGGTTGCGGTGTGCAAGTTCAAGTGAAGCATCACAGAGAGATCATGCTTGAAGCTTGCCGTCCATTGTGGTGACAATGGACTTGTGAAGATATGCCGAAGAGTGGCTCACCCATAGTGGAGTATGGGCGAGCAATCTACTAGTCTTCATCGAGCCGGCGCAATCAGGAAAGGTGGTCCATCTTGAGAAGGACAAGATCGTCATCATCTAGCTCAAGTGGACTATGCGCAAGGCAAAGGTTTCACCTTGATAGGGTTTTCTATTTTACCGGTCTCATGGTGGTAGTTGGGAGACCGGGTTATAGGATCGATTGATGTACTATCAAGGGGGGCTCTCAAGTGAGTAGCTTGATCATATCGTTCGTTGAGAGCTCAAACCATTTGCAGCATTGCATCATCTTTCTTGGTTCTTGGTTGGTGTTTCTCTTTGTGAGTTTTAGAGCTTATGGTCATCTTCATGACAAGCTCGAGTTCATCGAAAATGGAGTCCATATACATCTTCTATGATGTTTTCGATGTTGGAATTTTTGCCGGTTCTTCATTCATAGAGGTTTCACATCTCTATATCATTGGCATTTTTCTACTACCTCTTCTTGCTATAACTATTCGTTGTTTGGATAGTACTTGTCGTCTGCTATCCAACAAGCTTGAGTTTGCTCAAATCGGAGCTCGTATGCGAAAGTTATGGCTGTTTTTGTCTTACGAGTTTTATACTGAGAGGTTGTACCGGTTCATAAAGAGGTTGTACCGGTAGACCGGTACAACCGGTGTTTGGAGCGGTTGTACCGCTCCAGAATTGGTCCGGAGGTTGTACAGGCCATGTACCGCTCTACTACCGGACTATGTTCTGTTTTGGAGCGGTTCTTGGGCGGTTGTAGGCCGGTTGTTCCGGTTTAATCGGTACTACCGGTTGTACCGGTGCGCATAGAGGTTGTACTGCTCCTATGTTATTTTGCACATAACGGGCAGATTCGTGGGGACCTATTTAAGGGGGTCTTCTTCCCCAAGGGTCCCTATCCTTTGAGCTCGTGTTTGCCCCCCATTGTTGACCTTCTTTGAGCTTGCTAACTCTCAATCCCTCCAATGATTCTTGCTAGTTCTTGAGGGAAAATAGAGAGGAGATCTAGATCCACATTTCCACCAATCACTTTCTCCTCTATGTGAGGGGAACCCATTGGATCTAGTTCTTGGAGTTCTTGGTGTTCTTCTTCGTTCTTCCTCTCATTTTCCACCATAGCATTAGTTGTTGTGGTGGGATTTGGGAGAGAAGGACTTGGGCACTCCGTGTGCCCTTGCCATTGCATTTGGTGCATAGGTTTGAGTTCTCCACGGTGATACGTGTAAGTGAAGTTTGAGAAGCTTATTACTCTTGGGTGTTTGAGCACCCTATAGCTTGTTCCTCTTGGGTGCCTTGGCGCCCTAGACGGTTGGTGGTGTCTCGGAGCTCAATCATTGTGGTGTAAAGCTCCGGGCAAGCGTCGGGCTCTTCAATTAGGTTGTGGAGATTGCCCCGAGCAATTTGTACGGGTACCGGTGACCTCCCCCAAGGGTTGCCATTTGTATGGGTTCGGTGACCGCCCTCAAGGGTCCCTTAGTGGAATCACGCCATCTTGCATTGTGCGAGGGCGTGAGGAGATTACGGTGGCATTAGTGGCATCTTGGGGAGCATTGTGCCCCCACACCGCTCCGAACGGAGATTAGCATCCGCAAGGGTGTGAACTTCGGGATACATCGTCGTATCCGCGTGCCTCGGTTATCTCTTACCCGAGCCCTTTACTGATGCACTTTACTTTGTGATAGCCATATTGTTTCATGTTATATATCTTTCTATCACTTAGTTGTTTATCTTGCTTAGCATAAGTTGTTGGTGCACATAGGTGAGCCTAGTTGTTTTAGGTTTTGTGCTTGACTAATTAAACAATAGTTTTATTCCGATTTTGTTCAAGCCTAAACCGTAATTATTTTAAAGCGCCTATTCACCCCCCCTCTAGGCGACATCCACGTCCTTTCAATTGGTATCAGAGCTAGGTCTCTCATTATTATGTTTAACCACCTAGAGAGTAAGGATGTCGACTAGGGGATTAGGATTCTCTGACACTCTTAGTTTCGATGGCACAAATTTTGATGTTTGGGTAATTTGCATGCTTAATCTCTTTAGGGTCATGGACCCAAATTTGAAGCGAATTGTAGATATGTGTTTTTCTCCTCCAAAGGATTCTCAACACATATCTTTAGAGGATGAGAAAAACTCTTATCTCAATGCTCAAGCTTCTAATGTGCTTTTCGATGCTTTGAGCAATGTAGATATATTTCAACTCATGTCGTTCCGGGATGCTCATGAGTTGTGGACAAAGCTTCAACATAAATATGGTATGTCCAAGATTTGTAGGGATGATTGTTCTCCCTCCACCTCCGGTCGTGTTGTCTTCTCAACTTCATCTACTTCACCTACATGTGGATTGCCACAAGGTAATGATAAGGTGAGTAGTGGTGATCATTGTAATGATGATAGTGGGCTTATTGTTGATGATACTTCATCACTATCTTATTGCAATGCTTCATCTTTGGACTTTAACACTTTGAGCACTCTAAATGTTTCACATGCTTGTGTTGATAGTCCTTCCATATCATGTAGAAATTGCTTGACTAAATCTCATGATGATATGCTTGCCATGTCTTATTGTCGTGATAAAAATGCATCGCCTTCCTCGAGTTGTTGTGCTAACAATGTAGAGGAAACCCAGCACTCCACAGAACAAGATATGGTCTTGAATGGTGCTTCAAGGGATCCTACATCATCATCTATTATTTCTCATTTTTGCCTTATGGCTAAGGCTTCAAAGGTATCTCCTACTTTGAATCCCAATATATCTCATGATGATGATGTTGATGATAATGAGGATGAGGATAATGATGAAGAGAGTGATAATATTGCTTCCTTAAAAATTAAGGGAGAAATGGTTTTTAAAGCTCTTCATAAGAATAAAATTGTTCGTTCCAACTTCATGGAAATCATGTCTATTGCCATTGAGGGAAAGAAATATATTGAGGAGTTGGAAGCTCATCTTGAGGAGCATGAGGCCACCATTGATAAAATGGAAGGTCATGAGCGTGATTACGCTAATGAGATCGCGGAGCTATCTCAAGCTCTTGAAAATGAACAAACCACCAAGGAATCTCTTGAGGAGACCTTTGCTCTAGAATAATCTAAATTAAAGGAATCCCATGATAGAGCTCTCGAGGTGGCTAATGATTTTAGAACTAAAAATGATAAGCTTGAAGTTGCACATGCTAAACTCCTTGAGGACTTTGAGCACCTCAAAAATGGCTCAAGGGTCATTAAGAGTTCGCTCATTGAACTCACCGAGTCTCATGCTCAACTTGAAGCTTCATATGCTAAAGAGCATGCCAAGTTGCCTTCTCCTCTTGTTGTTAATGATGATGCTGGTGCTACTAACTCTATTCCTTGTGAAGCATCCATTTTGAAGGAGAATGTTGAGCTAAGGGCTCAACTTGAGTTGCTATCTAGCAATTATGGAAAATTGGAAGAAAGTCATGAAAAGCTCTCGAGCTCTCATGGTGATCTTCTAGTATCCCATAATGTGCTAAAAATAGCTCATGAGGCTAGTACTACTAAGGTAACATCTAGTGAGCCTCTTGTGGACATTAGCACTACATCTAGTAGAAATGTTTTATTGCCATGTGCTAGTCCTCGTAGTTCATCTACTCATAATGTTGCTACATCTTGTGACGAATTATTTTCCTTGCCTTGTTGCTCTAACGATGAAGCTTATACTTCATCTAGTACTTGTGTCCATACTAACCATGTAGAGGAAATCAATGAGCTCAAGGTCCAAGTCACTTCTTTGAAGAAAGACTTGGAAAAGAGTCATGAAGGGAAGTCCACACTCAACAATATCTTGAGTGTGCAAAAATCCCCAAATGACAAAGGTGGACTTGGATTCAACTCCAATAAGAAGAAGAAGTCCAAGGGCAACAAGAAGAAGGGCCAAGAACAAGTCAAGAACTCGGGCAAGATTGTTTGCTTCAAGTGCAAAATAGAAGGGCACCATGTTAGATCTTGCCCATTGAAGAAGAAGCCCCATAGTGACAAGCAACAAGGGAAGCGGCCAAAATCTCATGCTTAACGTCAAGTTGAAGAAAGGCCACTTCCCAAGAAGACCCAAGTCAACGCTCCTCAAGTTGAGAAATCAATTGAGAAGAAAGTAAAGGGTAGTTGTTGCTACTTATGTCGTGAGAAGGGTCACTTTGCTTCTTCATGCACTAATGGTAAAGTATCCCACCCAATTATCATTGATGATGTCTATTCTCTTGGGAAGGATAAGGTTGGCAATGTGTTTGCCAAGTTTGTTGGTACTCAAAGTGGTGTCAAGAAAAGAACCATTTGGGTAGCCAAGCCTATTGTGACTAACCTCTTAGGACCCAACTTGGTTGGGGACCAACAAGCTCAAACTTGATCAATAGGTATTGTTGGAGATCATTGTAGACTTGGCTACATTATGAAGAATTAAGGGGTCCTCATCATTCATATTGTCTCAATCCAAGTCATTTGGATCATCAAGTTTCTATCTTAGAACCAATGTTCCTCCTTACGGTAACTTGTACTTAAAATTGAATACATTGTTAGTTACTTGCCCCTGTGCATGTTGTGGTTTTGTACCTTGCATGTGTTTGTATATGTTGTGCTTCCTATTTGTTTATCTTGAGAAATCAAGTATGTATGGTGGGTTGCACATCATATATGTGTGAGTCTTGTGTTGAACCTTTTTGTATTTTGTTTGTATCTTAGTCTGCTCTTTTGAGATATTAATGGATTATCCCATTTTGAGGGAGTGATGTGCTTTGTGCACTTCACGATCCTAAAAATGTGTGTACATGAGGAATACCAATTAGTATTGATATTACAAGATTATCTAGCTTCTATGTGGTATGTCTTCTCATGAGAAATTCAAATTCTAAATGGTCCATTAATAATCTCTTGTTGGATTTCATTTGCCACTTGTTAATAATGTTGGGTTACCACATTATGGGGGAGTAATATGCCATGTGCATATTACAAGCCCAGAGAATGTGTACATTTGATATTGCCACTTAGATTTGATATTATAATTTATCTTGTTCCTAGTTGGCATACTAGCTCTACAAGTGTCATTTGCTTGTGATTTAGGAGTAAAGATGATGTTGGATCTATTTTCAATCTACCAATGGGAATTATTTCCAAATACTTCTTGTCCTTTGCAATTGGTATTCCTTTTAAGTGGTAGAAATTGCTAATCATCTTTACATTGGATTTTGTTTATTGTTTGTCTTCCTTGCCTCTTGTCTATCTTTTTGAGAATGTCTAGTGTTTCTATAGATAGGGAAAGTGATGATCCCATCGTGTGCATTTTGTATTCAAATGCAAATTCTATATAATGCACAGCTCTTGGGGGAGCTATCCTATTTTCTTTAGAATACTCTCTTTATGCGTGTATCATAAAATCTTTTGATCCTCATCAAGTGTGTGTTGGTGGGAGGCAAGCCTTTTCTTTATGGTGCTTTGTGCCATCATGAAAATTTGCTGAGGGTTTGGTTTGTTTGGAACCTAGCTCTCTTTTGGGAAATTGATACCTCTTGTTTGTTTTCCTTCAATTGGTATCTTGTTTCCTTTATTTGGCATGTGTCAATGGATATCTCATTCCTTGATGTATCTTTTAATTGGTATCCTTCATTTGGTATCTTATTTTCACTTGATACCTTGTCTTTTGGTATCTTATCAACTATGTGTTGATTTGATTCTTGAAAGCCTTGAGCATGTATATTTAGTACATGTATTTTCTTTGGCATGCTTTATTTCTTTGACCCAATATATAGGGGAAACTCCACTATGTCACAAATTGGCTAAAGTGTGCATGAAATTCAATTTCATATCTATATGGACATAGTTATGTGGAGTTTTTCCTATGTATTGTTGGTCCACTAACTCTTTGGTCCCAATGAGTTTGGGTACCACTTTGTTTGTGTTGTTGCTCTAGGAACAATTGGAGATACATTGGACGCTCGGCTCACTTACAAGGAAGGTGTTGACACCATGTGCTTATTGGAGCCATGCTAGGATGATCGATGAACCATTATCTACTACATCAATCCAATGCTATCTCGGTAACAAGTATCTACTTCATGCATACATTTCTTGCATTCAACCTTTTGTAGGTTGCATCATGGCATGAAGTTCTTGATTCATTCTTGTGGTACTTGTTTCCTTTCTCAAAGCATCCCAGTGATGATCTCTTGTTGCTAGTTGTGATGTCTTTGATGTTCGTATGCCGCGAGTTCATTTGTGTACAATAAGAAACTATTAGGCCATGTGCTATGCTCTCAAGCAAATATCTTATTGGTATATTCATGATTCCTTTATTTTTGGATATCTTGTTTGTTCCTTCGTGTAACTATTTTGTGTGTACATCCTTCTTTGTGGATATACCATCATGTATTCTACCTAGAATCTTATACACATGAGAGAAGTTACATCTCTAGTTGACATCCTCTTTTCCTTCACGTCCACCGTTGCATTCCCTTTTATTTCCTTGGTGGTTTCGTGAAAGAATTTGTCTTGAGTGTGGATCTTATATCCTTGCATCTTGATGCACTCTTTGGTGGTGAAGATTATTTTCCTCATGCTTGTCTTGACGAGGGTTTTGCCATTTCGATTGGTATCCCTTCTCTTGACAAGGCTATTATTTCCTATCTTCACCATGGGTTGTCACAAGCTTTGATTTTTAATTTTCTTATTAGTAAGCTTGTGGACACATTTGCCAGTGGTTTGTGTATGTGGGAAGGACATGGCTTGCACTTTGTGTCTCATTTCATCAAGACTATGTTGATGCTTAATGCTCATCCTTATACTAGTCTTCTCAAGTGCTTTGCCATGACTCACACACATCATTTTGGTTGAGCCTATTCTTAAGTTGCCTCTTTTACATGTTGCTCAACCATATGTTTGGTGCAAGTGATATGCTTATTGTCTTATCTACTTTCTTGCACCTATTGTGTGTCTCTATTGATTTTGGGGGAGTCATGATCCTATTTTGTGCACTTGTATACAAATACAACAATTCTTAATAGTGCACAAATCATGGGGAGCTTCTCTAGTTTCTTTAAAAAACTCCTTTGGCCATATCATAATATCTTTTATTCATGTGACTCGTAGGATCATGTGATTGTTTGTTCCTATTGGTATCTTTTGATTACTTGCTTCTCTTTTGGTATGTCTTTGTGCCATACAATCCTTTTTGCAATCTTTGGGTCCTCAATATAGTTTGTTTTCCTCCAACTACTTATCATTGGATATGTGTATCTCATTGCTCTCATCTTTTAGATATACACACCTTTTGGAGGAACACCTATTATATTGGCTTTCTAAGCCTTTCGCCCATTTTTGCAATCGATGCCAATGGGGGAGATGTTTAGAGAGTTTAGTTTGGAGTTGTTTAGAGAGTTTTGTTTTTGATTCTCTCATACCCATGCATATGCATTATTGGTTGTTGCTTTGCATGGGTGTGCTTAGTTGTGCTTATTTCCTTATATAAACTCTCTTGAAAGTGATTGTCAACAATTACCAAAATGGGGGAGATTGTTAGAGCATATTTCTCCGTATCTGGTTTTGGTAATTGTTGACAATCCCTATGGACTTATGGTTGCCTTGAGTTATATTCGAAGGATTTGTCCATGGGCACTTCTTGAAGTACATGTGTTGGTTTCAAGGAGTTTATATGGTGACCAAGGTGGTATGTATGGTTTTATCCAAAGATTGGTCATGTGAGAGTTGAGCTCATTACAAGCATGTCTTGAAGAAGAAGATTGTGTGAACATTCATGTTTACCTTCAAGACATCATCTTTGTGAAGAGAGAAGATAAGACACAAGGTTGATCAAGATTAAGGCAAATAATGATTCAAGTTGATCAACACACAAAGCGTAGAAGATGTACCAAGTGGGATCAAGTGATCTCATGGTATGGTAAGTATTGTCCATTACGCTTTGTGTACTAACCCATGTTCCTTGTGAGTGTTCTTTGCGGGGTTAGGTATATTTCCATGGGCTTGCATCAATAGGAAGATCCCATACAACCCATGGAGGATGACATCAAGTGGTGATTGTCATCAAGGTTGCGGTGTGCAAGTTCAAGTGAAGCATCACGGAGAGATCATGCTTGAAGCTTGCCGTCCATTGTGGTGACAATGGACTTGTGAAGATGTGCCGAAGAGTGGCTCATCCATAGTGGAGTATGGGGGAGCAATCTACTAGTCTTGATCGAGCCGACGCAATCCGGTAAGGTGGTCTATCTTGAGAAGGACAAGATCATCATCATCTAGCTCAAGTGTACTATGCGCAAGGCAAAGGTTTCACCTTGATAGGGTTTTCTATTTTACCGGTCTCATGGTGGTAGTTGGGAGACCGGGTTAAAAGATCGATTGCCGTACTATCAAGGGGGGCTCTCAAGTGAGTAGCTTGATCGTATCGTTCGTTGAGAGCTCAAACCATTTGCAGCATTGCATCATCTTTCTTGGTTCTTGGTTGGTGTTTCTCTTTGTGAGTTTTAGAGCTTATGGTCATCTTCATGACAAGCTCGAGTTCATCGAAAACAGAGTCCATATACATCTTCTATGATGTTTTCAATGTTGGAGTTTTTGCCGGTTCATCATTCATAGAGGTTTCACATCTCTATATCATTGGCATTTTTCTACTACCTCTCATTGCTATAACTATTCGTTGTTTTCATAGTACTTGTCGTCTGCTATCCAACAAGCTTGAGTTTGCTCAAATCGGAGCTCGTATGCGAAAGTTATGGCTGTTTTTGTCTTACTAGTTTTACAATGAGAGGTTGTACCGGTTCATAGAGAGGTTGTACAACCGGTGTTTGGAGCGGTTGTACCGCTCCAGAATTGGTCCAGAGGTTGTACCGGCCATGTACCGCTCTACCACCGGACTAGGTTCTGTTTTGGAGGTTCTTGGGTGGTTGTAGGCTGGTTGTTCCGGTTTAATCGGTACTACCGGTTGTACCGGTGCGCATAGCGGTTGTACCGCTCCTATGTTATTCTGCACATAACAGGCAGATTCATGGGGACCTATTTAAGGGGTCTTCTTCCCCAAGGGTTCCTATCCTTTGAGCTCGTGTTTGCCCCCCATTGTTGACCTTCTTTGAGCTTGCTAACTCTCAATCCCTCCAATGATTCTTGCTAGTTCTTGAGGGAAAAGAGAGAGGAGATCTAGATCCACATTTCCACGAATCACTTTCTCCTCTATGTGAGGGGAACCCATTGGATCTAGTTCTTGGAGTTCTTGGTGTTCTTCTTCGTTCTTCCTCTCATTTTCCACCATAGCATTAGTTGTTGTGGTGGGATTTGGGAGAGAAGGACTTGGGCACTCCGTGTGCCCTTGCCATTGCATTTGGTGCATAGGTTTGAGTTCTCCACGGTGATACGTGGAAGTGAAGTTTGAGAAGCTTATTACTCTTGGGTGTTTGAGCACCCTATAGCTTGTTCCTCTTGGGTGCCTTGGCACCCTAGACGGTTGGTGGTGTCTCGGAGCTCAATCATTGTGGTGTAAATCTCCGGGCAAGCGTCGGGCTCTTCAATTAGGTTGTGAACTTCGGGATACATCATCGTCTCCGCGTGCCTCGGTTATCTCTTACCCGAGCCCTTTACTTATGTACTTTACCTTGTGATAGCCATATTGTTTCATGTTATATATCTTGCTATCACTTAGTTGTTTATCTTGCTTAGCATAAGTTGTTGGTGCACATAGTTGAGCCTAGTTGTTTTAGGTTTTGTGCTTGACTAATTAAATGATAGTTTTATTCCTATTTTGTTCAAGCCTAAACCGTAATTATTTTAAAGCGCCTATTCACCCCCCTCTAGGCGACATCCACGTCCTTTCAGAGAGAGAGAGAGAGAGAGAGAGTGATCTGACTACTACTATGGACCCGTAGGTCCTGAAAGAACTACTCACACATCGTCATCGTGGATGCAACACGATTGATGAAGATGGCCTCCCCAATGATTCCCCCTCTGACAGAGAGCCAGAACAGTCCTCCAAATTGGACCGCATCCGAACAGAGGCTTGTGGCGGTTATAAAATTGTTTCGGGTCTCGCTCTGAGGGTTTCAGAATATATGTGAATTTTGTAGGGTAACGCAGCAGAAAACAAAATTTTTCCGACCTACGCACCAGCCCAGGACCACTCTGGAGACTGCATACAAGGTTTGATCTTTTTCGTTACTGACTCGTAGCGCAGCCGAAGTAGAGTCGATGACGATCGGCGGTGCAGATCCCCGCAGCTAGGATTTACAACCTCCCAACCGCGAGGATGTATAACCTCATCCGCCCCGTGGACAGCCCTCCGGGAGGCGGTCGGACAGTCCCCCGGACGGTGTCGCGGACAGCCCTTCGGGAGGACCATCGAAACTCGGACAGTCACTCGGACAGCCCTTCGGGAGGACCCCCGAACTAAGACCGAAACTACGATCTCTCTACAGAGTTGCACACATACGGTGTCATCTATCCGGCAGGGCTTCGCCGTCCATAACTAGTTCCCACCGGAACCCAGACAGCCTTTCGGCTCTACGAAACTATTTCGCTGGGAGGGAGAGAGAAAGCCAGATCATGCATGGCACTTGTCTGTGTGAAGGGATGAATTTTGGGCTGCCCCCTCCACCTCTATTTGTAGGAGAAGGAGGGGTGGAGGGGCTGAAATTTCAGCCACATCCATCCATGTCATCTCCAAGATATTTTGGAGCAAAAGCCCAAAAAGGTGGCTTTCCAAAAAGTAACCATAAAGCTGATTTCACTATTCACGACGACATTTTTCAGCGTCTGTTCGAACTGAAAATATTTATGTGGGCTTAGAACATTTCCAGTACCCACTAAAATAATTTTCAACGCGTTCTGAAACAATTCCGGTTTAGTGATTTTCATCTGCGAAAAGCATCTGAAGCGGTTCCGGCAGCTCCGGAACATTTCCGGTTTTCATCCCGGAAAATTCCAGAAAGTTTCCAGAACGATTCTGGCACCCTCCAAGAATTATCAGGCATGTGCCGAAACCAATTTGACTTTATGGTATCCCCTGAAACAACTTTTTAGTTTCACCGGAACTCATCCGGTGACCTCTCTCTTCGGAACTTTTCCGCTGTCTGCGAAAACTTTTTCCGGAAACTTTCTCTCAGACTCCCTGTCTAGTATTCAGCAGATAGATGACCCTTAAGCGTGTGACCCTATAGGTTCGGTGAAGTATAGACATGACCCGGAACCCCTTCCGATCAATGATCAACATCGGAGCTGTGGACACCCATATTGACCCCTATACCCACACGAATGAATATTTGAGTGAACCTCCAGTTGTCGTGTGCTATTCCTGTTGCTTCGCGATATGTTACAAATACCCGAGGTGAGACATGTTGGCATCCCCGTGGATCAACAACTTGTCCACTATGCCAGTTACCTCGTTACCGGTATTGTTCTCTTTTCTCATTCCCGTGTTTCGGCATCCCTGTGATCAAATCACAAAGTGTCTGGCCAGACGATGATGGATACCGTAATACCGAGAGGGCCCAGAGATATCTCTCCATCGTCGGAGGAGCAAATCCCAATCTTGAGCTATCAAGTTACTTGACATACTTTCCCATGAACCCAAAAGCCGCCGTAATAGCCATCCAGTAACAGATGACGTTTAACAAACCCCAAAGTTCATGAATCAAGCATGAAGAAACTCGATACTCTCATGGTCTGAGGAATCATGCAAACGTTAACCATCTCTGTGTTATTAACCATTAACTAGTGACGAAAGTATCTCATAGCATAACATCAATTCGGGTCGATTCAACACAAGTGTTCTACCAACATTGCGCCCTCAAAATTGCCGGCATAGCCATGCCCATGATCAGGAAAACAGGATCATCATGCAATACTTGAGCCAGTCTTAGAGGCAAGACTAGGAATACATTTTACCATTTATTATTCCACACGTGCATATGAGTCTTCCTCCGAGCCTCGTGGTTATTGCAGACTCGAGAACCATAGCAGTTATAGCATGGAACATAAACCTAATTATGAACAGGGAGATAATCAATAACATTTATTATTGCCTCTAGGGCATATCTCCTACAGACTCCCACTTGCACTAGAGTCAATAATCTAGTCAATGCTAATGCACTTTACACCTATGGCATACTGGTGTAAAATATGCTTCGCTTGTGGTATAGCCTGATGTCCAACGGATCTGACGACTTCAGCTCCGTGTGTAACTTTGCATATCCTTGCGTTTCACGCTTTCACAAAATTCATATTTTGTGTGGACTTGGCTTTGCATATGTGTGAATCATTGGTCGAAACCTGATTCCTCAGACTGAGCTATGGAGCAACTATCTGCAATAGTGTCCCATAGACCAAAGCCATCTTGGAACCATACTAAGTTCATGAATGAACTATATGATTCAACAACTTCTTTGTCGCTTCTAAAGCGTCAACATTCTTAGCCTTTGTTATAGAATTCGCCACAGTATCTTGTTTGGAACAATTTCCAACTACCGTGCCACCATGTTGTGTATTACACAAAACCCTTAACTTAAATCGAAAATCGCATGGATCATTGATGAAGACTGTATCAATGTAATTACTTACAACGAGCACTTCATAATCTCTGCTTGCGAGAAAACATGTCATTAGTACTACTCTAGTACTTAATGACGTCTTTCACTGTTGTCCCATGATCAGTACTTTTGATCACTTTGGTATCTATACTCGCAACATCTTTGGAGTATTGGACATATCGGGTTGTTTTTACATACCATGGAATACATGATTAATCCAAACACAAGAGTGTGTGGAATCACCATCATGTATTTTGCTCATCAGTGTTTTGAGACACCGAGTTTTGCAAAACTCTTTCCATGTGACTTCGGCAAGAATCACTCCTTGGTGTTTTAAATGCTAAAAGGTTTTAGCACCTTGTCAATATGTATTCATTGCTTAGCCCCATTAGGTAAATCTATCTCCATAGATTATCATGCCTAATATTGAGGCTATTTAGCCTAAGTACTTCATCGAAAAACTATTTTCAAATGAAGTAATAATTCGTGTCAAGAAATTTTATTTCCAATTAACAATGTGTCAAGCACACAAGTTTTTTAGAAATATTATTATGCTCCCACTTACTTTCTTGAATCACAAGCATCTTCGTTACTCATTGATGAAGTCAAACCCCTTTGACCATTTCATCAAAACACGAAGAATCCAACTCCTCTTTGCTCTCTTCTGTCCATCGCTGGAACTCTGAAGTTTGCATACCTACTAGCATCCTCTGGATCGGCAAATTACTTTGGACTATATCACATACAAGTCCTAGGTTTCATTTCCATCAGACAGAAATCCTTTTGTCATCCATGTTTCATATCTCATGATTGAAATATGTATTAATTGCTAGTTCAACCCGAACCGACTTTAAGCATCGCTACAGCGAGACAATCTCATTGTAGTCAACTCCTTGAACTTGTTATTGCAACAAGTCAAGCTTTATGGATAAAACATTTTATTCGTATCAGTTTTTAGTTCCAAAAATATTCGTTAGACTCTAAGTCTTTCGAAAGGTGTATCAAGATTTTAATCTTGAATCACTTATATGGAAACTATCTCGGATTGTATTGGCATTTAGCCAATTCCGGAGTCAGGGCCCATCAACGCTTCCTTGTGTATTGTAGGTATACTGTTGTCTAACAACAATATCTCGTTTGCGCACCTGATAGGTTTGCACGAGCTTTTCCTACGTGGTTCAGCTGCAAGTTCGACCGAAGTCCATACATTTTATTGTAGAGACTTCTGTATCAGTCGCAGTAGGAAACTCCGGAATCACTTCCAAGGTTCCTTTCCTTTGATCTGATGACGAAGATACTGGTTATCTCGTCGAGTTGCACTGTCCTCCCACTCACCTTTTGTAAGAACTATTCTCTTTAAAAGCATACCGTTTTGCGGCAAATTCCTTTGCCTCGGTATAGTGGTGGGGGAATACCCAATGACTTGGGATAACCTTACAAAGTAGCACTTGTCTGATTTGGAATAGGTTTGTAACCTTTTACACAAGCCCCATATTCCAAATGTTAAGAGAAGATATAACATGGTTGGGCGTACCATACCATGGCATCATTTCAACAGACCCGATGGAGCTCTTTTCAGTGTAAAAGCCGCAGTCTCTAAAGCATCACTCTTTAAAAGGGATAATGGCAAATCTATTTATGTCATTTTTTATCTTACCATGTCATAAATGGTTCGATTACATCTTCACGGACTTTTCACTTGCAGTGGTGTTCCGGGAGGTGCAAGTTATGAAACCCCTTTCACAACTCATCAGACATTCGCTAAACTTGTAACTCAAATATTCCTTTCCACAATCAATTTGCAGAAACATAATTTTCTTGTTACAACAACTTCTACTTCATTTTTGAAAACCTTTCGAATAATTTCAAAAGATCCAGACTTACGTCTAATCAAGTAAATATCCATATATCTACTTGACTCATTTCTGAAGAGAGATAAATCCACTACTTGCAACAACGTTTATTGAACTACACACATCAAAATGTATGATCACCAATAAGTTTGTTGCTCGTTCCTTATGGCCTGTGAACGGTATTTCAGTCACTTCACTTTTCGGACGAAAGTTGCAAGTGTCAGATGATTTTAAAATCAACCGACTTCAAAATCCATCATAATGGAATTTCCATGCGGGTTTCTCCAATGTGACCAAATGTAGTGCCACACTTGTGTGGTATTCTTTTAGTCTTGCGACATTTAGCGTCAGTGTTATGGATGTATCATATTTCCATCAATATTCATAACATACATCCCATCTTGGATGGAAGCATGGCCCTTCATGTTATTCATAATACTGAACAACAATTGTTCTTTTATGAACAACCCTTTTGCAACAAACATTGTGCACTGGGTTAGAGTCTATGAAAATCTAAAATGAATTATGAAAGTAAACACAGAGGTAATATATTAATATCATTATTCATAACATACATCTCATTCATAATGGAAGTATGGCCCTTATGTTTATTCATAACACCGAACATCAAAAGTTCTCTTATGAACAACCTTCTTGCAAGATACCTTATGCAAAGGGGTAGAGTGTGAAACTCTAAAATGAATTATGAAAGTAAATACATAGGGAATACACCGATGGAAGGCATAGTAACATTTACTATGTTCCCTGCGTGTATCTAAACCTCATTCCTGGCTAGTCTTTCAGGCCATAGTAGTTCTTACATCGAGTTGCAACAGAATGCAATCGAGCGGGCATCTTTGTGATTAACTCACAATACCCAAGAATTAGTGATTAACATGTTTAACCATAATTCCCAAGAACTATAACTTTGACCAGCCTTCTATACATCAAAAACTTGTATGACATTCATACATGAGCTGGATATTCCAGTCTTCTTTCCTTTTGCCTTTATACTTCTAACAGTTTAACTTTCAATATTTCTCCTACTCTCAGAAGAAGCACCCAACTTAAGAGTGGCGTTAGCCCCGGACTTCCTAGGCGTGAAAGTTTCACTAACACCCTTAGGACACTTCCTCTCTCTTTAAGTTGTTGTTTTATTCACCATCATCATATGACAGGCGTTCTACTGGATCCCCTCTTATCAGTCCAATGTATAGTAAACACTTTACCAATGTTTTGCAAACAAACATTGCTTTGGATATCTCATATCTTTTAGCCTTTGTCTGTCTCTGAAAATGATTTTCAGATTCCATGAATATCACATAACTATCCAAACTTTCGAAGTTCGGGTCTCATGGAAGCAAACATATTTCACTTGACCGTAACGGAATTTTAGCTTTTGGATCGAAGGACGAGAGTCATATCATCCATAGCATTAGCGGGAGAATACCGAAAATATGCGATAGGACAAAGTCCTTCTCGGCACTCTTGAGGACAATCCTCACATTACGTTACCAACCGTAAAGTTTTAACCAGATATTTAACAGCTATTCAATTTTAACAGGGAAGGTGGAAACGCGAGCCATTCTTCTACAACTATTATGCAAATCACACTTAGACAGTGTCCATAATTAATTGCACTAAGAATTAAAAGAATTAATTCTAAAGGGCGCTCCCACTCAAATCAATATCTCTCATAATTGATCGTGAGTGATTCAAGATCCGCATTTCAATTCAACGCCACGGTTCGAGATGAACTCAAATGGCGCGAACTTCAATCGGTAGGCAAACTTGCCGATCACATCTTTATGTGATTCTTGTTCATCTTTCGATGCGTGTGTTCCGAGCTCATGACTGTCATGCCTGAACGTCAAGACAACCAAGTGATCTCGCTGCGAGGTCTCAACTCACCCGCCTCACACTTCTCTAATCGTTCACACCCATGGAGATCATGTGATGCCCCGAAAAGTTAGGTGCCGTGACGGTGCTACACTTGGGAGAACACTAACTACTTGATATTTTAAGTGAGAGATCACCCTAATAAAAAGCGACTACCGCGCAATCAAGAAGGGTGCATCATAAGGGATAAACATCTCAGGCAATTCATAATAGCATGATATGGTATAGCCCTTTCTGACGGAGAAGTCTTTCATTTCTTCGTCTTCGGCATTCGCGTTGGTGTTCACCTTCGCGAAGATTGCCACCACCTTGTCGATGCACCAGATAATATTGCTATCTCTATAGCTAATAAAATAAGTGCATTACTTAAGGTTGACATGCAGGTCATTAAAGTGACAATCATATGGCTCCAGCCATCATGCCGAATCATGACACGCAGGTCATGTTAATATTACATCATATAGTCATCTCATACATAATCAAATTAATATGAGCACTGCTATACCACATCATATGCACATGCAAACCATCCTGCAAAACTAAGTTAGACGCCTCTAATCGGTTCATGCAAAAACTTGTTTTACGTGGCTTCTAAGGTTTCGAAACAAACCGAAGCTACCAACGTCCATCATCAAGCATGATAATCCAAGTCGCTAGATTAACATTGCGGGGTGTATGAAACACGAGATAATAAAATCTCGAGCCCCATACTAAACTTCGTCATACACATGACCCCCGTGCAGATCATATCTGCATTGCCCTTTCGTCTGCGAAATTTCATCTTTCTTTTTAACTACGGTGGAATTCAATGAACTGTTAGCACTTCGTTGATCAATCAGGATCGCGGATTGCCAGAACATTGAAACTCCACCATGCTGTTATCAAGATCAGAAATATGCAAATTCCAGGGAAGCAACAAGAACATCGGGTAACGGATTTCATCTGCCACCCGCACAAATAATTTTCAGTAATAGAACTCATCTACTACCTAATTATATTGTGCAACACCCATACATCTCTATGTATTCTAGATCGCATCCTGCATCTACGCATAGCACGGCTCATGATGCCACTGTAGGGTAACGCAGCAGAAAACAAAAAATTTCCGACCTACGCACCAGCCCAGGACCACTATCGAGACTGCATACAAGGTTTGATCTTTTTCGTTACCGACTCGTAGCGCAGCGGAAGTAGAGTCGATGACGATCGGCGGTGCGGATCCCCGCAGCTAGGATTTACAACCTCCCAACCGCGAGGATGTATACCCTCATCCGCCCCGTGGACAGCCCTCCGGGAGGCGGTCGGACAGTCCCCCGGACGGTGTCACGGACAGCCCTTCGGGAGGACCATCGAAACTCGGACAATCACTCGGACAGCCCTTCGGGAGGACCATTGAAACTCGGACAGTCACTCGGACAGCCCTTCGGGAGGACCCCCGAACTAAGACCGAAACTACGATCTCTCTACAGAGTTGCACACATACAGTGTCATCTATCCGGCAGGGCTTCGCCGTCCAGAACTAGTTCCCACCGGAACCCAGACAGCCTTTCGGCTCTACGAAACTATTTCGCTGGGAGGGAGAGAGAAAGCCAGATCATGCATGGCACTTGTATGTGAGAAGGGATGAGTTTTGGGCTGCCCCCTCCACCTCTATTTATAGGAGAAGGAGGGGTGGAGGGGCTGAAATTTCAGCCACATCCATCCATGTCATCTCCAAGATATTTTGGAGCAAAAGCCCAAAAAGGTGGCTTTCCAAAAAGTAACCATAAAGCTGATTTCACTATTCACGATGACATTTTTCAGCGTCTGTTCGAACTGAAAATATTTATGTGGGCTAAGAACATTTCCAGTACCCACTAAAATAATTTTCAACGCGTTCCGAAACAATTCCGGTTTAGTGATTTTCATCTGCGAAAAGCATCTGAAGCGGTTCCGGCAGCTCCGAAACATTTCCGGTTTTCATCCCGGAAAATTCCAGAAAGTTTCCAAAATGATTCTGGCACCCTCCAAGAATTATCAGGCATGTGCCGAAACCAATTTGACTTTATGGTATCCTCTGAAACAACTTTTCAGTTTCACCGAAACTCATCCGGTGACCTCTCTCTTCGGAACTTTTCCGCTGTCTCCGAAAACTTTTTCCGGAAACTTTCTCTCAGACTCCCTGTCTAGTATTCAGCAGATAGATGACCCTTAAGCGTGTTACCCTATAGGTTCGGTGAAGTATAGACATGACCCGGAACCCCTTCCGATCAATGATCAACATCGGAGCCGTGGACACCCATATTGACCCCTATACCCACACGAATGAATATTCGAGTGAACCTCCAGTTGTCATGTGCTATTCCTGTTGCTTCGCGATATGTTACAAATACCCGAGGTGAGACATGTTGGCATCCCCGTGGATCAACAACTTGTCCACTATGCCAGTTACCTCGTTACCGGTATTGTTCTCTTTTCTCGTTCCCGTGTTTCGGCATCCCCGTGATCAAATCACAAAGTGTCTGGCCAGACGATGATGGATACCGTAACACCGAGAGGGCCCAGAGATATCTCTCCATCATCGGAGGAGCAAATCCCAATCTTGAGCTATCAAGTTACTTGACATACTTTCCCATGAACCCGAAAGCCGCCGTAATAGCCAACCAGTAACGGATGACGTTTAACAAACCCCAAAATTCATGAATCAAGCATGAAGAAACTCGATACTCTCATGGTCTGAGGAATCATGAAAACGTTAACCATCTCTGTGTTATTAACCATTAACTAGTGACGAAAGTATCTCATAGCATAACATCAATTCGGGTCGATTCAACACAAGTTTTCTACCAACATTGCGCCCTCAAAATTGCCGGCACAGCCATGCCCATGATCAGGAAAATAGGATCATCATGCAATACTTGAGCCAGTCTTAGAGGCAAGACTAGGAATACATTTTACCGTTTATTATTCCACACGTGCATATGAGTCTTCCTCTGAGCCTCGTGGTTATTGCAGACTCGAGAACCATAGCAGTTATAGCATGGAACATAAACCTAATTATGAACAAGGAGATAATCAATAACATTTATTATTGCCTCTAGGGCATATCTCCTACAAATTTATAGGCCAAGAATTAGGGCAAATGGAGGTTCATGAGGCCCACAAGCCACCCCGGCGTGCCCTACCCCCCCAGGGCGTGCCCTACTGGCTTGTGGGGCTATCATGGGTCTTTTGGTCCTTCCCCGAAGCTTCCAGGGTCTCTTATGTTCCAGAAAAAATCACAAAAAAGTTTTATCGTGTTTGAGACTCTATAGGTATGGATTTTCTGTGAAACTAAAAACATGCAAAAAATAGAATTGACATTTGGCACTAAATTAATAAGTTAGTCTAGAAAATAGTATAAAATAACATAAACATCATACAAAAGTGATAACATAATAACATTTAACAATAAAAAATATAGATATGTTTGAGACATATCACCGTGACCCCACACACCAGCTCGCCAAAAAGCCGTCATACCAGCTAGGAGGAAGGCCCCGACGAAGCCGAGGATATCAACTTGAACCGATCCGGACCAAGACTTGACCAGCGAGGCCGCAACACCCACGCCTCCACCAAGAATCTCCTGCACCCAGTCAGCAGTAGCATGCGAAGGAGGGCAGAGCTGCACCGCAGGGGAGGAGAGATGGGGCAAGAAGCAAGCGATGGAGGAACGACTGTTGGCCAAGGCCGCGTCAGACTACCAGAGGAGACATCGACTGGAGAAGGAACCGTAGGCCGAAGACGTGCGATCACATTGGACAAGTAGCGGAGGTTGCAGAAGAAGGAGCAACCATTGTCCAAGACCGTGCCGTCGCGTCAAGACCAGTAGGAGAGACAACATTGGAGGGGATCGGCCCGCGCCATGCCAAAAATGGGGCTTGGGGGGAGGCGAAAAGGAGCGGAAATGCCCCATCACCGCCATCCTTGGGCATAGCGCGGCTTTGCCGGTAGGCCTAGGGTTTTCCCCGTGTCGCCCAACGCGAGCAACCACAATATTTATACTAGGATTTCTACATTTTCAAATCACAGTTTAATAGTAATGTGCAATTGTAAAAAAGGAACGTTCCTCATCACTCAACCGAGCTATCTATTGGACATGCTTGTTGTACCTGTTGTTGCATAGCGCTGCTACCATGCCCTCCCATCACAGCAACATCATCCTCATACTCCATGTTCCCATCATCAAGCTCCCCCACCCTCCCAAAACAACCCTATCGAGCTCCTCCTCCACCCTCCCAAAGCAGCACCTTTTTCGTTGTCGATTGAAGCACCGAATTCCGACGTAGACTCATGAGAGAGGGTTCGAGTTGGAGCCCGGGACGGGAGCATTATGCGTCGTTGGGCTCATGGGAAAAAGGAACTAGGAGTGGATGGTTTCAGGGTTGCCCAATCTGACTCTGGCAGAGCTATGACCAACTGGATTCATGCCCAATGAGGTCAGTGCTAAGACGATGGTGTGAGGTTAGTATTTTCTGGGATTATGTACGTTGTTTCGACATGCTACGAACTCAATCGCATAGGCAACATGTTTGCAGCGATTCCGAAGGTCTGATGCAAATGTTGCGTTCATGCTCCAAATTGGTTCTTCGCATCGCCGCAAATGTCGGTTTACATTCTACATATGTTGCGACAATTCTTCTTAGGGGTTTGTTGTGACCGGCGGGGATCTGTTGCATACACGAAAACCTTGTTGCACCGGTGTGTTTGACTTGCTGCAACGTCAACTACAACATCTGTCATATCGTGTGAGAAATGTCGTGACGATGAGAGTGGGGAAAGTGTGCGCAAAAAATGCCTGTTTCACCGGCAACAAGTAAAATGGAGGAAAGTTTTTTTTAAGCTAAATGGAGGAAAAACAGAATAAGCAGCCAAGTTTTGGAAGCACAATGCCCCAGCTCCACTAACAAATTTGTGTAAATTAAGCAGAGTTTAGTTTGGTTCAGCTCTCGGCCTTTCGATCAATCTTTGCTGCCGCATACCGACGGGCACGCTTCGCTTGTCGTTGTCGTCGTCCACGCCAGCGCCAGCGCTGCATGGGAGCATGCAGATGCATATGCATGGCCGTGCCCGTGGGGCTTGACCGACCGGCGGCCCCGCGCTTTTAACCGTGCCATCGCCATCGCCATCGCCATCCTCTCTCCCCCCTAAATGCTTCGGAGACAGGGCCGCACTGCACACGGCGCCTTCTTGCTCTAGCTAGCTCTCGCCCCAAGAGCAAGAAGCGCGATGCCGCCGCCCTCCTCCTCCCTCCGCGACCTGCTCGCGCGGGAGCGCTCCGAGCTCCCCGAGCCCGCCGCCGCGCCGTGCCGCACGGTGTCGAGCAGGCAGGTACCGGGGTCGCCGCCTCCCCGCGGCGCCGACGGCGCGGTGGGCACGGTGGTGTCGATGCTGTCCGGGTACGCGGGGCGGTTCTCCAAGGACGCGGAGTTCCGGCGGGCGCTCCGGGAGAAGTGCGCCGCGTGCCTCGCGCCCGCGGCGGCGGCGGCGGCGGCGGGGGAGCACGCCGTGCTGCTGGCCGACCTCGAGCTGGCCATCGAGAGCATCGAGCGCCTCGCCGACGCCGCCCCGTCCCCGCGGGACTCCAAGATCCGCTCGCTGCGCAACTCCATCCGCCTCCTCGGCGTCGTCGCCGCGCTCCACGCGCCGCCACACCCCGCCGCCTCCGGCGAGGGCGACGCCCGCGGGGTGCCCAGCTCCCACCTCTCCGCCTGCGCGCAGCTCTACCTCGCCGTCGTGTACAAGATGGAGAGCGACCCCCACCTCGCGGCGCGCCACCTCCTCCAGGTGTTCGTCGACGCGCCCCACCTGGCCCGCAAAACCCTCCTCCCGGACCTCTGGGCCCACGTGTTCCTCCCCCATCTGCTCCATCTCGAGGTCTGGCTCACCAATGAGTCCGAGCTCGTCGCCGGCTGCGGCGACGCCGACGGCCGGAACAGCAGGAGGATGACAACCCTGCAGAGGCTGTACGACGACCAAATGGACAGCGGCACAGTTCAGTTCGCAATGTACTACAAGCAGTGGTTCAAATGCGGCGGCGATGCGCCGCCCGCCACCCCCTCCGTGCCATTGCCTTCGACGCCCTGGAGTTTCGACAAGTGGGAGAAGCACTCGTCGTCACTGCGCACGAGCTCCATCAACAGAAATCTGTGCGTGAACCTTGTCAATAGATATTTTACTGTTTGATATGAGTCAATTAGTACAAGAATGCACCGTCAAAAATTAGTACTATAAGAATGTCTTGACATCATCTGATTTTTACAGGTACAATGCCGTTTTCGGCACGTCGTTTGAGCAGGAGGATGCCAAGCTGCCTGATGAGGCTGAATATGTCTTGGATATGGATGTGCAATTGGATGAAAATCCAGGTAGCTTGAAGATGGAGAAGCCTGCTCATGTGAGTCAACAGTTCCTTTCTTGCCATTATATATGGTGATTAGCCTGATAGGCCGACACGCGACACGGTGTAAGTTTGTGCGCGTGTCTCTGATTAGGACTACCAGTATGCCTTGGACAAAGGACAAGTTATGATCACTCATCGCCGTCCTGATAATTTGGATAGACAGCTGTCTGTGTCCCAGGGAATCGTATTTGTTTTCTATGGTGTGGGGACTAGAGAATTTTGGCTGCATTTCTAGCAATTTTAGGTGCAAGGCTGAACTATGGCCCATAGTTTTTAGTTGCACGTTAGAACATTGCAATAGCATTTCCAGTACATAATTTTTCTAAAAGTAGATATAACGGTAATTCTAAATTGACATTGCAAAGGTCATTCAGAGTGAACTGTACTATAGTGCTTCCAAAAATATTGTTGCTGTTATTGGTGTCTGGTAAATAGTTTTCGTACATCTTTGTGCTCATCTTGTTTTATTTCTCTCTTAATTGTTGACTGTATTTTTCATGTTGCTATGGCTGAGTGCCTGAGTTTTATTAGTATCTAATACAGAGGGTCTGAGGCTGCAGTTTTCATTCCTTTTGCTGTAAAATTGCACTTTGCTTACCTGCAAATGAGAAGTTCTGTAAAGTCCCATGGTTCCATTGTGATCCAAGATATACTCACAAAGTCACAATCTGGATTATCTCTGCAGAGAAGGGACCAACTTTCCGGAAATTGCTTTTGGATCCTGGGCTCCATGGAGCCTGGATTTTTGAAAAATATAAAAACCATATTTTGAAGTTTCAAAAACTTATGGAAAAAAATTACACATGAACCTAGGGATGTATACTACTCCTACATCTCTGTAAATTTTCATGATGGAATGCGTTGTGGTTCAAGCTACACACACAAAAAAAAATCATGTCTTTCTATCACATGCAATATTTTCACTATAAAAGCCTATGATTTTGTTTTTTATATAGCTCACAGTAAAGCGTATTTGATCATGAAACTTCACAGAAATGTAGTATACATCTCAATGTTCATGTGTATTTTTTTTTTCATAATTTTGAAAGATAGGGAAGGTGAAAAGAAATGCTTTATCTGCGCTAATTATTGTTGAGAAACTTTAGTTCCTAGAGTATTTTTATCTTTACACCCTCATAGTAGTTAACGTCAGTCAAGACTGACCTGAAACTGACATGATGGTACTGAGACTTCAAACATGTCTTAGCAAAAATTGAAACCATTTTGATAGATTTGAAAAGGCATGCATGATGTTTTGGCATTGATGTTTGAGGCATGCCAGATTGTATTGTTAGTTTCTGACAAAAGCTGAATTGTTTAATCTGCAATGTATATGTTTGAAGTTATTTAACTTATGCTGTTTTGAGTAGACAGAGAAACATTGGGCTACAAGAAAAGCAATCCAGCATTCGGAAAGAAAGCACCATTCCAGAAACAGCACCAACTCCATGCAAATCCTACTCGTTCCGATTACTCTCATGCCGTGGAGATGTAAGCAGGAATGTTATTAATCATCCTAAGGGCCCGAAGAGAAATGTCTCTGTCGAGAAAGAGCTAGATTGCAGTGAGGTAGCAGTGACTCTACAACGAGCAGTTTCCACTGTATCAAATTCAGACAGTCTTACACAGTGCGAATACGCCGTGCACGAAATCGCCAGTGCATGTTCAGATCTAGGAGGGGGTCCTAATCTTGGAACTTGGATGTCATGTCCCTCTTTTATTCAAGGGCTTCTCGAGGTCACATTCACTTCCAAAGATGATGCAGTACTTGAGTCAGCAATCTTGATAATGGGAGAGCTGGTTTTGAGAAATGAGGTCAATAGGCAGATTGTTCTTAACGCAGATCCATAGCTTGAGGTTTTCTTGAGGCTTCTGGCTCTGAGAAGCAACGGGTTGTTTCTGAAGGCAACTGCAGTGCTTTATTTGATGAAGCCAAGAGCTAAGCAGATGCTATCTATGGACTGGATGCCACTAGTATTGCACATATTGGAGTGTGGGGATGAGGTGCAGCTTCTGTTTTCCCTGAAGTGTTATCCAAAGATGGCTGCATTCTACTTTCTAGATCAGCTCCTTACGGGGTTTGACATCGACAGAAATGTCGAGAACGCAAAGCAGATGATTGCTCTGGGTGGTTTGGACCTGCTGATGAGCAGACTTGAAGTTGGTGATGCCCGTGAAAGCAGAATCTGCATCTCTCTCTTGACCTCATGCGTCCAAGCAGATGGCAGCTGTAGATACTACTTGGCTGATAATCTGAAGAAGGAGCCTCTTGTTTAACTTCTTGTGGGAAATCAGAAGAAGGCTAGTGCTGCCGCCCTTAACTTGATGAGTGAACTAACCTGCCTTAACAGGTAAAACTGTTCTACATTCTTGATACAGGTGTAGATTCTGAGAAGCATATCCTTTGAATTAAACTTGCAACTTTTTTATGCAAACCAGAACAAGCCAGATGGTAGAGTTCCTCAAGGAGCTGAAAAATGGTGGCTGCTTAAATACAATGCAAATTCTATTGGTCTATCTCCAGCAGGCTCCTCCTGTCCAACATCCATTAGCAGCTGTCATGCTACTTCAGCTTGATCTACTGGTAACATGCATCTTGTTCGTTCGCTCAGTCAAGCTTTTCTGCTTTTGTACAGTCCCCTTATCACAGTTTTCTTGCAGGGAGATCCTTTGCAGTACAGCGTTTACCGAGAGGAAGCGATTGATGCTATTATGGCTGCCTTGGAGCATAGTTCACAGAGCGTGAAGGTGCAAGAACAGTGCGCTCGAGCTCTGTTGCTCCTGGCAGGGCGGTTTTCATCCTCGGGAGAACCCATAGCAGAAGCATGGCTACTAAAGAGAGCAGGCGTAGATGGCTCCCTGTCGGAATCCTATAGAAGAACAGAGATTTTCAAAAATAAGGGTGCACGAGCGGTATGCTGTCATGCTTCAAAAACTATGCCTGTATAATTTGTCATATAACCCTGTCTGGTAACAGGGCTCTGTTGCATAGCTTCAGTTTTGCCTTACCTGGATTCTGTGTCAATTCACAGGAAGAAGAGAAGGTGGTTGAAGAACGGCTGAAGAAACTTGCCCTCGTGCTGGTAAAAACCGGGAACAAACGGTTCCTCGCGGCGCTGTCAAACTGTATATCTGATGGAATCCCAACTTTGGTCCGAGCGTGCCTCGTAACGGTAGCGTGGATGAGCAGCTCCCTCTCGCCATTGCATGGATGCAACACTTTCCAGCCTTTGGCGTGCTCCGTTCTTGCTGCTAAGCTTCTAGATAGGTTGAGCTATGACAGAGTTATGGAAGAGAGGGTGCTCTCTTCGCTATCACTGTTGAACCTTGTGAGACATCCAGGTACATTTCCTTTTCCCGTGTGTAACATACTACTCCCATTGGTGTTTGTTAGCCTGAATTTATTTCCTGAATAACTCCACTTCCGCTACTCCGTGCAAAGCCTGAATTCTCGATCATTTAAGCTGACATTTCCTCCTGACAGAATGCTTGGAGGGGCTTTTGCCACTGAAGAGGGACACGACGGAGTCGTTGCGTGACCTGGCAGATGTGACTTGGACCGCCAAGGAGCTCCTCTTCGCCTGCTGCAGATGACAGACCCTGCCTGAAGAGGTCACATCTTCTCAGTGATGAAGAAGTGCATACCATTATGGAAGAAGTGGAGTGATTGGTCTCAACCAAGTGTAATTTTGCCCGTTATTGTACACATCTTTTCTTGATTTGTAAAGCCTCAGATTTTGTTTCCCTTGGAACACAGAGATGTTTCCTCCTTGCTATGACTTTATTTATTCTGTTCTGTTGTGCTTTGGAGTAGTTATTTCAAAACTTGGGCAGTGAAACTCGCCGTCGAAGAACGTGGTCTGACGTGGAAGTTTGCTTCTCACTCTATCCTACGGCCGGGCAAGTACCCAACTCATGAAAAAGTTGTCGGCCGCTGAACCACTTGCATCCTCACTTGTTAGGTACAAACACGCTGCATCTGTGATCCGCGTGCATTCCGTTGAAATTAATGGTGACTCGATTCAACGATGACGGCTTGTTTGTTGTGTCCCAGCCAAGTGGCGTCCCCTCCATCCAATCCATGATCCATCTCCTCCTATAAATAGCAGCCCTTCCCCTACTCCTTGCAGCACCAGCAGCTAACGCCGAGCACTCCGTCTCAGTATCTCACCGCGTAAGATGTTTCTACCTCTCCCGAGACCATAGCAGTGACAAGTGTGTATCTCTCTTGATTTTGGTGTTTTCTTTTTGGGGTGCATGTAGCCAGCTGAAGCAATGGCCTCCAGCGGCGCCGTGGCGGCGATGTTGAAGAAGAAGATGCTCGTCGCCTGCGTGATGCTCCTGGTTGTCGTGCTGATGGCCGCGCAGATGGCGGCGGCGGCGGGCGACGACGGCGCAGCGCCCCGGCGCCTGCTCGATGCGTGCCGATACAGGAACTGCAACTGCCGCACTTGCCCCATTTTCAACTGGGCGTGCTGCGGCTTGTGTTGCCCGCCGGCGTAGGAGGGCGGCACCCACGGGCCGCTGCAATTTCTCACCTGCAAAGGTTTGAATAATGCACATGTACACGTAGTTACATGTGGCTGCTGTCGTCTCTCTCTTTGCGTGTGGGCAACTGTGCATGCATATTTACATGAATTTCGTCAATCTGGTTTTGGTGTTGATCTATTGCTTGGCATAACGCCATGTGATGTTTCCTGCCACAGTAATCTTGTCATAAAGAACTTCATCCTACGCGGAGGGCCTTTAGGAACAGGGAACATCAACATCATGAAATAAGGAGTATTGCTCAAACAAGATCTTAGGCCTTATTCGGTTTGGAGGAAACCAAAACGTAGGAATTAGGAGTAGTATAGGAATTTAATCGAGATGACACTTGCCATCCTAAGGAACCGACTTGCCTCGTTCCTAGTCGTAAAATGAGCTGTGAGTGGATGTGTGGTTTCTACCAAAAACACATGAAATGAATAGTATTCCTATGAAATCCCCGTACACATTTCCTACAAACCGAATGCATCTGTAGGAAATTTTCCTTTGGAATCCCTGTCCCTATGTTTGTCCTATGAAAATAGGACCGAATGCATCATGTTCTACATGTGGCTTCCTTTCATATTGGACAGGTTTATTCGCTGGAGAGGACCGGGAGACCATGGAACGCGGGACTAAGATGCTCAAGACTGCCGTGACGAACATGATGATGATCTGCGCGGCGCCTGAGGGAATGAAGGTCGACTGAGAGTCTCCTGCTGCTGCGCTGTCTTATTCTAGTGCTGCGATTTTACTGCTCCTGCGTGAGCTTATCCGTAACTCGCATGTGAGTCTGGTTGCTTTTGGTGTGGTTCCCTTTTAGACTTACTCTTGCTCTAGACTAGCCTTGGTAGTGAGATTGTGTCGAAGGGTTTTCGCCCCACGGTGAGTTGCTCGATGACGGGCGCACATTGTGGGTTTCCCTTTGATGCTTTGGACTCGCTCTTTCCCTTTCTCGTTTCCTTTTGGTTTCGCTATGCTTCGGACTGATGTATTTCCGTTATGTCAAAGTAATGGAAAGGGGTGGAAGCCCCTTTTTTTTTACAAACCGAATGCATCTGTAGGAAATTTTCCTTTGGAATCCATGTCCCTATATTTGTCCTATGAAAATCCTCCAAACCAAATGAGGCCTTAATAAAACAACTTCGGCCAATACGACATCATCCTACCTTGCAAAGTTCATGTCGGGGGGATGACCCCGGGTAGTCACAAGACGACGAGTCGGGCAGGGCGCCCACCTGCCCCGGCTCGCGCCTGCGGCCGGTCGCTCCGACCAGCCGGCTGTCCGAAGTCAACTACAGCGCCACGTCGGACCTGCGCGGATGCGACGGCCATGTCCCGCGCGCTTGTCATGCATCATCATCAACAGTGCCGCGTCGTCATCTACAGTGCCGCACAATTACCTATAGTACCCGCATCGTCATCTACAGTACCAACGCCATCATCCACAGTACCCCTTGTCCCTTGGGCGTCAGCTCTTAAAAGATCCCAGGGGGCCTCTTACCTCGAACAGGCTCGCAGGGGCTCGTTCCTGCCTTTCTTAGATTTACCATTGTACTTAAGACCTCCTAGAAACCCCTCAACAACCCTCCATGCAGAGGGACTGTCTTCCCTTCTTCCTCCCCACTCCAAAACACACACCCACACACCCACATGAGAGGTAGACCGGCGGCCTAGCCCCCTCCCCCTCCCCCGATGAACAACTCAAGGAGCACCATTGTAACACTCTCATCTCATATAGTCGATCCGGCAGGACTAGGGGTGTTACCTCCCACGGGGGGCCCCGAACCTGGGTACATCATGTGTCTCGCACTGCTTGTCCTGAATCTCGCATCCGAAACCCACCGACGTCCATCGGCCCCAACCACACTCGATAAGCCACCCCATGGTATCTGCCGTGAGGACACCACGACAGTTCATAAACTTCCTGCCATCATATCCTCTGTACTTTTCCAATCTCCATTCCCTAGTTTAACATTATGTTTAGGAATGCCTACATATTTCATAGGTAAACTCTCACCAGTACAAGTAAAAATCTCTTTGTACATTTCTAAATTGTCCCTAGACTCTTCAAAACAAAAAAACTCACTCTTATTAAAATTAATCTTAAACCTAGGCATGTGTTCACACATACAAAGAATATTTTTTAGAACTCCAACTTCCTCTCTACTTGAACTCAGTAAAAAAAATCCATCCGAACTTGAAGCTTTATTGTGTTTCATAAAAACTAAAGCATCCTTTATCTCTTCTATAGTATAAATATAAAATCAAGCATAGCAACATCTTGATACTTGTGATCTGCATTGGATTTTCCGTGAAGAGGAACGGGTAATTGCAGTACAATACGATAAGTATTTCCCTCAGTTAAGAACCAAGGTTTATCGAACCAATAGGAATATCAATCAACAACCGTCTTTAGTGGCCGCACATAAAAGAGCAAACACTTGCACCCAACG
The DNA here is from genome assembly GCA_039707655.1 of Elymus sibiricus. Lineage (NCBI taxonomy): Eukaryota > Viridiplantae > Streptophyta > Magnoliopsida > Poales > Poaceae > Elymus > Elymus sibiricus. Next base: position 129,090,873 of record CM077669.1, read on the forward strand.
TGGCAAGAGGGTTGTCAATCCCCTTGATCTCATTATTTGCAAGAAAATGAAGTGTGTAGATGATAGTAGATAATTGTAAATTGCAAAATAAAATAAAAGGTAAATAATGACAGCAAGGTATTGATAGCGTTTGTAAATATATAAGTGAATAAACCCGGGGCCCATAGTTTTCCCTAGTGGCATCTCTCATGTAGGAAACATACGGTCGGTAAACAAATTACTGTTGGACAATTGATAGAAAAGCACATAGTTATGTGATATTCACGACAATGATCATGTATATATAGGCATCACGTCCATAAGCAAATAGATCGACTCCTGCCTGCACCTATTACTATTACTCCACTCCACCCATCGACCACTATCCAACATGCATCTAGAATATTAAGTAAAACAGAGTAATGCTTGGAGAACAATGACATGATGTAGACAAAGAGAATTCAATTAATATGAACTAACCCCATTGTTTTATCCTTAGTGGCAACAATACAAAGACGTGTCTTATCCCTTTCTGTCACTAGGATATAGAGCACCACCAGATTGAACCCACCACAATGCACCCCTCTCACTGAAGAAATATCAATCTAGTTGGCCAAACTATTTCAATAGATCAGAGAGATTTACTAAGCTATAATGATCATGCAAATAAGAATCATAATATTTAGAGGTGACTCAAATACTTTTCATGAATAATCTGAACATAAACCCACAATTTATCGGATCCCAACAAACGCACCGCACAAAAGAATTACATCGGATAGATCAAAGCGAATATGCGATGATCATTGTATTGAAGATCAAAAGAGAGAGAGAGAGAGAGAGAGATAGCCATCTAGGTACTAACCACGAACCCGTAGGTCTGTGGTGAACTACTCACACATCATCATGAGGGCAGCAAGGTTGATGAACAAGCCCTCCGTGACCGATACCCCCTTCGGCAGGGCACCGGAACGGAGCTCCAGATGGGATCGCAGCGGAACAGAGACTTGCGGCAGCGGAAAAGGTGTTTCAGGATGCCTTCTAGGGTTTTTGGAATATATGTGAATTTATAGGCCAGAGAACGGAGGTAGGAGGGCCACCAGGGAGGGACAAGCCATCAGGGCACGCCGACCCCCCCTAGGCGTGCCCTGTTGGCTTGTGCCTCCCTCGTGCAGCCTCCGGTCTTCTCCTGAAGCTTCGAGGTCTTCTTTTGGTCCATAAAAATCATAAAAAAGTTTCATGGCAATTGGACTTCGTTCGGTACTGTAAACCTGAAAAGCCAAAAACACGCAAAAAACAACAACTGGCACTAGGCACTAGGTTAATAAGTTAGTGCTAAAAAATAATATAAATTGGTAAATTAATACTCAAAAAGTATTCTAGAATGGTGATATAACAACATGGAACAATCAAAAATTATATATACGTTGGAGACGTATCAGCATCCCCAAGCTTAATTCCTGCTCGTCCTCGAGTAGGTAAATGATAAAAAATAGAATTTTTGATGTGACATGCTACCCAATATGTAATCTTTTGCATGTATGCTCATTGAGAAACGTTGAATCAACAAACATCAACATAGTAATATTTATAAGCACAAGCAACAAAATCATCAATCTTTCAAAGTATACGATCCTAAAAGAATGTTTACCCCCATTCATTTTATCATATTAGTAAGGCATGGCTCCGTCTTCACCACATTAATACAAATGTCAAGCACCACGGTGTCCAAGTCAGGCAATTGGATCGTACCTTTTCAATGTGCATCAACTTTTTTTGTTCACGCAATACATGAGCGTGAACCATGGACATAGCATAAAGGCGAAATAGAATATGGTGGTAGATATCAAAGGGGTAATAAGTGGAGAAGAAAGTATTGCATCAACTAGGCATATCAACGGGCTATGGAGATGCCCATCGATAGATATCAATGCAAGAAGTAGGGATTGCCATGCAAATGATGCACTAGAGCTATAAGTGTATGAAATCTCAACTGAAGCTACGTCGGGTGTGCATCCAAATTGCTTGCTCATGAAGACCTCAGGCATTTGAGGACGCCCATCATCGGAATATACAAGCCAAGTTTATAATGATGAAAAATAATTCCCACTAGCATATGAAAGTGACATAACATGATGCTCTCTATATGAAAAACAAGGAGCCACTTTGAGGCACAAGTGTGGTAAAGGATAGTGGCAAAGTCCCTTCTCTATTTTTTCTCATTTTCTCTCATTTTCATTTTTTTTATGGTGGGTTCATTTAGCCTCCCCCATTTTTATTCCTCACTAGGATAATGCTCTAATAATGATTATCATCACACTTTTATTTACTTACAACTCAATATGAAAACTCGATATGAAGAACTATGAAACAATATGACTCAATATGAATGCCTCTGGCAGTGTACGAGGATGTGCAATGATCTAGCGCGACATGTATCAAAAATATGATGAACGGTGGATTTGCTACAAATACTATGTCAGCTCTATATGATCACGCAAAGCAATATGATGATGAATGAACTAGTCATATGATGTAATGGTGGAATTTGCTTGGCAATATATCTCGGAATGGCTATGGAAATGCCATAATAGGTAGGTATGGTGGCTGTTTTGAGGAAGATATAAGGAGGCTTATGTGCGACAGAGCGTATCATGTCACGGGGTTTGGATGCACCAGCGAAGTTCTCCCCGATCCTCGAGGTGAGAATGGGCAATGCACGGTATCGAAGAGGCTAGCAAATATGAGGTGGTGAGATTGCGTATGTCCATGGATTCACATTAGTCATAAACAACTTATATACTTATTGCAAAAGTTTTATTAGTTTTATCACAAATCAAAGTACTACTCGCATGCCCCAAGGGAGGAGGTTGGGAGGACTTAACCATCGCGCGCCTTCGACCTGAAACAACACTAGGATTTCAACGAGGAATAAAAATGCTCACACATCCCCACCATGCCTTTTTCTAATATTTAGACAAACGGGAAATTAACACCTCTTAATACCGATACTTCTACGAACCGACAATCATGCATTCACACCCTTTCACATTACCACATCAATATCATTAACCCAAAATTTCTCTTTAATGTGCTACATGATGGTTTTGATTATCACTCATTGAATACCTATTATGTTTGGACTAGTCTCATGACCCATGCAAATTATCGTCACTATTTATTAACTCTCAAACAAATATAAGTGAAGAAAGAGAGTGCAATTATTTCTACAACATCTATACGCCACCGTGCTCAAAAAGATATAAGTGAAGTACTAGAGCAACTGCCAAGCTCAAAAGTTATAAGTGAAGCACATAGAGTATTCTAATAAATTATGATGAAGGTGTGTCTCTCTCAAATAGGTGTGTCCAGCAAACGATGATTTGGACAAACTATATGGCAATAATACAAGGACATGCCTTGTCCCTTTCTGTCACTAGGATAAAGAGCACTGCCAGATTGAACCCACTACAACGCACCCCTCTCACTGAAGAAATATCAATCTAGTTGGCCAAACTATTTCAATAGGTCGGAGAGATTTACGAAGCTATAATGATCATGAAAATAAGAATCATAATATTCAGAGGTGACTCAAATACTTTTTATGAATAATTTGAAACATAAACCCACAATTCATTGGATCCCAACAAACACACCGTACAAAAGAATTACATCGGATAGATCAAAGCAAAGATGCGATGATCATTGTATTGAAGATCAAAAGAGAGAGAGATATCCATCTAGGTACTAACTACGGACCCATAGGTCTGTGGTGAACTATTCAAACATCATCATGAGGGCATCAAGGTTGATGAAGAGGCCCTCTGTGACCGATCCCCCCTCCGGCAGGGTGCCGGAACGGAGCTCCAGATGGGATCGCGGAGGAACAAAGACTTGCGGTGGCCAAAAAAGTGTTTCGGGATGCCCTCTAGGGCTTTTGGAATATATGTGAATTTATAGGCCAGAGAATGGGGGTAGGAGGGCCACCAGGTAGGGACAAGCCATCAGGGCGCGCCGACCCCCTGGGCGCGCCCTGTTGGCTTGTGCCTCCCTCGTGCGGCCTCCGGTCTTCTCCCGAAGATTCGAGGTCTTCTTTTGGTCCAGAAAAATCATAAAAAAGTTTTGGGGTAATTGGACTTCGTTTGGTACTGTAAACCTGAAAAGTAAAAAACATGTAGAAAACATCAACTGGCACTGGGCACTGGGTCAATAGGTTAGTGCTAAAAAATAATATAAATTGGTAAATTATTACTCAAAGAGTATCCTAGAATGATAATATAATAGCATGGAACAATAAAAAAACTATAGATACGTTGGAGACGTATCAGCATCCCGAAGCTTAATTCCTGCTCAACCTCAAGTAGGTAAATGATAAAAACAGATTTTTTGATGTGACATGCTACCCAATATGTAATCTTTTGCATGTATTCTCACTGAGAAACGATGAATTGACAAACATCAACTTAGTAATATTTATAGGCACAAGCAACAAAATCATCAATCTTTCAAAGTATACGATCCTAAAAGAATGTTTACCCCCATTCATTTTATCATATTAGCAAGGCATGGATCCGTCTTCACCACATTAATACAAATGTCAAGCACCACGGTGTCCAAGTCAGGCAATTGGATCGTACTTTTTCAATGTGCATCAACTTTTTATTCTTCACGTAATACATGAGCGTGAACCATGGACATAGCATAAAGGTGGAATAGAATATGGTGGTAGATAACAAAGGGGTAAAAGTGGAGAAGAAAGTCTCGCATCAACTAGGCATATCAACGGGTTATGGAGATGCCCATCGGTAGATGTCAATGCAAGGAGTAGGGATTGCCATGCAAATGATGCACAAGAGCTATAAGTGTATGAAATCTCAACTGAAGCTAAGTGGGGTGTGCATCCAACTTGCTTGCTCATGAAGACCTCGTGCATTTGAGGAAGTCCGTCATCGGAATATACAAGCCAAGTTTATAATAATGAATAGGTAATTCCCACTATCATATGAAAATGACATAACATGAGACTCTCTATATGAAGAACAATGTGCCACTTTGAGGCACAAGTGTGGTAAAGGATAGTAGCAAAGTCCCTTCTCTCTTTTTCTCTCATTTTTATTTTTTTTTCATTTTTTTAATTTATGGTGGGGATCATTTGGCCTACCCCATTTTTATTTCCTCACTAGTACAATGCTCTAATAATGATGATCGTCACACTTTTATTTACTTACAACTCAATATTAAAACTCGATATGAAGAACTATGAAACAATATGACTCAATATGAATGCGTCTAGCAGTGTACCAGGGTGTGCAATGATCTAGCGTGACATGTATCAAAAATATAATGAACGGTGACTTTGCCACAAATACCGTGTCAGCTCTACATAATCATGCAAAGCAATATGATGATGAACGAACTAGTCATATGATGTAACAGTGGAATTTGCATGGCAATATATCTTGGAATGGCTATGGAAATTCCATAATAGGTAGGTATGGTGGATGTTTTGAGGAAGATATAAGAAGGCTTATGTGTGACAGAGCGTATCATGCCATGGGGTTTGGATGCACCGGCAAAGTTTGCCCCGATCCTTGAGGTGAGAATGGGCAATGCACGGTACCGAAGAGGCTAGCAAAATATGAGGTGGTGATATTGCGTATGTCCACGGGTTCACATTAGTCATAAAGAACTCATATACTTATTGCAAAGTTTTATTAGTTTTATCAAAAATCAAAGTACTACGTGCATGCCTTGAGGGAGGAGGTTGGGAGGAGTTAACCATCGCGCGCCTCCGACTCGAAACAACACTAGGATTTTAACGAGGAATAGAAATGCTCACACATCCCCACCATGCCTTTTTAATTTTTAAACAAACGTAAATTTAACACCTCTTAATACCGATACTTCTTCGAATCAACAATGATGCACTCACACCTTTTTCACATTACCACATCAATATCATTAACCCACAATTTCTCTTTTATGTGCTACACGATAGTTTTGATTATCACTCATTGAATACCTATTATTTTTGGACTAGTCTTATGACCCATGCTAATTACCATCATTATTTATTAACTCTCAAACAAATATAAATTAAGAACGAGAGTGCAATTATTTCTATAAAATCTATACGCCACCGTGCTCAAAAAGATATAAGTGAAGTACTAGAGCAACTGCTAAGCTCAAAAGATATAAGTGAAGCACATAGAGTATTCTAACAAATTATTATGAAGGTGTGTCTCTCTAAAATAGGTGTGTACAGCAAATGATGATTATAGCAAACTAAAAATAAAAGCAAACAAAAGCAAACGATGCTCCAAGCAAAACTCATATCATGTGACGAATAAAAATATAGCTCCAAGTGACATACCGATGGATTGAGACGAAAGAGGGGATGCCTTCTGGGGCATACCCAAGATTAGATGCTTGAGTCTTCCTAGAATATTACCTTGGGGTGCCTTGGGCATCACCAAGATTAGGCTCTTTCCGCTCCTTATTCCTTCATCCATCGTGATAACACCCAAAACTTGAAAACTCCAATCACACAAAACTCAACAAAACTCCGTGCGATCCGTTAGTATAAGCAACATATCAAATACTTTAGGTACTGTTATAAATTGATTCATATTTAACCATTGCATAATAGGTACTGTATTCTAACTTCTCCATGGCTTATACCCCTCGATATAATCCATAGCATCATCAAAACAAGCAAACTATGCAAGCAAAAACATAATCTATCTAAAACAGAACAGTCTGTAAAGATCCGTAGAGAACCTAAACTTCTATAACTTGAAAAATTCGAAAAAATTAGTAAAATCTGAATAATTTGTATATAAATACTGTGTCAAAAAGTAATATCAAAAAGAAGTTCCAGTAAAATCAAAGAAATTCTGCACTGGACGCTAAAGTTTCTGTTTTTGCACCGTATCAATTCTACTCATCTTGTGAGTCATCCCAAAGGCTTTACTTGGAACAAACACTAATTAAAAAATAAAAACACAATAATTAAGGATTCAATAATCATGTTATCACACACAAACATAAAATAAAAAGTAAAAATAAATATAACTATTGGGTTGCCTCCCAACAAGCGCTATTGTTTTATGCCCCTAGCCAGGCATAATGCATAGTTTCAAGTGTTGTCAACTTTGAAACTCCACCCATAAGTGGCTCTCATGATTGATTCATAAGGTGTTTTAATTCTCTTCCTAGGGAAGTTTTCTATCCCTTTCTTTAATGGGAATTCGAACCTTATGTTTCCCTCTTTCATATCAATAATTGCACCTATATTTTGTAAGAATGGTCTTCCAAGTATCATTGGACAAGTAGGATTGCAATCCATATCAAGCACAATGAAATCTACAGGCACATAATTATTATTTGCAATAATAAGAACATCATTTATTCTACCTAAAGGTTTTTGAATGGTTGATTCCGCAAGATGCAAGTTTAGGGAACAATCTTGAATATTAGTGAGACCAAGCACATCACAAGGATATTTAGGTATAGTTGAAACACTAGCACCAAGGTCAAAAAAATCATCGCATTCATATTTATTTATCCTTATTTTAATAGTAGGTTCCCACTCATCATGCAATTTTTTAGGAATAGAAACTTCAAGCTCAAGTTTCTCATCATAAGCTTTTATCATCGCTTCCACTATATGATTAGTGAAAGACCTGTTTTGTTCATAAGCATTGGGTGAGCTAATAATGGTTTGAAACAAGGAAATACATTATACTAAAGAGAAACTTACATAATTAAAGTCCCTGTATCCAATATAGTGGGCACATCACTAGTTAAAGTTTTAACCTCTCCAAACCCACTTTTTCAGTTTTAGCATTAGAATCATCACCCTCCAAGCAAATGGGACGCTCTCTAGCTAGAGTTGACTCATGCCCAGTCCCTTTATCATTTATTTTCAGAGAAGTAATCAAAGATTCAATAGGAGAAGTACCAATCATTTTAAGATCTTCATCATGGTTATTAATAGGGAAAGATTCCGGTTTAGCGGCCATCCTATTCGCTAGAGTGGTTTGCTTATCAAAGATCTTTCCTAACAACTCTTCAGTTTGAGCAAATTGTGATTGGAGATTAGACACTTCCTTATTGACTTCATCAAGTTGCTTACTAATAGCATTTAGCAAAGTTGAATGTTCCTTAATTTCAGAAGCAAAGAATTATTATGCTCATATTGTGAAGTCATGAAAGTTTTCATAGAACCTTCTATTTTCGACATTCTTTGGTAGTAAGAGATATTGTAGAATCTATCTTGAGACATGGTGACCGAGCAAGCAAAAAAGTAAACTAGTAACAAGCAAAGATAAATATTTTTGTATTTTTGATTTTCATGAAGCAAACTAAATATAACAGCAAATAAAAACAAGAACAAGTGAATAATAATTTGTCTGAAGTTACTTCATAGTTGGTGATGATATTCCCCGGCAACGGCGCCGGAAATCCTTCCTAATACTTGTGATCTACGTTGGGTTTTCCGTGAAGAGGAACGGGTAATTATAGCACAATATGGATAAGTATTTCCCTCAGTTAAGAAACCAAGGTTTATCAAACCAATACAAATATCAATCCACAACCGTCTTCAGCGACTGCACACAAAAGAGCAAACACTTGCACCCAACGCGGCAAGAGGGTTGTCAATCCCCTTGATCTCGTTATTTGCAAGCAAGTGAAGTGTGTAGATAATAGTAGATAATTGCAAATTGTAAAATAAAATAAAAAGTAAATAATGGCAACAAGGTAATGATAGGTTTTGTAAATATATAAGTGAATAGACTCGGGGGCCATAGTTTTCCCTAGCGGCATCTCTCATGTAGGCAACATACAATGGGTAAACAAATTATTGTTGGGCATTTGATAGAAAAGTGCATAGTTATGTGATATTCACGGCAATGATCATGTATATATAGTCATCACGTCCATAAGCAAATATGCTGACTCCTGCCTGCACCTATTACTATTACTCCACCCATCGACCGCTATCCAGCATGCATCTAGAGTATTAAGTAAAATAGAGTAATGCTTGGAGAACATTGACATAATGTAGGCAAAGAGAATTCTATTAATATGAACTAACCACATCGTTTTATCCATATTGGCAACAATACAAAGACGTGTCTTGTCCCTTTATCACTGGGATATAGAGCACCGCCAGATTGAACCCATTACAATGCACCCCTCTCACTGAAGAAATATCAATCTAGTTGGCTGACTATTTTAATAGATCGGAGAGATTTACGAAGCTATAATGATCATGCACATAAGAATCATAATATTTAGAGGTGACTCAAATACTATTCATTAATAAGCTGAAACATAAACCCACAATTCATCGGATCCCAACAAACACACCAGACAAAAGAATTACATCGGATAGATCAAAGCAAAGATGCGATGATCATTATATTGAAGATCAAAAGAGAGAGAGAGAGATAGCCATGTAGGTACTAACTACAGACCCGTAGGTCCGTGGTGAACTACTCACACATCATCGAGGGCAGCAAGGTTGACGAAGAGGCCCTCCGTGATCGATCCCCCCTCCAAATGGGATCGCGGTGGAACAGATACTTGCGGCGGCGGAAAAAGTGTTTTGGGATGCCCTCTAGGGTTTTTGGAATATATGTGAATTTATAGGCCGGATAACAGGGGTAGGAGGGCCACCAGGGAGGGACAAGGCATCAGGGCGCGCTGACCCCTCTGGGCGTGCCTTGTTGGCTTGTGCCTCCCTCGTGCGGCCTCCGGTCTTCTCCCGAAGCATCGAGATCTTCTTTTGGTCCAGAAAAAATCATAAAAAAGTTTCGGGGCAATTGGACTTCGTTTGGTACTGTAAACCTAAAAAGTAAAAAACACGTAGAAAACAGCAACTGGCACTGGGCACTGGGTCAATAGGTTAGTGCTAAAAAATAACATAAATTGGTAAATTATTACTCAAAAATTATCCTAGAATGCTAATATAATAGCATGGAATAATAAAAAATTATAGATACGTTTGAGACGTATCATAAGTACATAGTTTGAAGAATTTGATAACAAGATATGGAAGAACTCCCCCTGAAGACGTGCATATTGAAGAATCTGCGTTTGATTGCAAATGCACATGGCAGGATGAAATTGTGGAGATCTCCCCCTCTATCTTGAAATCCGTTCACGCATTGAACATATAATATGAAGAATTGCAATGCATGATGAAAAATGGTGTCTGAAGAAATTCAGCATGCGTGCATAGATATTAATTAAAGGTAAAGCATGCATAAAACGGATCAAAAGTGTCAGACAACCATCAAGCTTAAGTTACAACTCATTCACAAACACCTCAAAAAAACGATAATTGCAACTTTGTCAAAAGTATCAACCAATATAATAGGACCCACTTGAAGACTATCTCAAATTTCTCCCCCTTTGTCATCAAATGACCAAAAGGATACGAAATTGAGAACTAATATCCCTGAAGAATCTCATCTTGAAGGTGGTGGAGGAGCGCCAACGTTGTTGGGGTCACTTGTTGCTGATAGGACAGAGGGTCTTGGCCAAGATGCGGTAGACAGTTCTGGGCACGTATAGCAATTCCTTCACAAGGAAGGTGGTCCTAGCGGCTTGACCTTCAGCCAATGGCTCCATGAGCACTTGCATCAGATGGTTTGGAAGCTCAGGTTCATGATAGACACGCTTTACTCCTTCAAGTGGGGGATCAAATGGGAGAGCCCAAAGAAATTCACTGGCAGGGGCCTTGTACTGAGTGTTTTCTATCATCCAGTCAAGAGCCCAAGTGTCAACATCAAAAGCTTCACCAGACAGATGCACAATGGCATAGAATTGAAGAATTACCTCTTCATTCCAATCGCAGATGTCACAGCAGAAACCGAGGAGTCCGGCATCGTGAAGAACTGCTAATACCGGGGTGAAGCAGGAGAGGCGGCAATGAAGAAATTCTTCTCCTCAAAGAAAACACTTATGAGGAATTTGGGTCTCTTGGCGTTCTTGCCTTTGACTGGGGGTGAGGGCTTTGGTTGCTAATTGATCTTGGTGGGACTCAAATCAAAGATAGGCCTTGGAGAGTCAGTCGAGTCATTTTTGTCTGTTATCCTGTCAGACTTGGCAATCTCCTCAGTGGTTGCTAGTGGCACAACCTCTGTGTCAGTTGATTGCACAAAACCTTTAGGCTGAGGATTTGAGCAGCAGGTTCTTCAGCAGCCTTCTAAGTAACTTCATCAACTAATGCAGCTGGAATTTCTTCAGGAATGGACTGAAGATGTGAGTCACGCTCTCCTGAGCTAGTAGAAATTTCTACAGTCTGTGTAGGCGACCGGGGGATTTGAGTGAGGCGAGTTGTGATGGGTGAATTTGGGTGAGCTCTTTCCCAAAATTCATCAGTGACAAGAGGTCCTCCTCAACTTCTTCAACTTCAGCCACTTCAACAGTCAACTGAGGCTGGGGCGATGATACCTTTTGAGGTGAAGAAGTTCTTTCAACCTCAATCTCTTCACCCACTTGCTCGGAGGTAGAAGCAGAGTGGGTTTCTTCATCTTCCTCATTTGGAATTTCATAGTCTTCAGCAAACAGGACAATCTCATAAGGAGGCACAACAGTAAGGGGAGGGGCATCAATAGGGTCAGTTGAAGACATTGGAGCCATCTTCAACTTCTTCACATTTGAGGCTACATGAGAGTCTGATGACTTCACTTCTTTGCTGCCTCCTTCTCTGTAGCCTTGGTTTTCTTAGCTTCTGATGCAGAAGGAAGTGTGACTCTCGTCACCCTTGAAGAAGGTGGAGCCGTGGGGGATGAAGGTGTTCCAATTTCTTTAGGCATGACTGATGCAGTGATCATGGGAATTTCTTTAGGCACAACAGGAGATGTTTCCCTGGTAGTTTCAAGTTCTTCATGCACAACTATTTCTTCAGCTGCCTTAGCAGTTTCATCAGGCGTAACATTGGAGGTTGTCTTGGCAGTTTCTTCAGATACAGGTGTATCTGGTGCAACAACAAATTCATCAGCAGACGGTGTTGAAGAGATCGCGTGAGGAACTTGTGGTTCAGCAGCAGTGATTCTGTCGTTGTGCTCTTTCATGACTGAAAGCACAATTATCCCTAGGTGGTTTTGGTAATTAATAACAACATATATTTCATTGGACTAATGTTTCCATTAAGTATATTTCAGGAAAAGTTCAATGTTATGATTGACAAAGGATTGTGAGGAGACCCCAAGATGCAAACATAGGATTGGCCAAGCTACAAGCATGAAGACTCTACATTTTACTTTGTGAGAAATCACTTTGAGTCCATAGAAAAGCCAATACTATCAAAAGGGGGTGAGGTATTAATGGTGAATGAAATGCTTAAAATGATCAAGTGTTAGTCACCAAAAACATCCACAAGCTCTCCCACAAAAATTATGTTCTAGAACCTACCACTCAAAATCGGTGCCACCAACATTTCCATATCGGCTACACCGAGTCAAAACTCTAGACAGAAACCCTAGCCAAAATCCACTTCTTGGTACTACCAACATTCACTTCGGTGCAACCGAGTTTCAGTGACCAACTACCTGTTCCCTTTTTTACAAAAATCGGAATTTCCGAGTTTTGTGAATTGGTCTCACTGAGTTGTGTAACTGCCCTAGGTCACCCATATCGGTACCACCGAGAATTATATATCGGTCTCACCGAAACGCCAAAGTTGCCACACTTTGCACTAGTCGGTGCAACCGAGTTTTCACTTCGGTTTCACCGAGTTGGGCAATAATGTTGTAACGGTTGGATTTTTGGAGATGCCTATATATACCCCTCCACCACATCCTACTCGCAAGAGAAGCACTCAGAACAAACCCACACTTCCCATATCCAATTTTCTAAGAGAGAACCATCTACCCTTGTGTTGAGGTCAAGATCATCCACTCCAACCATATGGATCTTGATTTCTAGCTTCCCCAAGTTGTTTTCCATCCAATCAATCTCTTCTACCCAAGCCAAATCTGTGAGAGAGTGATTGAGTGTTGAGGAGACTATCATTTGAAACACAAGAGCAAGGAGTTCATCGTTACTATCAAGCCTATTACCTTTTGGAGGGTGGTGCCTCCTAGATTGGTTAGGTGTCGCTTGGGAGCCTCCTACTTCATGTTGTGGAGTTGAACCAAGAAGTTTGTAAGGGCAAGGAGATCGCCTACTTCGTGAAGATCTACCCCAATTTAGGCTAGTCCTCCGTGGATGTAGGCCACATGGTATAGACAAGGTTGCTTCTTCGTGGAACCCTTCGTGGGTAGAGCCCTCCATGGACTCTCGCGACCGTTACCCGCCGTGGGTTGAAGTCTCTATAAACGTGGATGTACGATAGCGCCACCTATCGGAACCACAGGAAAAATCTTCGTGTCTACAATTGCGTTTGATCTTCCAACCCTTATCCTCTTACATATGCTTGTCTTTACTTTCTGCTGCAATACTTGTAGACATGCATGTGTAGGGTGTACTTGATATGCTAGAATTGCTAAAATCTGCCAACCAATTAACTTGAGAAAAGGTTAGGTTTTTATTTGGTCAAGTAGTCTAATCACCCCCCTCTAGACCTACTTTCGATCCCTACAAGTGGTACCAGAGACTTGGTCTCCATTGCATTGGTCTCACAACCAAGGAGAGTATGGCGTCTAGTGAGGGAAACTATCACCGTAGAGGTCCATATTTTGATGGCACTAATTTTGCTAGTTGGAAACACAAGATGAAAAATACATATTCTTGGTCATAACCCCGCCGTATGGGCTGTTGTTCGTGTTGGCTTGCAAGGTGAATTCTTTGGTGATGGAAAGGAACCGGATCGTGAAGCGACCGCGGAAGAATTGAAGATGTTGCAATACAATTCTCAAGCATGTGGCATTCTATTCAACTGCCTATGCCCCGAAGAATTCAACAAAATCAGCCGTCTTGAGAATGCCAAGGAAATTTGGGACCCTTTGGATGATATGCACGAAGGTACCGATTCCGTCAGAGAATCTAAGTTGGATGTGCTTCAAAGTCAACTTGACATGTTCAAGATGAAGGATGGTGAAGGAGTCGCCGAAATGTACTCTAGGCTTGCTCTCATCACAAATGAGATTGCCGGCTTAGGAAGCGAAGAAATGACCGACAAATTCATCATCAAGAAGATACTTAGAGCTTTGGATGGAAAGTATGACACCGTGTGCACATTAATCCAAATGATGCCAAACTACAAAGATCTCAAGCCTACGAAAGTGATTGGAAGGATTGTTGGTCATGAGATGTCACTCAAGGACAAGGAAGAACTTCACAACAAGTCAAACGGTGCTTACAAAGCCTCAAGTGACACTCCCGCTACATCAAGCGATAACCTTGTTACCAATGAAGAGATAAGCCTCATGGTCAAGAAATTCAACAAGTTCTACAAGAGTAGAGGCAAAGAGAGGAACTCCAACTCTAGATATGAAGAGAAGCGTTCATCTAGTCGTGACCGAAATTGTTACAATTGTGGAAGGCCCGGACACTACTCCAATGAGTGCACGCCCCCCCACAAAAGAAGGGAAGAGTCACCTAGAAGGAAGAGCTCAATAGATGAGTCACCTCGAAGAGAGAGAAGGAGTAGAGATGATCGTTATGAACGAAGACCCTCTCGGAGAAGCAAAGACTCGGAGAAGAAGGACAAGTACACCAAGAGCTACTCAAGAAGAAGACATCAAGCTCATGTTCGTGAATGGGTTTCCAGCTCCGAATCCGACAACCACTCCGAGAGAAGCTATCACTCTGACTCCGACTATAGTCAAGATGAAGGTGTTGACGGACTTGCACTTGTTTCCTCCAACTCCTCTGACATATTTGATTCACCAAATGAAGGGAGTGGAAGTTGCTTCATGGCTAAAGGCCCCAAGGTATCACACCCCGAATACCTTGACTTTAATAGTGATGAGGATGGCCTACTAGGAGATGATGACTTGCTTTTTGACAAATCTAGTGATATTAGTCAAAATGAACTTGTTAGTAATCACTCTAGTCAAGATAAGTCGTGTGATGATGATAAGTTGGAAATAGAGCGACTAACTAAAGAACTAAACACTCTTAAGTTAGCCCACGAGTCTACTCTAGAAGATCAAAGAGAACTTGTAAGGACTCGTGAGAAGCTCCGCTTTGAGAAGCTCAATTTGGAGCAAGAGTGTGGGGACCCCGACTCATAAGTCGTGATCACCGAATGTACGTGCATAGTGATCCCAGAGATCAATGCTCACTGAACACATAGAAACTGAATAACAAGAGTCTTACATCCATTACATACCATTTGTACTCAATTATGGCCTTTATGGCCAAGTCTTCATAAACTTGCAGCGAAATCTTCAACAATAGCGTGAACCCATGTCATCTGCCTTAACCCTACAGGCATTCTGACTGGGAATCGTCCTAGCTCGCATGTTCGTCACCAAGGTAATCGTCATCATGACCTGATCTTTCATGCCTGGCCAATAAAATAACCAGTGGCAAGCCAATGAGTACTTTGAATGTACTCGCAAGCAACCCATGCTTGGAACAAGATTCAACAGAGCATGATATAGCACTAATAGGTAATTTTTGCAGAAAGCTAATTTGAGTGCAATGACATGTTCAATCAACTTGTAAAAGCATGCATCAACAAGTTGCAAATATCCATATGAACAAGTTACAGATGTCATCATAAGCAGGGTTTGAACATCACATGTTCAATCATTTCATCAAGTCTTCCGACTTAGCTCAAGTAACTCTTTGTCACACACACACCAAGTTTTTGTGAAAACATCTGGACGTAGTTTAAGCAGCACCACCCAACTATCCTTGACCGTGGACACGGCTATTCGAATAGTTTTACACTTTGCAGAGGTTACACACTTTACCCACAAGACTCGGGGAACTTCCGTGTCATCCACGACTCGCGGTATATTTCATACCCGAGGTAAGCACCCAAACATCGCCTTTCCCCTAGCGATACTAAACAAAGAGTCCACTCGATTGGTACCCAGCCCTGCTACTTCTTGAGCTTGTGTTGGTTTTCCCTTGAAGAGGAAAGGGTGATGCAGCAAAGTAGATTAGTATTTCCCTCAGTTGTTGAGAACCAAGGTATCAATCCAGTAGGAGATACAAGCAACTCCCCAATCTTCGCACCTACACAAACAATCAAACTCTTGCACCCAACGCTATAAAGGGGTTGTCAATCCCTTCACGGTTATTTGCAAGGATGAGATCTGATAGAGATAGATATAAAAGATTGCTAAAATGAAAAGTAAAACAGAAGTAAAAAGATTGCAGCAAAGTATTTTTGGTATTTTTGGTTTATAGAACTGAAAATATAATATGGAAAATAGACCCGGGGCCATAGGTTTCACTAGAGGCTTCTCTCTTGAAGGAAAATAATACGGTGGGTGAACAAATTACTGTCAAGCAATTGATAGAAAAGCGCATAGTTATGACGATATCCAAGGCAATGATTATGCATATAGGCATCACGTCCGTGTCAAGTAGACCGAAATGATTCTGCATCTACTACTATTACTCCACACATCGACCGACTCCTGCCTGCATCTAGAGTATTAAGTTAATGAAGAACAGAGTAACACATTAGGTAAGATGACATGATGTAGAGGGATAAACTCAAGCAATATGATGAAAACCCCATCTTTTTATCCTCGATGGCAACAATACAAATACGTGCCTCGCTACCCCTACTTTGTCACTGGGTGAGGACACCGCAAGATTGAACCCAAAACTAAGCACTTCTCCCATTGCAAGAATTACCAATCTAGTTGGCCAAACCAAACCAATAACTTGAAGAGACTTGCAAAGATATGAAATCATGCATATAAGAATTCAGAGAAGATTCAAATAATATTCATAGATAATCTGATCATAAACCCACAATTCATCGGATCTCGACAAACACACCGCAAAAGAGTATTACATCGGATAGATCTCCATGAAGATCATGAAGAACATGGTATTGAAGAACAAAGAGAGAGAAGAAGCCATCTAGCTACTAGCTATGGACTCGAAGGTCTGTGGTGAACTACTCACGCATCATCGGAGGGGCAATGGAGTTGATGTAGATGCCCTCCGTGATCGAATCCCCCTCCGGTAGATTACCGGAAAAGGCTCCAAGATGGGATCTCACGGGAACAGAGGCTTTCGGCGGCGGAAAAGTATTTTCGTGGCTCTTTTTGGTATTGGGGGAATATTTGGGAATTTATAGGCCGAAGAATAGGGTTAGGAGGCCTGCTGGGGGGCCACAAGCCAGGGGGGTGCCCCCCGTAGGGCGCGCCCAGGTGGCTTGTCGCCTCCCGGCAGGTCTCCTGCCTTCATCTCCAAGTCTGGCAGGTTTCTTCTGGTCCAAGAAAAATCATCGCGAAGATTTTATTCCGTTTGGACTCCGTTTAATATTCCTTATCTGCAATACTCAAAAACAAGGAAAAAACAGAAACTGGCACTAGGCTCTAGATTAATAGGTTAGTCCCAAAAATAATATAAAATAGCATATTAATGCATATAAAACATCCAAAACAGATAATATAATAACATGGAAGAATCAAAAATTATAGATATGTTGGAGACGTATCAAGCATCCCCAAGCTTAATTCCTGCTCGTCCTCGAGTAGGTAAATGATAAAAATAGAATTTTTGATGTGGAATTCTACCTAACATATTTATCCATGTAATATTCTTTATTGTGGCATGAATATTCAGATCCGTAAGATTCAATACAAAAGTTTAATATTGACATAAAAACAATAATACTTCAAGCATACTAACAAGGCAATTGTGTCCTTTCGAAATAACATGGCCTTAGAAAGTTATCCCTACAAAATCATATGGTCTGGCTATGCTCCATCTTCCCCACACAAAGTATTTAAATCATGCACAACCCCGATGACAAGTCAAGCAATTGTTTCACACCTTTTATGTTCTCAAACCTTTTCAACTCTTACGCAATACATGAGCGTGAGCCATGGACATAGCACTATAGGTGGAATAGAATATGGTGGAGGTTGTGAGGAAAAAGGAGAAGATAGTCTCACATCAACTAGGCGTATCAACGGGCTATGGAGATGCCCATCAATAGATATCAATGTGAGTGAGTAGGGATTGCCATGCAACGGATGCACTAGAGCTATAAGTGTATGAAAGCTCAAAAAGAAACTAAGTGGTTGTGCATAATGATGAAAAATTCCACTAGTTATATGAAAGTGACAAAATAGGAGACTCTCTATCATGAAGATCATGGTGCTACTCTGAAGCACAAGTGTGGAAAAAGATAGTAGCATTGTCCCTTCTCTCTTTCTCTCATTTTTTTGGTGGGCATCTTTGGCCTCTTTTTTTTATTTGGGCTTCATTGGCCTCTTTTATTATTTGTAAAGTCCGGAGACTCATCCCAACTTGTGAGGGAATCATAGCTTCCATCATCCTTTTCTCTCACGGGACAATGCTCTAATAATGAAGATCATCACACTTTTATTTATTTACAACTCAAGAATTACAACTCGATACCTAGAACAAAATATGACTCTATATGAATGCTACCAGTGGTGTACCGGGATGTGCAACGATCTAGCCTAGCAAATGACATCAAAAAACGGACAAGCCATGAAAACATCATGCTAGCTATCTTACGATCATGCAAAGCAATATGAAAATGATGGTGCGTGTCATGAAAAACGGAACGATGGGAGTTGCATGGCAATATATCTCGGAATGGCTATGGAAATGCCATAATAGGTAAGTATGGTGGCTGTTTTGAGGAAGGGTATATGGTGGCTGTTTTGAGGAAGGTGGGTTTAATGCACCGGCGAAAGTTGCGCGGTACTAGAGAGGCTAGCAATGGTGGAAGGGTGAGAGTGCGTATAATCCATGGACTCAACATTAGTCATAAAGAACTCACATACTTATTGCAAAAGTCTATTAGTTATCGAAGCAAAGTATTAGACGCATGCTCCTAGGGGAGAGGTTGGTAGGAGTTAACCATCGCGCGCTCCCGACCCTCACACAAAGGATGACAATCATTAAACAAATCATGCTCCGACTTCGTTACATAACGGTTCACCATACGTGCATGCTATGTGAATCACAAACTTTAACACAAGTATTTCTACCAATTCACAATTACTCACTAGCATGACTCTCATATCCCCATCTTTATATCTCAAAACTATATGCAAGGAATCAAACTTCTCATAGTATTCAATGCACTTTATATGAAAGTTTTTATTATATCCCTCTTGGATGCCCATTATATTAGGACTAAATTCATAACCTAAACCAATTACCATGCTGTTTAGAGACTCTCAAAATAATATAAGTGAGGTACGAGAGTTCAATCATTTCTATAAAATAAAACACCACCGTGCTCTAAAAAGATATAAGTGAAGCACTAGAGCAACATTGCCTAGCTCAAAAGATATAAGTGAAGCACGTAGAGTATTCTAATAAATTCATGATTAATGCGTGTCCCCCTCAAAATATGTGTGCAGCAAGGATGATTGTTGAAAACTAAAAACCAAAGACTCATATCATACAAGGCGCTCCAAGCAAAACACATATCATGTGGTGAATAAAAATATAGCCTCAAGTAAATTTACCGATGGATTGAAGACGAAAGAGGGGATGCCTTCCGGGGCATCCCCAAGCTTAGGCTCTTTGGTATCCTTGAATAAGGCTTGTGGTGCCTTGGGCATCCCCAAGCTTAGGCTCTTGCCACTCCTTATTCCACAGTCCATCAAATCTTTACCCAAAACTTGAAAACTTCACAACACAAAACTCAACAGAAAACTCGTGAGATCCGTTAGTATAAGAAAAATAAATCACCACTTTAGGTACTGTTGTGAACTCATTCTTTATTTATATTGGTGTAATATCTACTGTATTCCAGCATCTCCATGGTTCATACCCCCCGATACAACCCATAGATACATCAAAATAAGCAAACAACACAAAGAAAACAGAATCTGTCTAAAACAGAACAGTCTGTAGCAATCTATAGACTTCGAATTCTTATGTAACTCCAAAAATTCTGAAAAATTAGGACAATCAGGGAAATTTGTATATCAATCTTGTGTAAAAATTTCAGACTCATTCGACGCTCTGGTGAATTTATAAAATTCCTAGACTGAGCGCAAAAGTTTCTGTTTTTCAGCAAAATCAAATCACAATCACCGTAGACCATCCCAAAGGTCTTACTTGGCTCAAACACTAATTAAAACAAGAAAACACAATTACTACAGAGGTAATAATGTGTAAAGAACTCAAAAACATAAGCAAAAACAAAAACATAAAAATAAAATTGGGTTGCCTCCCAACAAGCGCTATTGTTTAACGCCCCTAGCTAGGCATAACGCAATATATCTAGGTATTGTCATCTTTGGTATTGGCAACTTTTGTGAGGGCCTTCTCAAATCCGGGGGGCTCTTTCCTCTTCCCCAGATTTGTAGGGGAAGAAACCATCTTAATATCCAAAATATCCAAACGCTTATTGCAAAGGGTAATCAAAGTATTCAAGCGATTGAGGTTCCCACTAATATGTTTAAGGGGTTCGTGATATTGTTGTAACTCGACCAAGTGCTTATGTAAGTCACTCAGTTTGTCGAGAATTTGAAATCCCTCTTGTGAGAAAGCAAACCCCTTTTTTGGTGGAGGAACCCCCAAAATCCCCTCCAAAACTTCATAAGCAGCGTTCATATCCAGCTCAATAAAATTCCCTTTTGAGGCGAAATCTAAAAGCTCTCTATGATGCAAAGCCAATCCAATGTAAAAATTTCTAAGCAAAACTTTTGCATCTCCTTTTAGATTAGAGATACAATAAGATTCCATTAGCCTATACCAGGCATCTTTCAAATTTTCCCCTTGTTTTTGTTTGAAGTATAGAACTTCAAATTCAGGTGACAAAGGGGAAGTAGTAACACTAGACATAGCAACAAGTAAGAGATCCGGCAGGAAAGAGGCAAACGAAAAAAAGGGCGAATAAAAAGGCAAATCTTGTTGGTTTTTTCTTTTCTGAAAATCGTTTTAGAAGTGGGGGAGAGGAAAACAAGAGGCAAATGGCAAATAATGTAAATGGAAGAGATGAGTTTGTGATGGGTACTTGGTAGGCTTGATGTAGATCTCCCCGGCAACGGCGCCAGAAATCCTTCTTGCTACTTCTTGAGCTTGCGTTGGTTTTCCCTTGAAGAGGAAAGGGTGATGCAGCAAAGTAGATAAGTATTTCCCTTAGTTGTTGAGAACCAAGGTATCAATCCAGTAGGAGATACAAGCAAGTCCCCAATCTTCGCACCTACACAAACAATCAAACTCTTGCACCCAACGCTATAAAGGGGTTGTCAATCCCTTCACACTTATTTGCAAGGATGAGATCTGAGAGAGATAGATATAAAAGATTGCTAAAACGAAAAGTAAAACAAAAGTAAAAAGATTGCAGCAAAGTATTTTTGGTATTTTTGGTTTATAGAACTGAAAATATAATATGGAAAGTAGACCCGGGGGCCATAGGTTTCACTAGAGGCTTCTCTCTTGAAGGAAAATAATACGGTGGGTGAACAAATTACTGTCAAGCAATTGATAGAAAAGCGCATAGTTATGACGATATCTAAGGCAATGATTATGCATATAGGCATCACGTCCGTGTCAAGTAGACCGAAACGATTCTGCATCTACTACTATTACTCCACACATCGACTGACTCCTGCCTGCATCTAAAGTATTAAGTTCATGAAGAACAGAGTAACGCATTAGGTAAGATGACATGATGTAGAGGGATAAACTCAAGCAATATGATGAAAACCCCATCTTTTTATCCTCGATGGCAACAATACAAATACGTGCCTCGCTACCCCTACTTTGTCACTGGGTGAGGACACCGCAAGATTGAACCCAAAACTAAGCACTTCTCCCATTGCAAGAATTACCAATCTAGTTGGCCAAACCAACAATTATAAGAATTCAGAGAAGATTCAAATAATATTCATAGATAATCTGATCATAAACCCACAATTCATCGGATCTCGACAAACACACCGCAAAAGAGTATTACATCGGATAGATCTCCATGAAGATCATGAAGAACATGGTATTGAAGAACAAAGAGAGAGAAGAAGCCATCTAGCTACTAGCTATGGACCCGAAGGTCTGTGGTGAACTACTCATGCATCATCGGAGGGGCAATGGAGTTGATGTAGATGCCCTCTGTGATCGAATCCCCCTCTGGCAGATTACCGGAAAAGGCTCCAAGATGGGATCTCACGGGAACAGAGGCTTCCGGCGGTGGAAAAGTATTTTTGTGGCTCTTTTTGGTATTGGGGGAATATTTGGGAATTTATAGGCCGAAGAATAGGGTTAGAAGGCCTGTTGGGCGGCCACAAGCCAGGGGGGCGCCCCCCCTAGGGCGCACCCAGGTGGCTTGTCGCCTCCCGGCAGGTCTCCTGCCTTCATCTCCAAGTCTGGCAGGTTTTTTCTGGTCCAAGAAAAATCATCGCGAAGATTTTATTCCGTTTGGACTCCGTTTAATATTCCTTATTTGCAATACTCAAAAACAAGGAGAAAACAGAACTGGCACTAGGCTCTAGATTAATAGGTTAGTCCCAAAAATAATATAAAATAGCATATTAATGCATATAAAACATCCAAAATAGATAATATAATAGCATGGAACAATCAAAAATTATAGATACGTTGGAGACGTATCAAGTCCTCATGATGTACATCCCACGAGCCTCGCTCCAGATCGTACCATCCATGAAGGGACCAACGGTGTGCCCGGTGCCTGTGAAGACAGCGCATGATCGTCCTTTCCGGTACGACCCCGTATCGAGAGTGACCACGTCACTCCCGCCACTAGTAATGCGGGCTCTTTGCTAGTACCCACCAAGGTAATCAACAAAGCCCCGTCGCATAAGAGGTAGCGTGGTTGTGCATGTAAGGTTGGGACGGTCGACAAATCTTAAATCTAATCCATTTTCGAGAACACACATCCTCACTTGCTCCGATACACCACTTCTTTCTCAAGTGGTTACCTAACTCATCATCATCTCCCACGGGCATTAGTGGCACCCGATGGGGTTTTTGAAAAGTCTTTGAAATCATTTTCTCTCCGTCACCATGCATATTCCCATCCCGCTTTGCGTGGCAACTACTTAGCATCCTACCTACTCCCACCCGCATAACCCTCATAAGGAGGTAGGGTCATGCACGATGCAAGTATCAATGGTAAAAGTATCGGAGGCAACCCACCGAAGTGGTCACCACATTATCATGATAAATATATCGAAAGTAAAGTGCCATATGTCATTCAATGATAAAAATGGTTTCTTAACATGGTCAAAGGGCTGCTTGCCTGGCTCAACAAAGTCTTTGGGGTCTTCAAGTCTTCGGGTCCAACTCCGAGCATTCCGTCTACGTCGTCAACTATCGCCGGAAACAACCACAATAAGCAACACAACAAGCAAAGAGATCACAATATTCTATAAATAGGAGTTTTATTTTTCTTGTACACCTCTGGTCACAAGAAAAATAGCCAATGAGGTTTCATTGGATGTGAATCAAGGGGGATTTTTGAATGGTGGAAATGAAGGGAATGATGATCCTATAAGAAGTCTACAGAAAATATTTTTATAAAAATGGGTGGATGGTACCAACAGATAGGGAATGATTTTAGAAAATTTTAGGAAGTGGTTTTACTGGATTTGGAGTTGGCATGATTTTCCTAGGGATTTTCAATGTGAATAATACATGAAGAAATGGTCCATTATTTGTCATAGCAGAATAAGTGTAAGGCAAAATGTTCACCACATAGTGCATGTATTTAGATACACCTAGGAATTTGAATTACTCCATTTGGAGTTGATATGAAGGCTCTAGGATTTTTGCAAGTGGGGCATGAATAGTTCAAATTTGAATTTAAATTTGAACAGTACAGAAAAGTTTGTAGGAAAAATATGTAAGCCATATGGATAGATCATGATTTTAGAAATCTATAGGAACTTGAATAAATTAATTTGGAGTCCAAATGATTTTTCTATGAATTTTTGAATCTGTCTGAAAAGGAAAAAGGGGAAAGAAAAGGGCATTACCAATGCGCTAAACAGCGCACAGTGCGCCGGATAAGCACATGGGCCGGCCCAACAGCTCAACCGTGCAGAGGGCCGGGCGACGTCGAAGGCATACTCCTTGGAGCATGCCTCCTGTGCAGGGAGGCGGGGAGACGGTGGGGGCGTCTCCACTTAAACAGGCGGGGCCCCGGGCCACAGCCACTTACATGCGGGCCCCACCTGTCAGGTCTCTCCCCTTCCTCCCGCCCGAGCCAGGGAGAAGCAGAGGAGGCGACACCGATCGGTGCCGGCGGCGCTCCGGCGGCTCAGGCCGCCTCTAGCAAGGCTGCGGCCACCGGCGAGCTCAGGGAGGTGGGCCACACCCGCCTGGGTGGTTCTTAGGCCCCAGGGAGGTCGAGGGCAGGCACGACGTCGGCCGTGGCGGAGGGCGCGGATGGCGGCGATGGACGCGGCGTCTCGGTATATGGGACAAGAACTTGTTCAGTGGTCATAGGTATGGAAGGACTATATGTCCACCAAGTTTCAGATCAGGGAGATAAAAGGGCAAGGTACTTGTAGTACAAAGCTACATTTACTGCCATAATCTAGTTTTTGATGAGCTGCTCATATTTTCCACATGAGCATGCCATCTTTGGACGTGTAATGATGCATTGGCAAGCCAGAGGTGTTGGGGTCAACTTGGGCGGGGGGCAGTTTCATGCATGGAATAATAGGAGAGAGGAAGAGAGTCATGCCAATGCTGTCCAAAAGAGGGAATCTTGGGGTTTTACCGCCCCTCAATCATGGAGCTGGTGCTGGGTTACTTACTGGAGTGGGGGAGAGGTATGATGGATCTGTGGTAAAAATTTGGGCTCAAGGAGAGCACCTGGGGTGCCTCAATTATTGATCCCAATAATGCACCAGAAGATGTTTGATCATTGTTTTGGCTAGCTAATCTCCTCTACTGGAGATGAAACTTAACAAGATGAAATGGTGGGTTAAAACAAGGGTGATCACAAAGTTTGAGCTCATTTGAGAAAAGTTGCTAATGCAAACTTGGTAAACCCTAGAAATCAACAGAATCAGGTTTCTGTAGATCCAGGCATGCAATTCTATTCTCCTAAATGCACCACTTGGTGTAGTACCCTTATTTAGGGATTAGACTATGCCCACAAAGTTTGGGATTAATAGGGGAAACTTCACAATGTAAAGTTGTTCAAATTTGGTTCTGGACAGAGAGGGTTTTGGGATTTTTGGTGAACCAATTCAATTGGGTTTGATATGAAACTTGGCAAGATAATCACATATGTCATATGTGACAAGCCAGAATTTTCCTGGATTTATTTGAGAATATTTCTCATAGAAATATTTCAAATGGTTGAAAAAGGCTGAAATGGTTTTGAAGGGTTTTGTCCAATATTTTGAACATGACCATGTCTTTAAACTCTTATATATGGACAATATATGTCCACTGAGTTTTCCTAAATTTTCTCAAATATTTTGAAAGCATAAAAATAATTTTTTCCCTATAAAAGACCATTTCTGGCATTAAGAAAAAGCCTTTAAATCAAATAGGAAAATAATCTTAAAAAATAATATTTGGTGGTTTTGGGAAGTCTTATATATAGTAGGTTCCAAATAAAGTCTTTGTGGCAAAACTATCCACCCAATTTGAGGACTTGTAGTTAAATCCTCAACTCAGGGGGTTTTGAAAACCTAACTTGAATAAATCCTTTTTGGCCAAAATAATATTTTATAAAAATAGTTTTATGTCCTATACACATGGCATGATCATTGGTAAGGGTTCTTGGGTCAGGGAGATGAGTTTGGAGTGTGGGAGATATATGATGGTTCATGGCAAAATCAAACAAGCAAGCAAATAGCACACAAGCCAAGCATTCCTATGCACACAAAAAGTTTTAATTGGCCCTAATTTTTGAGTCATGTTAACTTAGTCATGAGGCAAAACACAGGGTGTGACAGACCTACCCCCCTTACAAGAATATCGTCCCCGAGATTCCTAGGCTAGGCGTTGAAAAGATACAGAAGTTCAGAAATGAGGTAGTCTTCACGTTCCCCTGTGGCTTCTTCTTTGATGTGATTGCTCTTGAAGTGTTTGATGACATAGCTTCGAGTGGATCATTGACTTCGTCTAGGGGTTAACGGGGTTCTTGCAATATGCTAGGCTCGCCTAAAGGTCAAGGGTTTAGTGAATGAGGTTCTAGCAAGGGCCTGGCTGGCGTGTGTGTTCCAAAGTCGGAACATGGGGCAAGGTAGTGTGTCTGCGTGCGGGTCCTGGGGTTACTCATGTTGGTTATTGACATCTAGAAGTCTCACGTAAGAATAGAAGGGTCGAGTCTTGGTGTATCTCCTCGTCGACGGGGAAATCCTTGAGTCCCTTAAGACAGGTGGTCTTCAGTTGCAGTGGTTTTCATCCTTGAGAGTGTTGAAGCGCGTCCTCGTAGGCTTCTCGTTGAGATCTTCTGCATGAGTAAGATGCCCAGGTATGTTCTTCATTCATCTTCGGCCATTTGTCTTCGTCGTCTCGGACGCACGTTTTTCTGGCGGGTCTTTGAGTGTTCGGTCTATGGGTCTCTCCGTAGCCATTTGGGGGAAGGTTTGGTTGAGTCCCATCCTTAAGACTAGGCTTAGAGACTTGGTGTTAAAAACAGGTTCTACCATGTGAGAAAGGTTTCAGCGGGGTTATAAGTAAGCTGGCTATTCAAAAAGCATAGAATAGCCATCTAGTCCTTGTGGTTAGGGGCTCGGCGAGTAGGGTGAACCACCTTTGACAGGTGTCTTACCATGATCCAGTCAGGATCACGTCCTTGATTGGATCAAAAAGGGGCTAGAGACGAAGTCATGACAGTCATTCCACTCTGTTTCGGACAACTGAACAGAGTAGGGACATCATGCTTGTCGCACACCATCAAGGTGGTGGAGGGAGGGTGCTACCAACTTATCGGTCCCATCCTAATCAGGAACTGATAGATGACCAGTTAAGCAAGGGGCTCTTTCATCCTCTTGATGTCCAAGGGCTTCATCGGCTTGGGCGTCGGTGCTTCTGATATAGTCTAGCTAATGTAGCTGGTAGAGGAGTGGTGGTTGACTTCTCTTGCATCTTCTTCTTCATCGTGGTTTCCCATCCGTAGTAGTCCTTCATCTTGCTAGGGTAAGATTGCCCTCTGCTGCAGGGATGGTGCTTCGAGGAGTCCAACTTTTTCAAGGGGAGACCTTATACTTGAGAGGCATGGTAATTGGTGTTCCTGGGGCTTGTCCAAACAGGACTAAGGTGTTCCTTCTCTTATTGGGTAAATAAGTATGTCATCCCGGAGGGTAACAACCTATTCCTCCAAGGCTCACACAAGCACATCGCTCATGGGATACCTGAGAGGAGCGGGCATTTGCTCCGGATGGTTACTTGTCCAGGAGTTTGTGGTCCATCGAAATCTAGTTCCGCGTGTCCACCTTCCTTATGGAAGGGGTTGGTGGTGGTCGAGGTGAGGTATTGACCATAGTCTTTTGACTTAGAGCCAGAGCCTATGGTCATACTCTGACCATATTATGGCTCGGTAAAGTTTCGGGGTTTCAAGGAGCTTAGGATGTGAGTGAACTTCTATCATCTTATCCTTGAGCACAGTTCTTTAGATGCCAATAGTGCTACCTATTGCTCCAAACAAAATCACCCTATATCATCGAAGGTATCATCTCATATAAGTCAACTCCAACACCACTCATGCTATTCAACTCCAAAGTTTGAGAGAAGGACTAAACCAAAACCTCATATGTTCTATAGCTAACTCATATATATATATCTCTATGTAAAAATCCTTGGGAAGCATACAAGCTGCTAAGCTTGATTGTGATACTACAAATCCAAGTATTCAGCTAATATATCCAAGGTCTAAGGTGTTGCATCTTTATGCTAAGGAAACACGTAATATACAAATCCAAGATCTTGTTTCCTTCCTAATAAATCCGGTTTAATCATTCCACGAATACCATCCACTATTACATGGCCTATTACTGCTATAAATCCAATACTGGTGACGTTCCAAAAATCTCCAAATTTCCTAAATCCCCAAATTCCAGAAAGAACTATCTCATCACAGTATAACCATCAATTCCCATCATGATGATCTAGTGATCTCCGATGTTAGGTGCACATGGATCCTTGAATCGATTCTAACAACAATCCAACATTCCTGGTTTGTCTTCCACCGAGAAACATGGTATCAAGATCAAGATCATCGGACTAAATCCAAATTACTCCATACCATGTGGTTTGATTGATCTCGAGCACCTATTAGAATCACCTATTTAAATCCAAGGTTTACATCTAGTAAGAATTTCCTACTAGTTACTCCAGTTACTATTGTAACATCATCAATCCATTATCAATATTGCTTGCCAAAGTCAAGTCATTTATCCACCAATAATTTTAGCTTGTGATCACAATGGTCCTACTAAATCCAATTTGCTCAAAGGGAAAGTAAGTTATGCTACTCTATCAATCTTGATCCACCAAGTTCGTCTACCAACATTAAGCCTCGTAATCCACCAAAGGGTCTCACTAATTCTTCAAGATATCTATCACAACCTCGTCAAATCGTTAGCCTACTAATTAGATACCCTCAAAACAATATTCCCTATGGCATCATCAGTTCAAGTGCTGGCTTAGGGATGTAATGCGTCTGTTCACTATGATCACTAGCCCCGTAATGAACCCAGTGCTAAGTAGGGTTATTGATGCTCATCAGGTGATCTGGCAAATCCGTGTATTAAACACGTGATCAAAGGTTTGAGCTGTGGGAGCTTGCGAGGTCTAGGTTGGGCTAGGGAGGGTTTTCCAATCTTGAGGGAAAATCATAACTCTACGGGGTTGCGTCTGGTTGAGTACGTTGTAGTCGAAGTCTTCAGCGCTAGTTGTCCGTCAAGGTGGATCCTTGGTGTATCTGGTCTTGCTGGTCTTCAGTTGACGAGATGGGGGAGAGAAGGTAGCATAGAGAGGAGTGCCTAAGGGGGTGGTATAGTGCAATTGTAATCAAACATGTGCCGAAAAGGCCAAACACAAACAGTAAGGTAAGGTAGGTGATATAGTCGCGTACTTGTTGCCTAGGGCAAAAGTGCGACTTACACCAAAGCACAACAAGCAAAACAAGCAACACACATCATGGTTCCATTTGAACCATCATACGGACTCGACTTCGCATAGGGGACACACGACCTATCCTATCCTAGGGGTTCTCGGACTCAGTAGTCGTGCTTGCTTCGTGTCTTGGAGAGGAGTCCTTTTAGTCCTCTGGTCTTCTTCAGGTGTCGCTATGTCTCTGGTTGTTGTTCATCAAAACGATCCTGGTTGCGCCTGAAGAGTCCTTGACGACTTCGGGTATGACGAGTTGACGACGAAGGTGATTCTTCACGGCTGTTGTTGACAAGGTCTTCTGGTGTCTTCGTAATCGTGACAATGCCTCCTTGTCTTCTGAGACGTCGAGGGTTCCTGGGAGGCAATCCTTTATGCAATGGCATTGACAAGGCATGGTAGAGTTGTACCCTGCCGGTCACGTTGACGATATCATCGGCACCAAGAGCGGGGGATGATGAGAACCGTTTTCCTACTCATTATAGTGAGGCAGACCAAATGGCGAGGTTCTCATCCACCGGTGGTTACCGACACAACAACGGTAATGACAGGATTGCTCTATTAGCGATGCATATAATGACCCTGCATTTCTTATGCCCTGATTATCATAGGCCAAGGTTGCATAATCCCGGGGCAGCGTCGAGGGTGTCACCATCTTCCTAGTCTTGATGCCTCCATAC
The DNA here is from genome assembly GCA_039707655.1 of Elymus sibiricus. Taxonomy (NCBI): domain Eukaryota; kingdom Viridiplantae; phylum Streptophyta; class Magnoliopsida; order Poales; family Poaceae; genus Elymus; species Elymus sibiricus. The sequence continues at coordinate 129,120,722 of CM077669.1, forward strand.
CTCGAGAAGGTTTCCTCTGTTGGTATCGTCTTGTCGTGGTGTCGTCAAATTTGTGTGAAAGTTTGGCAAGGCGGCTTCCTCCCAGGGTACCCACGATGATTTTTTAGGAATCCAGTGGTCAGGGGCACAAGGGTAGTAGCGACCGTTTGCAAAGTTTTGAAAAGCAGATGAGGAGAGCTTTAGAGAAAAATGGTGGAAGTGCTAAGGGAAAAACCTTTGCTTCCTTTGAAATTTTAGGAGAGGTGAGAATTATGGTGGTTTTGTAAGTAATTTTGAAGGGTCTGGAAAAATAGTTTTGTCCTAACTAATGTACATGCTAACTAAGGGCTTCTTACAGTCAGGATGGCTCTGATACCAGCTCTCTGGGGACCCCGACTCATAAGTCGTGATCACCGAATGTACGTGCACAGTGATCCCAGTGATCAATGCTCACTGAACACACAGAAACTGAATAACAAGAGTCTTACATCCATTACATACCATTTGTACTCAATTATGTCCTTTATGGCCAAGTCTTCATAAACTTACAGCGGAAATCTTCAACAATAGCGTGAACCCATGTCATCTGCCTTAACCCTACATGCATTCTGACTGGGAAGCGTCCTAGCTCGCATGTTCGTCACCAAGGTAATCCTCATCATGACCTAATCTTTCATGCCTGGCCAATAAAATAACCAGTGGCAAGCCAACGAGTACTTTGAATGTACTCGCAAGCAACCCATACTTTGAACAAGATTCAACAGAGCCTGATATAGCACTAATAGGTAATTTTTGCGGAAAGCTAATTTGAGTGAAATGACATGTTCAATCAACTTGTAAAAGCATGCATCAACAAGTTGCAGATATCCATATGAACAAGTTACAGAAGTCATCATAAGCAGGGTTTGAACATCACATGTTCAATCAATTCATCAAGTCTTCCGACGTAGCTCAAGTAACTCTTTGTCACACACACACACCAAGTTTTTGTGAAAACATCTGGACGTAGTTTAAGCAGCACCACCCAACTGTCCTTGACCGTGGACACGGCTATTCGAATAGTTTTACACTCTGCAGAGGTTGCACACTTTACCCACAAGACTCGGGGAACTTTCGTGTCATCCACGACTCGCGGTATATTTCATACCCGAGGTAAGCACCCGAACATCGCCTTTCCCCTAGCGATACTAAACAAAGAGTCCACTCGATTGGTACCCAGCCCTCATGATGTACATCCCACGAGCCTCGCTCCAGATCGTACCATCCATGAAGGGACCAACAGTGTGCCCGGTGCCTGTGAAGACAGCGCATGATCGTTCTTTCCGGTATGACCCCGTATCGAGAGTGACCATGTCACTCCCGCCACTAGTAATGCAGGCTGTTTGCTAGTACCCACCAAGGTAATCAACAAAGCCCCGTCCCATAAGAGGTAGCGTGGTTGTGCATGTAAGGTTGGGACGGTCGACAAATCTTAAATCAAATCCGTTTTCGAGAACACACATCCTCACTTGCTCCGGTACACCACTTCTTTCTCAAGTGGTTACCTAACTCATCATCATCTCCCTCGGGCATTAGTGGCACCCGATGGGTTTTTTGAAAAGTCTTTGAAATCATTTTCTCTCCATCACCATGCATATTCCCATCCCGCTTTGCGTGGCAACTACTTAGCATCCTACCTACTCCCACCCGCATAACCCTCATAAGTAGGTAGGGTCATGCACGATGCAAGTATCAATGGTAAAAGTATCGGAGGCAACCCACCGAAGTGGTCACCACATTATCACAATCCAATATATCGAAAGTAAAGTGCCATATGTCATGCAATGATAAAAATGGTTTCTTAACATTTTCAAAGGGCTGCTTTCCTGTCTCAACAAAGTCTTTGGGGTCTTCAAGTCTTCGGGTCCAACTCCGAGCACTCCGTCTACTTCGTCAACTATCGCCGGAAACAACCACAATAAGCAACACAACAAGCAAAGAGATCACAGTGCTCTATAAATAGGAGTTTTATTTTTCTTGTACACCTCTGGTCACAAGAAAAATAGCCAAGGAGGTTTCATTGGATGTGAATCAAGGGGGATTTTTGAATGGTGGAAATGAAGGGAATGATGATCCTATAAGAAGTCTACAGAAAATATTTTTATAAAAATATGTGGATGGTCCCAACAGATAGGGAATGATTTTAGAAAATTTTAGGAAGTGGTTTTACTAGATTTGGAGTTGGCATGATTTTCCTAGGGATTTTCAATGTGAATCATACATGAAGAAATGGTCCAATATTTGTCATAGCAGAATAAATGTAAGGCAAAATGTTCACCACTTAGTGCATGTATTTAGATACACCTAGGAATTTGAATTACTCCATTTGGGGTTGATATGAAGGCTTTAAGATTTTTGCAAGTGGGGCATGAATAGTTCAAATTTGAATTTAAATTTGAACAATACAGAAAAGTTTGTAGAAAAAATATGTAAGCCATATTTTTGGATAGATCATGATTTTCGAAATCTGTAGGAACTTGAATCAATTGATTTGGAGTCCAAATGATTTTTCTATGAATTTTTGAATCTGTCTGAAAAGGAAAAAGGGGAAAGAAAAGGGCATTACCAATGGGCTAAACAGCGCATGGTGCGTCAGATAAGCACATGGGCCGGCCCAGCAGCTCAACCGCGCAGGGGGCCGGGCGACGTCGAAGGCGTACTCCTTGGAGTACGCCTCCTGTGCAGGGAGGCGGGGAGACGATGTGGGCGTCTTCACTTAAACAGGCGGGGCCCCGGGCCGCAGCCACTTACAGGCAGGCCCCACCTGTCAGGTCTCTCCCCTTCCTCCCGCCCGAGCCAGGGAGAAGCAGAGGAGGCGAGACCGAGCGGGTGCCGGCGGCGCTCCGGCGGCTCAGGCCGCCTCCAACGAGGCTGCGGCCACCGGCGAGCTCAGGGAGGTGGGCCACACCCGCTTGGGTGGTTCTTAGGCCCCACGGAGGTCGAGGGCAGACGCGACGTCGGCCGTGGCGGAGGGCGCGGACGGCGGTGATGGACGCGGCGTCTCGGCCACGAGGAGGAGGGCATGAAGCGCGGGGGCGGACCGTGGGAACGCAGGGGTTCTCCGGTGGGGCTCCCAGTGGAAGGGAGAGGCCGAAGGGGCCGGATTCAAGTGGAGGCCGAGGCGATGCCATGGCGGCCATGGGAGGAGGAGGAGGGCACGGGAGCTCCGATAGCTCGGTCCAGGAGCTTCGTGGGAGTGAGAGGGAGCAAATGGGCACTGCAGGGGGCTCGAGGAGGGGTATATGCAAGAGGGGAGCGAGGGGGAGACTCGGATCCGCCTCGGATGCTCTGGGCACGAAGAGCACGCGTGGTAGAGAGGTCCTGGAGGCATCATGGCGTTGGGGGTGGGCGTGGGAGACTGAGAGGGGATCCAAGGCGCGCTGGGGTGCTTTGCCGAAGCCGGACGCAAGCTGCAGGACGACCTCAAGTGGCAGAGCACCACTTTTGCAGGTCAGTGGTGCGGTCATCACGCCACTTGGTGTCCAGGGCATCATTTTGGTCGGCCAATGATGTCTGGCATGCAAGGCATGCTCGCTAGAGTGCACTGGTTCAGTTTCAAGGTTAATGGAGCTGGGTAGATGAGGTTTTCACAGGAGGTAAGTTTGCAGCAGCAAACTTGGGGTCCAGATGAGGGGTTTTAACTGGAGGGTATATGGGACAAGACCTTGTCCGGTGGTCATTGGTATATAAGGACTATAGTTCCACCAAGTTTCAGATCAGGGATATAAAAGGGCAAGGTACTTGTAGTACAAAGCTACATTTACTGCCATAATCTAGTTTTTGATGAGCTGCTCATATTTTCCACATGAGCATGCCATCTTTGGACGTGTAATGATGCATTGGCATGCCAGAGGTGTTGGGGTCAACTTGGGGGGCAGTTTCATGCATGGAATAATAGGAGAGAGGAAGAGAGTCATGCCAATGCTGTCCAAAAGAGGGAATCTTGGGGGTTTAGCCCCCCTCAATCATGGAGCTGGTGCTGGGTTTGTTACTGGAGTGGGGGAAAGGGTATGATGGAGCTGTGGTAAAAATTTGGGCTCAACGAGAGCACCTGGGGTGCCTCAATTATTGATCCCAATAATGCACCAAAAGATGTTTGATCAGTGTTTGGGCTAGCTAATCTCCTCTACTGGAGATGAAACTTAACAGGATGAAATGGTAGGTTAAAAAAAGGGTGATCACAAAGTTTGAGCTCATTTGAGAAGAGTTGCTAATGCAAACTTGGTAAACCCTAGAAATCAACAGAATCAGGTTTCTGTAGATCCAGGCATGCAATTCTATTCTCCTAAATGCACCACTTGGTGTAGTACCCCTATTTAGGGATTAGAATATGCCCACAAAGTTTGGGATTAATAGGGGAAACTTCACAATGTAAAGTTGTTCAAATTTGGTTCTGGACAGAGAGGGTTTTGGGATATTTTGGTGAACCAATTTAATTGGGTTTGATATGAAACTTGGCAAGATAATCAAATATGTCATATGTGACATGCTAGAATTTTCCTGGATTTATTTGAGAATATTACTCATAGAAATATTTCAAATGGTTCAAATAGGCAGAAATGGTTTTGACGGGTTTTGTCCAATATTTTGAACATGACCATGTGTTTAAACTTTTATATATGGACAATATATGTCCAATGCGTTTTCCTAAATTTTCTCAAATATTTTGAAAGCATAAAAATAATTTTTCCCTATAAAAGACCATTTCTGGCATTAAGAAAAAGCCTTTAAATCAAATAGGAAAATAATCTTAAAAAATAATATTTGGTGGTTTTGGGAAGTCTTATATATAGTAGGTTCCAAATAAAGTCTTTGTGGCAAAACTATCCACCCAATTTAAGGACTTGTAGTTAAATCCTCAACTCGGGGGGTTTTGAAAACCTAACTTGAATAAATCCTTTTGGGCCAAAATAATATTTTATAAAAAATACTTTTATGCCCTATACACTTGGCATGATCATTGGTAAGGGTTCTTGGGTCCGGGAGATGAGTTTGGAGTGTGGGAGATATATGATGGTTCATGGCAAAATCAAACAAGCAAGCAAATAGCACACAAGCCAAGCATTCCTATGCACACAAAAAGTTTTAATTGGCCCTAATTTTTGAGTCATGTTAAATTAGTCATGAGGCAAAACACAGGGTGTGACAGACCTACCCCCCTTACAAGAATCTCGTCCCCGAGATTCCTAGGCTAGGCGTAGAAAAGATACAGAAGTTCAGAAATGAGGTTGTCTTCACGTTCCCCTGTGGCTTCTTCTTTGATGTGATTGCTCTTGAAGTGTTTGATGACATAGCTTCGAGTGGATCATTGACTTCGTCTAGGGGTTAACGGGGTTCTTGCAATATGCTAGGCTCGCCTAAAGGTCAAGGGTTTAGTGAACGAGGTTCTAGCAAGGGCCTGGCTGGCGTGTGTATTCCAAAGTCGGAACACGGGGCAAGGTAGTGTGTCTGCGTGCTGGTCCTGGGGTTACTCACGTTGGTTAGTGACATCTAGAAGTCTCACGTTAGAATAGAAGGGTCGAGTCTTGGTGTATCTCCTCGTCGACGGGGACATCCTTCAGTCCCTTAAGACAGGTGGTCTTCAGTTGCAGTGGTTTTCATCCTTGAGAGTGTTGAAGCGCGTCCTCGTAGGCTTCTCGTTGAGATCTTCTGCTTGAGTAAGATGCCCAGGTATGTTCTTCATTCATCTTCGGCCATTTGTCTTCGTCGTCTCGGACGCACGTTTTTCTGGCGGGTCTTTGAGTGTTCGGTCTACGGGTCTCTCCGTAGCCATTTGGGGGAAGGTTTGGTTGAGTCCCGTCCTTAAGACTAGGCTTAGAGACTTGGTGTTAAAAACATGTTCTTCCATGTGAGAAAGGTTTCAGCGGGGTTATAAGTAAGCTGGCTATTCAAAAAGCATAGAATAGCCATCTAGTCCTTGTGGTTAGGGGCTCGGCGAGTGGGGTGAACCACCTTTGACAGGTGTCTTACCATGATCCAGTCAGGATCACGTCCTTGATTGGATCAAAAAGGGGCTAGAGACGAAGTCATGACAGTCGTTCCACTCTGTTTCGGACAACTGAACAGAGTAGGGACATCATTCTTGTCGCACACCATCAGGGTGGTGGAGGGAGGGTGCTACCAACTTATCGATCCCATCCTAATCAGGACTTGATAGATGACCAGTTAAGCAAGGGGCTCTTTCATCCTCTTGATGTCCAAGGGCTTCATCGGCTTGAGCGTCGGTGCTTCTGATATAGTCTAGCTAATGTAGCTGGTAGAGGAGTGGTGGTTGACTTCTCTTGCTTCTTCTTCTTCATCGTGGTTTCCCATCCGTAGTAGTCCTTCATCTTGCTAGGGTAAGATTGCCCTCTACTGCAGGGATGGTGCTTCGAGGAGTCCAACTTTTTCAAGGGGAGACCTTATACTTGAGAGGCATGGTAATTGGTGTTCCTGGGGTTGTCCAAACAGGACTAAGGTGTTCCTTCTCTTATTGGGTAAATAAGTATGTCATCCCGGAGGGTAACAACCTATTCCTCCAAGGCTCACACAAGCACATCGCTCATGGGATACCTGAGAGGAGCGGGCATTTGCTCCGGATGGTTACTTGTCCAGGAGTTTGTGGTCCATCGAAATCTAGTTCCGCGTGTCCACCTTCCTTATGGAAGGGGTTGGTGGTGGTCGAGGTGAGGTATTGACCATAGTCTTTTGACTTAGAGCCAGAGCCTATGGTCATACTTTGACCATATTATGGCTCGGTAAAGCTTCGGGGTTTCAAGGAGCATAGGATGTGAGTGAACTTCTATCATATTATCCTTGAGCACAGTTCTTTAGATGCCAATAGTGCTACCTATTGCTCCAAACAAAATCACCCTATATCATCGAAGGTATCATCTCATATAAGTCAACTCCAACACCACTCATGCTATTCAACTCCAAAGTTTGAGAGAAGGACTAAACCAAAACCTCATATGTTCTATAGCTAACTCATATATATATATATATCTCTATGTAAAAATCCTTGGGAAGCATACAAGCCGCTAAGCTTGATTGTGATACTATAAATCCAAGTATTCAGCTAATATATCCAAGGTCTAAGGTGTTGCATCTTTATGCTAAGGAAACACGTAATATACAAATCCAAGATCTTGTTTCCTTCCTAATAAATCCGGTTTAATCATTCCACGAATACCATCCACTATTACATGGCCTATTACTGCTATAAATCCAATACTGGTGACGTTCCAAAAATCTCCAAATTTCCTAAATCCCCAAATTCCAGAAAGAACTATCTCATCACAGTATAACCATCAATTCCCATCATGATGATCTAGTGATCTCCGATGTTAGGTGCACATGGATCCTTGAATCGATTCTAACAACGATCCAACATTCCTGGTTTGTCTTTCACCGAGAAACATGGTATCAAGATCAAGATCATCGGACTAAATCCAACTTACTCCGAACCATGTGGTTTGATTGATCTCGAGCACCTATTAGAATCACCTATTTAAATCCAAGGTTTACATCTAGTAAGAATTTCCTACTAGTCACTCCAGTTACTATTGTAACATCATCAATCCATTATCAATATTGCTTGCTAAAGTCAAGTCATTTATCCACCAATAATTTCAGCTTGTGATCACAATGGTCCTACTAAATCCAATTTGCTCAAAGGGAAAGTAAGTTATGCTACTCTATCAATCTTGATCCACCAAGTTCGTCTACCAACATTAAGCCTCGTAATCCACCAAAGGGTCTCACTAATTCTTCAAGATATCTATCACAACCTCGTCAAATCGTTATCCTACTAATTAGATACCCTCAAAACAATATTCCCTATGGCATCATCAGTTCAAGTGCTGGCTTAGGGATGTAATGCGTCTCTTCACTATGATCACTTGTCCCGTAATGAACCCAGTGCTAAGTAGGGTTATTGATGCTCATCAGGTGATCTGGCAAATCCAGGTATTAAACACGTGATCAGAGGTTTGAGCTGTGGGAGCTTGCGAGGTCTAGGTTGGGCTAGGGAGGGTTTTCCAATCTTGAGGGAAAATCATAACTCTATGGGGTTGCGTCTTGTTGAGTACATTGTAGTCAAAGTCTTCAGCGCTAGTTGTCCGTCAAGGTGGATCCTTGGTGCATCTGGTCTTGCTGGTCTTCAGTTGACGAGATGGGGGAGAGAAGGTAGCATAGAGAGGAGTGCCTAAGGGGGTGGTATAGTGCAAGTGTAATCAAACATGTGCCGAAAAGGCCAAACACAAACATTAAGGTAAGGTAGGTGATATAGTCGCGTACTTGTTGCCTAGGGCAAAAGTGCGACTTACACCAAAGCACAACAAGCAAAACAAGCAACACACATCATGGTTCCATTTGAACCATCATACGGACTCGACTTCGCATAGGGGACACATGACCTATCCTACCCTAGGGTTTCTCGGACTCAGTAGTAGTGCTTGCTTCGTGTCTTGGAGAGGAGTCCTTTTAGTCCTCTGGTCTTCTTCAGGTGTCGCTATGTCTCTGGTTGTTGTTCATCAAAACGATCCTGGTTGCGCCTGAAGAGTCCTTGACGACTTCGGGTATGACGAGTTGACGATGAAGGTGATTCTTCACGGCTGTTGTTGACAGGGTCTTCTGGTGTCTTCATAATCGTGACAATGCCTCCTTGTCTTCTGAGACGTCGAGGGTTCCTGGGAGGCAATCCTTTATGCAATGGCATTGACATGTCATGGTAGAGTTGTACCCTGCCGGTCACGTTGACGATATCATCGGCACCAAGAGCGGGGGATGATGAGAACCGTTTTCCTACTCACTATAGTGAGGCAGACCAAATGGCGAGGTTCTCATCCACCGGTGGTTACCGACACAACAATGGTAATGACAGGATTGCTCTATTAGCGATGCATATAATGACCCTGCATTTCTTATGCCCTGATTATCATAGGCCAAGGTTGCATCATCCCGGGGCAGCGTCGAGGGTGTCACCATCTTCCTAGTCCTGATGCCTCCATCCCTCGAGAAGGTTTCCTCTGTTGGTATCTTCTTGTCGTCGTGTCGTCAAATTTGTGTGAAAGTCTGGCAAGGCGGCTTCCTCCCAGGGTACCCACGATGATTTTTTAGGAATCCAGTGGTCAGGGGCACAAGGGTAGTAGCGACCGTTTGCAAAGTTTTGAAAAGCAGATGAGGAGAGCTTTAGAGAAAAATGGTGGAAGTGCTAAGGGAAAAACCTTTGCTTCCTTTGAAATTTTAGGAGAGGTGAGAATTATGGTGGTTTTGTAAGTAATTTTGAAGGGTCTGGAAAAATAGTTTTGTCCTAACTAACGTCCATGCTAACTAAGGGCTTCCTACAGACAGGATGGCTCTGATACCAGCTCTGTGGGGACCCCGACTCATAAGTCGTGATCACCGAATGTACGTGCACAGTGATCCCAGAGATCAATGCTCACTGAACACACAGAAACTGAATAACAAGAGTCTTACATCCATTACATACCATTTGTACTCAATTATGGCCTTTATGGCCAAGTCTTCATTAACTTGCAGCGGAAATATTCAACAATAGCGTGAACCATGTCATCTGCCTTAACCCTACAGCCATTCTGACTGGGAAGCGTCCTAGCTCGCATGTTCATCACCAAGGTAATCCTCATCATGACCTGATCTTTCATGCCTGGCCAATAAAATAAACAGTGGCAAGCCAATGAGTACTTTGAATGTACTCGCAAGCAACCCATGCTTGGAACAAGATTCAACAGAGCATGATATAGCACTAATAGGTAATTTTTGCGGAAAGCTAATTTGAGTGCAATGACATGTTCAATCAACTTGTAAAAGCATGCATCAACAAGTTGCAGATATCCATATGAACAAGTTACAGATGTCATCATAAGCAGGGTTTGAACATCACATGTTCAATCATTTCATCAAGTCTTCCGACGTAGCTCAAGTAACTCTTTGTCACACACACACACCAAGTTTTTGTGAAAACATCTGGACGTAGTTTAAGCAGCACCACCCAACTGTCCTTGACCGTGGACACGGCTATTCGAATAGTTTTACACTCTGCAGAGGTTGCACACTTTACCCACAAGACTCGGGGAACTTCCGTGTCATCCACGACTCGCGGTATATTTCATACCCGAGGTAAGCACCCGAACATCGCCTTTCCCCTAGCGATACTAAACAAAGAGTCCACTCGATTGGTACCCAGCCTCATGATGTACATCCCACGAGCCTCGCTCCAGATCGTACCATCCATGAAGGGACCAACGGTGTGCCCGGTGCCTGTGAAGACAGCGCATGATCGTCCTTTCCGGTACGACCCCGTATCGAGAGTGACCATGTCACTCCCGCCACTAGTAATGCGGGTTCTTTGCTAGTCCCCACCAAGGTAATCAACAAAGCCCCGTCCCATAAGAGGTAGCGTGGTTGTGCATGTAAGGTTGGGACGGTCGACAAATCTTAAATCAAATCCGTTTTCGAGAACACACATCCTCACTTGCTTCGGTACACCACTTCTTTCTCAAGTGGTTACCTAACTCATCATCATCTCCCTCGGGCATTAGTGGCACCCGATGGGGTTTTTGAAAAGTCTTTGAAATCATTTTCTCTCCATCACCATGCATATTCCCATCCCGCTTTGCGTGGCAACTACTTAGCATCCTACCTACTCCCACCCGCATAACCCTCATAAGGAGGTACGGTCATGCACGATGCAAGTATCAATGGTAAAAGTATCGGAGGCAACCCACCGAAGTGGTCACCACATTATCATAATCAAATATATCGAAAGTAAAGTGCCATATGTCATGAAATGATAAAAATGGTTTCTTAACATGGTCAAAGGGCTGCTTGCCTGGCTCAACAAAGTCTTTGGGGTCTTCAAGTCTTCGGGTCCAACTCCGAGCACTCCGTCTACCTCGTCAACTATCGCCGGAAACAGCCACAATAAGCAACACAACAAGCAAAGAGATCACAGTGCTCTATAAATAGGAGTTTTATTTTTCTTGTACACCTCTGGTCACAAGAAAAATATCCAAGGAGGTTTCAATGGATGTGAATCAAGGGGGATTTTTGAATGGTGGAAATGAAGGGAATGATGATCCTATAAGAAGTCTACAGAAAATATTTTTATAAAAATGGGTGGATGGTCCCAACCGATAGGGAATGATTTTAGAAAATTTTAGGAAGTGGTTTTACTGGATTTGGAGTTGGCATGATTTTCCTAGGGATTTTCAATGTGAATCATACATGAAGAAATGGTCCAATATTTGTCATAGCAGAATAAGTGTAAGGCAAAATGTTCACCACTTAGTGCATGTATTTAGATACACCTAGAAATTTGAATTACTCCATTTGGTGTTGATATGAAGGCTCTAGGATTTTTGCAAGTGGGGCATGAATAGTTCAAATTTGAATTTAAATTTGAACAGTACAGAAAAGTTTGTAGGAAAAATATGTAAGCCATATTTTTGGATAGATCATGATTTTAGAAATCTGTAGGAACTTGAATCAATTGATTTGGAGTCCAAATGATTTTTCTATGAATTTTTGAATCTATCTGAAAAGGAAAAAGGGGAAAGAAAAGGGCATTACCAATGGGCTAAACAGCGCACAGTGCGCCGGATAAGCACATGGGCCGGCCCAGCAGCTCAACCGCGCAGGGGGCCGGGCGACGTCGAAGGCGTACTCCTTGGAGTACGCCTCCTGTGCAGGGAGGCGGGGAGACGGTGGGGGCGTCTTCACTTAAACAGGCGGGGCCCCGGGCCATAGCCACTTACAGGCGGGCCCCACCTGTCAGGTCTCTCCCCTTCCTCCCGCCCGAGCCAGGGAGAAGCAGAGGAGGCGAGACCGAGCGGGTGCCGGCGGCGCTCCGGCGGCTCAGGCCGCCTCCAACGAGGCTGCGGCCACCGGCGAGCTCAGGGAGGTGGGCCACACCCGCTTGGGTGGTTCTTAGGCCCCAGGGAGGTCGAGGGCAGGCGTGACGTTGGCCGTGGCGGAGGGCGTGAACGGCGGTGATGGACGCGGCGTCTCGGCCACGAGGAGGAGGGCATGAAGCGCGGGGGCGAACCGTGGGAAGCGCGGGGGCGAACCGTGGAAGGGAGAGGCCGAAGGGGCCGGATTCAAGTGGAGGCCGAGGCGATGCCATGGCGGCCGTGGGAGGAGGAGGAGGGCACGGGAGCTCCGATAGCTCGGTCCAGGAGCTTCGTGGGAGTGAGAGGGAGTAAATGGGCACTACAGGGGGCTCGAGGAGGGGTATATGCAAGAGGGGAGTGAGGGGGAGACTCGGATCCGCCTCGGATGCTCTGCGCACGACGAGCACGCGTGGCAGAGAGGTCCTGGAGGAATCATGGCATCGGGGATGGGCGTGGGAGACTGAGAGGGGATCCAAGGCGCGCTGGGGTGCTTTGCCGAAGCCGGACGCAAGCTGCAGGACGACCTCAAGTGGCCGAGCACCACTTTTGCAGGTCAGTGGTGCGGTCACCACGCCACTTGGTGTCCAGGGCATCATTTTGGTCGGCCAATGATGTCTGGCATGCAAGGCATGCTTGCTAGAGTGCACTGGTTCAGTTTCAAGGTCAATGGATCTGGGTAGACGAGGTTTTCACAGGAGGTAAGTTTGCAGCAGCAAACTTGGGGTCCAGATGAGGGGTTTTTACTGGAGGGTATATGGGACAAGACCTTGTTCAGTGGTCATAGGTATGGAAGGACTATATGTCCACCAAGTTTCAGATCAGGGAGATAAAAGGGCAAGGTACTTGTAGTACAAAGCTACATTTACTGCCATAATCTAGTTTTTGATGAGCTGCTCATATTTTCCACATGAGCATGCCATCTTTGGACGTGTAATGATGCATTGGCAAGCCAGAGGTGTTGGGGTCAACTTGGGCGGGGGGCAGTTTCATGCATGGAATAATAGGAGAGAGGAAGAGAGTCATGCCAATGCTGTCCAAAAGAGGGAATCTTGGGGTTTTACCGCCCCTCAATCATGGAGCTGGTGCTGGGTTACTTACTGGAGTGGGGGAGAGGTATGATGGATCTGTGGTAAAAATTTGGGCTCAAGGAGAGCACCTGGGGTGCCTCAATTATTGATCCCAATAATGCACCAGAAGATGTTTGATCATTGTTTGGGCTAGCTAATCTCCTCTACTGGAGATGAAACTTAACAAGATGAAATGGTGGGTTAAAACAAGGGTGATCACAAAGTTTGAGCTCATTTGAGAAAAGTTGCTAATGCAAACTTGGTAAACCCTAGAAATCAACAGAATCAGGTTTCTGTAGATCCAGGCATGCAATTCTATTCTCCTAAATGCACCACTTGGTGTAGTACCCTTATTTAGGGATTAGACTATGCCCACAAAGTTTGGGATTAATAGGGGAAACTTCACAATGTAAAGTTGTTCAAATTTGGTTCTGGACAGAGAGGGTTTTGGGATATTTTGGTGAACCAATTCAATTGGGTTTTATATGAAACTTGGCAAGATAATCACATATGTCATATGTGACATGCCAGAATTTTCCTGGATTTATTTGAGAATATTTCTCATAGAAATATTTCAAATGGTTGAAATAGGCAGAAATGGTTTTGAAGGGTTTTGTCCAATATTTTGAACATGACCATGTGTTTAAACTCTTATATATGGACAATATATGTCCAGTGAGTTTTCCTAAATTTTCTCAAATATTTTGAAAGCATAAAAATAAATTTTCCCTATAAAAGACCATTTCTGGCATTAAGAAAAAGCCTTTAAATCAAATAGGAAAATAATCTTAAAAAATAATATTTGGTGGTTTTGGGAAGTCTTATATATAGTAGGTTCCAAATAAAGTCTTTGTGGCAAAACTATCCACCCAATTTGAGGACTTGTAGTTAAATCCTCAACTCAGGGGGTTTTGAAAACCTAACTTGAATAAATCCTTTTTGGCCAAAATAATATTTTATAAAAATAGTTTTATGTCCTATACACATGGCATGATCATTGGTAAGGGTTCTTGGGTCAGGGAGATGAGTTTGGAGTGTGGGAGATATATGATGGTTCATGGCAAAATCAAACAAGCAAGCAAATAACACACAAGCCAAGCATTCCTATGCACACAAAAAGTTTTAATTGGCCCTAATTTTTGAGTCATGTTAACTTAGTCATGAGGCAAAACACAGGGTGTGACAAAGAGCATGAATTCCTTAAAGCTATCAATGATGATCTTCGAAAGAAGACTTCCTCTTATCTAGCCAAACGACTACTCTTGTCCACATTCATTCCACAAGTTAAGGCTAAGCAAACTAGTAACAAAGGCAAGAATGGTTCTTCAACTAGTAGCAATAAAAATGATAAATCCAATGATATTGCTTCTAGTAGTTCTATTGATTCCACTAATGATTCTCTTAGCCAAGTTACAGTTGAGCAAGAAAATGATCTATTGAAAGGGATTATAGAAAAATGTATCTACAAAAGTCTTGCCGGATGTAAGCAATTTGAGGAAATTATACGCAAGCATGGAGGATACCAGATGAACCATGGCATTGGCTACTTCAACGCCAGTGGAGTTGAATGGGAAGAAGGTCAATACCCCAAGCCCAAGTTTGTTCCTCAAAGGGAAAAGTATGAACATACTCTTCCCAAGGGAGCAAAAGCTCAAGATGACCTTCCACCACAAGACCACAAGCTCAAGGGCAAGGACAGGCTTCAAGAGGAGATTGACTCATATGAAGATGAATCCCAAGCCATGGTCTAGTGGGTTCCCAAGGCTACTACAAGCTCAACTTCTACAAGTGCTACTTCAACTCCAAGGATTCCCATCAAGTTGATGTGGATCCCAAAGAAGAAGAAATAGAGAAGTTCTTGAGGGGTGACTCCGCCAACAAAATTCACTCACATTCATTTTTGGCAAGGACTATTTGCAATCAACTCCAACTCTATGCAATAGTTCAAGGAGTCACACATTCCCTCAAAGGAAAGCAAGGGACAAGGTAATTAATGAATCCATGGACATCATCATGTAAGCTTTGCACTCCATGTCCAAGGATATCCTTGTATTAGTCTCTTGTTTGGGACTAACCCATGTAGGGGAGGAGAGTAAGAAACAACGAGGATTGCTCCCAACTCAAGATGATCTTCATCAACTATGAGCATCCACCACTACATCACCCACATGAAGTCTTCTACGACAAAACCCAAGGTTAGTTATCCCCCTTAGGGGGGATGTCACATCAAGGGGGAGCTTTACTCTAAGACTTGAGTTAAAGTATGTCTTAAAGATGTGAACACATTAAATGCTTTATGTAAAAGTGGTAACCCCACTTGTGCTTAAACTATGAGTATGACCTATGATCAAGTATTCTTACTTGGCTCCTAAGTCAATATACTCATATATAGATGACTCCGTCATCGCCAAAGTGCTTGGTAGATACTAGAGTGGTTTTGCATGTTTGCCATATTTCATTTGATATCTTATTGTGTGAGCATGTTGGGATGCATATCTTTTCTCATTCGAGGATATCCAATTGTTGTTATTTGGCTTTCAATTTTATTTTGCCAATTGGATATACAAGAAGGCCTAGGACCCCACTCTAGCTATCTATGCTTTCTCGTCTCAAATTCTATTCATGATACATCACAAAATTTGAGCAAGCACTTCTCGAACCCTCTGTGTGAGGAGCACTCGGAGTACCATTTCGTCAAGAGCTGACCACCAAAACCTCCCAAGTGCATCTTGGTGGAACCAACACAAAAATCTCGGTCTCACCGATGCCTAGGGTTGATCTGGTTTTCCAAACTCGGTAACACCGATTCCATATTCTCGGCTTCACCGAGTTTCCCTGTCAACTGACAGTTGAGGAACTCGGTGACACCGAAAATTTAGAATCGGTGTCACCGACAGCAAGGGGTATATAACATGGCAGACCCGACGTTTGAAATTGAATCCTCAATTGCCCAGTTTCCTCCAAGCCCTAGATGCCGCCAAGGAGCCCTGGTCATCGCCTTGCCTCCCCGTGCGCCCTCGCCGCTGGGATCTTCGCCGTCGACGGAAATCATCGCCACCGTCGTTGCCGTAGTCGGACCATCGCCAAGTTAGGGTATGGTTTCGATCCCCTCATGCATTCCAAAGTCTAATTCAAACGCATTACGGTTGCTCCGTATTCTTGCCACAGATTGAAAGCTTCCTATTCCACCAAAAATTCCATTAGAATAGAGAACGATAGATTTTTAGGTTTAGCCGTCCGCAATCCGAATCTCGGTGACACCGAATCCGAATAATCGGTTCTAGCGATTTTGCTTTTCGGTCTACTGAGGACAGTCTCGGTGAAACCGAGTGGCTACTCTCGGTTTAACCGAAGTTGCTGCCAAGTTTCTGTAAAGAGGACCAAAGTTGTCAGAATCGAGATTCTGAATCGGATTGGAGCTCCATCGGTAGGATCATGAGTCATAGAATCATAACTACCAGGGTCGTAGAAACTTTGATTCTATGAGCAACATCGTAGAATCGGATGGACTAGTTTGGATCGTAAGGTCGTAAGATTCTAAGACTTGAATCGCGATTCTGACAACTTTGAAGAGGACTGTGAGTCTCGGTGGCTCCGAAAATTGTGACTCGGTGATACCGAAATCCCTTTTGCAGAAAGCTAAACTTAAGAATTTCGAGTTCAAATTTTGAAAAACTTCTGTGTTTTGTGATGCTCAACCCTTCTGCTCTTCTATGCTCTATTCACAGGGTCAGTATGTCAGGGTCAGATGACAGTCAGAACAACTTCAGAGAGAGGAATGTGGAGATGAGTTCAAGCACTAGCCCTGAGGGTAGTTCATCTTCCTATGATGATAACCCTAGCTCACCTGATTTGCCCAAGGCTGCCACCAGGGCAAGAAAGAAGCCGAATTCTGATGAGGAGGGTTCTGATTTTGTGCCATAGGAAGAAGTTGCCAAGAGGCAGAAAGAGAAGGCTACAAAGAGCACTGCCACACATGCTACTTCTTCCAAGAGACCTGTCAAGAAGGTCTATGCTAGTGCCGAGTCTATGAGGGTACCTGAGAGTGCTAGGGCCAACACATCAGTTTTAGTTGAGCCTGCCAGGAGCTCCATGACCAAGAAGGCAGGAGAGAAGAAGAGAGCCAGGAAGAGGATTGCCAAGGTCATTGGCAGACCAACATCCATGTATGAGGACCCACCTGAAGCTGAAGGGGTGGAAGACAAGGAAGAGCCAGCTACCCAGGCTCCTCCTGCCAAGAAGAAGAAACTTCTTGCAGATGCCATGTCTAGCCAGGCTCCTTCAAAGAGCAAGAAAGCTGCCAAGAAGTCCGCTGCTCCTAAGTCCAAGAAGACCACTAGAGACATTCCTCTAGCTGCCAAGAACAAGACATCTACCTCTAGAGATGCCGAGCAGGACTTGCCAGTGTTGAGGAAGCTCAGGCCCCATCTGCCAGAGCATGATGATGCTCATCCTTTGGCTGAGGACATGAAGAAGAGGAATGACTCAGGGCTGAGAGTGTGGAGATAAAATGACCCATATGCCTCCAAAAGAAGTGTCGGAATCAGGGCTCCGCGGACCCAATGAGGTTCGAACTCTGGGGCGTGTGCGAAGATCCCAACCATCTCAAGGTCTCAAGCTCGTCACCCTACGGCCAAGCCTCACCGAGTGCGTATGAGTGGGTAAGGAGATGAACACAGAGATTTACCCAGGTTCGGGCCACCTTGCGGTGTAAAACCCTACTCCTGCTTTTGGTGGATTGGCCTCACGAGGAGGTTGAGGATGAACTAGTACAGTGGTTGAGCGACCTCGCGAGGGCTCTTGGTGAGGATGAACTGGTCTCGTGAAACCTACTTCTACGATGGAAGCTAGTCCCTATTTATAGTGGCCTCGGTCCTCTTCCCTTATCGCACAGGCGGGAAGGGATCCCACAATGGCCAATTTTGAAAGGGGACAGGAGGTACATCCTATCCTGATTAAAGGTGGTCTTCGCCTGCAAAGCTTTCGGGCATGACGCAGTGGTGGGCTCGGCGATGACATCCGTCCTGCCGAGATCGTGCTCTCGGTCTTGTTGTACTGGAAGGGAAACCTTTGGGGATTCCTTGGGAACCCGCGTTCGTCCTTGCCTCCTTAGCACGAAAGAGGAAACGATCCTCCTCTGTGCCCGCTGGCGCCCTCCTGGCCTCAGTCGTCAGAGCTCACGTCATCCCGGCCTCATGAGGCCGGGTGCCTGCATAGAAATCTCTGCTCCTCGGGAGGCAGCCTGAGGGATGCCACTCCTCTGGAGGCCTTGGCGTTGTTCGTCTCGCGAGGCAGGGGCTCTCGCAAGGGTCTTGACTTGGGGGGCTTGCCGCTGGGCCGTACCGGGCCGTCGAGGTGGGCCACGCGCTGGGCCGCAGGCAGGCAGGGCTGGGTACCCCCAAGGCGTGCCATCCCTGGCTTCGAGGCGAAGGCAAGGAGCGAAGGGTGAAGCACCGCCGGCCCCCAATCGCCTGCGGGCCAGGCTCGACGCGTGGCGCGTGATGGGGAACGGGCACCTCCGCTCCCACATCGCCTCGGCAACCGCCCAGGCCGACCAAAGCTAGGTGCCCGCCGCAGAGCCATCGTTGCTCTTCCTCCGGGCACTTTTGCTCCCTTGCTCAGATCCCCTTTCCATCGCGAGAACCTCCTCGAGATCTTGGCGCATCGCCGTCCTTCCTCTTGGCCTCCTGTCCTCAGGGATTCTTCAAATGGCGCCCGCCGGCAAATCGAAGCCTGAGGCTCCGGCCTCGGCCCCCTCTTCTCCCTTGTCATCGCTCACGACATCCACCATTGCCAAGGATGGGGATCTTGCCTAGTGCTCCCATTGACGGCGGACGACTCCAATGAGTGGGGGCAGACCTTGATCTAGTGCGGCTCTGCAGAGCGGCGCACCTTGGCGAAGACGTCTACCCCTTCTTCCTCCATAGCGTCTTCTGTGGGCTCATCCCTCCCTTCTCGGGGTTCTTCTCCGCCATCCTTGAGCACTACGGGATCCAGGCTCTCCATCTTCAGCCCAACTCCATCCTCCTCCTGTCGGTCTTCGCCTTCTACTGCGAGGCCTTCGTAGGCGTGAGGCCCTCAGTGGCCCTCTTCTGCCATTACTTCAGCCTGTGGCTCCATGACAGCGTGCATCGGTCGGCGTGTGTCTCCTTTGTCGCGGTCCAGAGCGGGAATGTGCTTCTGAAGGCCGGGAAGAAGGTGGAAGGCTAATGCACCCCTGGGTCTTCATGGACGTCCAGGGAGCTGACTCGTGCCTGGAGCTCCCGACGGAGCTGCCCGAGAAGACCCTCGCGTGGGGCTCCGCGAAGCTCACCGATCCCCGGGTGAAACCTGTCTTGGAGCGGATCTCCTCGGATATGGAGGCCAAGAAGCTGACCGGGGTGATGATGGTGAAGGAGTTCCTGACGCAGCGCCTGGCGCCGCTCCAGGCGCACTCGAAGCCCATGTGGGAGTACGAGGGCATGGGGGACGGCATGAGGCTCAGATCCGCCAGCCTAACATGCGAGGAGCGGGACAAGGCCCTGAATACCCTGCTCTTCAACGATCCTGGGGATCTTCCCGAGGCCTACGCCCCGCTGTACCGCCACCATGCCCGCCTTCGACGAGCTGGGGCTCACGCCGCCTAAGCACCCCAATCCCCCCGTGCTGGTGTCCTCCGGCGACACCAGTGGCGAGGAGGACTTGGAGGGGACCGTGGATGACTTGGAGTAGGTGTCTCCTCCGTCGCAGAGTGTGCTCCTCCGCGACCTTGACGACGAAGATGACATCGACGAGCCCCCGGCCGTAGGCTCCTAGCGCTTCGCCAGGGTCCTCAGGAAGCCGGGGCCTACCACCCAGACTACTCGGATGTCTGGCCGGGTGACCCCGAAGAAGCGCGCGGCCGCGCCTACTCCGGAGGACTCCCCTGGCTCTAGCAAGGTGATTGGGACGCCAGACGCATCCCTTCCTGAGCCGCAACCGAAAGGCGGGGTGGCCGCCGGTGGGGCAGGCGTGGCCTCTCCAACCGTGGCCTCCCAGGGCGACCTCCGCGCCCCTTCGGGCGGCAACGCCACACCGAGGCTCGTCGAGGCGCACCCCGCTCCCCTCCGGGGCGCGGTCAAGGCCACGTCGAAGGGAAGCAGGGGCGTTCCGACCAGCGCCGAAATGGAGAAGAAGAGGAAGTGGGTCGCGCGCGAGAAGTAACCTTCCTCACCTCTGGTTGATTATGAATTGTGCATGTGCTCACGGCCCTTCTCCTCTCAATGGCCAGGGTCGAGGGCGCGCCGAATGGGAAGAAGGCGAGCGCTGAGCCGAAGGAGCCCCCTGTCCTGGGAGCACCATAGGCCTCAGGCCGCGATCGCGGTGGGCATGGGAGCGCGCCGCGCCAGCCCAGTGCACCGCTTGGGGGACCGGTCGCCTGGGTCACGGAGGCTCATGAGGCGGCGCTTCCTGCCGCGGCCATGGTGACCCCAACGCCGGTGGAGGGGGCGACTTCCCGCCCCCTTCTGGTGGAATCTGTTCCTGAGGACGCAGTGATGCAGCCTCAGGAGGAGCTAGCCCCCGCGGGCCAGCTGACTGTGAAGTCGTCCGTGCTCGATATGCCTGAGGAGAACCTGGAGCCTCCAGCGCTCCAAGTCAGCCATGCCGCTGCTCCCTTTGTCGCGGCACCCACTGATGCGCCGGTGCCGCCTCCTGGTCAGGCTCTCGTGCTTGCGCGCTGCGGTCCTCTGATCAGGCCTGGGGCCTTGGATGAGGCCTACACCATGCTCGGCCAGCTCCGGACCGACCTCCAAGATGCCGACAGGTGCCTCGCGAGGGAGCACCTGAGACTCATTTCTGGGTGGCTCCAGGCCGAGGCAGCCACCAAGACGGCCTGGGGCTGGACCGAGGCTGCCACCGCGGAGAGCAAGAAGGAGGCCGCCGAAGCCAGGGCGGCCCGAGACGCGGCGCTGGCCGAAGCAGCGTCTGCCGCGAAGCGCTGTGGCGAGGCGGAGGCCAACCTGAAGGCCTTTCAGGAGAAGCAAGCTGCGCACGTGCAACGACTCCGCGAGCAGGAGGAGGACCTCAAGGCCCGCGAGGCAAAGCTCGCCGATCGTGACTCCGCGCTGTCCCAGGTGGCTACTGACCAAGCCGGGGAAAGCGAGCGCCTGACCAAGCTGAAGGAGGAGGTGGTAGAAGCCCAGACGTCCAACGCCCGATGCATCTCCGAGGCAACAGCCCAGCTGGATGCCAGGGAGAAGACCCTTGCCGCTGCCGAGAAGAAGGCGGCCGCGGAGCGCGATGCCTTCCCCTCCCTCGAACTCAGGCTTCGCGAGGCGCTGCGCTCCATCTACAGGGGAGGATTCAGGGAGCCCTTGGTGACTCCTGAGGGTGGCTATGCAGGGCTCTCCTCCAAGCTTGGCGAGGTGCTCGAAGGCGCTGCCGTCAGGGTGGACAAACTCTTGGAGGACGAGTGCCGCGACCTTCTCCCCACGGCCGTGACACGTGTCTTCAGCTAGCTCTACCTCCGCGAGCCCGACTTTGGCTTCGACGCGGTGATCATCCCGGTTGCCCCTGAGTCCCGCGCCGCTGCGGCGGCGGCCGTGAAGGATTCTGTGGATGCGCTGGTGGAGAAGTTCACTTGAGTCCCTACCGCCAGGCCCCCGGCGGCGGAGGCAAGCGGTGGTGACGACAGCGGCAGCGATGTTGATGATGAGCTTGCCATGGCTGGGACAGTCGGCGACGACGGCCATGGCAATGGCGGCCCCTCTTCCTAGATTTTAACCTGCGACATTTATCGTGCCTCACGGAGGCGTAAGACGTGTTTGAATTCACAAAACATTCAGTGCTTGTAATAATTGTTTGAATTTCGTGATTTCCTTTCGTGCTCTGTTTCCTTCCTGCTTGCCTTTGTGCTCTGCGTCGGTCGGGCCCAATCCCGCGTATACCTCGACCGCCGTTGGGGCGTCCGGATCGCCAGGACGAGACCAAAGGGCGAGGGGCTACGTGACCAATGAGGCCCCTGAGTCGCGATGCTCAGGGGTCCCCCTTGACGTGCGAGCGGCGCTCGTGAGGTGAATTCGTACCTTTCCTCGCCAGCTTTTGCCTGGGAGGGACGCGAGAAGACCAGGTACCAGAGACCTGGTGAGGTGGCGCACGCCAGGCCTGACCTGAGCATAGCCCCCGGCCAGCCCCCTCGCGCGTGCATCCCAGGGAAACACTGTGTGACGGGGCCGTGCAAAGAGCCGAGAGGACATCCTGAGGTTAGTGCAACCGCTAGGGCGCCCTCAGTTGTTTATCCCCCAGCGCGTAGCATGGGGCTTCCACTGGGCGTGGGCATAGCCGCTGAGCGACAGTGTTGTCCGCCAGCGCGGAGCATGGGGCTTCCACTTGGGCGTGGGAAGGGAGCTCTGTGTTATAGTCTCCGGGCGTGTATAGCCCAATTCGTTCGTACACGTGACTGGCATGGCAGAACTGGAGGAGGTGTATCTGGGCACCCGTGAGCCAGCGCGGGACTCACGAGGCTCTACCTCAAAGGCGGGTTGCGCCTGACTTTTTATAGCGCGAGGCACGCTTGTAAATCCTGAGAGATGGGGGTAACCTATGCCGAATGAATCTCCGGAGGCCATCGCATGAGAAGGCCAAACACCAACGACCCCAGGAGATGACGTGGACGGGGCCAGGCCGCCAGACAGAGCTCAGCCATTGGGCTTATCAACGTTGCAGGCACGGACCCGAGCACAGACGCCGTGCCCAGTCTTCTCATGCGACAAACCCGAGGAAAGACACCCGGCACGCGGCTCCCGCGACGGCGAGGCGCCGAAGAGCGGCTATATGAACCGGGCCGTGCGCCCCGACTCACCCACTCTCGATTAGCTCACGCGAGGACAAGCACCATGGACCCCAGGAGGTGACGTGCACGGGACTGGCCCGTGAGACAGAGCTCGGCTGCTTGGATTTATCAATGCTGTAGGGACGGACCCGAGCACAGATGCCGTGCGAGCCCTTAATCATGAGGCGGTCGAGGGCAGGGTTGTTAGGGCGCAACGACATTCATGGTGACGAAGCACCGGGCATGCAGTTGGAATACTTAGGAAATTCATCAAATGCAGAATCAGTCTGACGCATGCGCAAAACGATACAGCTGCAGGGGCGGGCCCTAACAGCTTGAGGATGATGCAGCCCGAGGGGCGGCCTCAATTGAACAAACCAAAAAGTCACCTGGCAACGGCGCTGCTGAAGCGTTGGGGTAGTTGTCGAAGCTTGATCCTCACGAGCCTAAGGGCTCCGGAGGCTCGAGGGGCCCGCGAGGCCCAGGGGGCTCGCGAGGGTCTGATA
Organism: Elymus sibiricus; assembly: GCA_039707655.1. Taxonomy (NCBI): domain Eukaryota; kingdom Viridiplantae; phylum Streptophyta; class Magnoliopsida; order Poales; family Poaceae; genus Elymus; species Elymus sibiricus. Next base: position 129,143,997 of record CM077669.1, read on the forward strand.
CCTCCTGAATAACCACGCGGCGTCGGGCCTCATGAGACGCGTGCACGGTCTGCATGAGGCGCTGGTACGCAGCGCCCGCGTTTACGAGGCCAAAGGGCATGCAGACATAGCTGCAGGGGTAGCCCCCACTACATCCGACACGTGATGTCTAGAAGAGGCCCTGTGATGCGGCTATGTTGAGGCCTGGGATTGACGCAGACGCGCAGCCTGCCGTCGGGGACGACAGCCGCACTGGATGGCGCAGGGCGACGCTCGCCGCGCATGGCCTGCGCCTCCTGAAGCTCCTCGGTCGCGTTGGTGATGAACTCCCGTGCTCCTGGCGCCTCGCTCCTTGCTCCTTGCTTGTGGGGGCGCTCGTTGAAGCACGCCTCCAAGTGGTGCCCGAGCACCTGCCTCGTCGCACCGGTCAGGTCGGAAGCTCTCCAGGTGGAAGCCCCCGATCCCGCCCTGAGGGAGGCGCCGGGCGCGCCTTCCTATGCGGTAGGGAGAGGCACCCCATCAGTGGACGCGGGGCCTGAGACGCCAGCCATAGGGGTCCCGGTCCCCTGGCGGCTCTTGGGAAGGACCTGCTTCTTCTTCTTCTTGCGGATGTCCTCGAGAGGAAAGATGTCACCCTCGTCATCAGAGTTTTCGGCCGCGGCGGCCTGGTAGGCGCGTTCGAGGGAGCAGACTGCATCCTTCTCGTCGCAGGCGACCGTGATGATGCCGTTGCACCCCTACATCTTGAGGATGTTGTAGCCATGGTGAGTTGCCTCCATGAACTTGGCGAGAGCAGGGTACCCGAGGATGGCGTTGTACGGGAAGCCGATGTGGGCGACGTCGAAGTCGATGAGCTCGGTGTGGTAGTTATCGCGCTTGCCGAAGGTGATCGGGTGTGGGGACCCTGACTCATAAGTTGTGATCACCGAATGTACGTGCACAGTGATACCAGAGATCAATGCTCACTGAACACACAAAAACTGAATAACAAGAGTCTTACATCCATTACATACCGTTTGTACTCGAAAATGGCCTTTATGACCAAGTCTTCACAAACTTGCAGCGGAAATGTTCAACGATAGCATGAACCCATGCCATCTGCCTTAACCCTACAGGCATTCTGACTGGGAAGCGTCCTAGCTCGCATGTTCGTCACCAAGGTAATCTTCATCATAACCTGATCTTTCATGCCTGGCCAATAAAATAACCAGTGGCAAGCCAATGAGTACTTTGAATGTACTCGCAAGCAACCCATGTTTGGAGCAAGGTATAACAATGCATGATATAGCACTAAGTAGGTAATTTTGCAGAAAGCAAATTTTGAGTGCAGTGACATGATCAAATAACTTATGTAAGCATGCATCAACAGTTGGCAGATATCCATACGAACGAGTTACGGATGTCATCATAAGCAGGGGTTGAACATCTCATGTTCCGTCATCATGTCAAGTCATCCGACTTAACTCAAGTATCATCTTGTCACACACACACTCACACCAAGTTTGTAAAGAATGGACGTAGCACAAGAGCGGTCATCCAACTGTCCTTGACCGTGGACACAACTATTCGAATAGTTTTACACTCTGCAGAGGTTGCACACTTTACCCACAAGACTCGGGGAACTTCCGTGTCATCCATGACTCGCGGTATATTACATACCCGAGGTAAGCACCCGAACAATGCCTTTCCCCTAGCGATACTAAACAAAGAGTCCACTCGTTGGTGCCATCCCTCATGATATACATCACACGTATCATCCATGAGGGCACGCAACGGTGTGCCCGGTGCCTGTAAAGACAGCGCATGGTCGCCCTACCAGGCACGCCCCCGTATCGAGAGTGACCTCGTCACTCCCGCCACTAGTAATGCGGGCTCTATGCTAGTACCCACCAAAGTAATCAACAAAGCCCCGTCCCATAAGGGGTATCGTGGTTGTACATCTAAGGTTGGAATAACGGTCACAACTTACACCAATCTGTTTTCGAAAACCACACGCACTCACTTGCTCTGGTACACCACTTCTTTATCAAGTGGCTACCTAGCTCATCATCATCTCCCTCGGGCATTAGTGGCACCCGACGGGGTTTTCGAAAAGTCTTTGAAATCATTTCTTTTCCGACACCATACATATCCCGATCCCACTTGCGTAGCATCTACTAAGCATCATATCTACTCCCACCTGCACAACCCTCATAAGGATGGTAGGGTCATGCACGATGCAAGTATCAACGGAAAGGTATCGGAGGTATCCCACCGAAGGGGAATACCACATCAACATGATCAATTCATCAGAACAACAAGTGCTATATGGCATGCATGAAAAGTTTCTTATCATGGTCAAAGGGCTGCTTGCCTGGTTCAGCAAAGTCTTCGAGGTCTTCACACGCTTCTCGTCCACTCCGCGCACTCCGTCTACTTCGTCAACTATCGCCGGAAACAACCGCAATAAGCAACACATCAAGCAGACAATAAAAGTGCTCTAAAAATAGGAGTTTTATTTTTCTTGGACACCACTGGTCATAAGAAAAATAACCAAGGAGGTTTCATTGGATGTGGATCAAAGGGGTGTTTTTGAATGGTGGAAATAGAGGCATTATTGATCCTATAGGAAATCTACAGAAAATATTTTGGTAAAAATGAGTGGATGCACCCAACAAATAGGGCACAATTTTAGAAACATTTGGGAAGTGGTTTCACTGGATTTGGAGTTGGCATGATTTTCCTAGGGATTTTCAAAGTGGATCATACATGAAGAAATGGTCCAATATTTATCATAGCAGAATAAGTGTAAGGCAAAATGTTCACCACTTAGTGCATGAATTTAGATACACTTAGGAACTTGAATCACTCCATTTGGAGTTCATAAGAATTCCCTAGGAATTTGCAAAGTGGGGTTCTACATGGTTCAAATTCAAATTCAAATTTGAACTTAACAAAAAAGATTTCTGGAAAAATGTGCAATGCACATATTTGGTTAGGCAATAATTTTAGGAATCTGTAGGAATTTGAATCAACTGATTTGGAGTCCAAATGATTATTCTATGGATTATTTCCTCTTTGTGTAAACAGAAAAAGATAAAAGGCTATTTACTCGCTGGGCTAAAGGGCGCACAGGGCGCTAGATACCTAACTGGGCCGACCCAGTGGCTCGGCCGGGCTGGAGGTGGTGACGCCAAAAGCGCATTCCGAGGAATACGCTTCCCCGAGGCGAAGGTGGCCTCGCGCCATCCCCGTGTTAACTTAACAGGGCGGGGCTCGCTCGTCAGTGGCTCGGTCTTATTGACCGGCCGACACGCGAGGCCCGCTTGGCGGGTTCGTCTCCTTCCTCCCACGGCGCCTTTGGGCGCGGCCAGGAGCGACACCGACGCCGCTCGCCGGCGCTCCCGGCCACCACTTCGGGCGGTGCGGCTATTGGAGTGCTCCTGGCGACGAGCTACACCCATCAGGGGTACGTATGCCCACCGGAGAGAGGCGCAGCGGTTGAGGCTTGGACGGCCGAGGGGGTGGTCGCCGGTGATGGAGGGTTTGCTCGGCACGGTCTAGGAGCGCGGGCATGAGGCTTAGGGTAGGTTAATGGAGGTCGCTGGGGTCCTTTGCCGTGGTTAGGAGGGGAGTAGGGGCACCGGAGTGCTCCAATTTGAGCAAGACCCGCGGCGGCAATGTCGGCCGTAGTCGAAAGGAGAGGGCACGGGGGGGGAGCCGTGGGTGGTCTGGGAGGTTCACGGGGGTTCTAGGAGGCGAAGGAAGCCGAGAGGGGCGATCGGGGAGGCTTTATATGGCCGGGCGGTGGAGCACCGTGGACGACGCCCGCGGCCACGGCCTAGGCAGTGCCGGAGGCCAAACTGTTGCTCCCGACCATGTCCATGGGCTTCATGGGCCTGGTCTATGACTAGGGGAGAATGAGGGGAGGAGCGAGGGACGTCAGAGGCCCGCGCGTGCGAGCTCGCCCATAGGGGCGCTCGGGCGGTGTAGTGCGCGTGCGAGGGAGGCCATAGGAGGGAGAGAGAGGAGGGGGCCGGCAGGGAGGCGTGTCCCGGACGCCGAGGCCATCACAGGGGACACAAGCGGGAGGCACAAGGCTGTCGGGGGTGCGGATTGGGGGCGGCTACAGTGCCGGGGCGCACTGTAGCACGCTCCAGAGCACGCATATGGCTGGCATGGTGTGCTCCAGGATGCTTTCGACGCGCCCACGTTGTCCACTAGCTGTGGCGGTTTACTGGAGATTCCCTGGGGTGCAAGGAAGCTAGGAGAGAGGAGGGGGAAAGAAAATAGAGGTGGGGGAGGGCAATGCAAGGGCTGGCCAGAGGGGAATCTTGGGGTTTTACCCCCCTGAATGATTGAGCCATGGCCAGGGAAACTTACTGGAGGTGCAAGGTATATACAAGAGGCTGTGGTAAAAATTTGAGGTTAAGGAGATCAATGGAAGAGGTGAAAACAACAGTTTTGGTTTTCTGCCAGAAGGTGTTTGTGCTGGTTTTGAGCTCGTTAAAAGGGTCTCCTTGATATGAAATTTAACAGGATCAAGTGATAGATGGAATTGAGGTTGATCACCAATTTTGGGCTCATTTGATGAAAGTTGCCAATGCAAGCATTATAAACCCTAGAAATCAATAGTAATAGGTTTCTATAGATCTGATCATGCTAAGCCATTCTCCTTGATGCTCCACTTGCTGTGGTGGCATAATTTGGTGACTAGAGCATGCCCAAAAAGTTTGGGACCAAATAGGGAGACTTGACAATGCAAGAATTTCCAATTCTTGAAATCAGCACGAAGGGGTTTGGGGGGATTTGGACAAGTGAATCTGTTCTCCTTGATTCACAACTTGGTGTGGATGCATTATTGGAGTATTACAACATGTCCACAAAGTTTGAGATCAATAGGAGACAGTTGCCAATGTAGAGCTGCTCAAATTTGGATCTGGGCAGGAATGGTTTTGGAATATTTTGGTGTGCCAAAACAATTTGGATTGAGATGAAACTTGGCAAGATGATCACATATGTCATATGTGACATGCTAGAATTTCCTTGAATTTATTTGAGAATATTTCTTATAGAAATATTTCAAATGCTTGAAATAGGCAGAAATGGTTTTGAAGGGTTTTGTCCAATATTTTGTACATGACCATGTGTTTAAACTCTTATATATGGACAATATATGTCCACTGAGTTTTCCTAAATTTTCTCAAATATATAGAAAGCCTTTAAATAAAATAGGAAAATAAGTTGTAAAAATAATATTTGGTGATTTTGGGAAGTCATGTATATGTTAGGTTCCAAATAAATCCTTTGGGGAAAAAATCCACACAATTTTAGGACTTGTAGAACAAACCTCAATTCGGGGGTTTTGGAAAACATAAATTGAGTAAATGCTTTTTGGCCAAAATAATATTTGAAAAATATATATTTTTAGGTACTATACACATGGTATGATCATTGGACAAGGAAAATAATTTTGACAGTAGGAGGGAGTTTTATGAATATAGAGCACAAGCAAGCAATCAAACAATTAGCAATGAAGTCAAACATCTTAAGCACACAAAAAGTTTTAATTAGTCCTAATTTTTGAGCTATGTTAACTTAGACAGAAGAGGCAAAACACAGGGTGTGACACCGAGAGGCGCACCTGCCTCAGGGGTATGGTGGAGCCATCGGTCACTCCTGAGAAGGGCTTGGTCGGCATGAGCTGATCGTAGGGCACCTGAAGCGTCTCGAACGTCTCGACAGAGAGGACATTGAGCCCAGCGCCACCGTCGATGAGGGTCTTGGTGATGAGGACGTTGCTGATGGTGGGTGTGGAGAGCAAGGGGAGCGCGCCTGCGGCTGCCGAGGACTTGAGGTGATCCTTGGAGTCGAAGGTAATGGCACACTTCGACCACTTGAGGGGACGCGCGGCCTCGGGCCTTGGGAGGGCCGCGCTCACCTCACGAGAGAACTGCTTGAAGATGCGGTTGGAGGCTGGGGCCTGAGCACCGCCCAGGATACAGGCGATCGCACGGGGCTCCTGGAAGCCCCCAGCCCCATCATCCTGCCAGTTATCGTCATTTCTCCTTGGTGGCGGCGGCAGCGGAGGAAGGCCGGCCTTGCCCTGAGGACGGGCCTCCCGGGGCTGGTCGCGCCAGGGTCCGTCGCGAGGTTCCTCACGCCAGCGGTCCTCGCGAGGCTGGTCGCGCCAGTCCTGATGTGGGTCGCGGTTGTCCCGGCGGCCCCTGCTGCGGCCCCCTCCACGTCCGTAGCCACATTTGTCGTTCTCGGGGCGGCGGCCGAGCCGCTCGTCGCGGAGCTCCCTGAGCTCCTCGCAGTCACTGGTGTTGTGGGTGTTGGTGTAGTGGAAGATGCAGAACGGGCGGTTGCCCCTGGGAGGCTCTTCCTGGTCACGACCGCGCTTCGTCTCGGGCTCGGCTGCCAGCACAACAGGGCCCTTGCGTTTCACCTCCTTAGCCTTGGCCTTCTTGTCTTCAGGGTCTGCCTCCGGGAGCTCATGGAGGGAGAGGCGGCCTGCCTCGGCCTTTGCACACTTGTTCGCCAGGTTGAACATCTCCAGGGCTGAGCATGGATCGTCATGGATGGCGAGCTCCTCTCTCATCTTGAGGTCCCTGACGCCATTGGTGACAGCCGATATGATGGCCTCATCCGACGCCTTCGGAATCTTGAGGCGGACGCTTGTGAAGCGCTGTATGTACTTGTCCAGGGTCTCATCCGGCTGTTGTTTCACGCGCCGCAGGTCGCTCACCACTGGGGGGGGAGGGTGGTCCTGAGTGCCCTGGAAGTTGGCGATGAAGCGCTCGCGAAGTTCGTCCCAGGAGGAGATCGATCCTTCCGGGAGGTTGAGGAGCCAGGAGCGTGCACCATCCTTCAGAGCCATGGGGAACCAGTTCGCCATGACTTTGTCGCCACCGCCTGCCGCCTCGATGCTCAACGAGTAGAGCTGGAGGAACTCTGCAGGGTCGGGGGTGCCGTCGTAGCGGGGAGGCAGGTCAGGCTTGGGCCAGACGACGCGGCGCAGCTCCGAGGTGAAGGCGCGGCAGGTAGCTTTACTCTCAGGCACAACGCGTGCGAGGGGAGCTCGGTCTTGGCATCCGTCCGCCGCGACCTCCAGCGGCGCACAGTCCTGATGCTGGCACGGTGGTGCGCGGAGCGCACGCGCGTCACCTTGCGGCTGCGGCACCACTTGGCAGCTTGCCTCGCCCCGTGCACGCGCCGGCGCTCCACGCAGCGGGTCGCGGGGGCGTGCTTCGCGTATGGGCTCGGGGTCGGTGCTTTGCAGAGAAGGAGGAGGAGGCGCGCCGTGAGCCACGTCGCCCGCCTGGGAGGGCGGGGGACGGAGCGAGTGAGAGGGCGTCAAGGCCTCGCCGACGGCGTCGACGAGCTCGGCGATGCGGCCAAGCCAGTCTTCGTAGCGATCATTGGCGGGGCGGTAACGCAGTAGCTCGCGCGCCATGAGCAGCGCAGCTAGTGCGTTGGCCGGTCCGTGGCGTGCGTGGGAGGACGACGCCGTGGCGGGAGTGGGGGACGGAGTAGCGGTGTAGCCATCACGCCGCATGGAGGGTGGCAGCGACGAGTCCTGCTGCACGTGAGCAGCTGGGTCGGCAGCAGCGTTGGCTGCAGGAGAGATGGAGCGGCACGGGACTCCGCAGCCCACGGGCGCCATCTGGGCGACGTGAGTGGCCCGGCGCTCGGCGCGGACTCGGCGGGCGTCGGCCATGGGAGCGACGAAGCGGGGACGAAGTGGAACTGGAGGAAGATTATGACACGCCCCTACCTAGCGCACCAAATGTCGGAATCAGGGCTCCGCAAACCCAACGAGGTTTGAACTCTGGGGCGTGTGCGAAGATCCCAACCAGCTCAAGGTCTCAAGCACGTCACCCTACGGCCAAGCCTCGTCGAGTGCGTACGAGTGGGGAAGGAGATGAACACAAAGATTTACCCAGGTTCGGGCCACCTTGCGGTGTAAAACCCTACTCCTGCTTTTGGTCGATTGGCCTCGCGAGGAGGTTGAGGATGAACTAGTACAGTGGTTGAGCGACCTCGCGAGGGCTCTTGGTGAGGATGAACTTGTCGTCGTTTTCTCACGACAGTTGCCATGGGGTGGCTTATCGAGAGTGGTTGGGGCCGATGGACGTCGGTGGACTCCGGGAGCGGGATCGGGGACAAACGGTGCGGGACACACGATGTACCCAGGTTCAGGGCCCTCCATGGGAGGTAACACCCCTAGTCCTGCTAGTCTGGTTGATGAACCGAGGGGGCTACAATGGTGCTCCTTGAGCTGTATGGGTAGAGGAGGAAGAAGGAGCTAGCTTGCTTGCCTTGCCTCTCTACGTGAAGGTGTGTGTGTGAGTGTGTGTGTGTGTGGATTGATCGCCCCGTGCATGGGGGAGCTGCGGGGGGTTTTATAGGTCAACCCCCCGGATTACAATATGGGTAGAAGGCACCGGAGGGCCCCAGCTGGCGGTCTCTCTAGCCGGCCATGGGGCCCCCGGCTGATAGGTCTTGTCGCTGGTAGGGCCTGCCGGCTGCGGGGTCCCGTCGGGAGCCGGAGGGGGCCCACCTGGTAGGCCCCCGTTCCCGTCACGTCGCGGCACGGGTCGTCCTTCGGGGCATCGTCTTGCGGCAGCCGGCCGCGGTCAGCGGTACGGCCGGCCGCGCTGTAGCCATGCCGGGGCAGGTAATGGAGTGGTTGAGGGCGTGCCGGCACTGTGCCGTTCGCCCGGTCGCGGTCGGCCAGGGTCAGAGGCACTGTTGCCTCCACTGTGGCCATGCGGGCGCTGACCCCCAACGCGATGGGGACCACTGTAGCCACGCATGCCCTGACCACGGTACCTGCAGCACCGTCGGCTAGAGAGCCAGGCATCTACGCCTCTATCCGGCTGGCCCGCGCAACCGGCTGCGCGGAGCGGGACTGCAACGGGAGGCGGCTCGTCCTGTAGTCGTTTCGAAAAGTTGGAGTAAAAGCCCGGCTGAGGCTACCCCGGGGTTATCCGCCCGTCAGTAGTCCCCGAAGCAGGGGAGGACCGCCGGTGGGCTACGGCGGACCTCGCCGGCTTGAGGCCCGTGTTTTGATACCATGTGCGGTCCCGGAGCCGGAAGGCGCGGGAGCGCGGCGGCCGGCTCCGTAACCGGCCGACGCTTCGCAGGACGCCTCGGTCGCCCTGAGGGGCAGAGGAGACGCGCTACGTGGGGAGCGCAGCGGGCCGCGACCTGACAAGCCACGCGGAGGACAAGACCGGGCCGTGGGGCGGGGCCCACTTCGGCCGCGGCCTCGGCCCGCGCGCACGGATCTTCTGCGGCCGGGGCCGTCGGTTGGCGTTCCCGAAACGCATTTACACCCTTCCCGCGCGTGGCGGAAGTAGTGGGGATCGTGCGCGACGGATTCGCTCCCCACTACCCTCGCGCGAGATTTAAATTGGGGGGGGGGGGGAAGAGGAGCGGAACGGGGCATTCACTTCCTCCGCCCCCGTGCTTCGTCTTCGTCGCCCCTCCCTTCCCCGCATCGAGAGAGAGAGAGAGAGCAGAGGCCGTGCGCTCGCCGCGCCGCCGTCCGCCGCCGTCGGGAGCCGCAACGAGACCGAGCCCACGCGCCCCGCCGCCGCGACCAAGATACCCTTGAGGTAAATGGCGAGCAAGGGGGCCTGGGACAGCAGCGATGTGGACGAGGCCTACATCGAGCACCTCCGTCACCGCCGCAAGCTGCCACCGGCGGAGCACTTGGAGGCACGTATTGCCGAGGCGGAGAACGCGCCGGCCCCGCGAGAGGGCGAGGTGGTTGTCTTCGCCGAGCATTTCGCCCGCGGGCTCGGCTTGCCGGCGAGCACGTTCTTCCGGCGATTCCTCTCGCGTTTCAGGCTGCAGCCGCACCACCTGAGCGCCAACGCCGTCCTGCAGCTGGCGACGTTCGTCACCCTCTGCGAGGGCTTCCTGGGGGTGGAGTCGCTCCTTGATCTCTGGTGCCGGCTCTTCTACCTCAAGCGCCAGACGGTGAAGGTCCAGGCAACCCGCCAGAAGGTCATGACCGCCTGCGGAGCAGCTCTGGTCCACTATCGCCCCGGAGCCGGGTTCCCGCAGCTCCCCCTGCAGGACTCGGTGAAGAGCTGGCAGAAGGGGTTCTTCTACGTGAAGAGCGTGAAGCCGGAGGAGGACTACATCAACCTCCCCGACTTCGTCGACCAGCCGCTGGTCGCGATGCAAAACTAGAGGACGCCTCCGCCCCAAGCACCCGAGACGGCGGACTGGCTCTGCGAGCGGCTGGTGGTGATGACCAGGACGGAGGGGCTCACGGCCGTGGACCTTCTGGCCGCGATGGTGGCACGCCGGGTGCAACCGCTGCAACGCCGGCTGCACCTCATCTGCCAGATGGGAGGGCGGCGCGACCCTTGCCGGCTCTCCACCAAGGAGCTGAAGGCAGTGCAGGTGGCGAGGAGGGTGAATTCCATCTTGGCTGCCAAGATGGACGAGGGCGAATGGCGATGGGGGAAGGCCCCGTACAGCCGGGACCGTCCGGCTCCGCGGGTACGTGCCGACCCGTCCCCCACCCTTTTTCCTTTTGAAGACGGCATCTCTCCTTAGCCTGACGACAGAGGGTTTCTCTTGCGTGCAGGTCTTCCCTCAGCTGCAGAATTACGGGGAGCCGGCTGCCGACGTGGCGGAGTCGGAACCCGAGGAGATCGAGGACGCCGACGATGTGGATCCGGCCGAGTCGGAGCGAGCCGGCGCGTCCGGAACCGGTGGGACGGAGACGGAGGCAACCGAGTCGGCGGGTGAGTTCCTTCCCCAATCACTTTTGCGGGACTGGACCGACGACGACGCTGAAACGGAGGGGATGTGCAATGCAGCGGCCCCGGAGGACCCCGAAGCTTCGGGAGACGACACCACGGTGCCGAGGAGGCGCGTTCGCCGCGCCGACCGCGAGCCTAGCCGGGGCGACGCGACCGCCGGCGATAGGGGGAAGCAGTCGGCCAGCTCCAGGTCGGCTCCCAAACGAGTGGCCAGCGGACAGCCAGGTGGCAGCCGTGGAGGCGGCGGGAAGAAGCCGCGGTCGCCCGGACGGGTCTCGTCAGGCGGGCGGTCCCCGTTACTATCGGCTAACTTGTTTTTTCTAAGTACTCGCTTGCTTTTCGGTCAGCCTCCTTTTCTCATCTTGTTCATCCAGGGAGCCGCGCGCCCTCGGGAGGGCCACGACCGTCGAGACGGCGGGGACAGCGCCGCCGACCGCCGCTGAGGAGAGGGAGCGCGAGGCGTGGCGGGACCTCGAGGCGGCCGAGCGGGAGCGGCGCGAAGAGGAGCGCCGCCCGTGGGAGGAGGCGGCGCGGAAGCAGCCGCCGGGAAGGGCCAGCGTGGAGGCGGCCGGCCAGTCGTGGGAGCCTTTTCCCCTTGGCCGGGACAGGAGGTCCAAGGACAAGCACGACCCCGCGCGGCGGACGGAGGCGGATGCACAGGCCGAGGAGGAAGCACGCGCGGCCGCGAGCGCAGTGGACGCGGCCGAAGGGGCCGAGTTGGGCCGCAACGCGGCTCCGTCGGGGGCGGATGACGTACCGCCAGGAGCGGAGGAGCCCCCAGAGGTTGTCGTTCTGGGCCCGAAGGTCCCGACTCCGGAGGCGAGCCGAGGAGGCGCCGCCGGAGGCGGAGTGCCGGAGATCGAAACTGTGGCGCCCGGGGGGGGGGGCGGCCGCCCCGGGTTTGTCAGCTGGGGCACCCGGAACCGTGGTGCCAGGAAGGGCGGGTCCCCTGGTGACCACGGCGAAGGGCGCACCCGGGCCCGTCGACGGGGGTCGGCCGCAGGAGACCTGGGCCTCGGCCAGTGGCCCGGCCATCAACGACGCGCCGAGCGCCCTTGGGGCTGCGGTGGCTGCTGTCGTCGCGGAATTTGCCGCCTGCCGCGCCCAGACGGCGCAAGAGGCCCAGGCCGCCAGCAACCAGCTGGTGCACCTCGAGCAATCCGTCGCGGAAAGGGATCGAAGCCTTGTATTTTGCTTGGGTTTTTTCTAGTGAGGGCACGCCAGCGCACCCATTGGGTGTAGCCCCCGAGACTCGGACCGGTTGGGACGCAGGCGGGTCGAGTCTAATGGCGTCTTTGTTTCTGTGTTGTTTGTAGGCTGCACACGATCGTCGGGTGGCCGCGTACAACATGCTGCTAAGCATATACCGTGGAGCCGAGAGCCGGTTGTCCGTCCTGTCCGCGGACCTGCAAGGTAAGGCTCTTGCGAATTTCCAGTGGGGGCGCGCGAGCGCACCCACTGGGTCTAGCCCCCGGGATTCAGGCCGGCTACTCCGGAGGCGGGCTGAATCCCTTTCTTTGTTTGCTTTCTGACAGAGGCGTCCTCGTCCCGGGCAGCTACCCATGCCGAGACGGTCAGCCTCCATCGCCAGGTGGTGCAGCTCGGCGAACGGCGGGACCTCCTGACCGCGGAGTGCGACCGGCTCCGCCAGGAGGCGGATCGGGCGCAGGCGGAGAAGGATGAGCGCGAGGCGGCCCACCGCAGAGAGCTGGAGGAGCGGGAGACGGCTCTTCGCCGGGAGTTGGAGGAGCGGGAGACGGCTCTCCGCCAGGAGTTGGAGGCCAAGGATACCTCGCTGGCGAAGGCGGCCGAGGAGGCGCAGACGGCCCAGGCCGAGCACAAGAGCCGGCTCTAGGAGTGGTCGGCCAAGGAGGCCGCGCTGCAGGAGCAAGGGCACGAGGTGGACCGGCTTCTGGCCGGTAAGTTTTGTTGTCTTGCTTTTCTCCGCGCGTTACTTTTAGGGTTCTTGGTTTCCTTCGTCGTTCATCCTGCATCCCCTTCTCCCTTAGGGCTTTTCCCAGGCACGCAGGATGTCGCGGAGGCGGCCATGGAGGCCCACCGCGAGGACTAGCGGGCACAGGGAGTCCCCGTCGGGCACTTTGCCGCCTGGACGCTGGATGAGGTGGGGATCGCCGCCAAGGTGCGTCTGACCGAGGTGGTCCGGGCCATGAAATGGCTCCAGGCGGCCGGCACAGCGCTGGTTCGCACCCTCTGGCCGGACGTGGTGGAGCCAAACTCCATGAGCCGGCTGTCGAGGTGGCTGGAATTCGGGTCCGCGCGGGTGAACGCCTGGAGGGCCTCCACCGCGCGTGCCGGAGCGGCCATGGCGCTTCGCATCGCGAGGTCATGATACCCCGAGCTGGACTTGGAGATGCTTATGGCCCAGCACGCCGGCACCGATGCGGAGCTGGAGGGGGTTGCCAACGCGCTAGCCGTGCGGGCCAGTGACCTCGCTTCCTTGGCCGCGTGGGACGAGTATGTCCCGGAGCGCACGGCAGACAGCGAGGTGATCCCGGAGGACCCGTTCACGCTTGCCCTTGACGACCCGGAGGGTAGTGCTGCCGAGACGGGCAACAGAGATGCTGGGTCCAGCACCGATGACTACGTTGACTCCGAGCCGGCTCAGGACCTGGACACGGGGGCCGACACGGATCGTGCTGTGGCCAAGGACGGGGCCTCTACCTCAGCCGCCGCGGAGAATGCCGGGGGAGAAGACGGCGCCTCCGCTATTTTGGACCCTTTTGCTTTCCTGCGTTTTGTTAGACTGCAATCCCACCCACTTGGGTGTAAATGTAATGAACTTGTGGCCGTGGGCCGTTCACGCTTTTTGTATATATAAGTTTATGCTTTTGGTTACCAAAGTTTTTTGTGCGTGCCGGCTCGGCCTTAGCTTTTTGTCCTTTTGGCTCCGTCTGCCCAAAGCCTTGTCCCCTTCGGCATCGGCCCCGCCAGCCGGACTGCCAGGAGCCGGTCTGTAGCTGGGATGGAGGCATCCGCCTCGGGGGGGGTCGGTCATGAGCTTGGGAGCCGCGAGGATGTTTTGGTTAAGGTGAGTGGTAGAGGCCAAGAAAAGTGTTTCGGCTAGCCCTAGCCGGCAACCCCCTTATGACCATTTTTCGTGTGCACTAAGTTTACCGTCCTGAGAACCCATCAGCCGGACAGCCGAGAGCCGGTCTGTAGCTAGGAGGGGTGGGAGGGATTTTCTTTAGTTCACATTACTTGACCGGCTTCGGGGAGCGATGCCAAGGCTAGCCGACGAGCCCCCGGGACCGTGGGACCGGGTCCGGGAGCCGGTGTGTGGGGCGAACTACTTTGGAAGTAAACGAGAGAGGCGTGCCCCAAGAGCTGGCTTGGGGCACCCGTTGCATTTATAAGCCCAAAAGGGAGGGTACATACATACACTGATCCTTAGCAGTAAAACGGACGGAGGAGCGCCACGTTCCACGGGCGCTCCGTCTCCTCGCCGGAGGCGTCTCTCTTGCGCTTCTACGGCTTCTGGGCGTCTATTAGATAGTACTGTTGTTGTGTAGCGCCTTGCTGACGATGTACGGGCCCTCCCATGGGGAGGACAGCTTGTGCTGGCCGGCGGTTCGCTGGATCCGCCTAAGCACCAAGTCCCCCTCACGAAAGGAGAGGGGCCGAATCCGCTTGCTGTGGTAGTGCCGGAGCTTCTGCTGGTAGATAGCCGTTCGGCTCAGCACCAGCTCGCGGGCCTCCTCGAGGAGGTCGACGCCGTCTTCCCTTGCCTCCTTTGCATCCGTCTCCATGTACAGGGTGACGCGAGGCAAGTCGAACTCGATGTCTGTGGGGATGACAGCCTCTGACTCATACACGAGGAAGAAAGGCGTGAAGCCGGTTGATCAGTTGTGCGTGGTTCTGAGGCTCCACAAGACAGCCGGTAGTTCTTCAATCCAGCAGCCGGCTGACCGGACGAGCGGTGCCACGAGCCAGGGCTTGATGCCGGCCAGGATCAAGCCGTTTGCTCTTTCGGCCTGGCCGTTCGACTGCGGGTGGGCGACGGAAGCCAGGTCGAGCCGGATGCCTTGCTTGGCGCAGAAATGCGCTAGCGCGCCCTTGGCAAAATTGGTGCCATTGTCGGTGATGATGCTGTGTGGGACGCCGTAGCGGACTGTGATGTCTTCGATGAATCGGACGGCGGTGGGGCCGTCCAACTTCTTGATGGGTCTGGCCTCGATCCACTTGGTGAACCTGTCGATGGCTACCAGCAAATGCGTCATGCCGCCTCAAGCGGTCTTGAATGGTCCCACCATGTCGAGCCCCCACATGGCAAAGGGCCACGACAGCGGGATGGTCTTGAGCGCCGTAGCCGGCAGGTGGCTTTGCGTGTGGAAACGCTGGCACCCCTCGCACCTGTCGACGAGCTGTGTCGCCTCCTCTAGGGCAGTCAGCCAGTAAAAGCTGTGGCGGAACGCCTTGGCCACCAGGGTCCTCGAGGCGGCATGATGCCCGCACTCGCCCTGGTGGATATCTCGGAGGATCACTTGGCCCATCTCGGACTCGACGCAGCGTTGGTATACGCCGGTTGTGCTACGGTGGACCAGCTCACGGTTGATGATGCTGTAGGTGGGAGCACGGCGCTGGATCTGCCGGGCTTTCTCTTCATCGGGGGGGAGCTCGCCGCGCAAGAGAAAAGCCAAGATTGGTTGGGCCCACGATGGAGCCGAGACCGGGGCCAGCTCCGGCTCGGGCTGGAAATCCTGGGCAGCCAGAGCCCCCGGGTCCGTCCCCGGAACCCCCGGGCCAGACTCGTTAGTCCCCGGGTCTGGCTGGTCGACAACCATCATGACGGCTGCGGGCTCAAAGCCGACAGCCGTCGGAACCACAATGGCCGGGGCCGGCGTGGCGGGCGTAGCCGGTGGAGTCGGCGGAGCCGGTGGAGCCCCTGGGCCCGTTGAGGAGCCGGCAGGATCCGCGGGCACGAAGATGGACTCTGACTCGGCGGAAGGTTTGATCGAAGGCTTGCACAGCTGCTCGAGGGAGACGCCAGCCGGGATGGCCTGGCGGGTGGAGCTGATTTTTGCCAAGGTGTCCGCCGCCTCGTTGTCCGCCCGGGGGACGTGATGGAACTCGCAGCCCTCGAAGGAGCCGGTAAACTGCTGGACGAGGAAGCGGTAGCTGGCCATGTTGGTGTCCCTGGCGTCCCATTCGCCAGAGACCTACTGCACCACGAGGTCGGAGTCGCCGAAGCACAAGATGTGCCGGATGCCAATTTCCTTGGCGAGTCGAAGGCCGTGGACGAGCGCCTCATACTCGGCCACGTTGTTGGAGGCGGCGAAGTGGATTTGGAGTGCGTACTTGAGCTGGTCTCCCTTGGGAGATGACAAGACGATGCCGGCTCCAAGGCCGGTCCGCATCTTCGAGCCGTCGAAGTGCATGCGCCAATGCGTAGAGTCCGGGGGAGGCGGCACGAATTGGGTCTCAGCCTAGTCGACGAGGAAGTCGGCCATCGCCTGTGATTTGATGGCAGCGCGCGGCTCATACTAGATCTCGTAGTCGGCGAGGGCGATTGCCCATTTGGCATTCCGGCTGGTGGCGTCCCGGCCACTCATGATCTCGCCCAGCGGCGCCGTGCTCACCACGGTGATGGTATTCTCTTGGAAATACTTCTTGATCTTCTGGGCGGCGAAGTATATGCCGTAGCACATCTTCTGGTAGTGGGGGTAGTTTTGCTTGGAGGCGGAGAGGACCTCGCTGAGGTAGTAGACGGGGCGCTGGACCAGAAGCGCCCTTCCCTCCTCCGACCGCTCCACTACCAGGACGACGCTGATGACGCGCGTGGTTGCCGCGATGTATGCGAGCAGGGGCTCCTTCTCAGCCGGCGCGGCCAGGATGGGCGCGCTGGTGAGGAATCGTTTGAGGTCGCGGAATGCCTCGTCCGCCTGGTCGGTCCACTCGAACTTGGCCGGCTTCCTCGTGGAGTCATGGCCCGGCTCGATTAGGGCCATCTTCTGCATGAGCTGGTAGAGGGGCAGGGCCTTCTCCCCCAGCCGACTGACGAACCGGCTAAGCGAGACGAGGCAGCCGGTGAACTTCTGGACGTCGCGGAGCCAGGTCGGCTTGGGCATACGCTCGATTGCCCTGAACTTCTCTTGGTTAGCTTCGATGCCGCGAGCGGACACGAAGAAACCCAGGAGTTGGCCAGCTGGAACACCGAAAACGCACTTCTCTGGGTTGAGCTTGACCTTGTATTTGCGCAGGTTGGCGAAGGTCTCCCGAAGGTCTTCAAGGAGGCTGAAATGCTTCTTGGTTTTGACGACGATGTCGTCAACATAGACGTGGACGTTCCTACCGATCTGCGGCAGGAGACACTTCTGCATGCAGCGTTGGAAGTTCGTGCCTGCATTCTTCAAGCCGAAGGACATGGTGATGTAGCAGTAGGCCCCGAAAGGGGTGATGAAGGAGGTCTTCAGCCGATCGGCTGGGTCCAGCTTGATCTGGTGGTAGCGCGAGTAGGCGTCCAGAAAGGACAGCAGATCGCAGCCGGCCGTGGAGTCGATCACTTGATCGATCCGAGGCAGGGCGAACGGGTCCTTTGGACATGCCTTGTTCAGGCTAGTGTAGTTGATACACATGCGCCAGGTCTTGTTTTTCTTCAGCACCAGGACTGGGTTGGCCAGCCAGTCCGGGTGGAACACTTCCATGATGAAGCCGGCTGCGAGCAGCCAGGCTATTTCTTCTCCTATAGTGTGCCGCTTCTCCTCGGAGAAACGGCGTAGGGGTTGCTTGACCGGCTTCGCATCCGGCCGCACATGAAGTTCGTGCTCGGCGTACTTCCTCGGGACACCCGACATGTCTTTGGGAGACCATGCAAAGATGTCCCGATTTTCACGGAGGAAGTTGACGAGCTCGCCTTCCTATTTGCTGCTGAGGTTGGCGTCGATGGTGACGCACTGCTTGGGGTTAGCCGGGTCGAGCGGCACTTGCTTGGTGTCCTTGGATGGCTGAAAAGAGGCCTCGCCGGCTGTCTGGGACGGGGGAGCTGGTACTGCCGGCTGCTCGACGGTGTGAGCCACGAGCCGGTCGAGTTGCCGCCTCTCCTCCGCGATAACCAGATCCTCGGCTAGCCGGCTGTCGTTGCGTGCACACTCGATCGATGTTTTGTAGTCGCCGGCGATGGTGATGATGCCCTTGGGCCCCGGCATCTTGAGCTTGAGGTAGGCGTAATGGGGTACCGCCATGAACTTGACGAGCGCCGGTCGCCCTAGCAGCGCGTGGTAAGGGCTGCTGAGCTCCACCACCTCGAACCACACTGGCTCGCGGCGGAAGTGATGTTTATCGCCGAAGAGGACGTCGAGCCGGATCTTGCCGATGGGGGAGCAGGATTGCCCCGGCACGATGCTGTGGAAGACCGTCCGGCTCGGCTGCAGGTCCTTCTCCTTGAGCCCCAGCTTGAGCAATGTGTCGCGGTAGAGAATGTTGATACTGCTACCGCCGTCGATCAACACCCGCGAGAAGCGGCAGGTGCACCTTTCGGAGACGATGGTGGGATCGAGGACGAGGGCCTAGCTGCCCGGGTTTGGCATCACTGCCGGGTGGTCCGTCCGGCTCCAGGTGACAGGCTTCTCGGACCAGTGCATGAACTGGGGGGTCGAGGGCACGGTGGCGTTCACCTCGCGCCGGAGCCGGCGCTGGGTGTGCTTGTCCGTCTCCTCACTGGTGAAGACGACGTAGGCCCCGTCTTGGTCAGGGAACTGGTCGTGAAGGCGGCCGTCGCGCGGGGTCGGAGCCGGTGCTGGGGCCAGCGCCGGAGCTCGGGGCAGTGGTGGCGGAGGGTCCGGAAGGCCCTCGCCGCGGGCCAGTCGCTGCGAGAAGCTGCACTGCCGGAGCGTGTGCGTAGCCGGCTTGGCACCGGAGTGCATTTTGCAGGGCGCGTCGAGCATCTCCTCAAAAGTAAGCTTGGGCTGCCAGGCGGCCTTGCCGGTGCGCTGACGCTGGCTGGGAGCCTGGGCAGCTGGTTGCTCCTCTTCGACGGCGGCGACCTGCCGGCTCCCATAGCGAGGATCTGGCTGGTCGGTGTTACGCTTGTTGTTCTACTGCTGCCGGTTGTCGGCATCCGGTCGTGGCGCGGCCGGTGGCGGGACTGCCTTGCCAGACGTGCCGACTTTGACCCGCATCGCGGAGTCGGCCGTGGCGTAATTGTCCGCTTTGGCCATGAGGTCCGCCAGGGTCGCCGGCTCGGAACACATGAGCTTGTGCTTGAGGTGGGTGCCGTCGCGGCAGCGCTCGATGAAATACTGGATGGCCTGCACCTCGTGCACCCCCTCGCAGGAGTTGCGGCGCTCGGTCCATCGGGTGAGGTAGTCACGGAGGGCCTCGTCCGGGCCCTGGACGCACATGGCCAGCTCGCAGGGACGACCGGGCCGCTTGTAGGTGCCGGTGAAGTTGCGGACGAACGCCTCCTCGAATCCGTCCAGGTGTTGATGCTGCTGGCCGACAGGCTGTTGAGCCAAGTCCGGGCCGAGCCGATCAACATGAGGGTGGCGTAATGCATGGCTACGCGCTTGTTTCCCCCGGCGATGCCGACTGCGGTGGTGTAGTCGATCAGCCAGTCCTCCGGCTTGGCGGTGCCTTTGTACTTTGGGGTGTCGCGAGGGAGAGTGAAGCCGGTTGGGAATGGCTTGTTGCGAATCCGGGGACCAAAACATGCCGGGCCGACCGAGCCCTCCTCTTCGATGAGGGCCGACTGCGCTAGCCGGTCGATGTGGGTCCGGGCATCGTTCTCGCTCTGGGGGACGCGCGGGCCGAGGCAAGCCGCGAGCTCGGGGCGAACCGTCGGGGAAGGCGAGTGCGCGCGCTCCCGCCACGGAGGCGGGGTGTGGGCGCGCGGGCGACGGCCGTCCTCCTCCGGCCCGTTGGTGCGCCGGCTGGTAAGAACCGGCGGCTCGTTCGCGTGCTGAGAACGCGCACCGCGGGAGCCTCTGTTGTCGGTGTCAAAACCGGCGGATCTCGGGTAGGGGGTCCCGAGCTGTGAGATTTGGATCGATGGTAACAAGAGACGAAGGGGACAAGGTTTTACCCAGGTTCGGACCCTCCTATGGAGGTAATACCCTACGTCCTGCTTGATTATATTGATGATATGAGGATTACAGAGTTGATCTACCTCGAGATCGTATGACTAAAACCCTAGATGAGTTCTGTTGTTCTACAACCTAAAACCCTTCGGCTTATATAGACTCCGAGGGTACCTAGGGTTTACACATGGTCGATTACATGTCGAAGGGATAAACATGCCTATTTACTACTCAAAATGTGGAGGACAAGCCACGATCCTCGAAGCTTCCTTCCTGGAGACAGGGTCTTCAATCCACCTAGTATTCGGCAAGTGGCCCACATAGTCCGGCCCATAAGTAACAGGTCGGCTATCCGAGGACCCCTTAAACCAGGACTCCCTCAGTAGCCCCCGGACTAGCCTTCAACGCCGAATTATATTTGGACAATCTTGTACGTCTTCGGCTTGCGAGGCGAGTCCCTCCATCCCTTCTTGTTCGACAACCATCCTATCATCGGCGAAATCCCAAATGTCGCGGGATTGCTGGGTCCACGGTAATAATGTTTCTCGGTTTTCGCGCACCGTGGGGAGACGAGCGGTTCAGTAGCTTTTTACAAAACTACCCCCAACACAAATGAGGCACCGCCCATTTAAACAAACTGAGCCGTGGTCCAAGCCACATCTTCTTCTCCTCCACCGGAAAAACCTCCAGCGAAAGGTCTCCACCAAAGATGGCGAGCGCCCCCAGTTCCTCCTCGGATCCTTACGGATCCCGTCCCGGGGACTGGACTAGCTGCTCCGTGTCGCTTCTTCGACTTCGCGACCTCGAGACCCAAGGGTACCTTCCTTCCTCGGATAAGACAGCCGTCCGCGCCGGTCTGACATCATTCATCGACGAGGCCCTCGCGGAGAATTTTCCCCATCCACGTAAGGGGGAGCATGTATGTTTTGTGCCATTCCTCCTGCGAGGTCTCGGGTTTCCCATTCATCCGTTACTGAGAGGGTTACTGGCGTTCTATGGGATCCAACTCCACCACCTCACCCCAGGGTCTATTCTGCATATCTCGGGCTTCGTCGCCCTTTGCGAGATGTTCCTGGGGTGCGAGGCACACTTTGAGTTGTGGAGAAAATACTTTTGCCTCGTTCCTCGCACTCGAGACAAGACAATTTTTGAGGTCGGTGGAGCCGAAGTATGCCGCATAGCGGGGACAGGGTACCCCGTGGGGACACCGAAGGAATCCGAACTATGGACTTCAGAATGGTTTTATATCGAGGACGTCCCCTTATTCGATCCAGCTCGGAGGGGTCTGCCCGAATACTCCGATGCCCCTTTGAGAAAAAGGTACAACTGGCACCCGAGGAGCCTGTCCCAAGAGGACAGCGTTGAGGTGCAGTGCTTAGCAGCCCGTGTGAGGATACTAGCCCATCATAAGTCGACCATGATAGACGTCATGGCCGCTGCCATCTCCCGGTGCGTCCAACCCCTCCAACAGAGGATACACCCCTTGTGGTGTTACAACGGGACAAGCGACACTACTCGCTCCCAAAGACTGGGTCCTACCGATCAAACGGCATTGGCCGCCACACTTGCCGACCTATACAAAGGGGAGCAAGAAGGGATACTCAAGCCACAATCCCATCGAATGGGTGAGCCTTTCAATCCCGTGACCACAATTCAGGTTCTCAATTCGTCTCTTCTTGACCGAAGCCTTTTATCTTTATGTAAACAGAAATGGAGAAGCTTTATCGAGACAGTCAACTGTCCGGCCCCTCAGCCCGAGGACTATTCCCGTGATGATGATCCGGGCTATCATGAAGACCCAGACCTGTCAATCAAACTCGAAGACGGGGTTTTCTACCAAGAGGGCCTTGACGGCTCCAAGGTGGCCATTATTGCCGATTATCCTGGATCCTTCCCTTCTCCTGCAACAAGCAAGAAGAAGAAGACATCCCGCAAGAAACAAGTGTCCTCCACTGGCCCCAATGCGCCGGCTACAACACCCAAGCGCCACAGATCCGCGCGACATACACCGGCAGCGGCGACAGCGCCTGGATTGGAAAGCAACAATGATCCGGCAAATGAGCCGGTCGCGGGGGCGAGTGCGCCTACGAGTTCATCCCAAAGGTATTTCGCTCGATCGCTTGGTTTAGTACCATGATTTAATAAGGTCTGACAAGAGACCCTTTTGTCAAAATATTCAGGCAAAGGGTTCGGCTGTCACCCGCCGAGGACGTTGCCCGGACGTCCAGCGGTGCTCAAGATTCCAGGCCTTCCGCCCATGCTGATCCTGCTGCTGGAGCCCCCACCGTCAATCCCATCCCAGCCGATTCTGGTGACGCCATATCTGTCACTAAATCAGAGGTTGGGAGCGCTATGCATCATCGGCGGCGACGAGAAGCCCTGCGTCATCCAGCCTTTTCCGAACAAGAGTTCGGTGCTCTGCGCACGGCGGACGCACACCTCGGAGCCGCCCGAGCTGGGTTCGGGGAGGCTGTGAAATTGATATCGTCCAGCCTGTAGGCAAGTAGTCGATTATTGAAGTCCGAACACTCGTGTAGATTCAGTAGCCCCCGAGCCTTAAATTGGTCGGTACGACCGAATTAAGGATCCCCGTAATAATTTGCTGGTAATGCAGGCCTCTAAGCAACAGTGCGAGCAGCTGGCCAAGGAACTGGAAGCCAGCCGAACACAGGTCGAATCTGTGATGGCCGAATTGGAGCAAGTGAAGAGCTTTACTCGGGAGGCACATGGTGAGTATATATATTCTGCTGATCTTTAGTATATCCCCATGCTTACGCAAGGGTACCTTGTAGCAGCTGAATCAATAGGGCAATTACAAAAAGATTTGGATGTAGACCGAGAATTTCAGCAATATGCCGAGTCCCAGCAGGAAGCTGGCTATCGCGTTTTACAACGGCATCTTGAAGAGAAGAACCGCCTGAAGGAGGAGAACAGACAGCAGGCCGAACAGATTGAGAGCTTAAAGGCTCAATTGGCCCAGGCCCAAGGAGAAAACCAGAATTTACAGAGAGGCATGTTCGGTAAGTGTGATTCTAACATCAGAAGGTATCTCTTATGAGTGAGATGTGATACGCATGTCGTGACTCATGTGCAGGTCTACTGTCCGGGCGACCCGAAGAGGAGATCGGATCCTATCAGGGGAATCTGCTGACGGAGCTATCCGCCCTTCATGAGCGGGCTCGGAAGGCCATGAAGAGCATGGTGAAGGCACTATGGCCTGCCGAGCAACCTCCGGAGGGGATGACCGAACTAATCGATCGCTTGAAGGGAGCCCGAGCTAGGTTCGAGCTGTGGAAGACATCGGCTTGTCGGGAGGGAGCACGGGAGGCGTGGGCGATGATCAAGACCCGCTATACTGGACTTGACCCTGAGCGTATGGTTCAGGTTGGGCCAGTAGGGTCAGATGGACAAGAAGTGCCGCTCCACCTGGTATACGACCAGGTGATGCCTGCCGCCCGTCTCTCTCAAGAAGATTGCTCCCTGGACACCATAATCGATAATCTCGATCAACAGCCAGATGTATGATCATATGTAGCTATGTACTTAATAATCGAAGAATTGCTCCGTCCGTGTTGTGAACTTTGTCTTAACCGGCCATCGGCTTCAGCCTCCCACGCTAAGGGCTTGGGAGTGTTCCTTAGAAATTATCACCCCACAGGGAGGGAATTATGTTCGGGAACCAGGCAATCCGGCCATGTGGTACGAACAGACAGAAAGCACACAGGGAGATATGTTATATTACTGATTAGCGTAAGAAACATCTTCCGAAGAAAATAGTAACTCTATCGATACCTTTCTTCAGGGGTACTACGTAAATCGTAGGAAAAAAGGCCGTATACCGTTAGTATCCGGCTAAGGGCTAATGCTATAGGAGAAGCCCGAGTAATGGTTATGACGACAATAATCTTTATTAGTTGAATCCGTCGTAGCCGATCAATTGTCTACTGAAGATAGCTAGCTTTTGGCTTCACCCGTCTGAGGTACGTATCCGGATGACCCGGTCGTAGCAATCGCAGAGGTGCTCCCTTTACCCTGTAGCCGAACTATCGGGAACGTAGAGGGTAAGCACAGGAGCGAGGCAACCCAGCTTGGCAAATTCTTAGTTCGAATTGATGCATATGATGGCGTAAAACGACAAGGAAAGTTTACGCACATAATAAATGTGAATAAGCGCTTTATAATATAAAAACATTGGCTTCGGAAAAGAAGCCCCCAGGTACTGTGTTCGGATTTAACACTTAAGGGTGTAGGCCGAAAATCTTTAGTTCGAGATCGGTTGAACCGAACATAGAGTTGGGGAGGAAAAAAGAATTCAAACCTACCAAAAATCAAGGTGGGAGGGAGAAGAAATAACAAAGAAAAGAAAGAAAAGAGAAAGGTAAAGAGTATGACGACACCAGTCTAGCCGTAGAAGCGCCAAAGACGAGCTGCGTTCCATGGGTTTGGTTCAAGGCAGTTGTCCTGCGGGTTCCGAAGGCGGTAAGCCCCTCCTGTGAGTACTTCATCGATGATGAAGGGGCCTTCCCATTTGGGCTTGAGTTTATGCTTCTGCTTCTCTGGGAGCCGTAGGACGAGTTCGCCCATGTTGTATGCTTGTGCCCTGACGTCCCTGCTCTGGTAACGCCGGGCCTGCTGTTGATAAAAGGTAGAACGGGCCCGAGCTATATCACGCTCCTCTTCCAAGGCGTCCAAGTCATCTTGCCGATCTAACTCGGCCTCCCTTTCCTCGTACATGCGCACCCTTGGTGCATCGTGAATAATATCACAAGGAAGGACTGCTTCTGCCCATAGACCATGAAAAACGGTGTGTATCCCGTTGATGTATTCAGGGTGGTGCGCAGGCCCCATAGAACGGAGTCGAGCTCCTCTACCCAATGACAATCGGACTCTTGAAGAGACCTGACCAAACGTGGCTTAATGCCGCTCATTATGAGGCCGTTTGCTCGTTCGACTTGTCCATTAGTCTGCGGGTGATAAACCGATGCGTAATCGAGCTTGATGCCCATCTTTGCGCACCAGTCTTTGACCTCTTGGGCTGTGAAATTGGATCCGTTGTCAGTTATTATGCTGTGCCGGACACCGTAACGGTGTACCACGCCGGATATAAAATCGATTACTGGTCCGGATTTGGCTGATTTGACAGGTTTTGCCTCTATCCATTTGGTGAACTTGTCGACCATGACCAGTAGGTATGTATTCTTTTTGGTCCCCCCTTTAAGTGGTCCGACCATGTCCAGCCCCCAGACCGCGAAGGGCCAGGTGATCGGAATAGTCTGAAGAGCCGTTGGGGGCATGTGGCTCTGATTTGCAAAAAGTTGACACCCCACGCAATATTTGACAAGTGACTGGGCGTCCGCCCGAGCTATGGGCCAAAAGAACCCATCCCGGAAGGCCTTGCTTACTAAGGCTCTTGCTGCGACGTGATGACCGCCCATCCCTGCGTGGACTTCGGCTAAGAGCTGCCGCCCTTCTTCCTCAGATATGCACCGTTGTAGTATTCCGGTGGTGCTCTTCTTGTATAACTCACCTTCGTGTACCTTGAAGGCCTTGGAGTGCCGAACTATGCGCCGCGCCTCCGTCTGATCGTCGGGGAGTTCTTTGCGAAGGAGGTAGGCGAGGAAGGGCTCGGTCCATGGCGCGATTACTGCCATGACCTCATGAGCCGAGGGCGTTTCATCCATTATGGAGCCGCCGATGATTTGATCGTCTGGTTCGTTTACGGGGGGAACAACCTCGTCTGCACTGGTTAGATCGGCGCCCTTTTGATCGTCCGGCCAAACCACGGATGGCCTAAAGAGCCGTTCCAGGAAAGTGTTTGGTGGGACAGGGTCGCGTTTGGCTCCTATGCGAGCCAGTATATCGGCAGCTTGGTTGTCGTCTCTGGCGACGTGGTGAAATTCCAGCCCCTCGAACCGTGCGGATATCTTGAGGACAGCGTTTCTATATGCCGCCATCTTGGGATTTTTGGCATCGAACTCACCGTTGACTTGAGAGATGGCCAGATTGGGGTCTCCCCGTACCTCCAGCCGCTGTATGCCCATTGAGGTTGCCATCCGAAGACCGTGCAAGAGGGCTTCGTATTCGGCTGCATTGTTGGAGTCGGCATACATGATCTGCAACATGTATCGAACGTTGTCACCTGTGGGGGATGTGAGAACAACTCCAGCCCCCAGTCCGGCCAGAGTTTTGGATCCATCGAAGTACATTGTCCAATGGGAGTATGTACTATATTCCCTGGGGAGCTCGGCTTCTGTCCATTCGGCGAGGAAATCTGCCAACACCTGAGATTTAATAGCTCGGCGTGGTTTGTAGGTAATCTCAAAAGGAAGGAGCTCAATGGCCCATTTGGCTATGCGGCCGGTGGCGTCCCTGTTATTGATTATATCATTCAGGGGTACTTCGGAGGGCACCGTGACCGAACACTCTTGGAAGTAGTGTCTTAGTTTCCGTGATGCCATAAATACTGTATAGGCTATCTTCTGGTAGTGCGGGTATCTGGACTTGCATTGCGTTAGTACTTCTGACACGTAATAGACCAGCTTCTGTATCTGGAATTTGTATCCCTCCTCCTCTCGTTCGACGACGAGCACTGCGCTAACGACTTGCTTAGTGGCCGATATGTATAATAACATGGGCTCACCCACGCCTGGTGCTGTGAGTATGGGGTTACTTGCCAGGAGTGTCTTAATTTCTTCTAACGCAGCCTTTGCTTCGTCGGTCCATTCAAAATTCTTGGTCCGTTTCGGCAATTTATACAGCGGTAAAGCTTTTTCACCGAGGCGGGAGATAAAGCGACTTAACGCCGCCACGCAACCCGCCAACCTTTGGACATGCTTTAACTCTGTGGGAACTGCAAGTTCTGATAAGGCACGGATCTTGGCCGGATTTGCTTCTATTCCTCTATGGGAAACGATGAATCCGAGCAATTTACCAGCGGGAACTCTGAATACACACTTCTCCGGATTGAGCCGAATATCATATTCCCGTAGGCTGGCAAAGGTTTGCCTTAAATCGTCGATCAAATGGCGGACGTGTTTGGTTTTAATGACCACATCGTCAACGTACGCCTCGACTGTTTTGCCAACCTGTTTTTCGAGGCAGGTCTGGATCATGCGCTGGTATGTAGCTCCAGCGTTCTTTAGCCCGAAAGGCATTGTGTTGAAGCAAAATGGTCCGTAAGGGGTGATGAATGCGGTTGCTGCTTGATCGGATTCCTTCATTTTAATCTGATGGTATCCGGAATAAGCATCGAGGAAACACAACGAGTCTTGTCCGGCTGTGGCGTCGATGATCTGGTCTATGCGTGGTAGTGGGAAAGGGTCCTTAGGGCAGGCCTTGTTGAGGTCTTTAAAGTCGACGCACAGCCGCCAGGATTTATCTTTCTTTGGTACCATAACCAGGTTTGCCAACCATTCGGGGTGCTTAATGTCCCGAATGAATCCGACCTCTAGTAATTTAGCCAATTCTTCACCCATAGCTTGTCGTTTGGGCTCGGAAAAGCGGCGTAGAGTCTGCTTGACGGGCTTAAAGCCTGCGATGATGTTCAGACTATGTTCTGCCAGCCGCCGTGGGATGCCGGGCATATCGGAAGGATGCCAGGCGAAGATATCCCAGTTTTCTCGTAAGAAAGCTCACAGCGCTTCGTCCACTACTGGGTCGAGCTGAGCTCCGATGGACGCTGTCTTGTTGGGGTCCGTCGGGTGCACTTGAAATTTAATGATTTCCTTTGCTGGTTTGAAGGACGTGGGTTTGGGCCTCTTGCTGAGGATCACATCGTCTTGTCTACTGTTGACCGGAGTACGGTCAGCTCTTCCGCAGCAAAGGTCTCAGCTAAAGCCTGGAGGGCAAGCACTGCTATTTTATTTTCGGCCCGAAGGGCTATATTCGGATCACTGGAGGTTGTGATCACCCCGTTTGGTCCTGGCATCTTAAGTTTCATATACCCGTAATGTGGTATAGCCTGGAATTTTGTCAAGGCGTCACGTCCCAATAAGGCGTGGTAGCCGCTGGGGAAGGGCACGATATGGAAGAGAAGTTCTTCGGAGCGGTAGTTGTCGGGTGTGCTGAACACTACGTCCAGGGTGATACATCCTGAACAGCGCGCCTCCTTCCCCGGGATTATTCCCCGGAAAGTTGTGTTGCTATGCTCGATGCGAGATCGGTCGAACTGCATTTTTTCTAGAGTATCCTCGTAGATTAGGTTTAAACCACTGCCGCCGTCCATTAGCACTTTGTGTAACCTGAAGCCATCGATGATAGGGTTCAGGACTAGTGCGTCCGGTGAATGACCGGGAAGAGTGGCTGGTCGGTCAGCATCTCCGAAGGTAATAGGTATGTCTGCCCATGCGCTGGTTGCTGCCACGTGATATACCTGTTCGAGTTCTTTAAGAGCTCTTTTCCTCCTGTTCCTCGAAGGGAACGTTTCGTAGATCGTCAGGACTTCAGCGTTATATTCTGATGGCGCTGTTGAGCGCCTGTTCGGCGGTGGTGCCCAAAGAATGGATTCACCGCTTTTCGCGATCTGCCTGACGACCCAGCAAGCTCTAAGGCTGTGAGTCGGAGCTGTGTTCGGCAATACGGAGTGTATAGGGCAAGGTTTATCCAGTAGTCCATCCAGGACAGTACTAACCCCTGAAAGGGGCCTGTTCCTCTTCTTGGCGGGCTCAAGTTTGGCTGGCCGGTTCAGAGGTATCCTCTTTTGCCGATCTCCTCTAGGGATTCGGTAAAGATTGGCTCCGAAAATAGCCGCTCGGCTTGCCAAGCACTTTCCATGGCACAATACTTCTGTACCAAAATGGACAGCTCGGTAAAGTTACTAATGTGCCGCCGCACCAGGGCATTGAGAATCCCTTTGTCATGGCAGTTACATTTGAAGGTTGCCATTACCTCTTGATCACTAAGGCCCCGTACTTTGCTTCGGGCAAGTAGTAGTCTGGCCCAGTAATGATGAACCGACTCCCCTGATAAATGTACAATGTTCGGTAAGTCCGAAGACTTGGGTTCGGATGCGATGCTTGAGTCATCGGCTTGGGAGGTGGGTGGGAGAAGGTTTGACTCCACGCCACGGTGGGAGTTCGGAACCACGGATTCCGAACTGTGTGATAGATCCGGGACCGATACCGGACTGTTTCCGGAGCGCACGCCAGATTCTGGGTTGCAAGCAAGGTTTCGGTGATCGGAGATTGGAGTATAAACCGTTTTTAACTCCGGTAGCTGGGAGGTCAAGCCCCCAGCCGGACACTCGACGGTGGCGACAAGGTGGGTGACCGTGGGGATGTGAATCTCCCTATCGTCGGATTTAAGCCCGAGCCGGTCATAGACCGGGGTCTGGTCATCAGCCATTCGCATAGTCTCCATCCGATCAAACAACTCGTTGAGAAATGAGGTGATGGTGGGATGCGTGTCGCTGAAGCGAGTGGGGTCGATATGCGGCATCGCAGTTCCAGAGTCGCGCGAGAGCGGTCTCGGATTCTGTTCAACCATGGTAGATCCGGTCGCAACGACCGGACCGGGTGGTCCAGACGGCCCGGAGATAGTAACTTCATCTCCGGAGACGAGGCCCGATGTATTCGGCACCGAGGCGTCGGGATCTGCGGGCTTCTCCATAGGGGTCAAGGATTCCATCAGTACAAGTCCTCCCCGGGAGTCAGCTGCGAACTCTAGGGTTCCGAACCTGATCCCTTAGTCAGGGGGAAAGCTTCCGATCTGGCGTGGGTGGCCGATCGGGTAAGCGCGCGATGAGATGTCGTCGCTCGCGAGGATCTGATCCGAGGCGAGAGTTCCCCGGGCACTGATCTCGTTGTTGGTGACAAAGCGAGCCATCGATTCCTTCTGGCGATCACATCGGAACTCTCAATGAAAGCACCAATGTCGGTGTCAAAACCGGCGGATCTCGGGTAGGGGGTCCCGAGCTGTGAGATTTGGATCGATGGTAACAAGAGACGACGGGGACAAGGTTTTACCCAGGTTCGGGCCCTCCTATGGAGGTAATACCCTACGTCCTGCTTGATTATATTGATGATATGAGGATTACAGAGTTGATCTACCTCGAGATCGTATGACTAAAACCCTAGATGAGTTCTGTTGTTCTACAACCTAAAACCCTTCGGCTTATATAGACGCCGAGGGTACCTAGGGTTTACACATGGTCGGTTACACGTCAAAGGGATAAACATGCCTATTTACTACTCAAAACGTGGAGGACAAGCCACGATCCTCGAAGCTTCCTTCCTGGAGACAGGGTCTTCAATCCACCTAGTATTCGGCAAGTGGCCCACATAGTCCGGCCCATAAGTAACAGGTCGGCTATCCGAGGACCCCTTAAACCAGGACTCCCTCATCCATCGCGCTGGGCGCGCCGTCTCCCTCGGGAGGTGGGACCTCGAAGCCGAGGTTGATGTGGTCGAGCCGGGCCTGCTGCGCGTTGGCGGTGTTGATGAGGTCCTGGATGTGCTGGTCCTGCTGGGCGCGCTCCTCGCCCTCCAAGCCAGCCAGATCAGCGTAAGCCACTTGGGCGGCCCTCATGTTGGCCGCCAGTGTATCGTAGGTGGGCAGCCTGCCACCGAGGATTTCCGCGACCACGCGGCCGCGACCGCGGACGTCGTTCCGCCGGCTGGGCTCGTTGCGAGCCGGGGTGAGGCTGTAGGCGGAGTTATACTCACGCTGTGCGGATTCCATCCGGCGCTTGGCCGTAGCGAGAGAGGTAGCCTCTGCGAACAGCAGTTGGCGCGCCGCCTCCAGCTCATTCATAGCCATAGCTGGGTTGGTCGTCGGCGCGATGGTGGTGCTCAGGCCCCAAAGGGCGGAGCCGATGGGGTCGGAGACACCAGCACCGGCGGCAGCGACGGACGCCAGCACGTCCACCCTGGCGCGGCCGGAGGACGTGGAGGAGCCGGTGGTCAGTACCTTCGCGACGACGCGAAAGTCATGCGCGTCGCCTACGGCGGTTCCGCTCGCGCACGGTGGCGGGTAGCACCAGTCGAGCACCACGCTGGGGTACTCGTCCTGTGCCGGCGCGTCGTCGAGACGCAGCCCGGCGGAGAGCGTGTAGAGGCCGCTGATGTCGAGCGGGGTGTCGACGCAGTTCAGCTCGGGGGAGGAGACGGCGGCTCCGCCCGTGAGGCGGGTGGAACCACGGCCAGGAGCCGCGGGAGTTTCCGCGAGGTAGGACCCCATGGGCATGCTGATCAGCCCGGACGTGAGACGCCCGGCGGAGTTGGCGAGGGGTCCCGCCCGGAGTATGACTCCGGCCGGCGCCGTGTTCGGCCCCACGGTGGGCGCCAACTATCGTCGTTTTCTCATGACGGATGCCATGGGGTGGCTTATCGAGAGTGGTTGGGGCCGATGGACGTCGGTGGACTCCGGGAGCGGGATCGGGGACAAACGGTGCGGGACACACGATGTACCCAGGTTCGGGGCCCTCCATGGGAGGTAACACCCCTACTCCTGCTAGTCTGGTTGATGAACCGAGGGGGGCTACAATGGTGCTCCTTGAGCTGTATGGGTAGAGGAGGAAGAAGGAGCTAGCTTGCTTGCCTTGCCTCTCTACATGAAGGTGTGTGTGTGAGTGTGTGTGTGGATTGATCGCCCCATGCATGGGGGAGCTCCGGGGGTTTTTATAGGTCAACCCCCCAGATTACAATATGGGTAGAAGGCGCCGGAGGGCCCCGGCTGGCGGTCTCTCTAGCCGGCCATGGGGCCCCCTGCTAAGAGGTCTTGTCCCTGGTAGGGCCCGCTGGCTGCGGGGTCCTGTCGAGAGCCGGAGGGGGCCCACCTGGTAGGCCCCCGTGTTCGTCACATCGCGGCACGGGTCGTCCTTCGGGGCGTCGTCTTGCGGCAGCCGGCTGCGGTCAGCGGTACGGCCGGCCGCGTTGGAACCATGCCAGGGCAGGTAATGGAGTGGTTGAGGGCGTGCCGGCACTATGCCGTTCGCCCGGTCGCGGTCGGCCAGGGTCAGAGGCACTGTTGCCTCCACTGTGGCCATGCGGGCGCTGACCCCCGACACGACGGGGGCCACTGTAGCCACGCATGCCCTGACCGCGGTACCTGCAACACCACCGGCTAGAGAGCCAGGCGTCTCTGCCTCTAGCCGGCTGGCCCGCGCAACCGGCTGCGCAGAGCCGGACTGCAGGGGGAGGCGGCTCGTCCTGCAGTTGTTTCGAAAAGTTGGAGTAAAAGCCCGGCTGAGGCTACCCGGGGGTTATCCCCCCGTCAGAACTGGTCTCGTCGAACCTACTTCTACGGTGGAAGCTAGTCCCTATTTATAGTGGCCTCGGTCCTCTTCCCTTATCACACAGGCGGGAAGGGATCCCACAACGGCCAATTTTGAAAGGGGACAGGAGGTACATCCTATCCTGACTAAAGGTGGTCTTCGCCTGCAAAGCTTCCGGGCGTGACACAGTGGTGGGCTCGGCGATGGCATCTGTCCTGCCGAGCTCATGTTCTCGGTCTTGTTGCACTGGAAGGGAAACCTTTGGGGGATTCCTTGGGAACCCGCGTTCGTCCTTGCCTCCTTAGCACGAACGAGGAAACTATCCTCCTCTGCGCCTGCTGGCGCCCGCCTGGCCTCAGTCATCAGAGCCCACGTCATCCTGGCCTCATGAGGCCAGGTGCCTGCATAGAAATCTCCGCTCCTCGGGAGGCAGCCTGAGGGATGCCACTCCTATGGAGGTCTTGGCGTTGTTCGTCTCGCGAGGCAGGGGCTCTCGCGAGGGCCTTGACTTGGGGGGCTTGCCGCTGGGCCGTACCGGGCCGTCGAGGTGGGCCACGCACTGGGCCGCAGGCAGGCATATCTGGGTACCCCCGATCCCAGAACGCCGACAAGAAGGACTGATGTGGATGCCAGGTTCAACACTAAGGAACAACATGATTTCTATGAGACTGTCCTTCTGGACAAAAGCCCAGTAGTCAGTGACATGAGATATATTGACTGGGCATATATCAAGGAAAATGAAGACTATTTCCCTAGTGTGCAAGACAACTTCCAGTGCATTGATATTGCCAACTTTGTTGGAAGGGAGTTTACTTCTTGGAATGATGAGATGATTATGCAGTTCTACTCCACTGCTCACTTCTATATAGATGGCAGGATAGTATGGATGACTGAGGGAACAAGGTACCAGTCTACTGTTGATGAGTGGGCTACCATCTTAGGAGCTCCACCTGTTGAGGAAGGTGATTTGGATGTATACACTGAAGCCAAGATGAGCAACAACTCCATGGCCAATATGTATAAGGTGATTCCTATAGAATATGTGCATTCACATAAGTTGGGCTCAGTATACTATCTGCAAGCAGGATTGCCAACAACCAACACCATTCTGAGATACACTTTGATGCCCAAGTCAGGAGATGAGAAGATGATCCGAGGCTATTCTATCAACATGCTGCACCTCATTGACACCCACACCAGATTTAGGGGGATGGATCTTATTGTTGAGACAGTGAAGAAGACAGCTGCAGATCAGAATAGATCATGTGGATATGCACCATACATTCAGATGCTCATCAACTCTAAGCTAGAGAAGAATGTATATGCACTTGATCGCCCTCATTTGCCACTCCATCCAGATTTTGAGGACAATGTCATGGTGATGGATCCAAATCATCCCACTTCATCTACTGCACAGGCAGTAGCTGAGGCACCCAAAGCCACTAGTGCTCAGGTGCCAAGGTCCAAGAGTGAGCAGATGGATCTTCTCGTTAGCACCATCCAAGGTAGGCAGAAGGACATCAGAAAGATCTTGAAGAACCAAGGAAGCCTTGTGAGGATTGTGGAGGACAGGTTTTTGATGCTGAACAACAAGGTGGATGGGTTGGCCAAGACAGTGGATGAGATCAAGAAGGAAGTGGATGCAGTTCCTATCCCACACACTTCAGATTCAGATGATGAGGATGATGATAGGAGTCCACCCCTCAGGACCATCACTCAGTTCACGGCTCAGGCCAGAACCCGTACAGTGACAGCTCCAGAGATAAGGCCTTCCTCTTCAGCACCAGCGGCAGCTCCATCAGCTCCTTCAGCTCCATCATCTCCAGTGTCTACTCCACCACCTCAGAGGACGTCAGTTGAAGCCTTTGCAGATGCAGTTCTCTCGACTCCATCGACTGCCACAGGAGGAGAACGTGCCTAGAGCGACTAGTAGCTCTATAACTTTGAACTTTTTGGTAACTTGTTGCCAAAGGGGGAGAGGTTATAGATCATAGGGTTTCAAGAGAGAGAGAGAGCATTGCATTTTGATTCTCTCTGCATTTCAAAACATTTGGTTTATCGTTTGGTGTTACAAACTTTTCTCGGTGTATGATCATATACTCTTGTGTGATGCTACTATTGCTTATCTTTGAGATGTTTATCTGATGATCATTCACTTAATGTTTGGTGTGATGTGCTTATGTAATTAACTCATATTAATCTTTGCGCACCACCAAGTTGTATGTGACACGGAAGAGTGACCCATGATCCTAATCGATTGTGCATTTGCATTCAAACGCAAATTTTAAATAATGCACAAATTTAGGGGGAGCTCTTGCTTATCACATACATCTCAAAGCCACAATATTATTCATTGATTATATCTCTATCGAAGCTTTGATCTATATGTTGTCATCAATTACCAAAAAGGGGGAGATTGAAAGCACAACTTCTCCCTAGGTGGTTTTGGTAATTAATAACAACATATATTTCATTGGACTAATGTTTCCATTAAGTATATTTCAGGAAAAGTTCAATGTTATGATTGGCAAAGGTTTGTGAGGAGACCCCAAGATGCAAACATAGGATTGGCCAAGCTACAAGCATGAAGACTCTACATTTTACTTTGTGAGAAATCACTTTGAGTCCATCGGAAAGCCAATACTATCAAAAGGGGGTGAGGTATTAATGGTGAATGAAATGCTCAAAATGATCAAGTGTTAGTGACCAAAAACACCCACAAGCTCTCCCACAAAGATTCTGTTCTAGAACCTTCCACTCAAAAATCGGTGCCACCAACATTTCCATATCTGCTACACCGAGTCAAAACCCTAGACAGAAACCCTAGCCAAAATCCACTTCTCGGTACTACCAACAATCACTTCGGTACAACC
Source organism: Elymus sibiricus (assembly GCA_039707655.1). Lineage (NCBI taxonomy): Eukaryota > Viridiplantae > Streptophyta > Magnoliopsida > Poales > Poaceae > Elymus > Elymus sibiricus. Next base: position 129,178,861 of record CM077669.1, read on the forward strand.
GAGTTTCAGTGACCAACTTCCCGTTGCCTGTTTTACAAAAATCGGAATTTCCGAGTTTTATGAATCGGTCTCACCGAGTTGTGTAACTGCCCTAGGTCACCCATATCAGTACCACCGAGAATTATATATCGGTCTCACCGAAACGCCAAACTTGCCAAATTTTGCACTAGTCGGTGCAACCGAGTTTTCACTTTGGTTTCACCGACTTGGGCAATAATGTTATAACGGTTGAGGAGCACTCAGAACAGAACCACACTTCCCATATCCAATTTTCTGAGAGAGAACCACCTACCCTTGTGTTGAGGTCAAGATCAACCACTCCAACCATATGGATCTTGATTTCTAGCCTCCCCAAGTTGCTTTCCATCCAATCAATCTCTTTTACCCAATCCAAATCTGTGAGAGAGTGATTGAGTGTTGAGGAGACTATCATTTGAAACACAAGAGCGAGGAGTTCATCGTTACTATCGAGCCTATTACCTTTTGGAGGGTGGTGCCTCCTAGATTAGTTAGGTGTCGCTTGGGAGCCTCCTACTTTGTGCTGTGGAGTTGAACCAAGAAGTTCTAAGGGCAAGGAGATCGCCCACTTCGTGAAGATCTACCCCGAGTTAGGCTAGTCCTCGTGGACGTAGGCCATCATGGTATAGACAAGGTTGCTTCTTCTTGGAACCCTTCGTGGGTAGAGCCCTCCGTGGACTCTCGCGACCGTTACCCTCCGTGGGTTGAAGTCTCCATAAACGTGGATGTACGATAGCGCCGCCTATCGGAACCACGGGAAAAATCTTTGTGTCTACAATTGCGTTTGATCTTCAAACCCTTATCCTCTTACATATGCTTGTTTTTCCTTTCCGCTGCAATACTCATAGACATGCATGTGTAGGGTGTACTTGATATGTTAGAATTGCTAAAATCTGCCAACCAATTAACTTGGGAAAAGGTTAGGTTTTTATTTGGTCAAGTAGTCTAATCACCCCCCTCTAGACCTAGTTCCGATCCCTACAATGACAACATTGGTGGCATTGACGAATCTGTTCGTGACGCCTTTGAATCATTGTATATCCTATCAAAGTCTTCACTAAGGTTCTTGGTCTCAGTTTGCATGACAACGAGCTGTTCCGACGACATCGTACTGATGTTTTTCTTCAGCTCACGCTCCTTGCAATACTGAGCCTTCGTGACTTGACGATCTTGCTAAATCTTGTATTTTCTCATTTATAATGAAAGCTATCAGTACATGAAGAGGACCAGGAGGTAGATTCAAATCGTCAAGTGGTGTTTTTGGATTATTCGGCCAAATGTCAATGAAATCAAGGACCCTTTTTAGATCCAGGAAGAGGGAACCAATGATCCCTTTGTTGCTGCAACCCTCTGTTGCTTGTCCCAGACGATCTCTACAAGTTCATCATCATCAACTGAATCATCAGAGTCAGTGGGGAGCAAGATGATGTCTTTCTTTGGGCCGGGTCTTGTACCACGCCCGATAGTGGGCTTAGTCTTCAGCGCAGTGCCACTTGAAGAAGTGCGGACACTGGGTGATGCAGATGTAGAGGCGGATGTGCCTGAGGCAATTGAGAAGTCTGTGGCGCGCTGACATGTTGCTAGGTGAACTGGTGTTGACGCCTTTGCAACAATGGCTAATTAGGTTGCATCCACTCATGGCTTTGGTGCAGCCATTGAGGAATTTGCTCGTGGATGAGGGACTGAAGACTTTGCAGCCATTGAAGAAGTTAGCCATGAGGGCACATGAGTTGATGGCTTTTTCTTCAATGCTGATTTCTTCGGCATGGCCTTCTTGGTAGCACTGCTACTACCAGATGCGTCAGCTGAGGCCTTGGAGTCTTTATTGAATTTCTCAACAGCAGCCTTGGCCTGTTTATGCAATTTGGCTTGACGCCTTGCCCATCCAGCATGAAATTCTTAACCCCTCCTGATGCTTGTGGGGTCTGCCACTTGGCCAGCTACCAATGGTGGTCTTGGGCATGGAGGCTTTACATCAAATTCCTTCATGTATTTGGGAGTGACGTATCTGTACTCCTTCCACTCCTTTGCCCATCTCCTCTCGACTTTCTGCATACGAGTTTTGCGCTGTTTATCAGTTTCTTTGCCATGAGTTGCTTCATCGGGCGTGCAGTACCCGACATATCTTTCGTCAGGGATCTCGAAAGCAGTTTGTATTTCCCTTTTCTTGCCACCTTTATGAGGTCTCTTTTCATCTGTCATTTTCTTCAACTGAGGAAATTGAACTCTTGATGATTCTGAAGATGTTTGCAGTTTTTCTTCAAGCAACACTGCAAATGAATTAAGCTGATGAGAACCTAGAGATTCGTCTGCTAACATGTGTACCTGTGAATAGAGTATGTTGGTATGCGTAATCTAGACAAGTTCATCAAAGGTGATCATATTCTTGGTGTTAAAGATGTTATCTTTGACAAAGATAGACTTTGTAGTGCTTGTCAAGCCGGAAAACAAGTAGGTGGAAGTCATCCCGTGAAGAATATCATGACTACTAGGAGACCACTCGAGTTGCTTCATATGGTTCTTTTTGGCCCCAATGCTTACAAGAGCCTCGGTGGAAATTCCTTTGGTCTAGTTATAGTTGATGATTTTTCCAGATTTACGTGGTTATTCTTTCTTGATGATAAGTCGCAGGTGCAAAAGATCTTCAAGAACTTTGCTCGCAAAGCTCAAAATCAGTTTGAAGTGAAGATCAAGAAAGTTCGGAGCGACAACGGATCGGAGTTCAAGAACACGAATGTAGACACCTTTCTTGACTAGGAAGGGATTCTACATGAGTTCTCGGCTACGTACACGCCTCAACGAAATGGAGTTGTTGAGAAGAAGAACCGAACTCTTATTGAGATGGCAAGAACGATGTTCGACGAGTACAAGACGCCAAGACACTTTTGGGCGGAAGCCGTTGAAACAGCTTGTCATGCCACGAACTGACTCTATCTTCACAAGCTTCTCGGTAAAATGGCATATGAGCTACTCACCGGTAACAAGCCCCAAGTTGGATACTTTCGGGTATTCGGCTCCAAGTGTTACATTCTGGATAAGCATCGTCGTTCTAAATTTGCTCCTAAATCTCATGAAGGTTTCCTACTTGGTTACGGATCAAACTCTCACACTTACCGTATCTATAATAACTTCACTCAAAAAGTTGAAGAGACGGTATATGTGAAGTTTGATGAATCTAATGGTTCGCAAGACGAATAATTGCCAAATGATGTAGGAGATAAAGAGCCTTCGGAAGCTATCCAAGACTTGTCCATCGGCAAGATTCGTCCCATGGAGGTGAAGGAAAGTACCTCATCAACCCAAGTGGAAGCTCCTACTTTGCGTCAAGGCGAACCTCAACACGACATGGAAGCATCCACGAGCGGTACACGACAAGATGAAGAGGAGGGAGAAGTACATCGTGAGGATCCACCTCAACCTTGTTCACCACCACATCAAGGAGACGACACCTTCAACAACAACAATCAAGAAGATGATGATGATGAGGAAGCTCCACCATCCAACAAGCAAAAGCTACCACGAGTTCGAGCAAGAGTGAACAAGAATCATCCCTTAGAGCAAACTTTGGTGACATTCAAACCGGGAGAATCACTCGCTCAAAAACCCGCTTAGCTAACTTTTGTGAACACTACTCATTCATTTCTAGTATTGAGCCTATGAAGGTGGAAGAAGCGCTCGAAGATCCGGATTGGGTGAATGCAATGCATGAAGTGCTTCACAACTTCGAGAGGAATGAAGTGTGGACACTTGTGGAGAAACCCAAGGATGAGCAAAACATCATCGGAACCAAATGGGTCTTCCAGAACAAGAAAGACAAAGACGGTCAAGTCGTTCGCAACAAGGCACATCTCGTGGATCAAGGCTACACGCAAGTCAAAGGTATGGACTACGGTGAGACCTATGCCCCCGTTGCTAGACTTGAAGCTATTCGTATATTGCTTGCTTATGCTAATCATCATGACATCACTCTTTGCCAAATGGATATAAAAAAGTGCATTTCTAAATGGGGAGATTGAGGAAGAAGTCTATGTTAAGCAACCCCCTGGTTTTGTGAATCCTAAGAAACCCAACCATCTTTGCAAGCTTCGTAAAGCTCTCTATGGACTTAAGCAAGCCCCTCGTGCTTGGTATAAGTGCCTAACGAAGTTTCTTCTTGAAAAGGGTTTCGAGATTGGTAAAATTGACGCAACCTTATTCACTAAGAGAGTTAATGGTGAATTATTTGTGTGCCAAATTTATGTGGATGATATTATCTTTGGATCTACTAACCCAAAATTTAGTGAGAAATTTGGAAGGTTGATGTTCGAGAAGTATGAGATGTCCATGATGTGTGAGCTGAAATGTTTCCTTGGTTTGCAAATCAAGCAAACGAGAGAAGGAACTTTCATCTCTCAAACCAAGTATACCAAGGACTTGATCAAGAAGTTCAACATGCAAGAGTGTAAAGGTATGAAAACTCCTATGCCTACTAGTGGACATGTTGATCTCACGAAGGAGGACAAACTTGTTGATCAAAAGGTTTGTCGATCAATGATTGGTTCATTGCTATATCTATGTGCCTCCCATCCTGATATCATGCTTAGTGTTTGCATGTGTGATAGATATCAAGCAGCTCCTAAAGTGTCATCTTAAGGCCGTGAAAAAAATTGTGAGATACTTGATACATACACCAAACTTTGGCATTTGGTATCCCAAGGGGTCTTCTTTTAATCTTGTTGGCTATTCTGACTCAGACTATGCCGGAGACAAGGTTGATAGAAAATCCACCTCGGATACATGTCAATTTCTTGGTAGATCTCTTGTGTCTTGGTCCTCCAAGAAACAAAACTCGGTATCTCTATCTACTGCCGAAGTGGAATACATTGCCGCTGGATCATGTTGTGCTCAATTGCTATGGATGACTCAAACTCTTAAGGATTATGGCATACATGTGAGACATGTACCATTGTTATGTGACAATGAGAGTGCGATCAAAATTGCTTATAATCCCGTGCAACATTCGCGAACTAAGCATATTCAAGTTCGACATCATTTCATTCGTGATCATGTTTCCAAAGGAGATATCAATCTCAAGCATGTTCATACTGAAAAACAATTGGCCGATATCTTTACTAAGCCACTTGATGAGAAAGTGTTTTGTCATTTGAGGAGTGAGTTGAACATCCTTGATGCTTCAAACTTCAACTAGACTCACTCGTTTGCATGCAAGGGCATGAGCTTACATGATACTTCCATGATACACTCGACATGCTATATTATATCTTGGAAATATATGCTCCCTTGTATTGCAACTAACCTTTTGTAGGTACTTGGAAGAACTTCATTCCACAAGATTGCAAACAACTCAAGTCTTGAGCAATCTTGTCATAACCAAGTATCCACGACCCCTCTCTTTGATGATGAAAGGAAGAAGACAACTTAACCATATCCTTGACATATATTTGATGAGATCATAATTGCTAATACTCAATTGGAATCAATTAATTTGGATATATCTTGTTCTTCCTTGCATGACTAACCCATGCAGGTGAAAAGAGAACCGAAACGATCGAGGATTGCTCCCAACTCAAGATGATCTTCATCAACATCGAGCATCCACAACAAGTTCTCCTACATGATACATCATCAACATCACTCAAAGGTATGTACTCATATCCTTGAAAAAGCTTTACTCCAAGTCATGAGATAAAGCAACTCAAGTGATATGAAAACATTAAAATGCTTTATCAAAAAATGGTAACCCCATTTTGAGCTTAACGATGAGTATGACTTATGATCAAGTATTCTTGCTTGGTTCCTAAGTCAACATACTCTGATATAGGTGACCTAGTCAGCGACCATCATCTAGATGAAGCTTCTTGTGTGGTTCATCCTATATTTGCAAGATTTCTTGGAGCCACTCAAATCTTCTCTAGTTGATATTTCTTTGTAAATTCTTTTGTATTTCCTTTGCAGATCTTTTGGACATTTTATTGCAAGTTTTCCAAACTCATTTGCAAGTTTCTGAAACATTGCCAAGTTTCTATTTACACCTGGAGCCTCCGACTGAAACTACTTGGTTACACCGATTATGCAGATAGGCTGCAGATCCACAAATCGGCTTCACCGACATGTTTTGCCTGGAGCCACCGACTTAGTTCTCATCTTTGTTCTGTGTTCAAATTAGAAAATCCTTATTTCTTCAGTGATCCCTTTGTTTGTAAAAAAACTTGAAGAGGGGAGAAACATTATTCAAGGATCCCTAAGTCAAAGGAGGAGAAGTCTTACAAGCTTTCAGATCAGTGAAAGGGGGAGAAAGCTATTCTCTATGATCCCTCGGTCTTAAATGCTCTCTATGATTCTTACTTTTCCATGAACCCTACATTCTATGACCCTTGTTCTCTAGGATCCCTTGTAACTCAATGATCACGGTGTCTGACCCTATGTATGCACCTTTTGGCAATTAATGCCAAAGGGGGAGAAATACCAAAGATTCAATGCTAAGGGGGAGATACATGCTTCAGTGCAAAGGGGGAGATACACTTAAGGGGGAGTATATCAAAGCTTATGCTTATATAGACAAGGGGAGAATACCAAAGTAGGGGGAGAAACTTCATTGTTACCCAAAGTGGAGAAACACTACTTAAGGGGGAGAGAGCGTGCCTAATATGTTCTATTTTATTTTAACCACTCATGTTAGACTTGTCTCACCCTACCTGCTCCCAATATCTACATGCTAAGATTTAGGGGGAGAGGATGACCTACAATTTCATATTAATGGGAGAAAGTTCTAAATGATCTTGGAGACATATCAATCTTAAGGAATACGATCTTCTATATGTTCTCCACATCTTGGTACTGTTGAGTTCTATTGCATTTTGATTTGTAGAAGACTCTTGTGTTCCCTAACATTGTTTTCTTAAGTGTGTTTCTACTACTAGAATGCTTAAGAACTCAAGGTAAGTATATGCATCATACCCTTGGTCAAGATGATCTCTCGCTTCTTGCACATATTGTTTGCAAGAGTGAAGTCTTGAACAAGGATACAACCCATTCATATATATTTGATACATATAGCCAAAATACACATGACTCATCATATCCCTTCTAGTACATGTGTGTCCATGCATTCCAAAGCAACTATCCTTTAAAGGGATTGCACACATTTAGGGGGAGCAAATTTTAGTCATGTGGCTATCAAAGTCTTCATTATATCTTTGCATATCTTTATTTGAAGCTTTGATTGTATGTTGTCATCAATTGCCAAAAAGGGGGAGATTGAAAGCACATATAATCCCTTGGTGGTTTTGATAATTCATGACAACATACATTGTCTCTTGGACTAATATTTCTACCTAGCTTATTTCAGGGTTAGTCCATAGAGAGTGTTGGCAAAAGGGGGTGAGGAGATTCCCCAAGAAGAAGAAGAGGAAGGAATAGGATTGGCCAAGCTTCAAGCTAGAAGACTCTCTTTTTTACTTTGTGAGAAATCACTTTGAGTCCATAGGAAAGCCAATACTATTAAAAGGGGGTAAGGTAATGTTGGTGAACAAATTGCTCCACGTGCACAAATGCTAGCCATCAAAAACACCCACAAGCTCTCCCACAAAAATACTGTGTCAAAACCCTAATTCACGAAATCGGTGCCACCAAGTTTTCCCATTTGGCTCTACGATTTTCTACCCAAGACAGAACCCTAGCCAAACCCTAGCATCTCGGTACAACTGAGTGCTGCATCGGTGCAACCGAGTTTTGGTGACCACGGTTCAAGTGACTGATTTCATAGAATCGGAATTTCTGAGTTTATGCTTCGGTCTCACAGAGTTTTGGAAACTGCCCTCGGCCACTTGTTTCGATACCACCGAGATTTCTATATCGGTCTCACCGAGATTCCAAAAGTTGCCACATTTTGAACATATCGGTACAACCGAGTTTTGCTTCGATTTCACCGAGATGGTCAATAATTTTGTAACGGTTGGATTTTTGGAGATGCCCATATATACCCCTCCACCACATCCCACTCGCAAGAGAAGCACTCAAAACAGTTCCCCACTTCCCATATCCAAATTTTTGATGGAGAACCACCTACCCTTGTGTTGAGATCAAGATCATCCACTCCAACCATATGGATCTTGATTTCTAGCCTCCCCAAGTTGCTTTCCACCCAATCAATCTCTTCTACCAAGCCAAATCTGTGAGAGAGTGATTGAGTGTTGAGGAGTCTATCATCTTGAAGCACAAGAGCAAGGAGTTCATCATCACTATCAAGCCTATTACCTTTTGGAGGGTGGTGCCTCCTAGATTGGTTAGGTGTTGCTTGGGAGCCTCCTACTTCGTGTTGTGGAGTTGAACCAAGAAGTTTGTATGGGCAAGGAGATCGCCTACTTCGTGAAGATCTACCCATAGTGAGGCTAGTCCTTTGTGGACGGAAGCCGTTATGGAATAGTCAAGGTTGCTACTTCGTGGACCCTTATCGGTGGAGCCCTCCGTGGACTCTCGCGACCATTACCCTCCGTGGGTTGAAGACTCCATAAACGTGGATGTACGATAGCGCCACCTATCGGAACCACGGGAAAAATCTTCGTGTCTACAACTGCGTTTGACCTTCCTTTCTCTACTCTCTTACATGTGCTTGTCTTACTTTCCACTGCTATATTTGTTGACTAGCATGTGTAGGGTGCATTAGACTTGTCATAATTGCTAAAATCTGCCAACCAATTAACTTGGGAAAAGGTTAGGTTTTAATTCTTGCAAGTAGTCTATTCACCCTCCTCTAGACGTCTCTTCTATCGATCCCCTCACTTGTACCCTCAGCCATCAACACAATCCTGCCATCAGGATAGAAGTGGGCAGTGGAATAGAACTGTATGATCATCTCATCATTCCAGGCAGTGAACTCCCTTCCAACAAAGTTTGCAATGTCAATGCACTGGAAGTTGTCTTGCACAGTTGGAAAATAATCTTCATTTTCCTTTATGAAGAGGCCCAGTCAACATATCTCATGTCACTGACTGTTGGGCTCTTGTCCAAAAGGACAGTCTCATAGAAGTCCTACTGTTCCCTGGTGTGGAATCTAGCATCCACAACAGTCCTTCTCTTGGAGGCATAGGGGTCATTTTCTCTCCACAATCTCAACCCTGAGTCCTTCCTCTTCTTCATGTCCTCAGCTAAAGGATGAGCATCATTATGCTCTGGAAGATGGGCCCTGAGCTTCCTCAATACTGGCAAGTCTTCCTCAGCATCTCTAGAAGTTGATTTCTTGTTCTTGGCAGCTAGAGGGATGTCTCTAGTGGTCTTCTTGGACTTTGGAGCAGTTGACTTCTTGGGTGCAGATTTCTTGCTTGAAGAAGCATGCTTGGGCATTGCATGAGCAAGGACCTTCTTCTTCTTGGCAGGAGGAGCCTAGGCAGTTGGGTCTTCCTCCACTTCCACCTCTTCAGCTTCAGCTGGATCCTCATACATGGAGGTGGGTCTGCCAGTGCCCTTGACAATCCTCTTCCTGGCTCTTTTCTTCTCTCCTGCCTTCTAAGGCATGGAGCTCTTGGCTGGCTCAACAGAAACTGAGGTATTGGCCCTGGCACTCTCAGGTGCCCTCATAGCATCAGTACTGGCATAGACCTTCTTGAAAGGTCCCTTGGAAGAAGTAGCATCAGTTGCTGTGCTATTGGCAGCCTTCTCTTTCTGCCTCTTGGCAACTTCTTCCTCTGGAAGAAAATCAGAATCCTCCTCATCAGAATTTAGCTTCTTTCTTGCCCTGGTGGCCGCCTTGGTTAAATCAGGTGAGCTAGGGTTATCATCATAGGAAGATGAATCATCTCCACATTCCTCTCTCTGAAGTTGTTCTGACTATCATCTGATCCTGACATGCTGACCCTGTGAATAGAGCATAGAAGAGCAGAGAGATTTAGCATCACAAAATACAGAGGTTTTTCTCAAATTTGAACTCAAATTCTTAGTTCTGAATTTCAGCTAAGTGGGTTTCGGTACCACCGAGTTAGAAAAATTGGAGCCACCGAGACAGACACTCTCCTGTTACAGGAACTTGGCAACCCTTTTCGGTGAGACTGAAAAGAGGTACCGGTTCCACCGAGAGTGTTCTCGGTTGCCCTAATCTGCATATCGGTAAGACCGATATTTTCAACTCGGTGTCACGGAGACGCATATGGCGGAAGCTCAACCCTAAAAACTTTCGTTCTTCTACTCTAATATAAGTTTTTCGAGGATGGATCAATCTCAAACGGTGGCTTATCGATAAAACAACCCTAATGCGCAAGAATTAGATCGAGGAGCGCAAAGGGGATCGGAATCTCACCCTAATTCGGTGAAGAGTCCGCTACGGCGACGACGGCGTTGAAGATTCCGTCGACGGCGAGGATCCCAGCGGCGAGGGCATACAGGGAGGCAAGGGCGACGACCAGGGGTCCACGGGCGGCAGCTAGGGTTTGGAGGAAATGGATGTTTGAAGGTTTGGTTTCAAAAGTCGGGTCTGCCACAATATATATCCCTCGTCATCGGTGACACCAGTTCAAAATTATCGGTGCCACCAAGTTCCTCAACTATTAGTAGACAGGGAAACTCAGTGAAGCCGAGAATATGGAATCGGTGTTACCGAGATTGGAAAACCAGATCAACCCTAGGCATCGGTGAGACCGAGATTTTTGTGTTGGTTCCACCGAGTTGCACTTGGGAGGTTTTGGTGGTCAGCTCTTGACGAAACGGAACTCCGAGTGTTCCTCACACAGAGGGTTCGAGAAGTGCTTGCTCAAATTTTGTGATGTAGCATGAATAGAATTTGAGACGAGAAAGCATAGATAGCTAAATACTGGTCCTAGGCATTCTTGTATATCCAATTGGCCAAATAAAATTGAAAGCCAAATAACAACAATTGGATATCCTCGAATGAGAAAAGAGATGCATACCAACATGCTCACTCAATAAGATGTCAAATGAAATATGGAAAACATGCAAAACCACTCTAGTATCTACCAAGCACTTTGGCGATGACGGAGTCATCTATATATGAGTATATTGACTTAGGAGCCAAATAATAATACTTGATCATAGGTCATACTCATCGTTTAAGCACAAGTGGGGTTACCACTTTTACATAAAGCATTTAATGTGTTCACATCTTTAAGAGATGCTTTAACTCAAGTCTTAGAGTAAAGCTCCCCCTTGATGTGACATCCCCCCTAAGAGGGATAAACTAACCTTGGGTTTTGTCGTAGAAGACTTCATGTGGGTGATGTAGTGGTGGATGCTCATAGTTGATGAAGATCATCTTGAGTTGGGAGCAATCCTCGTTATTTCTTACTCTTCTCACCTACATGGGTTAGTCCCAAACAAGAGACAAATACAAGGATATCTATGGATATGGAGTGCAAAGCATACATGATGATGTCCATGGATTCATTAATTACCTTATCCCTTGCTTACCTTTGAGGGAATGTGTGACTCCTTGAACTATTGCATAAAGTTGGAGTTGATTGCAAATAGTCCTTGCAAAAAATGAATGTGGGTGAATTTTGTTGGCGGAGTCAACCCTCAAGAACTTCTCTAGTTCTTCTTCTTTGGGATCCACATCAACTTGATGGGAATCCTTGGAGTTGAAGTAGCACTTGTAGAAGTTGATCTTGTAGTAGACTTGGGAACCCACTTGACCATGGCTTGGGATTCATCTTCATATGAGTCAATCTCCTCTTGAAGCTTGTCCTTGCCCTTGAGCTTGTGGTCTTGTGGTGGAGGTCATCTTGAGATTTTGTTCCCTTGGGGAGAGTATGTTCATACTTCTCCCTTTGAAGAACAAACTTGGGCTTGGGGTATTGACCTTCTTCCCATTCAACTCCATTGGCGTTGAAGTAGCCAATGCCATGGTTCTTCCGGTATCCTGCATGCTTGCGTACAATTTCCTCAAATTGCTTACATCCGGCAAGAATTTTGTAGATACCTTTTTCTGTAATCCCTTTCAATAGATCATTTTCTTGCTCAAGTGTAACTTGGCTAAGAGAATCGTTAAATCAATAGAACTACTAGAAGCAATATCATTGGATTTATCATTTTTATTGCTACTAGTTGAAGAACCTTTCTTGCATTTGTTACTAGTTTGTTTAGCCTTAACTTGTGGAATGAATGTAGACAAGAGTAGTCGTTTGGCTAGATAAGAGTAAGTCTTCTTTCGAAGATCGTCATTGACAGATTTAAGGAATTCATGCTCTTGCTCCGAATTGAGCTTCTCAAAGTGGAACTTCTCATGAGTCCTTACAAGTTCTCTATGATCTTCTAGAGTAGACTCGTGGGCTAACTTAAGAGTGTTTAGTTCTTTAGTTAGTCGCTCTATTTCGAACTTATCATCATCACACGACTTATCTTGACTAAAGTGATTACTAACAAGTTCATTTTGACTAATATCACTAGATTTGTCAAATAGCAAGTCATCATCTCCAAGTAGGTCCTCCTCATCACTATTAAAGTCAAGGTATTCGGGGTGTGATACCTTGGGGCCTTTAGCCATGAAGCAACTTCCACTCCCTTCATTTGGTGAATCAAATATGTTGTAGGAGTTGGAGGAAACGAGTGCAAGTCCAACAACACCTTCATATTGACTATAGTCGGAGTCGGAGTGATAGCTTCTCTCGGAGTGGTTGTCGGATTCGGAGCCGGAGACCCATTCACCAACATGAGCTTGATGTCTTCTTCTTATGTAGCTCTTGGTGTACTTGTCCTTATTCTCCGAGTCTTTGCTTCTCCGGGAGGGTCTTCGTTCATAACTATCATCTCTACTCCTTCTCTCTCTTTGAGGAGACTCATCTCTTGAGCTCTTTCTTCTAGGTGACTCTTCCCTTCTTTTGTGAGGGGCCGTGTACTCATTGAAGTAGTGTTCGGGCCTTCCACAATTGTAACAATTTCAGTCACGACTAGATCAACGTTTCTCTTCATATCTTGCGTTGGAGTTTCTCTCTTGTAAGCACTGCTTGACTTGTTGAATTTCTTGAGCATGAGGCTTATCTCTTCATTGGTAACAAGGTTGTCGCTTGACGTAGCAAGAGTGTCACTTGAAGCTTTCTAAGCACTGCTTGACTTGTTGTGAAGTTCTTTCTTGTCCTTGAGTGACATCTCATGAGCAACAATCCTTCCAATAACTTCCGTAGGCTTGAGACCTTTGTAGTTTGGCATCATTTGGATCAATGTGCACACGGTGTCATACTTTCCATCCAAGGCTCTAAGTATCTTCTTGATGATGAATTTGTCAGTCATTTCTTCGCTTCCTAAGCCGGCAATCTCATTTGTGATGAGAGCAAGCCTAGAGTACATTTCGGCGACTCCTTAACCATCCTTCATCTTGAACTTGTCAAGTTGACTTTGAAGCACATCAAACTTAGATTCCCTGACGGAGTCGGTACCTTCGTGCATATCAACCAAAGTATCCCAAATTTCCTTTGCATTCTCAAGACGGATGATTTTGTTGAATTCTTCGGGGCATAGGCAATTGAATAGAATGTCACATGCTTGAGCATTGTGTCGGATTTCGGGCTCCGCAAAACCCAACAAGGTTCGAACACAGGGGCGTGTGCAAAGATCCCCAATGGCCTCACCCCACCTAGCTCGCTACATGATGGTTAGGACGATGAACTCGCACGATGACGAGGAAGAAGATGCACACGATAATTTTCCCAGGTTCGGGCCGCTGCGAAGCGTAAAACCCTACTCCTGCTTTGGTGGATTGCCTCTCGAGGAGGTGTGGTGGATGAACTAGTACAGTGGTGGGTTGCCTCGCGAGGGCGCTCAAGTCGTGTTCTTGGTTCTCTGCTTCCCTCTCCTCTCCTTGTCTCTCCTCTCTCCTTCCCCCTCCCTTCGGTGCAACCTAGCCTCCTTTTATAGCAGCGGCCCGGGTCCTCTTCCCTTACCGCAATGGCGGGAAGGGATCCCACAACGTCCAAATTTGAAGGGGGACAGGAGTACATCCCCGCCCTGTCCAAAGGTGGTCTTCGCCTGCAAAGTAGCTGTCGATGATGCAGAGGTGGGCTCGGTGATGACGTCCATCCTGCTGGGCTCGTGGTCGTGGTCTTGTTGCACCGGAATGGAAACCTTTGGTGGGCGCTTTGGGCACCCGCGTACGTCCTTGCTCCCTTTGCACCAAAGGGGAAACTGCACCGCCTGGCGCGCTGGCGCCCGCCTGTCCCTCCTTGCATCATCCTTGACTCCTGAGGCCGGGTTCTGCATAGAGATCTCCGCCGCTCCGGAGGGGGCCTGAGGAGGCCCACTCCTTGCTGGTCTTGGCGCTGCTTCCCTCGCGAGCTTGGGTCCTCACGAGGACTTTGTCTTGAGCGGGGCTGCACCAGGTCATGCTTGGCTCGTGAGGTGGGCCATGCCCTGGGCCGCAGGCAGGCAGGTCTGGGTACCCCCGTTCCCAGAACGCCGACAGTAGCCCGTGGGCCCAAGGCGCGCTCGAGCCGGCATCCGGGTGAAGCCATTAGGGACGGCCTGAGGCGCCGCGGGCCCCAAACGCCCGCGGCCTGGACTGGCGTACGTTGCGCAGTTGGTGTCGGGTGTCCCGTGCCTCTTCGGCCACTGCCCGAATCGACAAAAGCCCGACTTCCAGCGCTGAGCCATTATTGCTTTCCCCTTCCGTGCTCTTGCTCCTACTTCCAGATCTCCGGCCTTAGCTAAAGCCTCTGCAGATCTCGACACGTCGCCGTCTCCCTTCTTGCTTTGTCGGCCCCGGGCACTTCTTGATGGCTCCCGCCGGCAAGTCGAAGCCTGAGGCCCAGAGCTCGGCCTCTGCCTCTGCCTCGCCGACGCTCTCGGAGTCCGCCATCGCCAAGGATGGAGACCTCGTCCCGGTGCCCCCGTCGATGGCAGACAGGACCAACGAGTGGGGGCAGACCTTGATCTGGGTTGGTTCCTCGGAGAAGCAACGCCCGTCAAAGTCAGCCTACCCCTTCTTTCTCCATAGCGTCTTCGCTGGGCTCATCCCGCCTTTCTCCAAGTTCTTCACCGCCATCCTCGACCGTTACGGGATTCAAGCTCTTCATCTCCAACCCAACTCCATCATGCTCTTGTCCGTCTTTGCCTTCTACTGCGAGGCTTTCGTAGGCGTGAAGCCTTCGGTGGCCCTCTTCCGTCATTTCTTCAGCTTGCAGGTGCATGACGGCGCCCAGCGGTCGGCGTGCATCTCCTTCGTCGTGGTCCAGAGCCGGAACATGCTCTTGAAGGCCGGGAAGAAAGTGGAGAACTTCAGGCACCACTGGGGCCTTCTGGATCTCAAGAGCGTCAACCCCCGCTTGGATCTTCCGGAGGGGCTGCCGGAGAAGATCCCCGCGTGGAGCTCAGCGAAGCTCTCCGACCCCCGGGCTAGGCCCGTCCTGGAGCGGATCTCTCACGATATCAGCGCCAAGAAGCTGACTGGGGGGATGATAGTGAAGGAGTTCTTGACGCAGCGCCTGGCGCCCCTCCAGTCTCATTCTAGGCCCTTGTGGGACTATCGGGGCAGCGACAACAACCTCAGGCTTCGGTCCGCACGCATAACCCCCGGGGAGCTGAACAGGGCTATGTCAATCCTGCTCAATGGCGACCCCGGCGATCTTCCCGACGCCTACGCCCCGCTGTACCGACGCGACGACAGAGCCGATCTGGTTGCCGCGATGCCCATCTTTGACGAACTGGGGCTCTCCCCGGCTGAGGGCCCCGGTTCTCCGGTGGCGGTGTCGTCCGGCGACACCACAGGCGGGGGGGATTCTAAGGAGACGGCGGATGACGATTTGGTGGAGGCGTCCCCTCCGTCACAGAGCACGCTCTTGCATGGCCTTGAAGACGGCGACGATGCCGGTGGGGCCCCTGCTGCGGGTTCTCTGCGCTCCGCCCAGGTCCCCAGGGGGCCGGGGCTCACTCCTTGCACCACTCAGTCTGCCGGCCTGGCGACCCCTAGGAAGCGCGGGGCTGAGTCCCCTCCAGTGTGCCCTGCCTCTGCCGGCAAGGCGGTTGAAGCGCCGGCCTCGCCCCCGCCCGAATCGCAGCTCGCGGGCAAGGCGGACGAGGCCGGGGCCACGGTGATCCCTCCAACTGCTGCCCTTGCGGATAGTTCTCCTGCTCCCCCGCGTGGTGGTGCCCCTCCGGAGAAAGGCGAGGGCGCCCCCGTCGTCGTCGGAGCGGAGAAGAAGAGGAAGTGGGTCGACGTCGAAGAGTGAGTAATTTCGCTTAACCTCGGCCGCCTGCCGGTAGCTCGTGTGCTGATGGTTTTTTTTTCCTTACTTGATGGCCAGGAATACCGCCACGCTGAAGATGAGGAAGAAGAAGGCGGGCGTCAAGCCGAAGGCGCCTTCCGACGCGCAGCCCGCTCCTGTTGTCCTGCCTTCGCCTGCCGAGGCGTCTGTTGTCGCGGGTGTGAGGGCTCGCGAGGCGACCCTCCTGGTCACTGCCGCGGAGCCCCCTGAGCTCCCGATGCTCGTTGGTGCTACCGCTCCTGCTTTTAGGGGCGCGTCGGCGTCACTGCCTCGGGAGCGAGCCCCCGAGGGCCAGCTGCCCGAGGACTCGTCTGCATCCACCTTACCTGTGGTTGTGGCGCAGCCTCCAGTGCTTTCTGCTCCTCGTGCTTCCACCGCCCCGGGGGCGTCTCTTGTGATGGCACAGGCGACTCCTCCTGACGAGGCCTCGGTGTCTGCATCGCGCGGCCTCGGCATCCTGGACGGGGCCCACACCGCTCTGGGTAAGGTTCGGGATGCCCTCGGGGGCGCCGACGATCGCCTCATGGGTGTGCGCCTGGGGCTCCTCTCCGGGTGGCTCCAGGCCGACGCCTCTGCCGTGGCGGTTTGGGGCCAGGCCAAGGCCACCGCGGCGGAGAGCGAGAAGGAGGCCGCATCAGCCAAGGCAGCCCGCGAGGCGGCACTGACCGACGCGGCGTCTGCTGCAAGGCGTTGTGACGAAGCGGAGGCCCGCTTGAAGGTTCTTCAGGAGGAGAAGTCCGCGCTTGCGGAACAGCTGCGTCAGCAAGGGGAAGCCTTCAAGACCCACGAGGCCAAGCTTGCCGCTCGAGACTCCGAGCTGTCCCAGGCGGCGGCCAGCCAGGCCGCGGAGCGAGAGCGCCTGGACGCGCGGGAAAGGGAAGCTGTTGCGGAGAAGGCCCGGCTCGACACCAGGGAGAAGGCTCTCGCCGCGGACGAGGAGAAGAAGGCTATGGAGCTCAACGCCTTTCCCTCCGTCGAGCTCAGGCTTCGCCAAGCGCTCCACTCCCTCTGTCGGGATGGGTATTCGAAGCCCCTGGCGGCTCCGGAGAGCGGCTTCGCGGGGCTCGCTTCAAAGCTCGCCGAGGCGCTAGAGGGCGCCGTTGTCAGGGTGGAGGGGGTCTTGGAGAGCGAGTGCCGCGACCTCTTTTCTGAGGCCGCGACACGCGTCTTCAGCCATCTTCACCTTCGCGAGCCGGGGTTTGACTTCGACTTCGTGATCCGCCCGGTCGCCCTCGAGGTCCGCACCAGCGCTGCGGCGGCAGTGAAGGGCGCCGTGGGGGCGCTGGTGAAGAAGTTCACCTGCGTGACCGTTCCTCCGCCTCCTGAAGCTGCAAGGGTTAGCGGCGAATAAGACGACGTGAGCGATGTCGACGACGAGTTCCCCGAGGCCGGGACAATTGGTGGCGGCGGCTCCTCCTAATTCCTCTTCCTTGTTCCTTTCCTGCAACGTTCATCGTGCCTCGTGGAGGCGTTAGACTTGTTTGTATTTGCGAAATTTTTTAATGCTTGTAATAACTGTTGAACTGTGTGATTGCTTTCTTCGCCTTGTTTCCTTCCTGCTTGCTGTGATGCTCTGCGTCGGTAGGGCCCGGCCCCGCGCATACCTCAGCCGCCGTTGGGCCGTCCGGATTACCAGGACGGTGCCAAGGGGTGAGGGGCTACAGGACCAGTGAGGCTCCTGAGTCGCGATGCTCAGGAGTCCCCCTTGACGTACGAGCAGCTCTCATGAAGGGAACATGGTGAAGACTGGGTTAACTTGGCAATTTTGAACACCTTGCGCTCTGCGTCGGCAGGGCCCGGCCCCGCGCATACCTCAGCCGCCGTTGGGCCGTCCGGATCACCAGGACGGTGCCAAGGGGTGAGGGGCTACGTGGCCAGTGAGGCTCCTGAGTCGCGATGCTCAGGAGTCCCCCTTGACGTACGAGCTCCAGCGTCCTCCTTAGGGGTTTTGAGCGCTTTGAGCGCTGCGTCGGCAGGGCCCGGACCCGCGCATACCTCAGCCGCTGTTGGGCCGTCCGGATCACCAGGACGGTGCCAAGGGGTGAGGGGCTACGTGGCCAGTGAGGCTCCTGAGTCGTGATGCTCAGGAGTCCCCCTTGACGTACGAGCGGCTCCCATACCTTTCCTCGCCAGCTTTTCCTGAGAGGGGCGCGTGAAGACCAGGTTTGGCAGACCTGGGGAGGTGGCGTGTACCAGGCTTGGCCCGGTAGTAGCCCCCATGCAGCCCCCTCACGCGAACATCCCAGGGAATGCAGCGAGACGGGGCCGCAAGGAGCCTTCCTGATGTTGGATGCAGCCGCTGGGGCGCCCTCAGTTGTTTATCCCCAGCGCGGAGCATAGGGCTTCCACATTGCGTGGGCATAGTCATTGGTGGACCGTGTTGTCCGCCAGCACGGAGCATGGGGCTTCCACATTGCGTGGGCATAGTCATTGGTGGACCGTGTTGTCCGCCAGCACAGAGCATGGGGCTTCCACATTGCGTGGGCATAGTCATTGGTGGACCGTGTTGTCCGCCAGCACGGAGCATGGGGCTTCCACGTTGCGTGGGAATGGGGGGCCCTGGCTCCTGAGCCCCCCAGGCGTGTACAGCCCATTGAGTTCGTACGCGTGGCTGGCACGGCAGAACTGGGAGGTGTATCTGGGAACTCGCGAGGGCGCTATGGCCTCGCGAGGCCCTACCTCAAAGGTGGTTTGCGCCTGAGTCTTCTTGTAGATGGCGCCGTCCGGGGTCCTGTGAATTTTCAGAAACCTGCGCCGAATGCATTTCCAAAGGCCATCGCATGAGAAGGCCAAACACCAGTGACCCCAGGAGGTGTCGTGAACGGGGCCGGCCCACCAGACAGAGCTCAGCCACTGGATTTATCGGCGCTGCAGGGACGGACCCGAGCACAGATGTCGTGCCCAGACTTCTCATGCGACAACTCTGGGAAGAAAACACCCGGCGCGCGGCTCCTTCGGCGATGAAAAAACCGACTGAAGTTGCAGGAGCCGTGCCGCGCGCCCTGACTCACCCACTCCTGATTAGCTCACGCGAGGACAAAGCACCAAGGGCCACGGGAGGTGACGTGCATGGGACTGGCCCGCGAGACAGAGCTCGACCGCTTGGATTTACCAACGCTGCAGGGACGGACCCGAGCACAGACGTCGTGACAGCCCTTAATCATGAGGCGGTCGAGGGCAGGATCATTAGGGCGTGGCGACGTTCATGGTGACGGAGCACCGCGCATGCATGAAGAATCGTTAGGAAATAGATCATATGCATGAAAGATACTGAAATGCGTAGATGGGGCGACTGCAGAGGTGTGCCCTGATCGCCTGAGGATAACGCAGCCCGGTGGGCGCCCTCAAACTGAGTAAACCAAAAAGTTACCTGGCACGAACCAAAAAATCACCTGGCAGTCATGCCGCTGAAGAGTCGAAGCTGTCGTCGTAGCCTGATCTTGCACCTCCGTGAGCGTGACCCTCACGAGCCCGTCGTCTCCCGGGGCTCGGAACCCCTGCTCGGTCCGGGCATCTCCTCCAACTCCTCGACGTGCCTCGCCCGGCAAGGTATGAGGATGGCCTGGGCAAGGCGCTGGAGCGTGGCGCCTGCGTTCGCCAGGCCGAAGGGCATGCGGACGTAGTTGCGCGGGTAGACCCATCCGCGATCGGCACGAGCCGGCCAAAAGAGGTCCTGGGACGCGGCCCTGTTGATCGCAAGCGCGTTCATGCAGATGCGCGGCTTGTTGACCGGGCCGACGATGATGGCTGCGCTTGGTGGCGAAAGGCAACGCCGGCCTCGCATGGCCTGTGCCTCCTGAAGCTCCTCGATCGCTCTGATGACGGACTCTTGCGAGCTCGGCGCCTCTCGCCGTGCTCCTGGCTTAGGTAGACGCACGTCAGGACGCGCCTTCAGGTTGTGCCCGAGCGCCTCCCTTGTCTCACCGGCCAGGTCAGAAGCTCCCCGGATGGAAGCCTCCGAGCCCGACCCAAGGGGGCGCCGAGCGCGCTTTCCTATGCGATGGAGGTTGGGCCCCGTCCCGGGGCGTAGAGCCTGAGGCGCCGTCCTTGGAGGTTCTAGCCCCCTAGCGCGCTGTGGGGAGGAGCTGCTTCTTCTTCCTGCATGCATCCTCACGAGGCAGGGCATCTTCCCCATCGTCTGAGTGCTCGGCCGCCACGGCGCGGTAAGCGCGCTCGAGGGAGCAGACGGCATCCTTCTCATCGCAGGCGATAGTGATGATGCCGCCACTCCCTGGCATCTTGAGGACGTTGTAACCATGATGAGTCACCGCCACGAACTTGGCGAGGGCCGGGTACCCGAGGATCGCGTTGTACGGGAGGTGGATGTGCGCGACGTCGAAGACGATGATCTTGGTGTGGTAGTTCTTGTGTCTGCTGAAGGTGACGGGCAGGCGCACTTGCCCAATGGGGACGGTGGACCCATCAGTGACTCCTGAGAAGGGTTTGGTCGGCATGAGCTGGTCGTACGGTACTTGGAGCGTCTCGAAAGTCTCAATGGAGAGGACATTGAGCCCCGCTCCACTGTCGATGAGGGTCTTGGTGACGAGGACATTGCTGATGGTTGGCGTGCACAGCATGGGGAGCATGCCGGCCATGGCCAAGCATCTGAGCTGATCCCTCGAGTCGAAGGTGATTGTAGTCTGGGACCACTTGAGGGGGCGCATGGATTCGGGCTTCGAGAGAGCTGCGTTCACCTCCCACGTGAACTGCTTGAAGATGCGGTTTGACGTTGGGGCCTGGGCGCCGCCCAGGATACAGGCTATCGCCCTGACCTCCTGGAAGCCCCCAGCCCCACCGTCTTGCCTGTCCTCTTCCTTCCTTCTGGGTGGCGGCGCTAGTGGTGGTAGGCCAACCTCACGATGTCGGGCCTCTCGAGGCTGGCCTCGGCGTGATCCCTCCGGAGGGTCATCACGCTAGCGGTCCTCCCGAGCTTGATCGCTCCAGCGGTCCTCCCGAGGCCGGTCTCACCACTCCTGATGCGGCTCCCGGTTGTCCCAACGGCTTCCGCCGTGGCCTCCGCCGCGTCCGAAGCCACGGTCCACGCGTCCGGGGCGCCGGCCGAAGTGCTCATCGCGGACCAGCCTGAGCTCCTGGCAATCTATGGTGTCGTGGTTGTTGGTGCCATGGAAGATGCAGGACGGCCGCCCTCCTGCGGGGTGTTCCTCACCTCGGTTGCGCTTTTCCTCAGGCTCAGGCGCAAGCACCGCGGGGGCCTTGCGCTTTGCCTCCTTGGTCTTGGTCTTTTTGTCTTCTGGCTCCGCCTCCGGAGGCTCGCGAAGCGAGAGGCGGCCCTCTTCGGCCTTGGTGCACTTGTTCGCCAGGTTGAACATCTCCAGGGCTGAGCACAGTTCATCATTCATGGCGAGCTCCTCCTTCATCTTGAGGTCCTTGACACCGTCAGTGAACGCGGAGATGATAGCCTCGTCCGACGCCCTCGGGATCTTGAGGTGGGTGATCGTGAAGCGCTGTATGAATTTGTGCAAGGTCTCTCTCTCCTGCTGCTTCACACATCGCAGGTCGTTCACGGTGAGCGCTCGGTCGCGGGTTCCTTGGAAGTTGGCGACGAAGCGCTTGCGCAGGTTATCCCAGGAGGTGATGGACCCCTCCGGGAGGTTGAGGAGCCAGGAGAGCGCGCCGCCCTTGAGCGCCATGGGGAACCAGCATGCCATGACCTTGTCGTCTCCACCGGCCACCCGGATGCTCAGCGAGTAGAGCTGTAGGAACTCGGTGGGGTCCGGGGTGCCGTCATAGCGAGGGGGTAGGTTGGGCTTGAACTTGCAAGGCCACGTGGCTGGGTGAAGCTCCGGGGCGATGGCGTGGCACCCCACCGGATCGGCGGGTGCTGCGTGTGCGGGAGGGACCCGGTCTTGACGCTCCTGGGGGGCCGCCTCGAGTGGTGCCCGGTCGCGGCGCTGGTTCGATAGCGAGGGGAGCGCACGCGCGTCGACGCACGGCCGTGGCACCACCTGGCAGCTTACTTCATCTCTTGCCCTTGCCCGCGGTTCGCGGGGCTGGTCGCGCGGGCGTGCTTCACGCCTGAGCTCAGGGTCGACGTCGCGTTGTGGAGGAGGTGGCGGCGCATCGTGGGCCACGTTGTTTGCCAGGGAAGGCTGGGGTCGAAACGAGTAGGAGAGCGCTGAAGCGTCGCCGGCAGCACTGACGAGCTCCGCAATGCGCCTGAGCCAGTCGTCATGGCGGTCGGGGGCAGGGCGATAGCGCAGCAGCTCGCGAGCCATGGAGAGTGCACCCGAGCCACACGCCGGCACGGGTCGAGAGTGGGAGGACGACCCGGTAGCCGGAACGATCGACGGAGTGGTGGTGCGGCCGTCGCGCCATGCGGTGACCGGCTGGGAGGAGTCCTGCTGTTCGTGGGCCTCCGGGCCCATGGCGGCGTTGGCCACAGGAGAGGGGGACCGGCGCGCGGCGGCGCGGCCCACGGGCGCCGTCTGGGCGACGCGGTCAGCTCGGCGCTCAGCGCGGGCTCGGCGAGCGTCAGACATTGGGGCGGCGAGGCGGAGAAAGAGCGTGGCTTGAGGAAGACTTCGACACGCCCCCTACCTGGCGTGCCAAATGTCGGATTTCGAGCTTTGCAAAACCCAACAAGGTTCGAACACAGGGGCGTGTGCGAAGATCCCCAATGGCCTCACCCCACCTAGCTCGCTACACGATGGTTAATATGATGAACTCGCACGGTCACGAGGAAGAAGATGCACACGATAATTTACCCAGGTTCGGGCCGCTGCGAAGCGTAAAACCCTACTCCTGCTTTGGTGGATTGCCTCTCGAGGAGGTGTGGTGGATGAACTAGTACAGTGGTGGGTTGCCTCGCGAGGGCGCTCGAGTGGTGTTCTTGGTTCTCTGCTTCCCTCTCCTCTCCTTGTCTCTCCTCTCTCCTTCCCCCTCCCTTCGGTGCAACCTAGCCTCCTTTTATAGCGGCGGCCCGGGTCCTCTTCCCTTATCGCAAAGGGATCCCACAACGGCCAAATTCGAAGGGGGACATGAGTATATCCCCGCCCTGTCCAAAGGTGGTCTTCGCCTGCAAAGTAGCTGTCGATGATGCAGAGGTGGGCTCGGTGATGACGTCCGTCCTGCTGGGCTCGTGGTCGTGGTCTTGTTGCACCGGAATGGAAACCTTTGGGGGGTCGCTTTGGGCATCCGCGTACGTCCTTGCTCCCTTTGCACCAAAGGGGAAACTGCACCGCCTGGCGCGCTGGCACCCGCCTGTCCCTCCTTGCGTCATCCTTGACTCCTGAGGCCGGGTTCTGCATAGAGATCTCCGCCGCTCCGGAGGGGGCCTGAGGAGGCCCACTCCTTGCTGGTCTTGGCGCTGCTTCCCTCGCGAGCTTGGGTCCTCGCGAGGACTTTGTCTTGAGCGGGGCTGCGCCAGGTCATGCTTGGCTCGTGAGGTGGGCCATGCCCTGGGCCGCAGGCAGGCAGGTCTGGGTACCCCCGTTCCCAGAATGCCGACACATTGTATTGCAACATCTTCAATTCTTTAGCGGTCGCTTTACTATCCGGTTCCTTTCCATCACCAAATAATTCACCTTGCAAGCCAACACAAACAATAGCCCATACAGCGGGGTTATGACCAAGAATATGCATTTTCATCTTATGCTTCCAACTAGCAAAATTAGTACCATCAAAATATGGACCTCTACAGTGATAGTTTCCCTCACTAGACACCATACTCTCCTTGGTTGTGAGACCAATGCAATGGAGACCAAAGCTTTGATATCACTTGTAGGGATCTAAATTAGGTCTAGAGGGGGGGGGGGTGATTAGACTACTTGACCAAATAAAACCTAACCTTTTCCCAAGTTAATTGGTTGGCAGATTTTAGCAATTCTGGTATATCAAGTACACCCTACACATGCATGTCTACGAGTATTGTAGCACAAAGTAAAGACAAGCATATGTAAGAGGATAAGGGTGGAAGATCAAACGCAATTGTAGACATGCAGACTTTTTCCCGTGGTTCCGATAGGTGGCGCTATCGTACATCCACGTTTATGGAGACTTCAACCCATGGAGGGTAACTGTCATGAGAGTCCACGGAGGGCTCTACCCACGAAGGGTTCCACGAAGAAGCAACCTTGTCTATACCATGATGGCCTACGTCCACGGAGGACTAGCCTAACTTGGGGTAGATCTTCACGAAGTAGGCGATCTCCTTGCCCTTGCAAACTTCTTGGTTCAACTCCACAACATGAAGTAGGAGGCTCCCAAGCGACACCTAACCAATCTAGGAGGTACCACCCTCCAAAAGGTAATAGGCTCGATAGTAACGATGAAATCCTTGCTCTTGTGTTTCAAATGATAGTCTCCTCAACACTCAATCACTCTCTCACAGATTTGGCTTGGGTAGAAGAGATTGATTGGGTGGAAAGCAACTTGGGGAGGCTAGATATCAAGATCCATATGGTTGGAGTGGATGACCTTGACCTCAACAGAAGGGTAGGTGGTTCTCTCTCAGAAATTTTGATATGGGAAGTGTGGGGTTGTTCTGAGTGCTTCACTTACGAGTGGGATGTGGTGGAGGGGTATATATAGGCATCTCGAAAAATCCGACCGTTACAACATTATTGCCCAACTTAGTGAAACCGAAGTGAAAACTCGGTTGCACCGACTAGTGCAAAATGTGGCAACTTTGGCTTTTCGGTGAGACCGATATAGAATTCTCGGTGGTACCGATATGAGTGGCCGAGGGCAGTTACACAACTCGGTGAGACCGATTCACAATTCTCGGAAATTCCGATTCTTATGAAACATGCAACAGCAAGTTGGTCACTGAAACTCGGTTGCACCGAAGTGAAAGTTGGTAGTACCGAGAAGTGGGTTTTGGCTAGGGTTTCTGTCTAGGGTTTTGACTCGGTGTAGCCGATATGGAAATGTTGGTGGCACCGATTTTGACTGGTAGGTTATAGGACAGAATCTTTGTGGGAGAGCTTGTGGGTGTTTTTGGTGACTAACACTTGATCATTTTGAGCATTTCATTCACCATTATTACCTCACCCCCCTTTTGATAGTATTGGCTTTCCTATGGACTCAAAGTGATTTCTCACAAAGTAAAATGTAGAGTCTTCATGCTTGTAGCTTGGCCAATCCTATGCTTGCATCTTGGGGTCTCCAAATAACATTGAACTTTTTCCTGAAATATACTTAGTGGAAACATTAGTCCAATGAAATATATGTTGTTATTAATTATCAAAACCACCTAGGGAGAAGTTGTGCTTTCAATCTCCCCCTTTTTGGTAATTGATGACAACATATAGATCAAAGCTTCGATAGAGATATAATCAATGAATAGCATCGTCGCTTTGAGAGGTATGTGATAAGCAAGAGCTCCCCCTAAATTTATTTATTATTTTAAATTTGCATTTGAATGCAAATGCACAATCGATTAGGATCATGGGTCACTCTTCCATGTCACATACACCTTGGTGATGCGCAAGGATTAATATGAGTGAATTACATAAGCACTTCACACCAAACATTAAGTGAATGATCATCATATAAACATCTCAAAGATAAGCAATAGTAGCATCACACGAGAGTATATGATCAAACACCGACAAAAGTTTGCAACACCAAACGATAAACCAAATGTTTTGAAAAACAGAAAGGGATAAAAATGCAACACTCTCTCTCTCGAAGCACTATGATCTATAACCTCTCCCCCTTTGGCAACAAGTTACCTAAAAGTTCAAAGTTATAGAGCTACTCTTCGCTCTGGGCATGATCTCCTCCTGTGGCAGTCGATGGAGTCGAGAGAACATCATCTGTGAAGGCTTCAGCTGGAGTCCTCTGAGGTGGTGGAGTAGACACTAGAGCTGATGGAGCTGAAGGAGCTGATGGAGCTACTGCTGGTGCTGAAGAAGAAGGCCTCAACTCTAGAGCAGGCACTGTAGGGGTTCTGGCTTGATTTGTGAACTGAGTGCTGGTCCTGAGGGGTGGACTCCTATCATCATCATCATATGAGTCTGAAGTGTGGGGGATAGGAAATGCATCCACTTCGTTCTTAAGCTCATCTACAGTTTTGGTCAGCCCATCCACTTTGTTGTTCAGCGTTGAGAAATTATCCTACATGATCCTCACAAGACTCCCCTGATTACGCAGGATGGTCTTGATGTCATTCTGCATCCCCTGAACTGTGCTAAGCAGAAGATCCATTTGTTCACTCCTTGTCCTAGGCACCTGAGCACTAGCGGCTCTGGCTGCCTTTGCATCTGCCTGTGCAGTAGATGAAGTGGGATGACTAGGATCCATCACCACGACATTATCCTCTAACTCTGGCTAGAGTGGAAAATGAGGACGATCAAGAGCATATACATTCTTCTCTAACTTAGAGTTAATGAGCATCTGAATGTACGGTGCATATCCACAAGATCTCTTCTGGTCTACAGCTGTCCTCTTCACTGTCTCAACAATAAGATCCATCACCCTGAATCTGGTGTGGGTGTCAATATGGTGCAGCATGTTGATTGAGTAACCTCGGATCATCTTGTCATGTCCTGACTTGGGCATCAATGTATATCTCAGAATGGTGTTGGTTGTAGGCAACCCTGCTTGCAGATAGTAAACTGAGCCAAATTTATGTGAATGCACATAATCTGCAGGAATCACCTTATACATACTTTCCATGGAGTTGTGACTCATCTTGGCTTCAGCATATATGTCCAAGTCACCTTCCTCAATTGGTGGAGCTCTTAAGATGGTAGCCCACTCATCAACAGTGGATTGGTACCTTGTACCCTCAGTCATCCACACAATCCTGCCATCTGGATAGAAGTGAGTAGTGGAATAGAACTGCATGATCATCTCATCATTCCAGGCAGTGAACTCCCTTCCAACAAAGTTTGCAATGTCAATGCACTGGAAGTTGTCTTGCACACTTGGAAAATAATCTTCATTTTCCTTGATGAAGGCTCACTCAACATATCTCATTTCACTGACTGCTGGGCTCTTGTCCAAAAGGACAGTCTCATAGAAGTCCAGCTATTCCTTGGTGTGGAATCTGGCATCCACAGCAGTCCTTCTCTTGGAGGCATAGGGGTCATTTGCTCTCCACAATCTCAGCCATGAGTCCTTCCTCTTCTTCATGTCCTCAGCTAAAGGATGACCATCATTATGCTATGAAATATGGGGCCTGAGCTTCCTCAGTACTGGCAAGTCTTCCTCAGCATCTCTGGAAGTTGATGTGTTGTTCTTGGCAGCTAGAGGGATGTCTCTAGTGGTCTTCTTGGACTTTGGAGCAGTTGACTTCTTGGGTGTAGATTTCTTGCTTGAAGAAGCTTGCTTGGGCATTGCATCAGCAAGGAGCTTCTTCTTCTTGGCAGGAGGAGCCTGAGCAGCTGGCTCTTCCTCCACTTCCACCTCTTCAGCTTCAGTTGGATCCTCATACATGGAGGTGGGTTTGCCAGTGACCTTGACAATCCTCTTCCTGGCTCTTTTCTTCTCTCTTGCCTTCTTAGGCATGGAGCTCTTAGCTGGCTCAATAGAAACTGAGGTGTTGGCCCTTGCACTCTCAGGTGCCCTCATAGCATCAGCACTGGCATAGACCTTCTTGACAGGTCTCTTGGAAGAAGTAGCATCTGTTGCTGTGCTCTTGGCAGCCTTCTCTTTCTGCCTCTTGGCAAATTCTTCCTCATGCACAAAATCAGAACCCTCCTCATCAGAATTCAGCTTCTTTCTTTCCCTGGTGGCAGCCTTGGGCAAATCAGGTGAGTTAGGGTTATCATCATTGGAAGATGAACTACCCTTAGGGCTAATGCCTGAACTCATCTCCACATTCCTCTATGTGAAGCTGTTATGACTGTCATATGATCCTGACATGCTGACCCTGTGAATAGAGCATAGAAGAGCAGAGAGATTGAGCATCACAAAATATAGAGGTTTTTGTCAAATTTGAACTCAAATTCTTAGTTCTGAATTTCAGCTAAGTGGGTTTGGGTACCACCGAGTTAGGAAAATCGAAGCCACTGAAACAGACACTCTCCTGTTATAGGAACTTGGCAGCCCTTTTCGATGAGACCGAAAAGAGGTACCGGTTCCACCGAGAGTGTTCTCGGTTGCCCTAATTCGCATATCGGTAAGACCGATATTTCCAACTCGGTGTCATCGAGACGCACATGGCAGAAAGTCAACTCCCAAGCGACACCTAACCAATCTAGGAGGCACCACCCTCCAAAAGGTAATAGGCTCGATAGTAACGATGAACTCCTTGCTCTTGTGTTTCAAATGATAGTCTCCTCAACACTCAATCACTCTCTCACAGATTTCGCTTGGGTAGAAGAGATTGATTGGGTGGAAAGCAACTTGGGGAGGCTAGAAATCAAGATCCATATGGTTGGAGTGGATGATCTTGACCTCAACACAAGGGTAGGTGGTTCTCTCTCAGAAATTTTGATATGGGAAGTGTGGGTCTGTTCTGAGTGCTTCACTTACGAGTGAGATGTGGTGGAGGGGTATATATAGGCATCTCCAAAAATCCAACCGTTACAACATTATTGCCCAACTTTGTGAAACCGAAGTGAAAATTCGGTTGCACCGACTAATGCAAAATGTGGCAACTTTGGCGTTTTGGTCAGAACGATATAGAATTCTCGGTGGTACCGATATGAGTGGCCGAGGGCAGTTACACAACTCGGTGAGATCAATTCGCAATTCTTGGAAATCCCAATTGTTGTGAAACAGGCAACAGGAAGTTGATCACTGAAACTCGGTTGCACCGAAGTGAAAGTTGGTAGTACCGAGAAGTGGGTTTTGGCTAGGGTTTCTGTCTAGGGTTTTGACTCGGTGTAACCGATATGGAAATGTTGGTGGCACCGATTTTGAGTGGTAGGTTATAGGACATAATCTTTATCGGAGAGTTTGTGGGTGTTTTTGGTGACTAACACTTGATCATTTTGAGCATTTCATTCACCATTATTACCTCACCCCCTTTTGATAGTATTGGCTTTCCTATGGACTCAAAGTGATTTCTCACAAAGTAAAATGTAGAGTCTTCATGCTTGGAGCTTGGCCAATTCTATGCTTGCATCTTGGGGTCTCCTCACAATCCTTTGCCAATCATAACATTGAACTTTTTCCTGAAATATACCTAGTGGAAACATTAGTCCAATGAAATATATGTTGTTATTAATTACCAAAACCACCTAGGGAGAAGTTGTGCTTTCCGGAACGGAGCTTCGCGAGAGTGCACACACAAGACACAACTGGGGACACGGAGTTTACCCAGGTTGGGCCACCTTGCGATGTAAAACCCTACTCCTGCTTGGTGGGATTTCTCTTGCAGAGACACAAGTGTTTTACAAGGTAGGAGACGACTCGCCAGAGAGAATGATTCGATCCCCTTCTATGATGGTAGCTTTGCCCCTCTTATCATTGCCTCGGTCCTTTTCCCCGAATATCGGCGGGAAAGGGCAGTCATAGGGTGGCAATTCGAAGGGGGTAGGCGTTCAGTCTATTCTGACAAAAGGTGGTCTTCGTCTGCAAAGGCGCCGTCCATGACGCGCCTATGGGCTTGGTGGTGACCTTCGTCCTGGCGACCGGTGTCACCATTGTCGCCTTGCACCAAAATAGCAAGCTTTGGAAAACTGCTTTGGAGGAAGTAGCGGGCGCTGCCCTTTAATCACTAGAAAGGAAATCCTCTCTGTCCGCGCCCGCTGGCACTGTCCTGTTATCCTTGCCTGCGCGGGTGCGTCACCCACGTGGTGGCGCGCAGCCGTGCAACCAACACCGCACGACCCCTCCAGGTGGAGGGCCTCGCGGGGAACTGCCTCGCGAGGCTACCTGATGGTGAAGATGCTTGACTAAAAGAGTTTCGCCTCGCGGGGACAAATCTCGCGACGTCCGAGCCTCGCGAGGTGCTTCGCCTGTGGAGATCTAGAATGGGCCGCCTACTAGGCCTCTCGACAGGTGTCACTGCTGGCCGCATGCAGACATGCCATGCTACCCTGTTCCCAGTGGACCAACAAATACTCCCTTCGTTCCTAAATATAAGTTTTTTAGAGATTACACTACAGATCACATACGGATGCATAGAGATATACTTTAGAGCGTAGATTCACTCATTTTGCTCTGTACGTACAGTAGTGTATAGAAGATATCGATTGTAAAAAAAAAGATAAGTGATATTGGATGGAGATGTGTCATACATACACTAGTAAACCAAAAAATCTTTCCTCTCTTGCGTCTGTTGGAATTCTGCAGGGTACAAGGGTCCACATGCATGGTTAATCTTCTCTTCAAGTTGACGCAAGATGGGAAGGAAGATAAAATCAAGGGCTATCATTAATATTAATTGCTCTCACTAATTCTTCGCATATGTGGCTCAAAGGAAATAGGAGAGAAATGATGGTCCCCGATCTTCTGTATCAATATTATAAAGAATTAAGATATGCATGCAAACGGAATCGCCTTCCATCCGGACCATATCGCTCCCATCGCCTAATACGTATAAAATTAGTTATTTTAGCACGTTTACTATTGTTATGTATATACTAGCAAAAGGGCCCGGCGTTGCAACGGGTAATAAAACTATGTATTAACCGTTTATTACATTAAATTTTTAATGCATGCAGATTTTGTCCGTCTCGACAATCTTGTTGATGTACAATTGTTAAATAATAATCTAACACTTTATGAGGTATTTTGACATTAATAATTGTAGTGCACATACTAATTGTGACATGGTAAATTCTTCTGAGAAGAAAATGTAACCATCTAGGTGAATTCACTATTAGCGCTAGTTATGAATGGAGTATTATCGTCCGTTAATGTCATTTCATTCAAATAATCATGAAGATATTTGTTTGACTGTCTGGAAGAAGAAACAAAAGCATTATTATGCTTCTGAATGGCTAGAGAAAAATACATGTCCGTAGACCAATCAAATGAATATTATTATTATTATTATTATTATTATTATTATTATTATTATTATTATTATTGTTGTTGTTGTTGTTGTTGTTGTTGTTGTTGTTGTTGTTGTTGTTGTTGTTGTTGTTGTTGTTGTATTCGAGAACAATAATCCCCATGTTGCCGCGTCACTATGCACGGTGCCTATGACAACATGCTCTCTCTCCTTTCAGGTGTGTATGCTCTTTTTCCACAATGATCTCAGATGAATCGAGGTGCACGCTCTTGATTCCTTGGCAACCTTCAACTGAATCCAGATGTGTGCCACCTATAAAAAAAATTCCTTCTTTCAATCTCATGCTGAAATAAAAATTTCATTTTTTTTTATGATCAACAACAATTATCATCAACATTAAAAAGAATTGTGCTTTCAACAATACCATCTTTGCAAAACAATTAACAAATGTATGCAATCCGGACTGTAGATTTTGTAGTTTCATTTTTACCTCCATGCCGCAATCAAATCGAAAGAAATAAAAAAAATGCTCCACAATGGGTGTGCGCGACCAACAACAACAATTGGAATAGTAACAAAGTCTAGGAGGTTCGCGGTATGTAGATGAGTATTATTGGTGTGAGTAATTGAAAATTTTCTTATTGAGTGCGACGTAGGCTTGCGGCGATTGGTATGAACAGGGAAATTCATCATTTACGAATCACGGTTCTTCAGAATGGATTCTAATTATCGATGCTGTTCTGACGGTGCGTAGATTCGGCCAAAAAAACGATGCGTACAAGGGTAGAGGGACAATTGCTTGGTCGGCCCTAGAAGAGGCTCAATGCTGGCATTTACTGGTTGGTCCGTAGTTGGATGTCCATAATTCCTGAAATTAATCAGCATTCCCTTTTTATAGCCACACACTTTGGATGCCATTCATTCCTGGGAGCATCTCTCGTTAATTTCTGAAATCAATCCATCTTTCCCTTTTTTTAGCCCCACATCGAAACAGCCCACAGTTCTGTTTCCTTGAATATAGGATCCTCAAATCCATCCATCCTTCCTTTTTAATGGCAACATTACATCCCCACAATTCCGTCCATATATCATTCCTTTTATATCCTCTCAAAGACAACCCACAATGGAACTCTACTCGTGTGTCCTCATTGTTGTATCTAAGTTGTCTTGCTGATGTAAATTTACAATCCTATATGAACCGGTAGTAACTCATCTAAAGGAGCGAGGTGGGTTAATTAACATGAAACATTGATGGCTCAATTTCCTCTAGCGGCTTTTCTATCTCAAGTCGCGAGTTCGATCCCTCAACTTAGTGATTTTTACTTCGCGTCAGTCCAGAAGAAAAGGCCCATCGCGACCCATAAGACAAGCCAGACATGCAATAATTTAGGCGTAGGAAGAAACGTATGGAAATTTTGGGGTAATTTTTTTCCTATTTTTAATGAAAGGTATATAGCAGGCCAATCCAAAATTACATAGACAATCATGAGCTAGCTCAGTCGGTAGTATGCTTTGAACGTGGGTGTCGAGGTTGGGAGTTCGATCACTGGTGCTGGTTATTTTATTTTTACCTTTGCGCGGCGAGGTGGGCCTTTTTCCTGGGCCTGGTTCCGGGCGAAGTGGGCTGCCTTAAACGTCATGTAGAGGTCCTGATTTAGTACCACCTCACGTATAATATGTAATTGCCAGCACCGTATTAAATATCTAATTATCTAAGCGGGACGAAACCAAGAATATCAGCTTGCTTTATATTATATAATATATATATATATATATATATATATATATATATATATTTATATATATATATATATATAATAATAAGAGGTATAGATATAGATATAGATATAGATATGAAGGAACAACATACCCAAAAGTGGCTAACCATATTTCTCACCACGTCACGGGGCCCCACACATTAACTGAGACAAATTTCACACCAACAGCTAATGTCCCGTCGGTCCATGCCATTGGCGCCTAGGTCAGTGAAAACGAGGATTAAGCAACACACTCATTAATCATTAATAAGGCGGCATAACCGAGAGACCAATGATCGACAAAGACGTAACGGGCACCGCGGGTCCTTGCAGCATTTGGTTCTTGCACGCCCTCGCCCAAAGATGTTCACATGTCACCTTTTTTACCTTAGGGAGAGGACGTATGAAGAGTCACCAACACACCTTTGACAATATAAGGATATATAGAACGCTTTTGGAGACCGTAGGCGTATGCAATGCAACAATGTCAAGCTTCCGATTAGAATAGATGGGCAGGACCGGACACCAATTGACATAGCTATTATTATGGGGGGAAATTGGCATCGCCACTCCATCTACTTTCCTTGGCAATTCCAGATGGAAAACAAATAGATACAAACGAAAATTCCGTTGTATTCAGGACAAGAGAGCCAACAAACCATTGACGCAAATAAACACAGGAGAAGATAAAAAAAAATAGCTATTTTTTACAGCGAAAGGCCGCAGCCCAGTTCCTCCTTAAAAATGAAAAAGTTGTATATAAGTACAATAATAATTTTGAGGATAGACAGAACTAAGACAGACAAGAAACTGCTTGGAGGTGTATTTAATGTGGTATTTGCGACCGAAGTTTTTCACTGCTATATTAGTGCCACCATTCAACATCCAAAATAAAAAAGAATAAGCATTAATATTAGGAGTTATGCTTGCCAATGAACTAAAATCGTGGGCCATATCTATACCATATGGGACAATGCCTAGTAAAAAGAATTTGCAGTCACAAGAGGAGGCTCCTTCATAGGAACCACAGTTCTGACAAAAATGTCAAGGGCAACGAACTGGTACAGTTCAATATCCCGGCATACCTGATAGTGAAAATGACATACTACTATCACATCATACACATTTTTACCGGTACTAAATATTGTACATCGGCTATGGACAGCTTATAAAGATAAGTTTCTGGGTGGATTGGAGACCACTCGATAATACAAAATCCAGAAAAATAATCGCCTATAACAGGTAGCAGCCGAAGCAGATAATAGAGCTGATATATCCCCATATATTTCTTCCAGTAAAGTCTACCATCCATCCATATGTTAACAATTGATACAAAACTGGTAAAGGAAGTACATTGTAGTCATCTGCAAGAGTCTAAATTAGAGAACGTCGATTCATTCACCGCTGCCCACATTGGTGGCCAACGACTCAAGAGCTTCGCCCAACGTCCGGCCGACGGGACCCGTGGTGGTATCCTTCTCCTGTGGGGCAATGATTTTGTCCAGCTGACTGATGTGCATTTCAGAGCCTACACCCTCTCGGCCAAAGTAACCTTGCGCTCACACAACCACAACAACTCCAGCACCTCTTTCAAGTTGACTACTGTCTATGGTCCGACTAGGAGTAACCTCAAGGATGCTTTCTTTGGGGAGCTTGTCTACGAAAAACCTCTCGTGGGCACGCTATGGCTTGTCACTGGAGACTTCAATCAAATTTACCGTGCCCGGGACAAGAACCGTGCTAATGTTGACCAAAGCCGCATTGTCCGATTCAGAAACGCGTTCAACTCCTGTAACCTCAAAGAGATTCACCTCCAAAATAGGAGATTCACCTGGAGCAATGGTCAGAGCGACCCCACCTTGAGCAAGCTTGATGGTTTCTTCTGCAATGAGGAGTGGGACTTAGAATTCGGATCACACATCCTACATGCCTTATCTTCCTCCTTGCCTGACCACTGCCCCCTTTTGCTCACAAAGGAAGATGGCCCTAAGCGCACCAAGTGCTTCCGCTTCGAGAACTTCTGGATTAAGATGCCGGGTTTCCTCTCAACCGTCCAAGAGGCTTGGAATGAGGACCACAACCATGTCGAGCCATATCACATCCTTCATCACAAGCTCAAGAGAACAAGCAGTAGGCTAAAGGCTTGGAGCAAAACCCTCTTCTCTCATGCAAAAGTTCAATTGCAAATGGCCCTGAAGGTCATCCACCTTCTTGATACGGCCCAAGAATCTCGCTCCTTGAGCCCGGATGAGGGTGACCTTCATAACAGGCTCAAGCGGCGCGTCATTGGCCTGGCGGTGCTCGAGAAGGCCCGCAAAAGGCAGATTTCTAGGATCATGAACATCAAAGAGGGCGACGCTAACACAAGATTCTTCCATCTAAGAGCCAACCGTCGGAGGAGGAAAAACTTTATCCACCGCCTAAAGCACAACGCTGGTTGGGTGAATGATCACGATCACAAGAAGGCCATTATTCACAGTCACTTTTCATCGGCCATCAAGAAGGGCCCCCAACGACAGATTGACGTCAATTGGAACTCCATTCCTGTCCCAGATTGTGATCTCTCTGATCTTGGAGCCCCTTTCACCATTGAGGAGGCTAGGCAGGCTGTGTTCGACTCCCCAAGTGATAAGGCGCCGGGACCGGACGGGTTCACGGGGGCTTTCTTCAGGGCGTGCTGGGACATCATTAAGGTGGACGTCATGGCTGCCATTGAACACTTCTCCAATCTGCATGCGGTGAATTTCCACTGGTTGAACTCCGCCAACATCGCGCTAATTCCTAAAGAAGACGGTGCAGAAGATATCTCTGACTTTAGACCTATTAGTCTCATCCACGCAGTGGCCAAGCTGATTGCCAAGATGATGGCTTCCCGCCTCTCGGTCCATATGAATGACCTTGTCTCGCAAGCCCAAAGTGCCTTCATCAAGAAAAGAAGCATTCACGACAACTTCACCTTCGTCCGAAACCTTGCAAGAAGGTTCCACCGGAGCAAAACGCCCATGCTGCTCTTTAAGCTTGATATAAAAAAGGCCTTTGACTCGGTCCGATGGGACTACTTGCTTGATCTCCTGCAGCATCTCGGCTTCCCGACTCGCTTCAGAGGTTGGGTTTCCACCCTACTCTCCTCAGCTACCTCGAGGGTCCTGCTCAATGGCACTATGGGGGACCCCATCCAACATGGGAGAGGGCTTACCATTGACCCGCTCCTCCATATTCTTGATAAGGCCACGACTCAAGGCAATTTGCATCCTCTCCGAGGAAATACCACAACTCTTCGCGCCTCTCTATATGCGGATGATGCAGCGGTTTTCATGAAGCCCATCAAGGAAGATGTTCGATACTTCGCCTCCACCCTTGATGCTTTTGGAGAGGTCAGTGGACTTATCACTAACTGCAATAAGAGCCTGGTGGCAGCCATTCGCTGCGCTGGCTTGGATCTACAGGACATTATGCAACACTTTCCGGCTAAACTCACGCCTTTCCTAATGACATACCTGGGGCTGCCCCTCTCGGTCACGAGGCTCAAGACGATTCACTTCTTGCCGCTTGAAGATAAAATAGCCCGCAAGCTAGCTCCCTGGATCGTACAACTCATGGCGGCCCCTGGTAGGACTGTTCTGGTGAAGGCGGTCCTCACCGCCATAGCCATCTATACCGCCACTTCGCTTATCCTCCCGGCTGAGGTCATGAAAAGGATTGATGCCCTGAAACGTGCTTTCCTGTGGGCAGGCTGTGATAAGGTCGCTAGAGGCAAGTGTAAAATTAATTGGGAGCGCATCTTTCGACCGAAGATTATGGGCGGGCTGGGTGTCTTGAACCTGTTCAAGGTCGCCACCGCTCTCCACCAAAGATGGCTCTGGTTCGAATGGGCCGCGCCGGCAAAACAATGGCTGGGGCTTGGCATCCCCTGTGATGATGCTGACAGGAACCTATTCGCGGCGGCCACGACGGTCAAGGTTGGCAACGGCAAAAGGGCATGCTTCTGGAAATCATCTTGGCTCGAGGGGCTGCGGCCCATGGACATTGCGCCTGGAATCTTCAAGATTACCAAGAGGAAAGACTCCACGGTTGCTAAGGCGCTCGCTGATAACTTCTGGGTTGCTCAGATTAAGTTCACTGAGGGCATTTCTGCGGGCCACATCCAGGAGTTCGTCACCCTTTGGGAGAAGCTAGAAGGGGTCAATCTGGACCATGACACGCAAGATACGATCACCTGGAAGTTCCCGAATAACGGCAGTTTCTCGACGTCCTCTGCCTACAAAATGCAGTTTGAGGGGCGCACCATCAAGTCGCTGCTTACGACAGTCTGGAAGGTTTGGGCCACCCCAAAATGTAAGTTCTTCGCTTGGTTAATCATCCACAATAGGGTATGGATGACGAATAGGCTCCAGCGTAGGGGTTGGCCAAATTGCGGATTGTGTCCTCTGTGTAGCCAGGTCCAGGAATTAACGGCTCATCTTCTCTTCCGGTGCCGTTTTTTGCTGGCCGTATGGAACTCGGTCAAAGCAAAGCTTGGGCTACCAGAGATTAGAACGACGGATTGGGCAAGCATGCCACTGTGGAAGACTGGTGGGGCAATCTGGCCCTTGTGCGCTCGCCGAATAGAAAAGGGTTGGCATCCCTCCTCATGATTGTTTCCTGGGAGCTTTGGAAAGAGAGGAATTCCAGGGTCTTCCGGAATGTTTCTGTGTCTTCGGCGATCATTGTGACCAAGATCCTGGAGGAGTGATACGTCTCCAACGTATCTATAATTTTTGATTGTTCCATGCTATTATATTATCTGTTTTGGATGTTTTATATGCATTAATATGCTATTTTATATTATTTTTGGGACTAACCTATTAATCTAGAGCCTAGTGCCAGTTTCTGTTTTTTTCTTGTTTTTGAGTATTGCAGATAAGGAATATTAAACGGAGTCCAAACGGAATAAAATCTTCGGATTGATTTTTCTTGGACCAGAAGAAACCCAGCAGACTTGGAGATGAAGGCAGCAGACCTGTCGTGGCGTCACAAGCCACCAGGGCGCGCCCTAGGGGGGGGGCGCCCCCTGGCTTGTGGCCCCACGGCAACCCTCCTAACCCTATTCTTCGGCCTATAATTCCCAAATATTCCCTGGATACCAAAGAGAGCCACGAAAATACTTTTTCGCCGCTGGAAGCCTCTGTTCCCGTGAGATCCAATCTTGGAGACTTTTCCGGTAATCTGCCGGAGGGGGAATCGATCACGGAGGGCATATACATCAACTCCATTGCCCCTCCGATGATGCGTGAGTAGTTCACCACAGACCTTCGGGTCCATAGCTAGTAGCTAGATGGCTTCTTCTCTCTCTTTGTTCTTCAATACCATGTTCTTCATGATCTTCATGGAGATCTATCCGATGTAATACTCTTTTGCGGTGTGTTTGTCGAGATCCGATGAATTGTGGGTTTATGATCAGCTTATCTATGAATATTATTTGAATCTTCTCTGAATTCTTATATGCATGATTTCATATCTTTGCAAGTCTCTTCGAGTTATTGGTTTGGTTTGGCCAACTAGATTGGTAATTCTTGCAATGGGAGAAGTGCTTAGTTTTGGGTTCAATCTTGCGGTGTCCTCACCCAGTGACAAAGTAGGGATAGCGAGGCACGTATTTGTATTGTTTCCATCGAGGATAAAAAGGTGGGGTTTTCATCATATTGCTTGAGTTTATCCCTCTACATCATGTCATCTTACCTAATGCGTTTCTCTGTTCTTCATGAACTTAATACTCTAGATGCAGGCAGGAGTCGGTCGATGTGTGGAGTAATAGTAGTAGATACAGAATCGTTTCGGTCTACTTGACACGGACGTGATGCCTATATGCATAATCATTGCCTTGGATATCTTCATAATTATTCGCTTTTCTATCAATTGCTCGACAGTAATTTGTTCACCCACCGTATTATTTTCCTTCATGAGAGAAGCCTCTAGTGAAACCTATGGCCCCCGGGTCTATTTTCCATATTATATTTTCAGATCTATAGACCAAAAATACCAAAAATACTTAGCTGCAATCTTTTTACTTTTGTTTTACTTTTCGTTTTAGCAATCCTATCTATCTATCTCTATCAGATCTCATCCTTGCAAGTAACCATGAAGGGATTGACAACCCCTTTATAGCGTTGGGTGCAAGTGTTTGATTATTTGTGTAGGTACATCTATTGGGGACTTGTTTGTATCTCCTACTGGATTGATACCTTGGTTCTCAACAACTGAGGGAAATACTTATCTACTTTGCTGCATCACCCTTTCCTCTTCAAGGGAAAACCAACGCATGCTCAAGAAGTAGCAAGAAGGATTTCTGGCGCCGTTGCCGGGGAGATCTACATCAAGCCTACCAAGTACCCATCACAAACTCATCTCTTGCATTTACATTATTTGCCATTTGCCTCTCGTTTTCCTCTCCCCCACTTCTAAAATGATTTTTAGAAAAATACCAAAAAGATTTGCCTTTTTATTCGCCCTTCTTCCGTTCGTCTTTTCGTTTGCTTTTTGTTTGCTTGTGTTGCCATGTGCCTTCTATTTGCAAGCATCTCTGCTTGCTAAAAATCTATTGATATGGATCCTCATCCACTTGCTAATCTTTTCAAAAGACCAAATTATGATGAACCAATTGCTAGTGAGTTGAGTGCACTTGATTATCTCCATGAAGTTTTGTTTGAAAATCATGAATCTGAAATTTTTTATGAAGTGTTGAATGAAGAAATTTATAAGTTGATTCATGATAGCTCCTTGATTGAAAAGCATGATTGCAATGATGTTACTATAAATTCTATTAATGTCAATTATGCTAATGATATGCAAAACTACAAGCTTGGGGATGATAATTTTGTCATGTCCATTTCTTATTGCAATGATCATGATTGGGGTGATAATGCTTCTTATGATCTTGAAAATTTATTTAAGCCTCATGTTGAATATGTTTGCAATAGTATCGAAAGTGGGTTTGGGAGAGCGTCAACTTTAGGTAAAAAGAATCCCACATATTTGGAGAGTGTTCAATCTTATGGATTTTTTGATAAAAGGGGGTTTGGAGAGGTCATAACTTTAGTTGATGATAATCCCACTATTTTGGAAGATGATAAAAACTTTATGCATGTTGATCATAAAGAAAGTATTGTTTATGATAGCTATATTGTTGAATTTGATTATGATTCCACTGAAATTTATTATGAGGGAGGAACATATGCTGGTAGGAATTGCAATAATATCAAGTTTCCTCTCTATGTGTTCAAAGTTTTGAAGTTATGCTTGTTTTGCCTTCCTATGCTAGTTGATTCTTGTTCCCATAAATTGTTTGCTCACAAAATCCCTATGCATAGGAAGTGGGTTAGACTTAAATGTGTTTTTCATGATATTCATGATGCTCTTTTGCATATCTCAATTACTACTTTTTATGTGAGCATCATTGAGATCGTTATGCCTAGCTAAGGGCGTTAAACAATAGCGCTTGTTGGGAGGCAACCAAATTTTATTTTATGTTTGTGTTTTTGGTTTCTGTTCTTGAGTGTTTTGCACATTATTACCTCTGTAGTAATTGTGTTTTATTGTTTTAATTAGTGTTTGTGCCAAGCAAGACATTTGGGATGGTTTACGGTGATTGTTGATTTGGTTTTGCTGAAAAACAGAAACTTTTGCGCTCAGTCCAGGAATTTTATAAATTCACCAGAGCGTCAATTGGATCTGAATTTTTAAAAAAATATTGATATACAAATTTCCCTGATTGTACTAGTTTTTCAGAATTTTTGGAGTTACAGAAGTATTCGTAGTCTACAGATTGCTACAGACTGTTCTGTTTTAGACAGATTCTGTTTTCTTTGGGTTGTTTGCTTATTTTGATGTATCTATGGGTTGTATTGGGGGGTATGAACCATGGAGAAGTTGGAATACAGTAGATATTACACCAATATAAATAAAGAATGAGTTCACAACAGTACCTAAAGTGGTGATTTATTTTTCTTATACTAACGGATCTCATGAGTTTTCTGTTGAGTTTTGTGTTGTGAAGTTTTCAAGTTTTGGGTAAAGATTTGATGGACTATGGAATAAGGAGTGGCAAGAGCCTAAGCTTGGGGATGCCCAAGGCATCCCAAGCCATATTCAAGGATACCAAAGAGCCTAAGCTTGGGGATGCCCCGGAAGGCATCCCCTCTTTCGTCTTCAATCCATCGGTAAATTTACTTGAGGCTATATTTTTATTCACCACATGATATGTGTTTTGCTTGGAGCGTCTTGTATGATATGAGTCTTTGCTTTTAATTTGCCACAATCATCCTTTCTGCACACATATTTTGAGGGGGACACGCATTTAATCGTGAATTTATTAGAATACTCTATGTGCTTCACTTATATCTTTTGAGCTAGGCAATGTTGTTCTAGTGCTTCACTTATATATTTTTAGAGCACAGTGGTGTTTTATTTTATAGAAATTATTGAACTCTCGTACATCACTTATATTATTTTGAGAGTCTTTAAACAGCATGGTAATTGGTTTAGGTTATGAATTTAGTCCTAATATAATGGGCATCCAAGAGGGATATAGTAAAAACTTTCATATTAAGTGCATTGAATACTATGAGAAGTTTGATTCCTTGCATATAGTTTTGAGATATGAAGATGGTAATATGAGAGTCATGCTAGTGAGTAGTTGTGAATTGGAAGAAATACTTGTGTTAAAGTTTGTGATTCCCGTAGCATGCACGTATGGTGAACCATTATGTAACGAAGTCGGAGCATGATTTGTTTAATGATTGTCAACCTTTGTGTGAGGGTCGGGAGCGCGCGATGGTTAACTCCTACCAACCTCTCCCCTAGGAGCATGCGTCTAATACTTTGCTTCGATAACTAATAGACTTTTGCAACAAGTATGTGAGTTCTTTATGACTAATGTTGAGTCCATGGATTATACGCACTCTCACCCTTCCACCTTTGCTATCCTCTCTAGTACCGCGCAATTTTCGCCGGTGCATTAAACCCACC
The DNA here is from genome assembly GCA_039707655.1 of Elymus sibiricus. Classification (NCBI taxonomy): domain Eukaryota; kingdom Viridiplantae; phylum Streptophyta; class Magnoliopsida; order Poales; family Poaceae; genus Elymus; species Elymus sibiricus. The sequence continues at coordinate 129,220,713 of CM077669.1, forward strand.
TTCCTCAAAACAGCCACCATATACTTTCCTCAAAACAGCCACCATACCTACCTATTATGGCATTTCCATAGCCATTCCGAGATATATTGCCATGCAACTTCCACCGTTCCATTTTTCATGACACGCACCATCACTTTCATATTGCATATAGAGTCATATTTTGTTCTAGGTATCGAGTTGTAATTTTTGAGTTGTAAGTAAATAAAAGTGTGATGATTTTCATTATTAGAGCATTTGTCCTATGAGAGAAAAGGATGATGGAAGCTATGAATCCCTCACAAGTTGGGATGAGTCTCCGGACTTTACAAATAATAAAAGAGGCCAGCGAAGCCCAAATAAAAAAAAAGAGGCCAAAGATGCCCACTAAAAAAAGAAAAAAAATGAGAGAAAGAGAGAAGGGACAATGCTACTATCTTTTTCCACACTTGTGCTTCAAAGTAGCACCATGATCTTCATGATAGAGAGTCTCCTATTTTGTCACTTTCATATAACTAGTGGAATTTTTCATCATATGCACAACCACTTAGTTTTCTTTTTGAGCTTTCATACACTTATAGCTCTAGTGCATCCGTTGCATGGCAATCCCTACTCACTCACATTGATATCTATTGATGGGCATCTCCATAGCCCGTTGATACACCTAGTTGATGTGAGACTATCTTCTCCTTTTTCCTCACAACCTCCACCATATTCTATTCCACCTATAGTGCTATATCCATGGCTCACGCTCATGTATTGCGTGAGAGTTGAAAAGGTTTGAGAACATAAAAGGTGTGAAACAATTGCTTGGCTTTTCATCGGGGTTGTGCATGATTTAGATACTTTGTGTGGGGAAGATGGAGCATAGCCAGACCATATGATTTTGTAGGGATAACTTTCTAAGGCCATGTTATTTCGAAAGGACACAATTGCCTTATTGGTATGCTTGAAGTATTACTGTTTTTATGTCAATATTAGACTTTTGTTTTGAATCTTATGGATCTGAATATTCATTCCACAATAAAGAATATTACATGGATAAATATGTTAGGTAGCATTCCACATCAAAAATTCTGTTTTTATCATTTACCTACTCGAGGACGAGCAGGAATTAAGTTTGGGGATGCTTGATACGTCTCCAACGTATCTATAATTTTTGATTGTTCCATGCTATTATATTATCTGTTTTGGATGTTTTATATGCATTAATATGCTATTTTATATTATTTTTGGGACTAACCTATTAATCTAGAGCCTAGTGCCAGTTTCTGTTTTTTTTCTTGTTTTTGAGTATTGCAGATAAGGAATATTAAACGGAGTCCAAACGGAATAAAATCTTCGGGATGATTTTTCTTGGACCAGAAGAAACCCAGCAGACTTGGGGATGAAGGCAGCAGACCTGTCGTGGCATCACAAGCCACCAGGGCGCGCCCTAGGGGGGGGCGCCCCCTGGCTTGTGGCCCCACGGCAGCCCTCCTAACCCTATTCTTCGGCCTATAAATTCCCAAATATTCCCTGGATACCAAAGAGAGCCACGAAAATACTTTTTCGCCGCCGGAAGCCTCTGTTCCCGTGAGATCCAATCTTGGAGACTTTTCCGGTAATCTGCCAAAGGGGGAATCGATCACGGAGGGCATCTACATCAACTCCATTGCCCCTCCGATGATGCGTGAGTAGTTCACCACAGACCTTCGGGTCCATAGCTAGTAGCTAGATGGCTTCTTCTCTCTCTTTGTTCTTCAATACCATGTTCTTCATGATCTTCATGGAGATCTATCCGATGTAATACACTTTTGCGGTGTGTTTGTCGAGATCCGATGAATTGTGGGTTTATGATCAGCTTATCTATGAATATTATTTGAATCTTCTCTGAATTCTTATATGCATGATTTCATATATTTGCAAGTCTCTTCGAGTTATTGGTTTGGTTTGGCCAACTAGATTGGTAATTCTTGCAATGGGAGAAGTGCTTAGTTTTGGGTTCAATCTTGCGGTGTCCTCACCTAGTGACAAAGTAGGGGTAACGAGGCACGTATTTGTATTGTTGCCATCGAGGATAAAAAGATGGGGTTTTCATCCTATTGCTTGAGTTTATCCCTCTACATGATGTCATCTTACCTAATGCGTTACTCTGTTCTTCATGAACTTAATACTCTAGATGCAGGCAGGAGTCGGTCGATGTGTGGAGTAATAGTAGTAGATGCAGAATCGTTTCGGTCTACTTGACACGGACGTGATGCCTATATGCATAATCATTGCCTTGGATATCTTCATAATTATTCGCTTTTCTATCAATTGCTCGACAGTAATTTGTTCACCCACCATATTATTTTCCTTCATGAGAGAAGCCTCTAGTGAAACCTATGGCCCCCGGGTCTATTTTCCATATTATATTTTCAGATCTATAAACCAAAAATACCAAAAATACTTAGCTGCAATCTTTTTTACTTTTGTTTTACTTTTCGTTTTAGCAATCCTATCTATCTATCTTTATCAGATCTCATCCTTGCAAGTAACCGTGAAGGGATTGATAACCCCTTTATAGCGTTGGGTGCAAGTGTTTGATTATTTGTGTAGGTACATCTATTGGGGACTTGCTTGTATCTTCTACTGGATTGATACCTTGGTTCTCAACAACTGAGGGAAATACTTATCTACTTTGCTGCATCACCCTTTCCTCTTCAAGGGAAAACCAACGCATGCTCAAGAAGTAGCAAGGAGGCAAGGCTATGTGTTTGTGCAGGTGCCAAGGGATTAGATGTAATTTTACCTCGCGAGTGATTGTTTTATCTTCGCCACTTGTGGCTTGGTCTTCGGACTATGAAAAACCTCCTTCTTAATTAATGAAATGGCAAGTCTTTTGCCTCGTTTAAAAAAACAATTGATAAAAGAAGAAACATGCTCAGGGAAAATAATTTGTCTATGAAGAGCATTATAATGAATACAGAACATGTAGATTAAAAGATATCCATCTATATAAGGCTCTTGTTTGGCTGTATCAAAGGACATGGATGAAGAACAAAACGACCGGCACACGGTTGAATTTGGAGAAATAAAAATACATATAAGCCCTACACACGAACAACAACAAGACGCTGAAAAGTCTATAGACCTTCTAAACAATACGGTTAATTTCGCAGTTACTGGCAGTTAAACAACAACAAAAACTGGACAAGAATTGGCCAATTACCTGAAACATCTTGGCGCCAAGAAAGTTCTTCACATCGACGGACCGGTGTGCCACTGGAGCTGATGAACCTGAGAGAGCTGAGGTTGTACTTCATGGCCGTTCTATGCTTGGCAAGCGCCATCATGACCAGCCGCATGCAAAAGATGTGCGTTCCGGTGATACTGCACAAACTTCATGACAGAGTCCGCATGCCTGTTTAGTCATAATATTGACCTTCGGTCTGCATTGTTCATGTGTAAGTATTGACGAATAAGGGTTCATATTATTATAACTAATTAAAGGCCAGAAAATAAATAAATGAATTGCCAATAAAAAACTCTTAAAGAAATAATATAGAATATATTGGTTGTTGCTCACAAAAGACAGTTGATGTACTGTATTCTTGCTGACATTTGTATTGCACAAAGCATGAAGTCATTTGTAAATTACAGACATTTTCCATGTTTATTCTGTTTCTCTTATGATATGGCTTATATCAACTACTCCTTGGATGTACACATGTACAATAAGGAAACTTATTTGTTCTGACAGAATGTTGTATACACATGAAGAACGGTGTGAATAGGAAGTAGCATTGCACTCATCATTTTTCATCGATCCAACATCAACAACGAGGAAGAGGCCTTACTTTTTATTTCAGGAGTGATGGCATTAACTACTTATTTGTGGGGATGATGCCTTTATCAAGATCAAGAAATCTCCTTCCAGATTATTTTACGAGACATCTGTTGCTACACCTCAACTTCTAGCGGAGACCAGGAAAACAAATGTAAGGAAATTTGTATCCTTAAATCGTGTTCGTTATTTCTAACATATATAGATATATGTTTACCTCTTAAGTAAATGGCACCATCACACTATTAGAAGAAAGCTTATAGATAGAACCTTAACGGAAGCGCTGGGTTGGGGCGCAACGCTACTGCTAATTAGTAGTAGCACGTGGTGCTTACCAGTGCTACAGGTAGGTAAGTAGCAGTAGCGCGGGCCGCCCCACGAGCGCTGCTACTGCGGCCAGCCCGGACCCAGCTCACCGGCCCAACTTAGCAGCCGCGTGTGTAGGTGACCCGCGCTACTCCTAATCCCACATTATCTTCTCCTACCCAAGTGCACGGCCTCACTCTCCCTCTCCACTCCCACCGTACTCTCCATCTGCCCTCGCTGCCGTCGCCCGCTGCCGCCGTCCCCCCTGGTATGTCTCCCTCCCAGCCTCTCTCTCCATCCCTCCCTCCCTCCCACCCTCTCCCTCCATCCCTCCTCCCTCCCACCCTCTCCCTCCATCCCTCCCTCCCTCCCTCCTACATTGCATAAATGGATGGATTAGAACTAGGTTAGGGTTAGAACTAGGGTATTTTTGATACATTGCATAAATAGACAAATGGATAGATAGATGGATGGATGGATAGATGTTACGGTTAGAACTAGGGTGCTTTACTAATTTAGTTTTTGTAGTACATATATTGAATTTCAGAAGTTTCTTATAAATTGATTATCAAGTGCATAAAAATATATGAACATTTTAGGGGAATTATTGGGAGAAGTAAAATCCAACAATGTTGAATTGAAAAATGTGATCACCATGACCCAGAGCACCATATTTTGCTTGGCTATCTATTCTAGGAGCTTGGACACCAAGTTTATGCTAGAAGGCAAACAATTAATTAGTTTCTGCTCTATTCTAATGGATATCTTTACAAAGAAGAAATTAGCTTAGATAAAACCTCCGCTACAAAGCTAGTTAAGTCATGCATAATGTGTGCCATTATAGGATCCAAAGAACAAGCAGTTGACTGGTTTGTCCATGATTCAAGTACTAACCTGGAAGGAAACCAGAAAATAGGTGAGCACTACTTAAAGTCAAATGAGAGATCTAGAAAGTGGCATACCTTTTGTCGAGGGGAACCATCTAAGATGACTATACTTTATCATCCCCGCATCCAGACCAATCATGGCATGCCGACCACGCCATGCTCCTCCCACCACAGCGGCTCCGGCGGCACAATGACGCATCTGCCGTCCACCTTCAATCCATGAAGACTGAGAGGAGGCATCTCCTGCACGACGAGGCAGAGGTGGCCCTCTCCGATGCAATCGTGCTCGATGCCTCGATATGGTAATCCTCCACGCGGGGTGTACGTGATATCCTCACCCCGTCCCTGCAGGCCACCGTCATGGAGGAGAGGGTGATGCACACATATCCCTTGCATCGGCTAGCTCGGCCACCATGGATGGTGGTGGTGGGGAGGCCACGAGGTAGGGACTTGGTCGCGGTGGCATGAAGAAGAGACGTGGGAGGCTCATGTCCCTGCATTCGAAGCCCATGACGACAGACACCTACTGGATCTGCGGCCTAGGTAGAGAGATAGGGCGGTTGCGGTCGGGCAGAGCATGACAGCGAGGCCCGAGAGCTTGGGTTGTTGATAAACATACAGAGGGAGTGTGCCTGGTACTCGTGTGGAGAGAGCCGGGTGGTTAGGGTTGTAGGAGAAGTAGAGAATGTGCAAGCATCTGGATGGTTTTTTTTGTCTATCCTATAAACCGTCGGGGCTTTTCCTTGCGCTCTTTTCTCACGAGACGGGGGAGTAGCAAACGTGGGAGGCGCGGGTGAGTAGCGACATATAGTTGTCGTAGCTGGGAAGGAGAAGGTCGAACCATCACGACGACGTTCGATTCCTCTTTAATAGTAGAGATTGTCAAAGTAAGGTAGAAGCTAAAAAGAACTCATTTTTTTCAAAACGGGCTTAACTTATTTCCACAAATCTCTTCTTCAGAATGAGAAAAATCTGGGGTAGAGGCAGCTTCTCGCGGCTTCCCGCGGCAGTCACTTAAAAAATGAACCGATATATCCCCTCACCCTCCCACTTGCACAGAATTACAAAGAAAATGCCACTGTCCTCCCACGAGATGCGCCCGCATCCTCTTGCTACTCTCCTCCATCGAAAGGATAGGGTTTCTCACCGTCGTCGACCTTGCCTCCAAACGGCGCCGCCGACCGCGTCTCCCGACGCCGTGGACCGCGCCTCCCACCACCGATGACCCTGCCTCCAAACGCCGCCATGGACCGCACCTCCCGCCGCCTCCGTCGCGGACCGCGCCTCCCGCCGTCGACAACGACCCTGCCTCCATGGATCCCGTTGGTGCCGGGTAGACATGTTCCTCCAGTGCCTCCCTCTGCTCTACCCACCCTGCCACGCCTCTTTCCCTGGCTCCTCTGCTCCTTGATGCGGCTTGGTTCGGTTGGCGCTCAACTCCGACGGCTGACACTCCACTCCGGCGGACAAACCCATCGTTCCCACTTGATACGTCTCCATCGTATCTACTTTTCCTAACGCTTTTGCTCTTGTTTTGGACTCTAATTTGCATGATTTGAATGAAACTAACCTGGACTGACGCTGTTTTCAGCAAAACTACCATGGTGTTGTTTTGGTGCAGAAATAAAAGCTCTCGGAATTGAACGAAACATTTTTGGAGATTTATTTAAGAATAAATAAAAAATACTGGAGCCAAAAACCACCGGAGGAGGGGGCCTGGTTGGGCACAAGACACCAGGGCGCGCCAGCCCCCCCAGGCGCAACCTGGTGGGTTGTGCCCACGTCGTGGCCCCGCTGACCCTAATTCCGGCAGTATAAATTCCTATTTTTGGAGACAAAAATCGAGGAGAAAGTTTTATCGCGTTTCACGAGACGGAGCCGCCGCCACCTCCTGTTCTTCATCGCCAATTCCATGATGCTCCCCACCGCGAGTGAGTAATTCCTTCGTAGGCTTGCTGGTCGGTGAGGAGTTGGATGAGATTCATCATGTAATAGAGTTAGTTTTGTTAGGGCTTGATCCCTAGTATCCACTATGTTTTGAGATTGATATTGCTATGACTTTGCCATGCTTAATGCTTGTCACTAGGGCCCGAGTGCCATGATTACATATCTGAACCGTTTATGTTATCACCATTATATCTATGTTCTTGATCCGATCTTGCCTAGTCATATGCACCTATTACGTGTTATGATCCGTAAACCCCAAAGTGACAATAGTTGGGATACTTTCCGGTGATGACCGTAGTTTGAGGAGTTCATGTATTCATTATGTGTTAATGATTTGTTTCGGTTCTCTATTAAAAGGAGGCCTTAATATCCCTTAGTTTCCTTATGGACCCCGCTGCCACGGGAGGGTAGGACAAAAGATGTCATGCATGTTCTTTTCCACAAGCACGTATGACTATTTACGGAATACATGCCTACATTACATTGATGAACTCGAGCTAGTTCTGTGTCGCCCTAGGTTATGACTGTTATATGATGAATATCATCCAACGAATACACCGATCCAGTGCCTACGAGTTTTCCACATATTGTTCTTGCTAAGTTACTACTGCTGCTGTCACTGTTGCACTTGCTACAAAACCATTATTGCTACTATTACGGCTACTGTTACTGTTACCACTGCTATCAAATTATCATATTTACTGTGCTACTGATCACTTTGCTGTAGATATCTAATCTCCAGGTGTGGTTGAATTGAAAACTCAACTGCTAATAATCTCAAATATTCTTTGGCTCCCCTTGTGTCGAATCTATAAATTTGGGTTGAATACTCTACCCTCAAAAACTGTTGTGATCCCCTATACTTGTGGGTTATCAAGACCTTTTTCTGGTGCCGTTGCCGGGGAGCATAGCTATATTTGCTGAGCTACTTGGGATTTATATCAATTTATCACTATGAAGAATCTGAAGGATACAAGAACCAAGATCATTCCCTCTAAGATGAGGGGAGGTACGGATTTGCCATCTCACTCTGCACTTCATTCACCTTCTGTTATATGTAAACTCGCAACACCACCACATGCTATTAATCCTGATATGTAGCAAGTTATTGATGATGCTACTTCTGCTATGAATGATGCTTATGATGATGCTAGTACCTCGCCTGATGATACTGTGCCACTAGGTGAATTTCTTGATGAACAAATTGCTTGAGCTAAAGAGAATGAAATTATTGAAACTGATGAAACTACTGAAACTGATGAAGTCTTCGAAACTGATAATTATGAAACACTTGTTAGACCTAGCTCTCCTAGATTTGAAATGCCTAAGATACCTGAGGGTTATGTTATGGATGGAGAAGTGGCTAGAGACATTCTTGCTTGTAAGGATAGAAATGATCTTAAGAAATTACTATGCAAGTATAAAGAAAAGACTTTGAATGCTAGAATGAAATGTGATCCTAAGTTTGCCACTTCACCTATCTTTGTTACCGATAAGGATTATGAATTCTCTGTCGACCCAGAGTTAATTACTTTGGTTGAATCTGATCCTTTCCATGGCTATGAAACTGAAACTGTAGTGTCACATCGTACTAAGTTGAATGATATAGCCACCCTTTTTGCTCATGATGAGAAGATTCGTTACTACTATATTCTCAAATTATTTCCGTTCTCATTAAAGGGTGATGCTAAGATATGATACAATACTCTTGCTCCTGGTTGTGTGTGTAGTCCCCAGGATATGATTATTCTCTGAAAAATATTTTCCTGCTCATAAGAAACAAGCTGCCTTACATGAAATATTTAACATTGTGCAAATTGAAGAAGAGAGTCTCCCACAAGCTTGGGGGAGGCTTCTCCAATTTCTTAATGCTTTTCCCAATCATCCTTTAAAGAAAAATGAAATACTTGATATCTTCTATAATGAACTAACTGATGCTTCTAGGGACTTCCTAGATAGTTGTGCTGGTTGTGTTTTCAGGGAACGAACAGTTTAACAAAGCCGAGGAACTATTGAATAATATATTGAAGAATTATGATGATTGGACTCTCCCTGAACCACCTCTTGAACCCACTCCGAAGAAGAGGGGTATCTTATTTCTCAGTCCTGAAGATATGCAAGAGGCAAAGAGATGTATGAAGGAAAAAGGTATTAAAGCTGAGGATGTTAAGAACTTACCACCTATTGAAGAAATGCATGGCCTTGACACACCACCACCTCCACAGGTGGTAGAGGTAAATTCTTTATTAAAGTTTGATGAAGGTGACATTCCTTACAATAAACATCCTAGTCAATGCATATATGAGTTTGATAACTACATTAGGAAACAAGATCACTTCAATGCAAATGTTCTGAAGCAATTGAAATATAATTCTGATATGATTGCTTGCTTGTGTGACTTGTTATTTAGAATCAGTAATGATGTTAGAGGTGTAGGCAAACATGCCTCTATGGTTCAAACCGAGTTAGAACAAGTTGCTAAATCTCAAAGAGAATAGCTTAATGAAATGAATAATAATATGAATGATTTTGCTGTTAGAGTAGCAACTAGAGGAGGTAAAATGACTCAGGAACCACTTTATCCTGAGGGTCACCCTAAAAGAATTGAACAAGACTCTCAAAGAATTAATGTTGATGCACCTAGTCCTTCTAAAAAAAAGAAAAAGAAAAATGATAGGACTTTGCATGCTTCTTGTGAACCTGAGATAGAAAAACCTCCTAAAGATAATGATGTCTCTATTTCTAATGCTGAAACTCAATCTGGTAATGAACATTCACCTAGTGATAATGAAAATGATAATGATGATGTTCATGAAGATGCTCAACCAAATAATGATAAAGAACCAGATAATGATTTAGAAATAGAACCTGTTGTTGATCTTGATAACCCACAACCAAAAAATAAACGATATGATAAAAAAGACTTTGTGGCTAGAAAACATGGTAAAGAAAGAGAGCCATGGGTTCAGAAACCCATGCCTTTTCCACCTAAACCATCTAAGAAAAAGGATGATGAAGAATTTGAACGCTTTGCTGAAATGATTAGGCCAGTCTTTTTGCGTACCCGCTTGACTGATATCTTAAAGATGTCCCCTTATGCAAAATATATGAAAGACATCATCACTAATAAAAGAAAGATACCTGAAGATGAGATCTCCACCATGCTTTCTAATTATTCTTTGAAGGATGGACTACCTAAAAAACTTGGAGATCCTGGAATACCAACTATACTTTGCTCCATTGGAAGAAATTATGTCAAAACTGCTTTGTGTGATTTGGGAGCTGGTGTTAGTGTTATGCCTTTCTCTTTATATAAAAGACTTGATTTGAATAAACTCACACCTACTGAAATATCTTTGCAAATGGCTGACAAATCAACTGCCATACCTATCGGTATTTGTGAGGATGTGCCCATTGTTGTTGTAAATGTTACTATCTTAACAGACATTGTTATTCTTGAGATGCCCGAGGACGGCAACATGTCGATTATCCTTGGTAGACCCTTTTTGAATACTGCAGGGGCTGTTATTGATTGCAATAAAAGCAAAGTCACTTTTCATATCAATGGTAATGAGCATACGGTGCACTTTCCGAAGAAACAATTCCAAGTGAATGGTGTAAATGTTATTGAAAATTCAACGACACTCACTATTGGAAGCTTTCGACTACCTCTACCTAATGCCAAAAATAAATATGATATACTTATGGTTGGGGATATGCATATCCCAATTGAGGTAACTTAGTGTTTTACGAAAGTTCTTCGGTTTCGTGCTAATCGAAAGTGGTTGTTAATAAGACTTGATCAACCTTATTAATGGATCATTTTTGAGAGGTATGAAGTTGATGAATCTAGTAGACACAACCTTCTATACCCACTTTTTGTTCTATGTTTTTCTTAGTGAAATAAAATAAAATGCCATGTTTATCCTGTTTTGTGATTTTTTTCGTGCAATAAAAAATGACCCAAAAATAAAAGTTCTCATAATGTCCTAAAAATTTAACACGATTTTTTTCTGAATATTTCTGAATTTCTGGTGCAAATAACATCAGAGGGAGGTGCACCTGGTGCCCACAAGACACCAGGGCGCGCTAGCAACCCCAGGCGCGGCCTGGTGGGTTGTGGTCCCTACGTGGGTCCCCTCACTTACCTCTTTAGCCCATGTCATCTCCTACCTCTAGAAAAAAATCACCGTAGCTCTCTCTCTCTCTCTCTCTCTCGTGTTCTTGCTCTCAAACCCGTGAATTTCGATCTCTTTGCTCGAAGCTCCATTTCCGAAACTGTTTTGGGGGATTGCTTCTTGCTATGTGACTCCCCCATTGCTCCAATTAGTTTTTGCTTTAGTGGTTTATTTTCAAAATAATTAGCTACTCTTGGTGCTGTTGTAGATGAGCTTGCATGTTGAATTCTTAGAGTTCTAAGTAGTTTGAATGCTTAATATGGCCTCTAGGCATCCATATGAGTAGTTGCTATCAATCTTCTGAGGTTTTATTGACAAAAAAATTTGTGGACTAAAAATTTCAGAAATTTATTTATAGGAATAAGATGAGTTTCTTTAGGAAGTTTTCCTCCAAGAGGAATGCTAAAGGAGTCATTGGGGAATCGTCGGACAATGACCTCAACACTCCGAGGAAGGCGGAGGTGCGGCCGTGCGAATGGCCGCATAACCCCTTTATGGAGGAGGCCGGGTTCCATCAAGAGTTTGCCAAATTTGTTGCAAATGTTGTACTGACCGACTTCCTCGCATATGAGTGTGACCAACACCACATCCTTACAAATTCCTTTGTGCAAAGTTTTCATTTTCTGAGCAAGAATAATCCTCCTGAGGTGCAGTTTGATCTATATGCTGAAACCCATCAGATACCGCTTACCGACTTTTGCGACTTATGTCTGATCCCTTCTGATGGGTAATGAAGAGAGCATAGACCAGCAGAGTTTGAGGACTTTCTCCTCACTTTGACAATGGGTGATGAAAGAGGCGTGTCAAATGCCACTCCTACCAGCCTGCAGTTTCCTTCTGTGCATTACTTTGCTTTATTCACCGCGAAGTGTTTAACCGCTAGGGAGAAGGTCGGTGCACTCAGTGCCCCTGACCTAGTTATTCTACGTCGTGCACTACACAGTGATCACACCTTTAGCCTAGGGGCTATCATTGCACGTCGCCTACACCTTAACAGAAATAAGGGCAAGATACATAGTGGTATTTATGCTGCCCGCTTAGCGAGTCATTTTAAAGTTTAGATACGCCCGCATGACTATCCTTTGCCCCGAGTTTATCTAGATCACAAGGCATTGGAGGACCATCAATTTATTGATGTAGCTGATTCTTTTCATAGTATTCGCTATAACTTAGTATTCAGTGTGGTTACCCACGATATTATCCCATTGCCTGCACCTGCTTTGTTTGATTCTATTGCCAGGAACGGATACAGGATCATGCCAGATGACATTGTTGCCTACCGGAACAACCAAGCTGCGGCAGAGGAGGAGCCCCAGGAGTGGGACGCTCAGGTCTCGTCACCACAACATTTCTACATGGGACCGGATGGCTATCAAGGATGGTGATTACCAAGCTAGGCCAAAATCCTAAGCTTGGGGGAGTACGTGTTTCCACCGACATTATATTCATGTTCACACATTTCATTCCAGTTGTCGGTGCCCACACTTTTTCATTGTATTATTCATGCTAGATTTATTTTCTTGCTTTCTTTTTGTGTGTTTGAAAACTTTGAGAAAATACAAAAATATTTCTTGCTTATTTTTGTTTTTTCTTCTTAGTTTAATTAGTTGTAGTATTAAAAGAAAACCCAAAAAGATTTCTTGTTTCTTCTTTTACTTGTTGGGAATTCTCCCATGTAAATAGTTTTTCTCGTTTTTGTTTTTACTTCTTTTATTTGCTTTCTTCTAGGAAAACTAAAAACTCCAAAAATATTTCAGTGTATTTCTCTGAATTTCTCTTCCTTTTATTGAGTCATACCAAGGAGAAGACCACGATGAAAATGTTGAGTGGCTCTCGTATGCACCACTGTTGATTTGACAAAGAGCCCATATTACTTTGTCTTCTCCTCTTAAATAAAATGCTTGTAGATTCCAGCTTGTCCACGACACTCTTGCAATATTATTATTTTCATATCATTCGGTCGTGCAAGTGATAGGCAATATTGACGATATTTGATGAAGTGACTATGGCAGAGAGAAGCGGGTATGAACTCAACTTGTTTTTGTTTTTGTAAATATGTTTAACTTAGTATCCATGATTTAGCATATTATGATCAAACATGTTTGCAATGACAATTAGAGTTTATAGTTGCTCATACCATGCTCAAGTAGCTAGGAGTGGATAATTATTTATCTTTGGTGTCAACATGCATTAAAATGGTTGTGATATAGTATGATGATATGGTATCCTCCTATAAATGTTTCAAGTGGCTTGACTTGGCACATGTTCACGCATGTAGTTGAATCAAAACCAACATAGCCTTCACGATATTTATGTTCATGGTGTCCATATCCTACTCATGATAGCATTCAATGTTTATTATTCATAATGCATGTTCATGACCGTTTTCGCTCTCTAGATGGTCGTTCTCAACCTATTTGCTAGCCTTCACTTGTACTAAGCGGGAATACTGCTTGTGCCTCAAAACCGTTAAACCAAAGTTTGTTGGAAATATGCCCTAGAGGCAATAATAAAAGTAGTTATTATTATATTTCCTTGTTCATGATAATAGTTTATTATCCATGCTATAATTGTATTAATTGGAAACACTGATACATGTGTGGATACATAGACAACACTGTGTCCCTAGTATGCCTCTAGTAGACTAGCTTGTTGATCAAAGATGGTCAAGGTTTCCTAGCCATAGACATGAGATGTCATTTGATAACAGGATCACATCATTAGGAGAATGATGTGATGGACAATACCCAAACTGTGAACGTAACATATGATCGTGTCAGTTTATTGCTATAGTTTTCTACATGTCAAGTATCTGTTCCTATGACCATGAGATCATGCAACTCACTAACACCGGCAGAGTACCTTGTGTGTATCAAACGTCGCAACGTAACTGGGTGACTATAAAGATGCACTACAGGTATCTCCGAGGGTGTCTGTTGAGTGGGCATGGATCGAGACTCGGATTTGTTACTCCGTGTGACGGAGAGGTATCTCAGGGCCCACTCGGTAATACAACATCACAACAAGCCTTGCAAGCAATGTGACTAAAGTGTTAGCCACGACATCTTGTATTACGGAACGAGTAAAGAGACTTGCCGGTAACGAGATTGAACTAGGTATAGAGATACCAACGATCGAATCTCGGGCAAGTAACATACCGAAGAACAAAGGGATCAGCATACGGGATTAACTGAATCCTTGACATAGAGGTTCAACCGATGAAGATCTTCATAGAATATGTAGGAACCAATATGGGCATCCAGGTCCCGCTATTGATTATTGACCGTAGAGGTGTCTCGGTCATGTCTACATAGTGCTCGAACCCGCAGGGTCTGCACACTTAAGGTTCGGTGACGTTTCGACATTATAGAGTTATGTATGGTGGTGACCGAAGGTTGTTCGGAGTCCCGGATGAGATCCCGGACATCACGAGGAGCTCCGAAATGGTCCGGAGGTAAAGATTGATATATAGGAAAGTGGTGTTTGAACTCCGGAAAAGTTTCGGGCATTTCCGACAGTGTACCGGGAGTGACGAATGGGTTCCGGGGGTCCACCAAGTGGGCCCACCACACCCCAAGTGGGTCACATGGACCTGAGGGTGGCGCACTGCTACTTCTTGAGCTTGCGTTGGTTTTCCCTTGAATAGGAAAGGGTGATGCAGCAAAGTAGATAAGTATTTCCCTCAGTTGTTGAGAACCAAGGTATCAATCCAGTAGGAGATACAAGCAAGTCCCCAATCTTCGCACCTACACAAACAATCAAACACTTGCACCCAACGCTATAAAGGGGTTTTCAATCCCTTCACGGTTACTTGCAAGGATGAGATCTGATAGAGATAGATATAAAAGATTGCTAAAACGAAAAGTAAAACAAAAGTAAAAAGATTACAGCAAAGTATTTTTGGTATTTTTGGTTTATAGATCTGAAAATATAATATGGAAAATAGACCCGGGGGCCATATGTTTCACTAGAGGCTTCTCTCATGAAGGAAAGTAATACGGTGGGTGAACAAATTACTGTCGAGCAATTGATAGAAAAGCGCATAGTTATGATGATATCCAAGGCAATGATTATGCATATAGGCATCACGTCCGTGTCAAGTAGACCGAAACGATTCTGCATCTACTACTATTACTCCACACATCGACCGACTCCTGCCTGCATCTAGAGTATTAAGTTCATGAAGAACAGAGTAACGCATTAGGTAAGATGACATGATGTAGAGGGATAAACTCAAGCAATATGATGAAAACCCCATCTTTTTATCCTTGATGGCAACAATACAAATACGTGCCTCGCTACCCCTACTATGTCACTGGGTGAGGACACCGCAAGATTGAACCCAAAACTAAGCACTTCTCCCATTGCAAGAATTACCAATCTAGTTGGCCAAACCAAACCAATAACTCGAAGAGACTTGCAAAGATATGAAATCATGCATATAAGAATTCAGAGAAGATTCAAATAATATTCATAGATAATCTGATCATAAACCCACAATTCATCGGATCTCGACAAACACACCGCAAAAGAGTATTACATTGGATAGATCTCCATGAAGATCATGAAGAACATGGTATTGAAGAACATAGAGAGAGAAGAAGCCATCTAGCTACTAGCTATGGACCCGAAGGTCTAAGGTAAACTACTCACGCATCATCGGAGGGGCAATGGAGTTGATGTAGATGCCCTCCGTGATCGAATCCCCCTCCGGCAGATTACCGGAAAAGGCTCCAAGATGGGATCTCACGGGAACAGAGGCTTCCGGCGGCGGAAAAGTATTTTCGTGGCTCTTTTTGGTATTGGGGGAATATTTGGGAATTTATAGGCCGAAGATAGGGTTAGGTGGGCTGCCGTGGGGCCACAAGCCAGGGGGGCGTGCCCCCCCCTAGGGCGCGCCCTGGTGGCTTGTGACTCCACGACAGGTCTCCTGCCTTCGTCTCCAAGTCTGCTGGGTTTCTTCTGGTCCAAGAAAAATCATTCCGAAGATTTTATTCCGTTTGCACTCTGTTTAATATTCCTTATCTGCAATACTCAAAAACAAGGAAAAAACAGAAACTGGCACTAGGCTCTAGATTAATAGGTTAGTCCCAAAAATAATATTAAATAGCATATTAATGCATATAAAACATCCAAAACAGATAATATAATAGCATGGAACAATCAAAAATTATAGATACGTTGGAGACGTATCAAGCATCCCCAAGCTTAATTCCTGCTCGTCCTCGAGTACGTAAATGATAAAAACAGAATTTTTGATGTGGAATGCTACCTAACATATTTATCCATGTAATATTCTTTATTGTGGCATGAATATTCAGATCCGTAAGATTCAAAACAAAAGTTTAATGTTGACATAAAAACAATAATACTTCAAGCATACTAACAAGGCAATTGTGTCCTTTCAAAATAACATGGCCTCAGAAAGCTATCACTACAAAATCATATGGTCTGGCTATGCTCCATCTTCCCCACACAAAGTATTTAAATCATGCACAACCCCGATGACAAGTCAAGCAATTCTTTCACACCTTTTATGTTCTCAAACCTTTTAAACTCTCACGCAATACATGAGCGTGAGCCATGGATATAGCACTATAGGTGGAATAGAATATGGTGGAGGTTGTGAGGAAAAGGAGAAGATAGTCTCACAGCAACTAGGCGTATCAACGGGCTATGGAGATGCCCATCAATAGATATCAATGTGAGTGAGTAGGGATTGCCATGCAACGGATGCACTAGAGCTATAAGTGTATGAAAGCTCAAAAAGAAACTAAGTGGTTGTGCATAATGATGAAAAATTCCACTAGCTATATGAAAGTGACAAAATAGGAGACTCTCTATCATGAAGATCATGGTGCTACTTTGAAGCACAAGTGTGGAAAAAAATAGTAGCATTGTCCCTTCTCTCTTTTCTCTCACAATTTTTTTCCTTTTTTTTATTTTGGTGGGCATCTTTGGCCTCTTTTTTTTATTTGGGCTTCATTGGCCTCTTTTATTATTTGTAAAGTCCGGAGACTCATCCCAACTTGTGAGGGAATCATAGCTTCCATCATCCTTTTCTCTCACGGGACAATGCTCTAATAATGATGATCATCACACTTTTATTTACTTACAACTCAAAAAATTACAACTCGATACCTAGAACAAAATATGACTCTATATGAATGCAATATGAAAATGATGGTGTGTGTCATGAAAAACGGAACGGTGGAAGTTGCATGGCAATATATCTCGGAATGGCTATGGAAATGCCATAATAGGTAGATATGGTGGCTGTTTTGAGCAAAGGTATATGGTGGGTTTAATGCACCGACGAAAGTTGCGCGGTACTAGAGAAGCTAGCAAAGGTGGAAGGGTGAGAGTGCGTATAATCCATGGACTCAACATTAGTCATAAAGAACTCACATACTTATTGCAAAATCCTATTAGATATCGAAACAAAGTTTTAGATGCATGCTCCTAGGGGAGAGGTTGGTAGGAGTTAACCATCGCGCGCTCCCGACCCTCACACAAAGGATGACAATCATTAAACAAATCTTGCTCCGACTTCGTTACATAACGGTTCACCATACGTGCATGCTAAAGGAATCACAAACTTTAACACAAGTATTTCTACCAATCCACAATTACTCACTAGCATGACTCTAATATCACCATCTTTATATCTCAAAACTATATGCAAGGAATCAAACTTCTCATAGTATTCAATGCACTTTATATGAAAGTTTTTATTATATCCCTCTTGGATGCCCATTATATTAGGACTAAATTCATAACCTAAACCAATTACCATGCTGTTTAAAGACTCTCAAAATAATATAATGAGGTACGAGAGTTTAATTATTTCTATAAAATAAAACACCACCGTGCTCTAAAAAGATATAAGTGAAGCACTAGAGCAACATTGCCTAGCTCAAAAGATATAAGTGAAGCACAAAGAGTATTCTAATAAATTCACGATTAATGCGTGTCCCTCTCAAAAGATGTGTGCAGCAAGGATGATTGTGTCAAACTAAAAATCAAAGACTCATATCATAGAAGACGCTCCAAGAAAAACACATATCATGTGGTGAATAAAAATATAGCCTCAAGTAAATTTACCGATGGATTGAAGACGAAAGAGGGGATGCCTTCCGGGGCATCCCCAATCTTAGGCTCTTTGTTATCCTTGAATATGGCTTGGGGTCCCTTGGGCATCCCCAAGCTTAGGATCTTGCCAGTCCTTATTCCATAGTCCATCAAATCTTTACCCAAAACTTGAAAACTTCACAACACAAAACTCAACAGAAAACTCGTGAGATCCGTTAGTATAAGAAAAATAAATCACCACTTTAGGTACTGTTGTCAACTCATTATTTATTTATATTAGTGTAATATCTACTGTATTCCAACTTCTCCATGGTTCATACCCCCCGATACAACCCATAGATACATGAAAATAAGCAAACAACACAAAGAAAACAGAATCTGTCTAAAACAGAACAGTCTGTAGTAATCTATAGACTTCGAATACTTATGTAACTCCAAAAATTCTGAAAAATTAGAAAAATCAGGAAAATTTTGATATAAATATTTTGTAAAAAATTCAGACTCATTCGACGCTCTGGTGAATTTATAAAATTCCTGGACTGAGCACAAAAGTTTCTGTTTTTCAGCAGAATCAAATCAACAATCACCGTAGACCATCCCAAAGGTCTTACTTGGCTCAAACACTAATTAAAACAATAAAACACAATTACTACAGAGGTAATAATGTGTAAAACACTCAAAAACAGAAGCAAAAACAGAAACATAAAATAAAATTGGGTTGCCTCCCAACAAGCGCTATTGTTTAACGCCCCTAGCTAGGCATAACGCAATAGATCTAGGTGTTGTCATCTTTGGTTTTGGCAACTTTTGTGAGGGCCTTCTCGAATCCGGGGGGGCTCTTTACTCTTCCCCAAATTTGTAGGGGAAGAAACCATCTTAATATCCAAAATATCCAAACGCTTATTGCAAAGGGTAATCAAAGTATTCAAGCGATTGAGGTTCCCACTAATATGTTTAAGGGGTTCGTGATATTGTTGTAACTCGACCAAGTGCTTATGTAAGTCACCCAATTTGTCGAGAATTTGAACTCCCTCTTGTGAGAAAGCAAACCCCTTTTTTGGTGGAGGAACCCCCAGAATCCCTTCCAAAACTTCATAAGCGGTGTTCGTATCTAGCTCAATAAAATTCCCCTTTGAGGCGAAATCTAAAAGCTCTCTATGATGCAAAGCCAATCCAATGTAAAAATTCCTAAGCAAAACTTTTGCATCTCCTTTTAGATTGGAAATACGATAAGATTCCATTAGCCTATACCAGGCATCTTTCAAATTTTCCCCTTGTTTTTGTTTGAAGTATAGAACTTCAAAATCTGGTGACAAAGGGGAAGTAGTGATGCTAGACATAGCAACCAGCAAGAGGTCCGACAAGAAAGAGGCAAACAAAAAAGAGGGTGAAATAAAAAGACAAATCTTTTTGGTATTTTCTGAAAATCGTTTTAGAAGTGGGGGAGAGGAAAACGAGAGGCAAATGGCAAATAATGTAAATGCAAGAGATGAGTTTGTGATGGGTACTTGGTAGGCTTGATGTAGATCTCCCCGGCAACGGCGCCAGAAATCCTTCTTGCTACTTCTTGAGCTTGCGTTGGTTTTCCCTTGAAGAGGAAAGGGTGATGCAGCAAAGTAGATAAGTATTTCCCTCAGTTGTTGAGAACCAAGGTATCAATCCAGTAGGAGATACAAGCAAGTCCCCAATCTTCGCACCTACACAAACAATCAAACACTTGCACCCAATGCTATAAAGGGGTTGTCAATCCCTTCACGGTTAGTTGCAAAGATGAGATCTGATAGAGATAGATATAAAAGATTGCTAAAACGAAAAGTAAAACAAAAGTAAAAAGATTACAACAAAGTATTTTTGGCATTTTTGGTTTATAGATCTGAAAATATAATATGGAAAATAGACCCGGGGGCCATAGGTTTCACTAGAGGCTTCTCTCATGAAGGAAAATAATACGGTGGGTGAACAAATTACTGTCGAGCAATTGATAGAAAAGCGCATAGTTATGACGATATCCAAGGCAATGATTATGCATATAGGAATCACGTCCGTGTCAAGTAGACCGAAATGATTCTGCATCTACTACTATTACTCCACACATCGACCGACTCATGCCTGCATCTAGAGTATTAAGTTCATGAAGAACAGAGTAACGCATTAGGTAAGATGACATGATGTAGAGGGATAAACTCAAGCAATATGATGAAAACCCCATATTTTTATCCTTGATGGCAACAATACAAATACGTGCCTCGCTACCCCTACTATGTCACTGGGTGAGGACACCACAAGATTGAACCCAAAACTAAGCACTTCTCCCGTTGCAAGAATTACCAATCTAGTTGGCCAAACCAAACCAATAACTCGAAGAGACTTGCAAAGATATGAAATCATGCATATAAGAATTCAGAGAAGATTCAAATAATATTCATAGATAATCTGATCATAAACCCACAATTCATCGGATCTCGACAAACACACCGCAAAAGAGTATTACATAGGATAGATCTCCATGAAGATCATGAAGAACATGGTATTGAAGAACATAGAGAGAGAAGAAGCCATCTAGCTACTAGATATGGACCCGAAGGTCTGAGGTAAACTACTCACGCTTCATCGGAGGGGCAATGGAGTTGATGTAGATGCCCTCCGTGATCGAATCCCCCTCCGGCAGATTACCGGAAAAGGCTCCAAGATGGGATCTCACGGGAACAGAGGCTTCCAGCGGCGGAAAAGTATTTTGATGGCTCTTGTTGGTATTGGGGGAATATTTAAGAATTTATAGGCCAAAGAATAGGGTTAGGAGGCCTGCTGGGGGGCCACAAGCCAGGGGGGTGCCCTGGTGGCTTGTCGCCTCCCGGCAGGTCTCCTGCCTTCATCTCCAAGTCTGGTAGGTTTCTTCTGGTCCAAGATAAATCATCGCGAAGATTTTATTCCGTTTGGACTCCGTTTAATATTCCTTATCTGCAATACTCAAAAACAAGGAAAAAACAGAAACTGGCACTAGGCACTAGGTTAATAGGTTAGTCCCAAAAATAATATAAAATAGCATATTAATGCATATAAAACATCCAAAACAGATAATATAATAGCATGGAACAATAAAAAATTATAGATACGTTGGAGACGTATCACGCACCAGCCCCTGGTGGGCTGGGCGGCCGGCCCAAGAAGGCCTATGCGGCTAGGCTTGAGGGAAAGGAAAGTCCAAGTGGGGGAAGGGAAGGAATCATACTAGGAGTAGGATTGGAGGTGGACTCCTCCACCTCCTCCTCCTTGTGGCCGACTCCTAGGAGGAGATTTCGGCCGGCCAGCCCCTCCCCTCCCTCCTATATATACTAGAGGGAGAGAGGGCAAAAGCACTTAAAAACCCTAAAGGCCATAGTGCAGCCCTCTCTCCCGATAGATTAGTTCCTCTAGTTTTTCAACAGTGCTTAGGCGAAGCCCTGCTGGAATAGTTCCACCACCACCGCCGCCGCGCCGTCGCGCTGCCGAATAACTCATCTACCTCTCCGCTCCCTCTTGCTGGATCAAGAAGGCGGAGATCATCATCGAGCTGTACGTGTGCTGAACGCGGAGGTGCCGTCCGTTCGGCACTAGATCGTGATTGGATCGCGTGATGCTCGGCGATTTGTATCGCGAAGACGTTCGACTACATCAACCGCATTTCTTAATGCTTCCCGCTTAGTGATCTACAAGGGTATGTAGATCCACTCTCCCTCTCATAGATGCTCATCACCATGGATAGATCTTGCGTGTGTGTAGGAAATTTTTTGTTTCCCATGCTACGTTCCCCAACAGTGGCATCTGAGCTAGGTCTATGTGTAGATGAGATCTCGAGTAGAACACAAAGGAGTTTGTGGGCGTTGATATTCAGATTGCTTCCTCCCTTGGTCTTTTCTTGATTTGGCGGTATTGTGGGATGAAGCGGCCCAGACCAACAATACTCGTACGCTTACGAGAGACCGGTTCCATCAACTGACATGTAACTTCGTTGCATAAAGATGGCTGGCGGGTGTCTGTTTCTCCCACTTTAGTTGGATCGGATTCGACAAAGGCGGTCCTTGAGAAGGTTGAATAGCAATTTGCGTATCACCGTTGTGGTTTTTGCGTAGGTAAGAATTGTTCTTGCTAGATACCCGTAGCAGCCACGTAAAACTTGCAACAACAATTAGAGGACGTCTAACTTGTTTTTGCAGGGTATGTTGTGATGTGATATGGACAATTACATGATGAGATATATGTGATGTATGAGATGATCATGTATTGTATAGAATATCACGACTTGCATGTCGATGAGTACGGCAACCGGCAGGAGCCATAGGGTTGTCTTTAATTATTTTCGCCGTTTTGCTTTACTTTATCGCTATGAGTTAGCAATAGTCGTGGAAGCAACAGTCGGCGCGACAACCTCATGGCGACACGTTGATGGAGATCATGGTGTCATGCCGGTGACGATGGAGATCATGCCGGTGCTTTGGAGATGGAGATCAAAAGCACAAGTTTATGGCCATATCATGTCACTTATCATTTGCATGTGATGTTAATCCTTTTATGCATCTTATTTTGCTTAGGACGACGGTAGCATTATAAGGTGATCCCTCACTTAAATTTCAAGATAAAATTGTGTTCTCCCCGAGTGTGCACCGTTGCGAAAGTTCGTCGTTTCGAGACACCACGTGATGATCGGGTGTGATAGACTCTACGTTCGCATACAACGGGTGCAAGCCAGTGTTGCACGTGCGGAACACTCGGGTTAAACTTGACGATCCTAGCATGTACAGACATGGCCTCGGAACACAAGAGACCGAAAGGTCGAACACGAGTCATATAGTAGATATGATCATCATGAAGATGTTCACCATTCAAACCACCTCAACTCACGTGATGATCGGACTTGAGTTGGTGGATTTGGATCATGTGACACTCAAATGACCGGAGGGATGTCAATTTGAGTGGGAGTTTTTAAGTAATATGATTAACTAAACTCATTATCTTGAACAATAGTCTAAGTTGTTTTTTGCAAAATTTATGTTGTAGATCATGGCTCGCGCAGTAGCACCCCTGAATTTTAATGCGTTCCTAGAGAAAGCTAAGTTGAAAGATGATGGAAGTAACTTTGTGGACTAGGCCCGTAATCTAAGGATTATCCTTACGGCTTCCCAAAAGGGTTATGTCCTTGATGCACCGCTTGGTGATCCACCCGCTCCAGTTGAGTCTCCAGACGTTGTGAACGCCTGGCAGGCTCGTTCTAATGATTACTCAATGGTTCAATGTGCAATGTTGTATGGCTTAGAACCGGGACTTCAAAGACGTTTTGAACGTCATGGAGCATATGATATGTTCCTTGAGTTGAAGCTTATCTTTCAGAAGAATGCCCAGATCGAGAGGTATGAGACCTCCGATAAGTTCTATGCTTGCAAGATGGAGGAGACCTGGTCTGTCAGTGAACACATACTCAAAATGTCTGGGTATTCCACACGTCTAGCTGAATTGGGGATGCCCCTTCCAGCAGAGGCGATCACTGACAGAGTTCTTCAATCATTGCCACCTAGCTACAAGAGCTTCGTGTTGAACTATAACATGCACGGGATGAACAAGTCAGTCGCCGAGCTGTTTGTGATGTTGAAAGTCACTGAGTCTGAGATTCGGAAGGAGCATCAAGTGTTGATGGTCAATAAAACCACTAGTTTCAAGAAGAATGGCAAGGGTAAGAAGGGTAACTCCAAGAAGAGTGGCAAAGCAGTTGCCCCTCCCGTGAAGAAACCCAAGGCTGGACCCAAGCCAGAAACTGAGTGCTTTCATTGCAAGGGAACTGGTCACTGGAAGCGGAACTGCCCGAAGTATTTGGCTGACAAGAAGGCAGCCAACAACAAACAAGGTATATATGATATACATGTTATTGATGTGTACCTTACCAACTCTCGTTGTAGTGCCTGGGTATTTGATACCGGTGCGGTTGCTCACATTTGCAACTCAAAACAGGAACTGCGGAATAGACGGAGGCTGGCAAAGGACGAAGTGATGATGCGCGTGGGAAATGGTTCCAAGGTTGATGTGATCGCCGTCAGCACGCTCGCTCTTCGATTACCATCGGGATTAGTGATGAACCTGAATAATTGTTATTTAGTGCCTGCGTTAAGCATGAACATTATATCTGGATCTTGTTTATTGCGAGACGGTTACTCATTTAAATCAGAGAATAATGGTTGTTCTATTTATATGAGTAATATCTTTTATGGTCATGCACCCAATGTGAGGGGTTTATTCTTATTGAATCTCGATAGTGATGATACACATGTTCATAACATTGATGCCAAAATATGTAGAATTGATAATGATAGTACCACTTTCTTGTGGCACTGCCGTTTAGGTCATATTGGTGTAAAACGCATGAAGAAGCTCCATGCTGATGGACTTTTGGAGTCACTTGATTTTGAATCACTTGACACATGTGAACCATGCCTCATGGGCAAGATGACTAAGACTCTGTTCTCTGGAACAATGGAACGGGCAAGTGACTTGTTGGAAATCATACATACTGATGTGTGCGGTCCGATGAGCATTGAGGCGCGCGGTGGATATCGTTATTTTCTCACCTTCACTGATGACTTAAGTAGATATAGGTATATTTACTTAATGAAACACAAGTCTGAAACGTTTGAAAAGTTCAAGCAATTTCAGAGTGAAGTTGAGAATCATCGTAACAAGAAGATTAGATTCCTATGATCTGATCGAGGAGGAGAATATCTGAGTTATGAGTTTGGCAGTCACTTAAGACAGTGTGGAATTGTTTCACAATTGACACCGCCAGGAACACCACAGCGTAATGGTGTGTCCGAACGTCGTAATCGAACCTTATTGGATATGGTGCGATCTATGATGTCTCTTGCCGATTTGCCACTATCGTTTTGGGGTTATGCATTAGAGACAGGTGCATTCACTTTAAATAGGGCACCATCGAAATCCGTTGAGACGACGCCATATGAACTATGGTTTGGCAAGAAGCCAAAGTTGTCGTTTCTTAAAGTTTGGGGATGTGATGCTTATGTCAAAAAGCTTTAGCCTGAAAAGCTGGAACCCAAAGCGGAGAAATGCGTCTTCATAGGATACCCAAAAGAGAAAGTTGGGTATACCTTCTATCTCAGATCCGAAGGCAAAGTGTTTGTCGCTAAAAACGGAACATTTCTTGAGAAAGAGTTTCTCTCGAAAGAATTGAGTGGGAGGAAGATAGAACTTGATGAGGTTGTTGAACCTTTACTTCAACCTGAGAGTAGCGCAGCGCAGAAAGATGTTTCTGTAGAGCCTGCATCAGTTGAAGAGGAAGTTAATGATGATGATCATGAAGCTTCGGATCAAGTTGCTATCAAACCTCGTAGGTCGACAAGGACGCGTACTGCTCCAGAGTGGTGCGGCAACCCTGTCTTAGAGGTCATGTTGTTGGACAACTATGAACCTACGAGCTATGGAGAAGCGATGACGGGCCCGGATTTTGAGAAATGGTTAGAGGCCATGAAATCCGAGATGGGATCCATGTATGAAAACAAAGTATGGGCTTTGGAAGTATTACCTGAAGGGCGTAACGCCATTCATAACAAATGGATCTTTAAGAGGAAGACGGACGCGGACGGTAATGTCACCGTCTATAAAGCTCGACTTGTGGCAAATGGTTTTTCACAAGTTCAAGGAGTTGACTACGATGAGACCTTCTCACCCGTAGTGATGCTTAAGTCCGTCAGAATCATCTTAGCAATAGCTGCCTTTTTCGATTATGAAATTTGGCAGATGGATGTCAAAACAATGTTCCTCAACGGTTTCCTTGAGGAAGAGTTGTATATGATGCAACCAGAAGGTTTTGTCGATTCAGAGAATGCTGACAAAGTTTGCAAACTCCAGCGATCCATTTATGGACTGGTGCAAGCATCTCGGAGTTGGAATAAGCGCTTTGATGAGGTGATCAAAGCATTTGGGTTTATACAAGTTTATGGAGAAGCTTGTATTTACAAGAAAGTGAGTGGGAGCTCTATAGCGTTTCTAATATTATATGTGGATGACATATTGCTGATTGGAAACAATATAGTAATGTTGGAAAGCGTGAAGGAATATTTGAACAAGAGTTTTTCAATGAAGGACCTAGGAGAAGCTGCCTTCATATTAGGCATCAAGATCTATAGAGATAGATCGAGACGCTTAATAGGACTTTCACAGAGCACATACCTTGACAAAGTTTTGAAGAAGTTCAAAATGGATCAGTCCAAGAAGGGGTTCTTGCCTATATTGGAAGGTGTGAAGTTGAGTAAGACTCAATGCCCAGTGACTGCAGAAGATGGAGAAAAGATGAGTGTCGTCCCCTATACTTCAGCCATAGGCTCTATAATGTATGCAATGCTGTGCACAAGACCCGATGTCAGCCTTGCCATAAGTATGGCTAGAAGGTTTCAAAGTGATCCAGGAGTGGAACACAGGACGGCGGTCAAGAATATCCTGAAGTACCTGAAAAGGACTAAGGACATGTTTCTCGTTTATGGAGGTGATCAAGAGCTCGTCGTAAAGGGTTACGTCGATGCAAGCTTTGACACTGATCCGGATGACTCTAAGTCGCAAACCGGATACGTATTTATTCTCAATGGGGGTGCGGTAAGCTGGTGCAGTTCCAAGCAAAGCGTGGTAGCTGATTCTACATGCGAAGCAGAGTACATCGCTGCCTCGGAGGCGGCGAAGGAAGGTGTCTGGATGAAGCAGTTCATGATAGATCTTGGAGTAGTGCCTACTGCACTAAACCCAATGACTCTGTTCTGTGACAACACTGGTGCCATTGCTCTAGCCAAGGAACCAAGGTTTCACAAGAGGACCAGACACATAAAGCGACGTTTCAATTCCATCCGCGATTACATCAGGGAGGACGACATAAATATTTGCAAAGTACACATGGATCTGAATGTTGCAGACCCGTTGACTAAACCTCTTCCAAGGGCTAAACACGATCAACACCAGAACTGTATGGGTGTTAGATTCATTACAATGTAAATCACATAGTGATGTGAGCTAGATTATTGACTCTAGTGCAAGTGGGAGACTGTTGGAAATATGCCCTAGAGGCAATAATAAAAGTAGTTATTATTATATTTCCTTGTTCATGATAATCGTTTATTATCCATGCTATAATTGTATTAATTGGAAACACTGATACATGTGTGCATACATAGACAACACTGTGTCCCTAGTATGCCTCTAGTAGACTAGCTTGTTGATCCAAGATGGTCAAGGTTTCCTAGCCATAGACATGAGATGTCATTTGATAACAGGATCACATCATTAGGAGAATGATGTGATGGACAAGACCCAAACTATGAACGTGGCATATGATCGTGTCAGTTTATTGCTATAGTTTTCTGCATGTCAAGTATCTGTTCCCATGACCATGAGATCATGCAACTCACTGACACCGGAGGAGTACCTTGTGTGTATCAAACGTCGCAACGTAACTGGGTGACTATAAAGATGCACTACAGGTATCTCCGAGGGTGTTTGTTGAGTGGGCATGGATCGAGACTCGGATTTGTTACTCCGTGTGACGGAGAGGTATCTCAGGGCCCACTCAGTAATACAACATCACAACAAGCCTTGCAAACAATGTGACTAAAGTGTTAGCCACGGGATCTTGTATTACGGAATGAGTAAAGAGACTTGCCGGTAACGAGATTGAACTAGGTATAGAGATACCAACGATCGAATCTCGGGCAAGTAACATACCGAAGAACAAAGGGAACAACATACGGGATTAACTGAATCCTTGACATAGAGGTTCAACCGATGAAGATCTTCATAGAATATGTAGGAACCAATATGGGCATCCAGGTCCCGCTATTGGTTATTGACCGTAGAGGTGTCTCGGTCATGTCTACATAGTTCTCGAACCCGCAGGGTCTGCACACTTAAGGTTCGGTGATGTTTCGGTAGTATAGAGTTATGTATGGTGGTGACCGAAGGTTTTTCGGAGTCCCGGATGAGATCCCGGACATCATGACGAGCTCCGGAATGGTCCGGAGGTAAAGATTGATATATAGGAAAGTGGTGTTTGAACTCCGGAAAAGTTTCGGGCATTTCCGACAGTGTACCGGGAGTGACGAATGGGTTCCGGGGGTCCACCAAGTGGGTCCACCACACCCCAAGTGGGTCACATGGACTTGAGGGTGGCACACCAGCCCCTGGTGGGCTGGGTGGCCGGCCCAAGAAGGCCTATGCGGCTGGGCTTGAGGGAAAGGAAAGTCCAAGTGGGGGGAGGGAAGGAATCCTACTAGGAGTAGGATTGGAGGTGGACTCCTCCACCTCCTCCTCCTTGCGGCCGACTCCTAGGAGGAGATTTCGGCCGGCCAGCCCCTCCCCTCCCTCCTATATATACTAGAGGGAGAGAGAGCAAAAGAACATGAAAACCCTAAAGGCCATAGTGCAGCCCTCTCTCCCGATAGATTAATTCCTCTAGTTTTTCAGCAGTGCTTAGGCGAAGCCCTGCTGGAATAGTTCCACCACCGCCGCCGCCGTGCCGTCGCGCTGCCGGAGAACTCATCTACCTCTCCGCTCCCTCTTGCTGGATCAAGAAGGCAGAGATCATCATCTAGCTGTACGTGTGCTGAACGTGGAGGTGCCGTCCGTTCGGCACTAGATCGTGATTGGATCGCGGGACGCTCAGCGATTTGGATCGCTAAGACGTTCGACTACATCAACCGCATTTCTTAACGCTTCCCGCTTAGCGATCTACAAGGGTATGTAGATCCAATCTCCCTCTCGTAGATGCTCATCACCATGGATAGATCTTGCGTGTGCGTAGGAAATTTTTTGTTTCCCATGCTACGTTCCCCAACAAAGTTATTCCAGATGAGTCCAATATATCTACCTATATGCGGTATTACCCTGCGTTCCAAGCAAATTTGCATGTGCCACCTCTAAAATTTCAAATGAACACCAGTTTTGTGTGCCTGGACGCTCATGGAGCGATAGGGGGCGGTCAGTATCATCCATGTTAAGTGGGTTATTCTCATGATGAGTGTTTATTCACTCGTCCTTGCACGAGAGGGGCAGTAATAGGGATTCCCAGTCCCGAAATCAAAAGAAATGCAAATAATTAAACAAAACTCCCCCCGGAATATTGTTGGTATGGACGGTACCCGTGGATTCGGCTAGCCGTGTAGTGTGTTTGTTGGTGGAGGGGGAGTAATCCTTTACTTTTACCGCTTGGGAACCGCCGCTAACGTGTTTAACATGGAAGATATTGATAACTCTTGGTCATAACGTTGACAGGAAGGGTGCACCTCCAAAAATTATATTTATCTCTGATTTAAGCTTTGAGATCTGGCACTTCTGCAAATCCCTGCTTCCCTCTGTGAAGGGACTATCTTTTTTACTTTTATGTTGAGTCATCACCTTCTCAAATTGGCGCCATAACTGAGAGCACTATTGCCATCCTCATGCATTGTGTATATTTAATGCTGGATGTTTCATGACTGGATCTTTTCTACCATGAATTTCAATGTTTAGTCGATGCTTGAACTTTGGAGGTGCTCTGCATTTATGTTTTGCGTTCTCAGAAAGGGATAGCGAGATACCATTATCATGATTGTTTTGACAAAGTGTTTGCATTTGAGATATTTTATTATTGCTCACTAGTTGCTCATGTCATTGATATGAGTTAATATAATCTTTAAGAGTTATTGTTGACATGGTTAGTCATAATCTTTGTTGAAAACCTGGGTGCTACTTAAGCATATATATGTAAACAAGAACAAAAGAGTTCGTATAAGTTTTTCTTTATCACTTTCAGTTTGTCAGCTGAATTGCTTGAGGACAAGCAATGGTTTAAGCTTGGGGGAGTTGATACGTAGCCATCGTATCTACTTTCCTAACGCTTTTGCTCTTGTTTTGGACTCTAATTTGCATGATTTGAATGAAACTAACCCGGACTGACGCTGTTTTCAGCAGAACTACCATGGTGTTGTTTGTGTGCAGAAATAAAAGTTCTTGGAATCGAACGAAACTTTTTGGAGATTTATTTCAGAATAAATAAAAAATACTGGAGCCAAAAACCACCGGAGGAGGGAGCCTGGCTGGGCACAAGACACCAGGGTGCGCCAGCCCCCCAGGCGCGCCCTGGTGGGTTGTGCCCACCTCGTGGCCCCGCTGACCCTAATTCTAGCACTATAAATTCCTATTTTCGAAGAAAAAAATCAAGGAGAAAGTTTTATCACGTTTCATGAGACGGAGCCGCCGCCACCTCCTGTTCTTCATCGGGAGGCCAGATCTGGAGCCCATTTAGGGCTCAGGAGAGGGGAATCTTCGGTCTTCGTCATCATCAACCCTCCTTCATCGCCAATTCCATGATGCCCCCCACCGGGAGTGAGTAATTCCTTCGTAGGCTTGCTGGTCGGTGAGGAGCTGGATGAGATTCATCATGTAATCGAGTTAGTTTTGTTAGGGCTTGATCCCTAGTATCCACTATGTTCTGAGATTGATGTTGCTATGACTTTGCCATGCTTAATGCTTGTCACTAGGGCCTGAGTGCCATGATTACAGATCTGAACCGTTTATGTTATCACTATTATATCTATGTTCTTGATCCGATCTTGCCTAGTCATATGCACCTATTACGTGTTATGATCCGTAAACCCCAAAGTGACAATAGTTGGGATACTTTCCGGTGATGACCATAGTTTGAGGAGTTCATGTATTCACTGTGTGTTAATGCTTTGTTCCGGTTCTCTATTAAAAGCAGTCCTTAATATCCCTTAGTTTCCTTATGGAACCCGCTGCCACGGGAGGGTAGGACAAAAGATGTCATGCAAGTTCTTTTCCATAAGCATGTATGACTATTTACGGAATACATGCCTACATTACATTGATGAGCTGGAGCTAGTTCTGTGTAGCCCTAGGTTAGGCCTGTTATATGATGAATATCATCCAACGAATACACCGATCCAGTGCCTACGAGTTTTCCACATATTGTTCTTACTAAGTTACTACTGCTGCTGTCACTGTTGCACTTGCTACAAAACCATTACTGGTACTATATATTTCCGCTACTGTTACTATAACCACTGCTATCAAACTATCATATTATTGTGCTACTGATCACTTTGCTGCAGATATCTAATCTCCACGTGTGGTTGAATTGACAACTCAACTGCTAATACTCTCAAATATTCTTTGGCTCCCCTTGTGTCGAATCTATAACTTTGGGTTGATTACTCTACCCTCGAAAACTGTTGCGATCCCCTATACTTGTGGTTTATCACCACTCCCCTCCTCTCAGTCCATGAGCCCAAGCAAGAATTCGTCCAGCAAGCCGAGGAGATCCTCTTTTTCTTTGCAAATTTTCCATCTAGATTTGCTATGAGGTGTTGACGATATATGATGTTTTCCCTCCTAGTTTATTATCGTTAAATGATTAGAAATAATGTGATATCATTAAATCAGAACAACAATATAGGCCAAGGGCATTACAGACTTTTCACTGATCATATCACCGATAAGTTGAAAAACGGGCACCGAAAAGAATTGGCTAGCATTATTTGGAGCTTATTTCCACATGAGCTTATTTAGGGCCCGTGCGTTGCAACGGGTGAAAAGAAAACACACTGCCTAACCTAGTAAGCATGACTCAAGACTTCAGTAGGTCCATGTCCTTTATTTAATACATGGCATTTCATCTATGTTTCGATTTATTCTTCCTCCCACTCTCGTCGACCGTGGCCTCAATGTTCACACAATCACAACACGTTTGAATGTTGTCAATCTTAATACGTTTCCCTTTTGGTATAGGATGATAAATCGTTTTTTCTGGGAGATTTTGGCGAGGTGTGCATGCATGGTTATAAGTATTTATTTTCGTTTCTCATCCTGGTTTTTCCGAAGTATTCATTTTCAATTCGGATCGACCCCGGTACGAAAGAGAAACTGACCATACGCTATTGATTAAGGTTTCATTATAAATAGCATTTTGTATAGCCTTATTAGCTCATATACTCATTGTATAGCCTTATTAGCTCTCTCGAAGCAAAGTACTACCGCATTCCCCTA
Source organism: Elymus sibiricus (assembly GCA_039707655.1). Lineage (NCBI taxonomy): Eukaryota > Viridiplantae > Streptophyta > Magnoliopsida > Poales > Poaceae > Elymus > Elymus sibiricus. Next base: position 129,252,971 of record CM077669.1, read on the forward strand.
AGAAGGAGGTTGGTACGAGTTAATCATCGCATGCCCCCGATTCGAACAAAACCATAGGATTTCATTCAGACATAAAAATGCTCACACATCATCACCATGCCATAGTCAATAATTAGACGAATAAGAAATAACAAACTTTAAATACCGATATTTCTACTAAGCAATGATCATGTACTCATTCCTCTTCATATTACTACATCAATATAATTAACCCATGTTTCTTCTTTAGTGAGGTAGATGAAAGTTTTTATCATATCCACCTTGAATACCTATCCTTTTTGGACTAGTCTTATAACACGTCCCCATTACCATTCCTACTACTTAGAATCTCAAAAATATTTAAGTGAAGCATGAGAGCTCAATTATTTCTACAAAATCTGAACGTCGTCGTGCTCTAAAAAATATAAGCAAAGCACTAGGGCAACTGCCTAGCTCAAAAGATATAAGTGAAGCATATAGAGTATTCTAACAAATTATGATGACCATATGTCCCTCTAAAATATTTGTGTACAGCAAACAATGATTTTAGCAAACTAAAGGAAAATAAAAATGTAATACACGACGTTCCAAGGAAAATACATATTATGTGGTGAATAAAAATATAGCTCCAAGTGACATACCAATAGATTAGAGAGGAAAGAGGGGATGCCTTTCGGGGCATCCCCAAGCTTAAACGCTTGGGTATTCCTTGAATATTTCCTTGGGGTGCCTTGGGCATCCCCAAGGTTACGGTCTTGCCGGTCCTTATCCATTCATCCATCGTCGTCTCACCGAAAACTTCAAAACTTCAGCACACTAAACTCAACAAAACCTCATGAGATCTGTTAGTACAATAGACATATCAAATACTTTAGGTACTGTTATAAATTGATTCCCATTTTATTTTTGCATAATAGGTATTGTATTCTAACTTCTCCATGGCTTATATCCCTAGATAAAATCCATAGCATCATCAAAACAAGCAAACTATGCAAGCAAAACAGAATATGTGTAAAACATAACAGTTTGCAATAATTTGTACTTAAACCATACTTCTGTAACTCTAAAAATTCTAAAAACTTAGGAAAATCTGGGAAATTTGTATAGAAATACAATGTAAAAAATTCTGATAAAAAATTCGTTCCAGTAAAATCAGAGAAATTCTGCACTGGGCGTAAAAGTTTCTGTTTTTGCACGGCATCAATTCTACTTCTTCCAAATCATCCCAAAGGATTTACTTGGCACAAACACTAATTTAAACATAAAAAGACAATCACTAAATTATCAGTAATCATGTCAACAAACCAAAACAGAAAGTAAAATAAAAATAAAGATAACTATTGGGTTGCCCCTCATGAAGCGATATTGTTTTATGCCCCCAGGTAGGCATAATGCATAGTTTCAGGGGTTGTACTAGTCATAGGAGCTATCAATTTTTCTAAAATCATATTCCCTTCTGACGTGGCTTCAGACTGTCGGTATTTCCCCAAAGAGGAAGGGATGATGCAGCACATCGACGGTTAGTATTTCCCTCAGTTATGAAACCAAGGTATCAATCCGTAGAGGAAGATCACGCACCCACGTAAACAGCACCTGCACACAAATAACAAATACTTGCAACCCGGCGCGAAAGAGAGGTTGTCAAGCTCTCTATGGTAATAAGATACATTAGGTAATGATAGTTTTGGCAAATAGATCTCGCAAGAACGCAAAATAAAACAAGTAAACAAAAAGTACAGCTAGGTATTTTTTGGTTTTTTTTGGATTAATAGATCTGAAAACAAAAGGGCAAAATAATAGATTGGAAAGCAATATGTTGGAAAAGTAGACCCGGGGGCCGTAGGTTTCACTAGTGGCTTCTCTCATGACTATAGCACACGGTGGGTGAACAAATTACTGTTGGGCAATTGATAGAAGATCAAATAGTCATGACGATATCTAGGCAATGATCATTATATAGGCATCACGTCCAAGATAAGTAGACCGAAACGATTGTGCATCTACTTCTATTACTCCACACATTGACCGCTATCCATCATGCATCTAGTGTATTAAGTTCATGGCAAAACGGAGTAATGCAATAAGAACGGTGACATGATGTAGACAAGATATATTCATGTAGGAATGGACCCCATCTTGTTATCCTTAATGGCAACGATGCATGCGTGTCTTGCTGCCCCTTCTGTCACTGGGAAAGAACACCGCAAGATCGAACCCATCACAAAGCACCTCTTCCCATGGCAAGAAAAATCGATCTAGTTGGCCTAACTAATCCAAAGATTCGAAGAAGAAATACGAGGCTATAAGTAATCATGCAAATAAGGGATTAAAGAAGACTCAAATCATATTCATGGATAGAAACTGACCACGAACTCAAAATTCATCGGATCCCAACAAACACACCGCAAAAGTCATTACATCAAATAGATCTCCAAGAGAGAGGAAGCCATCTAGCTACTGCCTACGGACCCGTAGGTCTATGGTGGACTACTCACGCATCATCGGAGAGGCACCTATGATGAAGATGAACCCCTCCGTGATGGTGTTAGATTGGATCTCGAGGTTCTGGAACTTGCGGCGGCTGGAATTGTGTTTCGTCGACTCCTCTAGGGTTTTCCAAAAATATGGGAATTTATAGGCTTGATAGTCGGTTGAGGGGGGTCCCGAGGTGGGCACCCTCCACCAGACCGCGCCAGGGGCCTCTGGCGCGCCCTGGTGGAGGGTGGACACCCTGGGCCCCCTCTCCTGGTGCTCTTTGGCCCATCTTGGCTCTCCTGGTCCATAAAAATTCTCCAAAAATTCCCGTAGCGTTTGGGCTCTGTTTGGTACTAATTTTTTGCGAAGTAAAAAACAAGCAAAAACAGCAACTGGCATTTTGGCACTATGTCAATAGGTTAGTCCCAAAAAATGATATAAAGTTTCTATAAAATGATTGTAAAACATCCAAGATTGATAATATAACAGCATGGAACAAGCAAAAATTATAGATACGTTGGAGACGTATCACTTTCTCTCAGCAGCAAGTTTCCTAATGAGTAAGCAAAAACAATTAACGGGACTATATTTCACCACACGAGGATCCGTGAGATCAATCTCAGGAGGAGGAGGACAAGGCCCCTCCTTAGGATTTTCATAAGTAATCGTTAATTCTTCATTATATAAGTTTCGATAAAGGTACTTCCTTAATTCTTTCTCAAGTATAAAATCCAATCCAAGATTTTCTATGACAAATTGATCATTGTGTTCTGAAATTTTGTCAACTAAAACATTAGGTGGAACCTTTTTTCTAAGATTCTCAACATAAGCAGCATAATCCGGTGATCTCCATTTTCTTATTTCTTGCAAGTCATAGAGAATTCCTTCTATAGGTGGACACTCACCATTAACTCTATAATGAGAAAATAATTCTCTAGCTTCTTGCATAATGAGATTGAATTCATGAACGAGAAATATTGTAGCTAAGTGTCTAGTAGAAGCATCCTGAATATTAGAAAATTCTACAAACAACCATTGTATACGGGGATGCATGTACACAAATTGTCTCTCCAATTCAACTACAATCAAAGATATAGCATCCATGTAACTATTATTTCTAGCAAGAATTGATCCTCCTATCAATGGTAACGAGCCAGCACAAGTGAAAAAATCTTCAATTATACTTTTCCCAATAATATTACCACTTCCTATGGTAAATTTCTTCATTTCATAATAGCGGTTCTTCTTTAGAAGGATCATCATCGGCAAGGTTATCAAGTTTTCTTTGGCAATCTCATCAAAACTTCTTTTAGCATTCTCGTTATCTGGTGAAGTTTGATGATCAAAGGCTTCCACACTAGCGGCGGAAGCATGACTAATCTCTTCAAATTCGTACATGATAGCAATTTCAAGCAAAACAAGCAAACAAGTAAACTAGATAACTAAGAAAGCAAGCGAATAGAAATATTTTTGTGTTTTGTATTTTTATGTAAAGCAAATATAAAAGAAAATAAAAAGCAGAATATGTGATAGATAGTTTGTGTGAAGGGACCTGGAGAGAGTTTGATGATGTCTCCCCGGCAACGACGCCAAAAGTTGGCGAGTTGACGGGATACTACTTTCGTACCTCCTCCCTAGCAACAACACCAGAAATTGGCAAGTTGACCGGTGATACGTCTCCAATGTATCTATAATTTTTTATTGTTCCATGCTGATATATTATCAATCTAGGATACTTTTTGGGCCTTTATTTACCAATTTGTATTATTTTTTAGCACTAACCTATTGACCCCGTGCCTAGTGCCAGTTGTTGTTTTCTGCAAGTTTTTCACTTTTCAGGTTTACAGTACCAAACGAACTCCAATTGCCACGAATTTTTTTGATGATTTTTTCTGGACCAAAACAAGACCTCGAGACTTTGGAAGGAGGCCGGGAGCCACACGAGGGCCCCACAAGCCAACAGGGCGCGCCCTGATGGCTTGTGACCCCCTCGTAGCTCTCCCGACCTCGTTCTCTGGCCTATAAATTCTCATATATTCTGAAAACCCTGGAGGCAGTCCCGAAACACTTTTTAAGCCGCCGCAAGTCTCTGTTCCGACGGGAGCCCATCTAGAGCTCCGTTCCGGCACCCTGCCAGAGGGGTCATCGATCACGGAGGGCCTCTTCATCAACCTTGCTTCCCTCATGATGATGTGTCAGTAGTTCACCACAGACCTACGGGTCCGTAGCTAGTACCTAGATGGCAATCTCTCTCTCTCTCTCTTGACCTTCAATACAATGTTCATCGCATCTTTGCCCTGATCTATCCGATGTAATCCCAATGTATGGTGCGTTTGTTGGGATCCAATGAATTGTGGGTTTATGTTTAGATTATTCATGAAAATTATTTGAGTCTTCTCTGAAATTATTATGATTCTTAATTGCATGATCATTATAGCTTCGTAATTCTCTCCGATCTATTGAAATAGTTTGGCCAACTAGATTGACATTTCTTCGGTGAGAGAGGTGCGTTGTAGTAGGTTCAACCTGGCGAGTTTCTATATCCCAGTGACAGAAGGGGACACGCTACGTCTTTGTGTTGCTTCTACTAAGGATAAAATGATGGAGTTTATTCATATTGCTTGAGTTTACATTGTCTACATCATGTCATCGTTCTTCATGCATTACTCTGTTTTACTTAATACTCTAGATGCATGCTGGATAGCGGTCGATGAGTGGAGTAATAGTAATAGGTCCAGGCAGGAGTCGGCCTATTTGTTTATGGATGTGATGCCTATATACACATGATCATTGCCGTGATAATGGCATAACTATTCGCTTTTCTATCAATTGCCCAACAGTAATTTGTTTACCCATCGTATGTTGTTTTCATGAGAGATGCCACTAGAGAAAACTACGGCCCCCGGGTCTATTCACTTATATATTTACAAATGCTACTACTACCTTGCTGCCATTTATTCGGTTTTATTTTATTTTGCAGTTTACAATTATCTACAATTATCTACACAACTCATTTTCTTGCAAATGACGAGACCAAGGGGATTGACAACCCTCTTGCCTGCGTTGGCTGCAAGTTGTTTGTTCTTTTGTGTGCAACCGCTGAAGACGGTTGACGATTGATATTCCTATTGGTTCGATAAACCTTGGTTTCATAACTGAGGGAAATACTTACCCATATTGTGCTGCAATAACCCGTTCCTCTTCACGGAAAACCCAACGCAGATCACAAGTATCAGGAAGGATTTCTGGTGCCGTTGTCGGGGAATATCATCACCAACTATCAAGTAACTTCACACAAATTTTCATTAACTTGTTCTTCTTTTTATTTGCTGTTATATTTAGTTTGTCTCTTAAAAATCAGAAATACAAAAAAATGGAGTTTAGGTTGCCTCATATGCTTCGTCTTTATAATGTCTTTCGTGAAAATAAGAATTCAGAAAATTGTGCTCAATTATTAGAGATAGAATTTACACAAATGCTTAATGTGAGTTCCTTTAATGATGATCATGATAGAAATATTGTTAGTATGAATTCTCTGAATATCCATGATGCTAACGATATGCAAAACCACAAGCTTGGTGATGCTATGTTTGATTAACACTACTGGAATCAGAGAATTTGCCATTTGTTAGTTCTTTGTCGTCTGCCAGCGGACGACAAAGAAGGTCTTTGCCGTCAGTTTCCAAAAAGCAGACGACAAAGAAGGGACTGGAGGCAAATAAGGTCTTTGCCATCAGGCCTTCCTTTGCCGTCTGCTAGCAGACGACAACAAGCCCAAAAGAAGACGGCAAAGGACCCAGCTGGGCCCTGGACATGGCTAGGTCAAATTGGTGCCTTCTTTGCCGTCTGCTAGGAGACAACAAACTTTCTTTGCCGTCTGCTAGCAGACGGCAAAGCGCACGGCCCACTAACGGTTGTGCCCCGCCCCACCCCCCACCTCTCTCTCTCTCTCCCTCCCTCGGATCTTTCCCTCTCCCTCCCTCCCGCCGCTCCCCGACGCCCACCGCCCGCCGCCCCGTCGCCCCGTGGCGAGCCCCCCTCCCGCGCCCCCACTCTCTCACCCCCTCTCCCCACCTCTATCTCTCTCCCCCCACCACACCTCCTCCCTCCCTTCCCCCACCCCCACCGTCGGAGCCAGCCCCTCCCTCGCGGCGAGCCCCCCTCCCCGCTACGCCCCACCTCCTCCCTCCCACCGCGGTGAGCCCCCCTCCCCTGCGTCGGCCCTCCTCCACTGGCTCTCCTCCGGTGAGTTGTTCATCTTCTTTATTTTTTTTATTTTTTTTCATTTCATTGCATATGTTAGTTTAGGTTACTATTAGTGTTAATTAGGTTACTGTTAGTTTAGGTTAATTAGGTTAGTGCAAAAAAAAGAAAATAAGAATAAGTAGAAGAAGAGGATAAAGGAAAAGAGGAAGAAGAAGAAGAAGAAGAAGAGGAGGAGGAGGAGGAGGAGAAGAAGAAGAAGAAGAAGAAGAAGAAGAAGAAGAAGAAGAAGAGAAGAAGAAGAAGAAGAAGAGGAGAAGAATAGGAAAAAGGAAAACAAGGAAGAAGACGAAGAAGACGAAGAAGAAGAAGAAGAAGAAGAAGACGAAGAAGAAGAAGAAGAAGAAGAAGAAGAAGAAGAAGAAGAAAAGGAGGAGAAGAGGAGAAGAAGAGGAAAAACAGAAGAAGAGGAGAAAGAAGAAGAAAAAGAGGAGAAGAAGAAGAGGAGAAGAAAAGAAGAAGAAGAAGAAGAAGAAGAAGAAGAAGAAGAAGAAGAAGAAGAGAAGAAAAGGACGAAGAAGAGGAGAAGAAGAAGAAATAGAGGAGAAAAAGAATAAAATAGAAGTTTAAAAGTAGTTATATATATAGAGATGTTTCTATCGGGATTGAATATTCGTGTTGATCGTGTGGATTTAAATGTGCAGTTGTTTCGTCGCTGCGAGGGTCTAGTGTTCGATGACCTCCGCGTGCGTGTGAGGAGCTCCCTGCGTTCGTGGGTGAGCACAAATGACATCTCCTGTGTTCAAATGCACGTAATATTCGTTTCATTACTAACTAATATGACTGACTCGTCAAAACCAAATGTGCAGTCTGTGTGTGAGAAGACCGGTCAGACCCCTCAGTCGATGGCATTCATTGCTCCGGTGACCACAACGAGTTTCATTTGAATGGTCATTAGTTACTAGTCTTAACATTTGAGTGTCATCATGCTAACGAGACATTGCAAATGATCTTTGGTGCAGCGTAACTCCAGACAAGCATCGCACGAACCTTCTCCAGGTGTAACCGGCACGAGCAACCCCGGTGCTTCACCTCCGTGATGACGGTAAGTTTTCCCTTTTGTTTTGCTTACCAAATGCATAATGACATATACTTAGCTTATTTAGTTCATTTATGACATAATTAGCTTACTTAGGTCAAAAATGGCATAATAACCTTGGTTAGCTCATAAATGTCATATACTTAGCTTATTTTCCTCCAAAATGACATAATAAGCTTACTTAGCTCCAAAATGACCTATTTTACCTAAGTTAGCTCTAAAATGACCTATACTTAGCTTTGTTTCCTCCAAAATGACATAATAAGCTTAGTTAACTCAAAAATGGCAAAATTACCTAGGTTAGCTCAATAATGACCTATACTTAGCTTATTTAGTTCATTTATGACATAATTAGCTTACTTAGGTCAGCATAATAACCTTGGTAAGCTCATAAATGTCATATACTTAGCTTATTTTCCTCCAAAATGACATAATAAGCTTACTTAGCTCCAAAATGACCTATTTTACCTAAGTTAGCTCTAAAATGACCTATACTTAGCTTTGTTTCCTCCAAAATGACATAATAAGCTTAGTTAACTCAAAAATGGCATAATTACCTAGGTTAGCTCAATAATGACCTAACTTAGCTTACTTATGTCAAAAATGGCATAATTAGCTTACTTAGGTCAAAAATGGCATAATAACCTTGGTAACCTCATAAATGTCATATACTTAGCTTATTTTCCTCCAAAATGACACAATAAGCTTAGTTAGGTCAAAAATGGCATAATTACCTAAGGTAGCTCTAAAATGGCACAAATGAGCAATAAGAAGATCAAGAAAAACAAGAGGAGAAAAACAAAGAGAAGAAAAACTCTTGTTCTTCTTCTTCTTCTTCTTCTCCTTCTTTTTCTTATTCTTCTTCTCCTTATTCTAGTCTTCTTCTTCTAACTTTCTTATTTCCAATTTTGTAGATTTGATTCACTTCACGGAAGCTTGCATTGATGGAGTGCTTGTGTTTACTTTTTGTTTTGATTTTGTATCGATGAACAATGTGAAACTTGCTACCTATGGATGAAACTATTGTAATATGGATGAAACTATGTATGTATGGATGAAACTATTGTAATATGGTGAAACTTGCACATATGTTTTGATTTGGTATATCTGTTGGATGATCATATCCATATGGCAGGGATATAGTTTCTTATGTGTTATATATCATATATGTGCTGTGAAAATGCTTGGATATAACAAAAAACAGAATAAGAAGGGGCAATGCAGGCACCTTGCCGTCTGCCACCGACGGCAAAGGGCACTTTGCCGTCTACCACTGACAGCAAAGGTGCCATGTGGCAGCAACCTGTGCAACCTGGGAGCACTAGGCCTGACCCATTTGGTCACTTTGCCGTCGGCTGGCAGACGACAAAGTCTGCCAGTAGCCACCTAAGGCCAGCTGACATCACCTGGCAGACGACAAAGGAGCCTGTCGCTTTGCCATCCGCAGGTAGATGGCAAAGTCTGTCGTTAGCCACCTAATGGGGCTAACCTAAGTGCTATGTCGTCCACCCACTTTGCCGTCTGCTTGGCCTATATGGCAGACGGCAAAGGTCTTTGTCGTCCACTTTATTTGTGCAGACGGCAAAGTAGCCCTTTACCGTGGTTTTCGGTGCTAGAAGTGGGGCCGTCTGCCAGCGGACGGCAAACACCTTTGCCGTCCGTGATCCTGTCCTTTGCCATCTGCCATGGCAGATGGCAAAGTACCCGATTCCTGTAGTGTAAGATGATATTTTTGTCCCCCAAGTTTTGATGAGAAATTTTATTATGATGATGACACGTATGCTATAATTAATAATAACCATGAAACTTGTCATCATGATTTAAATTTTCAATTTGGTTATGACAATCAAGTGTCACATGATAGTTAGTTTTTTGAGTTTGCTCCCACTACCATGAATGAAAAGGAATTTGTCTTATGTGAAGAGTAATAAATTTTCTATGCTTATAGATCATGAAAAGAATGCTTTATGTGATAGTTATATTGTGGAATTCCTTCATTATGCTACTGAAAATTATTACGAGAGGGTTAACACATGCGCGTAAGAATTGCAATAATATCAAGTTTCCTCCCTATGTGTTCAAAGTTTTCAAGTTATGCTTGTTTTGCCTTCCTATGCTAGTTGATTCTTGCGCCCATAAATTGTTTGCTCACAAAATTTGTATGCATTGGAAGTGGGTTAGGCTTAAATGTGCTTGTAATATGCTTCATGATGCTCCAATTGTGTTTAAATTCTTTACTTTTATGTGAGCATCGTTGAATTCATTATGCCTAGCTAGGGGAGTAAAACAATAGCGCTTGTTGGGAGGCAACCCACTATTTATCTTAAATTTTGTTTTTACTTTCTGTTTATTTGTGATAAAATGATTGTTGCTACTTTAATAATTGTGTTATTATGTTTTAGTTAGTTTTTGTCCCAAGTAAAGCATTTGGGATGACTCACAAGATGAGTAGAATTGATACGGTGCAAAAACAAAAACTTTAGCGTCCAGTGCAGATTTTCTCTGATTTTACTGGACTTCCTTTTTATCTGAATTTTTTACAAAGTATTTCTATAAAAATTATTCACGTTTTCCTAATTTTATAGAATTTTTAGAGTTACAGAAGTATGGGAATTAAACATCAATACAAACTGTTCTGTTTTAGACAGATTCTGTTTTGCTTGCATAGTTTGCTTGTTTTGATGATGCTATGGATTGTATCGAGGGGTATAATCCATGGAGAAGTTAGAATACAGTACCTATTATGCAATAATAAAATAATAATCAATTTATAACAGTATGTAAAGCATTTGATATGTTGCTTATACTAACGGATATCACGAAGTTTTGTCGAGTTTTATGTGATTGAAGTTTTCAAGTTTTGGGTGTTATCATAATGGACAAAGGAATAAGGAGCTGCAAGAGCCTAAGCTTGGGGATGACCAAGGCACCCCAAGGTAATATTTTTGGAACACTCAAGCATATAAGCTTGGGGATGCCCCGGAAGGCATCCCCTCTTTCGTCTCAATCCATCGGTATGTCACTTGGAGCTACATTTTTATTCGTCACATGATATGAGTTTTGCTTTGAGCATCGTTTGCTTTTGTTTGCTTTTACTTGAAGTTTGCCACAATCATCGTTTGCTGGACACACCTATTTGAGAGAGACACACCTTCATCATAATTTATTCGAATACTCTATGTGCTTCACTTATATCTTTTGAGCTTAGCAGTTGCTCTAGTACTTCACTTATATCTTTTTTAGCACGGTGGCGTGTAGATTTTATAGAAATGATTTCACTCTCATTCTTCACTTATATATTTTTTAGATTTAATAAATAGTGACAGTAATTTGCATGGGTCATAAAACTAGTCCAAAAATAATAAGTATTCAATGAGTGATAATCAAAACCATCATGTAGCACAAATAGAGAAATTGTGGGTCAATGATGTTGATGTGGTAATATGAAAAGGGTGTGAGTTCATTATTGTTGATTCATATAAGTGTCAACATTAAGAGGTGTTAACTTCTTGTTTGTCTAAAAATTAAAAAGGCATGGTGAGGATGTGATAGCATTTCTATTCCTCGTTGAAATCCTAGTGTTGTTTCAAGTCGGGGGCGCGCGATGGTTAACTCCTACAAACCTCCTCCTTCGGGGCACGCGAGTAATACTTTGATTTGTGATAAAACAAATAAAACTTTGCAATAAGTATGTGAGTTCTTTATGACTAATGTGAAACCATGGACATACGCAACCTCACCTCCTCATATTTTGCTAGCCTCTTTGGTACCGTGCATTGCCCATTCTCACCTCGAGGATCGGTGCAACCTTCGCCGGTGCTGTCGGATTTTGGGCTCCGCAAAACCCTCAAGGTTCGAACAAAGGGGCGTGTGCGAAGATCCCCTGCAGCCTCGCCCTGCCTAGCTCGCTACTCGATGGTTAGGACGGTGAACTCGCACGATGACGAGGAAGAAGATGCACACAATGATTTACCCAGGTTCGGGCTGCTGCGAAGCGTAAAACCCTACTCCTGCTTTGGTGGATTGCCTCTCGAGGAGGTGTGGTGAATGAACTAGTACAGTGGTGAGGAGCCTCGTGAGGGCGCTCGGGTGGTGTTCTTGGCTCTCTGCCTTGTCTTTCTGCTATGGGTGTCTCCCTTCTGCGGTGCAGCCTATCCTCCCTTTATAGCAGCGGCCCGGGTCCTCTTCCCTTTTCGCAATGGCGGGAAGGGATCCCACAACGGCCAAATTTGAAGGGGGACAGGAGTACAACCCCGCCCTGTCCAAAGGTGGTCTTCGCCTGCAAAGTGGCTGTCGATGATGCAGAGGTGGGCTCGGCGATGACATCCGCCCTGCGGGGCTCGTGGTCGTGGTCTTGTTGCACCGGAATGGAAACGTTTGGGCGACGCTTTGGGAACCCGCGTACGTCCTCGCTCCCTTTGCACCAAAGGGGAAACTGCACCGTCTGGCGCACTGGCACCCGCCTGTCCTCCCTTGCGTCATCCTTGACTCCTAAGGCTGGGTTCCGCATAGAGATCTCCGCCGCTCCGGAGGGGGGCTGAGGAGGCCCATCCTTCGCTGGTCTTGGTGCTGCCTTCCTCGCGAGCTCGGGTCCTCGCGAGGGCCTTGTATTGAGTGCCAGCCGTGTTTGGCTGACGAGGTGGGCCATGCCCTGGGTTGCAGGTAGGCAGGTCTGGGTACCCCCGTTCCCAGAACGCCGACACTAGCCCCCGGGCCCAAGGCGCGCTCGAGATAGCTTCCGGGCGAAGTCCTTGAGGACGGCCCGAAGCGCCGCGGGCTCCAAACGCCTGCGGGCCAGGCTCAACACATGCCGCGCGCCCAGGGGACGACGCCTCCACTCTCGAGGACGTCGAGGACCCCCGGTCAAACTGAGTTGACGCCTGCGCGCCGCACCGGTCATCATTACCTTTCTTTGAATGCGGCTGTTCCCTCGGCCTTCTCCCCTTGGGCCACGCGGATGTGACGCTTCAGAAGCTAATGAACTGACGCGGGGCAGGGCCGCACCCCGCCCGGGATGCGAGGGGGCGCCGGTTGGCCCTTGGTTGTATATAAGCGGGCGAGGGTGAGGGAACCCTCAACACATCTTCATCCGCTTTGCCTCCCGTTCTTCAACCGCCGCTCTCCCAGCCATGGCATCCGTGAGGAAGTTCTTTGCCGCCAAGAAATGGAAGGCCTCCGAAGAGAGCCCTGCCTCGCCGCCACCCAGGAGGGGCCGCGGTCGTCCCCGGAAGTGCGCCACGACGCCGGTGGTGGTTCCCCGTGGGCGCGGGCGCGCATCAGCGTGGCTCGGGGTTTCCATCGGCGGCCGCGGGGGGGCTCCGTCCAGCGCGGGCGGCCGCAGTAGTCGTGGTGGTGTCGCCCGTGGTGGGAGGCTAGCGGTGGCTGCCCTGCCGCCGCGCCCGCGGCTCCATTCAGCCGACATGGCCCTGGACTTTGTGGTGTGGGTGGAGAGGCCGGAGACCGCTTGGCTTCAACTCCCGCGCTTCTTCGATAAGGCGCTGCCGGCCGGGGGGCCTGCTGGCCTATGGTTGCATGCCGACGGCTGCTGCATCGCGGCATCATGGGTGGAGGTCGAGGTCACCCCCGGGGGTCACGTGTACCTGAACCGTGGGTGGCAGATGTTTGCCCGCGCCCATGGCTTGGAGGGGAGGCGCACCCTTCACTTCAAGTACGACGGGGTGGCGACGCTCTTCATCAAGATCTTCGGGGGAGAGGGCGAGCGTCTGGGGTGCTGCCCAGAAGACGACGGTTGCGGAGATCTTGGAGATGAGCTTTCCCTTCACGACAGGCGTCGCGTCTCCAGCAGCAGTGACACCCCGTCCGAGGGGAGCCCGAGCGACAACAGCGACAGCAGCTATGGCGCGCCACCGCGCCGGCGCACCCGGACCTCGGGGGGTAGCCAGCCGTCGCGGCGTCGCTCCTCCGCTCCAGAAGCGTCCACGCCGGCGTGCCTCCACGGGCCCGTGAAGGAAGAGGAGGACTCCGATTGAGTGCTGGTGTGTCGACGCCAGGGCTCCCGGAGCGGCAGCCCCCGTGGGGGCTTTCTCACTTTCTTTCTCCTCTTCTTTTCCCATTCCTACAATCAAAGAACCAAGGGAGGCCCTGTGGGCGTGTAATGAATTTGGGCACTCGCCTCTTTTTTATCAGCACTTTTGTCACGTGTCCTAGCCTTTGCGTTTTTGTTAGCTGAGACCTCCTGCCGGCCGTGATTAGGGTACTTAGCTTGACATGCTCGCGGTAGGCTCCAGGGTCGGGGAGCGCGTGGCTATGGCGCTTGGGGAGTCCGGACGTCCTAGGGACTTCTTCTTCTTACGAGTGAGGCAGGCTGGGAGCCCTTTCGGCACTGTGTGTCTGCAGGCCCTAGTCCCGCACATTTCCCGACCACCGTAATGTACGACCGAATCACCAGGACACAACTACGAGGTGAGGCCTCGACACCCTTGATGCCGACAGGATCACAAGGACGACATCAAGGGGCGAGTGGCTATATGACCGGTAAGGCTCCTGAGGCATGCTGCTCAGGAGCCCCCTTTGACGCTCAAGCAGCTCTACGTCGGCAGGTCCCAGTCCCGCGCATTTCCCGACCACCGTAATGTACGACCGGATCACCAGGACGCAACTACGAGGTGAGGCCTCGACACCCTTGATGCCGACCGGATCACTAGGACGACATCATGGGCGAGTGGCTATATGACCGGTAAGGCTCCTGAGGCGCATTGCTCAGGAGCCCCCTTTGACGCTCAAGCGGCTGCCCAAAGAAAATTTTGTTTCCTGCCCCGGGAGGGGCGGGCCTCCCGAGGCTCCGAGATGGTGCGTCGGGCCATGAGTGGAGCCCCCGAGTGAGAATGAAGCGACACGCGCCTGCTGACTCACCCGGGAGTGCCACGCGAGGATCCGGGCGCCATGGCCTTGGCGAGGTGCGAGCATCGTGCCCCCCAGCACCCACTCGCGGGGTGCGAGAGGGAGGGAAGCAGGTGAGTGCTCGACTCGAAGAAAGAGAACCCAAGATAAGAGATGGCGATGAAAACGAATCCCTGCCCCTTTTCTTTAAAACATGGTTGAAGAAAACCCCGAGTTTTGTTCCAGGAAAGTTGGCAAATTCAAATATCAGAAGAGCAAATAACAGCCGCGTCCGGCACCTAGACTAGTCTTCATCTTTGTCTTCCCCCAGCGCTGAGCGTAGGGCATCCACGTTGCATGGGCATAGCCATTGGAGGGCAGTGTTGACCGCCAGCACGGAGCACGGGGCTTCCACGTTGCGTGGGAGGGACCCCCTCCGCGTCCTCGGGGGGCTCCGGGCGTATACAGCCCACTCATTATTACATGAGAGTGTCACGGGTAGAACTTCCGGAGGTGCTGGATGTTCCAGGCATTCTGGATGGGGACCCCGTCCTGAGTCTCCAGGTGCACGGCGCCAGGCCTGGAGACGTGAGCGACCTTGAACGGGCCCTCCCACATGGGCAAGAGCTTGTGCAAGCCCTCCCTGGAGAGGACCTACCTCAGGACGAGGTCTCCGACTTCGAGGGTCCTGGAGCGGATGTTACGGCAGTGGTAGCGCCGCAGCGCCTGCTGGTACCTCGCTGTCGTCGTTTTCTCACGGCAGATGCCATGGGGAGGCTTATCGAGTGTGGTTGGGGCCGATGGACGCCGGTGGACTCCGGGGGCGAGATTGGGGACAAGCGGCGCGGGAGACGCGATGTACCCAGGTTCGGGGCCCTCCATGGGAGGTAATACCCCTAGTCCTGCCGGTCTGGTTGATGAACCGAAGGGGGCTACAATGGTGCTCCTTGAGCTATATGGATAGAGGAGGAAGAAGGGGCTAGCTCGCCCTCTCTGCCTCTCTACGTGGGTGTGTGCGTGTGAGCTAGGGTAGAATCCTCCTTTTGCATGGGGGAGCTCCGGGGGTTTTATAGGCCAACCCCCCGGGATACAATATGAGTAGAAGGCTCCGAAGGGCCCCAGCTGGCGGCCTCTCTAGCCGGCCGTGGGGCCCCCGGCCAAGGGGTCTCGTCGCTAGTAGGGCCCGGGGGGCCCGCCTGGTGGGCCCCTGTGGCCGTCTCGTCGCGGCACGGGTCGTCCTTTGGGGCGTCATCTTGCGGCAGCTGGGCGCGGTCAGCGGTACGGCCGGCCGCGCTGTAACCATGCCGGGGCAGGTAATGGAGTGGTTGATGGCGTGCCAGCACTGTGCCGCTCGCCAGGTCGCGGTCGGCCAGGGTCAGAGGCACTGTCGCCTCCTCTGTGGCCATGCGGGCGCTGACCCCCGATGCGACGGGGGCCTCTATAGCCGTGCGTGCTCTGACAGCGGTACCCGCAGCACCGCCGGCTAGGGGGCTAAGCGTCTCCGTCCCTAGCCGGCCGATTGGTGGGGCCGGTTGTGCGAAGCCGGACTGCAGGGGGAGGTGGCTCGTCCTGCAGTCATTTTGAAAAGTTGGAGGAAGGGGTCGGCTGAGGCTACCCCGGGGTTATCCCCCTGTCAGTAGTCCCCGAAGCAGGGGAGGCCCGCCGGTGAACGGCGGCGGACCTCGCCGGCTTGAGTCTTGTCTTGTATTACGCACGGTCCTGGTGCCAGAAAAGGTGGGAGCGCAGCGGCCGGCTCCGTAGCCGGCCGACGCTTCGTAGGATGTCTCGAGTGTCCCGACGGGCAGAGGAGGCGCGCCACGTGGGGGGCGCAGCGGGCCGCGACCTGACAGGCCACGCGGAGGACAAGACCGGGCCGTGGGGCGGGGCCCACTTTGGCCGCGGCCTCGGCCCATGCGCATGGATCTTCTGCGGCCCGGGCCGTCGGTTGGAGTCCCCGGAACGCTTTAATGCTCTCCCCGCGCGAGGCGGGAGCAGTGGGGATCGTGCGCGACGAATCCGCTCCCTACTACCTTCGTGCGGGGGTTTAAATGGGGGGAGAGGAGCGGAACGGCGCATTCGTTTCCTCTCCCCCAGCGCCTTGCCGTCGTCGCCCCTCCCCTCCCCGCTCCGAGAGAGAGAGAGAGAGAGAAGAGAAGTGAAAACTGCGTGCTCGCCGCGCTGTCGTCCGCCGTCGCCGGGAGCCGCACCACGACCGAGCCCTTGCGCCCCGTCGCCACGGCCGCCAAACCCTTGAGGGTAATGGCAAGCAAGGGGGCGTGGGACGGTAGTGACGTCGACGAGCACTTCTTCGAGCATCTCCGCCACCGCCGCAAGCTGCCGTCGGCGGAGCACCTCGAGGCGCGCATCGCCGAGGCGGAGAACACGCCGACCCCGCGGGAGGGCGAGGTGGTGGTTTTCGCCAAGCACTTCCTCCGCGGGCTCGGCCTGCCGGCGAGCACCTTCTTCCGGCAGTTCCTTACTCATTTTGGGCTGCAGCCGCACCACCTGGCCGCCAATGCCGTCCTGCAGCTGGCGGTGTTCGTCTCCCTGTGCGAGGGCTACCTGGGGGTGGAGCCGCACCTGGACCTCTGGTGCCGGCTCTTCTACCTTAAGCGCCAGATGGTAAAGGACCCGACAACCGGCCAGAAGGTCATGACCGCCTGCGGAGCCGCCCTGATTCACTTCAGCGCCGGAGCCGGGTTCCCGCAACTCCCCTTGCAGGAATCGGTGCAGAACTGGCAGAAAGGATTCTTCTATGTGAAGAACGTGAAGCCGGGGGAAGACTACATCAACCTCCCCGACTTCATCAACCAGCCGCCAATCGCAATGCTGAACTGGAGGACGCCTCCGGTCGGAGCGCCCGAGACGGCGAACTGGCTCTGCGAGCGTCTGGTGGTGATGACCAGAACGGAGGGGCTGACGGCGATGGATCTCCTGGCAACGATGGTGGCGCCGGGTGCAGCCGCTGCAGCGCCGGCCACACCTCATCTGCCAGATGGGAGGGCGGCGCGACCCTTGCCGGCTCTCCACCAAGGAGTTGAAGGCGGTGCAGATGGCGAGGAGGGTGAACGCCATCTCAGTCGCCAAGATAATCGAGGGTGCATGGCGATGGGGGAAGGCCCCGTACAGCAGGGACCGCCCGGCCCCGCTGGTACATGGAGAGCTGCTCCCCACCCCTTTTTCCTGTTGAAGCCGGCCCCCCTCACGGCCTAACGACAGAGGGTCTCTCTTGTACGTAGGTCTTCCCGCAGCTGCAGAACTACGGCGTGCCGGCTGCCGACGTGGCAGAGTCGGACCCGGAGGAGGTCGAGGACGTCAACGACGTGGAGCCGGCCGAATCGGAGCCGGCCGGTGCATCCGGCGTCGACGGGACGGAGACAGAGGCAGCCGAGTCAGTGGGTGAGTTCCCTCCCTAAACACCTTTGTGGGACTGGACCGACGATGACGCTGAGATGGAAAGGGTGCGCAATGCAGCGGCTCCAGAGGACCCCGAAGTTTCGGGAGACGACACCACGGCGCCGAGGAGGCGCGTTTGCCGCGCCGACCGCGCGCCCAACCGGGACGACGCGGTTGCCGGCGGCAGGGGGAAGCAGCCGGCCAGTTCCAGGCCGGCCCCCAAACGGCCGCATACCGGGCAGCCGGGCGGCGGCCGCGGAGGCGGCGGGAAGAAACTGCGGGTCGCCCGGTCAGGCCTCGCCAGGCGGGCGGTCCCTGTCACCATCGGGTAAGTCGGTTCCAAGTACTTGCTTGTTTCTAGGCCGACCTCCCTTCCTTATCGTGCTCATCCAGCGAGCCGCGTGCCCTTGGGAGGGCCACGGCTACCGAGACGGTGGGGACAGCGCCGCCGCCCACCGCCGAGGATAGGGAGCGCGCGGCATGGCGGGACCTCGAGGCGGCCGAGCGGGAGCTGCGCGAAGAGGAACGACGCCCGTGGGAGGAGGCAGCGTGGAAGCGGACGTCGGGGCGGGCCAGCGCGGAGCCAGCCGGCCAGTCGTGGGTGCCTTTTCCCCTTGGTCGGGAGAGGAGATCCAAGGATAGGCACGACCCCGGGCGGCGGGCGGAGGTGGACGCGCGGGTCGAGGAGGAGGCGCGCGCGACCGCGAGCGCGGCGGACGCCGCCAAAGGGGCGGAACAGGGCAGCAACACGGCCCCGTCGGGGGCGGAGGACGTGTCGTCGGGGGTGGAGGAGCCCCCAGAGGTCGTCGTCCTGGACGCGGAGGTCCCGGCTGCGGAGGTGGGCCGAGCCGGCGCAGCCAGAGGCGGAGCGCCGGACAGCGAGACAGGGGCGCCCGGAAGGGCGGATGCCCCGGGCTGGTCAGCAGGGGCACCCGGAACCATGGCGCCGGGGGAGGCGGGCCCCCTGGTGACCACGGCGAAGGGCACGTCCGGGAGCCGCCGACGGGGATCGGCCGCAGGAAACTTGGGCCACGGCCGGAGGCGCGGCCATTAACGACGCGCCGAGTGCCCTCGGGGCTGCGGTGGTTGCCGTCGTCGAGGAGTTTGCCGCCTATCGCGCCCAGGTGGCGCAAGACGCCCAGGCCGCCAGCGACCGGCTGGTCCACCTCGAGCAATCCATCACGGTAAGGGCTCGAAGCCTCGTATTTTGCTTTGATTTTTTCCAGTGGGGGCGCGCCATCGCACCCACTGGGTGTAGCCCCCGAGACTCGGGCCGACACGGGACGCAGGCGGGTCGAGTCTAATAGCATCTTTGCTTTTGTGTTCTTTGCAGGCCGCGCACGACCGCCGGGTAGCCGCGTACAACACGCTGCTAGGCTTGTATCGTGGAGCCGAGAACTGGCTGGCTGTTACGTCCGCCGACCTAAAAGGTAAGGTTCTTGCGAATGTCCAGTGGGGGCGCGCGAGCGCACCCACTGGGTGTAGCCCCCGGGATTCAGGCCGGCTACTCCGGAGGCGGGCTGAATCCCTTTCTTTGCTTGCTTTCTGACAGAGGCGTCCTCATCCCGGGTAGCCACCCACACCGAGACGGTCAGCCTCCGTCGCCAGGTGGTGGAGCTTGGCGAACGGCGGGACCTCCTGATGGCGGAGTGCGACCGGCTCCACCAGGAGGCGGATCGGGCGCAGGCGGAGAAGGAGGCGCGTGAGGCGGCCCACCACCTAGAGCTGGAGGAGCGGGAGGCGGCCCTTTGCCGGGAGGCGGAGGAGCGGGAGACGGCCCACCGCCAGGAGCTGGAGAACAAGGACGCCCTGCTGGCGAAGGCGGCCGAGGAAGCGCAGACGGCCCGTGTCGAGCACGAGCGCCGGCTCCAGGAGTGGTCGGCCAGGGAGGCCGTGCTGCAGGAGCAAGGGAACGAGGTGGACCGGCTCCTGGCCTGTAAGTTTCGATGTCTTGCATTTGCCTGCTTGCTTCTTTTAGGGTGCTAGGATTCTTTCATTGTTCATCCCGCCTCCCTTTCTCCCTTAGGGATTTTCCCAGGCACGCAGGAGGTCGCGGAGGCGGCCGTGGAGGCCCATCGCGAGGACCAGCGGGCGCAGGGAGTCCCCATCGGGCAGCACGCCGCCTGGACACTGGATGAGGTGGGGATCGCCGCCGGGGCACGTCTGCACGAGGTGGTCCGGGCCTTGAAGCGGCTCCAGGCAGCCGGCACAGAGCTGGTCTGCACCCTTTGGCCGGATGCGGTGGAGCCGAACTCCATGAGCCGGTTGTCAAGGTGGCTGGAGTTCGGGACCGCACGGGTGAACGCCTGGAAGGCCTCCGCCGCACGCGCCAGAAGGGCCATGGCGCTTCGCATCGCGAGGTCGTGATACCCCGAGCTAGACTTGGGGCTGCTTAAGACCTAGCGAGTCGGCACCGATGTGGAGCTGGAGGCAGCGGCCGATGCGCTGGCCGTTCGGGCCAGCGATCTTGCTTCCTTCGCCGCGTGAGCGTACGGCAGACGGCGGGGTGATCCCGGAGGACCCGTACATGCTCGCCCTTGACGACCCGGAGGGTAGCGCCACGGAGACGGGCGATGAAGACGCCGGGTCCAGCACCGACGACTACGCTGACTTCGAGCTGGCTCGTGACTTGGGTGTGGGGGCCGATGCGGATCGCATTGCGGCCAAGGACGGGGCCTCTACTTCAGCCGCCACGGAGGATGCCGGGGGAGAAGACGGCGCTGCCGCTATTTAGGACTTTTCTTTCCTGCATTTTGTTTAGACTGCAATTCCACCCACTGGGGTGTAGATGTAATGAACTTGGGGCCGTGGGCCGTTTTGTATATAAGTTTGTGCTTTTGGTTGCAAAAGTTTTTTATGCGTGCCGACTCGACCTTAGCCCTTTTGGCCTTGTTGGCTCTGTCTACCCAAAGCCTTGTTCCTTTCGGCATCGGCCCCGCCAGCCGGACAACCGGGAGTCGGTCTGTAGCTGGGACGGGGCGTCCGCCTCGGGGGAGTCGGCCGTGAGTTTGAGAGCCGCGAGGATGTTTTGGCTAAGGTGAATGGCAGAGGCTAGAAATTTTTTTGGCTAGCCCTAGCCGGCAACCCCCTATGACCGTTTTCGGGTGTGCTAAGTTTACCGTCCCGAGGACCCACCAGCCGGACAGCCGGGAGCCGGTCTATAGCTGGAGGGCGGGTAGGGTGTTTCCTTAGTTCACACTACTTGACCGGCTTCGAGGAGCGATTGTCAAGGCTAGCCGGCGAGCCCCCGAGACCGTGGAGCCGGGTCCGGGAACTGGTGAGTGGGGTGAACTGCTTTGGAAGAAATGAAAGGGGCGTGTCCCAAGAGCTGGCTTGGGGCACCCGTTGCATTCATAAGCCCAAAAGGGGAGGTACATACATACACTGGTCCTTAGCAGTAAAATGGACGGAGGAGCGCCGCGTTCCACGGGCGCTCCGTCTCCTCGCTGGAGGCGTCTCTCTTGCGCTTCTGCGGCTTCTGAGCATCTATTAGATAGTACACGTTGTTGTGCAGCGCCTTGCTGATGATGAATGGGCCCTCCCATGGGGAGGATAGCTTGTGCTGGCCGGCGGTTCGCTGTATCCGCCTAAGCACCAGGTCCCCCTCGCGGAAGGAGATGGGCCGGATGCGCTTGCTGTGGTAGTGCCTGAGCTTCTGCTGATAGATAGCCGTCCGGCTCAGCGCTAGCTCGCGGGCCTCCTCGAGAAGGTCGACGCCGTCCTCCCTTGCCTCTTTTGCATCTGTCTCCTTGTACAGAGTGACGCGAGGCGAGTCGAACTCGATGTCCGTGGGGATGACCGCCTCGGACCCATACACGAGGAAGAAGGGCGTGAAGCCGGTTGATCGGTTGGGCGTGGTCCTCAGGCTCCACAAAACGGCCGACAGTTCTTCGATCTAGCAGCTAGCTGAGCGGACGAGCGGTGCCACGAGCTGGGGCTTGATGCCGGCCAGGATTAAGCCGTTAGCCCTTTCGGCCTGGCCGTTCGGCTGCGGGTGGGCGACTGAGGCCAGGTCGAGCCGGATGCCTTGCTTGGCGTAGAAACGTGCTAGCGCGCCCTTGGCGAAGTTGGTGCCGTTGTCGGTGATGATGCTGTGCGGGACGCCGTAGTGGACCGTTATGTCTTCGATGAATCGGACGGCGGTGGGGCTTTCCAACTTCTTGATGGGTCTGGCCTCGATCCACTTGGTGAACTTGTCGACGGCTACCAGCAGATGCGTCATGCCACCTCGAGCGGTCTTGAATGGCCCCACCATGTCGAGCCCCCAGACGGCGAAGGGCCACGACAGCGGGATGGTTTGCAGCGCCGTAGCCGGCAGGTGGCTTTGTGCCCGGAAACGCTGGCACCCTTCGCACCTGTCAACGAGCTGCGTCGCCTCCTCTAGCGCAGTCGGCCAGTAGAAGCCGTGGTGGAACACCTTGGCCACCAGGGTCCTCGAGGCGGCGTGGTGCCCGCACTCGCCCTGGTGGATATCTCGGAGGATCTCTTGGCCCTTCTCGGACTCGACGCAGCGTTGGTACACGCCGGTTGCGCTACGGTGGACCAGCTCATGGTTGATGATGTTGTAGGCGGGAGCGCGGCGCTGGATCTGCCGGGCTTTGTCTTCGTCGGGAGGGAGCTCGCTGCGCAAGAGGAAAACCAAGATTGGCTGGGCCCATGACGGAGCCGACACCGGGGCCGGCTCCGGCTTGGGTCGGAGATTCTGGGCAACCGGAGCCCCCGGGCCCGGCCCGCTGGGCTCGCCAGTCCCCGGGACCGGTTGGTCGACAGCTGTCATGACGGCTGCGGGCTCGGGGCCGACTGTCGTCGGAACAACAGCTGCTGGAGCCAGCGCGGCGGGCGTAGCCGGCGGAGCTGGTGGAGCCGGCAGAACAGGTGGAGCCGGTGGAACCGTCGGGGCCAGCGGAGTCCCCGGGCCCGTCAAGGAGCTGGCGGGATCCGTGGGCACGAAGATGGACTCCGAATCGGCGAAGGGCTTGATCGATGGCTTGCGCAGCTGCTCGAGGGAGACGCCAGCCGGGATGGCCTGGCGGGTGGAGCCGATTTTTGCCAGGGCGTCTGCCACCTCGTTGTCTGCCCGGGGGAGGTGGTGGAACTCACAGCCCTCGAAGGAGCCGGTAAGCTGCTGGATGAGGAAACGGTAGCTTGCCATATTGGCGTCCCTGGCGTCCCATTCGCCAGAAACCTGCTGCACCACCAGGTCGGAGTCGCCGAAACACAAGATGCGCTGGATGCCGATCTCCTTGGCGAGCCGGAGGCCGTGGAAGAGTGCCTCGTACTCGGCCACGTTGTTGGAGGCGGCGAAGTGGATTTGGAGCGCATACTTAAGTTGGTCTCCCTTCGGAGACGACAAGATGATGCCGGCCCCCAAACCGGTCCGCATCTTCGAGCCGTCGAAGTGCATGTGCCAGTGTGTGGAGTCTGGGGGAGGCGGTACGAACTGGGTCTCAGCCCAGTCGACGAGGAAGTCGGCCATCGCCTGCGACTTGATGGCGGTGCGCGGCTCGTATCGGATCTCGTAGTCGGCGAGGGCGATTGCCCATTTGGCGATCCGGCCGGTGGCGTCCCGGCCGCTCATGATCTCGCCCAGCGGCGCCGTGCTCACCACGGTGATGGTATGCTCTTGGAAGTACTGCTTGATCTTCTGGGCGGCGAAGTATATGCCATAGCACATCTTCTGGTAGTGGGGATAGTTTTGCTTGGAGGCGGAGAGGACCTCGCTGAGGTAGTAGACGGGACGCTGGACTGGCAATGCTTTGCCCTCCTCCGGCCGCTCCACCACCAGGACGACCCTGATGACGCGCGTGGTCGCCACGATGTATGCGAGCAGAGGCTCTTTCTCAGCCGGCACGGCCAAGATGGGCGCGCGGGTGAGGACTCGTTTGAGGTCGCGGAATGCCTGGTCCGCCTGGTCGGCCCACTCGAACTTGGCCGGCTTCCTGGTGGAGTCGGCGTCCGGCTCGATAAGCGTCGTCTTCCTCATGAGCTGGTAGAGGTGCAGGGCCTTCTCCCCCAGCCGGCTGACGAACCGGCTGAGCGAGGCGAGGCAGCCGGTGAATTTCTGGACGTCGCGGAGCCGGATCGGCTTGGGCATCCGCTCAATCGCCCTGATCTTCTCTGGGTTAGCTTCGATGCCGCGGGCGGACACGAAGAAACCCAGGAGTTGGCCGACTGGGACGCCGAAAATGCACTTCTCCGGGTTGAGCTTGACCTTGTATTTGCGCAGGTTGGCGAAGGTCTCCCGGAGGTCGTCAAGGAGGCCGAAATGCTTCTTGGTTTTGACGACGATGTCGTCAACATAGACGTGGACGTTCCTGCCGATCTGCGGCAGGAGGCACTTCTGCATGCAGCGTTGGAAGGTGGCGCCTGCATTCTTCAGGCCGAAGGACATGGTGATGTAGCAGTAGGCCCCGAAAGGTGTGATGAAGGAGGTCTTCAGCCGGTCGGCCGGGTCCAGTTTGATCTGGTGGTAGCCTGAGTAGGCGTCTAGGAAGGACATCAGATCGCAGCCGGCCGTGGAGTCGATAAGTTGATTGATCCGCGGTAGGGCGAACGGGTCCTTGGGTCATGCCTTGTTCAGGCTCGTGTAGTCGATACACATGCGCCAAGTCTTGTTTTTCTTTAGCACCAGGACTGGGTTGCCCAACCAGTCCAGGTGGAACACTTCCATGATGAAGCCGGCTGAAAGCAGCCGGGCGATCTCCTCTCCTATAGTACGCCGCTTCTCCTCGGAGAAACGGCGTAGGGGTTGCTTGACCGGCTTCGCATCCGGCCGGACATGAAGTTTGTGCTTGGCGTACTTCCTCGGAACACCCGGCATGTCTTTGGGAGACCATGCAAAGATGTCCCGATTCTCACGCAGGAAGTCGACAAGCTCGCCTTCCTATTTGCTGCTGAGGTTGGCGCCGATGGTGACGCACTGCTTGGGGTTGGCCGGGTCGAGCGGCACCTGCTTAGTGTCCTTGGACGGCTGGAACGACGCCTCGCTGGCCGACTGGGATGGGGGAGCCGGCACGGCCGGCTGGTTGGAGGTGTGGGCCACGAGCCGGTCGAGCTGCCGTCTCTCCTCTGCTATCTCCAGGGCTTCGGCCAGCCGGCTGCCGTCGCGCGCGCACTCGATTGACATCTTGTAGTCACCGGCGATGGTGATGATGCCCTTGAGGCCCGGCATCTTGAGCTTGAGGTAGGCATAGTGGGGGATCGCCATGAACTTGACAAGGGCCGGCCTGCCCAGCAGCGCGTGGTAGGGACTGTCGAGGTCCACCACCTCGAACCAGACCGGCTCACGGCGGAAGTGGCTCTGGTCGCCGAAGAGGACGTCGAGCTCGATCTTGCCGATGGGGGTGCAGGACTTTCCCGGCACGATGCCGTGGAAAACCGTCCGGCTCGCCCGCAGGTCTTTCTCCCCGAGCCCCAAGTTGAGCATCGTGTCGCGATAGAGGATGTTGATGCTGCTGCCCCCGTCGATCAGCACCCGCGAGAAACGGCAGGTGCGCCTCTCGGAGACGATGGTGGGATCAAGGATGAGGGCGTAGCTGCCCGGGTTTGGCATCATGGCCGGGTGGTCCGCCCGGCTCCAGGTGACCGGCTTCTCCGACCAATGCATGAACTGGGGGACCGAGGGGACGGTGGCGTTCACCCCGTGCCGGCGCTGGCGCACGTTGTGCTTGTCGGTTGCTTCGCTGGTGAAGACGATGTAGGACCCGTCCTGGTTAGGGAACTGGTCGTGGAGGCGGCCGTCGTTGGCAGCCGGGACCGGAGCAGGTGGCAGGGCCGGAGCCGGAGCCGGTACGCGGGGTGCCGGAGGCGGAGGAGCCAGAAGGCCCTCGCCTCGGGCTAGCCGCTGGGAGAAGCTGCACTGCCGGAGCGTATGGGTGGCCGACTTGGCCCCGGAGTGGTGCTTGCAGGGTAGGTCGAGCATCTGCTCGAAGGTGAGATTGGGCTGCCAGGCGGCTTTGCCGGTCCGCTGACGCTGGCTAGAGCCCTGGGCAGCCGGCTGCTCCTATTCGATGGTGGCGACCTGCCGGCTCCCGTAGCGGGAATACGGCTGGTCTGATTTGCGCTTGTTGTTCGGCTGCTGCCGGCTGTCGGTAGCCGCCCGTGGCGCGGCAGGCGGCGGAGTTGGCTTGGCTGGCGTGGCGACCTTCATCCACATCGCGGAGTCGGCCGTGGCGTACTTGTCCGCCTTGGCCATCAGATCCGCCAGGGTAGCCGGCTCGGATCACAAGAGCTTGTGCTTGAGGTGGGTGCCGTCTCGGCAGCCCTCAATGAAATACTGGATAGCTTGCACCTCGTGCACCCCCTCGCAGGAGTTGCGGAGCTCGGTCCAGCATGTGAGGTAGTCGCAGAGGGGTTCCTCCGGCCCCTGGACGCACATGGCCAGCTCGCGGGGCCGGCCGGGCCGCTTGTAGGTGCCGATGAAGTTGCGGACGAATGCTTCCTCGAAGTCCGTCCAGGTGTTGATGCTGCCGGCCGACAGGCTGTTAAGCCAGGTCCGGGCCGAGCCGTCCAACATTAGGGGGGCGTAGCGTATGGCCACGCGTTTGTTTCCTCTGACGATGCCGACTGCGGTGGTGTAATCGACCAGCCAGTCCTCCGGCTTGGCGGTGCCTTTGTACTTCGGGTTGTCGCGAGGGAGAGTGAAGCCGGCCGGGAACGGCTCGTTGCAGATCCGGGGGCCGAAACACGCCGGGCAGATCGAGCCCTCCTCCTCGAGGAGGGCCGACTGTGCTAGCCAGTCGATGCGGGTCCGGGCGTCGTTCTCGCTCCGCGGGACACGCGGGCCGAGCCGAGCAGCGAGCTCGGGACGAACAATCGGGGCAGGCGAGCAGGCGCGTTCCCGCCGCGGGGGCGGGGTATGGTCCCGGCTGCGCCGGCTGCCGCCAGCCAGAGCGTCATCGCGCCGGCTGTTGACGGCCGGCTGTTCATCTCGCAGCCGGGTGCGTCCGTTGTGGGACTCAGCGCCCCGTCGGCCAAAGCCGTGAGGGGAAGAGGCTTGCTGGACCGGCCGGCGCTGGCCAGCAGTAGGCGGAGCGCCCCCTCGGGGACGGGAATTTCGGAGCCGGCGTTGATGCCGTCGAGCCGGGCCTGCTGGGCGTTGGCGGTGGCGATGAGGTCTTGGATGTGTCGGTCCTGCTGCTCTTGCTCCTCGCCCACCAGGTCGGCGAGGTCGGCGTAGGCTACGTGGGCGGCCCTTAGGTTGGCGGCCGGCGTGTCGTAGGTGGGAAGCCTGCCGCCGAGGATCTCAGCGACCACGCGGCCGCGGTTGCGGACATCACCACGCCGGCTAGGCTCGTTGCCGGCGGGGCTGAGGCCGTAGGCGGAGTTATACTCGCGCTGCGCGGACTCCATCCGGCGCTTGGTGGTGGCAAGCACGGTTGCCTCGTCGAACAGTAGCCGGCGAGCAGCCTCCAGCTCGGCCGTAGCCGTGGCTGGGTTTGTCGTAGGTGCGACGGGGGTGCTGAGGCCCCGTAGCACGGAGCCGAGGGGGTCGGAGGTGCCGGCATGAGCGGCCGCGGCGGCCGCGTCCACCTCCGCCCTGGCACGGCCGGAGGTCGTGGAGGAGCTGGTGGCCATTACCCCAACGCGGACGCGGGGGTCGCCGGCCTCACCCGGGGCGAGTGCGCCCACGGACGAGGGCGGGTCGAGGCAGTCGACCACCTGGCTTGGGTATTCACCGGCAGCCGGCTCATCGGCGAGGCTCAGCCTGCCGACGTGCTCGGTGAGCGCGACGACGTCGATCAGAGGGTCGCGGCCGAGGCACTCGTTGGAGAGGCCGGCAGCGTCGCCCGCAGGGCCAGCGGGGACGGGGTTCCGCCGCGCAGGAGCAAGCCCCACGAGCGAGCAGTTCCGCCCAGACGCGGGGCGGCCGGGGGAGGTGATGAAGGGTCACGCCCGGAGCGTGACTCCGGCCGGCGCCGCGGCCGGCCCCACGGTGGGCGCCAACTGTCATCGTTTTCTCACGGCAGATGCCATGGGGAGGCTTATTGAGTGTGGTTGGGGCTGATGGACGCCGGTGGACTCCGGGGGCGAGATTGGGGACAAGCGGCGCGGGACACGCGATGTACCCAGGTTCGGGGCCCTCCGTGGGAGGTAATACCCCTAGTCCTGCCGGTCTGGTTGATGAACCGAAGGGGGCTACAATGGTGCTCCTTGAGCTGTATGGATAGAGGAGGAAGAAGGGGCTAGCTCACCCTCTCTGCCTCTCTACGTGGGTGTGTGCGTGTGAGCTAGGGAAGAATCCTCCTTTTGCATGGGGGAGCTCCGAGGGGTTTTATAGGCCAACCCCCCGGGATACAATATGAGTAGAAGGCTCTGGAGGGCCCCAGCTGGCGGTCTCTCTAGCCGTCCGTGGGGCACTCGGCCAAGGGGTCTCGTCGCTAGTAGGGCCCGCCGGCTGCGGGGTCCCGTCGGGAGCCGGAGGGGCCCCCGCCTGGTGGGCCCCTGTGGCCGTCTCGTCGCGGCACGGGTCGTCCTTTGGGGCGTCGTCTTGCGGCAGCCGGGCGCGGTCAACGGTACGGCCGGCCGCGCTGTAGCCATGCCGGGGCAGGTAATGGAGTGGTTGAGGGCGTGCCGGCACTGTGCCGCTCGCCAGGTCGCGGTCGGCCAGGGTTAGAGGCACTGTCGCCTCCACTGTGGCCACGCGGGCCCTGACCCCCGATGCGACGGGGGCCTCTGTAGCCGTGCGTGCTCTGACAGCGGTACCCGCAGCACCGCCGGCTAGGGAGCTAAGCGTCTCCGCCCCTAGCCGGCCGATTGGTGGGGCCGGCTGTGCGGAGCCGGACTGCAGGGGGAGGCGGCTCGTCCTGCAGTCGTTTTGAAAAGTTGGAGGAAGGGGTCGGCTGAGGCTACCCCGGGGTTATCCCCCCGTCACTCGAAGCTCGGAGCGAGGCTCGGCGACGTGCCTCCTCCCCGAGCACGAGGTCCGTTCCCTGCGCGGCATCCTGACGCTCCTCGTCGAATGACAAGACTCGCGGGGACCGGTGCTTGACCTCGTGTGGGAGGACGGTTTCGGCTCCGTAGACGAGGAAGAACGGGGTCTCGCCGATGGGCTTAGTCACGGTGGTGCGGTTGGACCACAGTACGGACTGAAGCTCATCGACCCAACCCCTGCCGCAAGCTTCAAGCTTCTTCTTGAAGCTCCTTGCCTTGAGGCCTCGCAGGACCTCCGCGTTGTCGCGCTCCGCCTGGCCGTTGCTCCGTGGGTGGACTACCGAGGCGTAGCATATCTGCGTTCCAAGGATAGCGCAATAGGTCCTGAAGAGGTTACTTGTGACCTGCGAACCGTTGTCGGTGATGATGCGGTTGGGTACGCCGAATCGGCTTACGAGGCCCTTGATGAACTTGACGGCTGATCCGGCTGGGATCATGCGCACGGGCTCCACCTCCGCCCACTTGGTGAACTTTTCGATGGCGACGTAGAGGTAGCGGTACCCGCCCGCTGCCCGTGGGAAGGGCCCCAGTATGTCCAGCCCCGAGAGCGCAAAGGGCCAGGAGAGCGGGATGGTCTGGAGGCCCTGCGCGGGCTGGTGAATCTGTTTGGCGTGGAACTGGCAGGCCTCGCAAGACCGGACCATCTCGATGGCGTCGTTAAGCGCCGAGGGCCCGTAGAAGCCTGATCGTAACGCCTTTCCTGCAAGGGTGCGC
The DNA here is from genome assembly GCA_039707655.1 of Elymus sibiricus. Lineage (NCBI taxonomy): Eukaryota > Viridiplantae > Streptophyta > Magnoliopsida > Poales > Poaceae > Elymus > Elymus sibiricus. The sequence continues at coordinate 129,282,609 of CM077669.1, forward strand.
GACGAGGAGTGGTGCCCGCAGTCTCCTTCGTGGATGTCGGCCAGTAGCTCGCACCCCTGCTCCTTGGAGATGCAACACAGCGCGACGTCATTTGGGCGCCTGCGGTACACGTCGCCGTCCTGTAGGCAGTAAGCCGTGGCTTGCCGTGCTACGTGCTCCGCGTCTTCCTCCTTTTCCGGTAGCGTGCCGTGAAGTAGGTACACCCTGAACTCCTGCATCCAGTCGTCATCCTGAGGCTCCAGTGCCAGGAGCAATCGGGCCCCCGAGGCCTGGCCACAGTCCGGAGCCCCCGAGGGCGGCACCAGGGGGAGCTCCTCACTTCGTGGCGCCGGGTCCTCGGTGGGTGGCGCTGTGGAGGGTTTGAAGAGCCGCTCCTCGAAGACGCCCGGCTCCTGGGGCTCGCGGCGCAACACCCTCTTCGCGATGTCATCGGCCTCCTTGTTCGCGCTGTGCGGGATGTGCTGCAATTCCAAACCCTGAAAACGTTTTTCGATCTTACGTACCTCTTCCAAATAAGCCTCCATGTGCTCGTCCTTGGGTGTATACTCTTTGTTGGAGAAGTTGACGAGGAGCTGGGAGTCGCCCTTGACGGTGAGGCACCGAACCCCCAAGGCCGCCGCCGCCTTGAGGCCGGCGATGAGGCCCTCGTACTCCGCAATGTTGTTGGAGACCTTCTCTCCATGCTGGAAACAGAGCTGCACAGGGTAACCGAGCTTGTCCCCTACCGGGGAGGTGAGCACGACCCCAGCCCCTGCTCCCATGCGCATGAAGGCTCCGTCGAAATGCATGATCCAACCCTCAGGTGCCTCATCGCCAGGGGTGAGGGACTGGCTCCCGTCCAGCCCCCGGTCAGGGGCGTCTGTCCACTCCGCCACGAAGTCTGCTAGGGCTGCCCCCTTGATGACCCTAGTCGTGCTGAACTCAATGTTGAAGGCCTGCATCTCGATGTTCCATTCGGCGACTCTTCCCACCGCGTTGGGGTTGCGCAGGACCTTCTCCAAGGGGTACGCAGAGACGACCTTGATGGGATGTCCCTGGAAGTAGTGGCGCAGTTTCCTCGAAGCGACAAGAAGCGCTAGGAGGAGCTTCTATTGCATGGGGTAGTGTGAGCGCCCGTCCCGCAGCACTGTACTGACGTAGTACACCGGGTGTTCGACGAGGTTGAAGCCCCCTGCGGTGTCCTGCTCCGTGGTGGGCCCAAGAGGCTAGAGCGCCTCGGGGGCCGTCGGAGCGGCCGGGGCCTCATGAGGGATGAGCGCCTCAGGGGCCGTTGGAGCGGCCGGGGCCTCATGAGGGTTGAGCGCTTCAGGGGCCGTCGGAGTGGCTGGGACCTCATGAGGATTGTGCGCCTCAGGGGCCGTCGGAACGGCTGGGGCCTTAGGAGCACCGTCTTAGGGAGAAGCGGGCTCCTTGGCATCCTGCGAGCCCCCTTGCTCCATACTTGGGGGCCCGCCGGCGCCCGTCGATGCGGCGCGTGTGTCGGCACACTCTTCCTTGACCGCCACCAACGCAGCGCTGGCGGAGTGGGGGGTGGCAGCCAGGTATAGCAGCAGGGGCTCCCGGGGACGAGGCGCCACCATCACTGGCGGGCTCGTGAGGTACCGCTTGAGTTCCTCGAAGGCTGCGTCTGCCTCCGGGGTCCATTTGAAGGGGCCCTTCCTTTTCATGATCTTGAAGAACGGCAGGGCCCGTTCGCCGAGTTTGGAGATGAAGCGCCCCAAGGAGGTCACGCAACCTACCAATTTCTGCATTTCCTTGAGGGTCTGGGGCGCGCTCATCTTGTTTATGGCCTTGACTTTCTCCGGATTCGCCTCGATTCCCCGGTGCGACACCAGGAAACCGAGCAGCTTGCCCAATGGGACCCCGAAGACGCACTTCTCGGGGTTGAGCTTCAGGTTCACCTCCCTCAGGCTGGCGAACGTCTCCTCCAAGTCCTCGATCAGGGTCTTGGCCTCCCTGGACTTGACCACGATGTCGTCGACGTAAGCTTCTACATTCCTCCCGAGCTGCGGCCCCAGGGCGATGTGCATCAGCCGCTGGAAGGTCGCCCCGGTGTTTCGCAGCCCGAAGGGCATGCACGTGTAGCAGAACACTCCGCACGAGGTGAGGAAAGCCATCTTCTTGACGTCCTCCACCGCCATTTTGATCTGATGGTAGCCCGAGAAAGCGTCTAGGAAGCATAGGAGGTCGCACTCCGTGGTGGAGTCCACGATCTGATCGATGCACGGCAGCGGGAATGGGTCTTGGGGACAGGCTTTGTTGAGGCTCGTGAAGTCGACGCACATACGCTCCTTCCTGCACTTCTTCGGGACGACCACCGGGTTGGCAAGCCACTCCGGGTAACGCACCTCCCGGATGACCCCGGCCTCCTTTAGCTTGCCGACCTCCTGGGCAATGAACGCCTGCTTCTCCTGAGCTTGCCTCCTCGCCTTTTGCTTCACTGGACGTGCGTTCGGGCACACCATGAGGTGGTGCTCGATCACGTCCCTCGGGACCCCCACCAGGTCAGAGGCGCTCCACGCAAACGCGTCCTTGTTTGCACGGAGGAAGGCCACCAACGCCTCCTCTTGCTCCTGGGGCAAGTCGGCGCCGATGGTGAAGGTAGGGCCAGGGTTTCCTTCGTCCACAGACACCAGCTTCGTCTCCGCCCGGCTCTGAGAGAAGAGCTGCCTCTTCTTTACCGGCGCGACGTCGTGGACACCCCCGGAGTCCTCCGTGGCTTGCGCGGCATCCCCGGCACTGGGGCGCACCGCGGCCGCCGCTTTGTAGGCGAGCTTGAGCGCATGGGACGCGTCCTTGACATTCCCCACGACGGTGAGGATGCCGCCGCTCCCGGGCATCTTGACGACGTTGTAGCCCGGGTGCGTTGCCGCCATGAACTGGGCGAGGGCGGGGTAGCCAAGCATTGTGTTGTACGGGAGGTGGATGTGGGCGACGTCGAATTCGATCTGCTCGGTGCGGAAGTTGGAGCGGGTGCCGAAGGTGACGGGGAGACGCACCCGCCCCACGGGGACGACAGATCCCCTGACCACCCCAGAGAAGGGCCTTGATGGCGCGAGTTGGTCACGGGGTAGCTGCAACGCATCGAAGGCCTCCATGGAGATGACGTTGAGGCCGGCGCCACCGTCTATGAGGGTCCTGGAGACGGCCACGCCCCTTATGGTTGGAGTGCACAGGATGGGGAGCGTTCCGGCGGCCGTCGTTTTCTTGGGGTGGTCGTCGGGGCCGAAGGTGATGTCGGTCTCCAGCCACATCCGAGGCGGCACGGGCTCGGGCCGCGGCCGAACCGCTCCTACGCGGCGGAGGAACTACTTGACCTGGCAGTCGGAGGAGGGTGCCTGTGATCCGCCGAGGATGCAGGCGACCGCGGGGCCGGCCCTGCGCGTCACGGCGCCACCGCGCGCCAAGGGCCGGCCGGCGTCGGAGATTTCGTCCGCCATGGGGTTGCCGAACCAGGGCTCGACTGTCGCCGCGAGTGGGGAAGCTTCGACACTCCCCCTACCTGGCGCGCCAAATGTCGGATTTCGGGCTCCGCAAAACCCTCAAGGTTCGATAAAAAGGGGCGTGTGCGAAGATCCCCTGCAGCCTCGCCCTGCCTAGCTCGCTACTCGATGGTTAGGACGGTGAACTCGCACGATGACGAGGAAGAAGATGCACACAATGATTTACCCAGGTTCGGGCTGCTGCGAAGCGTAAAACCCTACTCCTGCTTTGGTGGATTGCCTCTCGAGGAGGTGTGGTGGATGAACTAGTACAGTGGTGAGAAGCCTCACGAGGGCGCTCGGGTGGTGTTCTTGGCTCTCTGCCTTGTCTTTCTGCTCTAGGTGTCTCCCTTCTACGGTGCAGCCTATCCTCCCTTTATAGCAGCGGCCCGGGTCCTCTTCCCTTATCGCAATGGCGGGAAGGGATCCCACAACGGCCAAATTCGAAGGGGGACAGGAGTACATCCCCGCCCTGTCCAAAGGTGGTCTTCACCTGCAAAGTGGTTGTCGATGATGCAGAGGTGGGCTCGGCGATGACATCCGCCCTACGGGGCTCGTGGTCGTGGTCTTGTTGCACCGGAATGGAAACCTTTGGGCGGCGCTTTGGGAACCCGCTGGGGAAACTGCACCGTCTGGCGCGCTGGCGCCCGCCTGTCCTCCCTTGCGTCATCCTTGACTCCTGAGGCCGGGTTCCGCATAGAGATCTCCGCCGCTCCGGAGGGGGCCTGAGGAGGCACATCCTTCGCTGGTCTTGGTGCTGCCTTCCTCGCAAGCTCGGGTCCTAGCGAGGGCCTTGTCTTGAGTGCCAGCTGTGTTTGGCTGACGAGGTGGGCCATGCCCTGGGCCGCAGGCAGGCAGGTCTGGGTACCCCCGTTCCCAGAACGCCGACAGGTGCATCCAAACCCCGTGACATGATACACTCTGTTGCACATAAGACTCTTTATATCTTCCTCAAAACAGCCACGATACCTACCTACCATGGCATTTACATAGCAATTTTGAGATATATTGCCATGCAAATTCCATCGTCACTTCACATGACTAGTTCGTTCATCATCATATTGATTTGCATGAACATATAGAGCTGGCATAGTATTTGTGGCAAAGCCATTGTTCATCAGATTTTTGATGCATGTCACTCTAGATCTTTGCACATCCTGGTACACTACTAGAGGCATTCATATAGAGTCATATCATCCTATCAGTTTTTGATATCGAGTTGTAAGTAAATAAAAGTGTGATGATCATCATTATTAGAGCATTGTCCCAGTGAGGAAATAAAAATGGGGGAGGCAAAATGAGCCCACCATATATAATAAAATGATGAATGAGACAAAAAGATAGAAGGGACTTTGCTACTATCCTTTACCACACTTGTACCTCAAAGTGGTACCTTGTTCTTCATATAGAGAGTCTCTTGATTTGTCACTTCCATATGCTAGTGGGAATCACTTTTTCATTATAAACTTGGCTTGTATATTCCGATAATGGGCTTCCTCAAATGCCCGAGATCTTCATGAGCAAGCAAGCTGGATGCACACCCCAATTAGCTTCAGTTGAGCTTTCATACACTTATAGATCTAGTGCATCATTTGCATGGCAATCCCTACTCCTTGCATCGATATCTATCGACGGGCATCTCCATAGCCCGTTGGTATCTACCACCATATTCTATTCCACCTACATGCTATGTCCAAATGGTTCACGCTCATGTATTGCGTGAAGAATAAAAAATTGATGCATATTGAAAAGTACGATCCAATTACCTGACTTGGGCACAGTGGTGCTTGACATTTGTTTTAATGTGGTGAAGACGGAGCCATGCCTTACTAATATAATAAGATGAATGGGGGTAAAACATTCTTTGAGGATAGTATACTTTGAGAGATTAATGATTTTGTTACTTATTCTTATAAGTATTGCTATGTTAATCTTTGTTAATTCATCGTTTCTCAGTGAGCATACATGCAAAAGATTACATAATGGGTAGCATGTCACATCAAAAATTCTGTTTTTATCATTTACCTACTCTAGGACGAGCAGGAATTAAGCTTGGGGATGCTTGATACGTCTCCAATGTATCTATAATTTTAGATTGTTCCATGATGATATATTATCATTCTAGGATAGTTTTTGGGCATTTATTATACAAAAGATTACATAATGGGTAGCATGTCAAATCAAAAATTCTGTTTTTATCATTTACCTACTAGAGGACGAGCAGGAATTAAGCTTGGGGATGCTGATAAGTCTCCAACGTATCTATAATTTTTTATTGTTCCATGCTGATATATTATCATTCTAGGATACTTTCTGGGCATTTTTTTACCAATTTACTATATTTTTGAGCACTAACCTATTGACCCGGTGCCCAGTGCCAGTTGTTGTTTTCTGCATGTTTTTGACTTTTCAGGTTTATAGTACCAAATGAAGTCCAATTGCCACGAAACTTTTTGATGATTTTTTTGGACCAAAAGAAGACCTGGAAGCTTCGGGAGGAGGCCAGGATACGCACGAGGGCCCCACCACACATCAGGGCGCGTCTTGGGGGGGGCTGATATGTGGTGGCCACCTCGGGCGTCCCCGGACGTTCCTCTTTGGCCTATAAATTCTCTAATATCCAAAAAACCATAAGGGAGCTCCCGAAACACTTTTTCCGCCGCCGCGAGTCTCTGTTCCGATGGGAGCCCATCTACAGCTCCGTTCCGGCACCCTACCAGAGGGGGGATCGATCACAAAGGGCCTCTTCATCAACCTTGCTGCCCTCATGATGATGTGTGAGTAGTTCACCACAGACCTACGGGTCCGTAGGTAGTACCTAGATGGCAATCTCTCTCTCTCTCTCTTGATCTTCAATACGATGTTCGTCGCATCTTTGCCTTGATCTATCCGATGTAATCCCTTTGTATGGTGCGTTTGTTGGGATCCGATGAATTGTGAGTTTATGTTCAGGTTATTCATGAAAAGTATTTGAGTCAAACCTGAATACTAAGTTGCTTATTTTCATGATCATTATAGCTTCGTAATGCTCTCTGATCTATTGAGATAGTTTGGCCAACTAGATTGATATTTCTTCGGTGGGAGTGGTGCACTGTAGTAGGTTCAACCTGGCGAGTTTCTATATCCCAGTGACAGAAGGGGACAAGTTGTGTCTTTGTGTTGCTGCTACTAAGGATAAAACAATGGGGTTTATTCATATTGATTGAGTTTACTTTGTCTACATCATGTCATCGTTCTCCAAGCATTACTCTGCTTTAATTAATACTCTAGATGCATGTTGGATAGCGGTCGGTGAGTGGAGTAATAGTAATAGGTGCAGGTAGGAGTCGACCTATTTGCTTATGGATGTGTTGTCTATATACACATGATCATTGCCATGAAAATCACATAACTATTCGCTTTTCTATCAATTGCCCAACAGTAATTTGTTTACCCACCGGATGCTATTGCTATGAGAGATGCCACTAGGGAACTCTATGGCCCCCAGGTCAATTCACTTATATATTCACAAACGCTATTACTACCTTGCTCTTATTTATTTTATTTTATTTTATTTTGCAATTTACAATTATCTACAATTATCTACACAACTTACTTGCTTGCAAATAACGAGATCAAGGAGATTGACAACCCTCTTGCCGGCGTTGGGTGAAAGTTGTTTGTTTTTTGTGTGCAGCCGCTGAAGGCGGTTGAGGATCGGTATTCCTATTGGTTCGATAAACCTTGGTTTCATAACTAAGGGAAATAATTACCCACATTGTGCTGCGATAACCTCTTCCTCTTCACGGAAAACGCAACGCATATCACAAGTATGAATACCGCAATGCCGTTTTATCAATCTCAAAACTCTTAGAGGGGCTAGAATTCCATCACGTACCATGAGATAGCAATCAAGCCACTGACACACTAGCAAGACTAGGCGCAAAGTGTGACCCTGTTCCAGATAAAACATTTCTCGAACGGCTATTCTAGTCGTCCGTAGTCTGGTAGGGCGGAACCAACGTCACGGTTACCCAGGTCACCGGAAGGGCTAGCCCTCCAGACGCCTACGATGACAGCAACATATTAGGAGGATCATCCCAAGAGCAAACGACTTCGGCTCATGAGAACATGGCAATAATTGCACCATGGACCAAGAACTTTCTCAAATACTTGCGTCATTAAGAGCCACCCGGCGACCAAACCGATGCGTGAAGGATTATATGCCGGTCTAAATCATATCAAATTCATGAGGGTGAGTTGTATAAAAGCAAGGTCATAGGCGTCCTCCAAAGATGTATATCCGAGGAAGATGGACGTAAGGTTTCGCCGAAGTACACTCCGGCATGGCTGGTCACCATGCAGCAGCCCGCTCCATAATAAGCAACGCTTTCCGTGCAGGATTCTATTGGCCTACCGCCAAGGATGTTGCTAAAAATCAAGTTGAACGCTGGGAGGGATGTCAGGTTTTCGCTAACCGAAGTCATATGCCAACAACACTCCAAACCATTCTGATCACCTGGCCTTTTGCAGTCTGGCGGCTCAACATGTTTGCCCCCCTCAAGGGAGGCTCTCACCAAAAGAAATATCTGCTTGTCATGGTAGGCAAGTTCACCAAATGGATCGAGGCTAAACTGTCACACCCTGTGTTTTGCCTCATGACTAAGTTAACATGACTCAAAAATTAGGGCCAATAATTTTTTTTGTGTGCTTGGGATGCTTGACTTGATTGGTGATTGCTTGTTTGCTTGCTTATGTTTTAGTTCATAGGATTCCTCCTACTCTCAATACTCATCTAATTGATCCAAACTCCGTGCCCAATGATCATGCCATGTGTATAGCACCAAAAACTATTTTTATAAAATATTATTTTGGCCAAAAAGCATTTATTCAATCTAGATTTTCAAAAAACCCTGAATTGAGGTTTGTACTACAAGTCCTCAAATTAGGGTGAATGTTTTTCCCCAAAGACTTTATTTGGAACCTACCATATATAATACTTCCCAAAACCACCAAATTATATTTTCAAATATTATTTTCCTATTTTATTTAAAGGCTTTTTCTTAAGGCTAGAAATGGTCTTTCATAGGGGAAAATTATTTTGGTGCTTTCAAAATATTTGAGAAATTTTACGGAAACTCAGTGGACATATATTTTCCATATATATGAGTTTCAACATATGGTCATGTTCAAAATGTTCGACAAAACCCTCCAAAACCCTTTTATGCGTATTTCTAGCATTTGAAATATTTCTCTAGGAAATGTTCTCAAATAAATCCAGGAAAATTATGTAAGGTCACTCATGCCATATTTGGTGATCTTACAAAGATTCATCCCAATCCCAATTGTTTTGATTCATCAAAAGTCCCCAAAACCCTCTATGTCCAGATCCAAACTTGAGCAACTTTACATTGCCAAGTGAACCCATTTGTGCTAAAATTTTGTGGACATATTATAATCATCTAATAATGGATCCACAGCAAGTGGTGCATTAAGGAGAACCGATCCACTTGTCCAAATCCCCCCAAACCCATTTCTGCTGATTTCTAGAATTGGGAATTTTTGCATTGCCAAGTTTTCCCAATTGGTCCTAAACTTCGTGGGCATGCTCTAATCTCCAAATAATGCCACCACACAAAGTGGTGCATCAAGGAGAATAGTTTTGCATGACTAGATCTACAGAAACCTGATTATGTTGATTTCTAGGGTTTACAAAGTTTGCATTGGCAACTTTCATCAAATGAGCCCAAAATTGATGATCAACCTCAATTCCATCTACTGTTTGATCATGTTAAATGTCATGGCATGTAGAATCTTTTTACTTGCCAAAACCAGCATCAAACACCTTCTGGTGATTTGGTAAAACCCCTGTTTTCACCACTTGTAGTATTCTCCTTGCTATCAACTTTTTACCACAGTCTCTCATGGCCCTCTTCTACCTCTAGTAAGGAATCCAGCCCCCCAGCTCAATAATTGGTGGGGTAAAACCCCCATTTACCCCCTATGGACAGGAGGATTCTATCCCTCTCTCCACTCTTCTCCAATTCTAATGAACCACCAGAGCATCCAATGCATTCCCCCCAACTTGTTTACTTCCCCTAGACACCCTAGACACGGTCGGCCGCGCCCAAAATGCCAGTGGCATGCCAAATGAGCGCTCTGGAGCGCGCTACAGTGCCCAGCCGCGCTGTAGCCGCCGCCCAATGCATATCCCCGACGGCCTTGAGCCTCTCCCTCTGAAAGCATGATACGTCTCCAACGTATCTATAATTTTTGATTGTTCCATGCTATTATATTATCTGTTTTGGATGTTTTATATGCATTAATATGCTATTTTATATTATTTTTGGGACTAACCTATTAACCTAGTGCCTAGTGCCAGTTTCTATTTTTTTCCTTGTTTTTGAGTATTGCAGATAAGGAATATTAAACGGAGTCCAAACGGAATAAAATCTTCGCGATGATTTTTCTTGGACCAAAAGAAACCTACCAGACTTGGAGATGAAGGCAGGAGACCTGCCGGGAGTTCACTAGCCTGCAGGGCGCGCCCTAGGGGGGGCGCCCCCCTTGGCTTGTGGCCCCCCAGCAGGTCCCCTAACCCTATTCTTCGGCCTATAAATTCCCAAATATTCCCCCAAGAACCAAAACTCGGTATCTCTATCTACCGCCGAAGCTGAATATATTGCTGCCGGATCATGTTGTGCGTAATTATTATGGATGACACAAACGCTTAAGGATTATGGAATCCATGTTAAAAATGTGACATTACTTTGTGACAATGAGAGTGCTATTAAGATTGGTCATAATCCTGTGCAACATTCTCGAACCAAGCATATTCAAGTTCGACATCATTTCATCCGTGATCATGTTGCCAAAGGAGACATTAATCTTAAGCATGTTCATACTAACAAGCAATTGGCTGATATCTTTACTAAGCCACTTGATGAAAAAGTGTTTTGTCACTTGAGGAGTGAGTTGAACATCATTGATGCTTCAAACTTGAACTAAGCTCACTCGGATGCATGCAAGGGGATGAGCTTACTTACCCATTCCATGCTATTATTATCATGAATATCATGTATCTTGGAATTCTATGCTCCCTTATTTTGCATCTAACTCTTTTGTAGGTACTTGGAAGAACAACACTCCACAAGGTTGCCATCAACTCATATCTTAAGCAATCTTGTCATGACCAAGTATCCACAATCTCTCCTTGATGATGAAAGGAAGAAGACAACAAAACATATCCTTGATATATATTTCTCAATTGGTATCAACTCACAATTGGTATCATGTCATTTGAATATATCATGTTCTTCCTTGCATGACTAACCTATGTTGGTGAAAAGTGAACGAAAACAACAAGGATTGCTCCCAACTCAAGATGACCTTCATCAACTTCGAGCATCCTCATCAAGTTCACCTACAAGCTACGTCATCAACATCACTCAAAGGTATGTACTCATATCCTTGATATAGCTTTACTCCAAGACATGAGATAAAGAAACTCAAGCGATATGAAGACATTAAAATGCTTAATCGAAAAATGGTAACCCCATTTTGAGGTTAACGATGAGTATGACCTATGATCAAGTATTCTTGCTTGACTCCTTAAGTCAATATACTCTAACATAGGTGACCTAGTCACCGCCCAACATCTAGTCATAAGAATTGAATGGAGAACCCTTCTTGTGTTGCTCTTTGACATTTCCATTCAACTCGAGCCTAGATGAAAATTCATTGCAAATCTTTCTAAAAAAATCATTGCAAATCTTTCTGTAAATTCATTGCAAATCTTTCTGAAAATTCATTGCAAATCTTTATGAAAATTCATTGCAAATCTTTGAGACACGTTTGAGACATTCTGAAAAAATTCTATTTGACAAAGTTGCCAAGTTTCTGTTTCCAACTCAGAGCCTCTGATCACAAAAACTCGGTTCTACCGATATTGCAGTCCTACTGCAGAAACACATATCGGTGCCACCGAATCTTTTGCCTCGGAGCCTCCGACCTCTATGCACTTTGTCTGCTCTGGTTTATAATCAGCTCAATGATTCCAATGATGTCGGGGGAGAAACATCAAGAGATACAATCTCAAATTAGCAAGGATCCCTACATCAAAGGAGGAGAAATTCTTAAAGGTTTTTCAGATCTTAAGGGGGAGAAAAACTGTTTTTCAAGGAACCCTTGTCTCAATTACTCTCAATGACCCTATATCTCTAGGATCCCTTCCCATTCAATGATCCCTTTTATCTGTCCCTTGCCTGACCTTTTTGGAAATTAATGCCAAAGGGGGAGAAATATCAAATCTTCAAAGCTTATACTCATACCAAAGGGGGAGATACTCATACCAAAGGGGGAGATATCTAAGCATTCATGCTTTAGGGGGAGAGATGATCATGAAAAGAAGAAGCGTAATCTTATCATATAAAGGGGGAGAAAACTTATCAAGGATCCCTTATCACACAAACACTTCTATGCTTTAGACTTTTCTCAGCCCTACCTACTCTCAATATCTACATATTATGATTCCGGGAGAGAGGAAAACTTTCACAATTGGTGTCACAATTGGTGTCTAGGGGAGAAAACTCTAAACTTATCTGGAGACATATCATTCTCAAGAAATCACTGCTTATATGTCCTCCATATCTTGGTACTCTTGATTCCATTTGCATTTGCACTATCAAATACACTTGTGTTTCCTAACATTGTTTTCTCAAGTGTGTTCCTACTGTTAAATGCTCAAGGACCTCAAGGTAAGTATATGCATCATATTCTTGTTCAAGATGACCTCTTGCTTCATGCACATATTGTTTGCAAGAGCAAGTCTTGAACATGAAATCATTTTATTCTCATATATTTGATGCATATTGCCAAGATATACATGACTTTGCATTTCCTTCCTATCTTGTGTGTGTTCATGCATTCAAAAGCAACTATCCTTAAAATGGATTGCACACATCTAGGGGGAGCATGTATTAGTCATGAATCCTTCAAAGTCTTCATATATTTCTGCATATCTTAAATTGAAGCTTTGATTGTATGTTGTCATCAATTACCAAAAAGGGGGAGATTGAAAGCACAATATGCTCCCTTGGTGGTTTTGATAATTCATGACAACATACATTGTCTCTTGGACTAATACTTTTATCTAGTGTATTTCAGATAAAGTCCACAGAGAAGGTTGGCTAAGGGGTGTGGAGGGTATCCCCAAGAAGAAGAAGGAGAAGGAATAGGATTGGCAAAGCTTCAAGCAAGAGGACTCTACATTTTACTTTGTGAGAAATCACTTTGAGTCCATAGGAAAGCCAATACTATTAAAAGGGGGTAAGGTACTATTGGTGAACAAGATGCTCCACGTGCACAAGTGATAGTGACCAAAAACACCCACAAGCTCTCCCACAAATACTCTGTCTAGAACCCTACCACTCAAATAGGTAAGTCCAACAATTCCTATTCGTTCTCACCGAGATTCAAACCCTAGACAGATCCTAAGCCAAACCCATCTCGGCACTACCATCATTCCATTCGGTGCCACCAAAATCAGTTGCCAACTTTCGGGTATCCCATTTTCAAGCAACGGTACCACCGAGTTCTGCCAATCGGTCTCACCGAGATTTGGACCAACTTTCTGGTTAGCCATTCTCAAGAATCGGTACCACCGAGTTTTGTGAATTGGTCTCACTGAGTTTTGGGCCAACTTTCTGGTTAGCCGTTGTCAAGAATTGGTACCACCGAAATTTGAGAATCGGTCTCACCGAGTTGTGCAATCTGACCATTGGTCATCTAATCGGTACCACCGAGATTTCTATGTCGGTCTCACCAAGATTCAAAAGTTGCTACCTTTGGAGCAACTCGGTACCACCGTGATTCACACATCGGTGTCACCGAGTTGGTCACTTAAGGTGTAACGGTTGGATTTTTGGAGATGCCTATATATACCCCTCCACCATCACTCACTCGCAAGAGAAGCACTCAGAACAGATCCCCACTTATCCTATTAGATTTTCTGAGAGAGAGCCACCTACTCATGTGTTGAGATCATGCCATTCCATTCCAACCATATGAATCTTGATCTCTAGCCTCCCCAAGTTCCTTTCCACCCAATCAATCTCTTCCACCAAAGCCAAATCTGTGAGAGAGTGATTGAGTGTTGAGGCGTCTATCATCTTGAAGCACAAGAGCAAGGAGTTCATCGACATTATCGAGCCTATTACCTTTTGGAGGGTGGTGCCTCCTAGATTGGTTAGGTGTCGCTTGGGAGCCTCCTACTTCGTGTTGTGGAGTGAACCAAGAAGTTTGTAAGGGCAAGGAGATCGCCTACTTAGTGAAGATCTACCCCGAGTTAGGCTAGTCCTCTGTGGACGTAGGCCATCATGGTAGAGTCAAGGTTGCTTCTTCGTGGAACCCTCCGTGGGTAGAGCCCTCCGTGGACTCTCGCGACCGTTACCCTCCGTGGGTTGAAGACTCCATAAACGTGGACGTACGATAGCACCACCTATCGGAACCACGGGAAAAATCTTCGTGTCCTTCATGCGTTTGATCTCCCTATCTCAACTCCTTACTTCCATGTGCAATGTCTTTACTTTCCGCTGCCATACTTGATGACTTGCATGTGTAGGGTGTGCTAGACTTGCTATAATTGCTAAAATCTGCCAACACTTAACTTTGCATATTGTGTAGATTTTAATTTGTGCTAGTAGTCTATTCACCCCCCTCTAGAGATACTCTTCTAGTGATCCCACACCCTCGTATCCCCCGAGGCGCCCTCGACGTATATGACATGGCACCCTATCGCCCCCCTTCTCTCTCCCCCTCCAACAGCCTCCCACACGCACGCCATGGCCGACCCTCTCGGCCTACCGCCGTCCTCACACGCGTGCGCTCCCCCGCTCCTTCTCTCCCTCCCTCTGGTCGTGGACGAACCCCACGAACGCCCTAGACACACCCGCACCTCCTCCTGTACCCTCTGGCCTTGGCCACAACCTCGCCGGCGCACGGGCACACGGTGCATCATGGCATGCCTATAAAGGCCCCTCCCCGAGCCCTCTCTTACCCTCCGATCTCTCTATCGTACCCCTAATCGACATCTCGAACCACCCCCGCAAGCCCGCCGGGCCTCTGTGCTCGGAATCGAGCCGGAGCTCCGCCGCCACGGGCTGCCGTCACCCGACTGGTACGGGGACCCTCCGTTTGAGCCGCCATGGCTTGGATCGCCGCCGGTGAGCGCCCCTGCCTCCCTGTCGCGTGGTGAGGGATGACAGGTGGGCTCATACCCTCACCCCTCTCCCTCTCGCTGCTAGGCCAGGCCCGCGTGCAGGTTTCAAAGAAAACCTGGCGCGCGTACCGCTTCCCCTGGGCAGGATCCCTTCTGGGCCGGCTCAGGTGCGCTGGTTCTGGCCCAGTACCACAGTACAACTTTCTTTTTATTTTATTTTTCCAGAACTTGCAGAAATTCCACAAGACAAAATATTGGTCCAAATGACATGATTCCAACTCCCACATTTTTCTAAAATTCCAAAGAATTTAATGGTACAACTTCCAAATTTTTCTATCACTAGTTTCTCTGGTATTCAAATTCAAATTCAAATTTGAACCTCCCAAAGGGCCCTTTTGAAAATTCCTAGAGCATTCATTGCTTGCCCAACTTGGATGGTTCAAATTTCTAGAGACTCCAAAAATCTTGCTAGCAATGGATAACTTTTTTCTATGCTATATTCTGGTTGGATCTAATAAATGGCCCATTTTCCATTTATTTCATCTTAAGAAATCCATAGGAAAATCATTCCAACTCCAAATACAGAGAAATCACTTTCTAAATTCTTATAAAATCAAGCCCTATTTGTTGGGTGCATCCACCCATTTTTATAACAATGTTTTCTGTAGACTTCTTATAGGATCACAAATTCCCCCTATTTCCACAATTCAAAGAACCTCATTAATCCAACTCCAGTAGAACCATTCTAGGTATTTTTATAACCAGAGATGTCCAAGAAAAATAAAACTCCTATTTATAGAGCACTTTTATTTTCTACTTGTTGTGTTGCTTATTGTGGTTGTTTCCAGCGGTAGTTGACGAAGTAGACGAAGTGCTCGGAGTTGGACGAGAAGCGTGGGAAGACCTCGAAGACTTTGCTGAGCCAGGAAAGCAGTCCATTGACCATGTCTAAGAAGCCATTTTATTTGCATGACATGTAGCACTTTGTTCTGTTGCATTATATCATGATGAATAGGTGACTACCGTGGTGGGTTATCTCCATTACTTTCCTCGTTGATACTTGCACTGAGCATGACCCTACCTTCTTATGAGGTTTGTGCGGGTGGGAAGTAATTAGGATGCTAAGTAGATGCTATGCAAATGGGATGGGAAAATGCATGGTGTCAGAAAGGAAATGATTTCAAAGACTTTTCGAAAACCCCGTATGGTGCCACTAATGCCCGAGGGAGATGATGTTGAGCTAGGTAACCACTTGAGAAAGAAGTGGAGTACCGAGGCAAGTTGAGTGTGTGTTTTCGAAGACGGATTAGATTTAAGATTTGCCGACCGTCCCAACCTTACATGTACAACCACGATACCCCTTATGGGACGGGGCTTTGTTGATTACTTTGGTTGATGCTAGCAAAGAGCCCACATTACTAGTGGCGGGAGTGACGTGGTCACTCTCGGTACGGTGTCGTGATGGAAAGGACGATCATAGGCTGTTTTCACAGACATCGGGCACACCGTTGGTCCCTTCATGGATGATACGATCTGGAGCGAGGCTCGTATGATTGTCGGCATTCTGGGAACGGGGGTACCCAGACCTGCCTGCCTACGGCCCAGGGCATTGCCCACTTCATCAGCCAAGCACCACCAGACGCAGCCCCACTAAATACAAGGCCCTCGCGAGGACCCTAGGCTCGCGAGGAGGAGCAGCGTCAAGACCGGCAAAGGATGGGCCTCCCCAGGCCCCCCTCCGGAGCGGCGGAGATCTCTATGCAGAGCCCGGCCTCAGGAGTCAAAGATGACACAAGGAAGGACAGGCGGGCGCCAGTGCGCCAGGCGGTGCAGTTTCCCCTTTGGTGCAAAGGGAGCAAGGACGTACGCGGGTTCCGAAAGCACCCCCCAAAGGTTTCCATTCTGGTGCAACAAGACCACGACCACCAGCCCCGCAGGACGGATGTCATCGCCGAGCCCACCTCTGCATCATCGACAGCTTCTTTGCAGGCGAAGACCGCCTTTGGGCAGGGTGGGGATGTACTCCTGTCCCCCTTCAAATTTGGTCGTTGTGGGATCCCTTCCCGCCATTGCGATAAGGGAAGAGGACCCGGGCCACCGCTATATATAGAGGCTAGGCTGCACCGTAGAGAGGAATCGGGAACCAGTCGATCCACCCATCGATCTGATCCATAACCAAGCTAGCAGAGAGCCAAGAACACCTCAGGAGCGCCCTCACGAGGCTCCTCAACCTTGTACTAGTTCATCCACCATACCTCCACGAGAGGCAATCCACCAAAGCAGGAGGAGGGTATAACGCTTCGCAGCGGCCCGAACCTGGGTAAACCACCGTGTTCATCTTCTTCCTCGTTATCGCGCGAGTTCATCGTCTTGTCCATCGAGTAGCGAGCTAGGTAGGGCGAGGCTGCAGGGGAACTTCGCACACGCCCCAGTGTTCGAACCTTGAGGGTTTTGCGGAGCCCGAAATCTGACATTTGGCGCGCCACGTAGGGGGCGTGTCGAAGTCTTCTCCAAGCTTCGCTCTTCCCACGCTTCACCGCTCCGATGGCCGGCGCCCAACAATCTTCCCCCGACCGCGGCGGGTCAGCTTCCATCGATCCCACCGCTGCCGCCGGAGACCCACGCCCCAGCAGCATAGTGCTGGGCGGTCAGTATCAAGCCGCCAGCATCGCCTCCATCGTCGCCGCCTCTCGCACCGCCCAAGCACACGGCGGGCGGGTGGCACCCTCAGCACCGCAGACGCGCCGCACCTACGTGGGGGACCTCAAAGCGCATGATGCGCTACTTCTGGCAAGCGAGATGCTCCGCCACCGCCCGACGCACGGGGGCTTCGACGCATGGGCCGACCACGTTGCAGAGCTGGTCACCATCGCGCTGAGGGCCGTGGCTCCTCACTCTTCTTCAAGGCCGCAGGCATCAGGCGCCGGGGGCTCGTCCACCATGCCCGTCCCCCAGCCCATCGGCGGCATGCCCCCTCCGGCACTGGGCGAGCCCGAGCGGGGCCCGCCGCATGCCGTGCTCCTTCTCCTTCGAATCCCGGTGACCGGTTTCGGGGCGCAGCCCGGCCACGACGACCGAGCGCACGGAGGAAGCAACGGGGCGCCCCACACGCGCGCAAACACGTGCCTCCGTGACCCGGTGGACCTTCAACAGCCTGGATTGACCAGGCGGGAGCGCACCATCCTGCGCAGGGAGCAGGCGGCGCAGGCATCCGGACAAACATGCAACAACGGCAAAGGCGCATCGGATCGCCGAGGATGCAATCCACACCAGGAGACACGCAACCCACCCAATGGCGGTGGCAGAGGTAAGCAACTCCGCTCTGAGGCCCATCGCAGGAGGGTCTGCGAGCGGCGCGCATGGGGCGGCGCCCCACCGCCGCCAGGAAGGGCCGTCCCCAGCGCCCTGCTGGATGGCACAGGAGGAGAACCAAGCCCTTATGTGCAGCCCTATGTACCATGCTACGTCGTACCGCCTGACGGTGGGGTGGGTCAGGCGCCTGCCGCAGGCGCCAGCGCCTCCCAAGAGTAGGGAGCACCCTGGGCGTCCTCCCCGAGCCGGGCCTGGGGGCTTCCGCCGACGGAGCACCGGGCCTGGACGACGCGAGCGGGAGAAGGAGGGAGGGCGCCCCCGGGCCCGCGGGGCACGGCGCAAGCCGGCGCCCTCGCGAGCAAGCAACGCCGAACCAAGCCCCGAGGCCTCAGGAGTAAAGGCCTGGGGGAGCAGCAAGACACAAACGGCGCGGGCCACCCGTGGCAACTGAAGCGCCGGCGCAGCCTCGGGAGGCTGGGCCTCACGAGGCCCTCAGGACATTGTCCGGCAGACGCACGAACGCTTCACGAGGCGGCTTCATCGACAAAACACCTTTATGGCTGCGCCGGATGCATTGTGCTCATGTTTGGGCCGCGGGACCGCAATCCTGCGGTTACGCGGGGAACAATGCATTCGGGTTTGGGTCATAAGGGCGCGCAACCGAGCAGAAATGCACGGGATGGTTCTTGACGGAGTAGGGAGCCACCGGGCCGTGCGCCTGGGGGCTTGCTTAGCTATCTACGGCCGTGACACTCTCACGTAATAATGAGCAGGCTGTATACGCCCGGAGCCCCTCGAGGACGCGGAGGGGTTCCTTCCCACGCAATGTGGAAGCCACAGCTCCGTGCTGGCGGACAACACTGCCCTCCAATGGCTATGCCCATGCAACATGGATGCCCTATGCTCAGCGCTGGGGGAAGACGAAGATGAAGACTAGTCTAGGTGCCGGACACGGCTGTTATTTGCTCTTCTGATGTTTGGATTTGCCGACATTTCTGGAACAAAACTCGGGGTCTTTCCAAAACGTGTTTTAAGGAAAAGGGTCAGGGATTTGTTTTCATCACCATTTCTTATATTGGTTTCTCTCTCTTCAAGTCGAGCACTCGCCTGCTCCCCTCCCCCTCGTACACCGCGAGCGGGGGCTGGGGGGCACGGTGCTCGCACCTCACCAAGGCCTTGGCACCCGGATCCTCGCGTGGTACTCACGGATGAGTCAGCAGGCGCATGCCGCCTCATACTCCCTCGGGGGCTCCACTCACGGTCCGACGCGCCATCTTGGAACCTCGGGAGGCTCGCCCCTCCCGGGGTAGAAAACAAAATTTTCTTTGGGAACAGCTTGAGCGTCAAAGGGGGCTCCGGAGCAGCACGCCTCAGGAGCCTTACCGGTTGTAAAGCCACTCGCCCCCTTGATGTCGTCCTTGGTGATCCGGTCGGTATCAAGGGTGTCGAGGCCTCACCTCGTAGTTGTGTCCTTGGTGATCCGGTCGTACACTACGGTGGTAGGGAAATGTGCGGGACTGGGACCTACCAACGTAGAGCTACTTGGGCGTCAACCCGGAGCCTCGGGAGGCCCGCCCCTCCCGGGGCAGGAAGCAAAAAATTTTGGGGAGCCGCTTGAGCGTCAAAGGGGACTCCTGAGCATCACGCCTCAGGAGCCTTACCGGTTGTAAAGTCACTCGCCCCTTGATGTCGTCCTTGGTGATCCGGTCGGCATCAAGGGTGTCGAGGCCTCGCCTCGTAAAGTGCATCCAGTTGATCCGGTCGTACCTTACGGTGGTAGGGAAATGTGCGGGACTGGAACCTACCGACGTAGAGCTGCTTGAGCGTCGAAGGGGGCTCCTGAGAATCACGCCTCAGGAGCCTTACCAGTCGTGAAGCCACTCGCCCCTTGATGTCGTTCTTGGTGATCCAGTCGGCATCAAGGGTGTCGAGGCCTCGCCTCGTAAGGTGCGTCCAGGTGATCCGGTCGTACCTCACGGTGGTAGGGAAATGTGCGGGAGTAGGGCCTGCAGACACAGAGTGCCGAAAGGGCTCCCAACCTACCTCGCTCGTAAGAAGAAGAAGCCCACAGGACGTCCGGACTCTCCGAGCGCCACAACCACGCCTCCACGACCCTGAAGCCTACCGCGAGCATGTCAAGCTAAGTACCCTAACCATGACCGGAAGGCGATCTCAACCAACAAAGTGCAAAGGCCAGGATACATGACAAAAGTGCTGATAAAAAGAGGCGAGCGCCCAAAGAGGAGAAAGAAAGTGAGAAAGCCCCCACGGGGGCTGCCGCCCCAGGAGCTCCGGCATTGGCGCACCAAGCGCTCAGTCGGTGTCCTCCTCTTCCTTTACGGGCCCACGGAGGCGCGCCGGCACGGATGCTCCTGGAACGGAAGAGCGACGCTGCGGCGGCTGGCTACCCCCCGAGGTCCGAGCGCGTCGGCGTGGCGGCGCGTCATAGCTGTTGTCGCTGATGTCGCTCGGGCTACCCTCGGAGGGGGTGTCGCTGCTGCTGGAGGCGCGGCGTCCGTCGTGAAGGGCAAGCTCACCTCCAAGATCTCCGCGGCCGTCGTCTTCCGAGCAGCATCCCAGGCGCTCGCCCTCCGCCCCGAAGATCTTGACAAAGAGCGTCGCCACCCCGTCGTACTTGAAGTGAAGGGTGCGCCTCCCCTTTAGGCCATGGGCACGGGCAAACGTTTGCCACCCGCGGTTCAGATACACGTAACCCCCGGGGGTGACCTCGACCTCCACCCACGATGCCGTGCTGCAGCAGCCGTCGGCCTACAACCATAGGCCAGCAGGTCCCCCGGCCAGCAGCGCCACCGCGAAGAAGCTCGGGAGTTGGAACCAAGCGGCCTCCGGCCTCTCCGCCCACACCACGAACTCCTAAGCCGTGTCAGCCGAATGAAGCCGCGGGCGTGGCGGCCGGGTGGCCACCGCCGACCTCCCACCACGGGCGCCACCACCTCGACTACTGCGGCCGCCCGCGCTGGACGACGCCCCACCACGGCCGCCGATGATGACCCCGGGCCGCGCAGAAGCACGGCCGCGCCCACCGGGAACCACTGCCGGCGTCGCGGCATGCTTCCGGGGATGACCGCGGCCCCTCCTGGGCAGCGGAGCGGCAGGACTCTCCCCGGAGGCCTTCCTCTTCTCGGCAGCGGAGAACTTCCTCACTGAAGCCATGACTGGGAGAGCGGCGGCTTGGAGATTGGAAGGCAAGGAAGATGAAGATGTGTTGAGGGCTTCCTCGCCCTCGTTCGCTTATATACAACCAAGGGCCAACCGGCGCCCCCTCGCATCCCGGGAGGCGTGCGGCTTCTGGAGGGTCACATCCGCGTGGCCCGAAGCAGCAACAACATTCAAGGAAGGGCAATGATGGCCGGTGCTGCACACGAGCATCGCGTCAATTTGACTTGGAGCGTTTCCTGACGCCCTCGGGGAGCGGGGGCGTTGCCGCCCAGGCGCTCGACGCGTGTAAAGCCTGGCCCGCAGGCGTTTGGGGCCCGCGGCGCTTCGGGCCGCCCTCAAGGCTTCGCCCAGAAGCCAGCTCAAGCGCGCCTTGGGCCCGGGGGCTACTGTCGGCGTTCTGGGAACGGGGGTACCCAAACCTGCCTGCCTGCGGCCCAGGGCATGGCCCACTTCATCAGCCAAGCACCACCAGACGCAGCCCCACTCAAGACAAGGCCCTCGCGAGGACCCCAGGCTCGCGAGGAGGAGTAGCGTCAAGGCCGGCAAAGGATGGGCCTCCACAGGCCCCCCTCCGGAGCGGCGGAGATCGCTATGCAGAGCCCGGCCTCAGGAGTCAAAGATGACGCAAGGAAGGACAGGCGGGCGCCAGCGCGCCAGGCGGTGCAATTTCCCCTTTGGTGCAAAGGGAGCAAGGACATACGCGGGTTCCCAAAGCACCCCCCCAAAGGTTTCCATTTCGGTGCAACAAGACCACGACCACGAGCCTCGCAGGACGGATGTCATCGCCGAGCCCACCTCTGCATCATCGACAACTACTTTGCAGGCGAAGACCGCCTTTGGGCAGGGCGGGGATGTACTCCTGTCCCCCTTCAAATTTGGCCGTTGTGGGATCCCTTCCCGCCATTGCGATAAGGGAAGAGGACCCGGGCCACCGCTATATATAGAGGCTAGGCTGCACCGTAGAGAGGGATTGGGAACCAGTCGATCCACCCATCGATCCGATCCATAACCAAGCTAGCAGAGAGCCAAGAACACCTCAGGAGCGCCGTCACGAGGCTCCTCAACCTTGTACTAGTTCATCCACCATACCTCCACGAGAGGCAATCCACCAAAGCAGGAGTAGGGTATTACGCTTCGCAGCGGCCCGAACCTGGGTAAACCACCGTGTTCATCTTGTTCCTCGTTATCGTGCGAGTTCATCGTCTTGTCCATCGAGTAGCGAGCTAGGTAGGGCGAAGCTGCAGGGGAACTTCGCACACGCCCCAGTGTTCGAACCTTGAGGGTTTTGCGGAGCCCGAAATCCGACAATGATGTACATCATGAGGGTTGTGTACCAATCGAGTAGACTCTTTGTTTAGTGTCGCCAGGGGAAAGGCATTGGTCGGTTACTTACCTCGGTATGAACAATACCGTGAGACGTGGCTTGACACGGAAGTTTCCCGAGTCTTGTGGGTAAAGTGTGCAACCTCTGCAGAGTGTAAAATTATTCAAATAGCTGTGTCCACGGTCAAGGACAGTTGGGTGGTGCTGCTTAAACTACGTCCAGTGTTTTATTAAACTGGCGTGTGTGTGGGTGACAAAGAAGACACATGCGTTAAGTTAGGTGACTTGACATGTTGATTGAGCATGGGATGCTCAGACCTTGATTACATTGATATTTGTAATTTGTTCATATGGATATCTGCAACCTATTGATGCATGCTTTTACAAATTAATTGATTATGTCATTGCACTCAAAATTAGCTTTCCGCAAACTTACCTACTTAGTGCTATATCATGGATTGTCATACCTTGTTCCAAAACATGGGTTGATTGCAAGTACATTCAAAGTACTCATTGGCTTGCCACTAGTTATTTAATTAACCTAGCATGGAAGAGCAGGAATATGGTGAAGAGTTCGTTGGTGACAAACATGCAAACTAGGACGCTTCCCAGTCAGAATGTCTGTAGGGTTAAGGCAGATGGTATGGGTTCACGCTTTCGTTCAAGATTTCCGCTGCTAGTTATGTGTGGTGTTTGGCCTTCGCGGCCCTATCTATGTAATACTTGACCTCAGTGGTCTTTATTTGTGTAAGACGGTATGTATGGATGTAAAACTCTTGTTATTCAGCTTCTGTGTGTTTAGTGAGAATTGATCTTTGGAATCACTGTGCACGTGCATTCGGTGATCACGACTTATGAGTCGGGGTCCCCACAGAGCTGGTATCAGACCCATCCTGACTGTAGGAAGCCCTTAGTTAGCATGGGCGTTATTTAGGACATAAACTAGCCCCAGACCCCAAAATCATTTGCAAAACATATTGCACTCCTCTCCTCTTCTAATCTAGCCAACTATACAACCTTTCCTACTTACCTCATCCTCTCTTGTCATATTAACCCTTCCCTGACCATCTTGTAGATGACAGTTGCTCCCATGGGACTCCTCATGACCGGATTTCCACCACTCCTATGAGATTGCCTCCAACAATGCCACTACCCTTCGGAGCCGATGTACACCCTGCATGAACTAGACAATGACGAGTTCGGAACCAAGTTCTATGCCAAAGTGGTTGTACCAGACAAGACGCCACCCCAGAGTTGGTCCTATGTTGGACCACCTATGCCAACAAGAGGCATGGCTATTCAGTAGGCAGCCTACAAAGCCCTCCTTCATCTTCGAGATCTCCTCCCGGAAATGAAGGAAGGGAAAGCTACCCGCTACCTACCCAGTAAGAGTGGATTAGAAGCCCCTGCTCGAGTGATGAATTTCCCAGAAGACGAAGACCCAACCCTCAAGATCCAAGTCCGCTTCACCAACGCGGCAGATCACCTTCTGCGTTACCTTACTGAAGAATTTCTCAAGTTCCGCCAGGATTTCCCTTCGCTCCTACATCTCCACTGCCACGAGAAGAAGAAGGTGGTCAAGCGAGAACAACAAATTGTTGTCCTGCAAGTCTACATCACCAACCAGACGCAACATATTGAGGAACTTCAGGAAGCCTACAACCGATCCCCACGCATAAGGCACCGGAATAGATTTCCATATCCACTACATGGAAGACCATCTCCACATCAGCAACATCGTAACCCAAGGATGAGTAACGACCTCTTTGCTCCCGTTACATGCCACGGATGTGGCGAATATGGGCATATTGTTAGGAGGTGTCCCAACAAGCAGGTGACTATCACATACCCACTGGTACCACAAGAAGGCCTAGAAGCTAAAGACTGAGCGTCCTTTCCCCTGAGACTTGAAGCAAGGCGCGACTACTAAGTTCGAGAACCCCCTAGGGTAGGATGAGTCGTGTACCCCCTATGCTAGGTCGAGTCCTTGTGATGGTTCAAATGAAACCATGTTGTGTGTTGCTTGTTTTTATCTATTTGTGTTTGGCACAGGTCGCACTTTTGCCCTAGGCAACGTGTACGCGACTATGTCGCCTATCTTATCTTAATGAACGAGGTAGCCTTTTCAGCACTTGTTTGATTACACTTGCACTATACCACCCCCTTAGTCACTCTCCTCTATCCTACTTTCCCTCTTCCCCCATCTCGTCAACTAAAGACCAGCAGGACAAGATGCACCAAGGATCCACCTCGACAAGCAACTAGCACTGAAGACTTTGACTACAACGTACTCAACCAGACGCAACCCCGTAGAGTTATGCTTTTCCCTCAAGATTAGGAGTCCCCTCCTAAACTGGCCTAGACCTCACAATTTACCCGCATGAACACCTAACCACGGGCTTAACTCACGAGTTCGCAAGAGGACCAGTTAAGCTCCAATGACCCCCCTGCTTAGCACTTAGTTCATTATAATAACCATAGTGCACAGACACATCTCATCCTTAAGTCAGCACCGGGACTCTGATGCCATAGGGAAACTGTTTGAGGATATACGACTAGGTGACGAATGGTTTGATACGACTATACTAGGTGTCTTGAGGATATAGCTAAGATCTTTGGTGGATTACGGGATTCTCATGACGATTAGTGAACTTGGTGGAATAAGTTGATAATGTAGCATACCTTACATATCCCTTGAGTAAATTGGATTTGGTAGGACAAATGGGATCACAGGTTGAAATATTTGGTGGCATGATAAATGACTTTCACAAGTAATGGTCGTGGATTGATGATGTTGCAGTAATGACTTGGATTAACCAGTAGGAAATTCTCGATGGGCATGAGGTTTGGATTAAATAGGTAATCCTAATAAAGTGTTGAGTAAGTCTACATGGTTTGTAGTAATTTGGATTTGGTCCAATGATCTTGATCATGATACCATGTTTCTAGGTGGGTGATAAGTAGGAGAAATTGGGTGATGTTAGGGATGATTTAAGAATTTGTATGAACTTGATCCTGGAGTTTACTTGATCATGATAACAGAAATCGGTGGATACACTGTGATAAGATAGTTCTTTCAATGATTTGGGGACTATAGGAACTCCAGGAGATATGTGCAACATCACTGGTATTGGATTTGTAGCAGTAATGGATCATGTAATAGGGGATGGTAATCGTGGACGTATAATTGGATTCATAGGAAGGAAACAAGATATTGGATCTATATTACGTGTTTCCTTAGCATAGAGATACAACGCCTGAGACCTTGGATAAATCAGCTGAACACTTGGATTTGTAGTGTCTTATTCAAGCTTAACAGCTTGTATGCTTCTCCCGAGGATTTTTATATAGGGGTACATATGAGTTAGCTATAGAATGCATATGTGATTTTGCTTAGTCCTTTCGAGAGAGAAGAAGATATGAATAGTATGAGTAATGATTGGAGATGACTTATAGGCGACACGATGCTCTCGGTAGTATAAGATGATTTCTGATTGTAGAGATAGGTAGGACTATTGGCATCCAAGAACAGTGCTCAAGGAATAGTTGATGGACGTCACTCACATCCTAACCTCCTTGAAACCCGAAGCTTTACCAAGCC
This sequence comes from Elymus sibiricus, assembly GCA_039707655.1. Taxonomy (NCBI): domain Eukaryota; kingdom Viridiplantae; phylum Streptophyta; class Magnoliopsida; order Poales; family Poaceae; genus Elymus; species Elymus sibiricus. Next base: position 129,308,704 of record CM077669.1, read on the forward strand.
ATAATATGGTCGGATTATGACCATATGTCTAGACTCCAGGTCATTAGGTTGTGGCCAATACTCCACCCCGACCACCACCAATCATGTTCATAAGGAAGGAGGACACGAAGAACTAGATTATGTTGGACCACCAACCCCCTGGACAAGTGACCATCCGGAACAAACGGGCGCTCCTCTCACATATTCCACGAACAATGTGTTTGAGTGACACTTGGGGAAGTATGCTTTTGTCCTCCTAGATGACATACTTATTTACCCAATGAGAGAAAGGAACACCTTAGTCCAATTTGGATAAATCCCCGAAGCACCCCCCATAGCAGAAGACATTCTTGCCCAAGCAAGATGAAGAACCACTGCGGTTAGGAAGCCACGACGAAGAAGAAGAAAAGAAGCAAGAGACGTCAACCACCACTTCTTTGCCGGCTACATCAGCTAGACTAAGTCAAGAAGCACTGACGTCCAAGAACGATGAAGCCTTTGGGCATCAAGAGAAATTAAAGAGCCCCTTGTTTTAAGTAGTCATCTATCAGTTCCTGACTAGGAAGGAACCGAGTAGTTGATAGCATCCCTCGCCACCTTGACAGTGTACGAAGAGCATGACGTCCCCACTCTCTTCAGATGTCTGGAACGGAGTGGAACGACTGTCATGACTTCGTTACTAGCTCCTCTTCGGTCCAATCATGGGCGTGACCCTGACTAGATCACGGTAAACCACATGTCAGGGGTAGTTCACCCCACTTGCCTAGCATCAAACCTTGGGGATTGGATGGCTGATCCATACCTTGGATAGTCAGCATGTTTAGCACCCCCCCTCAAAAACTTTCCTAGGTAGTAGAATCCATTTTGACACAAAGTCTCTAAGCTTAGTCTTAGGAACAAGACTCAACCAGAACCTTCCCACAAATGTCAACGAAGAGACGGGTAGACCAAACAGTCGAAGGTATGCTAGAAACATGTGTCCCTAACTACGAAGACAAGTGACCAAGGATGATCAAAGAACGTACCTCAACAACTTTGCCAAGCGGAAGACCTCGACAAGAAGCCTACGTTGACACGCCTCAACATTCTCAAGGACGAACACCACTTGCGACTGAAGATCACCTGCCTTAAGGGACTCAAGGACTTCCCCGTTGACGAGAAGCTACACTAAGACTCGACCCTTCTATTCTAACGCGAGACATCTAGATGTCACTAACCAACGTGAGCAACCCGAGGACCAGCACACAGACACACTACTTTGGAATACACACACAAGCCAGGCCCTTGCGAGAACCTCGTTCACCAAACCCTTGACCTTTAGACAAGCCTAGCATATTGCAAGAACCCCGTTCACCCTTAGACGAAGTCAATGATGCACTCGAAGCTATAGCATCAAGCAGTTCAAGATCCAATGGAGCAATCACATCGAAGAAGAAGCCACATGGGAACGTGAAGACTACCTCACTTCTGAATTTCCGTATCTTTTCAACGCCTAGCCTAGGAATCTCGGGGACGAGATTCTTGTAAGGGGGGTAGGTCTGTCACACCCTGTGTTTTGCCTCATGACTAAGTTAACATGACTCAAAAATTAGGGCCAACAAAAACTTTTTGTGTGCTTGGGATGCTTGACTTGATTGGTGATTGCTAGTTTGCTTGCTTATGTTTTAGTTGATAGGATTCCTCCTACTCTCAATACTCATCTACTTGATCCAAACTCCCTGCCCAATGATCATGCCATGTGTATAGGGCCAAAAAATATTTTTATAAAATATTATTTTTCCCAAAAAGCATTTTTTCAATCTAGATTTTCAAAAACTACAAGTCCTCAAATTAGCGCGAATGTTTTTCCCCAAAGACTTTATTTGGAACCTACCATATATAATACTTCCCAAAAACACCAAATTATATTTTCAAAGATTCTTTTCCTATTTTATTTAAAGGATTTTTCTTAAGGCCACAAATGGTCTTTCATAGGGAAAAATTATTTTGGTGCTTTAAAAACATTTGAGAAAATTTAGGGAAACTCAGTGGACATATATTTTCCATATATATGAGTTTCAACACATGGTCATGTTCAAAATATTAGACAAAACCCTCCAAAACCCTTTCTGCCTATTTCTAGCATTTGAAATATTTCTATAAGAAATGTTCTCAAATAAATCCAGGAATATTATGTAAGGTCACTCATGCCATATTTGGTGATCTTACAAAGATTCATCCAAATCCCAATTGTTTTGATTCATCAAAATTCCCCAAAACCCTCTCTGTCCAGATCCAAACTTGAGCAACTTTACATTCCAACTGCCCCCATTTGTGCTAAAACTTTGTGGACATGTTCTAATAATCTAATAATGCATCCACACCAAGTGGTGCATCAAGGAGAACATATCCAATTGTCCAAATCCCCCCAAACCCATTTCTGCTAATTTCTAGAATTGGGAATTTTTGCATTGCCAAGTTTCCCCAATTGGTCCCAAACTTTGTGGGCATGCTCTAAGCTCCAAATAATGCCACCACACCAAGTGGTGCATCAAGGAGAATAGTTTTGCATGACTAGATCTACAGAAACCTGATTTTGTTGATTTCTAGGGTTTACAATGTTTGCATTGGCAACTTTCATCAAATGAGACCAAAATTGGTGATCAACCTCAATTCCATCTACCATTTGATCCTGTTAAATCTCATGGCATGTAGACTCTTTTTACTTGCCAAAACCAGCATCAAACACCTTCTGGTGATTTGGTAAAACCCTTGTTTTCACCATGTATACTATTCTCCTTGCTCTCAACTTTTTACCACAGTCTCTCGTGGCCCTCTTCTACCTACAGTAAGAACTCCAGTCCCCAACTCAATAATCGGTGGGGGTAAAACCCCCATTTACCCCCTCTGGACAACGGGATTCTACCTCTCACTCAACTCTTCTCCTATTCTAATGAACCACCAGAGCATCAAATGCATTCCCCCAACTTGTTTACTTCCCCTAGACCCCCTAGCCACGGTTCGCCGTGTCGAAAATGCCAGTGGCATGCCAAACGGGCGCTCTGGAGCGTGCTACATTGCCCAGCCGCACTGTAGTCGCCGCCCAATGCATGGCCCCAACAGCCTCGAGCCTCTCCCTCATGTCCCCCTAGGCTCCCTCGACGTCCGTGACACGGCACCTTGTCAGCCAACTTCTCTCTCCCCCTCCAACGGCTCCCACACGCGCGCCATGGCCGACCCTCTTGGCCAACCGCCGTCCTCACATGCGCGTGCTCCCCCGCTCCTTCTCTCCCTCCCTCCGGTCATGGACAACCCCCATGAACGCCCCAGACACAACCGCACCTCCTCACATAGCCTATGGCCTCGGCCACGACCTCGTCGGTGCACGGGCGCACGATGCACTTTGGCTGGCCTATAAAGGCCCCTCCCTGAGCCCTGTCTTCCCCTCTGATCTCTCTATCGTACCCCTAATCGACATCTTGAACCACCCCCGCAAGCCCCCCGAGCCTCTGTGCTCGGAATCGAGCCGGAGGTCCGCCGCCACGGGCTCCCGTCACCCGACCGGTACAGGGCCCCGCCGGCCACCATTCCTTCCCCATTCGCTCCCCCCTCTTCCCCACGAACCTATCGCCCCTCTCCATTTGTTGTGATTCCCGCATAAATGAGCCACTCGACCCCGAGTCGAACCGCCGTCGTGCGTCTCCCTCCTCGCCGACGATTCCCTCGACACCGGCGACCGCCTCCACCACCCACCTAAGCGCGGGACGACGTTGGACACGCCGCTACCCTCCATTTGAGCCACCGTGGCTTGGATCACCGACGGTGAGCGCCCCTGCCTCCCTGTCGCGAGGTGAGGGATGATAGGTGGAGCCCACCTGTCATACCCTCACCCCTCTCCCTCTCGCTGCCAGGGCGGGCCCGTGTGCAGGTTTAAAAGAAAACCTGTCGCGCGTACCGCTTCGCCTGGGCTGGATCCCCTCTGGGCCGGCTCAGCTGCGCTAGTTCTAGCCCAGTACCACAGTATTGTTTTCATTTTCCATTTTTTTCAACAACTTGCAGAAATTCCACAAGACAAAATATTGGTCCAAATGACATTATTCCAACTCCCACATTTTTCTAAAATTCCAAAGAATTTAATGGTACAACTTCCAAATTTTTCTATCACTAGTTTATGTGTTGTTCAAATTCAAATTTGAATTTGAACCTCCCAAAGGCCCTTTTAAAAATTCCTGGAGCATTCATTGCTTACCCAACTTGGTTGGTTCAAATTTCCAGAGACTCTAGAAATCTTGCTAGCAATGGATAACATTTTTTCTATGCTATATTCTGGTTGGGTCTAATAAATGGCCCATTTTCCATTTATTTCATCTTAAGAAATCCATAGGAAAATCATTCCAACTCCAAATCCAGTGAAATCATTTTCTAAATTCTTCTAAAATCATGCCCTATTTGTTGGTTGCATCCACCCATTTGTATAAAAATGTTTTTAGTAGACTTTTTACAGGATAACCAATTCCCCCTACTTCCACCATTCAAAGAACCTCATTAATCCAACTCTAGTAGAGCCATTCTAGGTATTTTTCTTATGACCAGAGATGTCCAAGAAAAACAAAACTTCTATTTATAGAGCACTTATAGTTTTTGCTTGTTGTGTTGCTTATTGTGGTTGTTTCTGGCGGTAGTTGACGAAGTAGACGAAGTGCTCGGAGTTGGACGAGAAGCGTGTGAAGACCTCGAAGACATTGCTGAGCCAGGGAAGCAGCCCCTTGACCATGTCTAAGAAGCTATTTTATTTGCATGGCATATATCACTTTGTTCAGTTGCATTATAACATGATGAATCGGTGATCACCGTGGTGGGTTACCTCCGTCACTTTCCTCGTTGATACTTGCACTGAGCATAACCCTACCTTCTTATGAGGGTTGTGCGGGTGGGAAGTAGTTAGAATGCTAAGTAGATGCTACGCAAATGGGATGGGAAAATGCATGGTGTCGGAAAGGAAATGAGTTCAAAGACTTTTCGAAAACCCCATCGGGTGCCACTAATGCCCGAGGGAGATTATGTTGAGCTAGGTAACCACTTGAGAAAGAAGTGGAGTACCGAGGGAACTTGAGTGCGTGTTTTCGAAAACGGATTAGATTTAAGATTTGTCGACCTTCCCAACCTTACATGTACAACCACGATACCCTTATGGGACGGTGTTCTGTTGATTACTTTGCTTGATGCTAGCAAAGAGCCCACATACTAGTGGCGGGAGTGACGTGGTCACTCTCGATACGGGGTCGTGCCGGAAAGGACGATCATGGGATGTTTTATAGACACCGGGCACACCGTTGGTCCCTTCATGGATGATACGATCTGGAGCGAGGCTCGTATGATGTACATCATGAGGGCTGTGTACCAATCGAGTGGACTCTTTGTTTAGTGTCGCCAGGGGAAAGGCATTATTCGGGTACTTACCTCGGGTATGAACAATACCGCGAGTCGTGTCTTGACACGGAAGTTTCCCGAGTCTTGTGGGTAAAGTGTGCAACCTCTGCAGAGTGTAAAACTATTCGAATAGCCGTGTCAATGGTCAAGGACAGTTTGGTGGTGCTGCTTAAACTACGTCCAGTGTTTTATTAAACTGGTGTGCGTGTGGGGGTGATAAAGAAGACACATGAGTTACGTCAGGTGACTTGACATGTTGATGGAGCATGGGATGCTCAGACCTTGATTACATTGATATCTGTAACTTGTTCATATGGATATCTGCGACCTCTTGATGTATGCTTTTACAAATTAATTGATCATGTCATTGCACTCAAAATTAGCTTTCTACAAACTTACCTACTTAGTGCTATATCATGCATTGTCATACCTTGTTCCAAAACATGGGTTGCTTGCGAGTACATTCAAAGTACTCATTGGCTTGCCACTGCTTATTTCATTGGCCAGGCGTGGAAGAGCGGGAATATGGTGAAGAGTTCGTTGGTGACGAACATGAGAACTAGGACACTTCCCAGTCAGAATGCCTATACGGTTAAGGCAGATGGCATGGGTTCACACTTTTGTTCAAGATTTCCGCTGCTACTTATGTTTGGTGTTTGGCTTTCGCGGTCCTATCTATATAAGACTTGACCTCAATGGTCTTTATTTGTGTAAGACGGTATGTATGGATGTAAGACTCTTGTTATTCAGCTTCTGTGTGTTCAGTGAGCATCGTCCTCTAGGATCACTGTGCACGTGCCTTTGGTGATCACGACTTATGAGTCGGGGTCCCCACATAAACCGGTCCCAACTGTCGAAGCTGCCCACGTTATCGATTTTACTTCTGGTGTGGTGCACAGATACAACATCCCCCACAGCATAATAACGGACAACAACTCTAATTTCACGTCCAATGAAGTACAAGTGTGGTGTGAGAAGTTGGGCATTAAGCTCGACTACGCATTCCTGTATCACCATCAATCTAACGGACAGGTAGAACGTGCCAACGACCTTGTCTTAAGTGGCATCAAGCCGCGCCTAGTTCGTTCCTTGAAGTAATATGATGCCAAGTGGTTGGAGGATCTTGACTCCGTGATATGGGGCTTACGTACTACGCCTAATCGGTCCACAGGTTTTACGCCTTTCATCATGGTGTACGGTGCCGAGGCAGTTTTACCTTGTGACATCATTCACGATGCGCCACGGGTACACATGTACAAGGGAAAGGAAGCCGAGCTGGATAGGTAGGACGACCTCGACGCCTTGGAGGAAGAACGAAATGTGACCTGAGCACGCTCCACCATTTATAAAAAACATGCGAGACACTACCAGAGTAGGGAAGTTCGGACAAAGGCATTCAACAAAGGAGACTTGGTTATGAGATTCAACCCCAAAAAGCAGAAACATAAACTTCGCCCACAATGGGACGGGTCATTCATCATTGAGCGAGTACTCAATGGAGGAGCATATCACATACACGTTTTTACCCTAAACCCTGCTACGGCGTTTTTACGGGTTAACCGAATAGGCACCTCAGATGGGTGAAGCCAAAAGCTAGCACTCTTAACAATATAGTTGGTCGGCTACGATGGAAGAATTACAAAAACATAACCAGGGGATTCACGCTCAACTCGGCATTATACGTGGGGGCTTCACGCCCACCTTGAATAATATCACCCGCCCGGATCAGGCAGATTATCGTCTCGTACTCGATCACCTCCGAAAGGAACCGATAGCAAAAATATTTTCCATGGAAGATGTTTCTTACACTTTGACGTGATATAACATAAGCTCCATGTCACCTTGTTATTCAAGCCACATAGCCGGATTGCCTAGCTCTCTGAAATATTTGGTCCGATTGCTCGAACCTTAGTAAGGAGCACTCCTCGGTCACTGACTAAGGCGGGAGAAGCCAAAGGCTAGCCAACATAGTTTGACATTACGGATGCATTATTAAACAAAGTGTACATAGATACACATAATTATTACAATACAAACTAGTACTTATCCAGGTCGTTTATCAACGACTTTAGGCTACAATCCTTCTGTGAAAACTGAGTGACAGGCATCACGCTTTCACATGATAGAGAAGTTGGGATTTCTTCCCCGTTAGGACCGGCTGGGCCCACTTCAGCCAGGCTTGTTGTATCTATCTTTGTGTACTGGGTCTTGACCATGGCCCAAGCTTCTTTGACTTCCTCCCAATAGGTGGACATATTCCATGCCTTTATGCAACTTCGGGCACCTTCTAGGCGCTCAGACATCTTGGACAAGCCTTCAGGCACATTATTCTCCTCGGGCCACAGCGCCTTAAAAACTATCTGCATTGCTTTCCGGCTCTTTCTTGATCTTCGATGAGAGGCAGGCGAATGTGATCGGACAAGGGTGGCGCAGTTTTCTTAGGACAACTTGCATATTATCGGCTTAGTCAAAGCTCATATGTTAGCATGTGCCTACAAAGCCCGATGATAAAGTATTTATAAATAACTTCCTTACTGCCGGCACTCCCACCAGGCTGCGGGTGCTTCCCTTGGGCTGAGGCCAACTACGCCCGTAATTGCTTAATTTCTTTCGCCTGGCGGTGATGTTCCTACTCCAAGGTGTTCACCTAATCTTTCCATTTGGTTAGAACATGTTGGTCGGCTTGTCTCTGTGATTCGATGTACAAATTATCCTCACAAGCTCACTTCAAGTCACTTTCCAGCTGACCATTGGTTGCCGCTGCTAACGAATACGACCAATTAGTGGAAGATAGAAAGGCCAGTTGAAGATATTAAAATAACCAGCTCCACTTACCCTGCGCTTCCCTGGCGAATTTTTCCACTTGTTTCACCTCCTCCCGCGAAGCACTTAGGAGCTTCCTGGTTTAAGCCAACGCTGTGGAAAAATTTCCGTTCGTCTCCCACGAGGATTGTGAACATGACAGTGCAAAAGTTTTATAGGCCTCACTATGGATACATATATCCACACTTCGGCTTGGGGGCTACTGGCCTCCGTATTGCTAAAAGTTTGTCTTTAGAAATAAATCCACCGATTGGATGTGACATTCGACCAATGTCTTGGGGGCTACTGCCTAATTGGGAATAAATTTAAGACCGCGAAGATACCTGTAAGCGTTTGGCCAGGACGACTACTGCCGCTACGAAGGTGGAGCGTGCAGTGTTGAGGTAGGCATCCTCCGAGCTAAGAGCATTAAACTCTTTGCTGGTAAATATGAGTATCTTTAGAGCAGCTTGGCGGTGATGATGCCTCATCTCACTATTCACCTCGGAATTGGTGGCTGAGCATTCACCCGAGGAGTTTACTAGGCAAGGCCCCCGGGTGGCATTCCCTGAAGCGGATATCGGCTCCTCATTGGCCTTCGGGGGTGGATTATTTTCAACTTCGGTTATCGCTGCTTCAGCAGCTGGTCTGTGCAAAACCAGATGCTTAAAAGTCTGGTCCTATGTCTTTAACATTAGTTTGATGATAGCAAGGATTACCTATCCAAAGAATGAACCTCTTGACCCGCCCTCGGGTTTTCCCTTTGTTGGGGAGCGATTTCTGCAGCAATAGTAGGAACCCTTGAGGGGGCCGCATCGCTGTGCATACACTTCATGCGTCGACCCTTAGGAGGAGGAGTCGGGATGCTCAGGTTTCCTCGAGTTGGAAGCTTATTTCAAGATTTTGTAGGAGGGTTTACCGATGAAGAGGGTAGAAGCCCTGGCAGAACTAGAATCCTGAGTACTCGAGAGCCATCAAGGCTCTCTTGAAAGAACGGCCCGCTTCGTATAAAGTGGATATCTCCTCGTCCTCATGGAAGAGGGGGTCGTCCTCGCAATGGTACGCCCCCGGCTCGGGAGCCGGACACTCGAGTGTCTCATCCCAGCTCCTCCATCTCTGTATATGAGGGGTGTCGGGTTAGCAAAACGAGCTGCTCAAGTAAATAAAGAAATCTGGGAAAAAACTCACAATGTCACCTAGATTGCTGCTGAACAGACCATCGATATATTTTCTTTTGGCAAAATCCACGGCCTCTCCTTTGTATATGCTGGCTAGAGCCAGCCCGAAGGCGGCGTCATCTTTGAACTCACCTTCAATTGACCGAGTGGCGTCATCGAAACCATGGTATGAGCACAATGGGTGTTGGCGTTGCCGGAGTGGTTGAACTCTTCGGATAATGGCAGTTGCCATTACATCTATGACTGAAATACCGGAGCTAGTTAGGCACTTTACCTTGTTTGCAAGGGAGGCCACGTCGGGGTCGTCCTTTTGGGCCGCCCTTCGAGGCCTCCAGCTCAAACGCTTCTTCAGCAATTCAGAAGAGAAGGCCGGAAGACCCGGTCGAACTAGGTTGTGTAGAGGGACGTCGACCATGTAAAGCTAATCAGATGGCCATGTATCGTCCTCTCGAAGAGTCTCGACTGGATAGCTGGTGCCGGCTATTCTGCGTACCTTGGTCGCACCGACTTCAAGCAGTTTGACGGGAGCATGGCATAATGCAAAAATATTTCCTCCATAGCCCAAAGTGCGTTTCGTAGCCAAGGTGCATCTCGTAGAGGGTGACAAACCCTGCGATATGTAGTATGGATTTAGGAGTGAAGTGGTGGAGTTGTATCCCATATAATTCAAGTGGTCCCTGTCAGCGTTCTGGGAACGGGGGTACCCAGACCTGCCTGCCTGTGGCCCAGGGCGCGGCCCACTCCGACGACCAGTACGGCCTGACACGGCCTACTCAAGACAAGGTCCTCGCGAGGACCCGAACTCGCGAGGGGAGCAGCGCCAAGACCGGCAAGGAGTGCGCCTCCTCAGGCCCCCTCCGGAGCGGCGGAGATCTCTATGCAGAACCTGGCCTTAGGAGTCAAGGATGACGCAAGGAGGAACAGGCGGGCGCCAGCGCGCCAGGCGGTGCAGTTTCCCCTTTGGTGCAAAGGGAGCAAGGACGTACACGGGTTCCCAAAGCGCCCCCCAAAGGTTTCCATTCAGGTGCAACAAGACCATGACCACGAGCCCAGCAGGACGGACGTCATCACCGAGCCCACCTCTGCATCATCAACAGCTACTTTGCAGGCGAAGACCACCTTTGGACAGGGCGGGGATGTACTCCTGTCCCCCTTCGAATTTGGCCATTGTGGGATCCCTTCCCGCCATAGCGATAAGGGAAGAGGACCCGGGCCACTGCTATAAAGAGAGGCTAGGTTGCACCGAAGGGAAGGAGAAGGAGAGAGGGGAGACAAGAAGAGGAGAGGGAAGCAGAGAACCAAGAACACCACTCGAGCGCCCTCACGAGGCAACTCACCACTGTACTAGTTCATCCACCGCACCTCCTCGAGAGGCAATCCACCAAAGCAGGAGTAGGGTTTCACGCTTCGCAGCGGCCCGAACCTGGGAAAATCATCGTGTGCATCTTCTTCCTCGTCATCGTGCGAGTTCATCGTCCTAACCATCGTGTAGCGAGCTAGGAGGGGCGAGGCCATTGGGGATCTTCGCACAGGCCCCTGTGTTCGAACCTTGTTGGGTTTTGCGGAGCCCGAAATCTGACATTTGGCGCGCCAGGTAGGGGGCGTGTCAAGGTCTCGCACAAGCCTCGCTTCGTCTCCGCTCGCCGCACCCATGGCGAAAGTACGCCGAGCCCGCACTAAGCGGCAGGCTGCTCACGTGGCACGGGCGGCGCCAGCAGGTCTCGGCATTCGGCGTCGCTCTGCCTCCCCTTTGGCGGGCGCCAGCGCTACCCAGGCCCTGTCGCCTTCACCAACCCCGCGGCATGTCCTAGCCGCTCCGGCCCTTCCCCGCATCCGGGCCACGTCGCCGCCCTTTCGGGCCTGCCACAACCCGACACACAGGCATGTCGCGCTCCTCGTGGCCTATGAACTACAGCGCCTCCGCGCTGGGCACGGGCGCCGCAACGACTGGGCCAGGCGTGCCCCCAGGCGCATCGCCACCACCGACGAGACCCAGGCGTACCTCAGCGGGACTCGTACCCGTGGGCCCATTCAACCGGCCGGCCCAGCGCCAGGGTCACGCGGGCGCGCCCGGGGAGTCCGCTGTGGCCCGCGCCCGCTGGGGTCTGGCCCGAGTCTCCAGGGATGCAGGAGCCGGCCCCAGGCACCAGCAGGGACCGGCGGGGGGTGCTGGCCGTGCGAGAAGGGCGTCACCTCACGCCTTCTGGTACGCCCGCCGAGTCCGGGGAGGGGGTCCGGAGGCTCGACTACACCAGCGCCCGGGGGCTCAGGCAACTCTACAACGACCATGTTGATGAGCGCCCGGGCAACAAAGGGAGCAACGCCGGCTACCACGACAATGGGAGAAGCGAATGCATCCTCGCGAGCGGCACTTGTTTGGGGTGGTATGCACAGCCTCACGAGGGCGGCTTGCGGAGTTGGCCTCGCGAGGATGCCCGGCGTGGGCAGCCTCGTGAGGCACACCCGCCGGTAGGGAGCTGCCTCGAGCAGGCATCTGGGTCTGGGGACCGGGGGCCACTCACCTGGGGACGGAGGGTGGAATGCACGCCCATGTCCCCGGGTCGGTCGGCCCCAGCCTGGAGGCGGAGGGTGGAACACACGCCCATGTCTTCAGGCCAGATGATCCCAACCTGGAGACGAAGGGTGGAACACACGCCCATGTCTCCGGGGCGCGTGACGCCCGCTTGGAGACGGAGGGTGGAACACACGCCCATGTCCCTAGGTCAGGCTTCGTTCGATCACCGGCAGGGGATCATGTACTCGCCCATGTCCCCACGCCCGGCCCGGTCTACCTGGGGACCGGGTCTCGGGTACTTGCGCGGGGGCCCCGGGTGCCCCAGCGAGGCGCGCTGGGGCACAACCTTGGGTGTCGGCCTCGCGCATAACGGGAGGGCCCCGCCGGGCCCGGCCCGCAGCGCAGGGGGTTGCGCCATAACCACGACGACGGCACCTCGCCACGGGCACTGGGATGCCCAAGGCCCTCTCCTGGGGCGGGCCTTCCCATCAGAGAGCGCGGGGGGCTCCCCCTACGCTCGAGGGCCCATCCGGAGCCAACCCAGCTTCGCCGCGCCAAGCTTGGGGGCTGGAGGTGGGTTTCATGTCCGAGGGGCATGGAGCCCCCTGTACACCCCCAGGACCAACCCGTGACACTCTCACGTAATAATGAGCGGGCTGTATATGCCCGGAGCCCCCCGAGGACGCTGAGGGGTTCCTTCCCACGCCCAAGTGGAAGCCCCATGCTCCGCGCTGGCGGACAACACTGCCCTCCTATGGCTATGCCCACGCAATGTGGATGCCCTATGCTCCGCGCTGGGGGAAGACGAAGACGAAGACTAGCCTAGGTGTCGGACGCGGCTGTTGCTTGCTCCTTTTTGTATTCGAATTTGCTGCCTTTGGGAACCCCTTTTTGTATTCGAACTTGCCGTCCTTTGGGAATGAAATTTGGTGTTTTGCGTCTTTTTCTGGAGGGAAGGGATGACACTTTCTTTAATAACAATTCTCGTTTTGCGCCTCGCTTTTTCGGGTCGAGCACCTGCACCTCGCCAAGGTCTTGGCGCCCGGATCCTCACGTGGCGCTCCCGAGTGAGTCAGTAGGCGCGCGTCGCTTTATGCTCGCTCGGGGGCTCCGCCCACGGCCCGACGCGCCACCTCGGGGCACCTGGAGGTTTGCCCTTACGAGGCAGGAAACCATATTTTATTTTTTGGGGAGCCGCTTGAGCGTCAAGGGGGGCTCCTGAGCAACGCGCCTCAGGAGCGTTATCGGTCATATAGCCCCTCGCCCCTGATATCATCCTGGCGATCCGGTCGGCATCAAGGGTGTCGAGGCCTCACCCCGTAGTTGCGTCCTGGTGATCCGGACGCCCCTTACGGTGGTCGAGGAAATGTGCGGGACCGGGACCTGCCGACATAGAGCTGCTTGCGTGTCAAAGGGGGCTCCCGAGCAACGCGCCTCAGGAGCCTTACCGGTCACATAGCCACTCGCCCCCCGATGTCGTCCTGGCGATCCGGTCGGCATCGAGGGTGTCGAGGCCTCACCCCGTAGTCGCGTCCTGGTGATCCGGATGCCCCTTACGGCAGTCGAGAAATGTGTGGGACTGGGGCCCGTCGACGCAGAGTGCCGAAAGGGCTCCCAACCCACTTCACTAGTGAGAAGAAGAAGCCCCCAGAGACATCCAGACCCCCCGAGCGCCATTGCCGAACCGCCCCGATGCGGAAGCCCACCGCGAGCACGTCAAGACCCTCGGGCAAAGGGAGTGCAGCGCTGCACACCTCATCATACGGGAGCACACTTAAGAGTCTTTTTCAAAATACATTAGAATTGCCACTACGCCACATGCATAACCCTGTCAGGTAAACAAGAATAGCACTCAAGGGGACATGCAGTTGCCATTGCTCTCATCACCACCACCATCGGCCTCGCGCCCCTCGGCTCCAGCATGGTCCTCGGGATTGTCGGAAGAAAGCTCCGCTACCAAGTCCTCCACGTGGTCCCCAACCCACTCGGCCAGGGCAATGCGAATCACCTCAGGCACGGGAGCAAGCACCGCCTCGAAGATAAAATACGGGTCCAAGCGAAGGAGGTGGCTAAAAACGCGTGAGGCCACCCGCGCGAGGAAACTTCGGCGCTTCTCCTCCGCAAGTTCATTGATCTTCTCCGCGCCCCCTTCAAGGCACTCCATAACCCTGGAGAAGAAGCCCAGATACCCGGCGTCGTCGGGAACAAGGGGGCTCGCAACGCTCTCGCCGCAGATGTCACTCAAGGCCCGATGGGCCCTCTTCTCGAGGGACTGGAACATCTGGGAACGCATGTGCTGAAGGCCGCGGGCCCGACGCGCCTCGTCCGAGGCCTACTCCACAAGGGAGGTCACTCCCTCCACCTGCTTGAAGAGGGAGGACAGCTCGGCCTCGGCGGTCGCTTGAGCTTCAACCGCGGCTTCCCGACGTCGTTCCACCGCCACCAACCTCCTCCTGAGGTCGTTGACCTCGCGCTTCCACTGGTCACAGCGCCTGCAGAAACGAGATTCCTGAAGCTTCAACTTGGCGCGATAATCTTGGAGAAGGGAGCGCCGAACCTCTGCCACGTTGTTGACGACCTCCTCCTGGACCCGCGCCTCGCGGGTGGCAAGGGATTCCTCGGCAAGCGACACCTGGCGCTCCCTCACCTCCAGCCTCTCCCGCTCCAGGCTCTGCTCCAGCGCCTCCATCACCAACGCGTCCTCGGGCGCGCGGGGGATCGCACCGCCAGCGGGGAACTCGATCGCCGGGTCATCGAGTGCGGCCTTCCGCGACTAGACGCACCTTTCAAGGGCGGCGTTGGAGGCTTGGAGCTCCTCAAAGCGTTCCTCAGAGGCCTTGTGCCGGCTCTCGGCAGCCAAAGCCTCAGCGAGGGCATGATCGCGAGCCTCCACCGCCGCGGCAAGGGACCCCTCGGCGTCTGCACGGGCGCGCTCGCGCTGCAGGCGGCCGAGGTTCATGGCGACTCCGAGGCGATGCCATTCCTACGCGAGGCGCTGGCGCTCCATCTCCAGGCGGGCGTCGGCGTCGACGAGCTCCACCCCCAGGCGCCCCAGCGCCTCCGTCGCTGTTTGGAGCAAACCCCAGGATGGATGGGGGAGGCCTGCGACGGGCCGCCCAGCCCAGACGAGCGCCCGGGGGCTGGGGGCTCCCACCTGTCCGCCCCAAGAGAAGGACGTGACCCCCGAGGCCCCACGTCTTCGCTCAAAGGGGGACCAAAGACAAAGCGCGGCACGCCCCCAGGGAAGGCCGTCAGCGGGGGGCGTATCCCCTCCCTCGGGAGCTGGAGGCCACGCATGAAGAAGATCGCGGGAGGCTCACGCTCGAGGCCTCCCGAGGACCGCTCGAGTTCGGGTGCGGGCGCCCTTCCGGCCAAGACCCCGCAGCCGGCGGAAGATGGGGCCGCAAGGGGTCTGGCGGCCCCAGGAAGGGGCGGCGGTGACATGGCTCCTCCTCCGACGGTGGGGAGCCTGCAAAACAGAAACTTAGAAGGAGAGCGCACGGGGAAGGTTGAGGAGGCTGCTACTTCTTGAGCTTGCATTGGTTTTCCCTTGAAGAGGAAAGGGTGATGCAGCAAAGTAGATAAGTATTTCCCTCAGTTTTGAGAACCAAGGTATCAATCCAGTAGGAGGTACAAGCAAGGCACCAATCTATGCACCTGCACAAACAATCAAACACTTGCACCCAACACTATAAAGGGGTTGTCAATCCCTTCACGGTCACTTGCAAGGATGAGATCTAATAGAGATAGATATAAAAGATTACTAAAAGTAAAACAAAATAAAAGTAAATAAAATTGCAGCAAAGTACTTTTGTGTTTTTTGGTTTATAGATCTGAAAATATAATATGGAAAATAGACCCGGGGGCCATAGGTTTCACTAGAGGCTTCTCTCTTGAAGGAAAATAATACGGTGGGTGAACAAATTACTGTCGAGCAATTGATAGAAAAGCGCATAGTTATGACGATATCCAAGGCAATGATTATGCATATAGGCATCACGTCCGTATCAAGTAGACCGAAACGATTCGGCATCTACTACTATTACTCCACACATCGACCGACTCCTGCCTGCATCTAGATTATTAAGTTCATGAAGAACAGAGTAACGCATTAAGTAAGATGACATGATGTAGAGGGATAATCTCAAGCAATATGATGAAAACCCCATCTTTTTATCCTTGATGGCAACAATACAAATACGTGCCTCGCTACCCCTACTTTGTCACTGGGTGAGGACACCGCAAGATTGAACCCAAAACTAAGCACTTCTCCCATTGCAAGAATTACCAATCTAGTTGGCCAAACCAAACCAATAACTCGAAGAGACTTGCAAAGATATGAAATCATGCATATAAGAATTCAGAGAAGATTCAAATAATATTCATAGATAATCTGATCATAAACCCACAATTCATCGGATCTCGACAAACACACCGCAAAAGAGTATTACATCGGATAGATCTCCATGAAGATCATGGAGAACATGGTATTGAAGAACATAGAGAGAGAAGAAGCCATCTAGCTACTAGCTATGGACCCGAAGGTCTAAGGTAAACTACTCACGCATCATCGGAAGGGCAATGGAGTTGATGTAGAAGCCCTCCGTGATCGAATCCCCCTCCGACAGATCGCCGGAAAAGGCCCCAAGATGGGATCTCACGGGAACAGAGGCTTGCGGCGGCGGAAAAGTATTTTCGTGGCTCTCTTTGGTATTGGGGGAATATTCCTGAATTTATAGGCGAAGAGTTAGGGTTGGAGGAGCTACGGGGGGCCCACAAGCCAGGGGGGCGCACCTCCCCAGGGGCGCGCCCAGGTGGCTTGTGGCCCACCCGTAGGTCTTCTGGCCTCTTCTCCAAGCCTCCTGGGTTCCTTTTGATCCACGAAAAATCAGCATAGAATTTTATTCCGTTTGGACTCCGTTTGATATTCCTTTTCTGCAATACTCAAAAACAAGGAAAAAACAGAAACTGGCACTGGGCACTAGGTTAATAAGTTAGTCCCAAAAATAATATAAAATAGCATATTAATGCATATAAAACATCCAAAATAGATAATATAATAGCATGGAACAATCAAAAATTATAGATACGTTGGAGACGTATCAGCATCCCCAAGCTTAATTCCTGCTCGTCCTCGAGTAGGTAAATGATAAAAACAGAATTTTTGATGTGGAATGCTACCTAACATATTTATCCATGTAATATTCTTTATTGTGGCATGAATGTTCAGATCCATAAGATTCAAAACAAAAGTTTAATGTTGACATAAAAACAATAATACTTCAAGCATACTAACAAAGCAATCATGTCTTTTCAAAATAACATGGCCAAAGAAAGTTATCCCTACAAAATCATAAGGTCTGGCTATGCTCCATCTTCCCCACACAAAGTATTTCAATCATGCACAACCCCGATGACAAGTCAAGCAATTGTTTCACACTTTTTATGTTCTCAAACTTTTTCAACTTTCACGCAATACATGAGCGTGAGCCATGGATATAGCACTATAGGTGGAATTGAATATGGTGGAGGTTGTGAGGAAAAGGAGAAGATAGTCTCACATCAACTAGGCATATCAACGGGCTATGGAGATGCCCATCAATATATATCAATTTGAGTGAGTAGGGATTGCCATGCAACGGATGCACTAGAGCTATAAGTGTATGAAAGCTCAAAAAGAAACTAAGTGGGTGTGCATCCAACTCGCTTGCTCACGAAGACCTAGGGCAATTTGAGGAAGCCCATCATTGGAATATACAAGCCAAGTTATATAATGAAAAATTCCCACTAGTATATGAAAGTAGCAAAATAGGAGACTCTCTATCATGAAGATCATGGTGCTACTTTGAAGCACAAGTGTGGAAAAAAGATAGTAGCATTGTCCCTTCTCTCTTTTCTCTCATTTTTTTGGTGGGCTTCTTTGGCCTCTTTTTTTATTTGGGCTTCATTGGCCTCTTTTATTATTTTTAAAGTCCAGAGACTCATCCCAACTTGTGAGGGAATCATAGCTTCCATCATCCTTTCCTCACATGGGACAATGCTCTAATAATGATAATCATCACACTTTTATTTACTTACAACTCAAGAATTACAACTCGATACTTAGAACAAAACATGACTCTATATGAATGCCTCCGGCGGTGTACTGGGATGTGCAACGATCTAGCATAGCAAATGACATTAATGAAAACATCACGCTAGCTGTCTTACGATCATGCAAAGCTATATGACAATGATGGTGCGTGTCATGATAAACGGAACGGTGGAAGTTGCATGGAAATATACCTCGGAATGGCTATGGAAATGCCATAATAGGTAGGTATGGTGGCTGTTTTGAGGAAGGGTATATGGTGGGTTTAATGCACCGGCGAAAGTTGCGCGGTACTAGAGAGGCTAGCAAAGGTGGAAGGGTGAGAGTGCGTGTAATCCATGGACTCACATTAGTCATAAAGAACTCACATACTTATTGCAAAAGTCTATTAGTTATCGAAGCAAAGTATTAGATGCATGCTCCTAGGGGAGAGGTTGGTAGGAGTTAACCATCGCGCGCTCCCGACCCTCACACAAAGGATGACAATCAATAAACAAATCATGCTC
This sequence comes from Elymus sibiricus, assembly GCA_039707655.1. Taxonomy (NCBI): domain Eukaryota; kingdom Viridiplantae; phylum Streptophyta; class Magnoliopsida; order Poales; family Poaceae; genus Elymus; species Elymus sibiricus. Next base: position 129,327,184 of record CM077669.1, read on the forward strand.
CGACTTTGTTACATAACGGTTCACCATACGTGCATGCTACGGGAATCACAAACTTTTAACACAAGTATTTCTACCAATCCACAATTACTCACTAGCATGACTCTAATATCACTCTCTTTATATCTCAAAACTATATGCAAGGAATCAAACTTCTCATAGTATTCAATGCACTTTATATGAAAGTTTTTATTATATCCCTCTTGGATGCCCATTATATTAGGACTAAATTCATAACCTAAACCAATTACCATGCTGTTTAAAGACTCTCAAAATAATATAAGTGAGGTACGAGAGTTCAATTATTTCTATAAAATAAAACACCACCGTTCTCTAAAAAGATATAAGTGAAGCACTAGAGCAAAATTGCCTAGCTCAAAAGATATAAGTGAAGCTCATAGAGTATTCTAATAAATTCACAATTCATGTGTGTCTCTCTCAAAAGATGTGTGCAGCAAGGATGATTGTGGCAAACTAAAAAGCAAAGACTCATATCATACAAGACGCTCCAAGCAAAACACATATCATGTGGTGAATAAAAATATAGCCTCAAGTAAATTTACCGATGGATTGAAGACGAAAGAGGGGATGCCTTCCGGGGCACCCCCAAGCATAGGATCTTTGGTATCCTTGAATATTCCTTGGGGTGCCTTGGGCATCCCCAAGCTTAGGCTCTTGCCATTCCTTATTCCATAGTCCATCAAATCTTTACCCAAAACTTGAAAACTTCACAACACAAAACTCAACAGAAAACTCGTGAGATCCGTTAGTATAAGAAAAATAAATCACCACTTTAGGTACTGTTGTGAAATCATTATTTATTTATATTGGTGTAATATCTACTGTATTCCAACTTCTACATGGTTCATACCCCCCGATACAACCCATAGATACATCAAAATAAGCAAACAACACAAAGAAAATAGAATCTGTCAAAAACAGAACAGTCTGTAGAAATCTGGAAACTTTGAATACTTATGTAACTCCAAAATTTCTGAAAATTTATGAAAATCTGGGAAATTTGTATACAAATCTTGTGTAAAAATTTCGGACTCATTCGACGCTCGGGTGAATTTATAAAATTCCTGTACTGAGCGCAAAAGTTTCTGTTTTTCAGCAAGATCAAATCAACAATCACCGTAAACCGTCCCAAAGGTCTTACTTGGCTCAAACACTAATTAAAACACTAAAACACAATTACTACAGAGGTAATAATGTGTAAATCACTCAAAAACATAAAGGAAAAAGCAAAAATTTAATTATTCATTGGGTTGCCTCCCAACAAGCGCTATCGTTTTACGCCCCTAGCTAGGCATAATGATTTCAATGATGCTCACATAAAAAGTAGTAATTGAAATATGCAAGAAAGCATCATGAATCTCATGACAAGCACATTTAAGTATAACCCACTTCCTATGCATAGGGATTTTGTGAGCAAACAATTTATGGGAACAAGAATCAACTAGCATAGGAAGGCAAAACAAGCATAACTTCAAAACTTTGAACACATAGAGAGGAAACTTGATATTATTGAAATTCCTACAAGCATATGTTCCTCCCTCATAATAAATTTCAGTAGCATCATGAAGGAATTCAACAATATAACTATCACATAAATCATTCTTTTCATGATGCACAAGCATAGAAATTTCATTACTCTCCACATAACCAAATTGCTTTTTATCCATAGTAGTGGGAGCAAACTCAACAAAATAACTATCATGAGACACTTGATTGACATAACCAGATTGCAAATTAAAACCATGATGATAAGTTTCACCATCATCATGAATAGGAGGCATGC